>OY294060.1:67400302-68751335 GCA_958510865.1 Myrrha octodecimguttata
TTTTGTCCAAATGTCTGTAATTTTCGATGATTGAGCCGAAAATGGTCTCAAACGACTAGATTGGACTCACTGATGACGAATCCGGTGTCAAAATCGATTCTGTCCGGCCGGCCGTGGACACGATAACTGTCGAACGGAGTGAGCTAGCAACTTGAAACTTTCAGGGTAGGTCGCGCATTGGAATGCCGCGGTTTAGTTCGTTAATGGGCCAAATCGGTCAAAGTTTCGGAGTTATAGCCACTTGAAATTTCGAAGTTATTCATTTTTTATTTCAGAAAGTACTGAAACGATTTGATTCAAACTTGGCAGTTGGGTGGAGTATAACGACCCGCAATCTTGAGCCAAATTTTGTCAGAATCATACTGTCAGTGAATCAAAAAAAAAATTTTTTCAAAATTTTTTCCCAAAAATATTTTTTTTCCGGAAACCGTTTATCATATCCAAAAAAATTTCCACTCGGACTTTAAGCTTCAAATTTCACAACAGTGTACCAAATTTCAGTTCGATACGATCATAAGTTTTGGAGATATCGGGAGAGAATATGTCAAATTTCGTGGTTTTCTTCTCGATATCGTTGTTTTTTTCGGTATAACTCAAGAAATACTAGTTCAATCCTGATGAAACTTCACAGCTAGTTGAAAGATGCAACTTAATGCAAAATATCATGATGATTTTCTCATTAGAACAATTCGAAAAAAAAATTTCTGTGATTTTCTTATCACATCATCCTCATTAAATTCTGTATGAACCTTCGAACTGTAATTTTTCGATGAAGTACTGGATTTCAATTCGATCTGATTTGTTTTTTTGGAAATATTAGGAAAATAAAATTTTGAATGGGTATATCATTGGGTGGATTTTACCCATTCACGAATTCATCCTTCGTAATTAAGCTCCAAACCTTCTCTACAAATATCGAGTTTCTAAGTTGTTCCTTTCGGAAGTTATAGGGCTTACGCAGTCGGCCCTGAGGCTAGCTTTTATAGATTTTTTAGCAAATCCTTTCTCCATGTCCTGGTTCATTTTCCATTCTTCAGAATGATTGTTGATTTGAATAATTCCATAACCTGAAACCCTGCAAATGAGAAGCTTACACTTTGCAAACGCTGCATGAAAATACCTGCACATTGGGGAATATCGAAACGTTCTTAACCCTCTTCAATAGCCCAAATATAAAATCGTAAATCCGTTCGCAACACTCGCAGAATTCAATCACCGGTTCTCGGACAAGTTCTCCGTCCGTTCTGCATCGTAATTATAGGCGAATAAATAAGTTAGCCCGCCTTGGCAGAGGGCAGCGGAAACTGCTATGTATAGTTTAATGGTTCCCAAGTGCGGGAACAGCTGGAACGGACAGATTCATTTCGAATGAAGCCATTTCCATTCCACACTCCTTGCTTTTGACCACTTAAACTTTCCAGGTGCCCGTCTAGACTAATCACTGACGACTGTGAATAACTTGCCGCATAATAAATACACCTTTCCATACGCTACCCTAGGTCTTTGTTGCGGCACTTTCTACTAAAGCAATCATATACAGGGTGATTGACAGTCGATGCTCTATCAGACGTCATTGGAGAATGGAATTTTCGAAGGGATTGAGTATATTTATTCATTTAATCATTTATTATTTATTTGTTCATTTATTTATTTATTTATTTATTTATTCATTCAGTTATTTATCGATATATTCATTTATTTATTGATTGATTTATTTATTTATTCATTTATTCATTCATTTATTTATTTATTCATTTATTTATTTATTCATTTTTCATTTATTCATTTATTCATTTATTCATTTATTCATTCATTCATTCATTCATTTATTTATTTACATATTTATTTATTCATTCATTCATCCATTTATTTATTTATTCATTTATTTATTTATTTATTTATTTATTTATTTATTTATTTATTTATTTATATATTTTTTATTTATTTATTTATTTATTTATTTATTCATTTATTCATTCGTTCATTTATTCATTCATTCATTCATTTATTTATTTATTCATTCATTCATTTATTTATTTATTCATTCATTCATTTATTTACTCATTCATTCATTTATTTATTTATTTATTCATTTTTTCATTTTTTATAATTTTTTTTTATTCATTCATTTTTTATTCATTAATTTTTTTATTCATTTATTTAGTCATTCATTTATTCATTCATTTATTTAGTCATTCATTTATTCATTCATTTATCTATTCAAACAGTAAGAGGGGTTGAGGTTTAACCTGTAAACCCATAAAAATATACAACAGCAGTGTGAATAGCGAAACAAAAACTTTTGACACACAAAAAAAATTCAAATAAAAAGTTAAACAAAACCGGAATTGAACGAAAAAAAGAAGCTAGCGATCTTGGGCACCCCATGCATCATATCAATTGAAGTTTGATGGGAGGGGCCTCTATAACTGTGGTTGGAAGCTTATTCCATTGGTTTAAAACCCGTTGGACAGAAACATCTGGCGCGGTGTAGTCTTGTAGGGTTCCTTCGACAGCTTCGAGTGAGGCCCTCTCAGGTTGTTGGAATTCAATTGGAACATGTTCCTGAAGTCGTCACCAAAGTGACCAGCTAGGGCTCTATGCGTAAAGATGAAGTCTCCACGCTCTGGACGTTCGGCAAAGCTTTGAAGTCCAAATATGCTCAATCGTTGATCATAGGATGGTCTGGGGTAAGTGTACGGTAAACGAGCTGCTTGTCGTTGAACTGAACAAGAGAATTTTCATCAAATCTTGTCGATGGCCACCAGACCTGCTCGGCGTATTCGATTATCCTGCAGATGTATGTTTTGTAGAGGAAACAGTGGACAGTACAATCAGCAACCTTGAAGGACTTCCCCAGGAGAAAAGTTATCTGCTAAGCCCTCACAACAACAGTTGAAATGTGTTTCGACCAAGTGACTGTTACACCAAGGTCTAGGTTACTCGTCATCGATCGCAGTCCATGTCCGCCGATGGTGTAGGAAATACCTGGATTGTTTCTGCCAATATGAAGAACGCAACATTCCTCCCTATTGAGTGGTAATAACCAGTTATAACACCAGACTAAAAAGAGATCCAGATCAGCTTGTAGAAGATGGAGGAATAAAAGAAGCAGGTTGAAAAGTTTGGCATCATCTACCGGATGCGAGCCGGTAAATCCGATATGCAGATGAGGAATAGGATTGGGCCCAATACAGATATTTGAGGTACACCAGATGTTACATTCCTTTCTTCCGTTGAGTAGAGGTTTCCCAACCGTACTCGTAATTTACGGTTGTATAGGAAAGATTCGAGCTACCTCAACAATCCACCTCTCAGTCCAAGATGCTCCTGCTTAGAAAGAAGACGACCGCGAGGCACCCGATCAAATGCCTTTTCGAAAACCAAGTAAACCACATCGACAGGGTTTCTAATGCCCAGCGCTTTGGTTCACTCAGCAAAGCACGATACAAGGTTGGTAGTTGTGGAACGATGGGAAAGAAAACCATGCTGGGACCTAGGTTATTGGTTCTTTATCATCTAAAATATTCAGCGCTGCAGCATTACCATTTGTATTGAGGAGCAGCTACAACTAAAAATCGAATACTTTTTGATATTTATATTTATATTATATTTTTTGATATATCAAGGAAATAACTTCGAAAATTCAAATGATTATTCCTCCGAAACCATTTGGCCGATCGTGTTGTCGGCAAACCGGACAGAATTGATTTCAAAATATTCATCCTAGTCGTTTGAGACTTTTTTCAGCTCAACATTTGAAAATAACATATATTTCGGTAAAACGATAGCTGTTCTCTAGAACATGCAAACAAATATCAGCAGTTTTCAGCTCAGATATTCAATTCATAAAGTGCATAATCAGGACTCAACCTATTTACGTTAGAAACGTAACTCAATCGTACAAGACGCAGCAGTTTTTCACTTTTACTCAGTCTGGAAACAGAAACAGCAAACAAGCGGAGTTGCCTTTGACGGTAATGCATCTAATTACATTACAAGATGTGTGATGTTTCAATCATCATGAGTAACTGATACCTTCTATTCAATTAAGTTACTTTATTTGTTTTCGTTCTTCTCGACTCGCTGCTTCTACATTGGAGGCTCTTTCCGGATTATCTTGATTAATCGCAAATATTTTGACAAATATAACTCCCACATAAATTAGAAATGCGACGAAGGAAAATAGAGATGCAATTTTTCGCCCCTCTGGTCACCGAACACATAAATTAGATATCGGAAAATTGAGGTGCCGATTCGATATCAAGCAACCATTTGTTATAATCTGATAGAGTTTTAATCGAACATTGAATCCCATGGAAATGTCTAATGGAGAAGAAAAAGCTCCGGTTATAATGAACTAACATAAATACAAGGAAGAATATCCGGATGTTTCCTTGTTGTACGGGTAATGTACAAACTACAAAATGGCAGATACAGCTCCATGAAATGACAATGGACGAACGCACATCGATCAAAGTTTTACACTCGAAGGTTACGTATTGTATGGATGCTCCAACGAGATGGCACTGTATGTTCTTAATACTGCAGGATGTCATAGAACAGATCAAAAGTATCTAATATCCTTTCTGTTGTTACCAAGTGGAATATTGTATTGTTGCTGATTCTCCTAGGTTCTGCTGTGGGACCCTCAGAAGCTTATGCTTCTGCGAGTTAGGAGACCAGGTGTGTTCTGTGTAGGCTTTGTTACTAATTACTTGCGCCACGTTAGGAAAAGCACTGTTTATTGTTTACCCAACAGCGAATAGTTAGACGGTACCCTGAAAATCAGAATCTTTCCCGACCAAGGGCTTGAACCCCGGACCTTACGATTATGAGGTAACCGCCGCTTTAGTCCGTCTTTAGTCCGGAAAAAAGTTTCCGTGAGGACTTAAGGAGATCTTTTCGACACATCAGCATAACTACATGACCTATCTGATGAACTCAACCTAAAAATAGTAGCGGAAAAAAATAAAAGCATAGAATTCTGTTTGATTTGCGCAAAATCGCGCCATTTACATTTTCAACTAAACCAGGCACATCCAAATGAATTAGTATAATCTAACCGGAATTCCATAGTTTCGTACCGATCGCAACACAGGACTAATTAACGACGTCAAAACGATTCAGAACCGCCGACGAAACCGACGCCAGCATCCGAATTGAAAAGGAGCGTTCCAACGAAACTAACTCTTCGCTAACGCTTCCCGACAATGGCACTCCACCGTGCCGTCAAACTAATTATGAAAATTTGACAAGAACACACTGCTGGCTAACGATAATTGATGACGAGGGCCCTGCACGCCGCTTTTCTTCTTTTCACGCCGACTGAGCTCTCACGGCGCCATCTAGCAACAAGGGACAAAAACCTGGTTGTAATTGTCAATTATCAAACTGCCTGGATGCGGTACAAATCTATCATTGGTTTACATGGTTTCTATGAACTGAGTGTGCGATCTTCTGGTGGTTAATCGTGGCTAACATCTAAATATAGGTGGTTTGTAATTTTATACAGAGTCGGGATAAAACCGAAAAAATTTAAGGGGTGATTCTGTGATGGAAATTAAGATGGGTATTTGGTATAAAATTTTTTGGAAAAACTCCTCGCGGAAAAGTTTCTGTTTTATATTTTCCCTGTATATTAAGCTGATGACACGAAACTAGGAGAATATTATTTGCCAATAGAACTGAAGTATGCCTAGGAGGGGTTGAAATAGGCAACTCCTTAGGTATTTCTTCTTACAACCTTGTTTTGGATCAAAAATTTCCTTTTAAATAAACATGGCTTAGAAGCTGAATTCATTCACTAACTTTTTTATTTCCACAAGTTTTTTCGAAAAGTTGAGCATTTAGAAGACAAAAAATATCGACGATCTGCGAAACCGCATTGTAGCAGGGTGTGAAACGATAAAAAATTCAGCAGGCAATTTAATGAGGAGAAGGCTAGATGCTTGTTTGAAGCTGAAGGCAGTTATTTTCAACATTTATTATAATTGTATTGTCGATATTCGACTGGTTTCTGTTCATTGTTCGCTTTTATTATATGTTGTTTAACATCAACCCCTTCTAAACATCCTTCAGGGTTGAAAAATTTCCAAAATTTGTAGTTTTATTGACACATAATATTCACCAAGTTTCTCGTCTTCAGCTCAATATACAGGGGAAAAAATAAAAGGGAAACAATTTTTTTTGTTAATCTTCGGAAAGGTGTCACATTTCCGGTGAGAGGTTTTTAAAAAATTGTATACCCAAAACTCACCTTGATTTTCATCATAGAATCACCCCTTGAGTTTTTTTAGTGTTATTCAGATACACCCTAAATAAACAGTGACATTAGGAGCGTAACATTCTGAAGCGAACATTTTAGGCGCTTGTTCTGGTGAACAGCGCGTTATCGTTCAGTCACAATGTCAGTAATTGCCAAAAATTGTTTCAAACGATTAGGTTGGACTCCCTGAGGAATAATCCGTGGACATATTCAATTCTGTCTGTCCGTCCGTATGTGCTCTTACTTTCGGAGGAAAGCAATAGGTCACGAGCAGTTTTGACAGATGAGAGAGACTGGAGCACCAACAATAACCCAATTGAAGTTTAATTAAAGTTAGAGTCGAAGACATCAGAGACTAAAACAAAACACCTTTCATCAAAATTGTGAATTTTGAGTAGAAAATTAATCAATGATTTGTAACAATGATAGTAATATGAACACGATGGGGGTTTTTCCTGAATTTGGATTATTACTGCAAATGCAAATTTGAACGAAATTATTATGGGTTTGATTCATTATTTTCCCAAATTACCTTCAGAAACTATTCAGAATTAGATTTCAAAATTGGGGTTTGGGATTTGCAGGCATGCACGAAGTGACAACGGTGTTTAGTAGAATAGCTTTTTCTGCTATAGTATAATGAAATATTTATTCCTATTCTGTGGAACACACGTGCTATTTGTCAACATAACCGAACAATTTCCGTTTGCGATTTGTCAGTAATATGACAGTATGACAGTATGTGCTCTTCTTTTTCTATTCCTTGGTCGTTGTCTTCTTCTCTAACCTGATCGAAGTATAGCTATCTCTATTTTCCTAAGCAAAGTAACACATTTGACGTCCTTTTCTTTCCGAGAAAGCTGAATTCGACGTTGCCATATCATGCACCCAAGACAAACCCCTTTAAATGCAAATCCCCATTTTTATTTTTCCGATTTAGGAGATCAAACATTTTTTTTTAAATATAATATTGAAATTATATGTTTGAAATGTGATGTTCTAAAGGTTCTTCATGAAAATTACTGCAGTTTCGTTTAAAGGAAAAACTCCCATTTCAATCGATCCGATGTCGAAAAAAAATTATTTTTGTTCGAGTTTTTTTTCTTCATCTTATTTTAATTTCAACGACATTTTACTCATATAACGTTCAACATATAATTCGAATATGCGAAAATAATCTCAGTTCATATGAGAAAATCAATAGTTACGTCCATAGACACACCTAGTTGACCTCAGTTGATGGAAAATAATCTTTAATATCAATGTGCAAAATTTCAATCCAATATCTTGTGAAATGAAGAGCCTTTAGGTGGGGTGAACCTGATTCCTGTGACACCCGGTATTTGCACAAGTAATTCATAGAGGAATATCCAGCATGTCTTGGACAACTTCAGATAATACTCAACTCATAATACGAAATGATCCCTAGCAATATCGAAAACCAACTTTTCCACATGTTTTCCACCGATTACCTCTTTTAATCTGTGCAAATTACACCACGAGGACATTTATACACATCACGTATTCTCGACCATAAAAACGCCATCATATCTCCCAGTAGTGATCACAGATCAGATTACATATGTTACATATCTTGCCGTAAGTTGGAGCCAAGATACCGTGCCGAGATTAGCTTATATGACATCTAGTCGATCGGAGAGCGAAAACAGAGCGAGACATGACAGTTAACACGTCTGTACAAGTAATCTGCTGCGACAGCTTGAAGCGTGACCAGAAAACATCATGGCAGTAACATAAACCAACGAACTTATCGCATGTACTCGAATAATACTATTAATCATTATGATGTGACGACGCGAATTCGTGAAGTATAAATTTCGGGGTTATTTAGTGAGGGCGTCCTTATTTTATTGCTCATCGGGGTCGACTACGAGACATGCTATTATGGCAGGTATAATCTGGTTTTTAATTCGTGATAGTGAAGCTCAGGAATGATGTATTTGGTTGTGGTTATGTTGGATTAGGTGTAATTCTCATGTGTATCAATTGAACAGAATAATCCTGCGAATGGCGACAATATCTATTTTTTGCGCGTGCTATCGTTTCGTCCAAATGTCTGTACTTTTCGATAGTTTTTTGATGAAGAACACGGTGTAAAAATCCATTATGTCCGTCCGTCCGGCTAAAGGAGCGATTGCGAGCGTACAGAGTATCCTAGCGACTTGAAACGACGTTCGTTAGCAGGCGAAATCAGCCAAACGGTTTCGGAATTAAATCCCTTTGAAATTTCAAGGTTATTTTTTTGATATTTCTAAAACTACTGGAGCGATTGAATCGAAACTTGGCAGTGAGCTGAAGCATAACGACGCGCAACTTAAAGCAAAACTTTTCTCAAATTGTGATGTCAGTATATCAAAAAAAAATGAATTTTGATTTCTGAAATTATTTATTATATTCAGCCTAACGGCCGACTGCGTAAACACTATAACTTCCGAAAGAAACAACTTAGAAACTCGATATTTGTAGAGAAGGTTTGGACCTTAATTACGAAGGCCGAATTCGTGAATGGGTAAAATCCACCCAATAATTCCTCAGAGATACCCATTCAAAATTTTATTTTTCCAATATTTCCAAAAATACAGATCAAATCGAATCGAAATCCAGTACTCCATCGAAAAATTACAGTTCGATGGTTCATACAGAATTTAATGAGGCTGATATGATAAGAAAATCACAGAAATTTTTTTCAAACTGTTCTAATGACACGATTACCACGAAATTTTGCACAAAGTTGTCTTTCAGCATCTTCGAACTAGCTGCGAAGTTTTATCAGGACTGAATCAGTATTTCTCGAGTTATACCGACAACGATATCGAGAAGAAAACCTCGAAATTTGACACATTTTTTCCCGATATCTCCGAAACTTATGACCTTATCGAACTGAAATTTGGTACACTGCTGTGAAATATGAAGTTCAAAGTGTGAGTGGATTTTTTTTTGGTATGATGAATGGTTTCCGAAAAAAAAAATTCTTTGGAAAAAAATTTCGAAAACAAATTTTTTTTAAATTTACTGACTCTATGATCCTGAGGAAATTTGGCTCAAAGTTGCGTGTCCTTATACTCCACCTAACTGCCAAGTTTTAATCCTATCGCTAGAGTAGTTTCTGAAATGAAAATAAATAACTTCAAAATTTCAAGTGCCCATAACTCCGAAAGCTTGCTTGCTTCTGTCGACAGTTATCGTGTCCTCGGACGGCCGGCCAGAATCGATTTTGACACCGGATTCGTCATCAGTGAGTCCAACCTAGTCGATTGAGACCATTTTCGGCTCAATCATCCAAAATTACAGACATTTGGACAAAACGATAGCACGCTGTTTCCCTAGAACATGCGCGCAAAAATGCTGTATGAACCTTTACGCTGTTTGTTTCCGATTATGTATTGAATTTCGTGTCCATCTTATCTGTATCTTCGAAAATATTGGAAAATAAAATATTGAATGTTTCTGGTTTATTATTTGATCAAATCGAATAATAAACTTTGGTGATCGACCAACAAAAAAAAACACCCTCCCTGAAAATTTCACAGATTTCACGTGCAGTTCGATCCTTTATCTATGCAATAAAACAGATTTCATCGTCCTACTCTCATCGAGTCGGTAATAATGATTTTTTGAAAAAGGTCCAAAATTTTGGAACTTCAAGGACCTCTCACGTCCAGGACTATTTTTTTAAAAAATATCTGACCTTATATTCTTGTTCTACGCCCTCGAATTAGTAAGTGTGCCAAATTTCACGGCGATAGGAGTCGGAAAATTATTTTTCGAAAATTGAGATTTTCTTAAGGGTAACTAACCCCTTAAAATTTTACCAAAAATCGAAAGTTCTCCGATCGACCTGAAATTTGAAACATGTATTAATTCGAGGGCGTAGATTAAGAAAATCCAATCAGAATGTTAGTGGAGAGTCTGGTTCGTTTTTTATGGCCCGAGGAAAATCGAAAAAATTGGACCTTTTTTAAAAAAATCATAATTTTTTAACCAGAAGACTTACGTCTATAAAATAAGTGGCTACGTACTCACAAAGGATCCAGATATAACCAAAAAAATTTGATATTGTCCAGCCTCACGCGTTTGATCTGTACGACGACCCAAAGTTGACCCAAATTTCGAAATTTTGGTCAAATTTGAGACGTCGTGCCGACCAAAATAATGAAGCTGGGTGATGTCGAATTTTTTCACGTGCAGTTCGAACCTTTATCTATGCAATAAAACAGATTTCATCGTCCTACTTTCATCGAGTCGGTAATAATGATTGTTTGAAAAAAGGTCCAAAATTTTGGAACTTCAAGGACCTCTCACGTCCAGGACGATTTTTTTTAAAAATATCTGACCTTATATTCTTGTTCTACGCCCTCGAATTAGTAAGTGTGCCAAATTTCACGGCGATAGGAGTCGGAAAATTATTTTTCGAAAATCGATATTTTCTTAAGGGTAACCCCTTAAAATTTTACCAAAAATCGAAAGTTCTCCGATCGACCTGAAATTTGAAACATATACTAATTCGAGGGCGTAGATAAAGAAAATCCAATCAGAATGTTAGTGGAGAGTCTGGTTCGTTTTTTATGGCCAGAAGAAAATCGAAAAAATTGGACCTTTTTTAAAAAAATCATAATTTTTCAACTAGAGGACCTTCGTCTATAAAATAATTGGCTACGTACTCACAAAGGACCCAGATATAACCAAAAAAATTCGATATTGTCCAGCCTTACGCGTTTGATCTGTACGACGGCCCAAAGTTGACCCAAATGTCGAAAATTTCTCACCAAATCCGGAATATTTTCCAAACCGAATCAGTTACGCAAAATCTAATTACAGATTCGTAATCTACGTGTTCGAATCCATAATATGTGATGTGCATATTGTCATAGCTTCAAAAATAAAATTTCGCACGGAATCGCTAAATCTTACCCCCCCACCCCTCTGCGCTTTGATGTTTATTCGCGGTTCTTTATGAAAAATTTTTTAAGTCCCAAATAAATTTTTTTTTTCGAAAATCGTCGACCTTGTTATCGTTTCCTATTAAATCGAGGTCGTAGATCACGAATATGTCATTTGAAATCGTCCAGTGACAACCGTTTAGAAATTATGGCGGAAATAGTGAAAAAATTTCGAAATTTTGGTCAACTTTGAGACGTCGTGCCGACCAAAATAATGAAGCTGGGTGATGTCGAATTTTTACGTGCAGTTCGATCCTTTATCTATGAATTAAAACAGATTTCATCGTCCTACTCTCATCGAGTCGGTAATAATGATTTTTTGAAAAAAGGTCCAAAATTTTGGAACTTCAAGGACCTCTCACGTCCAGGACGATTTTTTTAAAAAATATCTGACCTTATATTCTTGTTCTACGCCCTCGAATTAGTTTTTTTAGGGGACCATCCAACCATTCGCTGTTGGGTAAACAATTAACAGTGCTGTTCCTAACGTGGCGCAAGGAATTAGTAACAAAGCCTACACAGAACACACCCGGTATCCTAACTCGCACAAGCTTTAAGCTTCTGAGGGTTTTCGTAGAAGCCTTAGGATATTCGGAAAAAAAATTACAATTACAAACATGCGCGCAAAAGTTGCTGCCTTCACGGCAACGCTTTCTGAAATTTTTTGATTATACGCAGTAAAATGCGTCAAACTTGTTACGGAGTTCATGAAAGTGAAAGGAATATCCTTCGTGTTTCATCGACTTATCCCCGTAACTTTTTTGCACCGAAGACAGTTCCCTAATCGTGCTCCTACATTTATGAATTTTCGTCTATTCTATATATCTAAACGAACAAGCAAAACCATCGAACCACGAAATTCGAAACTTTGACAGTTCGACGGTGGCGAGAGATGCCGCGGAGCGGCATCTCGAGCCACCGAGGGAGGGAACTCGCCGAAGGCGATTTCCCGATCTGAAACAAGAAAGAACGCTCTTTCCGTCGATACCGCGTTCGAAAATATCAAAGAATTCCAAGATACTTAAAAAAATTCCTAAAGTTGACGAATTTGCTCGATTTCGTCAAATGGACCGTCAGGAAAAAGCCATCTCCTCCAAAGGCGAGGCATTTCGGCCGAGACCGATGGTGACAAACGAAACTACAAAGACCGTATTCCAATATAGGCCTTTTTCGTTCCTAGAAAACGAACGGAAGTGTATTAAAAATGCGTAAGAAGTTTGTTTATTTCGTGACGTTTCTTTTTTGTCGGAAAAATTCTGACAGACCATCGAGTCCGATCTTTGTTTACATTCGTATCAGACAGCCCGGCTCATGGCTGTCAGGTAGAAAATGAATAACTGGCAAATATCGTATGAAATGGCAAAAACTAAGCACGGGGCTTCGATTCCAAGCAAAAGAATGAAGCGATTGGTGATAATTACAAAGGAAATTCCATAAATCTACCTCATGAACGAGAGTTCCTTATAAGGAATTTTAACATGAAATTCGACTAAATCGACTGCAATATGGGATATATTATATTGAAATGGATCGATTAGAGGTTGGTACTGAATCCTATTAAGTGTTTTACCACCAACTTTGAGTTTTTTCCAAAATTTCAGCATAATTTGTGCCGGTTCGGAACGATATTTCTTACTGGAATCCTACCTTTGTGTACGAGCTAGGTTACTTTTGCTGGTAAGTTTTTGAAGATTAAATATCCTTTTATTCGTTTTCGATCCCCTTTCAACGATATTCATTTCCGTTTCTCTAGAAAATGTATCTGAAAGTTTATAATTCCGAAGTAACCTTGACCTATGTTTTGACAAGTCATAGAGAGCGTTTTTTTGCGAGGGTACAGAGCATTTTTTTGCGAGTTCACAAAAATTTTTCGATGACGTCATATAAGTGCATATTCATTTAACTACATAAAAGGCGTATCTAAACGAAAGGTAGATCTGGGCGCAAGGTAGATCCACATCCCAAACTAGTAGACAACTAAACCATCAATCCCATTTCAAAGTCAAATGAATATCCGAACAAGACCGCAGCGAAATCCGGTATGTGAAACAATGAACCCGTGCGATAATTATTGTACCCAGGCATTTCGGGGTGAAGAGGGAAGTGCAGGACACCACGGCCAGTATTAATAGTAAGCCGTATAGGAAGTCAAGGAGGCTGAGGGGTGCAGGAACCCCCCCCTAACGGGATCTGATGGAACTAAGACCATCCCCAGTCATTAGAGTGCAGCACATTAAGTCGAGGCGTGCGTAGCCCTGGATCAACCAGGGCCAACGCTGATCCTAAGATGTACACCCTATTACATACTAATGCCTCTAGATGCAATTACTTGGAGATTTTCGTCATTTCTTGTCGAAATTCAAGATCCTGCAGGTTTACTTCACGTTCATCGGTATTCCACGATATCCGTTTGAGCTCAGGTCGATGAAGGCGAGGTGGTTCAAGCAAGTGCAACCTTTTATGATTTTGTTTCAAATCAATAAAAATCTAGAAAAGCACTGACGTGAAGTCAGCAGCTTTTACGCGCTTGTTCACATTGCGAAATGATGACTTGGAAATTTCAGTGAAATTTCAATGAACAATGAAAATGTTCAAAAAAAATTTTCAAGAAAAAAAATTTTTTTTTCGAATTTTTCCATGGATAATTCTTCTTATCGACACTGTTTATATTCCAACTAAGTTTAATTTCGATCAGATGAATATTTTTCAAATACCTGTAGCACAAGAACCATTCGGCAGATTTGGCCCATTAACGAACTCAACCGAGATATTCAGGATCTTAACCTAACCTGAAAATTTCAAGACTCTAGGTCCTTCCTTTCGAAAGTTATCAAGAATCAATTTTGACCACGGATTCTTCATCAGTGAGTCCAACCTAGTCGTTTGAGACCATTTTCGGCTCAAAATTCGAAACTTACAGACATCGTGACGGAATGATAACGCGCTGTTCCCCAGAACAAGCGCGTTGAAAGATATAAGTAGACACAGTTTTTCATCATCATATACCTTTATAAACTATCTATAAACGGTTAGCCATGATTTAGGTCTATTAAGTTTATTCACCTAAAACTGACGCAGGTTGGCACTCGTGAAATGTCGGCAATGTCAAAATAATTTTCACAGACGTTGCCAAATGCCCAATCGAATTCCTACTCTCAATCTCAACACAATCATCACGCTTGGAAACTAAAAATGCCGAAGTTAGTTTTGAAGAAGCAGAGACAAAGTATCAGAAAGTGCTCTGAAGAATTGAAATCTGCTTTTTCTGAAAGTAACCCCTGATAACTTGGAATCAATAATTTATCACAAGCTATCCAACATTTTTGATATATGTGAGTGAAAACCCAATGTGTCGTTTATATAGATTCTAAAGAACTTTGTAAATTGAGTTAGTTCTTTTAAGGTCACACGGGTTTTATAGTACTACTACATATTTTCATACTGGAGTATTTCAAGTTGTGCAACAAGGAATTTAAATGTCTTTTGTAGGCTTATTTCTTGAGAATTTCGAAAGGTCGGGAATTCCATTGGTTCGTCTGTTCGTTCAGAAGTTTTACTGCAGGGTTATTCAAGTACTTTTATTCTTTTAATGAACTATCACAAAGTAACGGACTACTCTATCCATTATTTTTCAGTAAAATTTCTACACTCGATTCTTGATTTCCGTACAAGAAAATAGCATAACTGAATCTTCCAACCATGTTTATATACGTGAAATATTTCCAGTGTTAACAGAGAAAAAAGTTTTTTCAACATTTGCCAAGTCTTTGAAATTATTGAATTCACATAATATTTTCTCAAATTCATTATTTTCCCAAAGTAAATAAACTTTTCGATAAAAACGTAACTACTACGACCTCTATTTAGAGAGGACAACGTTTTGAAGTCATCAGTGAGTCTGAACTAGATGTTTGAGACCATCTTGAGGAATCAATTCGAAAATAACACACATTTGGTCGAAACGATAGCGCGCAGCTTCTCAGAACATGCACAAAAAGGTGATTTAAAAAAACCTAAAAAAGCGCTTACGTGAAGTCAGCAGCTTTTGCGCGCATATTCACTTTTGGTTATATCCTTCCCAATATTTCCAAGAATACAGATAATATCGACTTTAAATTCAGCTCTCTATCGAAAAATGACAATTTGAATGGTTCATACAGAATTTCATAAGGATAATATGATCAGGAGATCGCAGAATATCGATTATTGGAAAATAAATTTTGAATTTTTTTCAAATAGTTCTAGTTACACGATTATCATGAAATTCGCACAAAGATGTCCATCAGCATTTTCAAAATACCTGCGACCTGTCATCATGACTGAATCAATATTTTTCGAGTTATTCCGGAAAAACAACGATATCGAGGAAAAATCCACGAAATTTCATTAATTTTTTTACGATATCCTCAAAAATTATGATGCTATTGAACTGAAATTTGGAACACCTCTGTGAAATATGAATTTCAAGGTATGACAAAAATGTTTTCCAAATGTTGTGAATAGTTTCCAGGAAAAAAAATTTCCAAAAACAATTTTGAAAAAAATTGACTGGCAGCACGATCGCATTTGAATTCTGCAAAAAGTTGAATATCCTTATGCTCCAAGTAACTGCCAAGTTTCAATTTAACCACTAGTGGAAATAACATCAAAACTTCAAATACTTATAACTCACAAACCGTTCGACTGATTTCGCCCATGCCACCAAACCTTAGATTTTGAAGTCGATAGGGTTCTCCGTACGCCCGTAATCATGCCTACGGACGGACGGCCGGCCGGACAGAATTAATTTTGACACCGGATTCGTCATCAGTAAGTCCAACCTTGTCGTTTGAGACCATTTTCAGCTCAAAATTCAAAAATTACAGACATTTGGATAGAACGATTGCACGCTGTTCTCCAGAACAAAGTTTTTTCAATTGTATTTAATTTGATTGAAAAAAAACACAAAGAGTGAATTCGCCATTTTACGAAACAAAGTCAATCTAGATCAGTCTGCCATTTTCAGGCAACAAATAAATTGTCACTTCATGTACAGGTAGGTCAAAATTCGTTGTCTACTGAAAGGATCTCGAGAACTATAGCAGCTAGAAGAAAACTGATAACACATTCTAGAGCTCTTTTGTTCTGACGAATCTGAAAACAGATCCAGCTTATCGCGCATAGAACTTGAGTTATGAGCGAAAATTGAGAAATTGTCATTCCCAATAATGCTGAATAACTCGCTTGTTTGAACTCGTATTCGAAATCTGTTGATACATTCTACAGGCACTTTTTTAGGAGTAATTTAAATATAATATGACTGAATTCTTTAATCCAGCCTAGAAATGAGAAAGATTTTGAGTTTTTAAAATGCAAACTATAGTCGAAAGTTCTCTTATCTTGCTACAAAATTTTTGCTGATTTCAAAAATGTATCATATGTCGCTGTTCACATGAATATTACATGAGAAAAAATTCAATACATTTTTCTTGCTTTTCTATTCACTGTTGAATTCTGAGTAGGCTGACGGTACCATAGCGACGGTTCAATATGCATTAACCTTGTGTGAACTTGCGCCTCTATGATTGGAATCAGCGATTGCTGAATAAATATTTATATGGTTAATAGTTCTTAAGATTAGCAATAGAAAATCTGTTTATTATCCCTAATGGCCCGAAATATTCCCAATTACGAAAACTTCGATATGTTGGTATGCTATATTCAAGCGAATGGAAATAGCCGAGATGCAAGGGAATTCTATATATCCGAACAACATATATAATAATACATAATATATAATTCTATTTGTTAATGATCGGGTAGGCAGTCAATGAAAATACATCAATGTCTCTCTATTGTATTGGCCTAGCTTTCGGAAATTTACATTTCCTTCTTCAGGGCTACTAAAAGTTACATAAGTAATCAGCAATGAAAAATATATACATGATAAAAAGGACACTTACATCAATGTGAGATCACAATACGAAACAAAATACAAGACGCATACGTCTCTCAGACAGTATATATATATATATATCATGTATATATTTTTCATTGCTGATTACTTATGTAACTTTTAGTAGCCCTGAAGAAGGAAATGTAAATTTCCGAAAGCTAGGCCAATACAATAGAGAGACATTGATGTATTTTCATTGACTGTCTACCCGATCATTAACAAATAGAATCTATTTTCATCAGTCGATATACACACACGAATAATATATAATGCTTATTCAATGGTCGCTATGGAAACGCCAGCCTACTTATAATAATTCAACAGTGAATAGAAAAGCGGGAAAAAAGTATTGAACTTTTTCTCATGTTATATTCATGTAAATAGCGACATATGATACATTTTTGAAATCAGCAAAGATTGTGCAGCAAGATTAAAGAACTTTCGACTATAGTTTACATTTGAAAAATTCAAAATCTTTCTCATTTCTAGAAAATGGCAGGATTAAAAAATTCAGTCATATTATATTTGAATTACTCTTAAAGAAGTGCATGTAGAATGTATCAACAGATTTCGAATACGAGTTCAAACAAGCGAGTTATTCAGCATTATTGGGAATGACAATTTCTCAATTTTCGCTCATAACTCAAGTTCTATGAACGACAAGCTGGATCTGTTTTCAGATTCGAATTAGTCAGGAAAAAAGAGCTAGAGAATGCGTTATCAGTTTTCTTCTAGCTGCTATAGTTCTCGAGATCCCTTCAGTAGACAACGAATTTTGCCCACCCTGTATACTTGAAAGATCATGCACATCCCACAATCCCATCAAACAGAATGGTAATTGAAAATCAAATGTTCTGATACCTGAAGAAACCCTTATAATAAGGCCAAAACGTTACTGAAAGAATACAGTTAAACATTAATTTCGTTGACCGATGTTCTCGAGTTTTGTTATAAATACCCGTAATCTTAAACCCTAATATATTCAAGGACCTCCCGAGTCCACCCAGTGCACGCCACTGGATCGAATAGACTCGAGATCTGACTGGCGAAATGTCTTCTCATCCAGCTACGAATCTCAGAAACTTTGGATGGCCATTCACTTGGACCGTGTCTATTTGCTTTTGGGTTGCTAATTACGGAGTCTTAAGAGACTGATACGCAGCAGAAAACTGCAGCCAAGCGAAAGGGACGGTCGGATGATTCGTTAAGCTATCCCAGCCTGGCGGAATGTTTGTTTTAATTAGTTTCTTGGACCGACAACGGCCGAAAAATGTGTTTATGTCATTCTTTGTCGAATGACGGCCACTCTGTACAGTCTGTGTAATCTGGAAGGAGGTATTTCTTTGGGAATCAGATGGCGACTCGAGTTTGGCACGAAAATGAAGAGCTTTTTGAGACTTGTATAAAAAAATCTGGAGCTTTTTCGCGCATGTTGAAATTCGTTGTCGAAGCGATCTTTTTTTCTCTTATTGACCCCGCTGAACGCACCTCTAACCATATTAACTAACTAAATTCTGCGTGAACCTTAAAGCTCTGATTTTCCAAAAAATGGATTTCATATCGGCAATATTATATTTTGAATGGGTATTGGTGAATTAAGATAAGCACTACTCCCTCTTGTGGCTTTCAGAGTAACCTGATATAGTCAGATTATCGTAGACAAGTAAGAAGAAATGTCAAGAAAATAGAGATAGTTTATGAATTATTCTTAGAGTTTGTGTGATTTAATAATTGTTCTTTGTACTCACGCACCCCCTAAAATCTACTGCTCACAAAGTTATATAAAATACTTTTTGGAATTATAGACAAATTATCATATCTTTTTCTTATAGGGAAGGACCCAATTTACATTATGTCTTGTGAATAAATTGAATATATTAACGTGAAACTAAGGCTACTAGTACCGTAGGCTCAATTCATTATGCGTTGAGAAATAAATCCTTCCAACACTCGAAATATAGTTCTTGAAGAAGCTGTGCTGCTTCAATTTAATCGACAGAAGCACTTTGAGCGAAGAGTATTCATCACCAGGTATTTCTTTGTTGAGACTCTTTTTTTTTCAATTTTTCTGGAAGGCATAGCATAAGAAATACAATTGTCTTCATGAATTAGATCTATTAGTTCGTGAGCAATTCGTGCTTACCCCCAAGAAAATTATCATCATCGGTGAAATGCAGGTATCAGACTCTCATAAATCTTATTTCTTAGTTTACCGATTTTGCGTTCCAATTTGCCAACACTTTCAGACCCGACTTCTTGAGCAAAGTTCCTTTCACCCAAACTAAAAGTATTTCACCGGGCTGTGCAAATCTATCGGAAGAGACATTTGAGTTTGCTTCATCCCGTGAATACACTCGTTTAATTACACAAACGCCAAGAAAAATGCATAAACTTTTTCTATTTTCTTGACATTTTTTCTAGCTTGTCTACGATAATCTGACTACAATCCTCCTAAATAGACGACATCGGTCCAAGTTGCCAACCCAAAAATTTCTTCCAAATTTACTATCACGTTATTTATAAATATCCGTAAAAGATGCCTCGGCTCCTTAGACAAGATAATTTCTTCCAAATATAGGGTTTTGTTAAGAACAGCACCGATTGGCTGAAATTTAAGTTGGGATTCCTGATTTCATGCTAATAGTGTCAAGTGTATATAGGATATGTTCCGCAAATCAACTTGGTTATTTCGGTTGCTGGTTTTCCTTTCCGTAAATATGAAATATTCGTTTGGTTCCTAGAAAAAAGGTTTATTACGAAAGTTGATTGATGAAAAAGCAATCTTTCTGTCAGCAGAACTACATCCAATGTTTTATGGCAACATATCCATGGCATAGGACAATCCATGATGTTTTACTTACATCATGGAACAATCCATGATGTAAGTAAGACATGGTGCTAAGACATATGCTCATCTGTGATCGATTTACCAATGATGTCGTCACTATTTTCATTCGAATTCAAACTTTTTTTTTCAGATGAACACACTATCATCGATTTCAAGCGATGGACCAAAAGCTCCGGTCATAGTAACGGTTATCCAAACTGACATATAGGCAAAGGATAATCTGTCAATTTTGATAACCGAAACTATAACCAGAGCATTTGGTCCACCGCTTGAAATTGATTCATGTTTTTTTTCATCATGGAACGATCTATATTTACCTTATGATCCATAGACCAAACTTAGTAATGTTTTCATTGTTGATTTGTAGATGCATAGAATATATCAGGTGTCGACACTTTTCTACTATTACCCTCTGAAATTTTGGGTCCAAAACGCGGTCTTAGAATTGTCAAATCTTGGGCTACTTGGCTCTGTAAACGATGATAGCGCTTACGTCGCTTTGGCAAGTGCTTACATTTAATTGCGCTGAATAAAATGAATTGAGCTATAATCTGATGAAACTATTTCCCAAAATATGAATCAGGTATTTGAAATGATGGATTCTTACCAATATCTAGAAGTTTAACGAATGTGGAACATCTAATCGTTAATAATATGAAATATGTATAGGGGAATAAGGAGCAATATGAGGTTTATTGTGAGAACATTTCATGGATGGATACAAGAAGTCATTTCGGAGCCAAAACAACTGAGAAAACGGGATATTGATATTAGTCATGGATTTTATTGGATAGTTTGGATCTACTTTCATAAAAAGTAAGGTTTATAATTTTTGTATGTACCTATCTATTAATGAATTAGGTATTCAATTTTAAATAAAAAATATTTTGAGGAAATTTTGCTGTTCATGTCCATACGAATTTATCAAATCAATTGTAGTATCATTGTTCAAACAATGGTAGTATCTATCGTTCCAAATGATTTCTTGATTTTTTTTTTTGAGAAAGCAACTCTGAAACCCTCCCATAAACTAAATATTAAGATAATAAATACCTCTTGTAATAAACAGGTATGCAAAAATATCCATGTTTAGACTTGTATATTCAGAGACAAAGGAAACTTTTATATATATTATCGCCATTCTGAGTTAATAAAATGAAAAATCATAGTTTGAATTCGTCAAAATGAATTCATGTTCGGAAATTCTTGAAAATAATGTATGGTCCAACTCGGAAGATCAGAAAGAAGTTCTGATTTGACTATCTTTGATATGACAGTTCGGTAACTTCCGTACATATTTCAGATTTTATGTGGCAGATTTTCCTATGCCGGCATCTATCGGCGAAAACTGAAGTAGGCGAACAAAGCCGTATTTTGACAACGTTTGGACCTCATTTCGAACCCAAAATATGTCAAAGAGTGTCCGCACCTGATGTATTCTATGCATCTATGTTGATTGTTATCTCGTCTGTGTTCTATGGATCATAAAGTGAATAAAGATTTTTCTGTGCTATGAATATGTTATCATAGAACATTGACTATCGTTCTGGTGGCGGAAAGAACGTTTTTTCATCAATCAAATTCCGTAATTAACCTTTTTTCCGAATATTTCATATTCACGGAACGGCAAACCGGCAACCCGAATGACCAAGTTGATTCGCACAACATATCCAATACAAACTTGACACTGAAATCAGGAATCCCAACTTAAATTTCAGACAATCAGAGATGATCTTAACAAAAACCTATATTTGGAAGGAATTATCTTGTTTGAGGAGCCGAGGCATCTTTTACGGATTATTATAAATAACGCGAACCTTATCATTTCGAATTTGTCCTGAAATTCCCGTTTCCCAGTGATAGTAAATTTGTGAAGAAAATTGTGGGTTGGCAACTTGAGCCGGAGTCATCTATTGTCTACGATAATCTGACTATGTCGGGTAACTCTGACACCAGAAGGAGTAGCGCTCATCTTCGTTTTCCAATTCTGAAGGAAGCTAAATGCTCCTTATGATATTTTACACAGCTTTTTCTTGAGGAAAGTACCTAACTTATTGGAACATAGAAACCCAACAATTAGATTCCAGAATATGAAATGAATGACAAGTCTCGAAGGTAGCCCTACCTAATTGATTTATTCTTATTGAATATGCAACATTCCTCTGTAATCTCAGAAATTTCGCGTTCATTTGTGTCCGTAATAAAGGGTTAGCTTGCCTGGACGTCATTAATACCTCGAAATCCTCTAATAAATTCCATAGGCAGGGTCTTATTCATAAAGGTTCATTATTCGACGTCGGTGGAGATTTTAATTTTAATTAACATCGTTTCTTTTGTATATCGGCTACATTCGAAGCAATTTCGCCGGGATTCTTGGGAACGGGAGTCACGCTTGGCCGCTTTCTCGTCCGAAACAAAGACCAGCACCTTATTGGACACAATGCAGCCCGGCGCTTCCGCCACATTGTGGCGGTGCGTTAAAGGGTGGATAATGCGGAGGATAAAGCGCGTACCCGGCTCCCCGTGTTCTAACCCCCAGAAACTGAGACGAAGTCGCTTAAAGAAATTAACAACGTCATTTGTCGCCATTCCATGCGATACCCTCGGTATTCTACTTTGTTCTCGTCTGGTGTGATGAATATAGAAATCGGAGGATTCTAGGAACTTTAACTGAGGCTTTCGGGAAACTTTCGAATGTGTATTGAAATTTCTTGGAGTAGATTTTACCATTTGTATCCAAAACAATGTTGAAATGAATGTTGAATTCGGGAAATTTGGTAAAAACCTGGAAAAGCACTGGTACCGACATTATCATTGACAAGTTGAAAGAAATGTTGAGAAAATGAGAAAGTTAATGCATTTTTCTTGGCGTTGGTGTGATTTTACAAGTGTTTCTTCTGAGAAAAAGCAAACTCAAATGTCCATTCCCATAGATCTCCACAGCCCGGTGAAGAATTTCGAGTTAGAGTAAAAGAAACTTCCTTTAACAAGTCGGGCCTGAAAGTGCTAAAGAATCGATAAAAACCAACAAACAAGATTTATGAGAGTCTGTTACATGTGTTACATGCATTCTACCGAAGATTATCATTTTTATAGAGGTAAGCACAAATTGCTCATGAAATATTAGATCACATTCATGAAGACCATTGTTTTCCAAACCCCTAATCCAAGCACAGAAATTTACTTAAGATGAATGCTCTGCCTTCCAAAAATCCGCCTGTTGGACTGATCATTAAGGAACAACGTGAATGTTTTAGTGATAGAACTGACTATTGAAAAAAAAGAGTCTCAACAAGGAAATATCTGGTGATGAATACTCTTCGCTCATAGTGCTTCTGCCGATGAAAGCAAAGTTGTACAAGGCTTATTTATAACAGTTTTTTCAAGACCAATCATATGAGTGTTGGAAAATTTATTTGTCAATCCATAATGAATAAGACTTACGATACAAGTAGCATTAGTTTTATGTGAATGTGTTCATTTTATTCACAATATATTGAGTATTTAGTCATTCGCTATAAAAATAGTATAGTTATAAGTATTTGTCTATTATTCCAAAAAGTATGTTCTACAATACTATCTGTTTTTCAACTTTCAAGACAGCCTAAAAAATCCACCAAAGTCAATATTGCCATTTGGATCTGAAAATAAATAATATTAAAATACTGTCTAACCTTGGAGATATCCCCGTAATTTTAGAGTTGCTACACTCAATTAGATTGAAGGATGATACATACCTACTTTATAAGAATGGAAAATGTACTCCCAGTAATACTCTCGTCAACTATAAAAGTCTAAAAAGTCTTTGAATAAATCGTGAAATCAAAAATTATCAAACCAAACAGTACAAAATCGACTATCAAAACAAAATCTATGTCTGTATCTAAGGTTCTGAAACTGGCCACAGTGGCGCTACGATCTTAAATTCAGACGCCAATTGGGAAATAAAATTTGTCGCCATTCCATGTGATACCCTCGTTATTCTACTTTGTTCTCGTCTGGTGTGATGAATATAGAAATCGGAGGATTCTAGGACCTTTAACTGAGGCTTTCGGGAAACTTTCGAATGTGTATTGAAATTTCTTGGAGTAGATTTTACCATTTGTATCCAGAACAATGTTGAAATGAATGTTGAATTCGGGAAATTTGGTTAAAACCTGGAAAAGCACTGCCGTGAAAGAAGTAGCTTTCGCGCGCATGTTCAATGGTGATAGCCGCTTTTCTAGGTTTTTTTTTCGATAAAGAACTAGATTTCAATTCGATGCTTCTGTATTTTTGGGAAAATTGGCGAATGAAGATGAGCGCTACTCCCTCTGGTGGCTATCCGAGTAACCCGAGGTACAGACATTATCATTGACAAGTTAAAAAAAAAGTTAAGAAAATGAGAGAGTTAATGCATTTTTCTTGGCGTTTGTGGGATTTTAGTGCTTCTTCTGAGGAAAAGCAAACTCAAATGTCCCTTCCCATAGATTTCTACAGCCCGGTGAAAAATTTAGAGTTAGGGTGAAAGGAACTTCCTTTAACAAGTCGGGTATGAAAGTGTTGAAGAATCGATAAAAACCAACCAACAAGATTTATGGGAGTCTGTTACCTGCCTTCTACCGATGATGATCATTTTTATAGAGGTAAGCACGAATTGCTCATGAAATATTAGATCACATTCATGAAGACCATTTTTTTCCAGGCCCCTAATCCAAGCAGAAAAATTTACTTAAGAGAAATGCTCTTCCTCCCAAATATCTGCCTCTTGAACTGATCATTAAGGAACAACGTGAATATTTTAGTGATAGAACTGACTATTGAAAAAAAAAAAGAGTCCCAACAAGAAAATATCTGGTGATGAATACTGTTCGCTCAAAGTGCTTCTGCCGATGAAAGCCAAGTTGTACAAGGCTTATTTATTACAGCTTTTTCGAGACCAATCATATGAGTGTTGGAAAATTTATTTGTCAATCCATTATGAATAAGACTTACGATACAAAAAGCATCAGTTTTATGTGAATGTGTTCATTTTATTCACAATATATTGAGT
Source organism: Myrrha octodecimguttata (assembly GCA_958510865.1). Taxonomy (NCBI): domain Eukaryota; kingdom Metazoa; phylum Arthropoda; class Insecta; order Coleoptera; family Coccinellidae; genus Myrrha; species Myrrha octodecimguttata. The sequence continues at coordinate 67,425,347 of OY294060.1, forward strand.
ATTTAGTCATTCGCTATAAAAATAGTATAGTTTTAAGTATTTGTCTATTATTCCAAAAAGTATGTTCTACAATACTATCCGTTTTTCAACATTCAAGACAGCCTAAGAAATCCAACCAAAATAAATAATATTAAAATACTGTCTAACCTTGGAGATATCCCCGTAATTTTACAGTTGCTACACTCAATAAGATTGAGGAATGATACATACCTACTTCATAAGAATGGAATATGTACTGCCAGTAATACTCTCGTCAATAATAAAAGTCTTTGAATAAATCGTGAAATCAAAAAGTATCAAACCAAACAGTACAAAATCGACTATCAAAACAAAATCTATGTCTGTATCGAAGGTTCTAAAACTGGCCACCGTGGCGCTACGATCTAAAACTCAGACGCCAATTGGGAAATAAAAATTTGAATATGTGTATCTACGGAATCATTGGGCAGATTTTACCCATTAACGTATTCGACCTTCGCAATGAAGCCCCAAATCTACTCTACAAATATCGAGTTTCTGAGTCGTTTCTTTCGTAAGTTATTGTGTGAGAGTTCGAATGTTCATGCAGAAATTCATGAAGATATTTTGATCAGAAGAATTTTTTTTTCAAATTGTTCTAATTACACGGTCATCACGAAATTACGTACAAAATTGTTCATCAGTATTTCCCAGCTAGCTGCCAAGTTTCATCATGATTGAAATAGTATTTTCTGAGTAATTCCGGAAGAAAATGACGATATCTTGAAAAAACACCAGGATATTTGATATATTTTTTCACAATATCTTCAAAAAATTTTGTAGATTGCTGTGGAATATGAAGCTCAGGGTACAACTGGAATTTTTTCGAATTAACTGAACAGTTCCCGAGAAAGAAATTTCCGAAAGGAATTTGGAAAAAAAATTCCTCAAAATTAACTGACAGCACGATCTCAACAAAATTTTGCGAAATTTGTAGGTTCTTTCTTTCAACTAACTGTTCAGTTTCAATTTAATCGCTTGGGTAGGTCTCGACATATCAGGAAAATAACCTCAATACTTCAAATGGCTTCAATTCCGAAATCATTCTACCGATTTTGAACATTAATGAACACAGCCTTCGCATTTTGAAATACAGTCAACCCTGAAAGTCGATAGATTTCTCCGTAAGCCCGTAATCGTGCGTACGGACAGCCGGCCGGTCCACAAAATCGATTTTGACACCGGATTCGTCATCAGTGAGTCCAACCTAGTCGTTTGAGACCATTTTCGACTCAAAATTCGAAAATAGCAGACATTTGAATTTCTAAATATAAAAGAAATCGATTTGAGAACTAAAACTTTTCTTGTCTGTCTGATGAGAGAGTCAGATTTGAATTCTGAAACGTCACAGTTTGCTCTCCTTATCGTTTATATCATTGCTGTATTGTTCATTAGGAAATCTGTTTTTCAAGTAACTGCCCTTGACAAATAGTTCAATCCTGCAACCTGCAAGTGTGTTTTCCATGAAAAACAATATCATCTAGTTTTTAGTTAGTTCTTTTTCAGATAGTGGGAGTAAAAACCCAGAAAAAAACAGAAAAAATGATGCAAAATCCTCCAAAAATAAGCGCAAATCGATACTTAAATGAACCCATATCTTCCACCATTTTGCAACTCTGGAAAGGATGGGTAATGTTACCTTATTAAGGGGTCTTTTACACCTCAGCATCTATTAATTTGTTATAAAGACCAAATATATTCGATTTCAATAATCATTTAGGTACTTGATCAAGTTGTTGATTCGAATTCCAACTAGTCGCATTAACCGTCACCAAAAGAACACTGCAAATTTTACACAAAAGTTTATTAGTTTCTTAGTTAAATAACTCAATATGCCATTGAGAACTTAAACAACTTAGACCCGAATGCTATGATTCATTTTCGACATTATTCAAAATTAGCAGCGTTTTTCTTTATATTTCAGGAACCACTCGTCAGAAATCATCCGGGTGAAATTTTTTAGGTTTAGTTATGCAACAGTTATCAACGTTTCAAATTTCATGAAAATTGGGTTATAAGTTTTCGAGGAATAATTTTTTTCCCCCCCAACTCCCCATTTAGAGCCCTTAGGGTACACCGATCCTGCTAAAAAGCTTGAAGCATCAACACAGAGTGACGCACGATTTTTCCACCAAGTTTCAAGGATTTCCGTTCGGTACTTTCAGAGAAAAGCCCCGGACAACGGACGGCGGACGGACGGATTTTTTTTATTCGTTTATTCAAATCTACATACTCCAAAACGTAAACTGTGAAATTTTCAGGGGGGCTTAAAACTTTTTTTTGGTTGGTCGATCACTAAGGTTCATTATTTGATTTTATCAAATAATAAACCTGATAAATTATTTGATTTTATCAAATAATAAACCAAAACTAATAAAATACCACAGTAAAAAGTTCAACGAATAAACAGTCTGTTAATTAAAACATAGAACGCATTTTCCCGGTTCCAAAGCAAACCACGTCCTTTGAGGTTTTCAGATTTCCCGTCGTCCAGTCAAAACGCCTTAATCGAGTTGGCCGAGTGTCTGTAGTGACGTCGTGACGTTTCCACTGTACATCAGTCGGCATGAAATTGAATCCGGTCTTTTCTTTTACATAATTACCCCTTCAACTTTGCTCTTCTGGCGGCCATCGTATGTGAATTAACCCGAGTCGGTTTCAGTTGATCTAATTATTCAATTCGCAGGAGCAAAGCACTAAGCCAAGCTGCTTTGAGCCTCGGATGGGGCATCTTTAATTCGACGGCGGCATCAGGGGCAGGCATTAGGTTTCCCTGCCTCTCTTATCTACGATCCAACCCTTCCGCAGACTTTCTGATTCTTGCCCTGTCGGATAATCTCATTTTTGCCAACGTGAGCCATGATCTGACGAAGACATTCAAGTTCACAACGACGAACATTGATCCGGAGAGTTTGGTCGAGACGTACACATTTTGGTTTATTAGAAGGAGGGATGGTTTGGTTGGAATCAAGAACAAAGGTCTCATGGAATTAAGTCCATGAACGGTTTGTTTTGAGAGATACAGGGATACTAAAGGCTTTTCCAATGAGAGGTGTTATTTTGAATAGCCCGCTATTTCGGTAGTTGTCACTTTTGAAGCTGTCATTTTTTGACATTTGACAAGTAGAAACTACGCCATTAATAGAAATGGAACGATACACGCTTCAACAATGCATTGAAATTATTAAAATTCACTATAAAAATGGTGAAAATTTAGCAGAGACGGTTCGTAAAACTCGAACATGGGTCGTCGTGAAGCACCTTGTCGGACCGCAATAAAGAAATTGGTAAAAAAAATCGAGCTGTTGGGACAAGTTAGTGATGTGAAGAATAGAACCCGTGCACGTCGCTCAAGAACAGCCGAGAAAATTGCTGCTGTAGCCGAAAGTGTTGAAGAAAACCCAAGTTTGTCCATTCCTCGTCGTTCTTTGGAATTAGGCATTCCACAAACGTCATTACACCGTATTTTGCATGAAGATTTGGGTCTTAAGGCTTATAAAGTTCAGTTAACATAAGAACTCTAGCCGGCCGATCATCAACAACGTCGTGTCTTTGCTGATTGGGTCGTTGAAATGCATGAAAATGATCCGGAATTCCATCCAAGAATCATCTTGAGTGATGAGGCCCATTTCCACCTCGGTGGCTTCGTCAACAAGCAAAATTGTCGCATCGGGGGCTCGGAAAACCCAGGAGTTATTGTTGAAAAGCCTCTCTATCCTCAACATGTGACTGTTTGGTGCGGTTTATCGACCGGCGGAGTCATTGGACCTCACTTTTTCGAAAATGAGGCTGGAGCAACAGTAACGTTGAATGGATTGCGCTATCGAGAGATGATTAATGATTTTTATGGCCGGAATTGGATGGTATTGATCTGGACAACGTTTAATTTCAAAAAGACGGCGCTACGTGCCACACAAGCAACGAAACCATTGATCTTGCGCGGGAAAAGTTTCCGGACCGTGTTATCTCTCGAAGAGGTGATCACAATTGGCCACCGAGATCCTGTGATTTAACACCTTGCAACTTCTTCCTTTGGGGTCACGTGAAAGAGAAGGTCTACGCCAATAGCCCAGCGTCGATTCAAGACCTCAAAGATGGAATTCGTGAGGCTATCGAGGACATGGGGCAGCCACTTTGCGATTTGGTTATGGAAAATTTCATTAAAAAGATATGGTCTTGTAAGCGTGGTCGTGGTGGTCATTTGCCTGATGTTATTTTCCGCTATTAACGGCATAGCTTCTTTTTTATAATGAAATAAACATCCGATCATTTATATTGAAAAATGGCTTTGAATAGCAAAATATCACGTCTTATTGGAGAACCCTATATATATGTCACACTATATATGTATTTTTCGATTTATTCCCGATATATATTAGATTTCTGGTGTGAAATAAACAAATATGGATCTATGGAAGATGATTCCCCAATAAAAGAGGCCTATAGCGTTATTCGTTTATCTGAGAATCTGAAATATCATCCCTTGGAAGACAGGACCTGGTATATGTAGGTAATATTATATCGTAGGAATTTAGACATAAATTACAGACAATTAACTATGATTTTGCCAACGTTTCGGAGCGGCTTGTTCCTTTCTCAAGGCTCATCATACAATCAATAAAACATAAAAAATTAAAATGGTTAGAGAGAGTAAATATATCAGCTCAGATGCGTGACAGTCGACGGAATTCCGTCGTAAGTCAAAATAAAATTTAATAAGTAATGTGAGCATATGATGACGCATATACATGGAAATAAACCATGATTTTGTGATCTGCATTTATATCAGATAATAAATTGAGCGGCCCCTAAGTGAAATATTTTTCTAGAGTTTCCTCGAATAGTGAGCATAGACCCAGTTTTATTATTTTCATATCCGCGTTCGAAATTCTGTTCAAGTAGCGGAGGTTTCTATGAATAACTTCATAACGAAGAGAATTGGAATGTAGAGACCAGTTCCTAACCTTTTTCGAGAACCTTTTCCTACAAATATATGTAGATTCGGGTTCGGCCATAGAATTGTGAATGCATAAATCTGATTTTAGTTCTTCATTCGAATGGATTCGGTGGCGGGCACCTTGTTATCCCCTACAAAGGATGCTTTGGCTTAGGATACGTGAGGAAAACTGAAAACAGGATATTTCTTCGGTATCTACCATCGATATTCATGATATTCCAGTATGAGTGTGATATTTGAAAAAAGTTTTGGATAGTTAATAAAAACTCGATATTAGTTGAGTTTTCTATGTGTATGGAATTTTTTACGCGCATTTTCTGTGGAAAAGAGTGCTATCGTTCCGTCAAGATGTCTGTAATTTCCAAATTTTGAACCTAACTTAATCTCAAACGACAAACATCCAGCCGAGAACACGATAGCTGCCAAACGGGGCACCGGTTCGGTGGAAGATCAAAGAAGTGAAAAATGCAGTCGCAGCGGTCGTTCACAAGAAAATACTGATTTGGTTCGTGAAAGTGTTGCTGAAGACCCTGGAATGTCCATTGGACGACGTTCACAACAAGTTGGACTTAGTGGGTCAACAACATGGCGTATTTTACACAAGGATTCAGCTCTGAAGGCATATAAGGTTCAAATAACATTGGAACTGAAGCCTTTAAATCATTTAAAACGTCATTTGTTCATTTCATCAATGAACAACCAGCTGATTTTCCTGAAAAAATCATGTTTTCCGATGAGGCACATTTTCAACTTGATGGCTTTGTTGATAGACAAAATTGTCGTATCTGGGGTGAGGAAAATCCACGATTAGCGGAAATATAGTATGTTTATTTCGGAGGAAAAGCCACATTCCTGGACTCTCTGTTGCTGAGTCGGGGCGCAAGCCGGCTGTCACCTGAGCGACCATCTAAAGGTTGAATTGACAAACTTCAATAGACGACTTCGGCCCAAGTTGCCAACCCACAATTTTCTTCACAAATTTACTATTACTGGGGAAGGGAAATTTCAGAACAAATTCGACATGATGAGCTTCGCGTTATTTATAAATATCCGTAAAAGGTGCCTCGGCTCCTCAAACAATATAATTCCTTCCAAATATGGGGCTTCGTTGAGATCATCTCTGATTGGCTGGAATTTGAGTTGGAATTCCTGATTTCATGTTAATAGTGTCAAGTTTGTACAGGATATGTTCCGCAAATCAACTTGGTTATTTCAGTAATTTCTGTTGCCGGTTTTCCATTCCGTAAATATGAAATATTCGGTTGGTTCCTGAAAAAAGGTTTATTACGGAATTTGATTGATGCAAAAGCCATCTTTCTGTCACCAGAACATAGACATATTAAGTCTATGCACCAGAACGACAATCAATGTTTTATGGTAACATATCCATAGCATAGAACAATCCTTATTTACTTTATGATCCACAGACCATATCTAGTATTTTTCCATTTTTGATTGTTGTCTCTTCTATGTTCTATGGATCATAAAGTAAATAAAGATTGTTCCATGCTATGGATATGTTACCATAGAACATTGACTGTCGTTCTGGTGACAAAAAGAACGTTTTTTCATCAATCAAATTCCGTAATTAACATTTTTTTCAGGAACCAACCGAATATTACATATTTACGGAATGGAAAACCGGCAACCTAAATAACCAAGTTGATTTGCGGAACATATCCTGTATAAACTTGACACTATTAACATGAATTCAGGAATCTCAACTTAAATTTCAGCCAATCAGAGATGATCTCAACAAAACCCTATATTTGGAAGGAATTATCTTGTTTGAGGAACCGAGGCATATTTTACGGATATTTATAAATACCGCGAACCTTATCATGTCGAAGTTGTCCTGAAATTTCCGTTCCCCAGTAATAGTAAATTTGTGAAGAAAATTGTGGGTTAGCAACTTGGGCCGAAGTCGTCTATTAGAAATATTTGTCTCACAAATAATTCTTCGAAATTATCTACAAATTATGAAAGCTTGTAATGAATGAATGAACTTCTAATGAGAAGCGGTTCTGTTTGTGAAGTCCTAGCACCTTTTTCCTAATTCCACAACTTGGACAATATGATTCAAAGAAAAAACATCCTCTATACCTCACCACGAGCATTTGGATAGTTGTTTGCCAGTCGATAATTGGAAGATCCAGGACTCCGTAGGGATCTCCCATCGCACGGAGATCAAACATTTCCTAGGATGCTAATTCCTTCAGATGGGGAAACCTGATTATTTCATCTTTCCACTATGCATTTATTTGATGAAGCTAATCCCTTGTAACGAACTCAGAAAACCTTCCATCGTTCATTAAGTCACGTTCGGGATGTTTCATTCCGTAATATTTTCCTCTTCTGGATTCAAAACTACTATCATTTCAGAAATTTGAACGGAAATCATGACAGACTTTGTTGGTTGAATATTCGGTATGTTCTTCTAGTTGAATCAGACAGAAGAATTTTTCAGGATACGGTGATTTACCAGGAATTCTTTGCACGGAAAATGAAATTGAATAAGTTCATGATATTTTGACGGGCGAAGTTGGTAACATAGAAAATTGAAATTTATGAGAACATTTTTACCAATTAGCTTTTAGTGTAGTTGGTCCTTTACCGAAAAAAGGGTGTTTCAAATTGCGCGTTTTTTTAAGAATGATTAAAACACATAATTTGCATTCATTTTCAAAAACTTTTTATTGGTAATTTAAGTATCAGTTATGACATTTATATACGAAAAATAATATCTGTCAAATGGCCTTCTCTTGCAGCTCTACAGACGTCCACTCTTTTGTTGAAATTTTCAATGACATTTCGACATAATTGAGGCTCTATCTCACTAATGACATGAATAATCTCATCCTTTAGTTCAGGAATCGATTTAGGATTATTCTTATAGACTTGGCTTTTCACATAACTTCAAAGAAAATGATACATCGGTGTCAAATCACATGGTCTTGGTGGCCAATTGACATCACCGTTCCTGGAGATTATTCGTCCAAGAAATTTTTTTCTCAATAAATCAATTGTGTCATTTGCAAAGTGAGGTGTAGCGCCATCCTGTTGAAACCAAATATCCTCTAGATCAATATTCATTAATTCAGGTCACAAAAATTCGATTATTATCTGACGGAATCCATCACCATTGACAGTTACAGCTTCACCAGCAGCATTTTCAAACAAGTAAGGTCCAATTACACCACCTGACCATAATGCACACCAAACAGTGACTCATTTAGGATGCATAGGTTTTTCATGAATGATTCGTGGACTTTCCTCAACCCAGATTTGAAAATTTTGTTTATTAACAAAGCCACCAGGTTGAAAATGTGCCTTATCGGAAAACATGATTTTTTGAGAAAAATCAGCTGGTTATTCATTGATGAAATTGACAAATGAACGACGTTTTAAATAATCTAATGGCTTTAGTTCCTGTGTTATTTGAACCTTATATGCCTTCAATTTCACGAACCAAATCTTCCACCGAACCGGTCCCTTGAAATTTTTCAATAATTCGACCAATAGCACTTTGAGATGGACGATTATGCAAACCATAAAATTCACGTAATTTTTCTAAAAACACTTTTCACAGAACGCTGAGTTTCATAAAATAATTCAACAATTTTAACGCGTTGTTGTATCGTGTACGAAGCCATTTTTATAAATTTCATACTAAATACTTCTTGAATGTCAAAATACTCAGAGGAATTCAGTGCGCCATCTGTATTTTATTTATTCTTGAAAGAAACCGCGCAATTCGAAACACCCGTACATTATTGAAATATAGCGCGCAACCACCAACGATGGCAATTCCTCAATTCTAATTGTTAATCATCTCATATCTAGGAATCGAGGAATGATGAAGTCATTGTTCTGCTTAATAATTTCATGATGAAATATTGTATTTTTCCAGATTCTATTAATATTCTATTAATCTGATTTTTTTTAACAGTCTCAGTATATTGAAGTTTGTTTTTTTATGGGATATAGACTGGTTTGTGGAGAATGAATGAACTACTCTTCTTTGTTTTAACCTAGCTTTCGAATAATATTTTATTCTTCTTCGGGGTCTTTACAAAATGAGGTTATTTTTATGAGTTCGTTTGGAATTTAACTCTTATTTTCTGATTTTTCATGTACTACGCCTTTTTCAATTTCAATAATATCAAGTTAAAATTGATTCAAGAAGGTGACAATTTGACATTTTAACTTGATATTATTTGAATAGAAGAAGGCGTAGTACATGAAAAATAAGAAAATAAGAGTTAAATTCCAAATGAACTCATAAAAATAACCTCATTTTGTAAAGATCCCGAAGAAGAATAAAATATTATTTGAAAGCTAGGTTAAAACAAAGAAGAGTAGTTCATTCATTCTCCACAAACCAGTCTATATCTCATCAAAAAACAAACTTTTATATTCTATTATATCCATATAATATCCGAACTAACACAAAAAACACTTATTCCATCGAAATCCTTGAAAGATGTAAAGGTAATACTTTTTTCATCTTCCTCTCCAAGCAAGTCAAATGAAATATATCTCAATAGCTCTCTGATTCACATCTATACCGAACATATAGAAGCAATAAATTTATTGATGTCAAGAAATATCCCCCAGGAAACATATCAATAAAGAACGTGTAAAACCTGACATAAATGTGGAAGCACCTCTTCGGATGAGCAATAAATTTTATGGGCAAACATTGTGATTTTATCGAATCATAACCTGGTCTCACAAAGTAACTGATGATTCGAGTCGACCTCAGAAACGAAATATCGATCTGAAATATTCCAAGTACTTACAATCTTGAAGATACTTTTGATGCAGTTTCAGCTTCTACTTGTGTTTTGAGTGCTGTGCTTTATTCACCTTGAAAAATATTCGATTTCGGTAGGAGAATTAATTATGAAAATCGACAGAAGCATTTACATGATGTCAGAAGCTTTTGCGCACATGATTCTCAGTCTTTTTACGCCTAAAACTCTCCTTGAAAAAGAAAAAAAATTGAAAAATTCTTCGAAGTCGCAATTTTATGGAGACATCATTATTGTTCAATTGAATTAAGAGTAAACAATACCACTTGGTGCTGAATAACGGCTAGGCAACACAGCCACATTCAAGTTCCATTAATATCTCAAGGTCAGGTACCTGAATGCCGTCTACATGATTTATTGTTGCCAAAAGCCGCGTGAAATATCAGTATAGAATATACATATTGGTAAGTTGAATTCCCAGCAATTTCCACCTTTTTTGTATTTTCACAGTCCATTACAATCGCCAAAACAATAGTTCTGTTCCAGATATCGGGAGCGAAAGCCAGAAAAGACCTACAAAATGATGCAAAATCATACAAACGATACATAAAGCTAACTGTGACGTTTCAGAGTACAAATCTGACTCTTTCATAAGACAAACGAGAAAACTGGCAGAAATATTTTCTTTCGGTTTTTCGTCAATTGTCAATGTCAACTGGACAAAAGTGTCATAAAACGAAAAGTCGAAAGAAAATAATTATACAAGTTTTCTCATTTTTCTGATGAAAGAGTCAGCTTTGTACTCTGGATCTGGTTCGCATTATTTGTCGTTTGAATTTTTCCAATTTTTCCAGTATTGTTCATTAGGCAATCTGTTCTTCAAGAAACTGCCCTTGACAAAGAGTTCAATCCTGCAATCCGCCAGGGCATTTTCAATAAAAAACAATTTTTATTTAATTTTTATTAAAGGGTTTTCCAATAAGAGGTGTTATTTTGATATTCAAGGAAAAATGCCAATATAAATGATCGGATGTTCATTTCATTATAATGAAGAAGCTATGCCGTTAATAGTGGAAAATAACATCAGGCAAATGACCACCACGACCACGCTCACAGAACCATATCCTTTTAATGAAATTTTCCATAACCAAATCGCAAAGTGGCTGCCCTATGTCCTCGATAGCCTCGAAATTTTGGTCAACTTTGAGACAACCCCTTAAAATTTTACCAAAAATCGAAAGTTCTCCGATCGACCTGAAATTTGAAACATATACTAATTCGAGGGCGTAGATTAAGAAAATCCAATCAGAATGTTAGTGGAGAGTCTGGTTCGTTTTTGATGGCCCGAGGAAAATCGACAAAATTGGGCCTTTTTTAAAAAAATCATAATTTTTCAACCAGAAGACTTACGTCTATAAAATAAGTGGCTACGTACTCACAAAAGATCCAGATATAACCAAAAAATTCGATATTGTCCAGCCTCACGCGTTTGACCTGTACGATGACCCAAAGTTGACCCAAATTTCGAAATTTTGGTCAACTTTGAGACGTCGTGCCGACCAAAATAATGAAGCTGGGTGATGTCGAATTTTTTTACGTGCAGTTCGATCCTTTATCTATGCAATAAAACAGATTTCATCGTCCTACTTTCATCGAGTCGGTAATAATGATTTTTTGAAAAAAGGTCCAAAATTCTGGAACTTCAAGGACCTCTCACGTCCAGGACGATTTTTTTAAAAAATATCTGACCTTATATTCTTGTTCTACGCCCTCGAATTAGTAAGTGTGCCAAATTTCACGGCGATAGGAGTCGGAAAATTATTTTTCGAAAAGCGATATTTTCTTAAGGGTAACCCCTTAAAATTTTACCAAAAATCGAAAGTTCTCCGATCGACCTGAAATTTGAAACATATACTAATTCGAGGGCGTAGATAAAGAAAATCCAATCAGAATGTTAGTGGAGAGTCTGGTTCGTTTTTTGTGGCCAGAAGAAAATCGAAAAAATTGGACCTTTTTTAAAAAAATCATAATTTTTCAACTAGAGGACCTTTGTCTATAAAATAATTGGCTACGTACTCACAAAGGACCCAGATATAATCAAAAAAATTCGATATTGTCCAGCCTTACGCGTTTGATCTGTACGACGGCCCAAAGTTGACCCAAATTTCGAAAATTTCTCACCAAATCCGGAATATTTTCCAAACCGAATCAGTTACGCAAAATCTAATTACAGATTCGTAATCTACGTGTTCGAATCCATAATATATGATGTGCATATTGTCATAGCTTCAAATATAAAATTTCGCACGGAATCGCTAAATCTTACCCCCCTCTGCGCTTTGATGTTTATTCGCGGTTCTTTATGAAAAATTTTTCAAGTCCCAAATAAATTTTTTTTTTCGAAAATCGTCGACCTTGTTATCGTTTCCTATTAAATCGAGGTCGTAGATCACGAATATGTCATTAGAAACCGTCCAGTGACAACCGTTAAGAAATTATGGCGGAAATAGTGAAAAAATTTCGAAATTTTGGTCAACTTTGAGACGTCGTGCCGACCAAAATAATGACGCTGGGTGATGTCGAATTTTTTTACGTGCAGTTCGATCCTTTATCTATGAAATAAAACAGATTTCATCGTCTTACTCTCATCGAGTCGGTAATAATGATTTTTTGAAAAAAGGTCCAAAATTTTGGAACTTCAAGGACCTCCCACGTCCAGGACGATTTTTTTAAAAAATATCTGACCTTATATTCTTGTTCTACGCCCTCGAATTAGTAAGTGTGCCAAATTTCACGGCGATAGGAGTCGGAAAATTATTTTTCGAAAATTGAGATTTTCTTAAGCCCTTAAAATTTTACCAAAAATCGAAAGTTCTCCGATCGACCTGAAATTTGAAACATATACTAATTCGAGGGCGTAGATTAAGAAAATCCAATCAGAATGTTAGTGGAGAGTCTGGTTCGTTTTTTATGGCCCGAGGAAAATCGAAAAAATTGGACCTTTTTTAAAAAAATCATAATTTTTCAACCAGAAGACTTACGTCTATAAAATAAGTGTCTACGTACTCACAAAGGATCCAGATATAACCAAAAAATTCGATATTGTCCAGCCTCACGCGTTTGATCTGTACGACGACCCAAAGTTGACCCAAATTTCGAAATTTTGGTCAACTTTGAGACGTCGTGCCGACCAAAATAATGAAGCTGGGTGATGTCAAATTTTTTACGTGCAGTTCGATCCTTTATCTATGCAATAAAACAGATTTCATCGTCCTACTTTCATCGAGTCGGTAATAATGATTTTTTGAAAAAAGGTCCAAAATTTTGGAACTTCAAGGACCTCTCACGTCCAGGAAGATTTTTTTAAAAAATATCTGACCTTATATTCTTGTTCTACGCCCTCGAATTAGTAAGTGTGCCAAATTTCACGGCGATAGGAGTCGGAAAATTATTTTCTCTTCGAGGTCTTGAATCGACGCTGGGCTATTGGGGTAGACCTTCTCTTTCACGTGGTCCCAAATGAAGAAGTCGCAAGGTGTTAAATCACAAGATCTCGGTGGCCAATTGTGATCACCTCTTCGAGAGATAACACGGTCCGGAAACTTTTCCCGCAGAAGATCAATGGTTTCGTTGCTTGTGTGGCACGTAGAGCCGTCTTGTTGAAAGTAAACGTTGTTCAGATCAATCATTAATCATCTCTCGATAGCGCAATCCATTCACCGTAACTGTTGCTCCAGCCTCGTTTTCGAAAAAGTGAGGTCCAAAGACGGTCCAATACGGTGTAATGACGTTTGTGGAATGCCTAATTCCAAAGAACGACAGGAATGGACAAACCTGGGTTTTCTTCAACACTTTCGGCTACAGCAGCAATATTCTCGGCTGTCCTTGAGCGACATGCACTGGTTTTATTTTTCACATCACTAACTTGTCCCAACAGCTCGAACTTTTCCATCAATTTCTTCATTGCGGTCCGACAAGGTGCTTCACGACGACCCAAAAATGTTCGAGTTTTACGAACCGTCTCTGCCAAATTTTCACCATTTTTATAGTGAATTTTAATAATTTGAATGCGTTGTTTGAAGCATTTTCATTAATGTCGAAGTTTCTACTTGTCAGATGTCAAACAATGACAGCTTCAAAAGTGACATCTACCGATATAGCGGGCTATTCAAAATAACACCTCTTATTGGAAAACCCTGTAGTTCTGTTGCAGATATTGGGAGTGAAAGCCCGAAAAGAACTACAAAATGATGCGAAATCATCCAAAAATAAGCTTTTATCGATACTTGAGTCAGATATATACTGAAACATTGCATTTTTTTCAAGAAACTGTCCTTATCGAATCCAATCCACAAGGGTCATTTCTATAGATAATAATCTCCTTCAATTTTCATTAGTCGTCTTTCTGAAATTTCAGCTCGGTAAGCATCTAGCAAATTTCGCTGAGAATTGTCACATTCAGGTCGATATTAAACAAGAGTATTCCTGCTGAACAAGCCCTCGAAAGCTTCCGAAAGCATGTCAGTGCTTTTTTCATCAATTTAAACCGTTTCTGTCGAAGAATTCCTTCTGATCTAGGAAATTACCTGCAGTCTCTAATTACCAAATCAACATCAGTAAAGTTTGCAGTGTGCGGTCATTCATTAAACTCCTGAAACTTGGCAAGTTTCTCTGCCATCTCAGCGGCCTCCTTACATGCCCACCACATCATGCAAAATACTCCAGTAGGCAGACTCCGGTTTTCGCTCGAATGCGTTGGCAACTAAACTCCTGAAGGAGATCTGTACTTTTAAATTCTACCGATTTAGTTGGCTGATCACAGGTAGACATAAAAGAAAAGGTGTTGTATGATACCCAGGCAACACAGGGAGGTTTTAAAGATATCCCTGTGATATCTTTTCGGTACATTGAAAGTACTTTTGTTACTTCTCTGAGAAGTCATGGGGAGCGCTATATTTCCTCCAAACGTCTGCCACAGCGATATTCTCGAAGAGATCCTGAGGATATCGCATGCGGAAATTCTCAAACTTCCCACATAGGGAGGTCTGAGGGAAATTCGCTTTCATAGCCTCATGGCGAGGAGTTTGAGAAATTCTCCAATACTGCCCATTGCGAGATTTCTGAAAACACGCCATGCGATCATTTCAGGAAATTCCCCGAGCGAAAGTTTCTGAATGTACAGATATATAAACACGTAAATTTTATTTCTTGGAAAGTTTCCTGTTGAGATTTTTGTGTTTGTGATCTCCTATATGCGAACTTGCTATGTGCAAGTAGCAGCCAGGTCCTCTGCGGACTTAGATCATAACCGTACAAATAGCCTCAAGGAATAAACTGAAGGCAAGGGATCACAGATCTACTTGGCCCGAGATCCGCGAGATGGCGAGATCGTGGACAGGATTTATACCAGTCCAAATCGTGATATGAGCGGGACTGGGCAGTATTTCAATTACTTGTAATTTAAATACGTATTTGAAATACAAATACGTATTTTGTATTTGTATTTCAATTACTTCTTGAAAATGTATTTTGTAATTGGTATTTCAAATACCTGACGCTGAAGTATTTTGTATTTTGTATTTCGATACTTTTGTCTTCGAAATAGTTTCGAACAAATACATTCAGCGCTGAGCGCTCTACAGAAAATAGTCCCTGAATCTCCCTTCAGATGGCGACGTTCATATGCTTCATCTAGTTCTTTTGCTAGCAATCATATTTTCGGCAAATGGAAAGGAAGAAAAGGTCCTGCGCAATGGTCATTCCATCATGGAGTTAGAGTTAGTCAACTTCTAAAAACGTTAAGAGCAAAGAGCTTACCATCCTTGAACACTATCCTAACATAAAAAATGTGTTCATTCAATATAACACAAGTTTCTGCCCATCAGGACCTGTAGAAAGATTGTTTTCTTTAGCAGGTTTTATTCATTCTCCAACAAGAGACTGTTTGTCTGATATTACATTTAAAAATCTTGTGTTTCTGAAAGAAAATTCGTTATTTAGCGATAAAATAGCTGAGCTGAATTAGTTGTACTTTTTTCAAATTTTGCTTAACACCTGAATGTATTTTGTAATTTGCATTTCAAATACAAATAGTTAAAATACTGTATTTTGTATTTTATATTTCAAATACCCTACTTGAAAGTATTTTGTATTTTGTATTTCAAAAACCTGCGAGAAAGTATTTTGTAATTTGTATTTCAATTAAGCCAAGCATGTATTTTGCCCAGCCCAAAATATGAGGATATGAGCTATTGAATTGTCACATCTTACGTCTGGTGGTTAGATGGCTCTGAGTATTGTTGAGCGCGGTCGGAACTGAATATACTCATTAGTATTTTGGAAATGAGTTGTAGGTTCTTGGAAAAATATATCCATATCACTATGAAGGGTATATGGAAACAAAATATTGATTTGAAATCCCTGTCCGTATTTGAATGAGATATGTGTTGATTATTTCTTCAGGAAAAACCTCGGATTTCATATTTGTCAACATTCTGATGAATTTCTTCAGAAAAACATGCAGCAGTTTCGATTGAATTTTGATTTCATATGTTTTCTTCCAAAATTCTGGAAATTTTACATATTCAAGAACGTAATTTGCACAGAACATGGCATGAAACAAACTATATTCACCTTATGATCCATAGACCATACTTAGTTCGTTGTCGATTGTTGTCTCGTCTATGTTCGATGGATCATAAAGTAAAAAATAAAGATTGTTCTATGCTATGGATATGTAAGTGTAGAACATTTACTGTTGTTTTCGTGAGGTAAAGATCGCTTTTTCGTCAATCAAATTCCGTAATTAACCTTGTTTTCAGGAACCAACCGAATATTTTATATTTACGGAACGGAAAACCGGCAACCGAAATAACCAACAAGATTTGCGGAACATATCCTTTATAAACTTGGCACTATTGACATGAAATCAGGAATCGCAACTTAAATTTCAGCCAATCGGAGATGATCATAACAAAAACCTATATCTGGAAGGAATTATCTCTTTCGAGGAGCCGAGGCACCGTTTACGGGTATTAATAAATAACGCGAACCTCATCATGTCGTATTTGTTCTGAAATTACCCTTTCCCGGTGGTGGTAAGTTTGTGGCTTAGCGAATTGGATCGAAGTCGTCTATTGATCAGATATACTTTTAAATGTATATACAGCGTGATTCCGGAGAAGACCGTCAGATTTTGGGATAAGTTTTCACTAGTCAAGACAGTCTCGGAACAATGTTTGGTTAATGGTTGGGGGTCTCCATTGAAAATATACAGGGTGATTTGTCCGATTCGACCGATTTTACTTTTATTGATAACTTTGATATGGCTCATTTGATTTCTAGGAAATTTTCAGCGAAGTACAATATTGATGAGCACATTCATTAATTGCACATTTTTTTCAAAATAAGCGATTGTTTTTATGATAACTGTAGATTAACTGTGCAGGTTGAAAAAACACCCTGTACATCGCGTTTCCTAAACTACGCTATCTGTTTACGATTCTTCTATAATAAGTCATTATTTGAGAGTTTCAAAATTTTTTGGCACATCACTAGTTTCCCGGGAAAATTTTTCCAAAAAAAGACAATGTCGAAATTTCGCTCCAATCGATTCTACTTTTATTGATAACTTTGGTATGCCTCATCCAATTTTGATGAAATCTGCAGTGTAGAACTATCTGAATGAGTAAATTCAATAATTGGGACAATCTCTCAAAATACAGGATTGTAATTGAAATAATTCCGGCGTGACTGTGCAGTTGAAAAAAACACCCTGTGAATTGCTTTTCCAAAACTTTCTTATTCGTTTCAGATTCTACAATAACATGTCATTATTCAAATGTTTTTAATTCCTTTGGCACACTTCCAGTTTCCTGGAATGCATTTTTGAAGAAGAGCATAATCGAAATTTGGCTGACGAGCAGTGAAAGTATTCCGCACTAGGTGGGAAAGCTGTATTGTCCAAGGATGCAAAGTTGTTCATCACATCTAAAATATTCTTTTCAAATTCGAAATATCTTCTGAATTGAATAATTTCATACAGAATATGAGGAATAAAATATTAATTTGGAATTTGAAGAGAATATTTTAGAACTTAAGAAATGCTCTGCATCCTTGGAATATACAGCTTCACTACCTCATGCAGAATATTATCACTGCTTTTGCGCCAAATTTCGATTATGCTCTTCTTCAAACATTTTTTCTCGGAAAACCGGAGGTGTGCCAAAGAAATTGGAAACCTCTGAATAATGACATGTAGAAAATTTTGGAAAAGCAGTGTACAGGGTGTTTTTCTTCAACTGCACAATTGATCTGAAATTCTGAAAATATCACAATTACAACAATGCATTTTCAAGAGATTGTTGATATTATTGAATGTACTCATTCAGATTGTTCTACACTGAAATCATCAAAATTAGATGATCCATACGAAAGTTATTGACTAGAGTAGAATCAATTGGAGCGAAATTTCGACACTGTCTTTTTTTGTTGAAATTTTCTCGGAAAACTAGAACTGTGCCAAAAATATTAAAAACTCCCAAATAATCAATAATTATAGTAGAATCGTAAACAGATAGCGTATTTTTGGAAACGCGATTTACAGGGTGTTTTTTCAACCTGCACCATTAATCTGGAATTATGAAAATAACCGCTTATTTTGGAAAAAATAAGCGGTTATTGGAGTCAAAGAATGTGCTCATCAATTTCATACTTTGCTGAAAATTTCATTAAAATCGAATGAGCCATACCAAAGTTATCAATAAAAGTAAGATCGGTCAAATCAGACAAATCTCCCTGTATATTTTCAATAGGGACCCCCAACCATAAACCAAACATTGTTTCGAGACTGTCTTAACTAGTGTAAACTTATCCTAAAATCTGACGGTCTCCTCCGGAATCACCCTGTATATAAGATATCGATCATCCATTTACTCATTTCTCTCTGTTTATACTCTAAATTCAAGAACACAAAATATATCTCACATCAAAATATTCAAGGAATCGTTTTCTTCCCATGCAAAAGCCAAATATTCCATTCCTCCCACTGATCAATAAATTCCTGCGCCATATGTTGTCCAAATGTACAATTTACCAACCGAAAGTCCCAATGTCTATAATCTAGTGTGGTATACTGAAACTGTAATGAACCTAGAGAGGCTTCCATCCCATGTATCATGTTAAATTTTTGATCGCTCCTAACTTTCTAGCCATGAGGGCGACCCACTAAAAGACTCCACGTGGAATGACAGGTTCAAGAAACAGAGAGAAGAGAGTTGGCAGTCAGTCTTGGAACTGAAGGAAACAGTTTCCTTTCTATCTCATTATTCATATTATGTACAGCATATTTCAATTAACAGTTTTCAGGATAAGAAGGGTTACAGGAAAGGACGCGTGATCCAGGATGAATCTAAAATACTTCCGAAATTATTCAACACGAGAGGTTAATTTTAACTTTTCGAATTTTGAGTTTGATGTAGAAGGTATTCGGTGTCTATTGGAATTGAACTCACAATCTGGTTGGTGTGCGTGAATATAAATTTTCATTATCTTCTAAGGGGTGGTGGTAAACACAATATGTTCTGAAGAAACAAGCGATAGAATAGAGATTTGAAGAGTAGGTTGACTGTATAAGTAAATTCGTGAATAAGTAAAATCCACCCTATGATTCTGCAGATTTAACCATTCGATGTTCATTTTCGAAATATTCCCGAAAATACTGTTCCAGTTTTCGGCAGTTACAGAGTTGACGGCCGGCCGGATAAAATTGAATTTCCAGCCCAAAATCAACGATTAAAACTTTTGGAATGCTTTTTTTCTGGATCTTCACTCCCGATATCTAAAAAAAAAACTATTGAAAGTTACAGTTGACTTTAACGCGCTTGTTCTAGGGAACAGAGCGATATGATTTCGTCACGATGTCCGTAATTTTCGAATTTTGAACCGAAAATGGTCTCAAACGGTTGGGTTGAACTCCCTGAAGAAGAATATGAGGTCAAATTCAATTCTGTCCGTCCGTCCGTATGTTCCCTAACTTTCGCAAAGAAGAACCTAGAGTCTTGAAATTTTCAGGTTAACATTTGATCCTGAATATCTCAGTTGAGTTCGTTAATGGGTAGAATCGGTTAGATAATTTCGTAACTAGGCCTATTTGAAATTTTCAGGTTAATTCCTCGCTCATCTCATGGAGTATTAACTAGATAAAATTGAAAATTCATGAACAATTTTGGAATACCAACGCGCAACTTGAAGCAAAATTTTGTGTGAATCCAGTTGTTAAAAAATCTTTTAAAAAAATTTATTCGAAAATTTTCAAAATTTTTTATGAAAACATTTTTTTCTCTGAAAATATTGATTAGATTCCAATGAAATTTAGCACAAACGTTGGAGTCAGTATTAAACAACAATGTTTCAAATTTCAATTCGATCCGATATCAACTTTCGGAAATATAAGGATAAAAATGTGCCAAATTTCGTTGTTTTTTGGAAATTTAACGTTATTTCTGCAATATCTCAAGGAGTACGAATGCAATCAGATTGAAACTTTGTTTTCAGGTAGAAATTAACAACACGCAACTAGATGCAAAATTTCGTGTTGATCTAATTGTTATATTTTGAACCAGCGCGTAAAATCTCCTGACCTCACGTCAGTGCTTTTCTAGATTTTTGATTGTTTGCATTGTTCCGGTATTTTTAATTAGGCAACCTTTCTCCTAGGAACTGCCCCTGACTTATAGTTCAATCCCGCAATTGGCAAGGGCGTTTTCCATCGAAAAATCATTTTTATTCAATTTTCAATAGTTCTGTTACAGATATAGGGAGTGAAAACTCAGAAAAAAATCGCTCAACAGATGCAAAATCCTCCCAAAATGAGCTTTATCGGCACTAATATCAAAATTATTACTTTTGATGACACTCCGTGAGTTAGAAACTCGATATCGATATCGATGATATATTGTTTCCAAATACTTCCAAAAATTATATTTGGATCAAACTGAAATTTAATACGCTACTGTGACATCTGAAGCTCAAGACCAGATCATTTTTTTTCGGAAATGATGAACAGTTTCCGAAACAAAAATTTTTCGAAAAATTTTTGAAAAAAATGATTTCAAAATTTACAAAAATCCACAAAATTCTTCAAAGAGTTGTTATATTCCAACTATCTGCCAAGTTTCAATCCCATCGTTCCAATAGTTTCTGGAAATAACGTCAAAATTTCAAAGGGCTCTAATTCTGAAACCACTTGGCCGATTTCGCCCATTAACAAACTTAACTGTCACATTTCAAAATGCAACCTACCCTGAAAGTTCCAAGTCGATAGGGTTCTTCGTAAATTTAAACATCAACTATTCGTTTGATTTTCATTTTTTTGAACAATATTCTTTATAAACTAACATCATCACAAGGACGAATATCTGTCCATAAATCAATAAATATTCCACTTTGATCATAGTTAATTATTACTGGAGCTCTCTTTTCTCCAGGAACCAATCCCTATCTTTAATATTCTTTATTTTCGTGTTGACACTCGGTGTTTTTTGTTATACGTGGCGTTTATTTCATAGCATATAGCCTCAGTATTCGAACGTATTTTTTTTCATAGAAAAACTTCAACACCTTCATTTTGATGAAACTTTGGCCTGGTTTTATGTTATAACCTATTGGCATCTGAATTTAAGATTGCAGCGCCACGGTGGCCAGTTTTAGAACCTTATATACAGACATAGATTTTGTTTTGATAGTCGATTTCGTACTGTTTGTTAGTATTTGGTTTGATAATTTTTGATTTCACGATTTATTCAAAGACTTCTTAGACTTTTATAGTTGACGAGAGTATTACACTGGGGGTACATACTTCATTCTTATAAAGAAGGTATGTATCATCCTTCAATCTAATTTAGTGTAGCAAATCTAAAATAACGAGGATATCTCCAAAATTAGACAGTATTTTAATATTATTTATTTTCAGATCCAAATGGCAAGATTGACTTTGTAAAACATACTTTTTGGAATAATAGACAAATACTCACAACTTTACTATTATATAGGGAAGGACTAAATACTCAATATATTGTGAATAAAATGAATACATTCACATGAAACTAATGCTACTTGTACCGTAAGCCTTATTCATTATGGATTAACAAATAAATTTTCCAACACTCATATGATTGGTCTTGCTTTCATCGGCAGAAGCACTTTGAGCGAAGAGTATTCATCACCAGATATTTCCTTGTTGAGACTCTTTTTTTTTCAATAGTCATTTCTATCACTAAAACATTCACGTTGTTCCTTAATGATCAGTTCAACAGGCAGATTTCTGGAAGGCATGGCTTTTCTCTCAAGTAAATTTCTCTGCTTGGATTATGGGCCTGGAAAAAAATAGTCTTCATGAATGTGATCTAATATTTCATGAGCAATTCGTGCTTACCTTTATAAAAATGCATCGGTAAAATGCAGGTAACAGACTCTCATAAATCTTGTTTGTTGGTATTTATCGATTCTTCAACACTTTCAGGCCCGACTTGTTAAAGAAAGTTTCTCTTACCCTAACTCGAAATTTTTCACCGGGCTGTGGAAATCTATGGGAAGGCACATTTGAGTTTGCTTTTCCTCAGAAGAAGCACTTGTAAAATCACACAAACGCCAAGAAAAATGCATAAACTTTCTCATTTTCTTAACATTTCTTTCAATGATAATGTCTATACCTCGGGTTACTCGGATAGCCACCAGAGGGAGTAGCGCTTATCTTCATTCGCCAATACATAGCATTCAGTTTTTGTTTTCGAGACTCGAAATTTCAAGGGATTCGAATCTAGATCGAGAAATAGTCTTCGAGAAAACATAGAAACGAGAGTTTGTTTATTTCTAGTCCCGATGATCGAGACAAGACGAGAAAGTGCCTTCGAGACGAGATCGCTCGTCTCGATGAAACCCTAACCTCAACCACAGACTAACCATAAAGTAAATATATACTTGTTCTATGAGACTAACCAGATGAACCACTCGCGTCATTTACCTAGGAAATCTATGTCAACGCAGATATGACCCTGAATCGAGCTAATCACAATTTTAGCAGGCGTTTGGGGTGTTTTGGGGTGCCAATCAGATTGCAGGAATAGGATTACGTCACTATCGCCGCTTTTGGACTCGCTTGAAGAGGTTATAAACATGTAAACAAACTGAAATTAATTTTTTGTCCTATTTATTTGATGGATAATTTCGTATCTGTTCCATTTCAGAATATAATCCAGACAGTTTTTACAACAAAATCAATTTTTTAGTCATCTCTGAGTTTCTATTTTATGATGACAGTCCTCATTATTTGCTTTAATTGTACAACAAGAATTGGAATCGAACTTAGGTGGACTCATTTATTATGTTTATTTTATATAATATAAAGGAATCGCAACTGAAGTAAAATAATTACAACCTCCATTATTCAATTAAAACGATGGGATGTCTAATAAAATTATATATGATTGCACAACCACAAGGATTGGAATCGAACAAAGTTGGTCTATTCATAGTTTGATTTCATATTGAAATGAATCTCATTTGATGTGAAAGTATCACAACCTATACATTTTCCATTTAATACAATAGTATTTTTCTGTTTGCTTGATCATTTGATTTGAAAGAACAAGTTTTCGCCAAAAAATACCTCTCTTAATGAATAACTGTTGTATATATTCTCTATTGATAATGAGAATTGATGAGATTGATTATGAATTATACTCAACTTGCTGAATTAAATTATGTAAAAACCAGTGTCTGAAACAGTTTGCCAGACTTCACGTCAACATGGTTACCGAAAACTTAACGGATAACATATTTATATGAGTAATAATTGATAGTGTTATGGAAAAAATAAGGCAATGTAGTTTTTAAAGGAAGTCTATTTCTTGTTTATAAATTTTTTAAGTTTCTTCATTTCTTACACATCGATTCAATTGTATTCACACATATTACAAAAAGTTTTGCAATTAAATAGAACACACCCAAACTCCCAGAAGATTTTGGAGGTTTTCATAGAGACCTATAAGTGTCACTACAAAGATTCTCTGATTAAGGTAAACTGGTTTTTCATAACATTTTTCCAAAATTTTATTTACTCCAACCGAGTTCTTCTATAGGAGTGTAAGATGTGAGAAAACACTCGCTTTGGTATTGGAAATTTGCGTTTCAAATGGTTTCATCGAAAAATCTTAGTCTGATTTTAATCTTGTGATTCCTGAATTCCAACAAATCCGTTTTTACATTTCGGTTTCAGATATTCCAAAGTCAATTATTCAATTTGACAGCAGTTTTGGGGAAGAAAAAAGTGTGGTTATGTCTGTTGTATTTCTCAAGGTCGGAAAGACGCGATTCCCGCAAACGATGAAGTGATTTGTCTTGTTGGTCTGTGCCTCAACTGACCGAAACGCCCACAAATCGATAAGTTTCAATCAATGAGTCCCTCGCCCATCTCAGTTTGCTATCCCATTTAGGATATTTATTTATAGATATGGTAATTACCGTATGGTTTCACAAGACCCGTGTCACAGCTTTCGGACCTCCGCCGCCCGGGCGCTTTGACAAAGAAACCTGAGGTCCGGTGCGAAGCAATTAGGCTCCGCTAATGTCTTGTCCGACGAACGCCTCTACACTTGGCAAGTATTTTCAGATTCCAGGAGGTTAATGACATTACTGAATATCGGATGGGACAAATTACAGCGCTAATGCGTTCCTGAGGTAGTTTTGGAAACCTAAACGGAATTGAATGACTGGATCGTGACGCCAAACATGGTGGTCAGATGACTAATTAGATATGATGTTCTCTGACCACGGGGTAGGTTCTATGACTTCGGACGTTCACGTGGTGATTCTCAGTAAGAAGTTTGTTTCGAAAGATGGGTTGAAATCGAACACTACCCAGAAAAACCTAGAAAAGCATTGACGTGGGGTCATGGTCGCTGTAATAGTCTCCTCTCAAGATGGAATGGAGGTTTTTCCTGAATTTGGGTTATAACTGCAAATGAAAATTTGAACATAATTATTATAGGTTTGATTCATCATTTTCCCAAATTACCTTCAGAAAGTATTCAAAATCAGATTTCAAAATTGGGGTTTGGGATTTGCCAGGCATGCACGAAGTGACAACGGTGTTAAGTAGAATAGCTTTTTCTGCTATAGAATAATGAAATATTTATTTCTATTCTGTGGTAAACACGTGTTCTTTGTCAATATAACCAAACAATTTCCGGTTGCGATTTGTCAGTAATATGACAGTATGACAGTCTGTGCTCTTCTTTTTCTATTCCTTGGTCGTTGTCTTCTACTCTAACCAGATCGAAGTATAGCTATCTCTGTTTTCCTATGCAAAGTAACACATTTGACGTCCTTTTCTCTACGAGAAAGCTGAATTCGACGTTGCCATATCGTGCACTCAAGAAAAATCCCTTTAAATGCAAATCCCCATTCTTCATTTTTCAGTTTTAGGTGATCAAACATTTTTTTAAAATATAATATTGAAATTATACGTTTGACATGTGATGTTCTAAAAATTTTTCATGAAAATTACTGCATTTTCGTTTGACGGAAAAATCCCCATTGGGTGACATAATTTATGCCACAACTTTTTCAATTTATTCCCGATATTTTAGTAGATTTCTTGTGTAAAATAACCAATTATGGATCTATGGGGGGATGATTCCCAAATATCAAGGACCTGTAGCGTTCTTCGTTTATCTGAGGATCCGAAACATCATCGCTTGGAGAACCGTACCGGGTCGAAAGACCCTCCCGGTCAAAGAGCAAATTTCGAGTGTACCTCAACGTTTAGTCAAGTGTTCACAGTTGAATGGTTGGTGTATGGATAAATAAGGTGAATATATTGTTATAATTTTTTAATTCGACAATTCAATAGATACCAAATAATAATAGTTGGAGCTAATTCAAGAATTCAGAAGATATAATAAATAATATCCATTGAGCTTTGTTTTCTTCGGATAGTTTCTAGACGGACTATATTATGATTTCAAGTTCTCAAGCTCTTAAGCGCATACTCTTAAGAGCAAACTACCTGTAATATAACTGAGTTCGTTTTTTTCAAAATAAATTTTTTAGGTGCAAATGGTTAAAAAAAATTGTAAGAACGCTTAATGCTGCCATTTTTTCATATTCAAGAATTTTTGGGTAACTAAAACTGAAATGGAGTGAAAATGGAGAAAAAACTAACATTCCACATTCTCACAAAAAAATTTAGTACATCCCAAAATAACAATTTCCAAAAATTCTCACTGGAGCCTGCACAACGACACTCGTTTTCTCCTATAAATGTCGGCATTTCTCCGAATTTTAATATTTCTTGCGGCTATTGGCAACCTTGAGGCATGTAGACCCCGAGCAGATGCCCGACCTTGAGATATTAGCGAAGTTTAATGAAACTTGAATGTGGCTGTGTTGCCCAGACGTAATTTAGCACCACGTGGTATTGTTTGCTCTTAAGAGCAAACACTACCACGTGCTTTTGAATAACGGCTTCGGCAACACAGCCACATTCAAGTTTCATTAAACTTCGCTAATATCTCAAGGTCGGGCATCTGCACGCGGTCAACATGCTTCAACGTTGCCAATAGCCCCGTGAAATATTAGAATTCGGAGAAATTCCGACGTTTATAGGGGAAAACGGGGTGTCGTTCTGCAGGCTTCAGTGAGAATTTTTTGGAAATTGTTATTTTGGGATGTACTTAATTCTTCTGTAAGAATGAGCAATGTAATTTATTTCTTCATTTTTGAATCCATTTCAGTTTTATTTTGCCAAAAATCATTGAATATAAAAACTGGCAACATTGCGCATTTTTTGAATTATTTTCAACCATCTGCAATAAAAAAAAAATTCGAAAAAAACGAACTCTGCCTTTCAGAAGTCACCCAGTTATTTTAGGAATATCGTTCTGCGTTCTGCGTTTTTGACCAAAAATTTTAGTGAATAATAGCAGGAAATTTTCAACACCTGGTATTCTATGCATCTTGCGCCTACCCAACAATTACTCAATCTTCTCTAATAATTTAAAACTTCTCCTTTCGTCTAAAACTCAATAAATCAACAAAAAATTCATCGAACTTCCACTTCTCATTCAATTTCACCCGGTTACGGTCCTGTCGCACCGACAACAAAAGCAATAACGTCACAGATTTCCTCCTCATTGCCAGCTCAAAATTATCAATTTACCGCGGAATATCAAGCACCATTTGTTTTGTGTTTTCGTTTGTTTTTTTCACCGACCACTTGACGGTGGTAATTATTCTTCGTTGTTTCGTCGGAGCCCCCCGTCGCTTTGAGGCGTGCCGCCGTCTTTTATTCCGCGTCTAAAACTCTCTGACGCACTAATTGAAGGTGCAATACACGGTGTTTTTCAACTCTTGCCCCATTGTCCTGGCAATTTTTCATTTTTCTCCCCGTTCCGCATAATAACTCAATTGAAATTAAGGTTGACGTCTATTGTTATAAATGAACATCGTTTGAGGAGAAAACTTGTAATTATTTTTAATTATTTTCGGTCGTCGCGTTTTTAATTTAATATGAATCTTGTGAGAGTTAATTTTTCATATCGGAGCGCTTGAGTGGATGCTCTTAGGAGTTGTGATTGTTTTTTTCGACGATAAATGCGAGGATTAGTTGATTGCAGAGTTTTGGAAATGGGAGTTTTTCCTGAATTTGGGTTATTACTGCACATGCAAATTTGAACATAATTATTATGGGTTTGATTCATCATTTTCCCAAATTACCTTCAGAAAGTATTCAAAATCAGGTTTCAAAATTGGTGTTTGGGATTTGTCAGGCATGCACGAAGTGACAACGGTGTTTAGTAGAATAGCTTTTTCTGCTATAGAATAATGGAATACTTATTAATATTCTGTGGTACACACGTTTTCTTTGTCAATATAACCAAACAATTTGTGTTTGCGATTTGTCAGTAATATTACATTATGACAGTCTGTGCTCTTCTTTTTCTATTCCTTGGTCGTTTTCTTCAACTCTAACCAGATCGAAGTTTAGCTATCTCTGTTACTGCAAAGTAACACATTTGACGTCCTTTTCTTTCCGAGAAAGCTGAATTCGACGTTGCCATATCGTACACTCAAGACAAATCCCTTTAAATGCAAATCCCCATTTTTATTTTTCAGTTTTAGGTGATCAAACATTTTTTTTAAAATATAATATTGAAATTATATGCTTGAAATGGTTTTTCATGAAAATTACTGCATTTGCGTTTAAAGCAAAAACTCCCATTCGAGAAATTCTAGAGATGGTACTTTGAGACGATGGTACCTGATGAAATTCGTCACCGAATGAAAGTCGACCATTACAGTTTTGTTCATGCACAACTTTCAACCCCCTGCATTTTTTTCCCCATTAAAGAGTTCGTAGGGGTTGAAAGTTGAGCATGAACAAAACTGTAATGGTCGACTTTCATTCGGTGACAAATTTCATCAGGTACCATCATCTCAAAGTAAATGAACCATGACAAAGTGCACATACCGAAAATCTCTTTGAACTAACTAATTTTTCAAAAAACAAATTTTTTTCTTGAAATTTTCTGTACGCCTGCAAAGAAGATACAAAGACCTTGCCAAAAAAGTACCACATGACCTACTTTCCCTATTCAAAAAATTTAGAGGGTTGATGGGTATAGCACAGGTTGCAACAAAATCCTTCAAAAATGCATTTAAATTTGGTAAAAGTAAAACAAAAATTGACCTGTTTCAAAATTTTGTTGCCTCATATTTTTCTTCTGAGAAAATGAATTTGTTCCATAATTTTGACGCGCACTGTATTTGAAACTCCCAACTCGTAAATATATTGTGTTTGGTAAGAAATAATTATGTCGAAAAATAAATATATATATTGCTGTAAGTAATATAATATACCTATATTGACTCGAAAATAAATATGAATATTTCCAAACATACTTTTGTCCCACATGGCACCTCATATTCTTCATTCTCATTCCACCCAAAAAGTCTATGAATTTGAGATTTTTCACCACAAAATGGTCATAAACGACTACGTTGGAGTCAATAATGATGAATATCTGGTAAAATTCAGTCTTTTTGTTAGATCTTAAACACTGTGTTATCCGATAGAAATCAAGCAGAAACTCTATTCAGGGTTGGGACGAATTATGGAACCAAGTAAATATCTTTTGAACGAAAAGGACAATATTCATGAAATTTTGAGGTGAGAGCGATGGCGCGAAATGCATCTGACGTATAATTTTTTGTTGATAATATTCTTTAGATTGAACCGGAAATACCCTCATTTTTTTAATTAATATGGGACCTCCTGTTCATCTTTGCAGATGTTGAAAGACATCAAGCCCTGTTTGTGCTCCTTCGAGATCTCAAGCTCTTCAACATCTGCATAGATATACAGGAAGTCCCATAAAAATTGAAAAAGTTTAGGGTATTTCCGGTTCAACCTGAATTATATAATCAACTAAAAATTTCAAAAAGCACTGCCGTGAAGGCAGCAACTTTTGCGCGCATGTTCAATGTAGATGACCGCTTCAGCCTAACGGCCGACTGCGTAAACACAATAACTTCCGAAAGAAACAACTTAGAAACTCGATATTTGTAGAGGAGGTTTGGACCTTAATTACGAAGGCCGAATTCGTGAATGGGTAAAATCCACCCAAGGATTCCGTAGATATACCCAATCAAAATTTTATTTTTCCAATATTTCCAAAAATACAGATCAGATCGAATTGAAATCCAGTACTTCATCGAAAATAACAGTTCGAAGTTTCATACAGAATTTAATGAGGATGATATGATGAGAAAATCATAGAAATTTTTTTTTTTCAAATTGTTCTAATAACACGATTATCACGAAAATTTGCATAAAGTTGTCTTTCAGCATCTTAAAACAAGCTGTGAAGTTCAATCAGGACTGAATCATTATTTCTCGAGTAATACCGAAAAAATCAACGATATCGAGAAAAAAAACTCGAAATTTGACATATTTTTTCCTGATATCTCCAAAACTCATGATCGTATCGAACTGAAATTTAGTACACTGCTGTGAAATTAAAAGGTCAAAGTGTGAGTATAATTTTTTTTGGATATGATGAATGGTTTCCGAAAAAAAAATTTTTTTCTGAAAAAATTTCGGAAAAAATTTTTTTTAAATTTACTGACATTATGATCTCAACGAAATTTGGCTCAAAGTTGCGCGTCGTTATACTCCACCAAACTGCCAAGTTTGAATCCAATCGCTTGATTAGTTTCTGAAATAAAAAAAAAATAACTTCAAGTGCCTATAACTCTGAAACTATTCGACCGATTTGGCCCATTAACGAACTTAACCGCGGCATTCGGATGCGCAACCTATCCTGAAAGTTTCAAGTAGCTAGCTTGCTTCTGTCGACAGTTATCGTGTCTACGGCCGGACAGAATCAATTGTACACCGGATTCGTCATCAGTGAGTCCAACCTAGTCGATTGAGGTCATTTTCGGCTCAATCATCCAAAATTACAGACATTTGGACAAAACGATAGCACGCTGTTCCCCTAGAACATGTGCGCAAAAATGGTACATCAGATGCATTTCACGCCATTGAACTCACCTGCAAAATTAAATACATATAATATTTTTCATTCAAAATATATTTACTGGGTTACATACTTCATTCCAACCCTGTATTTGTAGAGTGAATTAAGAAGGTCGAATATGTGAATGGGTGAAATTCACCTGAAAATTCCGTACATCAAAAACCACAACTGAAAGATACGCAAATTTTCAATGGGGTGTTTTCTGCGCGCATGTTCCATAGGAACAGTGTGCTATCATGTTGTCCAAATGTCTTTAATTTCCGGATATTGAGCAGAAAATGGTCTCGAACGACCAGGTTGTACTCATTGATGCACGATATCTGGCGTACGGAGAATCCTATTGACTTGAAATTTTCAGAGTAGGTTGTATTTTAAAATGCGACGGTCGAATTCGTTAACGGGCAAAATCGGCCTTTTGGTTAAGGAGTTATAGCCATTTGAAAGTTTGAGGTTATTTTCGTGATAATTCAGGAACTACTGAAACGCTTGCATCGTTATTTGGCATTTAGTTGGAGTGAAATGACGCTCATTATTTAGCAGAGTGCCGTTGAGATCATGCTGACAGAAATTTAAAAAATCTAGAAAAGCACTGACGTCAAGTCAGCAGCTTTTACGCGCTTGTTCACATTGCGAAATGGTGAAATTTTAATGAAATATAAAAATTTAAAAAAAAAAATAAAATTTTCCGAATTTTTCCATGGATAATTCTTCTTACCGACACTGTTCATCTTCCAACCAAGTTTCATTTCGATCAGATAAATATTCTTCGAGTTATTGAAAAATCAAAATTTCAAATGGCTGTAGCACAAAAACCATTAGTGAAGTTTGGCCCATTAACGCACTTACACGAGATATTCAGAATCTTAACCAAACCTGAAAATTTCAAGACTCTAGGTCCTTCCTTTCGAAAGTTACAGCGCACACGGCCGGTCGGCCGGACGACAGAATCAATGTTGACCACGGATTCTTCATCAGTGAGTCCAACCTAGTCGTTTGAGACCAATTCCAGCTCCAAATTCGAAAATTGCAGACATCGTGACGGAATGATAACGTGCTGTTCCTCAGAACAAGCGCGTAAAAATTCAACATTTTTTCCGAAAAAAATTGTTTTTCGCAAACTGTTCTTGATATTTAGGAACAGATTCAGCGAGAACTTTGAGCTTCATATTTCACAGTAATGTATCAAATTTCAGTTCGAAAGGATCATAATTCCCGGAGATATTTGGAAAAATCTAGAAAAGCACAGACGTGAAGTCAGCAGCTTTCACGCGCATGTTCAAAGGATAACATCAAAAGTGAACATGCGCGCAAAAATTGCTGACTTCACGTCTGTGCTTTTCTAGGTTTCCATGAGAATATTCTCCGTAACCGTCAGGAACTGTGTGGATTTTTCCACTTTATTGATAACGATATTGCCCCAGACCCAGAGATGATAAATGCTTTCCATTATATTTGTAAAGGAAAAATTACCTTTTTCCTTTAAAATCACATTGCTTGTTATACGTTACTATGTTAATCGTTTTTGTTTGTCAATGTCATATTTTAATAATTGTAATTAATAGCTTAAAATGTCGTTCCTCCATTTCAGGTAAGATTTTACCTATGTTTGTATATTTCAATAGTAAATAGAATCTCCATTTCAGAGAAACTCAATTTAGTTATTGATCTACAATAAGAAGGAGGGCTATCAATTCATTATAAAACGACATTTTTGCAAGCAACAGAAAAAAATGTCAAGATTGAAGTTCTCATTTCAAATTAAACCAACAGAAGATGGAAAGTCTAATTTTTTAGCTTTAACTTCGATTCAAACTGAGGAAAATAAAACGTTTTTGGTACCTGAAGAGTATCAGTCTATATCTCTTCATAAAGAAATATGTACTTCAAATAATTTTACAAGAGTGAAAAATACATTGAAGAAAAGATATCAAAGAAGGAGTGTATGGATTTCCTTAACAGAAGATTTGAAAAAAGCTTATTTTGATAATGATGGTAATATAATCTTTCAAGATGAGTATCTGGAAGAAGCAAATATGAAGAATTCAGACGTTGATTCAATCAGTAATGAAAATACTTCACTGGTGAAAACCTTGGGAGAGCTAGAAGAAAATCACAAGAAATTAGAGTCAAACCATTTTCATATTTCAAAATTAACTCCAGTTTGTACTACAGTTTGAAGAGAACGAATGGTTTATACATCAAAATATTCTGCAAATATTTTCTTCCCCAGGAGGGGTGATGTAAAGGAAAAATTACCTTTTTCCTTTAAAATCACATTGCTTGTTATACGTTACTATACTCCATTCACTTTTATAATGTAGCCCGGTTGGCCATGATTTAGGTTTATCAAGTTTTTTCCCTTAAAACTGACGCAGGTTGGCACTCATGAAATATCGGCAATGTCAAAAGACGTTGCCAAATTTCAATTTCTACTATTATCAATATCAATCGATTCTAGATTTTTAAATCTCAGCATAATAACGCTTGCAAACTAATAAAAATGCCGAAGGTAGTTTTGAAGAAGCAGAGGCAAAGTATCAGGAAGTGCTATGTAGAATTGAAATCGGCTTTTTCTGATAGTAACCCTGATAATTCGGAATCAATAATTCAACACAAGCTATCCAACATTTTCGACGTATGTGAGTGAAAACCAAGGAATTATATTTTATATGAATAGATATTTATTTTTTAGCTGCACATCAACACAAAAAGGAAGATTTTAAGTGAAAGAGACGACAAAGAATATCCTTCTATTGGTGCACCCAAAAAGAATGAACTGAAGACTTTATTTTGAAAAACCCGATTCTTGATTTCCTTACAAGAAAATAGCATAACTAAATCTTTCAACCATGTTTATATACGTGAAATATTTCCAGTATTAACAGAGACAAAAGTTTCTTCAACATTCGCCAGGTCTTTGGAATTATCGAATTCAAATAATATTTTCTCAAATTCATTACTTTATCAATGTAGATTGACATTTGAAAAATAAGTAATTACTACGACCTCTATGTAGAGAGGACAACGTTGCATAGTTATCTGACAGGAAAATGACCATAACCTAACAATTTCAAAATATACACGGTGAAATCTGTCAGGATGTCATGGCCAACCGGGCTACATTATAAAAGTGAATGGAGTATATGTTAATCGTTTTTGTTTGTCAATGTCATATTTTAATAATTGTAATTAATAGCTTAAAATGTCGTTCCTCCATTTCAGGTAAGATTTTACCTATGTTTGTATATTTCAATAGTAAATAGAATCTCCATTTCAGAGAAACTCAATTTAGTTATTGATCTACAATAAGAAGGAGGGCTATCAATTCATTATATATTTATACCAAGAAAAGAGGAAAAAATTAATTCTGACGAGTAGAGTCATGACCGACCTCATTGAAATTCTTATACCATTGTGAAACTACGATCCGATCGGTTGCCGCGGCCGCTCTTCTTGTGGACTTTTCCAGAAAGTTTTCCGATCGCCTTGAATGCAGATGTCTCATATTGAGTTATTGTTGCAATTTATTCTTCGCCGAATATTTTCGACCAGTCTGACTCATGCAGATGCAGTGAGATACTCTCTCTCTCCTACTATAATTATTATAAGAAATTGAAATTTCTTCAGGAATAAACTGACATCCTATTAAAAGCGTTTCCATCACTTTTGCAATCATTTTCTTTCTTTATATTTAGGACTGACTCAATATCACGAAATCTTGTCTGAAACAGAAAAAAATTCTGGAAAAGCACTGCCGTGAAGGCAGCAGCTCTTGCGCGCATGTTCAATGTAGATGACCGCTTCGGCAACGAATTTAAACGGCCTTACGGCCGACTGCGTAAGCACAATAACTTCCGAAAGAAACAACTTAGAAACTCGATATTTGTAGAGGAGGTTTGGACCTTAATTACGAAGGCCTAATTCGTGAATGGGTTGAATCCACCCAATGATTCCGCAGATATACCGATTCAAAATTTTATTTCCCCAATATTTCCAAAAATACAGATCAGATCGAATTGAAATCCAGTACTTCATCGGAAAATTACAGTTCATACAGAATTTAATGAGGATGATATGATAAGAAAATCACAGACATTTTTTATCAAATTGTTTTAATGACACGATCATCACGAAATTTTGCATAAAGTTGTATTTCAGCATCTTAAAACTAGCTGCGAAGTATCTTCAGGATTTAATCAGTATTTCTCGAGTTATACCGAAAAAAACAACGATATCGAGAAGAAAACCTCGAAATTTGACATTTTTTTTCCCGATATCTCCAAAACTTATGATCGTATCGAATTGAAATTTGGTGCTGTGAAATATGAAGCTCAAAGTGTGAGTGGAATTTTTTTTGGATATGATAAATGGTTCCCGAAAAAAAAAATTTTTTTATTTACTGACGATATGATCCTGACAAAATTTGGCTCAAAGTTGCGCGTCGTTACACTCCACCTAATTGCCAAGTTTGAATCCAATCGCTCGAGTTGTTTCTGAAATAAAAAATAAATAACTTCAAAATTTCAAGTGTCTATAACTCCGAAACTATTCGACCGATTTGTCCCATTAACGAACTTAACCGCGGTATTTCAATGCGCGACCCACCCTGAAAGTTTCAAGTTGCTAGCTCACTTCGTTCGACAGTTATCGTGTCCACGGCCGGCCGGACAGAATCGATTTTGACACCGGATTCGTCATCAGTGAGTCCAATCTGGGCGTTTGAGACCATTTTCGGCTCAATCATCGAAAATTATAGACATCTGGACAAAACGATAGCACGCTGTTCCCCTGGAACATGCGCGAAAAAACCTAGAAAAGTACGGACGGCCTGCCGGACAGAACCGATTTTGACACCGGATTTTTCAACCTAGTCGTTTGAGACCATTTTAATTTCGAAATTCGAAAATTACAGACATTTGGTCGAAATGATAGCACGCTGTTCCCCTAGAACAAGCACACAAAGAAATTCTGAAAAAACACATCAGCTTTTGCGCGCATGTTCAAATTACTGGGCGACTTGAGATTTTTTTTTTCAGTGCTACGATCATTATAACTTCACGATAGATTAATGGTGTAAGGATCAAGGATGCAGGAAACGATACTCTGTCAGTTCGCCGACGTTTCGGAAAAATTTATTTCCATCCTCAGGGCTAGACTGAGGATGGAAAGGATGGAAATAATTTTTTTCCGAAACGTCGGCGAACTGACAGAGTATCGTTTCCTGCATCCTTGATCCTTACACCATTAATCTATCGTGAAGTAAAATTCTTTGGATCACGACTTCAGATTTCGATCATTATAACATTCTGCGCATAATTGTGCTACAACATTTTTCAACAAGTTACCAAATTTTTTTTATGTATTTTCTCAGTAATTTCGAAAATAAAATCGATCCCGATGAAAAGAACACGAGATTCGAGAATTAGAATCTGACTAAACCGAAATAATAATGACTTCAAGGTATGGGCAAAATTTCAGTGGAATCTAATGAATAATTTCCAAAAAAGTTTGGAAACTTTTCGAATAACATTTCCTTAATAAACTAACGAATGATCCCAGCGAAATTTTGCTACAAGTTTCGCGTCAGTATTTCACAGCTTATCATGGAGTTTCACTCGCGTAAGTAGTTGAAATATTGAGGAAATACTATTCATTTTTCGACAAACTAAATTTTTTTCAGTGCGTATATGTGAAATATCGACTTCAGCCTCTGAAAGCAGCAGTAATATCAGTCTTGAATAAGTTTTCGAATTTTCAAACAATGAAACTTTCCACAATATGAAAACAAAACAATAACTTCCGAAACAATGCGAGAAGTGAAAGTCATATTGGTAGATGGGGCGAATCAGTCTAATGATTCTGAAGAAATCGTTTTTCGGAATACCCATTCAATTTAATTCCCGGTATTTCGTTTTGGAAAGAAGGCTTGAAGGATCATTTCAATTTTCATCAAGATCGTGAGATCAAAAGGTTGCAAAATCGTTACATATATCTGAAAGTCAAGCAGAGTTAAGCGAACCCAATACCTGAATGGGTGGTTGCTATTGTCTTTTAGTTGAAAATGATCGAATACTTTTTCTGAGTACCTCCAAAAAATTCAGATATTCAGGTAATACGACATGAAATGAAAAATGAGTTTGAGAGAATCTATTGGCAATGTTGAAGGAAAATTCAAATCCGGTTCCCTGGTATTAATGACAATTATTAAGTATGAGACGGCGTATTAGGCCTGCGAAAGAAAAATTTTGTCAATTGACACATCACACAATGTGAGGAGTGAAATGGAAGTTAACAATAAAATTCAAAAAACGTATGATAAATTCAAGTCAAATATTGAACATAATAAAAAGAATAAGATTTCTTATAGTAAAACCATCTTAAATCCAAAATGTCGGATAGAGACTGATTATATTTCTCAATGTGAGTATTCAAAATTCCACAAAACAAGAAAGTTGATTTGATTATATGCAAAAACTAACATTCTTCTGAACAAATATGGTTGCTCTTTGAACGGGATTTGGTTGCTTTACATGGGAAAACGGCATTCTATCGAAAAATGAAATTTTTCAACCAAGAAAACGATATTATTCGAATAAAAACATTGATTATTCTTCAGAAAAGATTCGATTTTTTTGGAATAACTATATTGTCACCATAGAAAAAAAACAATCATTATGAGATTAAATCCGTCAATCAACATATTACATCTGTCAATTTACAGAATGAATTTGTCAAGATGAAGAACCCATGTGTCAATTGACAGATTTTCATTTTTCGCAGTGCCAATTACAACAAGTAATAATTTTTAACACGTATCCAGTTCGAACAGAATTTCATACGATATAATCGATAAAAATACTAAACATCATTCATAATGAAAATATTTTTTTATCAACCTGTATGAAAACAAAAAGATCCCGTCCCAAATATGACAAATTCATCATATTAATCACTAAATAATGTATTATCCAAGCTATTCCAACAAAAATTCAGGCAAACATTTCAGTTCGCCCAACTTTCCCTACAAATTTCAATGCTGAAAAAGTTTCCCAAACTTTCCGAGGGGCCGATTAACTTTGAGCAACTCGGCAAAAACTGTACCGAACAGTTTCGGACTTGGGAATTTCACCGTATAACGCTCAAAAACGTTACAAAAATGCCAATTTTTTCATTTTTGCATCGCGGAACGTCGAATTTTTCGGAAAAAATGCGTAAAGGTGCATCGGGAGGCGTTATCTGTGCAAGATTACACCCACGTTACGTCGACGGCCGGCTGAGAGTTCGAAGGCGGCGCTGACGACGCCAATGACGCTGGGCGTCAGAAGGTCTGGGCGTTTCACATCGACGCAAACGACGTTCAAAAAAATAGCAGTAAAGTGGAGGTCCACGTAGGCAACTTTCATTACCGATGGGGAATTACTTGTATCGTACCATAAAATTGTTGCTTGGTTGTTGATGAATGAAGATGGCTTGGTTCTCACGGAAATACGACAGATAGAACACTAATTTCCCACGATTTCTATAGTTTCAAGGTTAACGATTGATATAGACCTTCAGAAACATATTATATACCCGTTCTACGCCACCATCGTTATCGTCATTCAAACAAATTGGATGAAAAAATTGGCATCTCTAACCGTGGTCTAGGTGGACATTTTTCAGATATGCAATAAATTCGATCGTTCGATGTGAAGAGTCTCAAATCGAAACAAAAATCGAAAGAATATTATTCTGCTTTGTCTGATGAAAGAGTCAGATTTGTACACTTAAGCGTTACAGTTCGCTTTATTGATTAATTGTTCGTATTGTTTCGGTATTGTTCATGAGGCAACCTTATTTGCAAGAAACTGCCCTCGACAATACTTCAATCTTGCAATCTGCAAGGGCATTTTCCAGAAAGAAACAATCCTTATTTGATTCCAATTGTTGTGTTTCAGGTATTGGCGAATGAAAATAAGCGCTACCCACTCTGATGGCTATCCGAGTAACCCGAGGTACAGACATAATCATTGACAAGTTGAAAGGAATGTTAAGAAAATGAGAAAGTTTATGCATTTTTCTTGGCGTTTGTGTGATTTCACAAGTGCTTCTACTGAGAAAAAGCAAACTCAAATGTCCCTTTCCATAGATTTCCACAGTCCGGTGAAAAATTTCGAGTTAGGGTAAAAGAAACCTTTAACAAGTCAGGCCTGAAAGTGTTGAAGAATCGATAAAAACCAACAAACAAGATTTATGAGAGTCTGTTACCTGCATTCTACCGATAAAGATCATTTTTATGGAGGTAAGCACGAATTGCTCATGAAATGTTAGATCACATTCATGAAGAATTTTTTCCAGGCCCCTAATCCAAGCAGAAAAATTTACTAAGAGGAATGCTATGCCTTCCAGAAATCTGCCTGTTGAACTGATCATTAAGGAACAACGTAAATGTTCTAGTGATAGAAATGACCAATTAAAGAAAAAGAGGGAACAACAAGAAATATCTGGTGATGAATACTCTTCGCTCAAAGTGCTTCTGCCGATGAAAACAAAGTTGTACAAGACTTATTTATTACAGCTTTTTCAAGTCCAATCATATGAGTGTTGGAAAATTTATTTGTCAGTCCATAATGAATAACACTTACGATTCAAGTAGCATTCGTTTTATGTGAATGTATTCATTTTATTCACAATATATTGAGTATTTAGTCCTTCCCTATAAAAATAGCAAAGTTATGAGTATTTTTCTATTATTCCAAAAAGTATGTTTACTATCTGATTTTCAACTTTCAAGCCTAAGAAATCCACAAAGTCAATCTTGCCATTCGGATCTGGAAATAGATAATATTAGAATACTGTCTAACCTTGGAGATATCCCCGTAATATTAGAGTTGCTACACTCAATTAGATTGAAGGATGATACATACCTACTTTATAAGAATGGAATATGTACTCCCAGTAATACTCTCGTCAACTATAAAAGTCTAAAAAGTCTTTGGATAAATCGTGAAATAAAAATGATCAAACCAAACAGTACAAAATCGACTATCAAAACGAAATCTATGTCTGTATGTAAGGTTCTAAAACTATCCACCGTGGCGCTCCAATCTTAAATTCAGACGCCAATTGGAGGCGAAAGCCCGACAAAATCTACGAAATGATGCAAAATCATACAAACGATGAACAAAGTGAACTGTGACGTTTCAGAGTACTAATCTGACTCTTTCATCAGACAAACGATTAAACTCGCAGGATTATTTTCTTTCGGTTTTTCGTTTTGAGAGGCTCTCGTCAAATTGATATTTGTGAGAAATAAGGTAGAATTAAAATCTTCGAAACCAAATGAATCTGTGTTGCTGCGATTTCTTAAAAATGTCAATTGGACAAAAGTCTCACAAAACGAAAACTCGAAAAAAAATAATTCTACAAGTTTTCTCGTTTGACTCATGAAAGAGTCAGATTTGTACTCTAGAACGTCACAGTTCGCTTTGTTTATCGTTTGTATTGTTCCAGTATTGTTCATTAGGCATCCTCTTTTCCAAGAAACTGCCCTTGACAAATTGTTCAATCGTGCAAACTACAAGGGCGTTTTCCTTGAAAAAACAATTTCATTTAATTTTTAATAGTTCTGTTTTGGATATAAGGAGCGAAAGCTCGAAAAAACCTACAAAATTATGCGAAATCATCCCAAAACAAGCTTTAATTGATACTTGAGTCAGATATAGACTGAATCATTGCCATTTTTTTCAAGAAACTGTCCTTATCGAATTCAATCCACATGGGCCATTTCTATAGATAATAATTTTATTTAATTCTC
The DNA here is from genome assembly GCA_958510865.1 of Myrrha octodecimguttata. NCBI lineage: Eukaryota > Metazoa > Arthropoda > Insecta > Coleoptera > Coccinellidae > Myrrha > Myrrha octodecimguttata. Next base: position 67,465,472 of record OY294060.1, read on the forward strand.
AATAGTCCTCTTTCTGGATTTTTGTTCAATAAATTTCAGCTCGGGAAGTATTCATCAGATTTCGCTGAAAATTGGCACATTCAGTTCGATATTAAACACAATTGTACCAGCTGAATGAGCTCTCGAAAGCCTTCGACTTCATATCAGTGCTTTTTTCATCAATTCAAACCATTTCTGTCGAAGAATTTCTTCTGATCTGTATTGTCCATTAGGCAATCTGTTTTGCAAGAAACTGCCCCTGACAAATAGTTCAATACTGCAATCCGCAAGGGCATTTTTCATGAAAAAAACAATTTTTTTTAATTTTTAATAGTTCTTTTTCAGATATTGGGAGTGAAAATCCAGAATAAACTTAAAAAAATAGAAAAAGTTTTTCGTCTGAATTTAAAAAGGTTCTATTCATGAATTCCGTTCACTTCAAGAAACGATTTGATGATTGGAATAAAAATTTGGATATCTATTTGTATGTGTATCTTTTCTGAAGACACTTGTTTTCTTAATTGTCCTGATATTTTTCAACTGAAACATTTTAAATGAAAGATTATTATTCTTTTCTAATTCCATTGTCAATTTTATTGTTATTATTACAATTTATTTATTCGAAAAAAATTTCCCGAGAACGAGCACGTAAAAAAAATTTTTCTAGTGAACCTATGGATAGCTAGAGAAATGTCTAGTTCTATTCAATACTTACTTTCACATTCTGTTCTGTTTTCTTCACTTTACTGAATTTCCATGATTCCCAGTAATTTTGTTTTTCTTATCCGATATATTCATCAACGATATCTGAATTACTCTACAATAGACGACTTCGGCCCAAGTTGCCAACCCACAATTTTCTTCACAAATTTACTATCACTGGGGAACGGGAATTTCAGGACAAATTCGACTTGATAAGGTTCGCGTTATTTATAAATATCCGTTAAAGATGCCTCGGCTCCTCAAACAAGATAATTCCTTCCAAATATAGGTTTTTGTTAGGCTGAAATTTAAGTTAGAATTCCTGATTTCATATTAATAGTGTCAAGACTATAAAGGATATGTTCCGCGAATCAACTTGGTTATTTCGGTTGCCGGTTTTCCGTTCTGTAAATATGAAATATTCGGTTCGTTCCTGAAAAAAAGGTTAATTACGGAGTTTGATTGATGAAAAAGCAATATTTCTGTCACCAGAACTAGACATATTTAGTCGATGCACCAAAACGACAATCAATGTTTTATGGCAACATATCCATAGCTTAGAATAATCTTTAAATAAAGATTGTTCTATGCTATGGATATCATATCCATAGCATAGAACAATCTTTAAATAAAGATTGTTTTATGCTATGCATATGTTACCATATAACATTGACTGTCGTTTTGGTGACAGAAAGAACCTTTTTTCATCAATCAAATTCAGTAATTAACCTTTTTTTTGAGGAACCAAACGAATATTTCATATTTACGGAATAGAAAACCGGCAACCGAAATAACCAAGTTGATTTGCGGAACATATCCTTCATAAATTTGACACTATCAACATGAAATCAGGAATACCAACTTAAATTTCAGCCAATCAGAGATGATCTCAACAAAACCCTACATTTGGAAGGAATTATCTTGTTTGAGGAGCCGAGGCATCTATTACTGATATTTCTAAATAACGCGAACCTCATCATGTAGAATTTGTCCTGAAATTCCCGTTCCCCAGTGATAATAAATTTGTGAAGAAAATTGTGGGTTGGCAACTTGGGCCGAAGTCGTCTATTCAATTCCCAAAAACAAACAATCCAATGTCAATTATCAATGCTAGCTTCTCAGAAATTTGAAATATAGAAATGATACTTGTCAAATGAATTTAAGAACTATCATTAAAAAAAAATCGGTTTTTACATTTTTCTGCGCAACTTTCTTAATTTTCTCCTACTTCCTACTTTTATCTTGGCAATAACAAACCCAACAAAAAAACAATTAGCGAGATTGGTCCATCGGTTCAAGCGTGATGTCGTTGCCATTTTCAGATATATAAAGATTTTTGTTATACATTATTTTATTCAGACGAACTAAATATTCTTAATTTTTCAATATTCATATCAGCTGTTCTTTAGCATCAACCTGTATAGTCGACGTGGAGGATATTTCTCATCAGCATCTTTCATGAAAATCAAAATTTCAAAATGTGGTAAAGTTGTGAGTAGACTGATAAGGGAGGGAATAAGGTTGATTCTTGTGAACATTAAAATCCCTAATTCAACACAGTAATTCGATCCATTAACATGTAACGCCCACAGAGTAATGATCACTTCTTAAGCGGTGAGATACAAGAGAGCTGGTTCAGAAATAATTTCTGCACTTTCATAAATATAAAACAGTCTGTCTGGAGAATCTAACTCCTACTTGGGATACTTTCCGGAAACTGTTTAAAAGTTCCACCCTTACTCCATAACTTTTACTTCTGAACAACTTAGTTTAATGGTAGTCTTGAAATAGGACTATGCTAATCTTTTACGAGTGAACGTCCTGTCTGTTGTAGACCTTGAGTCGTTTTGAATCAATGTCTCACTTTCGTGAAGTAAAATTCATATACAGTGAGAGCTTGAAATCCCGCATTGTGACGAATTTGAAGGTATATTTCTCACTGAAATTCTATAGATGTTTTATTGAGAATTTCGAACCGATTGTGGTTCAATTTTACGTACTCTTTCTAGAGACCAAGAGCACCCTAATAAAGGGTTTTAAAATAAGAGGTGTTATTTTGAATAGCCCGCTATTTCGGTAGATGTCACTTTTGAAGCTGTAATTTTTCGACATTTGACAAGTAGAAACTACGCCATCAATAATAATGGACCGATACACGCTTCAACAACGCATTGAAATTATTAAAATTCACTATAAAAATGGTGAAAATTTGGCAGAGACGGTTCGTAAAACTCGAACATTTTTGGGTCGTCGTGAAGTCCCTTGTCGGACCGCAATGAAGAAATTGGTGGCAAAATTCGAGCTGTTGGGACAAGTTAGTGATGTGAAGAATGAAACCCGTGCACGTCGCTCAAGAACAGCCGAGAATATTGCTACTGTAGCCGAAAGTGTTGAAGAAAATCCAGGTTTATCCATTCCTCGTCGTTCTTCGGAATTAGGCATTCCAAAAACGCCATTACACCGTATTTTGCATAAAGATTTGGGTCTTGAGGCTTATAGAGTTCAGTTAACACAAGAACTCAAGCCGGCCGATCATCAACAACGTCGTGTCTTTGCTGATTGGGTCGTTGAAATGCATGAAAATGATCCGGAATTCTATCGAAAAATCATCTTGAGTGATGAGGCCCATTTCCACCTCGGTGGCTTCGTCAACAAGCAAAATTGTCGCATCTGGGGCTCGGAAAACCCGAAAGTTATTGTTGAAAATCCTCTCTATCCTCAACGTGTGACTGTTTGGTGCGGTTTATGGTCCGACGGAGTCATTGGACCTTACTTTTTCGAAAATGAGACTGGAGCAACAGGTACGGTTAATGGATTGCGCTGTTGAGAGATGATTAATGATTTTTTATGGCCGGAATTGGATGGTATTGATCTGGACAACGTTTACTTTCAACAAGACGGCGCTACGTACCACACAAGCAACGAAACCATTGATCTTTTGCGGTAAAAGTTTCCGGACCGTGTTATCTCTCGAAGAGGTGATCACAATTGGCCACCGAGATCTTATGATCTAACACCTTGCGACTTCTTCCTTTGGGGCCACGTGAAACAGACGGTCTACGCCAATAGCCCAGCGTCGATTCAAGACCTCAAAGATGGAATTCGTGAGGCTATCGAGGACATAGGGCAGCCACTTCGTGATTTGGTTATGGAAAATTTCCTGTAAGCGTGGTCGTGGTGGTCATTTGCTCGATGTTATTTTCCACTATTAACGGCATAGCTTCTTTTTTAAAATGAAATAAACATCCGATCCTTTATAATGAAAAATGGCATTTTTCTCTGAATATCAAAATAACACCTTTTATTGGAAAACCTATCTGTGATTTCAGGGTCTGAAAAACAGCGTGCAAAATATCGTAAACGAATATCAGCAAAATCTTCCTTATTCCAAAATGAACACCCTATATTAAATCGTTCCATAAGAAACACCGAAAAAAAACTCTAGATCAATTTCTTTATGGTTAATTTAGTCTACTGGTTTTTTCTTGAACAGCTCTTTCACGAAAAAAAGCTAGTATTCATTATTTTGGCTCTAATTGACTAGATAACGATATGATATTCTCAACTTTGGTGGCCTGCTAGATCCCCTGATTCAAAAACATTAACTTTTTTCCATAGGGGTACATAAAAAATATGGTTCACGTCGAGCCAACAACTTATTCTGAAAATGTGTGGCAGAGAATAACGAATGCTCTTTGCAGCAGTACACCAGCTATGTTGCTCACGATTTCATCACGAAAATACAAAGAGTTATATATTCTGTGTTTGAATTAACATGCAAATTCGAAGCACAAAATATATAACTCCTTGTATTTTCTGCTAGCTGACGTCACTCATTTTTCAGATGAGCACACCAGGTTTTTTACATCATGGTTCGAAGTCAGCCATATTGGTTTGGAAAAAGTCCACAGAACTTTTTCAAGAGTGTGTAATACTTTTCAAACATTATGCCCCTTCCACTCTTTTCCTACCTCCATAATCAGGATAATATGATGTGAAGATCCCGGAATATTTTATACGTATTTATTATTTTAGAAGTTTGGCATTTCGGGTTTTACCTTTTCTTCTTCTTCTCCTCAAGTTCCCGACAATCTTGACATTACAGGTGGGAAAAAATTTAGGAAAATATATTTCAATCTTGCGTTCCCCCAACGCATATCCTCTTAAATCAGTTATTTACGTATAAATCGACACAGGCATTCCTCAAATGAAAACATTCATTATTCCGAGAGAGAAAACGGCACCCTTTGACACTGACAAATTTTTCAAACCGTCAGTCAATCAATTTATCATTTAACCACAGTGAAGCCGTTATAAACCACAGAATTCCTTGAGCGCCCCCAACGAATGTTTCAATTCGTTTTCTTTTTATATTTATTAGACGCCGCTTCGTTTCTCGCTCGATATACCCTGAAAGCAAGTGAAAAAGGAATCTTTGATTCGTCTGAGAGGAGCCATTTCACTCGGAAAGACGCATTAATATGTGACAATGGAAGTCTGGCTTGCCGAACCTGAACATCGTTCGTCAATCTTGTCTTTTCCGCATCGATAACTGTTGGAATTTTGACTCGATCTACACCCGTTGCCGGGCCTTTGTGTGGCCATATCCAATAGTTTCGGAGGATTCATTGATACACGAGAATTGTCGCCAATTCTATTGCTGGGAGTCGTCTCGAATTGTTGTCCACTGTGGAATAGCCACCTACATCGATTATACAAGATTTAGTGAAGATTCGCAAGTTTTTCTAGATTTCAATCCAATATCTGAAAAAGAACTATTAAAATCTAAATAAAATTGTTATTAATAGACGACTTCGGTAAAAGTTGCCAACCCACAAATTTCGTCCAATATTACTATCACTGGAGAAGGGAAATTTCAGAACAAATTCGAAATTATAAGGTTCGCTTTATTTATAAACATTCGTAAACGGTGCCACGGCTCCTCAGACAAGATAATTCCTTCCAAATATAGGTTTTTGTTAAGATCGTCCCCGATTGGCTGAAATTTGAGTTGGGATTCCTGATTCCTGATTGCATGTTAATAGTGTCAAGGCCATAAAGGATATGTTCCGCAAATCAACTTGGTTATTTCGGTTGTCGATTTTCCGTTCCGTATATCTCAAATAATCGGTTGGTTCCTGAAAAAAAGGTTAATTGCGGAATTTGATTGATAAAGAAGCAATCTTTATGTCACCAGAACGACAGCCAATGTTCTATGGTAATATATCCATGGCATGGAATAATCCATGATATTTTGCTTACACAATGGAACAATCTATAATTACCTTATGAGCCATAGACCATACCATAATTTTTCATTCTTGATTGTTGTCTCGGCTATGTTCTATGGATCATAAAGTAAATAAAGATTGTTCTATGGAAGGGATATGTTACCATAGAACATTGACTGTCGGTCTGGTGGCAGAAAGAAAGTTTCTTCATCAACCAAATTCCGTAATTAACCTTTTTTTGAGGAACCAACCCAATATTTCATATTTACGGGACGGAAAACCAACAACCGAAAAAACCAAGATGATCTGCGGAACATATCCTATGTAAATTTGACAATATTAACATGAAATCAGGAATCCCAATTTAAATTTCAGCCAATCGGAGATAATCTCAGCAAAAACCTTCATTTGGAAGGAATTATCTTGTCTGAGGAGCCGAGGCATCGTTCACGGATATCTATAAATGAAGCGAACCTAATCGTGTCGAATTTGTTCTGAAATTCCCGTTCCCCAGTGTTATTGAATTTGGAAGAAAATTGTGGGTTGACAACTTGGACCGAAGTCGTCTACCAATAATGAAGAGAATCTTAATTACTTTTAATGATTAAAAAGTAAAATAACTTATTTCCGCTTTATATATTTATTTTCACAACAATTTTTTCGTCATGATAACATGACTTCATCAGGTGAGTATGGTAACTGACTACATATTTGGGATACAGTTCTTTAAATAGTTGAAAAAATGAAAAAATATGGTACGAAATACAAGAAATTATGGGAATTCCTGGGTTTCAAAAAAGGTTGAGTCAGGGAGATTTATTCAGGTCCATTTGGTCGTTGAGGAGAATCTGTTTTTTATTGTTCCTATTTATATCCATTGCTTCCAGGAAGTTCAATTTTAGGGTCTTATTTTCCACGTGCAAAATTTCGAAATTGCTGTCGAAATCATGACCAGTCTACAACAAATGTTTTGCATATGTTGAATTATGAGCTTCGTTTACGTATGCTTTCTGATGTTCTTCTATCCTAGTCCCAAATGGTCTTCCCGTTTGACCAACGTATACATCTTTAGCGACTTTATCTTTATTGTTTTTTATTAAATTTCCTAATGAGTTTCTAGTCTTAAATGAAATATGGTAATTCTTATTTTTCTTTAGATATCTTGCTATTTTTTTAGGTTTATGTCCAATGTATGAAAGGGAAATATATTTATTATCTTGTGAAATTGTTGGATATACATGTGAAATAGATTTTTTCAGTTGCATTCGATTGAGTAGTTTGTTAATGACAGATGGATTGAAACCATTGTTAAGTGCAATCTGCTTTATTGTATTTAGTTCTATATCAAAGTTCTCATGTATCATGGGTATGTTGATCAATCTAAAAATCATGCTATTATAAGCTGCCAGTTTTTGAGCATATGGGTGGTTAGAGGAGGTAAAGCGGAAATAAGTTATTTTACTTTTTAATCATCAAGATGAATTTCCGACAAGTAAAGACTGAGACAATTAAGTATTTAATTACTTTTGACTACTATAGGGGGAAGATGAATAAACGACAGATAAGACAATAAAATTTTAATTTCCATTCATATCTCATAAAATATGGAAGATTCATCGTTGTGTTTTGGGCTCATATCATTGAAAACGATGGATATAACCAAAATCAGCATACAGGTTTGCCAACGTATTTTCCCTCCAACCGCCCCATATTTTTCGACGGATATATGTCAAAGAGTGTCACGCCTTCTATGCATCTATTGTGGAAGATTCATTCCACAGAACAAGATAGTTTTACCATGGTGGTGAAACGTGAATTTTCGAGTGATTTCTCACGGATTCTACAGAATAGCTGCCTGACTTATTGGCTGAAATTCCGTGCAAGCTTCAAAGCTAGTGTCAGAGTAAGAGCTTCGGAATGAAGAACAGATAACATCGTTCTGTTCACCTTATCGTACTCGTTCGTTATTTCTATTGTCTCGTCTGAAATTCACGGACAAAGGGTTTACCACTACAGAAGTTTATCTGTCCGTCAAAGAACCCTCAGACGAATCATAGAATATATGGTGAAATGGGGGCCGAAACAAGAGAGCATCCCTTTCATTCTGCGATATTTTCGGCCAAACCTGAAATGTTTGAGGGTTCCACGAGAGTAAATTCATTCTTGTATTTTCCCTTTACAGAGAAGGAACACATATTGTGCTGGAATACTCTGATTGTTGGCATGATACATAGAGGATAGGAAAAACAATAAAACCTCCAAGTGGGAGATAAAGGGCTTTCGATCTCTTCACAGAACTCGATGTTCTGTTTCTGTTAGGGATTTCGAGAATTTGCGAAAGAGGTGAACTACGAATTGCTTTACGATCTACTGAGTTTCAGAAATTTCATTTCGAAGTGTTTTGTCGTTCGTTCAATTTCTTGCCTACTTCGATTCATGCCGTATCGGGAATTGTAAAGATATCAGAGAGACAAAGAGAAATACTTTGTATAAATGTATTTTCCTATAATTCATAGATATAGTAAAAATTACAGTTATATATTTATAATTTTGAGCTACATCTCTCTCAAGTGATGGCCAGCTCTGTCGACAATTTAAATGGGAGGTACAATGGGGGTTTTACCTTTAAACGAATATGCAGTTATTTTCATGAAAACCTTTAGAATATCACATTTCAAACATACAATTTCAATATTATATTTTTAAAAGAATGTTTGATCCCCTAAAACTGAAAAATAAAAATGGAAATTTGCATTTAAAGGGATTTGTCTTGAGTGCACGATATGGCAACGTCGAATTCAGCTTTCTCGGAAAGAAAAGGACGTAAAATGTGTTACTTTGCTTAGGAAAACAGAGATACCTATACTTCTGGTTATAGTAGAAGACAACGACCAAGGAATAGAAAAAGAAGAGCACAGACTGTCATTTTGTCATATTACTGACAAATCGGAAAGGGAAATTGTTTGGTTATATTGACAAAGAACACGTGTGTACCACAGAATAGGAATAAATATTTCATTATTCTATAGCAGAAACAGCTATTCTACTGAACACCGTTGTCACTTCGTGCATGCCTGGCAAATCCCAAACCCCAGTTTTGAAATCTGATTTTGAATACTTTGTGAAGGTAATTTGGGAAAATGATGAATCAAACCCATAATAATTATGTTCAAATTTGCATTTGCAGTAATAACCCAAATTCAGAAAAAACCCCCATTGTAAAGATATGAGAGAGACAGAGAGAAATACTTTGTATAAATGTATTTTCCTATAATTCATAGATATAGTAATAATTACAGTTATATATTTATAATTTTCATCTACGTCTCTCTCATTTGATGGCCAGCTTTGTCGACCAAGTATTTAAATGGGAGGTACAACTGACAGGTCCAAATCACTGATAGTTTTGCGTAACATTTTAAATTTTTCTCCGACCGGCCAGCCAAGGACGAGATAACTGTCGAAAAGAGCGAGCTTTGGCTACTTGAAACTACCAGGGTTGATATAATATGACTGTTGAGTTCGTCAAACAGTTTCGGAGTTATTATCATTATAATTCTTGAGGTATTTTCTTAAATATATCAGGAACCACATGAGCGATTAGATCAAAACTAGACAGCTAGTTGAAACATAGTGACGTGAATATGCTTGCAAAATTGGAATGGGATCGGATAATCGAAACGTTTGAAAAAAATTCCTGTCGAAGTTTTGTTGAAAAAATTGTTTTTCGAAAAGTATTATTCATTTTCGAAAAAATTTTGCACATCTCTCAAACTTTATTATGACTTCATGTGTTCCGGACATATACTTTGATATGATTGGGCTGAAAATCTTCTCAAACGACTAGGTTAGATTCACTGATGACGAATCCGGTGTCAAAATCGATTCTGTCCGGCCGGCCGTGGACAAGATAACTGTCGAACGGAGCAAGTTAGCAACTTGAAACTTGTAGGGTAGTTCGTGCATCCGAATGTCGCTGTTGAGTTCGTTAATAGGCCAAATCGACCAAATAGTTTCGGAGTTATAGCAATTTGAAATTTTGAGGTTATTTTCCTTATATTTCAGAAACCGCTGAAGCGATTGGATTGAAACTTGGCAGTTAGTTGAAGCATAACGACGCGCAACTTTGAGGAAAATTTCGTTGAAATCTTATGGTCGCTCAATATAAAAAAAAAATGTTTCCAAAATTTTTTTCGAAAAAATTTTTTTTTCTCAAACTATTGCTTATATTCGGAAACGATTTGAGAGATATCTTGAGCTTCATATTTCACAGCAGCGTACCAAATTTCAATTCGATACCGCTATTAGTTTCAGAGATATTGGGAAAAAATGTACAATTTAGTGGTTTCCTTCTCGATATCGTTGTTTTTTTCGGTATAACTCAAGGGAAACTGAAAAATTCGTGTTCAAACTTTGCAGCTAGTTCAAAGATGCTGAGGGATAACATTATGCGAAATTTCGTGATGATCGTGTCATTCGAACGATTTGAAAAAAAAATTCAAATTTTTTTTTCAAATATTCAATATTCTGTGATATTCTCATCATATTATCCTCATTTAATTCTGAACTTCCGAACTGTCATTTTTCGATAAACTGGATTTCAATTCGATCTAATCTGTATTCTTGTAAATATTGGGAGAATAACATTTTGAATGGGTATATCTGCGGAATCATTGGGCGGATTTTACCCATTCACGAATTCGGTCTTCGTCATCAAGGTCCAAACTTTCTCTTCAAATATCGAGTTTCCGAGTTATTTCTTTCAGAAGTCATTGTGTTTACGGTTTGCCGTTCAAATTCGTTGCCAAAGCGGTCATTTTCATCTGCCTTCACGGCAGTGCTCTTCTAGGTTTTCTCTCTTCAACATAATATATAGTTATTGTAGTGACTCCATTAATGGATAACATTTATTTTGACTACCCAGTTTTTCCGCTTGTAACTCTTTTGTATTGTGTGTTTTTTCTCTATAGTTTTATTTTATTATTATTTTTCCTTTATCTCTGATAAGATTATCTGCATGGAACAGTTTCAAGAGCTCATATTTTTTATATATCACATTTCCACGGAGGATATACTTTGTTATAGCTCAGTGAAGTAATGTTTTTATTCACCGAAATAAACTTTATTATTTATTAATTCTGAAACTCCACAACTTCATAAAATCGCAACCTGGGTGAATTCCATACTCTCATAAATGTTTTAATATAAGCGTTTTCCAAGGTATCTGCGAGAATGTCAAACAGATCACTTTGAAATGATTCCTCGTTGTAATTCAATTGATTGCTTAGACAAACAGGGCACTCAAAGAGCCTGAAAACATGGTCATTCTGACATTCTGCAGTCCAGTCTGACTTCGGCAAAGGACACAAAGGCATTCCAGCCCCAATAGTCATTAATTAAATTCAGGGATTTGTTTTCCTCTCTCCGTTTTCCTCTTCTCATCGTGGTATTTGATTTTCGTGTATTTCACGAATAAAATATACCAAGTAAAGAAGGCAGTTGGTTTGACATTTTCAGGTCTGTGCGTCAGTCATGTAAGTTTATGTTTCAAGTCGAAAAAAAAATGTTTTCGTATACATGGTGTTCCCAAATATCAAGTGCATTTTGGAGGGTTGAAGAATCCGATACCGCTGCTAGCATTCATCGTCAAGCAATAATTGAGTTTACGTGGTTATATTGAGAATGGGACACTTTGACATATTTTGTTGTTGTCAAAATACAGCGTTATTATGTCACTTGGGTAGTCGCCGATAAATGCCGGCACCAGAAAATTTACCATATAAAATTTGTAACATTTACGAAAGTTACCGACATTTTATATTAACACCAATTCGATTTTCCAAGTTTGACCAGACAGTATTTTTGAGAATTTATGAAAATAAATCCATTCTGTCAAATTCAAGTTATGATGATCCATCCATTCAAAAGCGATAATATTTATTCTTCCTCTGTAAATAAAGGTTTGTAGTTTAAACCCAACATTTTTGAATATTTATTACCGAAGGCATTCATTATTGAATTATTCAGTTGATGGAAAGTTTCGTATTCAAAAACAGCTATTAGAAATTGAAACGTAGGATTCGATTTTTTATGATGGTAAAATAATATATTCCTCGAGATAATTCCAAGAGTATGCCATCAATCAATAATTTTTGAATCCAATAATTATTAATACATAAAAAGTTTTTTTTTACGAGATTGTAACTTTTCGATTGAATTAATGATTAATATCAATCGCCGAGTGCGTAATTACCTTTGTTCTGGCTAAAATGATGAAATAATGATAACCAAAAATAAATTCATTGCTTACGAAGTTTCAGAAATAAATGAAAGAATACAATTTCAAATCTCCTTCGAATTAATAACTTCAAACCAGAAGTTCAAGCAATGAATTGCACTTACTGACATTTAGAGGAAAAGTTGAATTGTTTTTTATCCTTTCTGATGTAGATAATATGATATTCCTTCAAGAAAAATCTTTAAATGGTGGAATGTCCCTTTCACAACGAAACATGTGGATAAACCGCCTTAGTTTTTCAATGCCATTGTACTAGGTACATTCAACGCAAAGATTGTCGAACTCACGGGCCAGTAACACCCTGGATACTTTCCTAGAAGATAGGCCAGCCCAATTACAAAATCACTAGTCAGTATTGAACCACAAATTCAATAATACTACTTACAAATTCAATACTATTTGGGTTTGAAGTACCTAAAATATTAGATTGAAGACTCTGAACCAACCTTGCGGTCGCACAGATCACCTGAAGACGATTTATTCCATCTAGGCTATCCGATAGAACGAGTCTACTCTGCAGTGGAACAATTGAGATGGTGTATCTACATGGACGCATGTTCGGAAAGGTCCTTATTGAAAGAATGTCGTCTCGGCATCATAACAGATAGAAAAAAATTGAATTCTTTTTCTAAAAGTTGCACTCTGTTCGTTGCGGATATGATGGAAGTTGGTGTAGTCACAAATTATAAAGTTCTGACTTTGTAATCTATGGGTTTGCGAAGAATCTGTGGAATTGTGTGGGGTTATGTGTGTTTGAATAAAAAGATAAATGCTTCCCACTGTTTGAGGATTGTACTGGCCTGAGAAATTTCTGCCAACAATAGACTACCTCGGCCCAAGTTGCCAACCAACAAGTTTCTTCACTTATTTACTATCACTGGGGAACGGGAATTTCAGGACAAATTCAACATATTAAGGGCCGTATTTACAGTTGTTCCTTGAGGCTTCCTTACTGAAGGCCGCCTTGAATTTGCTTTTCTATGGAAACAAATACAAGTTTGTTTGCATAGAAACATAGAAAAGCAAATTCAAGGCGGCCTTCAGTAAGGAAGCCTCAAGGAACAACTATAAATACGGCCCTAAGGTTCGCCTTATTTAAAAATATCCGTAAAAGATTCCTCGACTTCTCAAACAAGATAATTTCTTCCAAATGTGGGGTTGTGTTTAAATCATCTCTGATTGTCTGAAATTTAAGTTGGGATTCCTGATTTCATATTAATAGTGTCAAATTTATGTAGGACATGTTCCGCAAATCAACTTGGATATTTCGGTTGCCGGATTTCCACTCCGTAAATATGAAATATTCGGTTGGTTCCTGAAAGAAAGGTTAATTACAGAATTTAATTGATGAAAAAACGTTCCTTCTGTCACCAGAACGACAGTCAATGTTATCTGGTAACATATCCATAGCATAGAACAATCCTTATTTACTTTATGATCCATAGCACATAAAAGTGACAATAATCAACAATGGAAAATTACAAGGTATGGTCTATGGATTAAAAGGTAAATAAAGATTGTTCTATGCTATGAATATGTTACCATGAAATATTGATGGTCGTTCTGGTGCATAGAATTAATATGTTCATGTTCTGGTGACAGAAAGATTGCTTTTTCATCAATCAAATTCCGTAATTACCCTTTTTTTTCAGGAACCAACCGAATATTTCAATTTACAGAACGGAAAACCAGCAACCGAAATAACCAAGTTGATTTGCGGAACATATCCTCTATAAATATGACACTATTAACATGAAATCGGGAATCCCAACTTGAATTTCAGCCTAACATAAAACCTATATTTGGAAGGAATTAGGGGCCGTATTTATAGTTGTTCCTTGAGTCTTCCTTAGTGAAGGCCGCCTTGAATTTGCTTTTCTATGTTTCTATGAAAACAAACTTGTATTTGTTTCCATAGAAAAGCAAATTCAAGGCGGCCTTCAGTAAGGAAGCCTCAAGGAGCAACTATAAATACGGCCCTATATTGTTTGAGTAGTCGAGGCATCTTTTACGGATATTTATGAATAAGGCGAACCTTATCATGTTGAATTTGTCCTGAAATTCCCGTTTCCCAGTGATAGTAAATTAGTGAAGAAAATTGTGGGTTGGCAACTTGGGCCGAAGTCGTCTATTTACAGTAATATGATAACCTGAAAACTGTAGGATTACCGTTTTTTCTGAAAACGAAAGAAGTATAGAATTCTGTCATCTGATTGGTCCAAAATCATAGAACAGATTGAACTACAGTGACTACTCGCATATTATTCTGTTTTCTGTGACCAAACTCAAGTGTTTTATCTTCTGTCTTTCAGTTTAGGATCATCAGAAGCATTATTATTATTATTATTATAATTACAATGAGAGTAGAGGTATTAAACCTATAAACTCAAACTAAAATAACATTCAAACGGAATATGTGCTTCAGCTATGAGAAAGATTATGAAAAAAAAAATATATATATATATATATAAAGTAAAATGTGGAGATGTGTCGTTCGATCACCGTCGAGTAAGCCAGGAGTCGTAACCATTCTTGAAGGCGTTAGTGGAAGAAACATTGACCAGGTCTCCAGGCAGACTGTTCCAAAGATGAAAAGTTCTATTTGTTATAAATTCCTGCCTCTGGTTTGTTCGGAAATCCTCTCTTCGGAGTTTTAATGCATGGCCTCTGAGATTATTCACATTTAAGGAGTAGAGATGTCGTATATCTTCGCCAAAATGGTCATGAAGGGCGTGGAATGTAAATATCATGTCCCCTCTTGTTCTTCTCTTCTCAAAGGAAGGTAAATTAAAGATTTTTTATGTGCCAAAATCTTACCTCGTGTCTTCAAGTACACTTTTCTACAATGAAATTTTAGCAGAGGTAGACCCATGCGCAACTCTTTAAATTGTGCGTAGAAACAATATTGCCAGTTGATATTTTAATTTGTAAATGAAGGCGTAGTACGTTGAAGACAATAAAAGTATATCGTAATTGATACCAATATCAAAAGAAATTAGTTTTACAGAGAAATCTGTATTTTTTAAAAACATACTGTAAAGCTCGAAGCATCGAAAATGTTCATCTCAATCCGTATAAACAGCGAGTCCAAATACACAAAATAATGATTCCCGCAATAAAAATCGCGTTGTTCCATGGAAGCAATTTCCCAAATGAACCGCCCCACTCTAATAGATCTCTTGGTATAACGCAAGAAAATTATTTTTCTCGGAAGAAATTCGCGCGGCTAACATAACTTGATTAAAATGGAAACAATAAAGAAAACTCGTAACAACTTCAGTCACGCCTCGTCGGAATAAGACATAATCAAAGTTTACATAAAAAAGTGGAAATGCGTGATTGCAGTATATTTGTAGAAGACTAAATGAGTTTGTTTGAGAACTCTATTACGATTTATGATACGCCCTAGTCTCTCGGATGGTAAAAATATCACGTTATAAAGGCATTAATATGATGGTGTCATGTAAGCATGCGGCTTTTAAAAATTCGGATTTGCGGTGAATGAATTGGTATTTGGTTCAATGGGGGTTTTTCCTTTAAAAATTATATTTTTGAAAAAATGTTTGATCACCTAAAAATGAAAAATAAAAATGGGGATTTGCATTTAAAGGGATTCGTCTTGAGTGCACGATATGGCAACGTCGAATTCGGCTTTTTCGGAAAGAAAAGGACGTCAGTTGTGTTACTTCGCTTAGGAAAACAGAGATAGCTATACTTCGATCTGGTTAGAGTAGAAGACAACGACCAAGGAATAGAAAAAGAAGAGCACAGACTGTCATACTGTCATATTACTGACAAATCGCAAACGGAAATTGTTTGGTTATATTGACAAAGAACACGTGTGTGCCACAGAATATGAATAAATATTTCATTATTCTATAGCAGAAAAAGCTATTCTACTAAACACCGTTGTCACTTTGTGCATGCCAGACAAATCCCAAACTCCAATTTTGAAATCTGATTTTGAGTACTTTCTGAAGGTAATTTGGGAAAATGATGAATCAAACCCATAATAATTATGTCCAAATTTGCATTTGCAGTAATAACCCAAATTCAGGAAAAACCCCCATTGTTTTCCGTTGTCGAAGGGAGCCTGATGATGACACACAAACACAGTTACTGTCGAAGAAAACTAGAAAAGCACTGAGGTGAAGTCAGCAGCTTTTGCGCGCATGCTCACTTTTGGTGATATCCTTTGAACATGCGAACAGTAATTGTGTTTTTCTATCATCATCAGGCATCCACATTATGAGCTTGCTTCGTTAGGCCTGACGGCCGACTGCGTAAACACAATAACTTCCGAAAGGAACAACTGAGAAACTCGATATTTGTAGAGAAGGTTTGGACCTTAATTACGAAGGCCGAATTCGTGAATGGGTAAAACCCACCCAATGATTCCGCAGATATACCCATTCAAAATTGTATTTTTCCAATAATTCCGAAAATACAGATCAGATCGAATTGAAATCCTGTACTTCATCGAAAAATTACAGTTCGAACGTTCATACAGAATTTAATGAGGATGATATGATGAGAAGATCACATAAAAATTTTTTTCAAATTGTTGTAATGACACGATCGTCACGAAATTTTGCATAAAGTTGTCGTTCAGCATCTTCTTGCTGCCAAGTTTTATCAGGATAGAATCAGTATTTTTCGAGTTATACCGAAAAAAGAAACGATATCGAGAATAAACCTCGAAATTTGACATATTTTTTCCCGATATTTCCGAAACTTTTGATTTTATCGAACTGAAATTTGGAACACTGCTGTGAAATATGTAGCTCAAAGTCCAGGTGGATTTTTTTTCTGGATATTATACAAGGTTTTCGAAAAAAAAAATTTGTAAAAAAATTTTGAAAAAAAAATTTTTATTGAATTTACTGACAATATGATCCTGACAAAATTTGGCTCAAAGTTGCGCGTTGTTAAAATCCACCTAATTGCCAAGTTTGAATTCAACCGCTCGAGTAGTTTCTGAAATAAAAAATAAATAACTTCAAAATTTCAAGTGGCTATAACTCCGAAACTATTCGACCGATTTGTCCCATTAACGAACTTAACCGCGGCATTTCAATGCGCGATCTACCCTGAAAGTTTCAAGTTGCTAGCTCACTCCGTTCGACAGTTATCGTGTCCACGGCCGGTCGGCCGGACAGAATCGATTTTGACTACGGATTCGTCATCAGTGAGTCCAACCTAGTCGTTTGAGACCATTTTCGGCTCAATCTTCGAAAAATACAGACATTTGGACAAAACGATAGCGCGCAAAAACAACGATATCGAGAAGAAAAACACGAAATTTTACATATTTTTTTGGAATATCTCCAAAACTAATAGCCGTATCGAATTGAAATTTGCTACACTGCTTTGAAATATGAAGCTCAAGGTATGAGCGAAATTGTTTTTGGATATGGTCACCTGTTCCTAAAAAAAAAATTTCTCGAAAAAATTTTTCAGAATAAAGTGACC
Organism: Myrrha octodecimguttata; assembly: GCA_958510865.1. Taxonomy (NCBI): domain Eukaryota; kingdom Metazoa; phylum Arthropoda; class Insecta; order Coleoptera; family Coccinellidae; genus Myrrha; species Myrrha octodecimguttata. The sequence continues at coordinate 67,483,154 of OY294060.1, forward strand.
ATACGATCCCGAAAAATTTTGCATGCAGTTGCGCGTTGCTACGCTCCAACTAACTGCCAAGTTTCAATCCAATCGCTTCCGTAGTTCCTGAAATATCAGGGATATAACCTCGAAACTTCAAATGGCTATAACTCCGAAACCATTTGGCCGATTTGGCCCATTAACGAACTCAACCGCTGCATTCCGATGCTCGAACTACCCTTAAAGTTTTAAATTGCTAGCTTGCTCCGTTCGACAGTTATCGTGTCCACGGCCGGCCGGACGGACAGAATCGATTTTGACACCGGATTCGTCATCAGTGAGTCCAACCTAGTCGTTTGAGACCATCAATAATAATAATAATAACAATGAATATAGTGTCTTTATTTGAATTCTTTCTTTTCTACATTCATAACAGCAGGGCGAAGTCTAGCATTGAAGCTACTCCACTCAACCCTTAACAAAATTTTCTAATTCTATTTTCGGCTCTACATTCGAAAATCACATACAGGGTGATTCATTAAGGGTGGCCACCGGCCGTATCTCGGAAACCGTTCATCCTATTACTTCCGGAAAAAAATTCTAAAGACAAAATCGGCCCCCAGAAAACGACTAAAAATATTTTCAAGTTTGTAGTTCCCCACTAGAGGGCGCAATCCATCACTTGTAAAATATAATCTCATTTTTTGCGAAATATTCTCCAGCTAACAGTGGTAAAAAATAATGAAATAAGAAAATGCTCTTCCTATTCAACAACTTTTGTTTCAGTAATTTTTCTATATTTCCTTTTTTTTAGTGATGGGATGGAAAAACTTTTCTTCACAAATAAAACACCCTTACTTCTGTATGCGTGAACCGATTTTCACGTAATTTGATTTCATTCGAAGGCCATTAAAAGCAAATCACAGAAAAATATGACAACAACATACCGGGTGATCCAATTAAAAACTACAGGCTGTTTTATGTTACTTCACCCTATTTGCGCGTTTTACTGGAGAATTTCAAATGCAATGCTATGATTCTAACCGACTGAGAAGAAGCTAAGCATTATTACCTATTGACTTGTTAAAACCGCAGACAGATATCTCCGGTCATTCCGAAGATATTAACATTTTTGCAGATTTCGATAAGTGTTGATCAACCCTGTGAAATTCAGTTATTCAGAATTGAGTTATTTCATCAGCTAAACAATCAAATAAAATAAGAAACTTATCAAAAATGTATGCCACTCACAAAACAAGCTGATCTAGATCCAGTAAGCTTTGGCGTTACTGTTTATTCTCGGTTTCTATAGCTGTAAAATTTATTTAGGTCGATTGCAAACTACTAATTTATGATGCCTCATTATTCAAACGAAGAAGCATATGCTATGCCCAATGTTTATTTTAAATGTTTAGAAAATGCAGTAGCTGAAAGTGAATACCCGATACGATATCCTGAAAGACGTCGTCATTCCAGAAAAGTATTCAAAACATTAACACGAAGAGTGCGACAAACTTGGAAGGTTCAATATGTTGGAAGGAAAAATAGAAAACGTAGAAGCCGTAATGAGGATAATATCATAAATGTTTCGGCTTGTGTTTATGCTGAATCACATTCAAGCATCCGAAACTTAACGGGACAAAGGTGCTTGAAATTTTAACGGAAAATTTTCGAATTCTTTTAGATGATATTGCTATTCAAGACAGAATAGATGTGTGGTATCAACAAGATGGTTGCCCGGCGCATTATGCTGCTAATGCTGGGGAATATTAAGATACCGTCTTCTCAAAGAGGTGGATTGGACGAGGGAGTATTTTTCCAGCAAGATCACTCGACCTCACAGTACTAGATTTTATTTTTGGGGGAGAATGAAGACTTAGTTTTCCGAACACCATTATATTTATACCATATATTTCGACAGGCAGCTGAAACTTTTTCTCATACTGAAATTGTGACCAGTATCAACTAAAGAAAGACTAAATTTATGTATGGAAAAAAATGGTAGACATTTCGAATATTTGAAATGATTATGTATAAGGGTTGTTTTTTGTTCAAATATTTTCGTTGTTGCTAATTTTTGTTTCATTTTATCGTATTATTGTCATTTCATGTGTGTTCAGTATTTTGCTGCGTTGTCATGACGAATAAAGTCACTTCCTTGTTTTTTCAAGCTCGCAGGGTTGATCAACACTTCTCAGAATTTACAAAAATTTTAATATCTTCGGAGTGACCGGAGATATCTGTCTGCGGTTTTAACAAGTGAATAGGTGATAATGCTTAGCTTATTCTCAGTCGGTTAGAATCATAGCATTGCATTTGAAATTCTCCAGTAAAACGCGCAAATAGGGTGAAGTGACATAAAACAGCCTGTAGTTTTTAATTGGATCACCCGGTATATTGTTGTCATATTTTTCTGTGATTTGCTTTTAATGGCCTTCGAATGAAATCAAATTACGTGAAAATCGGTTCACGCATACAGAAGTAAGAGTGTTTTATTTGTGAAGAAAAGTTTTTCCATTCCATCACTAAAAAAAAGGAAATATAGAAAAATTACTGAAACAAAAGTTGTTGAATAGGAAGAGCACTTTCTTATTTCATTATTTTTTACCACTGTTAGCTGGAGAATATTTCGCAAAAAATGAGATTATATTTTACAAGTGATGGATTGCGCCCTCTAGTGGGGAACTACAAACTTGAAAATATTTTTAGTCGTTTTCTGGGGGCCGATTTTGTCATTAGAATTTTTTTCCGGAAGTAATAGGATGAACGGTTTCCGAGATACGGCCGGTGGCCACCCTTAATGAATCACCCTGTACATTTGGAGAAAACTATAGAACGCTGTTCCCCTGGTACATGCGCGCAAAAAGTCCTCCAACTGCCTTATGTATACTTTTTTTGCATTTTTTCGCATTTTGCATGGGGCCCAAGATATTTAAGATGACCCTCTCAAGTTGACACACGGTCACGGACACACGAATACGTATTTGAAATACAAATACGTATTTTGTATTTGTATTTCAATTACTTCCTGAAAATGTATTTTGTAATTGGTATTTCAAATACCTGGCGCTGAAGTATTTTGTATTATGTATTTCGATACTTTTGTCTTCGAAATACTTTCGAACAAATACATTTAGCGCTGAGCACTCTACAGAAAATAGTCCCTGAATCTTCCTTCAGATGGCACGATGTTCATCTGCTTCATCTAGTTCTTTTGCTAGCAATCATATTTTCGGCAAATGGAAAGGAAGAAAAGGTCCTGCGCAATGGTCATTCTATCATGGAGTTAGAGTTAGTCAACTTCTAAAAACGATAAGAGCAAAAAGCTTACCATCCTTGAACATTATCCTAACATAAAAAATGTGTTCATACAATATAACACAAGTTTCTGCCCATCAGGACCTGTAGAAATATCGATTTCTTTAGCAGGTTTTATTTATTCCCCAACAAGAGGCTTTTTGTCTGATACTACATTCAAAAATCTTGTGTTTCTGGAAGGAAATTCTTTATTCAGCGATAAAATAGCTGAGCTGAATTAGTTGTACTCTTGTCACATTTTACGTAACACCTGAATGTATGTTGTAATTTGTATTTCAAATACAAATAGTTAAAATACTGTATTTTGTATTTTATATTTCAAATACCCGACTTGAAAGTATTTTGTATTTTGTATTTCAAATACCTGCGAGAAAGTATTTTGTAATTTGTATTTCAATTAAGCCAAGCATGTATTTTACCCTGCCCTGCACAGTGTATATTATATTTATATAACTCTCATATTTTTATCAATATTGTCGGAAACTATTCACTTATCGGGGCAGATCGAAGGGCAGAGGATCCTCCAAATGCTCTGGATAACCCCTCTTCCAGACTACTTGTATCGAGATCAGGAACGAGGGGTGCAAAATCGGTCGACCTGAGGAAATCCAATAAATAGAGGAGTTCATGAGCCGTTTTATATTTCCCGGAAAAATCTCATACGAACATGATTTGAGAATGAATAAAATACTTTCCGATGCATCTTTTATTCACCAATCGTCCTTATGAATAAGTGAAAAGGTTTGTGTGCTTATGACGTACAGGCTCAAGCGTTTGCGGGTTTCACTGAAGAATTGGTTTGTTGAGAAAGAAATATATTTTCGACTTTCATAGTCACATCGGCTAATCGAATCACGAGAACTTCTCAATGAAATAACTGAGTGACTCGCTATTTGTGGAGCTGGTTTGAAGGTTAATTACTAAGGCCGAACAGATTCAATTTCTTTATTTTGGTTTATTATTCGATAAAATCAAATAATAAACCTTAGTAATCGACCAAAAAAAAAATAGCCTTCAGAAAATTTCACAGTTTACATTTTGAAGTATGTAGATTTCGATGAACTAGTAAAAAACTCCGTACTTCGGGGCTTTTCTCAGAAAGTACTGAACCGAAATCCGTGAAACTCGGTAGAAAAACCGTGTGTCACTGGAGATTAATCCACCGAATTTTTCAGTAGGATCGGTATACCCTAAGGACTCAAAACTAGGGGTAGGTGGTAAAAAAAAATATTTCTCGAAAACTTACCACCGAATTTCCATGAAACTCTCAGCGTTGATTATTTTCGCATAACTCAACCTTAAAATTTTCAGCTGGATGATTTCCGACCAGTGGTCCCTGAGTTATAAGGAAAAACGCCGCAAATTTCCGATAATTCCAAACAATAAATAATCGCAATCGGTTCTAAGATTGTAATTCAGTTGAATAATCGGTTAACTTTTCATCCAGAAATATCTAAAAGTAGATGAAAAGATTGATAGCCAAATTTTCAACACATATCGAGAAATTTTTAACGGATTCGTTTATTATTTTATAAACACAATGTGCAAATGCCCCATCAATATTCTTAACAATTTCATAATCGTAAGTAGTTCAAATTGAATATTTTTGGGTTTTCTCTCCCAATATCTGAAACAAAACTACTGAAAATCGGATAAAATTATTATTAATAGAACTTACCCTACGGTTTGCGGGATTTGAGATTGAATTTCATGAAGCTCATTCATATCTCAAATGTAACTTATGAAGTTTTCATGAATCATTGGTTTTCACAACACAAAAAAACCAACTACATAAAAAAATTCATTGGAAACATTGAAATCTCAATAAATACTCTAGTAAAACTGAATCCCACTTTTACATGCAGAACGCGAATGAAGTAGCGTAATGCAAAATAATGAAGATTTCCAAAAAAATCGGAGGTTTCCATCAATTTTGGTTTGCGTAGTACAATTATCGTTAACATATATAATAAAACAAATTGGAGGATATATACAAAAAAATCAATAACAAACCGGAAATCTCAAAAAAAAATGGCTGACTGGCTGGTCGTCCGTTGCAACGACAACTGGTGAACGGAAAGAGCTAGCTAAGCAACTTGAAATTTTCAGGGTATAGGTTGCGTGACAAAAGGCGCTGATTGATTTTTTTTCAAAAACCCAAATGGTATATTTTTGATAATCATTTGAATATTGTGCTATTTTCCTCGATACTTAGGCGATCGGATCAACATTTGCACTCGCCTTTAAGACAATATTTCACAACAGTGTAACAAATTTCAGTTTGATTCGATTTTATTTTCGGAGATATTGGAAAAAATCTAGAAAAGCACTGACGTGAAGTCAGCAACTTTTGTGCGCATATTCACTTCTGGTGACATCCTTTGAATATGCGCACAAAAGGCTTGACTTCATTTCTTCCGGAATTCATCGTATAAGCCGTTCGAAAGTTTATTTTTCCAATATTTGCAAAAATACAGATCAGATCGAATTTAAATCCATTATTTCATGAAAAAATGACAGTTCGAAGGTTCATAACGAATATCATAGAATAAAATGGTCAGCAGAACACAGAATATTGAATATTTGAAAGAAAAACTCCGGAAAAATTCCGGAAAAAACAAATATATCGAGAAGGAAAACACGAAATTTTACATATTTTTTCCCGAAATCTCCGGAAATTATGGTCGTATCAGAATGAAACTTGATACACTGCTGTAAAATATGATGTTAAAAGTAGGAACAGGAGTTTCTTCCGGAATCAAAGAATATTTTTCGAAGAAAATAATTTTTTTTAAATAAAATTCGAAAAAATTTTTTTTTCAAAATTTACAGTATGATCTCAACAAAATTTTGTAAAGAGTTGAGCGTTGTTATGCTTCAACTAACTGCTAAGTTTCAATTCAATTGCATTAGTAGTTCCTGAAATAACAGAAAATGAATATCAAAATTTCAAATGAACATAACTCCGAAAGCATTTGACCGATTTGTCCCATTAACTTAGTCTACCAGCGCATTCTAATGCGCAACCTAATCTGGAAGTTTCAAGTCGCTAGCTTGCTTCTTTCGACAGTTATCGTGTCGTCAGTCGGCCTGACAGAATCGATTTGACACTGGATTCCTCATGCTAAAACTTGGTTTATAATTTGGAAAATGCATACGCACATTTTTGCAGATAAGTTAATAATTTTGAATATAGAGTTATCAGAAACAATTTCAATTACGTGATCACCACAAAAATTTTCACCAGTTTTTGCATCAGTATTTCATAACCAAGTTTCATCCCGATTGGCTCATGCTGAGGAATCAGCAACGAAATTTGTCATATAATTTTCCTAATATTTCCGAAATGGAAATGCAGATATGTTCCTAATTTTATCGAAATCCGACTAAAAGTTCACGAAAAAATAACAATATTTCTCACAAATATTCCACAAATTTTTTGAAAATCATTAATTCTTTAACGACAAGATACTCAGGAAATTTTACCTAGTTTCACGCGTAGGCATATCTTACTACTACTAAATACCAAGTTCCAATCTGATCGCATCAGTATTCTCGAGATATATTAAGGAGGTTAGACTTAACCTTTAATTTTTAAAATGTATGATGAATTTTGCTCCTTGACGCTGCTACGGCTTACTGCTCAAAATTCGATACATAAAGACATCTGGGCAAAAGGATTAGGCTCCATTTAGCCAGAACAAAAAGCATAAGTTTCATCATGCACCACGAAACCATTCTACGTAAACGGTTTTCCAATAAGAAGTGTTAATTTGATATTCAAAGAAAAATGCCATTTTTCAATATAAATGATCGGATGTTTATTTCATTATGAAGAAGAAGCTATGCCGTTAATAGTGGAAAATAGCATCAGGCAAATGACCACTACGACCACGCTTACAGGACCATATCCTTTTAATGAAATTTTCCATAACCAAATCGCAAAGTGGCTGCCCTATGTCCTCGATAGCCTCACGAATTCCATCTTTGAGGTCTTGAATCGCTAGTGGCGTAGACCTTCTCTTTCACGTGGCCTCAAAGGAAGAAGTCGCAAGGTGTTAAATCACAAGATCTCGGTGGCCAATTGTTATCACCTCCTCGAGAGATAACACGGTCCGAAAACTTTTCCCGCAAAAGATCAATGGTTTCGTTGCTTGTGTGGCACGTAGCGCCGTCTTGATGAAAGTAAACGTTGTCCAGATCAATACCATCCCATTATCATCTCTCGATAGCGCAATCCATTAACCGTAACTGTTGCTCCAGCCTCTTTTAAGGTAAGTAAGGTCCAATGACAACGCCGGACCATAAACCGCACCAAATAGTCACATGTTGAGGATAGAGAGGCTTTTCAACAATAACTCTCGGATTTTCCGAGCCCCAGATGCGACAATTTTGCTTGTTGACGAAGCCACCGAGGTGGAAATGTGCCTCATCACTCAAGATGATTTTTCGATGGAATTCCGGATCATTTTCATGCATTTCAACGACCCAATCAGCAAAGACACGAAGTTGTTGATGATCGGCCGGCTTGAGTTCTTGTGTTAACTGAACTTTATGAACCCTAAAACCCAAATCTTCATGCAAAATACGTTGTAATGGCGTTTGAGGAATGCCTTATTCCAAAGAACGATGAGGAATGGACAAACCTGGGTTTTCTTCAACACTTTCTGCTACAGCAGCAATATTCTAGGCTGTTCTTGAGCGACGTGCATGGGTTTTATTCTTCACATCACCAACTTGTCCCAACACCTCGAATTTTTCCACCAATTTCTTTTTTGCGGTCCGACAAGGTGCTTCACGACGACCCAAAAATGTTCGAGTTTCACGAACCGTCTCTGTCAAATTTTCACCATTTTTATAGTGAATTTTAATAATTTCAATGCGTTGTCGAAGCGTGTATGGTTCCATTTTTATTAAGGGCGTAGTTTCTACTTCTCAAATGTCAAAAAATGACAGCTTCAAAAGTGACATCTACCGAAATAGCGGGCTATTCAAAATAACACCTCTTATTGGAAAACCCTTCAGATGAACAAATAAAAGTCATATGCCGTTTTCAATCAATTCCTCCACTGCTGCAGCCAAAGCAGAGAAACTTCGATCTAGAAGAATGAGCAGGAAACAGCATGAAGTATGTATCAAATGTAGCGGAAAATAATGACGAATCGATGCTGTCTCCTGCTCATAACAGCTAATATGGAAGTCGTTTATTAATTTTGAGAACTCGGAAGTTCTGGAAACTCCGGAGTTCATTAATACATGTCTCACCTTACTCGTTTCCGGTCTCTACAGAAACGTCACTGGAAATAACTGTCTAACGAACTGTGAATTGTATAGTCCCATTGCATATGTCGTAGTGACAGAAAAACGCTGCGAAGTTACACGAAGGTTCATTATTTTCTTTGTAGATTTGTAGAAGTTGTTCGGGAACGTATGTTTTTTTTCTTTTTAGCGAGGGAACAATTCCAAACGAACAAGCCGAGTTTGAAAAATGTTCACGAGCTCAAAAAAACGTTAAAACGAGATGTTCACTACGCTTTTTGCCCGCATGTTTAAAGGGAACAGCGTTTTTGTAACGTTACAAAACGCTCCACTGTCGATTTCAGTTTCCATCGCGAAAATACGTCATACTAATAATTTCAATTCCAATCGCAAGCAAAAACGCCTTACTGAAATTATATGATCGGTCGCTAAAAAACGCTCTTCGCTTTGACGGTTGAGTGTGTTTCGCATGCGTGACCCTTCCAACTCCGTCCAACCGATGGAAAATTCTTTCTTTTGGTGCGTAAGAAGTTGAAGATTCAACACCTTGCTAGAGTTTAACGAATAAACGAACTTCGTAATCCATTAACATCGTGGAATTTTGAAGTTTTATTGTTTCTTATAAGACGTCTATTCAAAAGGCGGTAAGTACTACGTATATCCCGACCAATATTATTTGCTTTTGTGAATGCCAAATTGTGATTTCTGATTTATCTCATTCCTTGCAGGTTACACAAGTTAACATTTTTTCTTTGTATGATATTGTGCATTTGATTTCTTATCTCATTCTTATTATCGAATAACGTGCTCTTATTCCTGAGTTCTAGATATTTCTTCTCAAATTTATTAACTTGTGAATTGTTTCAATGACGTCTAGAGTCGCTGGGAATGAGATCACGTGTTACAAGCACTATCTTATGGTTTTTAAATTTGAAGTCTTTGTACCGGGGTTATCGCCCACTGAAACATCTTTGTACCGGGGCTACCGCTCACTGCATCATCTTTGTACCGGGGCTATCGCCCACTGAAGCATCTGTGTACCGGGACTACCGCCTACTGGATTATCTTTTTACTGGGACTAATGCCCATTTGAATATCCTACTACCGGACCCAGAGTTTGACTGGATCATCTTAGTACTAGAAGCAATTATTACTGGATTATCTTAGTACTGGAGCTGATCATGGCTGGAATACCTTTATACCGAAACTAATTATTACTGGAATATCTTAATTCTGGACTTCTGCTGTGGATGGAATCTCTTGAAACTGTACTACCTGCATAATACCTGTATTTTGAAGGATCATACGACCGGATCCTTACTTTTAAGATAAGTGCTTCTTCGAATCCCGGATCTCAGATTCATTGTACCTAAATTTGTGTTTGTAAATAGCAATTTTAATTGTAAAGTTGAAATAAATAGATAGGGAGTAAGAGGTTGCATCATTACCACCAGATTAACGACTAGGGATACATTCAGGAGTTAATTTAATGTCTGTCGAATGTCTGTAATTTTCGAATTTTGAGTCCAAAATGGTCTCGAAGGACTACGTTGGACTGATGACGGATCCAGTGTCAAAATCGATTCTGTCCAGCCATCCGTCCGTACGCACGTTTTGTTTTGTTAATTCGTTGAACTTTTTCGACTGTGGTATTTTATTCGTTTTTTTTGGTGACGGTTAACGCGACTAGTTGGAATTTGAATCAACAACTTGATCAAGTTCCTATATCATTATTGAAATAGAATAGATCCGCTTCTTCTAACAAATTAGTAAATGCTGAGGTGAAAAAGACCCTTTAAGAAGGCAACATCACCCATCCTACCCAGAGTTGCAAAATGGTGGATGATACGGGTTCATTTAAGCATCGATTAAAGCTTATTTTGGCAAGATTTTGCATCATTTTTTAGGTTTTTTCTGGGTTTTCACTAATGATATCTGAAAAAGAACTGACTGAAAACGAAATGAAATTGTTTTTCATGGAAAACACCCTTGAGTTACACCCTTGAGTTACTTGAAAAGCAGATTGCCTAATGAACACTACAGCAATAATATGAACGATAAAGTGAGCAAACTGTGACGTTCCAGAGTACAAATCTGACTCTTTCATCAGACAAACGAGAAAAGTTTTAGTTCTCAAATCGATTTCTTTTCTCTTTACAAATTCAAATATCTGTAATTTTCGAATTTTGAGCCGAAAATGGTCTCAAACGACCAGGTTGTACTCACTGATGACGAATCCGGTGTCAAAATTGATTTTGTCCGGCAGGCTGGCCGTCCGTACGCACGATTACGAATGGGCAAAATCGGTCGAATGATTTCGGAGTTCCCATTTGAAGTTTTAAGGTTATTTTCCTGATATTTCGAGCTGCTAAAGTGATTGAATTTAAACTTGACAGCTAGTTGGGGCGTAAGTACTTGCAACTATTTGCAAAATTTTGTTGAGATCGTAATGTCAGCGAATTGTGAAAAAAAAATTTATCCAAACTTTTTCGAAACATTCTTGTTCCTCGGAAACTGTTCATTGCATTTGGAGAAATGTTGGTCGTACCTTGAACTTTATATTCCACATCATTGTACCAACTTTCATTTCGATACGATCATAATTTCCGGAGATTTTGTGAAAATATATGTCAAACTTTGTAAGATTTTTCAAGATACCACTATTTTTTTCGGAATAACTCGAAAAATACTGTTTCAATCATGATAAAACTTGGCAGCTTGTTTTAAATTCTAATAGACAAGTTTGAACGGAATTTTTTGATGATCCTGTCATTAGAACAGTTCAAAAAAAAATTACGAATTTTTTTTCAAATATTCAATATTTTGTGATATTCTGATCATAATATCTCCATGAATTTCTGCATGAACATTCGGACTGTATTTCTTCGATAAAGTACTGGATTTCAATTCGATCTAATGTAAACTTTTTGAAATATTGGGAAATTCAACCTTGCGGAATCATTGGGTTTATTTTACCCATTCACGAATTCGACCTTCGAAATTAAGGTCCAAACCTTTTCTACAAATATCGAGTTTCTAAGTTGCTTCTTTCGGGAGTTATTGTGTTTATTGTCGGCCTTTAGGACGACGGTCACTATTTTCGATCATATTTTCCTCATGAAATTCTTCATGAACCTTCAAGCTGTCATTTTAAATCATGTGCTGGATTCCAATTCGATCTTATCTGTAGTTTTGAGAATTTTGGGAAAATGAAATTTTCTATTCTGTCAGCAAAACGACAGTTGGTTTTCTATGATGAAATATCCATAGCATAGAACAATTCATATTTACTTTATGATCCATAGACCATAGCAGAGACAACAATCAACAATGAAAACTACCATGGTCTATGGATCATGAAGTATATATACAGGGTGTTTCATTGGTAAATGAACATACGGTAACCTGAGCTAGAGTTACCCAAGGCGAGTCCAAAATACCTATATATGATAGGTCTAATCAATTCCATAACCGAGATACTGGGTGGTTCATGTTTTCACTGATAATTTCAATTTCTCATAACTTTTGAACCACCGAGTATTTTCGGTTGATATTTGGAACATATGTTCAAGTTTTACATGTCGAACGATTCATATATTAATTACCAAAATATTCCAGGTCCGTATCTGAAAAATATTGGAGTTCTTGCAAGCTGAGATTCAACACCCTACCCTGTACATTGAAATTTTGGGATTTGATTGAGATATTCGAAAAGAGCAAAAAATGTTCAATATGGTTCAGAAGATTCCATCGTCCCGCACGTTATTTTGCTCATAGAATACTTTAGGGAAAGATTCAATTGAATATTTGAATTCCAATAAATTCTTAGCAAATTAGTTCATTGTTATTAAATTGAGAAATTTTTTCTCGAAATGATTGAATATTTGTATTCTCCGATATTCTGATGAAATTCCAAAAAAAATAAAAATTAAATTGTGAGAAATTTATTTGTATTGTATCACACAGGGGAATTTTCGAGTAGACTGCGGTTCAAGGTATTATTTGTCTGTGTTAGTTTTATATAAAATCCATATCATCATAATGCCTCATAAATTTTCGATTCCATAATATGCTGATATGTTTTTCGTGTATGATTATTGTGACGGGAATGGTAGAGCAGCAGTTCGGGAATATCAATCAAGATTCCCCAATAAATGACACCTTGACATCGAAAAAGACATCCTTGATATGGTAGGGACATCCAGAAGTTATAGCATATCATTTCAAGGAAAAATTTCTCAATTTGATTACAATGAACTAATTTGCTAAGAATTCATTGGAATTCAAATATTCAATTGAATCTTTCCCTGAAGTATTCTATGAGCAAAATGACGTGCGGGACGATGAAATCTTCTGAACCCCATTGAACATTTTTTGCTCTTTTCGAATATCTCAATCAAATCCCAAAATTTCAATATACAGGCTGTTGAATCCCTGCTTGCAAGAACTCCAATATTTTTCAGATACGGACCTGGAATTTTTTGGTAATTAATATATGAATCGATCGACCTGTGGAACTTGAACATATGTTTCAAATATCAACCGAATATACTGGGTGGTTCAAAAGTTATGAGAAATTGTGTTTATCAGTGAAAACATGAACCACCCTGTATCTCGGTTATGGAACTGATTAGACCTATCATATAAAGGTGTTTTGGACTCGCCTAGGGTAGCTCTAGCTCAGGTTACCGTATGTTCATTTACCAATGAAACCCCCTGTAGATTGTTCTATGCTGTGGATATGTTATCATAGAAAACCAACCGACGGTTTGCTGACAGAAAACCGATCACTTTGTCAATCGAATTTCTGTAATTAACCTTTCTTCATTAACCAACCAGTTCATATATACGGAATGGAGAATCAGAAACCGAAATAAGTAAGATTCACGGAACGTATCCTATATATCAGACAATCTGAGATGATCTTAAAAAATAACTATATTTAGATCCAAGAACCTGCTTCGAAGTGCCAAGTGGCAGTTCCCGGATATAGATAAATAACGTGAACATCAACCTGTCCAATTCGTTCAGCAATTCACCTTACCTTGTGCAAGAAAATTTCAAAATTTTTGGTTTGGCAACTTGGACCGAAATCTCCTATTCCATTAAAAACGTCAAAACTTCAACTGGAATACAGAAAATCATATACAACTATGAACATCGATTTCGCTTCAAAATAACCTCATTTCATTTTAATTGTCATCTATGTGCTTCCATCCTTAACAATTTTATCTTGTGCAGTCTACCTTATCCGCACATTCATCATGTTCTCGTATAGAAAACTCAATTAATGGCCCACAGCGTCCGAAACAACTCTTAATGAAATCTTGTCAGGTACACGAGCAAACTTTGGATCTCATTCAGGGCAGACTTTGGCCAAAGTTTGCACAACAGGTATACCGTGACCATTCTCTGAATACGCGGCTTATGTTCTACCACTAATCATCCCGCACAATATAGCAGAGAACGATAACGGTCGAGAACAATTCCTAATATGCGATAAAAATGATCTCCACGATATTACCTGACAATATCTGAGGATTAATGGAGGAATATTGTTTCAATAAACGCTGTTAAGTGCCTCCTATCGTTTCTCTAATTATGGGTTCAGTGGGCTGCTGGAGAATATGCCAGAGGATATAGATTCAGCCATTTATTTCGATGAACAATTGGATCATTTCAGATTGGAATTCGAGGCTCTACATAATGGATGTGATTCAGGGAATTTACCTCCCATGAGCTCTTCAAGGGTTCTGGCAAGAATTGGTACTTGAAGGTTAGGAATACTTGCTTTTGCTTGTCAAGCGCCAGCGGGGTCAATATGATCAGGTTTCAAGACTTCCTTTCAATATGAGATAAAATCAATTATTTTAAGAAATATATCGACTTGAGCTTATTTTAAAGAACTTTGCAATAATTTTCAGGTGATTTCTTGGTTTTTACTCGCAATATCTGAAACAGAACTATTAGAAATCTAGAAAACACTGCCGTGAATGCAGCAGCTTTTGCGCGCATGTTCAATGTAGATGACCGCTTCGGCAACGAATTTGAACTTCCGCGCGAAACCTGCTGCCTTCACGGCAGTGCTTTTCCAAATTTTTTTTCGATAAATTACTGGATTTCAATTCCATCTAATCTGTATTTTTGGAAATATTGTAAAAATAAAATGATTCCGCAGATATACCCATTCAAAATTTCATTTTCCCAATATCTTCAAAAATACAGATCAGTCCTTCATCGAAAAATTACAGTTCGAAGGTTCATACAGAATTTAATGAGGATTATATGATAAGAAAATCACAGAAATTTTTTTCTCAAATTGTTCTAATGACACGATCATCACGAAATTTTGCATAAAATTGACTTTCAGCATCTTCAAACTAGCTGCGAAGTTTTATCAGGATTGAATCGGTATTTCTCGAGTTATACCAAAAAAAGCAACGATATCGAGAAAAAAATCTCTAAATTGGACATATTTTTTCCCGATATCTCCAAAACTTATAATCGTATCGAACTGAAATTTGGTACACTGCTGTGAAATAAGAAGCTCAAAGTCCAAGTGGAATTTATTCCTGGATATAATCAACGGTTTTCGAAAAAAAAAATTTTTGGAAAAAAAATTTGAAAAAAAAATTTTTTTTTATTTACTGACAGTATGATCCTGACAAAATTTGGCTCAGAGTTGCGCGTCGTTTTACTCCATACAATTGCCAAGTTTGAATTCAATCGCTCAAATAGTTTTCGAAATAAAAAATAAATACCTTCAAAATTTCAAGTCTTTATAACTCCGAAACTATACGACCGATTTGGCCCATTAACGAACTTAACCGCGGCATTCCAATGCACGACCTACCCTGAAACTTTCAATTTGCTAGCTCACTTCGTTCGACAGTTATCGTGTCCACGGCTGGCCGGACAGAAACGATTTTGGCAGCGTATTTGTCATCAGTGAGTTTAATCTAGTCGTTTGAGACCATTTTCGGCTCAATCATTCGAAATTACAGACATTTGAACAAAACGATAGCACGCTGTTCCCCTAGAACATGCGCGCAAAAATAAAATGAAAAATATTCTGTTTCATGGAAAACGCCCTTCTGGATGGTGGGATTGGAACTATTTGTCAATGCAGTTTCTGGGAAAAAAATTGCATAATGAACAATATTGCAACAATGCGAACGGTCAACAAAGTGAACTGTAAAGCCGGGTCCAGATGAAAGTAATGCGATGGGTGAATGCAATGAAATACAGGGAGTTTTATTTGACGTTTATAATGACAGAGAATTTTCTCAATTCGTCCGCTGATAGTGCGGATGAACGTGCCTTTCTCTTGGTTGGATCTATTTGTAGCTTTCGATGCTTAGCATTTTTTGTATCTCTTGCGGTGGCAAATTCTATGTCAGAAAATGGATTAAATTTGCGATTATACCTTTCGAAAAAAAATTCTTGGAACTGCTTAGCTGTAGAGTTTTATACAACTTTGATAACACTCTCCTTGTAGTCTTCGGAGTTTTTTTGCATGTTGAAGGCATGGTCTTCAGGAATAAGCGGCAGTTCTTCCACAGGTATATCCGCTCTGTCAAAATGATACGCTATTTCTGCGCAAAAGTTTATAAACTGCTTCCATACACTTGCCTTCGATTTCCTAGTATTCGCGGGTGTCAACTGCTTAATATTCTGGCGAATATCTTCCTTATTTTCTTGACCGGAGCTAGACATTTTTCTACATCGTGCTATTTTTGACAAATTCAAAACAGAAATAATCTCTCGCTTAGAGTTTCACTGAGTTGCCATGGTAACAAAATAATCAAGTCGACAAAACCTTCTATGTTTTGCAAGTACTTGATGAAGACGAAAATTGATGTTGTTGCAAATAAACACATTTGGTGTGGAATTTTCTTACCGAATACCACATGAGATCAAATTAAATCCGGAAATAATTTGACCTCTAGTGGTATTACTAGTGATAATTCCCCGGCAATCTTACTTCTTTTGCCTTCGATTAGGTCTGAAAAGTATCGAATTGTGCATTGTACCTATTCTTTCAATGAGATAAAGCTCATGACTCTATCCCAATTTCAACAAAAAGGATCAAGAATAAACAAGACAAAGAGCATCACGATACGCAGCTGTGTGCTGTGAACATCGTAAAAACCTTCGAGCGCTGCTACTCTGCCGTTCAAACTAAGCCTGAGGAATCCTTTGTCCTCTTGTAAAAACTGACATAGGATAGATCAAGTTTAGCGCCTCTCGCACCGCTCTGCTCCCGCTCAAAACACAGTCTTCACTAGAGAGGCTGCCCAATTAAATTGCCTCGAATGCCGCTCAGCTCGCGTCTTTACGCGGCTTCAGGAACCCGGAGTCATTAGCGGTTGAATCCGAGAGTTCACCGTTCCGTAGCATCTCCAGGGAGCTGCAGACGCTTCTCATATTCCAATCATGCAAGCGGAGCAGTGGCGGTTTCCGTGTCCAGGTATAAGAAATCGGACTCAAAGGTGGTACAAAGTGCGTTAAGAGACCGCGAGGCTCCTGTTCCAACTTGTTCAAAGGAAAGGATCTCCTCTACCTGATCACTATTCAGACCACAGCCGCCTTGAGCTGGGCGTCTTAGCAAGTTAAGACTTCGCCCCAACTTGTCGGACGGTTTCTGTGCGTTGCCTTCTCCTTCTGCTCCCCCCGTTGGAGACGTGCTTCGGCAGACTGCATAAATACATGCGGGATGTGTCCTTCCTCCGTCTCGGAACTTTTCGCGACGATAATATAGTGGAAATTACCGGGTCCAAACAAAACCGGCTTGCTGGGATTTGCCAGGTAGCATTAGCGACTAAAGTAATTTCGGAACTGAATCAGAAAGGAGTGCTAGATCCCTTTTCGGGTTGGAAATTTCCGTCAGATGTGATGTTTTCGGAATTAACGTTTTGGACGGTGATTTTCCTGTATGTCAGGTTTTCTCTCATATACTAAAGTTAGGTGAGGGTTGCAACATAGTTGCATAAAATATATGGTGCGGACACTCTTTGACATATTTTTGGTCCGAAATAAGGTTCAAATGTTGTCAAATTACTGTTTTGTTGCCTTACTTCAGCTTTCGCATATAGATGCCGGCATAGGAAAATCTGCCTTATAAAATCTGAAATATTTACGGAAGTTACCGAACTATAATAACGAAACTAGTCAAATCAGAACTTATTTCTGATTTACCGAGTTGGACCATACTTAATTTTCAGGAATTTCCGAAAATAAATTTATTTTGACAAATTTAAATTATGATTATTCATTTCATTCAGTCAGAATGGCGATGGTATATAAAAAGGTTTTCTTCGTCTCTGAATGCACAAGTCTCACACTAGATATTTTTGAATACTTGTTTAGTACAAGAGGTATTCATTATCTCAATATTCAGTTCATGAAAAGGAAGTCTTCCAGAGGTGCTTTTTCAAAAACACCACATTATTTGGAACGATAGGTACTACAATTAATTCGTCTGGTTTGAAATTCGTCTGATAAATTCGTATGAACATGAATAGCAAAGTGAAAATTCATATAACAATCTCAGTAATAATAAACATGAACATTTCCTAGAAATATTTGCATAAGTATGTAACAAAATTCATTACTTTTCAATTGAATTGAATATTTGTTAATAGGTACATATACAAATTTTACAAACGATATTTTAATCAAAGGAGATCCAAACTATCCAATAAAATCCATATCCGCCTTCACCGTTGTTTTTGCTTTGAAATAATTTCTTGTATCCAACCATGAAAGTGTTCTTACAATAAACCTCATGTATTGCTCCTTATACCCTCATATTTCATATTATTAAGGAAAAGATGTTCCTCATTTGTTAAACCCCTCATATACATTAGTAAGAATCTATGATTTCAAATATATGATTCATTTTTTGGGAAATAGTTTCATCAGATTATAGCTCAATTTATTTCATTCAGCGGAATTAATTTTAGGCTGACTTTTTTTTCGAGATTATTTTCGAATTTTGAGCCAAAATGGTCTCAAACGACTAGGTTGGACTCTCTGATGACGAATCTGGTGTCAAAATCGATTCTGTCTGGCCGACCGACCGACGACACGATAACTGTCGAAAGAAGCAAGCTAGCGACTTGTGACTTTTAGGTTAGGTCGCGCATTGGTATGCGCCGGTTATATTCGTTAATGGAAAAAATCGGTCGAATGGTTTCGGAGTTATGGTTATTTAGAATTTTGAGATTAATTTCCTGATATTTCAGGAACTACTCATGCGATTAAATTGAAACTTGACAGTTAGTTGAAGCATAAAAACGCACAACTCTTCACGGAATTCCGTTGAGATCACACTGTCAGTGAATTTTGTTTTTTTTTCCGGAAACTGTTCATTAAATCCGAAAAACTTCATATGAGTGTTGGAAAATTTATCTGTCAATCCATAATGAATAAGACTTACGATACAAGTAGCATTAGTTTTACGTGAATGTATTCATTTTATTCACAATATATTGAGTGTTTAGTCCTTCGCTAAAAAAATAGTGAAGTTAATATGAGTATTTGTCTATTATTCCTAAAGGTATGATCTGTTTTTCAACTTTCAAGACACCCTAAGAAATCCACCAAAGTCAATCTTGCCATTTGGATCTGAAAATAAATAATATTAAAATACTGTCTAACCTTGGAAATATCCTCGTAATTTTGGAGTTGCTACACTGAATCAGATTGAAGAATGATAAATATCTACTTTATAAGAATGACATATGTACTCCCAGTGATACTCTCGTCAACTATAAAAGTCTGAAAAGTCTTTGAATAAATCGTAAAATCAAAAATTATCAAATCAGACAGTACAAAATCGACTATCAAAACAAAATCTATGTCTGTATCTAAGGTTTTAAAACTGGCCACCATTGCGCTGTAATCTTAAATTCGGACGCCAATAGACGACTTCGGCCCAAGTTGCCACCCACAATTTTCTTCACAAATTTACTAACAATGGGGAACGGGAATTTCAGAACAAATTCTACATGTGAGGTTCGCGTTATTTATAAATATCTGTAAAAGATGCCTCGGCTCCTCAAACAAGATAATTCCTTCCAAATATAGGTTTTGTTAGGCTGAAATTTAAGTAGGGATTCCTGATTTCATGTTTATAGTGTCAAATTTATATAGGATATGTTCCGCAAATCAACTTGGTCATTTCGGTTGCCGATTTTCCATTCCGTAATTATGAAATATTCGGTTGGTTCCTGAAAAAAATGTTCATTACGGAATTTAATTGATGAAATAGCAATCTTTCAGTTACCAGAACAACAGTCAATGTCATGAATTGTTCCATGTTGTAAGTAAAACATCAAAGATTGTTCTATGCCATGGATATGTTACCATAGAACCATGTGTTGCTTGCATCACGCATAGAACATTGACTGTTGTTTTGGTGACAGAAAGATTGCTTTTTTATCAATCAAATTCCGTAATTAACTTTCCTTTCAGGAACCAACCGAATATTTCATATTCACGGAATGGAAAACCAGCAACCGAAATAACCAAGTTGATTTGCGGAACATATCCTATATAAATTTGACACTATTAACATGAAATCAGGAATCCCAACTTAAATTTCAGCCAATCAGAGATGATCTTAACAAAACCCTATATGTGGACAGAATTATCTTGTTTGACGAGCCGAGGCATCTTTTACGGATATTTATGAATATTGCGAACCTTATCATGTCGAATTTGTCCTGAAATTCCCGTTTCCCTGTGATAGTAAATTAGTGAAGAAAATTGTGGGTTGGCAACTTGCGCCGAAGTCGTCTATTACAATAATATATCATTGCGCATTTCCAAATATATCACAATCTAACTACATCGACAAAAGCATGTTGCGGACACCCAAAAACTGCGTTCAGTCCCTCTATGTTGTTTGTTACTCTGAGGTTGAACCTCCTCATAAGCCATGATATTTGTGTCAAGCGTGGATCTACCTACCCCTATTTGCAAACTAAAATATTGAAACGCGGTCGACTTTCAATAAAAGAATTTCGGTTTATTCCGAAGCCCCGGAACCTACAATGAAATGTAAAATAGAAACGGGGGGCAAATAATAAAACCGCAGAATCAATCGCAGCTTGTGGACACAGCAAACAGATATTAATATTTAACGAGGGGTCGCTCCATCCACCCTTATCGAGAGGACTGCGCTCAAACAGAGACCCTCCGATATCGTCGATTCGTGTATTTAGAACTTGGAAATAATTCAATTTCTTTTTATTAGCGGTTCCGATTCGTGATCCGACCGAACGAATTTGAATGTAATGAGTTCTGACCGGAATTCAAGATTTTTTTTTTGTTCATTTGCTTCGACAGTTTGTAATAACAGCGGCATGATTGGGATCTCAGATTGTTCCGGGCGATGGGAATCATTCAAGTTGAAAATTTTTAAAGAATAAACGAAATGGCATGGGTTTTCATCCAGAAAATCATAATGATGTGGCATGAACTGAAACTGTTCATCGAGAGAAATCATAGATGTGAATTTCGAAGCTCTAACGCACTTTGCAAATTTATGACCTCATATTTATACCTACCTCGTGTCAAAACAATTTATTGTTTTTAAGTTTTTTCTTGTTCTAGGGGAACAGCGTGCTATCGTTTTGTCCAAATATCATTAAATCTCGAATTTTTTCCCGAAATCGGTCTCAAACGACTAGATTGGACTCCCTGATGACGAATCCGGTGTCAAAATCGATTATGTCCGCCCCGGAAGATAAGTTCGTTAATGGGTCAAATTGGTCGAACAGTTTCGGAGTTATAGCCCTTTGAAATTTTGAAGTTATTTGTTTTTTATTTCAGAAACTACAGCAGCGATTGGATTGAAACTCTCGAAGAAAAAATTTTTTTCAAAAATTTCTTCTTTGAGGATTTTTTTTTCGGAAACCGTTCATCATATTCAAAAAAAAGTTCAGCTAAAACTTTGAGATTAATATTTAACAGCAATGTACCAAATTTCAGTTCGATACTATCACAAGTTTTGGAAATATTGGCAAAAAATATGTCGAATCTCGTGGTTTTCTTCTCGATATCGTTGTTTTTCTTCGGTATAGCTCAAGAAATACTTATTCAATGTTGATAAAACTTTGCAGCTAGTTTGAAGATGCTGGAAGACAACCTTGTGCAAAATTTTGTGATGATCGTGTGATGGAAACACTAAAAAAAAATCAAATGTTTTATTTTCGAATATTCAATATTCTGTGATCTCCTTATCATATTATCCTCATTAAATTTTGTATGAACCTTCTAACTCTTATTTTTCGATAAAGTACTGGGTATCAATTCGAGTTGATCTGTATTTCCAGATATATTGTGAAAATAAAATTTTGAATGGGTATATCTGCGGAACCTTTGGGTGGATTTTACCCATTCACGAATTCAGCCTTCGTAATAAAGGTCCAAACCTTTTCTACAAATATCGTGTTTTTGAGTTGTTTCTTCCGGAAGTTATCTTCTTTACGGTCGGTTCTTCCAATCATAGAATCTATACATTCTGCACGAACCTTCAAGTTTTCATTTTTACAAGCTTGTTTCAGGAAACAGCGCGTTATCATTTCGTCACGATGTCTGTAATTTTCCAATTTTAAGCAGAAAATGGTCTTAAACTATTGGCCTAATTCAATTCTATCTGTCCGTATGTGCTCTAACTTTCGAAGGAAAAGGCTTAGCGACTTGAAATTGTCAGATTAGGTTTGAGGTCCAAATATCTCGGCTAAGTTCGTTAATGGGTGGAATCGGTTGGATAGTCTCGGAGTTAGGCCCATTTGAAATTTTGAGGTTAATTCCTCGATATCTCATGAAATATGGACTCGGTCGAATTGAAACTTCGTCGACAGTTTTTAAAGACCAACGTGCAACTTAGAGCAAAATTTTTTGTGAATTCAGTTGTTTCTATTCGAAAATTTCAAAATTTGTGATGAAAAATTTTTTTCTCCGAAAATATTGTTTGGATTGCAATAGGATTTGACGCATACCTTGTAGTCAGTATTTAACAACAATGTTCTAAATTTCAATTCGATCCGATATACAGGGTGTTCTACAGGCTCTATGACAAACTTTAACAGACGGTAGCTGTGCTCATTCTAAACATTTCTTTTCCTATGAATATAGGTCTGATTCGTTCTCGTTTCCAAGTTACAAGCATTTGAAAAAAATCATTTCCATGTTTTGATCAAGTAGACCGACATAAAATATCGGTTGATGTGGTAATTGACGTTATTTTAATTATTCATTTGATTCTTGGTGTACGTTTTGAATAACAATGCATTCTTTCATGACTCAGGAATATGCAGATATTGTATTTGAATATGGGTATTCTAATGGTAACTCCAGAAGAGCAGCACGAGAATACCGAAGAAAACATCCTAATAGACACCAACCTGCTCACACAGTATTTTGTGCATCATTCCGAAGACTTCGAGAAACAGGCAATCCTGCTCCAAAGAAAGCCATTTGGCCAACTGAAGTGAATGTAGAAAATGAGGAAAATGTAATAGATGCTGTCCGTGGCAACCCTTCGATTAGTGTTCGACGTATAGCTACTAATCTCCATTTATCACCAAATTTCGTATGGCGTATTTTGAAAGGAGAAATGTTGCATCCATTTCATAGACAAAATGTACAAGCTTTACATGCTGACGATGGGTTACGAAGGTTAGAATTTTATAGATGGTTACTTCAACAACATGCCCAAGATAATAGATTTATTTCGCTTGTCATGTGGTCTGACGAGGCTAGTTTCACTAAGGACGGTATCAACAATAACCACAATGAACATGTATGGGCACTGCAGAATCTATATTCCATTAGACAAAGACGATTTCAGCAACGTTTCAGTGTAAACGTTTTGGGTGGGATATTCAACAATGATTTGATGCCAGTACATGTTACAAATGACCGTTTAAATCCAAATTTGTATAAAAATCTTTTGGAGCACAACCTTTTTGACTTCATTGATGACTTAGAGCTTAACATTGTAGGAAATATGTGGTATCAGCACGATGGTGCATCACCACATAGAGGGAGACAAGTAGTCAGTTGGCTGAATGAACATTACCCGAATAAATGGATAGGTCAAGCAGGACCAATACAATGGCCACCTCGTTAGCCTGATCAAAATCCCTTAGATTTTTATTTACGGGACATATGAAGCAGCTTGTTCATCATGTTGAAATCGAATCTCATCAACAATAACTTGATAGAATTCAAGATGCAGCAAACCAAATACGAAACGACCCAAATCTGATCCGCCGAGTAACGGCATCTTTAGTTCGTCGATGTGAAGCTTGCAAAATTTCGTGTTGATCTGATTGTTAGAATTTGAACAAGCGCGTAAAATCTCCTGACCTTCATATTTTTATGCGTCCAACTAGCGAAAAAAATAAAATGCGCCAGTATTTTTCTTACCATCAACTTACCATTTTCAACAAATTCATAGCGGAATTAACGAAAAATAATCAAACGAACATTATTAACGTTCACAGTTCTAATAGGAAAACGGAGATATCAAAGTATCCCAGTGAAGCAAAATCTTGCGGTCAGTGTATCATGGAAATATCTCGTAATAAACATATGTCTTTTGGGATGATAAAAGGTGCTGGGAGAGAAACTCACTATGAATACAATATTTCATCAGAGTGGTAGGACATGCTGGCTCGCAAGAATAAATCTCGGAGTCTGGGTCCCTTACGGCCCCCTCGGGTCAAATTCAACTATCCCTGGAATGGCTACGCGTCCACGGCTACGACACGTTCTGTATTCTCCTGGTAGTTAGCGAAGCAACGGAATAAAATCCGTTAATGAAAGTTTCAAACACTTTATTGCTCTCTCACTATCCCAAAAAAATCTCGGTTGGGTGTCTCATTCTACAAGAAATTCCACTTAGATTAGCGGAATTTCCTGCAATGAATAAGAATACTGATCTAGGATATACAGGGTGGGGCAACAGTGGCGTTAGGATTAAAAATCTAGAAAAGCACTGACGTGAAGTCAGCAGCTTTCAGCGCTTGTTCACATTGAGAAATGGTGACTTGGAAATTTCAATGAAATATAGAAATTTTCAAAAAAAAAATTTCCATGGATAATTCTTCTTATTGACACTGTTCATCTTTTCGATCACATAAATATTTTTCGTGTTATTGAAAAATCAAAATTTCAAATTTCTGTAGCACAAAAACCATTCGGCAGATTTGGCCCAATAACAAATTTAACCGAGATATTCAGGATCTTAACCTAACCTGAAAATTTCAAGACTCTAGGTCCTTCCTTTCGAAAGAAACAGCGCACACGGTCGGATGGACAGAATCAATTTTGACCATTGATTCTTCATCAGTGAGTCCAACTAAGTCGTTTGAGACCAATTTCGGCTCAAAACTCGAAAATTACAGACATTGTGACGAAATGATAACGCAATGTTCCCCAGAACAAGCACGTAAAAAGTAAGCATCGAGAAGAACTTCAACTCAATACTATGTAAAAGGGAAGAATGGGAAAAGGAATACACTATCCAAAACTTCAAAGCAAATACCGTTAAATGGTATACAGATGGTTCTAAAACCACGATTGGGGCCGGCGCTGGAGTATACGGGCCTAGAACCAAGTGTGCACTATCGCTAGGCTCCTACTCGAGTGTTTTTCAGACAGAAATACTTGCAATCGAAAGATGCATAGACATAAACCTGAAAAGAAACTATTAAGGGTGTGACAAAGTGATCCATTCTGATAGTCATCAGGCTGCTATCAAAGCACTGAACTCCTATGTCATCGACTCACAACTGATATGGGAGTGCCGAAGGAGACTGAATGAAGTAGGAAAGAATAACAAGGTCTCCTTAGTCTGGGTTCCTGGGCACTTAGGAATCAAAGGAAATGAAGAGGCTAACACTCTAGCCAGAAAGGGAGCACAAACGATACCTACTGGCCCAGAACCTTTCTGTGGTATAGACAAATGCACTCATAAGAAAGTGTTTTTGGAGAAGGCAGAAAATGAAACAGAGGCACTCTGGAGGAATTTTCCAGGAATGGAACACTCTAAAATGTTCCTTCGGAACTTTTAAATTGCTAGGTCCAAAAAACATTTGGATCTCAGTAAAAACAAGTTAAGCCTCTTCACTGACTTCCTCACTGGACACTGTTGCCTAACGAAGCATATGAAGAGAATGGCCTTATCAGAAACTGGCGAGTGCAGATTCTGTGGGAAAGAGGAGGAAACTCCTGTTCACCTGATCACAGAATGCCTCGCCCTTGTGAGCCTGCTCAAGAAATATCTTGGACAGGAGCATTATAGGAGGAATGAGAACTTAGCCTCCTTGAAGCCCTCAGAGATATTAGAATTCATCAGAGCTCTAGAGCTGGAGGGCGAGCTATAGGTACCGCAATGCGAAAACAGCTCTGACGAGGGGGCACAATAAACCTTAAGGTCGCAGTGGAATGTAACCCCTTACCAAACTATTAAAACTATAAAAACAGTGGCGTGGTTGCCCATATTTTCCTTGGGGCAACAGCAGGACTTCAAAAATCCCTGAATCGAGTGAAAAATTATCATAACCAGTATCATCCGAAGAGAAGATTTTATAGGAAAGAGATTCATAGAAATAGATATAAGTATACAATATTTGGCTGAAACTTCAAGGTGGCATTTTTCATTGAAGTGCGATTAGGTCTATATTTTTGAAAATATAGAGAAAATGAAATTTTGAAAGTGTATATCTGCGAAATCTTTGTATGGTATTTACACATCCGCCAATTCAGCCTGCGTCATTAAACTCCAAACTTACTCTACAATTATCAAGCTACTGAGTAGATTCTTCTGGAAGTTATTTTGTTCACTATCACTGGTTAGGCTGGCCGTAAACACATTAACTTTAGGAAGAATTGACATGGGAAATATATGTGTAGTGCAGGTTTTCAGTTCAATTAAGAAGGTCGAATGCTTAAATGGGTTGAATTCGCCAATTATTCTTCAGATAGTTAAACCCATTAAAAATTTTGGATCGAATTGCAATCTAATACTTGATCGAAAAATATAGCTTGAGGTTTATGCAGAATTTTGCGAGGACTTTATCTGAACAAAATCTGACTTTGGCAGGGTCAATACTTGTATAGATGACCGCTTTGGCAACGGAACAAGAGCGTAAAAGCTCCTGACCTCACGTCAGTGCTTTTCTAGGTTTTTTCAATCAGGTCGTTAGACGGATATTGATCAAACGGTATCATATTCTCATATTCACATTTTCCAACATTCAACAATCATTTCACAATTTTCTCACTCATCCTATCAGCTCAGTGGCTTAATGCTTCCCTGGATCGGCCTTGTCCCCACGTGATGCTATCCTGCAAGAACTAAAGGCTTGCTACCGTAGCTCGCCCCTAGGACTCCGGGCACCTAAAGTCATTATGAATGTGATGAATTCCGCTTGCTTTTAACTTTAATAAAGTTAGGGCCGTTTTTGTTCTGCTAAGCACTACGAACAAAGATCAATTTAAATTTCGTCCGGTGCAGGGTTATGGTATACTCGGTGTAAGAAAGTGGGTTTTCTTTAATCTCCCGGCTTCCGTTACCTCTTTCGGTACGAAAAACCCTTGGATCAGATTAATTTATCCGACAGCGTGTAACATTGAAAGACATTGATTTATGTCAACAGAAATCATTGGGTATTTTTCAAATTTTATACCCACAGGAGAAAATGTTGAATCAGAAGTATTTTCAGGCTTTCGTATACAAAACGGTCACCTGCCCAGGAGCTTGCCTCAGTAAGCTCTGCTTGACTTCTATAGGGGGTGTTCCTAGTTTGGAGCCCCATAAGCATAGGACCGAAGACGTTCTGTCCTCGAGACACTATAAAAAACCTAGAAAAGCACTGACGTGAAGTCAGCAGCTTTTACGCGCTTGTTCTGTTGCCAAAGCGGTCATGTATACAAGTATTGACTCTGCCAAACGCAGATTTTTTTCATATGATCCTCACGAAATTATGCATAAGCCCCGAACTATAATTTTCGATCAAGTACTAGATTGCTATTCGATCCAAAATTTTTAATGGGTATAACTATCTGAAGAATAATTGGCGAATTCAACTTATTCAAGCATTCGACCTTCTTAATTAAACTGAAAAACCTACTTTACAAATATATTCCTTATGTCGATTCTTCCTAAAGTTGATGTGTGTACGGCCAGCCTAACCACTGATAGTGATCAAAATAACTTCCGGAAGAATCTACTCAGTAGCTTGATAGTAGTTAATAACTATCGAATGATTCCGCCGATATGCCCTTTATAAATTTCAGTATCCCGATATTCCCAAAAACATAGATCGAATCGCCCTTCAATGAAAAATGCCACTTTGAAGTTTCAGCCAAAATGGGCGCACAGAACTATGAGCAGAATAACTATTCCCTTCAACTAAATGCAGGAGGATTCTTCAATTTTTTTTGCTCATTGTTCTGTAGGCCCTATTTGGCCGAAACTTCAAGGTGGTATTTTCATAGTTTTCTCAACTAACAAGAAAGTTTAACTCTAATCGCATAGGTGTCTATTTGATATATTGAGGAAATTAACCTGAAAATTTTGAATATCAACGAAAATCTCTTAAAATAAATATCGAATTGAATTGAAATTCAAAGCACTATTGACAAATGTTGACAAAATCTATGCTAAATTTCATTGTAATTATTTTTCAGGAATTTTGTAACCACTAGATTCCCACGAAAATTTGCACGCTGGGTTGCGCATTGATATTTTTCAACTAATCTTCAATCCGATCGCTTCAATAGTTCTTGAGGTATTCAAGAAATAAACATAAACTCAAATGTCATAGGGAAATTTACATATTTTTGTTCGTATATCCATATAATTGTCGAATACACATTTTCCAACAACTAGATCTTCACGAAATTCTCAATTAAGTTGAGCGTTGATTTTCTGCAACCAGTAACAAATATTGAATAAACATAAACTATTGGCGAATGAAGATAAGCGCTATTCCCTCTAGTGGCTATCCGAGTAACTCGAGGTACAGACATTATCATTGACAAGTTGAAAGAAATGTTAAGAAAATGAGAAAGTTCATGCATTTTTCTTGGCATTTGTATGATTTCACAAGTGCTTCTACTGAGGAAAAGCAAACTCAAATTTCCCCTCCCCATTGATTTCTACAGCCCGATAAAAAATTTGGAGTTAGGTTGAAAGAAACTTCCTTTAACAAGTCGGGTCCGAAAGTGTTGAAGAATCGATAAAACCAACAAACAAGATTTATGAAAGTCTGTTACCTGCATGTTACCGATGATGATCATTTTTATAGAGGTAAGCACGAATTGCTCATGAAATATTAGATCACATTCATGAAGACAATTTTTTCCAGGCCCATAATCCAAACAGAGAAAATTACTAAGAGGAATGCTATGCCTTCCAGAAATCTTCCTGTTGAACTGATGATTAAGGAACAACGTAAATGTTCTAGTGATAGAACTGCTGACTTTTGAAAAAAAAAAGAGTCCCAACAATGAAATATCTGGTGATGAATACTGTTCGCTCAAAGTGCTTCTGCCGATGAAAGAAAAGTTGTACAAGGCTTATTTATTACAGCTTTTTCAAGACCAATCATATGAGTGTAGGAATATTTATTTGTCAATCCATAATGAATAAGGCATACGGTACAAGTAGCATTAGTTTCATGTGAATGTATTCATTTTATTCACAATATATTGTGTAAATTTAGTCCTTCCCTATAAAAATAGTAAAGCTATGAGTATTTGTCTATTATTCCAAAAAGTATGTTTTACAATAATATCTGTTTTTCAAATTTCAAGACCTAAGAAATCCACCAAAGTCAATCTTGCCATTTGGATCTGAAAATAAATAATATTGAAATACTGTCTAACCTTGGAGATATCCCCGTAGTTTTAGAGTTTGCTACACTGAATTAGATTGAAGGATGATACATACCTACTTTATAAGAATGGAATATGTACTTCCAGTAATACGCTCGTCAACTATAAAAGTCTAAAAATTCTTTGAATAAATCGTGAAATCAAAAACTATCAAACCAAACACTAACGAACAGTACAAAATCGACTATCAAAACAAAATCTATGTCTGTATGTAAGGTTCTAAAACTGGCCACCGTGGCGCTGCAATCTTGAATTCAGACGCCAATAACATTGTTAGATTTTACTCTCATATCTGCTACCTGTTTATAGAGAAACAAGAACCATAGGTAAACCAATCTCTTTTATTCGTCTATTCAGCAGTAAGTACTGGAAGGTGTGTAAATGGACTTAGTATCCCGGGACATGTAAAGGAAGAAGAAGAGAAGAAGCAGATTTTTCGTCTATGACAAGAACCAAATGAGAAATGTTATCTTGAAGTTTGAGTGGAAACAATTCCCTTCGATAGTCGATTGTCGAACCAACAATAAGGCATCTTTTATTACAGGGTCCTTTAATAAAGTCGGGCCTGTATTCAAGTTTCAATAGCTCTCTCACTTTTCTTCGTGTAATCAAATTTGGAAACGAGTACTTTGTGATAAAACTTAATAATTTTTTTAGGTGTTTTGTGTCTGGATATTGGATTCACCGATTTTAGAACTTCAAAAGTTCCCATGTTTTTCGTGTCTGAATGTTTGTTCGCTCTGAGAACCTGAATGCATCATTTATATATATTTGAGGGGCAAGCGAAATGTGCCCATGTTTCAAGATTCGCCCGCATGTATTTGCCGTTCATCGAGGCGAAAATTCAAACAGAGGCAAGTTTCTCCAAGTTGTTTCGTCCATACCAGCACAAGGTAACGAGGGAGTTATATTTGATTTATAGTATAAACCTGCCGAACTCAGCACATTCAATCAGGGAAATTTCAGTCCTATTTCGAATAATAATGGGGGGAAATTTTTCATATCGTTTCGATGACCCATGCATTCGACATTACACCCGATGAACGTATCCTGATTCATATATTTGTTCTTACATAAATCTGAAATAAAATAAGAATCGTCTGTTTTTGTATTATAAAATCAGCAGTTGGATGCTTATTTAAGGAGATATTGGAAAAAAACTAATTTCTTCGTTAGGAAGCTTGAATTATTTTCCCCAATATCTCAAGAAATACTAAAGCGATCAGATCCAAACTTTGTGACTAATTGAAGAATACTGACCCGCAACATAATGCAAAATTTCGTGGGGATGCTAACTGTATCGCTTAGGCAGCGAATTCAAAGAAGCGCGTAAAAGATCCTGACCCCACGTCAGTGCTTTTCTAGAATTTCCACGTGAACTATTTTGTGAAGAAAACCCCGGAAATTGTGTTTCAAGCCTGTGAAATTTTTCATCTGCGAGTTCAGGTAAGATGCGGAAATGTTACATCGTCAAAAGGCGGAAAGTCCAACAGGAAGCAATCGAGAGAAACATGCTTGTTTGGGGTTGAACGAAATGAAGCATTTCTTTACGGTGGCCTCTAAGTGCTCGTAAAGTCCATTTTATGACGATAATTATCTAACGCGCCCTCTGCAAACGAATCCCGTAGATCCCAACCAAACATTTCACGCAGGAGTTACATAATAAATGCATTTCACGAGACGAAAGGTGATTCTTGAAATTGGGTAGGTAATCTGCAAACATCAGACTTAATTTTTTCGCACCCTTATCGTTTTCATGGGGACGTTGACTCTATATATTTATATCGAAACTTTTCGCGAGTTACCATTTCGCTCAAACGCCTAAAATCGACTAGATTTGACTGATGAAGAATCCTCTTTCAAATTCAATTCGGTCCGGACTTCTGGTATGTGCTCTCACCTATGGGGGTTTTTCCTGAATTTGGGTTATTACTGCAAATGCAAATTTGAACATAATTATTATGGGTTTGATTCATCATTTTAAATAACCTTCAGAAAGTATTCAAAATCCGGTTTCAAAATTGGGGTTTGGGATTTGCCAGGCATGCACGAAGTGACAACAGTGTTTAGTAGAATAGCTTTTTCTGCTATAGAATAATGAAATATTCATTCCTATTCTGTGGTACACACGTCTTCTTTGTCAGTATAACCAAACAATTTCCGTTTGCGATTTGTCAATAATATGACAGTATGACAGTCTGTGCTCTTACTTTTCTAGTCCTTGGTCACTGTCTTCTACTCTAACCAGATCGGAATATAGCTATCTCTGTTTTCCTAAGCAAAGTAACACATTTGACGTCCTTTTCTTTCCCAGAAAGCTGAATTTGACGTTGCCGTATTGTGCACTCATGACAAATCCCTTTAAATGCAAATCCCCATTCTTATTTTTCAGTTTTAGGTGATCAAACATTTTTTTACAAACATAATATGGAAATTATATGTTTGAAATGTGATGTTCTAAAGATTTTTCATGAAAATTACTGCATTTTCGTGCAAAGGAAAAACCCCATTGCGGCGGCAGCTCAGTGGTCAGAGCTCATGCGTCATGATCGTAAGGTCTGGGGTTCAAGCCCTTGGCCGAGGAATAACTTTTCCAGTTTTCAGAGGACCGTCCAACCATTCGCTGTAGTGTAAAGAATTAATAGTGCTGTTCCCAACGTGGTGCAAGGAATTAGTAACAAATCCCACAAAGAACACACCCGGTATCCTAACTCGCACAAGTTTCAAGCTTCTGAGGGGTTTCGTTGAAGCCTAGGATAGTTGAAAAAAACAAATACAAATATAATGATCTAATATAATTAGATCATTGGCTCTAACAGTCGACGTAAATTTTTGGATAGTATTGAAGCCTGAATATCTCTGTTGAGTTCGTTTATAGACAAAATCCGCCCAACAGTCTTCAAGCTATACCCATTTTGAATGTTGTGATTCTTTCCTCAATATTTTGAGAAATATTGATTAGATCAGGCAATCGTGTTGGAGAAAGCCGATGCCCCAACCTAAGCAAAATTTCTTAAGGATCGTGACATTAGAAAAATTTTAAGGAAAGTTTTTCCTTTGAACGAAAATGCAGTAATTTTCATGAAAAACCTGTAGAATATCACATTCCAAATATATAATTTCAATATTACATTTTAAAAAAAATGATTGATCACCTAAAACTGAAAAATAAAAATGGAGATTTGCATTTAAAGGGATTTGTCCTGAGTGCACGGAATGGCAACGTCAAAGTCAGCTTTCTCGGAAAGAAAACGACGTCAAATGTGTTACTTCGCTTAGGAAAACAGAGACAGCTATACTTCGATCTGGTTAGAGTAGAAGACAACGACCAAGGAATAGAAAAAGAAGAACACAGACTGCCATACTGTCATATTACTGACAAATCGCAAACAGAAATTGTTTGATTATATTGACAAAGAACACGTGTGTACCACAGAATAAGAATAAATATTTCATTATTCTGTAACAGAAAAAGCTATTCTACTAAACACCGTTGTCACTTCGTGCATGCCTGGCAAATCCCAAACCCTAATTTTGAAATCTGATTTTGAATACTTCCTGAAGGTAATTTGGGAATATTATGAATCAAACCCATAATATTTATGTTCAAATTTGCATTTGAACCCAAATTCAGGAAAGACCCCCACTACAGCAAAACTAAATTTTTTGAAAATATTGATCATATTTGGATGAAATTTGGTTATAGCCTTCAAAACTATATTCGACGACAGTCAACCAAATTAATCGATCGTACGCTTACTTTCGGAAGTATTGGTATAACTAATTGTGCTTCACTAATAGTTTGATTTTATGGGTTATTTTCAGTAGTGATCGTGTTCACAATCGGCTGCTAGTCGATCGTAAGCCAAATTAATATCACCTAAAAATAATTACATGGAATCCCGATATTTGTACAGGTATTTGAAGCTTGATTATGAATCTCATGAATTTTCACATGAACATTCAGGTAATCATTTTTCGCTCAAGTACATGATTTAAATTTTATCGGATTTCTATTCTTTTCTGAAATATTGTTAAGCTAATTACGACTGGATATCTGCGGAATCATTGAATGGATTTTAACAATTTACGTTTTCAGTTTTTGTAATCATATCAAATATCGAGTCTCCAAGTTGTTTCTTGTGGAGGTTTAAGTGTTTACAATATTATTATTTATTTTCTTTGAGTGATGATAAAAATTGGTTAAACAATGTATTTTAGGATGGTAGTAGGTAGATTGGATGACTTTTCATGAACTTCATGCTAACAATTTCGATCATAATCCTTCATTGTTTCACGCTTTCTACCAAACCTAAATAAACTCATAACTTCGAACAATAGGAGGTGAAAAAATCCACGGAATGGCGTTGTGCCATTCTAAATACCAGTTAGTGAACACCTGAAGTATATTTTCCCTGAATATCACAATATCGGAGATTCATCTTGCATAAAATTTCTGGCGCAATTCATCTCGGAAATACATGAGTAGGTCCCTCTATCAATGAGTTCGCGAAGCGCTTTATGACCCGACAGGCTCCTGTAACACTTGGCTAATTCCTGGCTTGCCTCTGGAAGAAAACAGGGAAATGCCTTTTTTCGTTTTCACTACTTCCATATCATGTCACCATTAATTATCTGGTTTTAATTAATCATTTGCCATAGCAGGGTTGGATCATAAAACTACACATCTATCGAATAAAAGATGGTGCTGAATTAGGAAACTGAATACAAATGTTCACATGGAGCATAGAGAATATTAAATTAAATATGAAAGAATTCATCGATGACCTGTGGGTCTGCGAACATTCTGATCAGTTATACAGGGATCTGATAAAGTAAGCGACGATCGTATGCGTACTTTCGGGAATGTTGTAAGCTCATATTTTTTGGAAAGGTAGAACCAATTCCAATTATGGTTCACTAATTTTGAGTCTATGGGTTGTTGTTTTCAGTAGTGATTGTTTTCACGATCGACTGCTGGTTGATCGTAAACACAATTAATATCGTCTAAACGTAATTACATATACTCCATTCACTTTTATAAATCATCCCGGTTGACCATGACATTTTGACACATTTCACCGTGTCTATTTCGACAATGTAAGGTAATAGTCATTTTCCTATCAGAAAGATAACTACACAACGTTGTCCTTTCTACATAGAGGTCGTAGTAATTACGAATTTTTCGAAATGTTTATTTACGTTGGGAAAATATTATGTGAATTCAATAATTCCAAAATCCTGGCGAATGTTGAAGCAACTTTTTTCTCTGTTAACACTGGATATTTCACGTATATGAACATGGTTGGAAGATTTAGTTATGTTATTTTCATGTACGGAAATCAAGGATCGAGTGTTGAAAGTTACTGAAAAATAGTGGATAGAGTAGTCCATTACTTTGTGATAGTTCATTCGAAAAAAATAAAAGTACTCGAAAAACCCTGCAGTAAAACTTCTAAATGAACAGACAAACATATGGAATTGCCTACTTTTCGAAAGTCTCAAGAAATAAGTCTACAGAAGACATTTAAATACCTAGCTGCACAACTTGAAATACTCCAGTATGGAAATGTAGTAGTACTACAAAACCTGTGTGACCTTAAAAGCATTAACTCAATGTACAAAATTATTGGGAATCAGTATCGAAGGTTTTCACTCAGATACGTCGAAAATGTTGGATATCTTGTGATAAATTATTGATTCTAAATTATCAGGGTTACCATCAGAAAAAGCAGATGTCAATTCTACATATCACTTCCTGATACTTTGTATCTACTTCTTCAAAAGTGCCTTTAGCATTATTAGTTTCGAAGCGTGATGATTATGTTGAGATTGAGAGTAGAAATTGGCATTGGCTTTTGGCAACGTCTCTGGCAATTATTTTGACATTGCCAATATTTCACGAGTACCAACCTGCGTCAGTTTCAACTAAAAAACTTGATAGACCTAAATCATGGCCAACCGGGATAGTTTATAAAAGTGATTCGGGTATAGAATCCTGATGTTTGTAAAGTAATTCGATGCTTGATTCTGAATCTCATGAATTTTTGAAAATTTAGAAAACTGCTGATTTTACGCCATTGCTCTTCTAGTTTTTTTCTGGAAAAATCGTCTACAAATCAAAAAGTTTCTAGATGAAAAGATCTGAGGGGAAGAGTTGCTGCATAAAAAAGATCAGCCTTCACAATTTCGAAACTAAAAGTTAAGTACCTTTGTCAAGTTTCAGCTGAATAATTTCAAGGAATGCCATGAGAAAAAATTTCAAAACAAACAAACCTCAATACCCTTATTTATGGAACTTTCACTTTTGTAAGTAAGAAAGAAATTTAGTCGATAGTATAGAACATATAGCAATATCCAAAGGAAAAACCCGAAGAAGAAGAACTACATTTAGTAGTTCATTCGCTAGTTTTTCACTCACCTTTTTAGGGGGCCTCGCATGACCCTCTTCAGGGGTCTCATCTCGCTTAGTAGCCGTCTTCGGGAGTTGCAGCAGATGCTCTATAGTATGCATCTGCTTCTTCTGTCGATTCGCCATCTTAACACTGATAAAATTCTCACTCCTGAAAGAAATAGACGAAATGAGAGCAAGCTCATTGTGCTGGCGCTGAGGCAGGAAGAAACTTTCCAAGTTGAAAATCGATACCTTATTACGAAAGTTTCGAGGCAGTTCGAAAACTCTTATAAATAAGAGTTTCCGATACCGCTGTAAACAACCCGATGCTGATTGAAGACGGCAGTATGTGGTGTTATCATTTCGTTGGGGTAGTGGGAGCGACTCAATACTCTATTAAGGGTTTTTTTTCCTGAATTTGGGTTATTACTGCAAATGCAAATTTGAATATAATTATTATGGGTTTGATTAATCATTTTCCCAAATTTCCTTCACAAAGTATTCAAAATCGGATTTCAAAATTGGGGTTTGGGATTTGTCAGGCATGCACGAAGTGACAACGGTGTTTAGAAGAATAGCTTTTTCTGCTGTAGAATAATGAAATATTTGTTCCTATTCTGTGGTACACACGTGTTCTTTGTCAATATAACCAAACAATTTCCGTTTGCGATTTGTCAGTAATTTGACAGTATGACAGTCTGTGCTCTTCTTTTTCTATTCCTTGGTCGTTGTCTTCTACTCTTACCAGATCGAAGTATAGCTATCTCTGTTTTCCTAAGCAAAGTAACACATTTGACGTCCTTTTCTTTACGAGAAAGCTGAATTCGACGTTGCCATATTGTGCACTCAAGACAAATCCGTTTAAATGCAAATCCCCATTTTATTTTTCAGTTTTAGGTGATCAAACATTTTTTTAAAAACATAATATTGAAATTATATGTTTGAAATGTGAGTAGTTAGTAGTTGGGAACTTGCTCCGATCTCGAAGTATCTTATGGAGATTCCCAGCAAAAACTTGAGTGCAAACAATACCTTGAATAAAACGGGGTGGCTTTTGGTGACTGGGTTTCATTTTTTCAAGAGTTTTTTGGGGGCAAATCGTTGAAAAAAATTGCAAGAATGCGCAATGTTGTCATTTTTGCGCGCATTTGTTCTGTGGAACAGCGTGCTATCGTTTTCCGAATGTCTGTAATTTTCGATGATTGAGCCGAAAATGATCTCAAACGACTAGGTTGGACTCGCTGATGACGAATCCATTGTCAAAATCGATTCTGTCTGACCGTAGACACGATTACGATAGTACAAAAAAATCCTATCGACCTGAAACTTTCAGGGTTGGTTGCATTTCAAAATGCGACGGCTAAGTTCGTTACTGGGCAAAAGTTTTGACGATATTTTGACGATAATTCAGAAACTACTGGAAAGATTGGATCAAAACTTGGCAGTTAGTTGGAGTACAGCAACGCACAACTTTTCGCGGAATTTTGTTGGGATCATACTATCCGTAAATCTTGAAAAAAAATTTTTTCAAAATTTTTTTCGAAAAAAATTTTTTTTTCGTGAACTGTTCATCACATTCGAAGAAAAATTCAGCACAAACTCTGAACTCCATATTCCACAGCATCGTGTCAAATTTCAATCCGATACGGTTATTAGTTTCGGAGATATTGGGAAAAAATATATGAAATTTCGTGGTTTTCTTCCCGATATCGTTGTTTTTTTCGGTATAACTCAAGAAATACTGACTCACTCATTATGAAACCTTGCACCTATTTTGAAGGTGCTGAAATACAACTTTGTACAGAATTTCGTGATGATCGTGCCATTAGAGCGATTTGAAAAAAAATTCGAATTTTTTCTTTCAAATATATATCTAATATTCTGTGATCTTCCTATCATATTATCCTCAATAAATTCTCTATGAACCTTCGAACTGTTATTTTTCTATAGAGCACTGGATTTCCATTGGATCTAATCTGCATTTTTGGAAATATTGGGAAAATAAAATTTTGAATGGAAATATCTGCGGAATCATTGGGTGGATTTTACCCATTCACGAGTTCAGCCTTCGTTATCAAGGTCCAAACCTTCTCTACAAATATCGAGTTCCCTAAGTTATTTCCTTCGGAAGGTATTGTGTTTACTGTCCGGCCGTTCATTTCATAAATCTTCAAATTTTCAAAAATAATTTTTTTTATTGTTGTTGGAATCACATCAGTTTCCAACAAGCTTTCGATCTTTGTTCTATCGATCAGTCCCCTTAAAGAAATCAGTACTTTCTTTCCTATCCTAGACCAACGTGGGTAAGCCTCTTCCTCAATTCTAAGAATTTCTTCCCGATGTGTCTGTAACAAACTACCATACGTCAGAGACCTTAGAACCTGCTCGAGACATCCAAGGTCCTATCCCTCTTTCTTCGATAGCTTCATAGTGAATAAGTCGCATTCCGTTTCCTTTTTTTGCAAGGTAAAAAGCTGACTCTGTCCACGACGCTTGAAATAATGTCAGCGTTTGTTTCCAAGTTTATTTTTACAATTTACATTGTGTGTTTTGAATCCAAAAGTAAATGAATTCATACAAAGTTGAGAAGCAATTAGCCAACCCTAGTTTCACCTGTTTTTTTGTGCAACGATACTGTATATAGTCTCCGTTCTGTGATACAAAATTCGTCCGGACTTTTCAATGTGGGCCACCCTGTAAAGGATGGTATTTTCGATTTGTATGTACTACTTAGCTTTCGGAAGAACACTTTTAGTGTGATAATTCACCTGAGATCTGAGAGTAGAACTCCTTTTTCAATTTCGAACCTTTTATCGTGCCGGAATTTATTCTACCCCGGGTTCATTTTCCAGGTAAAGTCTTGTACTTTATTCTTGTGCAGTTTCCCCGTGTGCGGACTAGGTGCGATACCACCGGCCCCAACAATGGGGGTTTTTCCTGAATTTCGGTTATTACTGCAACTGCAAATTTGAACATAATTATTATAGGTTTGATTCATCATTTTCCCAAAATACCTTCAGAAAGTATTCGAAATCAGATTTCAAAATTGGGGTTTGGGATTTTTCAGGCATGCACGAAGTGACAACGGTGTTTAGTAGAATAGCTCTTTCTGCTATAGAATAATGAAATATTTATTCCTATTCTGTGGTGCACACGTGTTCTTTGTCAATATAACCAAACAATTTCCGTTTGCGATTTGTCAGTAATATGACAGTATGACAGTATGTGCTCTTCTTCTCTATTCCTTGGTCGTTGTCTTTTACTCTAACCAGATTGAAGTATAGCTATCTCTGTTTTCCTAAGCAAAGTAACACATTTGACGTCCTTTTCTTTCCGAGAAAGCTGAATTCGACGTTGCCATATCATGCACTCAATACAAATCCCTTTAAATGCAAATCCCCATTTTTATTTTTCAGTTTTACGTGATCAAACATTTTTTTAAAAATCTAATATTGAAATTATATGTTTGAAATGTGATGTTCTAAAGGATTTTCATGAAAATTACTGCATTTTCGTTTAAAGAAAACACCCCCATTGTGTAAATAATCCTTATCAAGTAGACTCTTGCTAATTTAATTTTTTCTGAAGAAAGTCAAATTTATGGAAATATTCGGCTGGACTTTTCAATGTGGGCCACCCCGTATATGATGGTATTTTCGCCGTGTTTAGTAGAATAGCTCTTTCTGCTATAGAATAATGAAATATTTATTCCTATTCTGTGGTGCACACATGTTCTTTGTCAATATAACCAAACAATTTCCGTTTGCGATTTGTCAGTAATATGACGGTATGACAGTATGTGCTCTTCTTCTCTATTCCTTGGTCGTTGTCTTCTACTCTAACCAGATTGAAGTATAGCTATCTCTGTTTTCCTAAGCAAAGTAACACATTTGACGTCCTTTTCTTTCCGAGAAAGCTGAATTCGACGTTGCCATATCATGCACTCAATACAAATCCCTTTAAATGCAAATCCCCATTTTTATTTTTCAGTTTTACGTGATCAAACATTTTTTTAAAAATCTAATATTGAAATTATATGTTTGAAATGTGATGTTCTAAAGGTTTTTCATGAAAATTACTGCATTTTCGTTTAAAGAAAACACCCCCATTGTGTAAATAATCCTCATCAAGTAGACTCTTGCTAATTTAATTTTTTCTGAAGAAAGTCAAATTTATGGAAATATTCGGCTGGACTTTTCAATGTGGGCCACCCCGTATATGATGGTATTTTCGCCGTGTACTAGGCTTTCGGTAGAACACTTTTAGTGTGATAATTCACCTGAGATCTGAATGTAGAACTCCTCCTTCAATTTCGAACCTTTTATCTTGCCGGATATTATTCTACCCCGGATTCATTTTCCAGGTAAAGTCTTGTACTTTATCCTTGTGCAGGTCGTCGAATTTCCTCCTGATATATAGACGGTAAAGTTGAGAAAGTTATCTCGTCTTTGCGGCACCGTCGGCAACTTCTTACACCGTTTTACGTGCACAGCTATGTTTACATGGTTTTCCGGAACGGATGAGGTAATTTCTATTTACCCTGCCTTTTCCGGAATCATCGGTCCGGAATTATGAACTTCCTTCCAGCTTTTAATTAATAAACGGGTGAAAAATGCTTGCGGAAGTATTCGGAATCGCATATTTGGGTTCCGAATTTGTACGGCGACGTCTCAGACACGCACGATGTAAACACCGCAAATTGGCGAATAATTATTGAAGCTTTGTCTTCTTGCACATCGTGAATGAATTTTGGTTTATTATTTGATAAAATCAAATAATAAACCTTAGTGATCGATCAACAAAAATAAAATTTCAACCCCCCCTCAAAATTTCACAGTTTACGTTTTGGAGTATGTAGATTTGAACAAACGAATAAAAAAAATCCGTCCGTCCGCCGTCCGCCGAAGGCCGTCCGTTTTATGGGGCTTTTCTCAGAAAGTACTGGACCGAAATCCGCGAAACTTGGTAGAAAAATCGTCTGTCACTCGGCATTGATCCTCCAAGCAACATTTATTATTGTTGCATAACTCAAGTTTTTACCCGAATGATTTCCAACCAGTGGTTCCTGAGGTATAAAGAAAAACGCAGCAAATTTTGGGGGGGAAAACCAATGGGATATGAATAGTATACAGCGTGCCAAAGAACTCGATGAGAGTAGGACGATGAAATCTGTTTTAATTCATAGATAAAGGATCGAACTGCACGTAAAAAAATTCGACATCACCCAGCTTCATTATTTTGGTCGGCACGACGTCTCAAAGTTGACCAAAATTTCGAAATTTTTTTACTATTTCCGTCATAATTTCTAAACGGTTGTCACTGGACGATTTCTAATGAGATATTCGTGATCTACGACCTCGATTTAATAGGAAACGATAACAAGGTCGACGATTTTCGAAAAAAAAAATTTATTTGGGACTTTGAAAATTTTTCATAAAGAACCGCGAATAAACAAATTTTATTTTTGAAGCTATGACAATATGCACATCATATATTATGGATTCGAACACGTAGATTACGAATCTATAATTAGATTTTGCGTAACTGATTTGGTTTGGAAAATATTCCGGATTTGGTGAGAAATTTTCGAAATTTGGGTCAACTTTGGGCCGTCGTACAGATCAAACGCGTAAGGCTGGACAATATCGAATTTTTTTAATTATATCTGGGTCCTTTGTGAGTACGAAGTCAAATATTTCATAGACGAAGGTCCTCTTGTTGGAAAATTATGATTTTTTTAAAAAAGGTCCAATTTTTTCGATTTTCTTCTGGCCATAAAAAACGAA
Source organism: Myrrha octodecimguttata (assembly GCA_958510865.1). Taxonomy (NCBI): domain Eukaryota; kingdom Metazoa; phylum Arthropoda; class Insecta; order Coleoptera; family Coccinellidae; genus Myrrha; species Myrrha octodecimguttata. The sequence continues at coordinate 67,524,794 of OY294060.1, forward strand.
CCAGACTTTCCACTAACATTCTGATTGGATTTTCTTTATCTACGCCCTCGAATTAGTATATGTTCAAAATTTCAGGTCGATCGGAGAACTTTCGATTTTTGGTAAAATTTTAAGGGGTTACCCTTAAGAAAATCTCGATTTTCGAAAAATAATTTTCCGACTCCTATCGCCGTGAAATTTGGGACACTTACTAATTCGAGGGCGTAGAACAAGAATATAAGGTCAGATATTTTTAAAAAAAATCGTCCTGGACGTGAGAGGTCCTTGAAGTTCCAAAATTTTGGACCTTTTTTTCAAAAAATCATTATTACCGACTCGATGAAAGTAGGACGATGAAATCTATTTTATTGCATAGATAAAGGATCGAACTGCACGTGAAAAAATTCGACATCACCCAGCTTCATTATTTTGGTCGGCACGACGTCTCAAAGTTGACCAAAATTTTGAAATTTGGGTCAACTTTGGGTCGTCGTACAGATCAAACGCGTGAGGCTGGACAATATCGAATTTTTTTGGTTATATCTGGATCCTTTGTGAGTACGTAGCCTTTCATTTTATAGAAGTAAGTCTTCTGGTTGAAAAATTATGATTTTTTTAAAAAAGGTCCAATTTTTTCGATTTTCCTCGGGCCATAAAAAACGAACCAGACTCTCCACTAACATTCTGATTGGATTTTCTTGATCTACGCCCTCGAATTAGTATATGTTTCAAATTTCAGGTCGATCGTAGAACTTTCGATTTTTGGTAAAATTTTAAGGGCCCTTAAGAAAATCTCAATTTTCGAAAAATAATTTTCCGACTCCTATCGCCGTGAAATTTGGCACACTTACTAATTCGAGGGCGTAGAACAAGAATATAAGGTCAGATATTTTTTAAAAAAATCGTCCTGGACGTGAGAGGTCCTTGAAGTTCCAAAATTTTGGACCTTTTTTCAAAAAATCATTATTACCGACTCGATGAGAGTAGGACGATGAAATCTGTTTTAATTCATAGATAAAGGATCGAACTGCACGTAAAAAAATTCGACATCACCCAGCTTCATTATTTTGGTCGGCACGACGTCTCAAAGTTGACCAAAATTTCGAAATTTTTTCACTATTTCCGCCATAATTTCTAAACGGTTGTCACTGGACGATTTCAAATGGAATATTCGTGATCTACGACCTCGATTTAATAGGAAAATATACCAAGATCGACGATTTTCGAAAAAAAAAATTATTTGGGACTTTTTTTTTTCATCACCGCAAGGTGACGTCGACTGGTAGAGGAGTGGGGGTAAGAGTTTGACAGTTCTGTGCGAAATTTTATTTTTGAAGCTATAACGATATGCACATCATGTATTATGGATTAGAACACGTAGATTACGAATCTGTAATTGGATTTTACGTAACTGGTTCGGTTTGGAAAATATTCCGGATTTGGTTCAAAATTTTATTATTTCTTTTTATTCATTAATGATGCGAATTTTTTTTTGTCTGATTTTTTTATTGGTGTTAACGAATTCATCTCATTTGATCAGATACATTCAACGGTTTAATAATTAACCTTAATTAGTGACTTAATGATCTTTTTATATATTTCGAATCTGAAAAACAATCTACACCTCAATTTAATGACGTATTTCTATTCGAATAGAAATCAACGTATAAATATGCTATTTCGGTATTGTAAGGCAATGTTTTCATTTGAAAATTAACAATATGTGATTGGTGTCAGATTCTTATTCTTAAAATAATAAATATCGAAAAATATCCTCCTACCCGCCGATTTTCGAAGTTTTAAAAATATATGTAGTTTTAGAGTTGGGGGTCTATACCCTTAAACGTCAACAGTTTTTTTTCGGAAAAATATTGCATGTGATATACCGCATAAAAGGTCATTCGATGACCAATTCAGTTATGTGAACGAAAATGAAAGTTAATTATTAATTCAATATAAATAACAAATCCATGGGTTCGAGAATTTCCCTAATTTAATTTCTATTTCTATTTTCGAAGTTTGAGAAATGCATTGTTGGGGGTTTATACCCTTAAACCTCAACAGTTTTTTTTTGAAAAATATTGCATGTGATATATCGCATCAAAGGTCATTCGATGACCAATTCAGTTTTGTGAACGACAATGAAAGTTAAGTATTAATTCAATTTAAATTACAAATCCATGGGTTCGAGAATTTCCCTTATAGTAATAAGGTAAGTGTTTCTGAGGCAAAAATTCATTTTAGAATTATACTGAAGTTAGGTTTTAGAGAATCTTGTAGAGGGCCTTCTAAAGAGAACAAATTTTTAACATCATGTGGTCTATACATATATAGGGTACTCGTTTTCATGAAGGTACTTCCAACAAAATTTAAACTGTAACAACACTAGGCGCACAGATACACATACTTGTACCCACGTCACTCTTTAACCTTAATAAAAAAGTCGCGCTTGTACATGAGCCTAAGGCTATTTAATGCTCTTCCCCAAGGGTTTAGGAGGACATCCAACCTGAAAGTTTTCAAAACTACTTTGTATAATGCAATTGTTGACTATGAACCATATCCTTAGAGTAAATTTTTTGATTTTTGTAGAAGTGAATTGTTTTGAGTTATGTATTCTGTTTTTACGAAACCAACCTTATTGTATTTTAATAAGCCTCTGATTGGATAAATATATTATTATCATCATTATTATCATTATTAATTAATAAAAGAATAATGGTCTGATCACAGTACCCTCCTAACTGAAAATTCTAAATTATTTCCTAATTTTTCAATGAAAAACGGCACAAGCAATTCTATTTCAAGCCACATCGCTGAAAAGGTAATCAAATTACCTTTCATTTGATGTATCACAATCCATATATTTTCAGATGAAAAAATAAAGTAGTGAACTGAGAAATATCACATTCAAAAAAGCACAGGATAAATTGGTTTTGAAATCAAAACTCGACGGGTGCGAGGATATTCCTTAATAGTTCTTCGTACACTCATTATTGACGAGTAATTTTACTTTTTTGGCACGCTGTATAAGTTTTATTTAAGATATCAATGGTTTTGGGTTACTTAACTGAGAAAATAATAAACCCTTGTGTAGAATTTGCAGCGTGTATTTTTAACAGGGTAACAGTCGATTTCACAAAACTTTGATTGCCCGATCAAGGGCCTGATTGTTAATAGACAGTAAATTCTGAGCTCGATTTCAGTTTATTTTCAGCCCAACCATAGAATGCGAACCTCAATCAATGATTTGATCGGCCGTCCAAGTTTTGTGAAACCCACAGTAAGTCTTCGAGTTGTACATTAATTTCGACCATCAAAAGGAACACTTCTTGCGCGCATTATTTAGGGGAACATCGTGCTATAGTTTTTCCGAAATGTCTGTAATTTTGTAATTTTTCCTCGAAAATGGTTGGACTCACTGATAAGGAAAATCAATTCTGCCCGACCAGCAGGCCGTCCGTATGACCGATAACGGATGTGAAGGGAATCCTATGGACCTGGAACTTTTACGGTCGGTTTCATCGGCCGAGAGGTTAAAGTTAAAGCCCTCTAAACAATTGGGGTTATTTCCATGCTAACTCAGGATCTACTGGAACTATCAGATTGAAACTTAGCATTTAGTTGAAGCATAACGACTAGCAACTAGATCGTACTGGCAGTGGATAAAAAAAAAATTCTAAAAATTTTCCAAAAAATGGTAAATCTTATTCAAGATAAAATATTGCTCAGGCCTTGAGATTCATATTTCACAGAAGTCTACCAAATTTCAGTTCTATCCGATTTTGGAGAAATTTGGAAAAAATATGTCAAATTCCGTGGTTTTTTCCTCGATATCGTTATTTTTTTGCTGAATAACTCAAAAAATACTAATTCAATTATGATGAAACTGGTAGCTGGTTTCTAAATGCTGATACACAACTTTATGCGAATTTTCGTGATGATCGTGTTATTAGAACAATTTGGAAAAAACATTCCTTTCAAATATTCAATATTCTGTGATCTTCTGACGATATTATCCTCATGAAATTCTGTAGGAAACTTCGAACTGTCATTTTTTTCATGAAGTACCGGATTTCAATTCGATCTAATCTGTTATTTCGGAAATATTGGAAAAATAAAATTTTGAATGGGTATATCTACGGATTTCGACCTTCATAATTAAGGTCCAAACCTACTATACAAATATCGAGTTTCTTAGTCGTTTTTTCTGGAAGTTATTATGTTTACGGTCAGCCTAACGGTCTAACGGCCGATTCTTTTATTTCTGTTCAATTGTGACACCCTGTATATTTATTGAATGAAAAGTGAATTGGACAGAAGTGAATCTTAAATTGAAAACCTACGGAGCAATTGTCTCTGATATATCCGACTATAGTTCAAAAAATCCAAAGAAACAGATCCAGTGCTAAATCTATCCCAGTTCATTCAGCATTTTGCAACTCAAAAATCTACCGGTTGTGAATGGATTCGATTAGACTTCACTGGTAAATCGATAGTTTTTCAGGAGGCTGTTAGTTGGGAAATGTTTCAACTCAAAAACGAAAAGTTGGACTGAATTCCGACGGTTTTATATCACACTGGTTGAAGGAGTGTGAATTAATCTCTAAAATTATTGAGTTTTCAGATATTTGAAAATTCAATGCTAAAATGAAAGATTCAAAGAAGACTTTCGACTTCTCTGGGTGGAAATGAAACAATAGCAACAACGGATAATTTTTTCGACGATTCCGGGTTTTTTTAAATATTCACTAACTCAAAAAAAAATTCTGGAAAATTTTCACGAAACTTATGTCACCCTAGGAGGATCCTTCGAACATTCCAACCAGATAAATTCAATCTCATATTCCAAAGTTAAGGGGAGAATAAAAAAATAAAATGAAAACAATTTATTTCATGTTCTTCATATCTTTTTTGATTTTTTCCACTTCTATTTTCCATTCATATCATTCATGATTTTTAATCAGTTCAATATGGATTTGTCCTTCAATTTGTGAACACGGTATTTCTATAGTCTTCTGTTTGCAGTACGAGATTTGAGAATCAACAGGTTTATTGCTGAAAATTCCGATCCAGTTTACACAATAACCTTGTTTTGGCATAGAAAGTAATAATTATTAGGTTGGATAGTTAATTAAATTTTTTTTTCCTGAATTATTCATTGCTCAACTAGGAAATTTGCAATGAAAGTAAAATTTATGATTTGTTTTCAAATTAACAATATTTAAATGCTGATATCATTTTGAAAATTATCTCAACAAAATTATGGAAGAAGACGATAATTGAATGATTGATATCACTGGAAAGAAAATTAAATTCGAAGTTATTTAAGATAGAAAGCGAAAGTAAAAAAAAATGGTAGAAAAAATTTCACAATAAATCAAGAACTGCCATTCATTGACCCTATTTTCATTGAAATTGAAAAGAGAAAGAAACAACAAATCTTTACTATGGTGATTAATCATTTCTCCTCGAAGCAACAGAGGTTAAATCACAACAACACATTAATTTTTAAAAATTGCATGAGTTCCGATTTAAAAACAAGATAATTATAACCTCCAAAGATATCCTCGGCACATCTGACACTAATTCCGGAATGACCTTCAAGAAAAAATGAAAACTTGTAAGAAAATGTTCAGATTTCCTCTACGTCACACAACATAACCTAACCTAACAACTTACGAACAGATGATAAACAGAGTGAGCGCATGCATTCAGAAAGTTTGAAAAGTAAAATTCACCCTTATTTCCGGCAATTCCAGCAGCACACCACCCTTTGAACACACCGAAAAATCACATACGTGTAGCGTCTTTGATTTCCGGTAAGTTAAAAAAAAGTTTATGGAAGAAACACTGTGTTAAAACACGTATAAAACTTTTGGAATCGGCATACTGGCGGGCATGATCCAATATGGGGATGCACTGTTCGGAGGGGTTCCGCGCAACCCTCTTGAAAATCAATAATCTTATGACTTGCTTGATAAAGTTTTTATACTTTATTAAAAGTACTTTGGGAAGTTTCGCGAGTTGTAATTGAGAAGTTTCAGCCACGAAAAATCGACTTTCGTGTACAGTGGATCATAATCTAAAGCAGAGGAGTGTTTTTTGCGCGCTTGTTCTAGGGGAACAGCGTGCTATTGTTCTGTCCGAATGTCTGTAATTTTCGATGATTGAGCCGAAAATGGTCTCGAACGACTAGGTTGGACTTACTGATGACGAATCCGGTGTCAAAAACGATTCTGTCCGGCTGACCGACGACACGATAACTGTCGAACGGAGCCAGCTAGCGACTTGAAACTTGTAGGGTAGTTCGAGCATCCGAATGCCGCGGTTAAGTTCGTTAATGGGGCAAATCGGCCAAATGGTTTCGGAGTTATAGCCATTTGAAATTTTGAGGTTAATTTACTCATATTTCAGAAACTACTGCGGCGATTGGATTGAAACTTGGCAGATAGTTGGAGCATGTCGACGCGCAACTTTGAGCGAAATTTCGTTGAAATCTTATGTTTACTCAATTCAAAAAAATTTTTTTAAATTTTGTTAAGTGAATACTTTGAAGTAGGTGTGAACAAGAATTTATTCTAATTTCTTTTGTCGTGATTTTATTATGTTTGCTTCATTTTGATATTTCATTTTACAAATAAATATGACTTCCAAAGTACAGATTTTGGCTGACTTTCAAGCACTTACCTACTCACCTACCTTCAAAAAAATACAGAGAAAGAATGATCCAAATATCCTTAAGGGGCGCCAAAACAGGCACCCTCACCAGGGCCCTGAGGATGATCACAAAATGGGGGTTTTTCCTTTAAACGAAAATGCAGTTATTTTCATGAAAAACCTTCAGAAAATCACATTTCAAACATATGATTTTAATATTATATTTTTAAAAAAATGTTTGATCACCTAAAACTGCAAAATAAAAATGGGGATTTGCATTTAAAATGATTTGTCTTGAGTACACATTATGGCAACGTCGTATTCAGCTTTCTCGGAAAGAAAAGGACGTCAAATGTGTTACTTCGCTTAGGAAAACAGAGATAGCTATACTTCGATCTGGTTAGAGTAGAAGACAACGACCAAGGAATAGAAAAAGGAGAGCACAGACTGTCATACTGTCATATTACAGACAAATCGCAAACGGAAATTGTTTGGTTATATTGACAAAGAACACGTGTGTACCACAGAATAGGAATAAATATTTCGTTATTCTATTGCAGAAAAAGCAATTCTACTAAACAACGTTGTCACTTCGTGCATGCATGGCAAATCCCAAACCCCAATTTTGAAACCTGATTTTGAATACTTTCTGAAGGTAATTTGGGAAAATGATGAATCAAACCCATAATAATTATGTTCAAATTTGCATTTGCATTAATAACCCAAATTCAGGAAAAACCCCCATTGGCACGAACTGGGGCATCGACATTTTTCAACTAGGTGCCGAAATTAATAGAATATTGGATAAGTATCTTTCGAGTTATTCTAGAGGTATCAACCATAACGAGGGGAATACCACGATATTTTACATGTTTTTCCTATATCTCCGAAAATAAAAATCGAATAAAACTGAAATTCGGCACACTATCGTGAAATCTAGATTTCAGGATCTTGCAGAAAACACCCAATCATTCAGCAGGTAAACACATTGATTTTTTTTCCCAATATTTCCGAAAAAATCCAGTATATTAATGAAAAATCTAGAAAAGCACTGACGTGAGGTCCGGAGCTTTTACGAGCTTGTTCAAATTCTAACTATTAGATCAACACGAAATTCTGCACCTGGTTGCCTGTTGGTAATCTCCACCTGATTGCGAAGTTTCAATATGATTGCATTTGTACTTCTTGAGATATTGCGGAAATAACGTTGAATTCTAAATAACAACGAAAATTGGCATATTTTTATATATATCCGGAAGTAAGTATCGGATCGGATTAAAATTTGAAACATTGTTGTTAAATACTGACTCTAAAGTTTGTGCCGAATTTCATCGAAATCTAATTAATATTTTCACAGAAAAAAAAAATTTTCATCAAAAATTTCAAAAATTTTCGAATAAATTTTTTTTTTTATTTTCTCACAACTGGATCCACACGAAATTCTGCTCTAAGTTGCGTGTTGGTATTCCAAAACTGTCCACGAAGTTTCAATTTGAGCGAGTCAATACTTCATGAGATATCGAGGAATTAACCTCAAAATTTCAAATGAGTGTAACTCCGAAACTATCGAACTGATTCCACCCATCAACGAGCTCAACCGAGATATTTGGACTTCAAACCTAATTTGACATTTTCAAGTCGCTAATAAGTCATCTCCTTCGAAAGTTAGAGCACATACGGACAGAAAGAATGGGGGTTTTTCCTGAATTTGGGTTATTACTGCAAATGTAAATTTGAACATAATTATTATGGGTTTGATTCATCATTTTCCCAAATTACCTTCAGAAAGTATTCAAAATCAGGTTTCAAAATTGGGGTTTGGGATTTGTCATGCATGCACGAAGTGACAACGTTGTTTAGTAGAATTGCTTTAGAATAACGAAATATTTATTCCTATTTTGTGGTACACACGTGTTCTTTGTCAATATAACCAAACAATTTCTGTTTGCGATTTGTCAGTAATATGACAGTCTGTGCTCATTCTTTTCTATTCCTTGGTCGTTGTCTTCTACTCTAACCAGATCGAAGTGTAGCTATCTCTGTTTTCCTAAACAAAGTAACACATTTGACGTCCTTTCCTTTCCGAGAATGCTGAATTCGACGTTGCCATATCGTGCACTCATGATAAATCCCTTTAAATGCAAATCCCCATTTTTATTTTTCAGTTTTAGGTGATCAAACATTTTTTTAAAAATATAATATTGAAATTATAAGTTTGAAATGAGATGTTCTGAAGGTTTTTCATGAAAATAACTGCGTTTTCGTTTAAAGGAAAAACCCCCATTGAATTTGACCACGGATTCTTCTTCAGGGAATTGAATCCAATCGATAAAGACCATTTTCGGCTCTTGAAGATTCATGCAGAATTTATAGATTCTATGATTAGAAGAAAATAGCATATTTCTCACAAAAGAAAGTGAACCAAGCATCATTTCAGACATCTCTGATTCGAGCTAAGGGATAAGAGTCGTGCTAATAAGACTGACGTGGAAAAATATCTGGAAATATAGAAGAGTAAGCGTCCATCCATCAAGCCCCTAAAGCGAAACGGTGAACTTCGAACCCTTTCACCCTCAGGGACGTCTCAGAGAAATGGAAAGGGGGAAAACACCCCACATATCCATTGCAAATACCGCAAAATAAAAGTAAAAACGGACAGCAGATGAGCCCTAGGCAGCACACGCAAGAGATGACGAGCATGTGTCCTGACCGGCAGATTTGTAACTGTCTGAACTAATATGCATATAGAAAAGCACATCCGGATCAAATCAGGTATTCACGAATTTCCTCGGGAGAAATCTGAATGTGATTGGATTGCGATATCCCTCGGGGACGGACGGACAATTCTACTTCTAAACTTTCGCGTGTAAACCTTTCCGATGGCAATTTCTTGTTCTGTCATCCTTTTCTGTTCTCGTGGTATTTTTGAATGAAAGGTTTTATTATTGGGAACTTCTGCGAAGATGCCAGCGCCCTAACGGATAAATTTGGAACCTATCCAAGCTAGTAGTTTTATGTAAACAAACCGTATAAATTTGGTGGAGAACGAATATTTATTAAGCAGAGCTAGAATATTCAGAGAAATTGTTATAATTTTGTGTAAGATTTTTTGAGAAGGGACTTTTCTTTTGGATGACGTTATAAAATCGTGCTTGAAATCGTTCCTGGAGGAAAATTTCGATGTTATTTTAGTGTCTGTTGCTTGGTGGATCAAAATGAACCAATATCTAAGTTTACTTGAATTTCTTGAAAGAAAGGCACCTCAATAAGTAATTCAAGGACTCTTATCAATGTGAAGAAGTGCTGAATGCAAGCCATATTATGTGGTAGATCCAGAATCAGTCTAAATGATATGACTCGATCTCCCTGTTTACAAACGAGTGAATCAATAAAATGAAAAGACAGCTTTTCTGCTTTAGTTCTTTTGCATCGTATTTCAAAAGAAAAGAAAGGAAACAGATAGACATATAATTGATTTTATTTTCATATCACAGCAGCTCGAGATACACATACAAAATGAAAAATGTTACAGCTGGTTCAACCTACCTAAATAAAAATGAAAAATATCAAGGTATTCATATGAATAACTTTAGCTATTATCAACTATAACAGTATGTTTAGTTTTGTTAGGTTTTTTAACCAGATAACTCTCTTTGAATATGATTTTGTGTAGCGTTTGAAGTAGGTAGCTCGGTAGTTTCTCTGCAGGATCAGCATTTTTCATCAAAATTCCTTTATTTTCATTCACACCTAAAATATCTGGACATGAAGTTGTTTACAAATGAATACATTGTAATTTACCTTTATGAAAATAAACATCTTCAGAGAAATGCAGTGAACATACTTTCATGTATATCGTGAACTGTTTCTTCTATCATTGAGTTCCCTGCCAAATGCTGTTTACAAATTATCTTCACTTTCATTTGGCTTTGGAAAAAATGAAAACTTGAGGCAATAGATAGTCCCTTCTTCTTCGACCAAGAATAACATTGAGTTGAGGCACACAACAATAGTCATTTCGGGAGGAAGCCATTTCCAATTAATACAATCGAAAACTTTAATCGGAAAGAAATTACACACATTTTCGGTATACTGAAATTTCAACTCGGAGAACGACACAAATGCTCGAAAATGAACTCCAAAAGTAAGCAAAATACGTTAGAATAACGGGCACGTCGAAAAACTACTAGCTTGGAAGTGTTCGAATTTCTATCGCCAGAGGGCGTATCGCTTAGCAGTAGTTGCGAATTATTATTATTAAACATACAAGTAGAGTTGAGGAAATTCCTATAAACTCAAAAAGAAAATAAAAGCAGAAAAAAGTTTACAAATAAGTAGTTCTTGTATAGAATTTCGTTCGGGAGCTCGTAAATCTCGCGTTTTAATGCGACTCGATATACAGGTGTCACATTCACAAGGAAACAGGGGTCCTGAAGCATTGTATAAAGACTTAAGGGGTTACCCTTAAGAAAATCTCAATTTTCGAAAAATAATTTTCCGACTCCTATCACCGTGAAATTTGGCACACTTACTAATTCGAGGGCGTAGAACAAGAATATAAGGTCAGATATTTTTTAAAAAAATCGTCCTGGACGTGAGAGGTCCTTGAAGTTCCAAAATTTTGGACCTTTTTTCAAAAAATCATTATTACCGACTCGATGAAAGTAGGACGATGAAATCTGTTTTATTGCATAGATAAAGGATCGAGCTGCACGTGAAAAAATTCGACATCACCCAGCTTCATTATTTTGGTCGGCACGACGTCTCAAAGTTGACCAAAATTTCGAAATTTGGGTCAACTTTGGGTCGTCGTACAGATCAAACGCGTGAGGCTGGACAATATCGAATTTTTTTGGTTATATCTGTATCCTTTGTGAGTACGTAGCCACTTATTTTATAGACGTAAGTCTACTGGTTGAAAAATTATGATTTTTTTAAAAAAGGTCCAATTTTTTAGATTTTCCTCGGGCCATAAAAAACGAACCAGACTCTCCACTAACATTCTGATTGGATTTTCTTAATCTACGCCCTCGAATTAGTATATGTTTCAAATTTCAGGTCGATCGGAGAACTTTCGATTTTTGGTAAAATTTTAAGGGGTTACCCTTAAGAAAATATCGATTTTCGAAAAATAATTTTCCGACTCCTATCGCCGTGAAATTTGGCACACTTACTAATTCGAGGGCGTAGAACAAGAATATAAGGTCAGATATTTTTTAAAAAAATCGTCCTGGACGTGAGAGGTCCTTGAAGTTCCAAAATTTTGGACCTTTTTTCAAAAAATCATTATTACCGACTCGATGAAAGTAGGACGATTAAATCTGTTTTATTGCATAGATAAAGGATTGAACTGCACGTGAAAAAAGAGCCTTTATACAATGCCTGAAGCTTTAAGGCGCAAATTGATGGACGCGTTTGTCGCTCAAGCGATGACATTTGAGTTGTCAAATGCTCTCCCGCCAAAATCGCGCGATTCCTTTTTTGTAGTTGAATAATTTCAACTTCAAGAAAATGGCGGGATATTCAAAACATTCAAGAGATTGTTTATACTCGTCGGTCATGATTATAGGTACTTGTTAATACAATGGATGAGGAATTATAGGTATATTGAAGAGAATATCTTCAACTTTTATTGTTTCAAAGGAATTATGTATTTATGTACTCAATTGCAATCATATGGTGACGATATATTTATCGCAGTTTGAAATATGCATATAATATAATGTCTTTCCAACATCAAGACGAAAATAAAATGTCTTTTCATATGATAAATTATTAAATTGATTTAGCTATATAAAATAATCGTTTCTGCAGAACAAACTGACTCCAGCAAAAACAATTTATCCGATAGCTATGTGCATGCCCAATAAATCAAAAGTGTCCATTAATTCAATCAATCCCTTGAAAAATATAGGTATAAAAACAATTACTGTACTTGCTGAAGAACCAGATCCACGCTGAAATAAATTCATACGATTTGAAAAGTGATATTTCATCAATCGCGCGTTTTCTTAATGACAGATGTCAGCCACAAATTATTGACATTGAGCGTAAAAATCACGCGATTTTTATTTTTTGACGCGTCCATGAGTACGAGCCTTCATTTGCGAGGTAGCGTCGCGTTTCGTTCTGGCTAAATCTAAAGGAAGGTGGTGCATTTTGATGGAACGATAGAGAACGTTCATTCCATCACATTCAAGAATCGGCTCCTTTCAGTATAAGATGAGTACCAATATCAGAAATAGCATACTGTGGAGAATAATTCGTTCAGAATTCATTTTATTTTCACACATACGGACTGGATCGAATAGACGACTTCGGCCCAAGTTGCCAACCCACAATTTTCTTCGCAAATTTACTATCACTGGGGAACGGGAATTTCAGGACAAGTTCGACATGATTAGGTTCGCGTTATTTATAAATATCCGTAAAAGATGCCTCGGCTCCTCAAACTAGATAATTCCTTCCAAATATAGGTTTTTGTTAGGCTGAAATTTAAGTTGGGATTCTTGATTTCATGTTAATAGTGTCAAGTTTATGAAGGATATATTCCGCAAATCAACTTGTTTATTTCGGTTGTCGGTTTTCCGTTCTGTTAATATGAAATATTCGGTTGGTTCCTAAAGAAAAAGGTTAATTACGGAATTTGATTGATGAAAAAGCAATCTTTCTTTCACCAGAACCTAGACATATTAAGTCTACGCACCAGAACGACAATCAATGTTTTATGGTAACATATCCATAGCATGGAACAATCTCCTTTTACCTTATGATCCATAGACCATACCAAGTAAGTTTTCCATCATTGATTGTTGTCTCACTATGTTCTATGGATCATGATGAAGTAAATAAAGATCGTTCTATGCTATGGATATGTTACCATAGAACATTGACTGTCGTTCTGGTGACAGAAGGAACGTTTTTTCATCATTCAAATTCCTCAATAAGGCTACCTCGGTAGCCTAGAGGATGGAAACATGTTCTAGGATGCTGAGGGTACCGGGTTCGAAGCCCGCCGAGGTCATGGATGTTGTGAAAGTTGGGTATATGGTATGTTTGTGGTGTCTAAATAAATAAAAATTGTATAACGTACACTGTGATTAGATGAATGATTATATGTACATTGCAAGATTAATAATAACATTGAGACTGGGCGCATAACCTACAGATCCATTAAAGAGGGAATGAATGAATGAATGAAATTCCTAATAAAACCTTTATTTCAGGAACCAACAGAATATTTCATATTTACGGAATGGAAAACTGGCAACAGAAATGACCAAGCTGATTTGCGGAACATATCCTATATAAATTTGACAATATAAACATGAAATCAGGAATCCCAACTTAAATTTCAGCCAATCAGAGATGATCTTAACAAAAGTAGGGAATTCCACAGGTTTGTCTGTTCATTCAGAAGTTTTACTGCAGGGTTATACGAGTACTTTTTTTTTCAAATAAACCATCACATGTAACGGACTACTCTATCCAATATTTTTCAGTAAAATTTCAACACTCGATTCTTGATTTCCGTACAAGAAAATAGCATAACTGAATCTTTCAACCATGTTTATATACGAGAAATATTTCCAGTGTTAACAGTGAAAAAAGTTTCTTCAACATTCGCCAGGACTTTGGAATTATTGAATTCACATAATATTTTCTCAAATTCATTATTTTCCCGAAGTAAATTCACATTTTGAAAAATACTTAATCACTACGACCTCTATGTAGAGAGGACAACGTTGCGTAGTTATCTGACAGGAAAAGAACTCTAACCTAACATTTTCAAAATATACACGGTGAAATGTGTCAGAATATCATGGCCAACCGGAATAGTTTATAAAAGTGAATGGAGTATATGTTTCCAATACTTCACGAATCCTTCGATAAACACTCTAAATCAACTCGCTTCCAACGATTAGTTTCAATTCGTCCCATCGATAGCACATAAGATTCCATTTCGCCCAGACAAAAAGGACCTATCACAGTCATTCGTCACCCTTCTAATCGAGAATATCCCAGATGAATTGAAGTAGAAGACATAGTTGTAACGGAAAGAGACCCCGTGGGAAATATTCGTCCAGCCATTAGTTTTATACAAGAACTACATCACGTCCTGGTAGCCAACCCTAGCGGCTCCTTTTCCTGACATGGAAAACACCTAAGTGGACATAGAATCGATCTTCCGACCCGCTAGAGGGCACATACTGGCCGTCAAAAGTGTCATTGGAGAGACCAGAAACTGAGTGGCCCCTCGAAGGACCGAACGTTTGAATGTGACAGGAAATGGTGCAGGCAAACAATTTAATTTTTTCTTGAATTTCGACGGTTTTCTTGCCACATTGATGAGAGAGTGATATAGATGTATAGAAAACAGGGTGCGAAAACTCTTTGACATTTTTGGGTCTGAAATGCGGTCCAAATGTTATCAAAATATAGAGGAATTGTTCTCCCACAAAAAATCTGAAATATTCACAGAAGTTGCCGACCTGTCATATT
The DNA here is from genome assembly GCA_958510865.1 of Myrrha octodecimguttata. Classification (NCBI taxonomy): domain Eukaryota; kingdom Metazoa; phylum Arthropoda; class Insecta; order Coleoptera; family Coccinellidae; genus Myrrha; species Myrrha octodecimguttata. The sequence continues at coordinate 67,539,935 of OY294060.1, forward strand.
GAAAGTAAAAAGTACCCCATGCTGGTAAATCACGGCAACACAGCCACATTCAAGTTTCATTAAACCTTGTTAATATCTCGAGGTCAGGCACCTGCCCACGTTCTGCAGGCTTTAACGTTGACAAAAGCCGCGAGAAATATTAGAATAATGAGAAATTTCGACATTAATAGGAGGAAATCCAGTAACTATCAAATAAAATTCATGAGTTATATCAATCTTCCGTTTGCTTACATACTTACTTACATATATACTGTCGTATTGGCTTTCGAAATGACTTCTTGTATCCATGAAAGTCTTTTATCAATAAACCCCAGATTTCTCCTTATTTCCATATACAGGGTGTATCTGAATAACACCAAACAAAATTTAAGGGTTGATTCTGTGATAAAAATCAAAGTATAGAATTTTTTGAAAAACCTCCCTCGGAAAAGTTACACCCCTCCGAAAATCAACAAAAAATTGTTTTTTTCTTTTTTATTTTCCCTGTATATTGAGCTGAAGATACGAAACTTGGTAAATATTATTTGTCGTCTGAATTTAAGATTGCAGCGCCACGGTGGCAAGTTTTAGAACTTTACATACAGACATAGATTTTGTTTTGATAGTCGATTTTATACTGTTTGTTAGTGTTTGGTTTGATAATTTTTGATTTCACGATTGATTCAAAGACTTTTTAGACTTTTATAGTTGAGGAGAATATTACTGAGAGTACATATTCCATTCTTATAAAGTAGGTATGTATCATATTTCAATCTAATTCAGTGTAGCAACTCTAAAGTTACGGGGATATCTCCAAGGTTAGACAGTATTTTAATATCATTTATTTTCAGATCCAAATGGCAAGATTGACTTTGGTGGATTTCTTATATAGGCTGTTTTAAAAGTTGAAAAGCAGATAGTATTGTAAAACATACTTTTTGGAATAATAGACAAATACTCATTAATGCTACTTCTACCGTAAGCCTTATTCCTCATGGATTGACAAATAAATTTTCCAACACTCATATGATTGGTCTTAAAAAAGCTGTAATGAATAAGCCTCAATAGTCAGTTCTATCACTAGAACATTTACGTTGTTCCTTAATGATCAGTTCAACAGGCAGATTTCTGGAAGGCATAGCATTCCTCTTGAGTAAATTTCTCTGCTTGGATTATGGGCCTGGAAAAAAATTGTCTTCATGAATGTGATCTAATATTTCATGAGCAATTCGTGCTTACCTTTATAAAAGTGATAATCATCGGTAAAATGCAGGTAACAGACTCTCATGTATCTTGTTTGTAGGTTTTTATCGATTCTTCAACTCTTTCAGGCCCGACTTGTTAAAGGAAGTTTCTTTCACCCTAACTCCAAATTTCTTACCGGGCTGTAGAAATCTATGGGAAGGGACATTTGAGTTTGCTTTTCCTCAGTAAAAGCACTTGTAAAATCACACGAACGCCAAGAAAAATGCATTAACTTTCTCATTTTCTCAACATTTCTTTTAACTTGTCAATGATAATGTCTGTACCTCGGGTTACTCGGATAGTCACCAGAGGGAGTAACGCTTATCTTCATTCGCCAATAAAACTACACATTTTGGATTTTTTTCAACCGTGAAATATGCTGAAAAGGAGTTGAAATAGTCAACCCCTAAGATATTTTTTCTTACAACTTTTTTTGGCTAACATTCTCCTTCAAAAAACACATGGCTTAAAAGCCCAATTCATTCACCAACTTTTTCATCACTACAAGTTTTTTCGAAAGCTTAAGCATTCACGAGAAAAACATAACTCATGTTAATTAGCATTTTATTGAACAACAGCCAACCAGTTTACGATTCTTCTAGGCTGGGACTTTTACAACTAAAACAATAGCGGACAATGAACAAAAACCTGTCGAATATTGACAATACAATTATAATAAATGTTGGAAAAGGAAATTCGTATGCGAAGAAATATGCCTTCTAAATTTTTTATCGTTTCACACCCTGCTACAATGCGGTTTCGCAGATCATCTTTTTTTTCGAAAATTCTTAAGTTTTCGAAAAGACTTATAGAAATAAAGAAACTAGTAACTGAATTGTTTTTTCTGAAGGAAAATTTTCATCCAAAAAAGTTGTAAGAAAAAATATCTTAGGGGTTGACTATTTCAACCCTTTAAAAGCATAATTCAGGGTCGAAAAAATTCCAGAATTTGTGGTTTCATTGAAAAATAATATTTATCAGGTTTCGTGTCTTCAGCTTAATATACAAGGAAAATAAGAAAGAAAAACAATTTTTTTTGTTAATCTTCGGAGGGTTTTAACTTTTCCGGGTTATTATGAGTAGCTTTAAACATTTAACATTCAATGCTTGTCACTTAGAGTGAAATGCGTAAGCAATTTGTTCAAATTAAGTCGTTAAATGTTCATGTTGATTTCAATTTTAGTATTTTCGAGAACTACCTGAGAATTGAGACTGAAAAACCCGAGTTCAGGTGTATTATTGACATTATTGTATATTATGCACCTTTTTCAAATTTCCGACTCAACAGGGTTAAAGTTTTTCGAATTGGTATTGCATATATATAGGTCCTATATATAAAAGTAAATCGGAATTGCCAAAATTGTCATTAAAAAATTGGCCCCAATCATTTAGCCCAAAATATAAATTCCCAACAATAAAAAGAATTTTTCGTCTACACCTTTTGTGAAGTCAGAGTTAATTCCTCGAAACCTTGAAAGGTTCGGGTTTAAAAATCATCAATAAGATGCCTGTAATAAAATTTGTTCCTAAGTTCTTCATTTTCTCGTTATTCAATTTAAGAATGAATCGTGACAGCTCAAAGTTTGAATGGCATTATTCATTTCAGATTTCAGAAATCTTTGTCGCTGAAGCATCATCAGAACGCCGTTACTAGGACAGACCAGTTGGTCTGTGGTACTAGTAAAATAACACGTAACTTGTATCAGAAAACATCTAGATCTGGATCTACCTTGCGCCCAGATCTACCTTTCGTTCAGATTCGCCTTTTATGTGGTTAAATTTATTACAATGATATGACGTCAGCGAAAAAATTTTGTGGACACTCGCAAAAAAATGCTCTGTACCCTCGCAAAAAAACGCTCTGTGACCTCTATAGAAATTTCAAGGTTACTTCAGGGTTATAAATTTTCAGATACATTTCCTGGAAAAACGGAAATGAATATCGTTTGAAGGGGATCGGAAATGAATAAAAGAATATTTAATCTTCAAAAACTTACCAGAAAAAGTAACCCAGCTCGTACACAACGGTAGGATTCCAGTAAAAAAGATCGTTCTGAACCGGCACAAATTATGCTGAAAGTTTGGAAAAAACTCAAAGTTGGCGGTGAAACCACAGACTAACTTGATCTGTGGTGAAACACCTAATAAAATAAACTGTTAGGTACCTACTCAGTGACATTAGAAGCATGACATCTTCTTTGTTTGATCTCAATTTCGTGATAGTAAACCGCAACAAGAAAAGCCTTTCAAAATAGGTATAAAAATTCTTCGTCTTGCTACAGTTTTCCGTTCAAATTCTTGTCGCCCCTCATTCTACGAATATAGTCACCCCTTCCGTATAATAACTCTTCCCCTAAAACCTTAAGGGGTTTGAGAGTTGTCGCCATAAAAAGTACAAATCCATCGAAATTGAGACCATAAAACAGATGAAGTCAGTTTAATGACCCATAGCCATTCAAGTCAGGTGTCTGATCCAATTGGAGTGTCGCCTAGGAGGAGCTAACAACAGCCTCATAATTCACCTGCAAGCTCGAGGAATCGTTGGAAAACGAAAACTGGATAGACGAAATAATGTCGTATATTTCCTTTGTTTGTTCATAAATCGACCTGGTGATCGAAGTAGAACCTCTAATTCTGCAGGGGTCTTCCTATTCTTACGTCAAGAGTTCCCTGGAGAGATGCAATTCGGTGGAAGTTTAAATCGGAAATAGAGAGCTATACAGGGTGATCCTGGTACAAACGTAAAGAGGTGATTACTCGGATTATATCAGAAAATTTTTTAAAAAGCACTTAAGTACCTACGTCTTTACACTTACTGGAAAGTGAGCTCAAAAGCTTTAACGCGCCTGCTCAAATTCGTTGCCGAAGCGGGCACCTTTTCACGTATTGGCCCCGCCAAACGCACCTTGCCTTTACAGATGGACAGATTTGGCAAAATTCTCTTCATATGATTTTCATGAAATTCTGTATGCCCCTTCGAGCTATCTTTTGTCAATCAAGTACTAGATTTCAATTCAATCCAATCTGTATTTTCGGAAATATTGGGAAAACAAGATTTTTAGAGGGTATATCTGCGGAATCTTTGGGCGGATTTTACCCTCTTACGAACTGAACATTCGTAATTAAGCACCAAACCTTCTCTGCAAATACCTACCCTATTGGCGAATGAAGACAAGCGCTACTCCCTCTGATGGCTATGCGAGTAACCCAAGGACCTATTGAATAACTCATTAATAGAGCCAAATTTTACGTATATATATCATACCTTGTTGGGAAAACTTCCTAAACGACCTATTGATCCAAAATAATATGCTGATTAAGGATCATAAATAAATCTTTGAATAAATAAATATTGGTATCATTTTGTATTGGATCAAATTGTATATTTCAGGAGCAGGTTCTTAAATAATGTTAACAATTTTCTCTCATGTATACAGTCATAGTAGATATAATTGTTTATTGGAAACTAATAGTACATATCAATATAACAAATATAATGCAAAAAAATCATATATAAGAGATGGTTTAAGAATAAATAATTCTATTATTGATGTCCGAATAATATCTGCATCCAAAATATTGACGACGTACGCCAATGGCGAGGAAAGCAAAATACTAACCTATGCACGTAAAGATTATTTTCCTTTTCAGCATATTTACTACACACTACACACTTTACTGGCATCCTTAATAACTATATAATTGTAGTACACTTGAAAATATTCAGCTACTTCGGTCTAAATATCACAAATAACTGAATAAACAATTTTGACGTTTTGGAGAAATGTAAATATAAACACAGAGATGTTGGCCACTTTTTTCTGTGTTGTTTACTTCATCTTCTCTTTCCTCTATCTACGATATAACCAAACAATTTCCTTTGCGATTTGTCAGTAATATGACAGTCTGTGATCTCTTTTTTCCATTTCTTAGTCGTTGTCTTCTACTCTAACCAGATCGAAGTATAGCTATCTCTGTTTTCCTAAGCAAAGTAACACATTTGACGTCCTTTTCTTTCCGAGATTGCTGAATTCGACGTTGCCATATCGTGGTCTCATGACAAATCCCCATTTTTATTTTTCAGTTTTAGGTGATCAAACATTTTTTTAAAAATATATTATTGAAGTTATATGTTTGAAATGTGATGTTCAGAAGGTTTTTCATGAAAAATACTGCATCTTCGTTTAAATGAAAAACCTCCATTGAATATGTACTTTCGGAAATATTGCATTAATCTTCCGAATCATGTTGAATTTAACTCATTCACGATTTAGGTCTTCGTAATTAAGATCTAAATATGCACAACAAATATCGAGTCTCTAAGTTGTTTCTTTTAGATGTTATTCTGTTGACGATCTGAAGAAATTTCTTTGAAAGACCAAGATTCTCTTGGTCCCTGGCAAAGTTCTACTTGAGATAATTTATACGGTATGATGTTATGCTGTGAATTTTTAATTTTCTCAAAGAAGGGGGGGAGAGTATCAATCCATTCCAGCCTCATCAAGTTGATGCAAAAATAAACTTTTCAATCAAAACGACATATATTAAAAAAACTTCATTTCTACATACTCAAAATCGAACTAATCTAAAACAGCCATATCATATAATTAATATCACAATAATTGTAGAATATCTACAGAAAAACCAATAATTTATTCTAGATAAACACGAACACACTAATCAATTGTTATTATTTCTGAATTATTTGGCGAATATTCTGAATCACTTTCCACATATCGATCTGACCGACTAAAGGTAGTACTTTGAGAAGGATGTGATGTTCCTCCTTCACAAGTTGTGTAGTAACTATCATTTTTGGCAATAACAGAGTTTGGCATTAACATATTCAAACATTCTGCAGCTCTTCGATTCGTCGGGTCCAATCTAAAATTAAAAATAAGAGCTAATAATAATATTTTGATCACAAGAAAAAATTAAACTAATTAAATAAAGGTAATTTCTAAATAGGAAAGTGTTGAACTAAAATAATAATAATGAGCAATTGCAAAAGTGAAAATGCAATAATATACAGGTCTGGCCACGACACTCGGCACTAAGCGAAACTCCACGGTAATTTAGATCAGTTGAGAATATAGTCCGCCAGTTGAAGAATTGAAACCTAAGCGGGATGCTATATCCAATAAACGACTGTTCTTTTGCAAGTTGGAGGGGAACCTCTAGTTCCTCGATACCCGATCAAAGTAAAATTAGCAAGTTTGCCAGGCCAGTCGCGCTCCAAACGTGATCTGCGTCAGACCCTATCGGTTGAAAATAAAGTAGATTCTGTTCCTTTTCTTCGCAGGGTTGACTTATTCAGGTCGATTCTGTTTGCAAATAGCAATATTGCTAGGAAAAAAATATTGCTATCATAACAAGATTGGAATTATTGGTATTCTGATCAACGATTTTGAGCAATATGGTCTGTCACTTTAACAAGAATCTTGCTATCAACATTGCTATCTTAGCAACCTCAAAATAGGACTTGCTATGCTTGATAACAGGATAGGTTAGAAAGGGAATCTTACAGAGATCCATTTATTTCAGTATTATTTCTTCCAAGAATTCGAAAATATTGAAGATAGGGAAGAATGTGATAATAGAAATGTGTTAAAGGTTCTCTAGAATATTTAATTTTAAGGATTCTTTGGCTAAAACACCGGCATAGTAAGCAACAGCTGACCTGATTATTCTAATGATCTCAACAACAGCCATCCCTTTGAATTCCCAACAGAAAAGTTCATCGAATTTCGAATTATTATCGCCTCCATAAAATTGCTGCATTTGATTTCTGGAAACCAAAATTCTATCAGTATCCAGGAAATAGGTCAATTTGACTTTAATTGGTTTTTCTGTTTCATAACTTTTTCGAATAACTCGATGTTTACATGAATAAAAAAAAGTATATGCTAATGGAAATGTGTTCAAGGTTCTCTAGAATATTATTTAATTTCAAGGAAAATTCTTAGACTAAGATAAAGACATAGGCAACAGCTGAGATGATTATTCTAATCATCTCAACAACAGCAATCCCTTTGAAGTGCCAACGAAAAAGTTTATCGAATTTCGAATTATTAACGCCTGAATAAAATTGCTGCATTCGATTTCTGATAACCAATATTTTATTGGTATCCAGGAAATTGGTTATTGGTAAATTTGACTCGTTTCGTTTCCTAACGTTTTTTATGTCGATGTTTACATGAATAAAGAAAGCCGTAGATAGAGGTTATGTATGCCAAACCATAAAGAAAACTCACGAATTAGGGTTATCCTCTTCTTCCTTGTAGTTCTAAAGTCACAAAATACAGTGTTGTCAGCTCTAAAATCACCAATTATGGAAGTCTATGATAGCAATATCGTTATGACAAAATTGATAACAAACATTGCTATAACACTCAGAAACAGAACACGTAACATCATGGCCATATTGCTATAAATTAGAAAGATAGCAATATGACTAGAATAGCAAGGTTCATAGCAATACGCAAACAGAATCGACCTGAATGTATCTAGAAAATATTGTTGTCTGAAAAATAATATTGCAGATGTAGACTTTGATACCAACAGTTTTGCTGTTAAAGATAAGGAATAAATAAATAAATAAATAAATAAGAAAAATATTCGTAAAAGAAATCGCCACTAATTGTTTTGTTAGAGATTTTTTGTATTCAGGATAACACACTGCATACATTGATGCAAATATTTAATCAATATCTTCGTGAGAGTAAAAAGTGCTGCTTAATCAGATGTTGTTATAAAAAACTTGTATCTTGTAAATGCCTGCCACGTACCTGAGTGCAGAAATATAACATTCAAACGCTTCTTCTTCTTTGGTCAAATTAACATAACAATCCCCCAAAAGTTGATATAGTCGAGAAGAAGGCTTCTGACTGATTTGTTTCAGAAGTAGCTGTTCTGCATATTCATGCTGGGCCTGTTGTTGAAAGAAGAGTACAAGAAGTATCACAGTATTCGTTGAAGTCTCGTGGGGTACTGAAATAGCTTTTTCTAGAATTTTTTTGATAGCTTTGCTATTTCCAGTGGGGTCTTTCAGTAAAACTTTTGCATGAAGCTAGAAAAGAAATGATCATGTAACATCTTGTGTGTGCATATTTTGTGAGATGTTTATATGTTAATTTTAAGTAACTTTTATTTATTTATAAATATATAAATCGATTATCTTATTATCATTGAACTTTTCATTATTATTAATTATCGAATGCCCCTGTCCATGAAATCGAGGTCAAAGGGAATTATTTAATCCACGTATCATTCAATTTTTGCGCGCATGTTCTAGGGGAACAGCGTGCTATCGTTTTGATCAAATGTCTGTAATTTTGGATGATTGAGCCGAAAATGGTTTCAATCGACTAGGTTGGACTCACTGATGACGAATCCGGTGTCAAAATCGATTCTGTCCGGCCGGCCGGCCGTAGACACGATAACTGTCGACAGAAGCAACCTAGCAACTTGAAACTTTCAGGATAGGTTGCGCATCAGAATGCCGCGGTTCAGTTCGTTAATGGGCCAAATCGGTCAAATAGTTTCCGAGTTATAGGCACTTGAAGTTTTGAAGTTATTTATTTTTTATTTCAAAAACTATCTGAGCGATTGGATTCAAATTTGGCAGTTAAGTGGAGTATGACAACGCGCAACTTTGAGCCAAATTTCGTCAGGATCATATCATCAGTAAATTAAAAAAAAAAATTTTTTCCAAATTTTTTTCCAAAAAATTTTTTTTTCTGGAAACCATTCATCACATCCAAAAAAAATTTCACTCACACTTTGAGCTTCATATTTCTCAGCAGTGTACCAAATTTCAGTTCGATACGATTATAAGTTTTGGAGATATCGGGAAAAAATATGTCAAAGTTCGAGGTTTTCTTCTCGATATCGTTGATTTTTTCAGTATAACTCGAGAAATACTGATCCAGTCCTGATAAAACTTCACAGCTAGTTTGAAGATGCTGAAAGACAACTTTATGCGAAATTTCGTGATAATCGTGTCATTAGAACAATTTGAAAAAAAAATTTCTATGATTTTCTTATCATATCATCCTCATTAAATTCTGTATGAAACTTCGAACTGTTATTTTTCGATGAAGTACTGGATTTCAATTCGATCTGATCTGTATTTTTGGAAATATTGGAAAAATAAAATTTTGATTGGGTATATCTACGGAATCATTGGGTGGATTTTACCCATTCACGAATTCGGCCTTCGTATTTAAGGTCCAAACCTTCTCTACAAATATCGAGTTTCTAAGTTGTTTCTTTCGGAAGTTATTGTGCTTACGCAGTCGGCCGTTAGGCTGACCGTAAACACAATAACTTCCGGAAGAAACGACTTAGAAACTCGATATTTGTAGATATTTGTAGAGTAGGCTTGATTACGAAGGTCGAATTCGTGGAAGGGTTGAATCCGCCCAATGATTCCGTAGATATACCCATTCAAAATGTTATTTTTCCAATATTTCCAAAAATACAGATTTGATCGAATTGAAATCCAGTAATTCATCAGTAAAAAATTTCAAAAAGCACTGCCGTGAAGGCAGCAGCTTTTGCGTGCATGTTCAAATTCGTTGCTGAAGCGGTCATCTACATTGAAGATGCGCGCAAAAGTTGCTGCCTTCACGGCAGTGCTTTTTGAAAATTTTCAATTAATTATCAATGAACCCATGAATAAATTTAGTCAGTATCAACAAATGTCAGGAAGTGGAGTCTTTTACCAAAGCTAATATTTCCAAAAATTATATTCCAAAATTTCGCGAATTCATTCTCCATAGAGTAATCATATGATAAACAGGAAAAATTTATCTCAATAAGAAGGTTATACAACCAGACGAATACCTACAGTTGAAAAAAATCGTCTAAAAATGGATGGGCTCTATCGAATTTGAAAAAATAATTGTTTTTGAGAACTTCAGACTCACCTTCAGTGCATGAGGGGAATTATTCATTTCTTTGCATGCGTTTAGTGCCATTGCATCAGCATCCCTAAGCCTATTCAGTTTTAGGTAACAATCCACAAGAATTTTGTGAATATCTAGCCTGAAAAAATTGGAATATGCAATACTTTTACTGTTGAATAACATTGATTCAGTTTCCAAATAAATAAATAAAATATTAGGATTACCTACCTATAAGGACAAATTTTAAGAGCTTCCGAACATATGGTTAGGGCATCTTCGAATTTTCCCAACTTGAAAAGACAGAAAGCTTTAACGAATAGAACTTCCACATTGTTCCTACCCCCTATCATTAAAGCCTTATGGGCAAACAACCCTGCTTTGTCATAGTTTTTACAATTACACATATAATTAGCCAACACAATCCATTGCTCTGGGTCCCAGGTACTCGTATCTGACTGGGGAATAAGACTTTCTAGGAAATCATAATGATTTTCATCCTCTGTATCTACCAATAAAGTTGAGAGTAAACATAATCCATTCCTCATATTTGGCTCCATTTTGTATGCCTAAAATCAAAAGGTGAAACCACACTAATGATGTTGAGATTTCATAGCAGTATCTACTAACTCTCTGCAGAATATCTATAGCCTTCTTGTCTTCACATAAGTAATGATAACAATATCCTATGGTGACTAATAGATGTATGTTATCTCTCAAATACTGCGGTACATCCAACTGCTTCAGAGTTTCAATTGCATTCCAAAAATCTTTACAGTATAACTGGGCCTGGGCTTTCAACCATATTTGCAACCAACCAATATCATTTGTTGCTTCTATTGTTAAGGAGTTAACATCAGCACCCTACAAAGTATTGCCCTTTTTTGATGGAAAACTTCAGATCTGTTGCATCAAGAAACAAACATTGATAATACTCAAGTTAAAACTAAAGATTACAGCAGTACCTTAACCCCAAGTTTGAGTAAATTCTCAGCTGCTTCCAGAGAAAAAGGACATTCCTCTAATACTTCTTTGAAAGCAACTGCAGCAACTCTATCCTTGCCATTTTCCATCAATAAAGTACCTAGAGCCATATTTATTTTAGCATTTCTATGTTTGGACTTGATACTTTGTAACATTTCTAAAGCAGCATTTCTTTTTCTCAAAGATAAAAGACATAAATGAACTTTGTATTTCAAATCCGCATCTTTGGGAAGGTCGTTGCATCTTTCGGAGGATTTAACTTGTTTATTCCTGGCAATATTCCTTCTCAATATGATGCATTTCCGATAATACTGTTCAGCATCTGAATATTGTCTGAGTGCCAATAAAGAATCTGCGTGGTAACTAGTTAATTGCAATTCATCAAAGAAATCAAACTTTCTATCCCCTGATGTGAGAATCAGGCCACACTAAAAAATGAAAAATGATCAACAAATTCCTTTACATTTATGAGTAATGCAACTTACAATTTTTACTACATTGGAATAGAGCTCTTTTTCGAAAAGTACTTGAATCTTCTGTTTTATAGAATTCATTTTAGTACTGTATTTATATTACCGATAATATCGCCAGAAGATTATAGTATTTTTTGTTATGATTTTGATTACTCTTATCAGTTATATCTTTTATTTTATCTCAAACTAATGAACAGAACAAGAACCTCACTGCCGTCGCCCATCGCATGTTTCTCTGACAGTTCAAGAACCAATGAGATTGAGAATGGAGCAAAACAACACTCAACCAATCAGATTGCGAGTATTAATAAAAGCCATAAAGCTTAGGGCGGGTATTATAAAACTATTTTGACAGATAACTAGAAGTTAACTTGTGAAATCTTGTTCATTATTTCATTATCTGAATAATCAAAAAAAAAATATATGAAGGAATAATTCGTAGTGGATATCAGACCACAGCACAGGCATTGTTTAAGGACAATGGCACAGGTCTGTGAGAACTAAGTGTTCGCTGCAAAAAAACGCATGCCTCAACTTGACAGCTATCATTTGGGAAATGACAAACTTAATTTAAAGGTTAAATTATAAATAAGCAAATGTCAAATCGATCAACAACAGAAGGGAATCAGAAAAGATGAAGGTGAAGAGTTCGTGAAATTATATTGTTTTGTTTCCATTCAAGATCCCAAATATTGATTGGAAGTTTGCGTTGGGTTTACTCCAAATTTCAGGAAGATGTCCACGAATACCGAGCTTTCAGTGTCCCATAAGAGTAAAAAACCAGCAGGTAATATACGCCCCTTGTATTTTTCAGTAATGAATTTATTGATTATTAATTTTATATCTGCGTCGAAGAATTGTTATTGATATCTCGTTAATCATCTTTGTTGAAGGAAAAGAATAAAATCAATTCATAGTTCCAACGTAATTTCCCAATTGAATAATTTAGTACATTGAATATGAAGTCAATAAAATATACTCTCGGTACACCATCAATCATTTCAGTATTGTCTATTTGGTGTTCTCGCTTTATTGTACCTAATTTTTACCATGGTAAATTGGTGTAAGTAGAATTACTCTACTTGAAATCATTAAATATATAGCATATATATATATATATACTTTTGTTCGAATTTATACATTTTTACACACAATAAAATAGCACAACTTATTATCGAAAATTTTCAGATAGTGCATTTAAACAGCAAAAATTACCTGCATGGCAGCCAATACTAACAGCTGGGACAGTGCTTCCAACATTTTTTGTTATTGGGATAGCATTCATTCCTGTCGGAATTGGACTCCTATATTTTTCCGACAAAGTAAGGGAACATGTCGTCGACTATACATTCTGTAATGAAACGGATGGAAGTGGTCACTTAACTGGAAGAATGTGTGCTGATGTTATCAAGCAGAATTTATCTGATTCATGCAAATGTAAGATGGCTGTAGATTTGGAGAACAACTTTGAAGTAGGTAAATTTTTTCTAGATTCAATCAGATATGATATTTTCAGGAACAAATTTCATTGATTCGATTTTTTTTTCAGGGAAAAGTATATATGTACTATGGACTGACTAATTATTACCAAAACCATAGAAGATATGTGAAATCAAGAGATGATAATCAGCTCTTAGGAAGGTTGGACTTGCCTGTATCTACTGATTGTATGCCCTTTCATAAAGATAATGGAGTACCCATTGCTCCTTGTGGGGCAATTGCTAATTCCATGTTTAGTGGTTAGTAAATATAGTTTTCAAATTTCCCTAAAAATACTGCGGTTTCTTCACATGGGATTATAGTCTATAGTCTTTGTTTTGAATTGTAAGTAACAGCAAATGCCTTCTCATTTATAGATAAATTCAGCTTGTATCGATATACGAATGGTAACAAAAACAACAGAGAAGAAATTAAGCTCCTGAATACTGGAATTGCTTGGGACTCTGACAAGAATATCAAATTCCGAAATCCACCTGGCGATTTAGAAACTGCGTTCAAAGGTTTTGCAAAACCTAAAGCTTGGAAGAAGCCTATATACAAGCTTGACGATGACCCGAATAATAATGGATTTCAGAACGAAGATTTTATTGTTTGGATGAGGACTGCTGCGTTGCCAACATTCAGGAAGTTGTATAGGAGAGTGGATCATAGCCAGCCGGGTCTTGCCAATGGCCTGATTAAAGGAAATTATGAATTAGAAATTGACTATTGTGAGTATTTCTTCTTAGCCAATGTTTTCTGTACCTTCGAATTTTATGGCGAAAATGGTTGTGAACATTTTTTTTTGACTCGCTGATGAAGAATCGGATGTCAAATTCTGTTTGGCAAGCTGTTGGCATGATAAATTTTGTTTTTTTTCGGAATCATTCATTTTTGCGCGCATGTTCTAGGGGAACAGCGTGCTATCGTTTTGTCCAAATGTCTGTAATTTTGGATGATTGAGCCGAAAATGGTCTCAATCGACTAGGTTGGACTCACTGATGACGAATCCGGTGTCAAAATTGATTCTGTCCGGCCGGCCGGCCGGCCGTCCGTAGACACGATAACTGTCGACAGAAGCAAGCTAGCTACTTGAAACTTTCAGGATAGGTTGCGCATCAGAATGCCGCGGTTAAGTTCGTTAATGGGCCAAATCGGTCGAATAGTTTCGGAGTTATAGGCGCTTGAAGTTTTGAAGTTATTTATTTTTTATTTCAGAAACTACTCAAGCGATTGGATTCAAACTTGGCAGTTTGGTGGAGTATAACGACGCGCAACTTTGAGCCAAATTTCGTCAGGATCATATTGTCAGTAAATTTAAAAAAAAAATTTTTTCGACATTTTTTTACAAAAAATTTTTTTTTCCGGAAAACATTCATCATATACAAAAAAAAAATTCCACCCACACTTTGAGCTTCATATTTCACAGCAGTGTACCAAATTTCAATTCGATACGATCATAAGTTTTGGAGATATCGGGAAAAAATATGTCAAATTTCGAGGTTTTCTTCTCGATATTGTTGCTTTTCTCCGAAATATTCTGACGGACCATCGAGTACGGTTTGTTCATAGACAAGATATTTATGGGTTTGTTGTTGTCACGGCTGTCGGTTGAGAAATTCTCGAAGATGATGAAAATCTGTTAAAAATCGACGAATTACCGATGAAAATTGTTGGAAATGGCAAAATACAAGCAAATAACATTGTTTTCGAGTTGGAGATTCGAGAAATTAGCTATTTTTCTGAAAGAAGTTCTATCGATCTGTCAACCGACTGGAAGCATCTCTCTGAGAAAAGAAAATTTCAAAAAGCACTGCCGTGAAGGCAGCAACTTTTGCGCGCACGTTCAAATTCGTTGCTGAAGCGGTCATCTACATTGAACATGCGCGCAAAAGTTGCTGCCTTCCCGGCAGTGCTTTTTGAAATTTTTTCATAACAAATGTCAGATTTCATGGTTATTTTTCAAGTTTCCTGGTTATTTACTGTATAATTCAAAAACCCCACATCAGTATATTTCTAGAATTTCACATACCATTGCAATGATTTCTTTGTAAAATCCTTCATTTCAAAAATATCTTCATGACATACAAACCTCATTTTTCTAGCGTACGACGTCTCAGAATTTGATGGAACAAAACGTATGATACTGAGTACAACTTCATTACTAGGAGGGAAAAACCCATTTTTAGGCATTGCTTACATAGCAATAGGATGTATCTGCTTACTGCTGGGCATCATATTGCTTATTGTTCATATAAAATGTGGAAAAAGGTGAGATTTCATGAATTTCGTTTTCATGTCTAATATAATGAATTTACAGCACTAGTGAGATGATAAATGTCAATCCAAGGACACCCTACTAATATCGAGGTGAATATTTCATTCTGAGGGTTTACTTTATATTAAGTTTAAGAAGATATTTCTTGTTCCTTAGTTTTTCGTGAAATTATGTTATGCATATCAATGCACTTTTAAATCAATATATCTTAATTGTTGAGTTCTGTGGTACAGTGGTCTTTTTACCATTATATCGATAATTTATTTTTTCTGCTAATAATGGCACTCGAGTTGAGACCGCACCGTGATTCCCCCTTGAGAGTTTTGAAAAAACATAATTAGCTTATGACTGCGCATTCTGTTTATTTTCTGTTCCTAAATGCTGTGATGGAGGATTAAATCAAATGGCAGCATTTAGTTTAGTTGTCAGAAAGTTTAGTGGTAGAAATGAGTCTAATATATTCTAAACTGAAATATTGTTGTTTGTATTTGTCTCAATTCATCAACCCTCATAAGCAAATAGCTTGTGAGAAGCTTCCCAGAGAAAACTAGGAGATTTGGCAACAATAATGTACGAAGGCGTAGAAGGGCCACTCTTTGTCGACAAAAATTTTTCCACCTAATTCCGACTTTGAACTCGGAATTATACATAATTCCGACTTCGAACTCGGAATTATACTAATTCCGAGTTTGAACTCGGAATTATAGACTAATTCCGACTTCAAACTCGGAATTATACATAATTCCGACTTTGAACTCGGAATTATACTAATTCCGAGTTTGAAGTCGGAATTATATACTAATTCCGACTTTAAACTCGGAATTATAGTCTATAATTCCGAGTTCAAAGTCGGAATTAGTCTATAATTCCGAGTTTAAAGTCGGAATTAGTCTATAATTCCGAGTTCAAACTCGGAATTAGTATAATTCCGAGTTCAAAGTCGGAATTATGTATAATTCCGAGTTTGAAGTCGGAATTAGTCTATAATTCCGAGTTCAAAGTCGGAATTAGTATAATTCCGAGATTAAAGTCGGAATTAGGTGGAAAAATTTTTGTCGACAAAGAGTGGCCCTTCTACGCCTTCGTAATAATGATACATTAAAAACAATTAGTCATCTTAATTTTGTTGGATACAAAGTTCGTGATCAAATAAATATAGGGTAAATAAAATAATTTTTAATATAACTATTTCCTTCCTGAAAATGTACTTATTACATTCAACAATTCAAATAAATTATTAATATAATATTTTGCTTTCTTGAATTGTTCTGAAAGACTATGTTTTATGTTCTACAACATCAATTCGTGATATTTTCAAATGACATGACGAAAAACATTTCTTCGGAATTGAGTGAATAAATATTTATTTTAATGATTTTTTGGAAATTTAAACATTATACAATATAATGACATTCTATATTTCAATACTACAAGAATTATTACAACTATTTAAAAAACAATAAAATTCAATAGAAATATATGTAATCTTTATATTTCACTACTTTTGGCACAGAATAGAGAAGTATTAATACTTCTCTATTCTGTGCTTTTGGGCAACTTTTAGATTTTCTATCAATCAAGTTCTGTACTTGATGATTGATAGAAAATCTAAAAGTGATTTGATCTTGGATCCCAATCAAAATAATTCTGACATAGCCAAACAGTGAGCATGGTGCAATTTTTGGGATTAGTACTGAACTCCCAAGTAGTAAAAAATAAATGTTAGTTACATAAAAAAAATTGAGGATTTAGTTCTTATAGGTCAGTTGCTTCCTTGATGTGATGTATAATTTTTTTACTGATTTTAGATTCAGTCGTTGTTCACATTAGATGTAACCATATTATCACTTTCATGTGCCTTGACTGTATTGACTTGTATTTATCGACTGTATTGTTACTGAAGAGTTAAGCGCAAAAGTCAGTCAACCAAATGAAATGAAAACTGATTAGAATAATTGATGCGAAAAAATATAACTTTAATTTGATTTTGGTGATTGTATTACAATGCAGAATATTTCTAATTGTTTTTAATTATAAAAAATAAAGCTTCATTTCTGACTCCTGATACAGCTCGAATGTTATAAACCATGGAGTTGACTGATTTTCGTGAAGATCTCTTTTGGAATTTGCTATTGAGTCCATACTTGGTGTAGAACCGAGTTGTACTTATTCATTTTGAATTCTTTTTCTAAATCTACTCTATATATTTCATTTATTTTATCGGAACATGTACTTAGTTTGAAAATCAAATTTACGAAAATATTTCAGAATTATGAGCATTGTCCTTATAAAAGTATAAATTTATATTATATTAGCTTTGTTGACATATCTTTTGTTATCGGTATTTTTATACTTTAATAGATACGCTTCTTGTAATGATATAATAGAAAATACATATTTGGGAAATCAATTTTGAATTTTTAAATTAAACAAGACCCAAAAAGCTTCAACCTTATAATTTTGCCCAGGTGTCTATAATTTTCAAATGAAAATGATCTGAACAATTCAACACGCAATAATAGCTCTCAAAAGAAATAACAAATTTAAAATTTTTCGTTGATCGATCAGCACAGATTGTATTTAATAATTGACCAAATCCACCCGTTATTTTTGGCACAAATTTGGAGATATTTCGAAAGTACTGATCCAGTTTGTTGTATTGTACCAACGAGAACACCGATATTAAATTTCCTCTGGACAGTAAGACTAAATTTAAAAAATATCTCATCAGATTCAGATTTTACATGAACCATCATTAATATTACACGTTCAAATATTTGGAAACAGGAACAGTGACATGGGACTATAATTTACGATAACATGAGAATGAAGAAAATATACAAATGATTTTATTTTACGTTTTATTTTATACAAGCTAGTTTTATCTAGAACCTCAATTTCTGGAAGAACCATTTATTCTTTCCTTGCTTGTACCTCTCTTCGAATTTAACTCTGGTCTGGAACCTGATCTTCTTCCTCTTCATTGGGTCTTTCAAGTCTTTAGGGGTTACCTTGAGATCAGCTGTCAAATCAACGCTGTATCTAGTTGGCATAATGTGGTTATAGTTGATAATCTGAAAACGACTTTCAATTAATAAAAATTCTGCAGGGTCCACCACTTCCAGTCCTCCAAGGAGGACTAGTAATTACCGAAAACAAATTATAAACTAAGTTTCAAATGAAAAGAACATAACTGAAGAATGTGACAAGGAAACTGTTTTTTCAGTTATCTCAATTATCAGTTCCATTAGGTAAGGAACGATTAATTTTACTACAAGTATGTGAAGAGGAAAGGACGATAGCATTCAGTGGAAGTAAACAGAAATTCTTACCTTGACGAAAGGCTTGATTTTAGATCTTTTGTGCATCTTGCCTTTGCCCATTCGGCTATGGATTTTACGGGGGTACCTATCAATACCGGCAACCAATGCGTGACCGTATTGTTTTTCGGAAGTTCCGTCATCGAAGTTTTTAACGATAACGGCTTTTCTTCCGGCATATCGACCTCCAAGGATCAATACGACCTTACCGGATTTCATTATTTTACCCATTTTAACCCTGTAACAAAAACAATGCTTTTTGAATAACCTGTAAACTAATTACATTTCAACAACTAATGCGAAGTCTGATTGATGGAACTGGAGTATAATTTCCCACATCTGTTCTGATTTCAGAACTCTTCAGAGGTAAGAAAAATGAAAAACTTAGAGACAGTCATTCAACGTATAAGATATTATGATACTTCTTTTTCAAGAAAACGTTCGTCTAAATATTTGCAGACTCAAAAATTTCGAACTGAAAACTACCGAGAGCCTGATTGAGTTGAACAATAGCCATTAAGATTACACAAATATTTCAAGATTTATTTTACTTACGATTTTGTTAACTTATAACCATAACAACGAAAATTCTTAGCAAAAGAGATTTGACATAAGGAGAATCTGGCAGAAAACCATCGATAAAGAAAAAGAATTGACAGTTGACACTTTCGCAAGAGAATGCGTTCCAAATGCGATTTATGGAGCACATTGAAGTTATTGAAATATTAATTGTATTTTATTGATAATGGTTGAATTTTTGATAAGGAATAAAACGAATGTTGTAGGATCATACAACTCCAAACATACTTCCATATCCTCAAACCGAAAAACTTATTAATCCTGAGAAATACATATGAAGAAAAGTGCATAATGTAAAATCACAGACCTATTTTATTTCAGTGATCCAACCAAATTCTTCCTTTTTTGCAGGACGACTACCGCGTGTTTGTGCTGTAAATTGACTTTCTTGGTATGTCTTAAATAATAATTTCAAATTGGATAGAGATAATTACCTTCCATTTCTTTACAGATTGACACATTTTCGAAAATGGAAAACGACGCAGGTGAAAAAGTTGATTTGTACTGCCCAAGGAAATGGTAAGATAACACGTGTAAAATCAAGTAGATTTAATATGACTTGTTCCAAATTCATTATAGCTCCGCAAGCAACAGAATCATCCATGCTAAAGATCATGCTTCCATTCAGTTGAGCATTGCCGATGTTGATCCACAGACAGGAAAGATGACTGAAACATTCAAAAGTTATGCTTTGTGTGGAGCCATTAGGCGTATGGGAGAATCCGATGATTGCATAGTCAGATTATCGAAGAAAGACGGTATTTTGGCAAAGTAAGATTTAAACATTTTTTGAGAACTTAATGTTGAGTGGAGTTGGATAGTTTCATTCTCAAACACTTCAAATTAATAGGTCCTTTCGTTTGCATAGACCTATTGTAGTAGTATTTGTTGGGAAGAATAACAAATATTTTTAACATAGATTGAGTCGACAGGATGAATTCGATGGTTACTGACAACAAACTATTGTTTTGACCAATTTGAACCTTGTTAAACTTTATGGGTTGCCATTGTTTCTCTCCATAATTTCTTCAGATATTGATACAAAATCTTCATATTGTTAACTTTCAAATAATTGGGTTAATTTCTGAGGGAACCGTTTTTATCAGAAAGTTTGTGTAGAAATTTCAATCTTAGAGTAATGACATTTTGATTCTGGGCACAATTTTAGCCAACTCTGGGGTGCTTTATTGATTAGTAAACAAACCCCATAGTTATGTAGGTATACTCTATATATTTTAAAAATATTGTCCCAATCAAGTGGAAATCTGAAAGGTGGTTTCTGAGACAAAATTTTTTAAAAGTTCCTTTGTTCACCAGTTTATTGAAAATATTTAGTTTACTTTCATGGCTCATTTTGAAAACTGAATAATTAATGAAATCTTTCTGGTACAGGAATTAGTTATCTAAATTTCGATTTTTGTTGCAGGAACTTTTAAGGACCATAGTCTACTCCATATGTTAATTTAAGAAAATAAATATTTCTAAAATATTCTTATGTATTTTTGTAATTCTTCTCCTATCTAATATTAATAGTGACAAGTTTTCTTGTGGGTACAAATTGCCGAATAATATTTTCAACTCTGGTAAACATGTTGTGTATAGAAAGATTTAATTTCAAGATGTTAGACCATGCGCCAATGTAATGGTGAACTATTAGCAGAAGATTTGTATGATGAAGATGCTCAAAATTCTATTCAACCAAAATGTCTTGAACACATGTATTTTACTTCGAAATTCGATTGTGAGGCTTGAGTTGAGATTGGTGCTAGTTCCCCTTTCTTCCAATAGAGTGCGCATTGGAGAACAGGAACAAGTGAAGGATGTGGAACTTACTGAATTAATGCTGATTTCTTTCAAACTGGGCTGGATCTTGAGGACAGTATTATAAAAAAAATTCCTGACAAAAGAGTCTAATCATTAAGAACGTAAATCGAAATGTTGACATTGAACATCCTACACTTGCCAAATAGTTTCATTCTATTGTATGAAGTCTATTCTTTTTTGATATACTGCCTCAACACTATTCCTCTGCAGCTAAGGCTAAGGGCCGGTATTATAAAACTTAACTTTAACTGACAGTTTTGACAGATATGTCCTAGCATAACTGTCAAAAGTTCAGTTAAAGTTAACTTCCCATTAAGTTTTATAATACCGGCCGCAGGATGAATTATTTTTTTCAATAATCATTGTTCTGTGATACGTAAAAGAATAAGAACGAGCTAACGAGCATGTCCGTGTGTCATATTTGACATTGTCATTCACACGACAACAAACATTTGTTAAATCGTGGAATAGTGAACTGCATTTTTGTAAATATGTAAATATAAAGTTTACATTTTTGTGTGGACATTACATGTTGTTCTGTTATTGCATGCTTGCATCAATGTTTTTTGAATATAATGGCTGAATGTTTTGTTAGTGAAGTAAAGAAAGATATTAATAGTAGTTCCAAGCTATCTAGTGATGTGCCTAGTTGTCAGGATGTTAAGACTAAAGAAGGTATTTTCATTTTTTCTTAGCTGAATGTAAATGTAACGCTTAATCTGATGGATGCCTTACAACACAATGATTTCTTGAAATTGGTATAAATATTTGAATATATTTGAGGTTAGATATGATCTATATAAATGAATGTATTTCCTTCAAACACAATAATTTGTAAAATCAGGGCATATTCTCCTGAAAAATACATAAGAGTCATACAGTGACGTTTTATTTCAGTGATGGAGCCTTTACTTTTGGAAGATTTTCAAAGAAGTAAAATTCCTATCAGTCTTATCAATATACTGAAATTTTTCGAAGAGCAAGGGACAACGCCTAGTAAGACCGATTTCTTGGCAGGATGTGTATATGTCTTAATGTTGGAGTATGGGTTCATTCCTCAGAGAAAAGGAATTTCTTTCGGTGACAGTGCATTTAATTATTCAAGAATCAAGGAACTATCAAGTGGTTTAAAAGAGAACATTTCTCAAGGTTCAAAAAATGGGTGTGTGTACACTGCATCCTTTGTTTTACCACCGGATGAATTATATGTTTGCAAAATTTCATGTATTAAAATAGGCGATGGCTTAGTAATCAATGCATCTGTTCGCAACATTAAAAATGCTAACTACACAGTAATGCTTGATATCTTATCATATTTTACTGATGGAGTAAATCAATGTGCCAACTACAAGAGTGTCCAGAATATGAGTGCATTATCTAGATTATTCAAAGATCAAATTGCGTTTCCTATCAGGCACACTGTATTGGGAATATTGGGACAAAGATGCCCATGCCTGGAAGATTTACCCCTTGAACTGATTCATCATATTTTCAAATACATCCGTGGAAGTGATATTGTAAGATTAACATCAACCTGCAAACGTTTATACACATGTAGGCAAGATGCTAAACTGTGGAAATATATATGTAGAAGAGATTTTGGTATTACTAGGACAGAGGAAGATTATATAGAATTATTGAAAATTTTTGGACAATACAGACGGAGCAGCCGTGGGAGACTATACCCAAATCCAGAATTATATTTGGTCCTCTGAGTTAAAATTTCGAATGAATATGTAATTTTGAAGAGCTTTATTTTTGTTGTAAGGAAATGCATTCATTGGATCATCAGTGATTTTGTTTCTATATATTCCCACTACTTAATCCTATTGAAAGAAATAACTAAAAATATATCTAATTTTTTACAAGAAAAAAAAGGAACTATTGAAAAATGTTGATATGAAGACAGGAGCCTCAGAGTGCATGTTTGTTAGTCTGTTCACATCTTACACTTTACTAGATGAGATTTCCAGAGTTTGAAAATTGCAAACGCGAATGATCGGTGGAAAATCCTATTTTCAATATATTTCAGAAAAACATAATCCAATCAGGTTGAAATTTGGTTCCAGGTTTTTAAATTTTGCCTTAAAACTTTCTGAAGCATAAAATTTATGAAAAAAGTTGGGGAATTCATTTTTCTAATGATTCGAAAAAGTTTGCAAGATAGCATCCGCTGCCAATTGACTACCTCAGCTAAGATATTTTGGCTCTAAACCTACCCAGAAAATAAAAATTATAGATAACTTTTTCTACCAGTTTCACTTTAACGCGCTTGTTCTAGGGAACAGCGCGTTATCATTTCGTCGCAATGTCTGTAATTTTCGAATTTTGAGTCGAAATTGGTCTTGAACGAATAGGTTGTACTCACTGTTGAAGAATCTGTGGTCGAATTTGATTCTGTCCGTCCGGCTGTGCGCGCTCTACCTTTCGAAAGAAACAACTTAGAGTCTTGAAATATTCGGATTAGGTTTGAAATCCAAAATTGGGATTTCAGGCATGTGGTTTTAAGAAGAAATGTGTATCCAAAGAAATGTCTTAAGAAAAAATATCTTAGGGGTTGACCATTTCAACCCCTTCTAAGCATACTTCAGGGCTGAAAACATTCCAAAATATGTAGTTTTTTAGACAAATAATATTTACCAAGTTTCGTATCTTTTGCTTAATATACAGGGAAAATAGTATAGAAAAACATTTTTTTTTGTTTATCTTCGGAGGGGTGTAACTTTTCCCGGGGGGAAGGGTTTTCGAAAAATTGTATACAGATACCTACCCTTAATTTTCATCACAGAATCAACGCGCGTGAAAACACCGATGGATTCCCAGCGATGGCTCCGCCGACGGGCGACGTATGGCAACATTGCGTTCTAGCTCCGCGATGCGTTAGCAGTGGCTAGGGACGTTCCGTAACGGATCTGTACTCTTCGAACGACTACATTTACGCAGGCAATTTAAGGTAGAATTCAATATCTATCGTTTTATGATTCCATATAGGGTGGGACATGGCTAATAAAGGTTTGATAATTACTGAATATGGATTATTCTTGATTACAGTTCAATATTTTCGTTTGGAAGTGGTAAAAATATATCTGAAATACGTTTTCTGACTGATAGCCCTGATCGAGATCTGACATTTATGCTTTGTTATCATCCTCTTCATCATTTTTGACATACCAAACTGATTGTACGTCGTTCCGATAGCGATGGCGGCGGACTTGATATCGAAGAAAATGGGAAAAATTCAAATACACGTGAAATACTTTCTGGGTGTTGGCCCAGCTCGGCATATGATATTTATGCTTTGTTATCATTCACTTTATCATTTTCGATACACGAAACTGATTGTACGTTGTTCTGAGAGCGAGGGCGGCGGACAACATATGGATGAGAGTGGAAAAAATTCGAATACACGTGAAATACTTTCTGGATGTTGGCCCGGGTGGCCACCCGATATTTATGCTTTGTTATCAGTCACTTTATCATTTCCGATACACGAAACTGATTGTACGTCGTTCTGAGAGCGAGGGCGGCGGACAACATATTGATGAGAGTGGAAAAAATTCAAATTCATGTGAAATACTTTCTGGGTGTTGGCCCAGGTCGGCATATGATATTTATGCTTTGTTATCATTCACTTTATCATTTTCGATACACGAAACTGATTGTACGTTGTTCTGAGACCGAGGGCGGCGGTCTACATATTGATGAGAGTGGAAAAAATTCAAATACACGTGAAATACTTTCTGGATGTTGGCCCGGGTGGCCACCCGATATTTATGCTTTGTTATCAGTCACTTTATCATTTCCGATACACGAAACTGATTGTACGTCCTTCTGAGAGCGAGGGCGGCGGACAACATATTGATGAGAGTGGAAAAAATTCAAATTCATGTGAAATACTTTCTGGGTGTTGGCCCAGGTCGGCATATGATATTTATGCTTTGTTATCATTCACTTTATCATTTTCAATACACAAAACTGATTGTACGTCGTCCTGAGAGCGAGGGCGGCGGACTACATATTGATGAGTGGAAAAAATTCAAATACACGTGAAATACTTTCTGGTTGTTGGCCCGGGTGGCCACCCAATATTTATGCTTAGTTATCATTCATTTCATCATTTCCGATACATGAAACTGATTGTACGTCGTTCTGAGAGCGAGGGCGGCGGACTACATATTGATGAGAGTGGAAAAAATTCAAATACACGTGAAATACTTTCTGGGTGTTGGCCCAGGTTGGCATATGATATTTATGCTTTGCTATCATTCACTTCATCATTTCCGATACACGAAACTGATTGTACGTCGTTCTGAGAGCGAGGGCGGCGGACAACAAATGGATGAGTGGGAAATATTCAAATACGCGAGAAATACGTTCTTGGTGTTGGCCCAGGTGGACACCTAATTCTTAGGCTTTGTTATCATTCACTTTATCATTTCCGATACACGAAACTGATTGTACGTCGTTCTGAGAGCGAGGGCGGCGGACAACATATTGATGAGAGTGGAAAAAATTCAAATTCATGTGAAATACTTTCTGGGTGTTGGCCTAGGTCGGCATATGATATTTATGCTTTGTTATCATTCACTTTATCATTTTCGATACACGAAACTGATTGTACGTTGTTCTGAGACCGAGGGCGGCGGTCTACATATTGATGAGAGTGGAAAAAATTCGAATACACGTGAAATACTTCCTGGATGTTGGCCCGGGTGGCCACCCGATATTTATGCTTTGTTATCAGTCACTTTATCATTTCCGATACACGAAACTGATTGTACGTCGTTCTGAGAGCGAGGGCGGCGGACAACATATGGATGAGTGGAAAAAATTCAAATACACGTGAAATACCTTCTGGGTGTTGGCCCAGGTGGACACCTGATTCTTATGCTTTGTTATCATTCACTTTATCATTTTCGATACACGAAACTGATTGTACGTCGTTCTGAGAGCGAGGGCGGCGGACAACATATTGATGAGAGTGGAAAAAATTCAAATTCATGTGAAATACTTTCTGGGTGTTGGCCCAGGTCGGCATATGATATTTATGCTTTGTTATCATTCACTTCATCATTTTCGATACACGAAACTGATTGTACGTTGTTCTGAGAGCGAGGGCGGCGGACAACATATGGATGAGAGTGGAAAAAATTCGAATACACGTGAAATACTTTCTGGATGTTGGCCCGGGTGGCCACCCGATATTTATGCTTTGTTATCAGTCACTTTATCATTTCCGATACACGAAACTGATTGTACGTCGTTCTGAGAGCGAGGGCGGCGGACAACATATTGATGAGAGTGGAAAAAATTCAAATTCATGTGAAATACTTTCTGGGTGTTGGCCCAGGTCGGCATATGATATTTATGCTTTGTTATCATTCACTTTATCATTTTCGATACACGAAACTGATTGTACGTTGTTCTGAGACCGAGGGCGGCGGTCTACATATTGATGAGAGTGGAAAAAATTCGAATACACGTGAAATACTTCCTGGATGTTGGCCCGGGTGGCCACCCGATATTTATGCTTTGTTATCATTCACTTTATCA
Source organism: Myrrha octodecimguttata (assembly GCA_958510865.1). Taxonomy (NCBI): domain Eukaryota; kingdom Metazoa; phylum Arthropoda; class Insecta; order Coleoptera; family Coccinellidae; genus Myrrha; species Myrrha octodecimguttata. The sequence goes on from OY294060.1 coordinate 67,566,555, forward strand.
TTTTCGATACACGAAACTGATTGTACGTCGTTCTGAGAGCGAGGGCGGCGGACAACATATGGATGAGTGGAAAAAATTCAAATACACGTGAAATACTTTCTGGGTGTTGGCCCAGGTGGACACCTGATTCTTATGCTTTGTTATCATTCACTTTATCATTTTCGATACACGAAACTGATTGTACGTCGTTCTGAGAGCGAGGGCGGCGGACAACATATTGATGAGAGTGGAAAAAATTCAAATTCATGTGAAATACTTTCTGGGTGTTGGCCCAGGTCGGCATATGATATTTATGCTTTGTTATCATTCACTTTATCATTTTCGATACACGAAACTGATTGTACGTCGTTCTGAGAGCGAGGGCGGCGGACAACATATTGATGAGAGTGGAAAAAATTCAAATTCATGTGAAATACTTTCTGGGTGTTGGCCCAGGTCGGCATATGATATTTATGCTTTGTTATCATTCACTTTATCATTTTCGATACACGAAACTGATTGTACGTTGTTCTGAGAGCGAGGGCGGCGGACAACATATGGATGAGAGTGGAAAAAATTCGAATACACGTGAAATACTTTCTGGATGTTGGCCCGGGTGGCCACCCGATATTTATGCTTTGTTATCAGTCACTTTATCATTTCCGATACACGAAACTGATTGTACGTCGTTCTGAGAGCGAGGGCGGCGGACAACATATTGATGAGAGTGGAAAAAATTCAAATTCATGTGAAATACTTTCTGGGTGTTGGCCCAGGTCGGCATATGATATTTATGCTTTGTTATCATTCACTTTATCATTTTCGATACACGAAACTGATTGTACGTTGTTCTGAGACCGAGGGCGGCGGTCTACATATTGATGAGAGTGGAAAAAATTCGAATACACGTGAAATACTTCCTGGATGTTGGCCCGGGTGGCCACCCGATATTTATGCTTTGTTATCAGTCACTTTATCATTTCCGATACACGAAACTGATTGTACGTCGTTCTGAGAGCGAGGGCGGCGGACAACATATTGATGAGAGTGGAAAAAATTCAAATACACGTGAAATACTTTCTGGGTGTTGGCCCAGGTGGACACCTGATTCTTATGCTTTGTTATCATTCACTTTATCATTTTCGATACACGAAACTGATTGTACGTCGTTCTGAGAGCGAGGGCGGCGGACAACATATTGATGAGAGTGGAAAAAATTCAAATTCATGTGAAATACTTTCTGGGTGTTGGCCCAGGTCGGCATATGATATTTATGCTTTGTTATCATTCACTTTATCATTTTCGATACACGAAACTGATTGTACGTCGTTCTGAGAGCGAGGGCGGCGGACAACATATTGATGAGAGTGGAAAAAATTCAAATTCATGTGAAATACTTTCTGGGTGTTGGCCCAGGTCGGCATATGATATTTATGCTTTGTTATCATTCACTTTATCATTTTCGATACACGAAACCGATTGTACGTCGTTCTGAGAGCGAGGGCGGCGGACAACATATTGATGAGAGTGGAAAAAATTCAAATTCATGTGAAATACTTTCTGGGTGTTGGCCCAGGTCGGCATATGATATTTATGCTTTGTTATCATTCACTTTATCATTTTCGATACACAAAACTGATTGTACGTCGTCCTGAGAGCGAGGGCGGCGGACTACATATTGATGAGTGGAAAAAATTCAAATACACGTGAAATACTTTCTGGTTGTTGGCCCGGGTGGCCACCCGATATTTATGCTTAGTTATCATTCATTCCATCATTTCCGATACATGAAACTGATTGTACGTCGTTCTGAGAGCGAGGGCGGCGGACTACATATTGATGAGAGTGGAAAAAATTCAAATACACGTGAAATACTTTCTGGGTGTTGGCCCAGGTTGGCATATGATATTTATGCTTTGCTATCATTCACTTTATCATTTCCGATACACGAAACTGATTGTACGTCATTCTGAGAGCGAGGGCGGCGGACAACAAATGGATGAGTGGGAAAAATTCAAATACGCGAGAAATACGTTCTTGTTGTTGGCCCAGGTGGACACCTTATTCTTAGGCTTTGTTATCATTGACTTTATCATTTCCGATACACGAAACTGATTGTACGTCGTTCTGAGAGCGAGGGCGGCGGACAACATATTGATGAGAGTGGAAAAAATTCAAATTCATGTGAAATACTTTCTGGGTGTTGGCCCATGTCGGCATATGATATTTATGCTTTGTTATCATTCACTTTATCATTTTCGATACACGAAAGCGATTGTACGTCGTTCTGAGAGCGAGGGCGGCGGACAATATATGGATGAGTGGAAAAAATTCAAAAACACGTGAAATACTTTCTGGGTATTGGCCCAGGTCGGCATATGATATTTATGCTTTGTTATCATTCACTTTATCATTTCCGATACACGAAACCGATTGTACGTCGTTCTGAGAGCGAGGGCGGCGGACAATATATTGATGAGAGTGGAAAAAATTCAAATTCATGTGAAATACTTTCTGGGGGTATAGCAATGCTCCCGTAGAGAATTGGTTTTCAGTTGTGAAAAATCTGATCATCACCACCAATAATCCCCAGAGATGTAGTAGAGTTTTAAGATTAATTAGAAAAAGAGTGCTGAGCTATCATAAAGAGATAAAGTTGGCTATACCTAAAGAAGGGTGTACGTCTCGAAAAAGGAGAACAGATTTTCTGGCACCTATGGATGATCTGTCACAAAAGGAAGAATGGGACAAAAAGAGGAAAATGACAAACCGGAGCAACTTCGATCAGACTTACTTAAATAAACTGGCAGGGAAGATGAAGAACGAAATGCAGTATAGATTTACAAAACATTCGGTAAAAAATTTGGAGGAGGCATGCATCGAATTTTTGTCCCAATTCAAAACTGATTCAGATGACCTGAAATATTTGGAGTATAAAACGAGGAATCAGCGTCTGGATGAAAAGTGGATGGAAGAAAGAAAGATCAGGCTTACATCTTCATTTTTCGGAAGAGTTTGTATGGCCACAACAGAGAAGAGCCTAGGAAATATAGTGAAAGAGATCCGATATTCCACTGTTCCTTCGGTACCAGCAATAAAGCATGGTATTCAAAATGAAGATACCTGTTTCAACGAATATCTGAAAATGAATCCATCCTACGAAGTAGTTAAATGTGGTTTACTCATTAAAGAGGAAACACCATTTTTGGGTTGTTCCCCTGATGGTTTGGTTAATTCGGATGGGTTATTGGAAATAAAGTGCCCATACAGCATAAATGATTGTTACCCGCTTGAGGCTAGATATCTGGACAGTACTGGTAAACTATCAAAGTCACATCAGTATTTCTATCAAATACAAGGACTGCTTAATATTTCCGGTAGAGAATGGTGTGATTTCGTCGTATGGACGTTTAGGGGGATGCATGTCACAAGAATATATAGGGATTCGAACTTTTGGAAAGAGCATATGAAGATGAAGTTGGAAGAATTCTATATGTTTTATGTTCTACCAGAAATCGTAGATCCAAGATACCCTGATAAATCAATAGAGAGGAGATGTTGGCTGACTATAAATGAAAATACTATAGAGCCACATGAAGCCATCACTTCGGATATTTTAAACTTTCCAAATGGTATAGTGAAAAATCATAACTATTATGTTAAACTAGAGAGAGATTACGTAATAGGTCACTTCGGGAGAGCAGTTTGGCCAGAATTATCTTATGAAAGTTATGAGTCTATCAACGATCGTCAATGGTTCCTCGACGTGATAATAAATTTGGCCCTACAATGCCTTATTACGCAGATTGACAAAGAAGACTGGATGTACCTAACCACGGATGAAGCATATGGAATTTTCAATTGCTTTCAAGAAATGGAGCCGGCATTTTTCGAAAAGCTTTCCAATTTCGACCATAAAAAATTATTAATGCCTTTATTAGTGAGGAGAAACCACTGGTGTTTGGCCGTTGCAGATTTCAAAGAGAAAACATTTATTTATCTGGATCCATCGAAGAGCAATTTTGAAGAAACCAAGAGAAAAAGGCAGCATTTTCAAAAGTTCCTTCGAAGATATTACGAGGAGAAAAACTATCCAATACAATATGAGGAGTGGGAAGACAGAATATTGCCACATATAAAGCAGCAAGATACTTATAATTGCGGAGCCTTCATCGTATACTTCGCCGAAAAGTTATTGATGGATCGGCCCTTAACAGACTTCGAAAACATGGACAATTTTCGGTTGAAGATTCGTCGAATGTTGTTGAGTATGTCCGATGACATGACTCATAAGTGTAATATATGTGGCAGTGAATGTGAAAACGACGCGGAAGTTTCAAGAAAATGTGGAGTTTGTAATAGGCATAGACACATTAAATGCAGCGAGATGAGTTCATTCTGTCCTCTTTGCCGAATTTTTGTCGAAAATAATTCTTAAACCTCCGACATTTTTGAAATACATTTATGCAAAATATATGTTATTCTTAATATGTTACATACATGTATAATAGGCCTGCAACGTTCTTCGTTATTCTGAGTATATGGAATATCATCGCATCGCATTGGACCTGGTAGAAATACCCTCCCAGTCAGAATGTAAATGTAGGTAACGCTATTTAGTGCTTCGTTGGTTTTCTGCCTCTTTTTCTGTTGCAGGTATTATTTCAAGTTATTTTGTTTCTCTAGATTCGAGAGAAAGAATAGATTCAGTGAAGAAGATGCCCTCCATTATGTATATTTCAGCTTTTTCATCGAACAATTTCATATTCAACCACACTTATACAGGGAGACAGAGTTTTTTTGCTGAGGTATATTTATCTATGTGCTCTTGTATCATATGTAAAAATGTATGGTACCCCGTCTATATTTGAAAGGCCAGACCAGGTAGAAATCCCCTCCAGGTCAAAAAGTAAATGTAAGTTACATTATTTAGTGCTTCCTGTTGGTTTTCTGTCTCTTTTTTTATTGCAGGTATTATTTCAAGTTATTTTGTTACTCTTGATTCGAGAGAAAGAATGGATTCAGTGAAGAAGAAGCCCTCCATTATGTATATTTCAGCTTATTCATCGAACAATTTCAAATGCAACCACACTAATACAGGGAGACAGAGTTTTTTTGCTGAGGTATATTTATCTATGTGCTCTTCTATCATATGTAAAAATGTATGGTACCCCGTCTATATTTGAAAGGCCAGACCAGTTAGAAATCCCCTCCAGGTCAGAGAGTAAATGGAGGTTACATTATTTAGTGCTTCCTGTTGATTTTCTGTCCTTTTTCTGTTGCAGGTTTTATTTCAACATATTTTGTCATACAAAATTCGAAAGGAAAAAGGGTTTTCAGTGAAGAATATGCCTTTCATTATGTTTATTTCAGCTTATTCATCGAACAAATTGTAATTTCACCACACTCGTACAAGGAGACAGAGTTTTCAGCTGAGGTTCTCATTTTATCCTTGCGTACTTTCATCACACGTAAAAAAATTCCAGGACATCACGTTAGAATATATGGTGCCCCATTCAATTTTTCCTGCTAATAATGCTTACACATGTAATATTGATTGATATCACAAATAATGTATATTGTTAAATTATTTATTTGCTCGTTAACTCTCATAAGTTTCTTTGAAGTTTCTTCTTATGGGTAGTAATCGAAACTTCGGATTCAGAAAATTTTATTAAAGAATGTTCACTTTTGCATCGATTGATTTCCTACATTTCCAATAACTACTTCTCCCGACAACGTACAATCAGTTTCGTGTATCGGAAATGATGAAGTGAATGATAACAAAGCATAAATATCATATGCCGACCTGGGCCAACACCCAAAAAGTATTTCACATAAATTTGAATTTTTTCCACTTTCATCAATATATTGTCCGCCGCCCTTGCTCTCAGAACGACGTACAATCAGTTTCGTGTATCGCAAATGATAAAGTGAATGATAAGAAAGCGTAAATATCATATGCCGACCTGGGCCAACACCCAGAAAGTATTTCACATGAATTTGAATTTTTTCCACTCTCATCAATATGTTGTCCGCCGCCCTCGCTCTCAGAACGACGTACAATCAGTTTCGTGCATCGGAAATGATAAAGTGAATGATATCAAAGCCTAAGAATTAGGTGTCCACCTGGGCCAACACCAAGAACGTATTTCTCGCGTATTTGAATTTTTCCCACTCATCCATTTGTTGTCCGCCGCCCTCACTCTCAGAACGACGTACAATCAGTTTCGTGTATCGAAAATGATAAAGTGAATGATAACAAAGCATAAAAATCAGGTGTCCACCTGGGCCAACACCCAGAAAGTATTTCACGGGTATTTGAATTTTTTCCACTCATCCATATGTTGTCCGCCGCCCTCGCTCTCAGAACGACGTACAATCAGTTTCGTGTATCGGAAATGATAAAGTGAATGATAGCAAAGCATAAATATCATATGCCAACCTGGGCCAACACCCAGAAAGTATTTCACGTGTATTTGAATTTTTTCCACTCTCATCAATATGTAGTCCGCCGCCCTCGCTCTCAGAACGACGTACAATCAGTTTCATGTATCGGAAATGATGGAATGAATGATAACTAAGCATAAATATCGGGTGGCCACCCGGGCCAACAACCAGAAAGTATTTCACGTGTATTTGAATTTTTTCCACTCATCAATATGTAGTCTGCCGCCCTCGCTCTCAGGACGACGTACAATCAGTTTTGTGTATCGAAAATGATAAAGTGAATGATAACAAAGCATAAATATCATATTCCGACCTGGGCCAACACCCAGAAAGTATTTCACATGAATTTGAATTTTTTCCACTCTCATCAATATGTTGTCCGCCGCCCTCGCTCTCAGAACGACGTACAATCGGTTTCGTGTATCGGAAATGATAAAGTGAATGATAACAAAGCATAAATATCATATGCCGACCTGGGCCAACACCCAGAAAGTATTTCACATGAATTTGAATTTTTTCCACTCTCATCAATATGTTGTCCGCCGCCCTCGCTCTCAGAACGACGTACAATCAGTTTCGTGTATCGAAAATGATAAAGTGAATGATAACAAAGCATAAATATCATATGCCGACCTGGGCCAACACCCAGAAAGTATTTCACATGAATTTGAATTTTTTCCACTCTCATCAATATTTTGTCCGCCGCCCTCGCTCTCAGAACGACGTACAATCAGTTTCGTGTATCGAAAATGATAAAGTGAATGATAACAAAGCATAAATATCATATGCCGACCTGGGCCAACACCCAGAAAGTATTTCACATGAATTTGAATTTTTTCCACTCTCATCAATATGTTGTCCGCCGCCCTCGCTCTCAGAACGACGTACAATCAGTTTCGTGTATCGGAAATGATAAAGTGACTGATAACAAAGCATAAATATCGGGTGGCCACCCGGGCCAACATCCAGAAAGTATTTCACGTGTATTCGAATTTTTTCCACTCTCATCCATATGTTGTCCGCCGCCCTCGCTCTCAGAACAACGTACAATCAGTTTCGTGTATCGAAAATGATAAAGTGAATGATAACAAAGCATAAATATCATATGCCGACCTGGGCCAACACCCAGAAAGTATTTCACATGAATTTGAATTTTTTCCACTCTCATCAATATTTTGTCCGCCGCCCTCGCTCTCAGAACGACGTACAATCAGATTCGTGTATCGAAAATGATGAAGTGAATGATAACAAAGCATAAATATCATATGCCGACCTGGGCCAACACCCAGAAAGTATTTCACATGAATTTGAATTTTTACCACTCTCATCAATATGTTGTCCGCCGCCCTCGCTCTCAGAACGACGTACAATCAGTTTCGTGTATCGGAAATGATAAAGTGACTGATAACAAAGCATAAATATCGGGTGGCCACCCGGGCCAACATCCAGAAAGTATTTCACGTGTATTCGAATTTTTTCCACTCTCATCAATATGTAGACCGCCGCCCTCGCTCTCAGAACGACGTACAATCAGTTTCGTATATCGAAAATGATAAAGTGAATGATAACAAAGCATAAATATCATATGCCGACCTGGGCCAACACCCAGAAAGTATTTCACATGAATTTAAATTTTTTCTACTCTCATCAATATGTTGTCCGCCGCCCTCGCTCTCAGAACGACGTACAATCAGTTTCGTGTATCGAAAATGATAAAGTGAATGATAACAAAGCATAGGAATCAGGTGTCCACCTGGGCCAACACCCAGAAAGTATTTCACGTGTATTTGAATTTTTTCCACTCATCCATATGTTGTCCGCCGCCCTCGCTCTCAGAACGACGTACAATCAGTTTCGTGTATCGAAAATGATAAAGTGAATGATAACAAAGCATAAATATCATATGCCGACCTGGGCCAACAACCAGAAAGTATTTCACATGAATTTGAATTTTTTCCACTCTCATCAATATGTTGTCCGCCGCCCTCGCTCTCAGAACGACGTACAATCAGATTCGTGTATCGAAAATGATGAAGTGAATGATAACAAAGCATAAATATCATATGCCGACCTGGGCCAACACCCAGAAAGTATTTCACATGAATTTGAATTTTTACCACTCTCATCAATATGTTGTCCGCCGCCCTCGCTCTCAGAACGACGTACAATCAGTTTCGTGTATCGGAAATGATAAAGTGACTGATAACAAAGCATAAATATCGGGTGGCCACCCGGCCCAACATCCAGAAAGTATTTCACGTGTATTCGAATTTTTTCCACTCTCATCAATATGTAGACCGCCGCCCTCGCTCTCAGAACGACGTACAATCAGTTTCGTGTATCGAAAATGATAAAGTGAATGATAACAAAGCATAAATATCATATGCCGACCTGGGCCAACACCCAGAAAGTATTTCACATGAATATAAATTTTTTCCACTCTCATCAATATGTTGTCCGCCGCCCTCGCTCTCAGAACGACGTACAATCAGTTTCGTGTATCGAAAATGATAAAGTGAATGATAACAAAGCATAGGAATCAGGTGTCCACCTGGGCCAACACCCAGAAAGTATTTCACGTGTATTTGAATTTTTTCCACTCATCCATATGTTGTCCGCCGCCCTCGCTCTCAGAACGACGTACAATCAGTTTCGTGTATCGAAAATGATAAAGTGAATGATAACAAAGCATAAATATCATATGCCGACCTGGGCCAACACCCAGAAAGTATTTCACATGAATTTGAATTTTTTCCACTCTCATCAATATGTTGTCCGCCGCCCTCGCTCTCAGAACGACGTACAATCAGTTTCGTGTATCGGAAATGATAAAGTGACTGATAACAAAGCATAAATATCGGGTGGCCACCCGGGCCAACATCCAGAAAGTATTTCACGTGTATTCGAATTTTTTCCACTCTCATCCATATGTTGTCCGCCGCCCTCGCTCTCAGAACAACGTACAATCAGTTTCGTGTATCGAAAATGATAAAGTGAATGATAACAAAGCATAAATATCATATGCCGACCTGGGCCAACACCCAGAAAGTATTTCACATGAATTTGAATTTTTTCCACTCTCATCAATATGTTGTCCGTCGCCCTCGCTCTCAGAACGACGTACAATCAGTTTCGTGTATCGAAAATGATAAAGTGAATGATAACAAAGCATAAGAATCAGGTGTCCACCTGGGCCAACACCCAGAAAGTATTTCACGTGTATTTGAATTTTTTCCACTCATCCATATGTTGTCCGCCGCCCTCGCTCTCAGAACGACGTACAATCAGTTTCGTGTATCGAAAATGATAAAGTGAATGATAACAAAGCATAAATATCATATGCCGACCTGGGCCAACACCCAGAAAGTATTTCACATGAATTTGAATTTTTTCCACTCATCAATATGTAGTCCGCCGCCCTCGCTCTCAGGACGACGTACAATCAGTTTTGTGTATCGAAAATGATAAAGTGAATGATAGCAAAGCATAAATATCATATGCCGACATGGGCCAACACCCAGAAAGTATTTCACATGAATTTGAATTTTTTCCACTCTCATCAATATGTTGTCCGCCGCCCTCGCTCTCAGAACGACGTACAATCAGTTTCGTGTATCGGAAATGATAAAGTGAATGATAACAAAGCCTAAGAATAAGGTGTCCACCTGGGCCAACACCAAGAACGTATTTCTCGCGTATTTGAATTTTTCCCACTCATCCATTTGTTGTCCGCCGCCCTCGCTCTCAGAACGACGTACAATCAGTTTCGTGTATCGGAAATGATAAAGTGAATGATAGCAAAGCATAAATATCATATGCCAACCTGGGCCAACACCCAGAAAGAATTTCACGTGTATTTGAATTTTTTCCACTCTCATCAATATGTAGTCCGCCGCCCTCGCTCTCAGAACGACGTACAATCAGTTTCATGTATCGGAAATGATGGAATGAATGATAACTAAGCATAAATATCGGGTGGCCACCCGGGCCAACAACCAGAAAGTATTTCACGTGTATTTGAATTTTTTCCACTCATCAGTATGAAGTCCGCCGCCCTCGCTCTCAGGACGACGTACAATCAGTTTTGTGTATCGAAAATGATAAAGTGAATGATAACAAAGCATAAATATCATATGCCGACCTGGGCCAACACCCAGAAAGTATTTCACATGAATTTGAATTTTTTCCACTCTCATCAATATGTTGTCCGCCGCCCTCGCTCTCAGAACGACGTACAATCGGTTTCGTGTATCGGAAATGATAAAGTGAATGATAACAAAGCATAAATATCATATGCCGACCTGGGCCAATACCCAGAAAGTATTTCACATGTATTTGAATTTTTTCCACTCATCCATATGTTGTCCGCCGCCCTCGCTCTCAGAACGACGTACAATCAGTTTCGTGTATCGAAAATGATAAAGTGAATGATAACAAAGCATAAATATCATATGCCGACCTGGGCCAACACCCAGAAAGTATTTCACATGAATTTGAATTTTTTCCACTCTCATCAATATGTTGTCCGCCGCCCTCGCTCTCAGAACGACGTACAATCGGTTTCGTGTATCGGAAATGATAAAGTGAATGATAACAAAGCATAAATATCATATGCCGACCTAGGCCAACACCCAGAAAGTATTTCACATGAATTTGAATTTTTTCCACTCTCATCAATATGTTGTCCGCCGCCCTCGCTCTCAGAACGACGTACAATCAGTTTCGTGTATCGGAAATGATAAAGTGACTGATAACAAAGCATAAAGATCGGGTGGCCACCCGGGCCAACATCCAGAAAGTATTTCACGTGTATTCGAATTTTTTCCACTCTCATCAATATGTAGACCGCCGCCCTCGCTCTCAGAACAACGTACAATCAGTTTCGTGTATCGAAAATGATAAAGTGAATGATAACAAAGCATAAATATCATATGCCGACCTGGGCCAACACCCAGAAAGTATTTCACATGAATTTGAATTTTTTCCACTCTCATCAATATGTTGTCCGCCGCCCTCGCTCTCAGAACGACGTACAATCAGTTTCGTGTATCGAAAATGATAAAGTGAATGATAACAAAGCATAAGAATCAGGTGTCCACCTGGGCCAACACCCAGAAAGTATTTCACGTGTATTTGAATTTTTTCCACTCATCCATATGTTGTCCGCCGCCCTCGCTCTCAGAACGACGTACAATCAGTTTCGTGTATCGAAAATGATAAAGTGAATGATAACAAAGCATAAATATCATATGCCGACCTGGGCCAACACCCAGAAAGTATTTCACATGAATTTGAATTTTTTCCACTCTCATCAATATGTTGTCCGCCGCCCTCGCTCTCAGAACGACGTACAATCAGTTTCGTGTATCGGAAATGATAAAGTGACTGATAACAAAGCATAAATATCGGGTGGCCACCCGGGCCAACATCCAGAAAGTATTTCACGTGTATTCGAATTTTTTCCACTCTCATCCATATGTTGTCCGCCGCCCTCGCTCTCAGAACAACGTACAATCAGTTTCGTGTATCGAAAATGATAAAGTGAATGATAACAAAGCATAAATATCATATGCCGACCTGGGCCAACACCCAGAAAGTATTTCACATGAATTTGAATTTTTTCCACTCTCATCAATATGTTGTCCGCCGCCCTCGCTCTCAGAACGACGTACAATCAGTTTCGTGTATCGAAAATGATAAAGTGAATGATAACAAAGCATAAGAATCAGGTGTCCACCTGGGCCAACACCCAGAAAGTATTTCACGTGTATTTGAATTTTTCCCATTTTCTTCGATATCAAGTCCGCCGCCATCGCTATCGGAACGACGTACAATCAGTTTGGTATGTCAAAAATGATGAAGAGGATGATAACAAAGCATAAATGTCAGATCTCGATCAGGGCTATCAGTCAGAAAACGTATTTCAGATATATTTTTACCACTTCCAAACGAAAATATTGAACTGTAATCAAGAATAATCCATATTCAGTAATTATCAAACCTTTATTAGCCATGTCCCACCCTATATGGAATCATAAAACGATAGATATTGCATTCTACCTTAAATTGCCTGCGTAAATGTAGTCGTTCGAAGAGTACAGATCCGTTACGGAACGTCCCTAGCCACTTCTAACGCATCGCGGAGCTAGAACGCAATGTTGCCATACGTCGCCCGTCGGCGGAGCCATCGCTGGGAATCCATCGGTGTTTTCACGCGCGTAGAATCACACCTTACATTTTTTCGGTGCTATTCAGATACCCTGTATAAGAACACGGTCATTAGTTTCTTACGTTAACAGTAAATTGAAGTTTTTCCGTGGCCAGCACAATCTCCTGATCTGAATCCCATTGAAAACGTATGGGATGTATTGCAAAAACCTTTTTACAACCTCTCGGAAATGTTCAAAACTGTTAAATTGCTTGAGAGAACTGTGGCAACAAATTGATCAAAGTCGGGTTGATAACCAGGGTACCTATTCTTAAATGCGATGGTATGAACGTCCTTTATCGTTCCATCAAAAATGCACCGCGTTTCGTTGACAACAGCGTCGACACGCCTTTTGTATCACGTTGCAGATTCAAGAATACTGCCCCTGATAGGGAGCATGCGAAGGACACAGAATAGAGAAGTATTGATATTAATACTTCTCTATTCTGTGCCTAGGAGATGTGCGGCTCTTGTGAACAATCGCGGTAGTCCAACCCTAGTGACAAATTTCCTCATAGAGCTTGTTTATTAAAAAGTCACCATTTAAAATTCTTTACTTTTCTATTAGTTTCTATATTAACGTAACGGGGGTTTTTCCTGAATTTGGGTTATTACTGGAAATGCAAATTTGAACATAATTATTATGGGTTCGATTCATCATTTTCCCAAATAACCTTCAGAAAGTATTCAAAATTGGGGTTTGGGATTTGCTAGGCATGCACGAAGTGACAACGGTGTTTAGTAGAATAGCTTTTTCTGCTATAGAATAATGAAATATTCATTCCTATTCTGTGGTACACACGTGTTCTTTGTCAATATAACCAAACAATTTCCGTTTGCGATTTGTCAGTAATATGACAGTATGTGCTCTTCTTTTTCTATTCCTTGGTCGTTTTCTTCTACACTAACCAGATCGATGTAAAGCTATCTCTGTAACACATTTGACGTCCTTTTCTTTCCGAGAAAGCTGAATTCGATGTTGCCATATCGTGCACTCAAGACAAATCCCTTTAAATGCAAATCCCCATTTTTATTTTTCAGTTTTAGGTGATCAAACATTTTTTTAAAAATATAATATTGAAATCATATGTTTGAAATGTGATTTTCTGAAGGTTTTTCATGAAAATAACTGCATTTTAGTTTAAAGGAAAAACCCCCATTTTGTGATCATCCTCAGGGCCCTGGTGAGGGTGCCTGTTTTGGCGCCCCTTAAGGATATTTGGATCACAAAAGTACACTCAAAAGTAATCCCTCTTAATGCAAATCCCCATTTTTATTTTTCAGTTTTAGGTGATCAAACATTTTTTTAAAAATATAATATTGAAATTATATGTTTGAAATGTGATGTTCTGAAGGTTTTTCATGTAAATTACTGCATTTTCCTTTGAAGGAAAAACCCCTATTATACATGTTGATTCATAATTTATTCCATATTTTTGAGTCATTTTATTGAAACTAATAATAACTTTTTTCCATCGAAATTTTGCGCTGTCTCCTTGGTGATTTTGATGTGTATATGTACAATGCATGTGTACGCAAGTATTTTGTCACTCACACAATTGTTTTAGGATTGTTTGGCATATTTTTTTGAATATCTTGTATATATTTACTTAGTTCTACCAGCCTGATTTTTGAAAATATTGACTGTGCATGTTCATTCATTATTGTAGAATTATCTTATTTTTTATGTTGGCATTCTCTAAAAATACTGACGTCATACATTTTACGTTTCAAATTCTGTTGACGATCAGCAAAACATATTAATCGAGCACAAAACCTTTGGTGAAATATCTACAAAGCCATTGGTGAAATTACCACAATATCATTGGTTAAATGACCACAAAGCAAAAACCGAAAACTATTCAATTTCAAAGTTACAACATCGTTGGTCTGATGTGAAATATCGCTTGTTTCAGGAAATGATCATCATTTCCAGCAGATAGAAGTACCCCAGGCTACCTCCACAGGAACAACTGGTAGTTTACTCAATTCTCCAAAACTCAATAAGCAAAAAGGTGAGCAACTATGCTCGATGAACAAAACGTTCATTGAATTAACGGCAATCAATGCTAACAGGTCGTAACAGATTAATGAAAAACCTAGAAAAGCACTGCCGTGAAGGCAGCAGCTTTTCTAGATTTTTTTCGAAAAATCAATGGATTTCAATTCGATTTAATCTGTATTTTTTGCAATATTGGGAAAATAAAATTTTGAATGGGTATATCTACGGAATCATTGGGCGGATTTTACCCATTGACGAATTCGACCTTCGTTACTAAGCCCCAAACCTTCTCTACAAATATCGAGTTTCTAAGTTGTTTCTTTCGGAAGTTATTGTGTTTACGGCCACCGAATGATTCCGTGGATATGCCCATTCAACAGTTTTTTTTTTCCAGTATTTCCAAAAATATAGGCTAGATCGAATTAAAATCCAGTAGTTCATCGGTAAATGACCATTCGAAGGTTCATACAGAATTCAATGAGGATAATATGATCAGAAGATCACAGAATATTGAATATTCGAGAAAAAAAATTCGGCATTTTTTTCAAATGGTTCTAATTGCACGATCATCACGAAATTCTGCACAAAGTTGTCCATCAGGATTTTCGAACTAGATACCAAGTTTCATTATGATTGAACAAGCATTTTTGAGTTATTCAGAAAAAAAAACGATATCAAGAAAAAAACTATAATACGAAATTTTACATTTTTATTCCCAAAATCTCCGAAAATTTCAACAGAAACTCTGTGCGAGATCTTGTTTTTGTTTCTAGGAAACTGTTCATCAGGTTTTGAAAAAAATTTTGTCCAAACCTTGAACACTGTATTTTACAACACAAATTTTAGTTCTAGAAGATGATAATTTTTGGAGATATTGGGAACGAATATTTTGAATCTCTTGGTTATTTCTGTAATAACTTAAATATGTCTATACTACTGATCCAATCATGATGTGAAATTTCTGAGAAATTTCGTGATTATTCGTGTCGTTAGAAATTTTTGGAAAAAAAAATTACATATCTGAAGAATCATTGTGTGGAATTTACCCATTCACGAATTTGTTCTTTGTAATCAAGGTCCAAGTCTGCACTTCACCACAGATATCAAGTTTCATAGTTTTTTTTTCGGAAGTTATTGTGTTAACGATCGACAGTAAGAAGGATGCGGAATATCATCAGTAAATGTCTTCGAATTTTCACAAGCTGTAAAAACTCCTGACTTCACGTCTATGATTTTCCAGGAATTCATTTGGAATGAATTTCCACCAATAGACGACTTCGACCCAAGTTGCCAACCAACAATTTTCTTCACAAATTTACTACCACTGGGGGACGGGAATTTCAGGACAAATTCGACATAATAAGGTTCGCGTTATTTATAAATATCCGTAAAAGATGCCTCGGCTTCTCAAACAGAAAAATTCTTTCGAAATATAGGGTTTTGTTAAGATCATCTCTGATTGGCTGAAATTTAAGTTGGGATTCCTGATTTCATGTTAATAGTGTCGAATTTATATAGGATATGTTCCGCTAATCAACTTGGTTTTTTCGGTTGCCGGTTTTCATTCTGTAAATATGAAATATTCGGTTGGTTCCTGAAAAAAGGTTAATTACGGAATTTGATCGATGAAAAAACGTTCTTTCTGTCACCAGAACGACAGTCAATGTTCTATGGTATCATATCCATAGCATAGAACAATCCTTATTTACTTCATGATCCATAGAACATAGAAGAGACGACAATCAACAACGGAAAAATTACTAGGTTTGGTCTATGGATCATAAGGTAAATAAAGATTGTTCTATGCTATAGATGATACCATAAAATATTGATTGTCGTTCTGGTGCATAGACTTAATATGTCTATGTTCTTGTGACTGAAAGATTGCTTTTTCATCAATCAAATGCCGTAATCAACCTTTTTTTTCAGGAACCAACCGAATATTTCATATTTACAGAACAGAAAACCGTCAACCTAAATAACCAAGTTGATTTGCGGAACATATCCTCTACAAACTTGACACTATGAACATCAAATCAGGAATCCCAATTTAAATTTCAGCCTAACAATAACCTATATTTGGAAGGAATTATCATGTTTGAGGTGCCGAGGCATCTTTTACGGATATTTTTAAACAACGCGAACCTTATCATGTTCAATTTGTCCTAAAATTCCCGTTCCCCAGTGATAGTAAATTTGTGAAGAAAATTGTGGGTTGGTAACTTGGGCCGAAGTCGTCTATCGAAGACTGACGGCCAGTTTCACAAAACTTTGATTCCCCGATCAGGGGCTTGATTGTCAGTCAACAGTAGATTCTGTGCTGGATTTCAGTTCATTTTCAACCCAACCATCGAATGCAAACCTTAATCAACGAGTTTATCGGACGTCAAAAGTTTTGTGAAATCGAAGGTTAATGAATAAAATATGATATACGACAATTTTTTGCTATGAATATTCGTGAGTAAAAAAGATTTCGAGTAGCATAGTTTAAATTCCAAGAAACCCTACGAAACAAATGAGATTAAAATATTATCTTATTTCATCCCCGATTGATTTTCCGGGAGGTATACGCCAATGGTCTCATTTCCTAGAATAATTTCCCGACAAAACAGACTGATTAGTTTCCGATGTCAGGAAAATTTTCGACGCTCAAACGAGAACTGTCACCGCTATTACAGAAAAATAATTCGCTGTTGACTCTGGAGATAAGATTGATAAGATTCCATTACTTGAAAATAATCTGAACCGCTATTCAACGAGAGTGTATTGGCCCCGGCATGTCGACCACAGCTTAGGTTTTTCGCGATAATGTCTTCGTTTTTCCGACGCATTTCCAGATCACAGAGTAGGAACAATTTGAAAATCACAAACGGTGAACTCGTGGTTGATAAGAAATCTTCCGATGAAGATATTGGTGGTGTTCAGAGTGTGGAAGGCGACAGTGAAAATCATGAAAGTGGAAAAACTGTGAATAGTACGTATACTCCTTGACCTCTATAAATCCAGTTGGTAGGCCATGAATTTTCGACACATTTCACTCTCTATAATGAAAAAATGTTAGGTTATAGTTATTTTCCTGTCGGATAAGTTCGCGGTGTTGTCCATTCTACACAAAGGTCTGAGTAATTACGAAAGTAACCAAACTATAGTGTTATTGATAAAAATATGTCCCGAGGAATCATTTCGACCTTGAAGGAATTCTCCAATGCCAATCTGACTCTACGGAGTTCTACTCACAAAAACATGAAAAGAAATGCATATTTCAAGGCCCAACGCCTGACTTTATAAAAATGGATGGAGTACAGGTGGATGTTTAAATGAACGAAAATGTATTTTTTGCACGCATGCTCTAGTTAACGGCGTGTATTTTTTTCCCAAAATTACTTTATTTTTGGAACTTCATCAAAATAGGTTAAACGGTTAAAAACAACCTAGAAAGCTGCTGACTTCACGTCAGTGCTTTTCTAGGTTTTTTTATCATCAATCTCGTTTCTAAACTCCACAATCCATGGGGTCTATGCTCAATTTCTCCGTTAATTCGTTCAAAATTGTTTTTTTTTTCGAAAAAATTCGATGGGTCGAGTCTAATAGATAATTTTTTGCAGACAACCCATCAGAGGAGTCCCAGAATAATGATGGTAAGTTAACTCTTAATATCGTTAATTTCGTCTATTGTTGGGAGCTTTGTCAGTCAATATGTATATAAATAGCTGCATCCTGTCGCTCTCATAGTCGAACAACAGTACGTAAAGGTCAGTTTTAATAATCGCACTACTCCGTTTGAATCCTTGATGTATATTTATTTGTCCTCTACTATAATTTCGAAGTACTATTCTCAGTTACGAACTTCGATCTAGACATTTTAATGAATGATTACTTTCTCGATGTTCATTGAAGCGTAGGCGATGTGTTAAGGCTTGTACTCATGGAGGTGTCGAAAAATAAAAATTTCAAAAAGCACTGCCGTGAAGGCAGCAACTTTTGCGCGCATCTTCAATGTAGATGACCGCTTCAGCAACGAATTTGAACATGCACGCAAAAGCTGCTGCCTTCACGGCAGTGCTTTTTGAAATTTTTTACTAATAAATTACTGGATTTCAATTCGATCAAATCTGTATTTTTGGAAATATTGGAAAAATAAAATTTTGATTGGGTATATCTACGGAATCATTGGGCGGATTTTACTCATTCACGAATTCGACCTTCGTGATTAAGCCCCAAACCTACTCTACAAATATCGAGTTTCTAAGTCGTCTCTTCCGGAAGTTATTGTGTTTACGGTCAGCCTAACGGCCGACTGCGTGAACACAATAACTTCCGAAAGAAACAACAGAATTTAATGAGGATGATATGATAAGAAAATCATATAAAATGTTTTTTCAAATTGTTCTAATGACACGATTATCACGAAATTTTGCATAAAGTTGTCTTTCAGCATCTTCAAACTAGCTGTGAAGTTTTATCAGGATTGAATCAGAATTTCTCGAGTTATACCGAAAAAAACAACGATATCGAGAAGAAAACCTGGAAAGTTGACATATTTTTTCCCGATATCTCCAAAACTTATGATCGTATCGAACTGAAATTTGGTACACTGCTGTGAAATTAGAAGGTCAAAGTGTGAGTGGAATTTTTCTTCGAATTGATGAATGGTTTCCGAAAAAAAAAAATTTCTTTAAAATTTACTCACAATATGATCCTGACGAAATTTGGCTCAAAGTTGCGCGTCGTTGTACTCCACCTAACTGCCAAGTTTGAATCCAATCGCTCAAGTAGTTTCCGAAATAAAAAATAAATAACTTCAAAATTTCAAGTGGCTATAACTCCGAAACAATTCGACCGATTTGGCCCATTAACGAACTTTACCGCGGCATTCTGATGCGCGACCTACCCTGAAAGTTTCAAGTTGCTAGCTTGCTTCTGTCGACAGTTATCGTGTCTCGGCCGGCCGGACAGAATCGATTTTGACAACGGATTCGTCATCAGTGAGTCCAAACTAGTCGATTGAGACCATTTTCGGCTCAATCATCTAAAATTACAGACATTTGGACAAAACGATAGCACGCTGTTCCCCTAGAACATGCGCGCAAAAATCGTGCAATTTTTTTGCCCATCGTCAGTAATTTGCATAAACAGTTAAAATCAAAAAAGAAAAAATAGAAAAGCACTGCTGTGAAGACATTAGATTTTTTATAGGTTTTTTTCGATAAACTACTGGATTTCAATTCGATCTGATCTGTATTTTTGAAAATATTGGAAAAATAAAATTTTGAATAGGTATGTCTGCGGAATCATTGGGCGGATATAACCCATTTACGAATTCGAACTCCGTAATTAAGCCCCAAACCTACTCTACAAATATAGGGTGTCTAAGTTATTTCTTTCGGAAGTTATTGTGTTTACGCCCGAATGGCCGACCGTAAACACAGTTACTTCGGAAAGAAACAACTTAGAAACTCGATATTTGTAGAATTGCCCATCAACATTTCCAAACTAGCTGCCAAGTTTTATTCCGATTAAATCAGTATTTTTTGAGTTAATCCTGAAAGAACAACGATATCGAGAAAAAACTACGAAATTTTACATATTTTTTCCCAATATCTCCAGAAATAATGTTTGTATCGGAATGAAATTTGGTACACGGCTGTAAAAAAGGATTTTCAAGGTATAAGCAAAAGTTTTTCCGGATTCAATGAATAGTTCCCGGAAAAAAATTTTTTTCGAAAAAAATTTCGAAAAATATCTTTTCAAAATTTGCTGACAGTGTGATCTCAACGGAATTTCGTGAAAAGTTGTTCGTTGTTATGCTCCAACTAACTGTCAAGTTTCAATCCAATCGTAAGAGTAGTTCCTGAAACATCAGGAAATTTATCTCAAAATTACCTGTAGGGGCCGGTATTATAAAACTTAACTGAAAGTTATCTTTAACTTTAACTGAAAATTAAGCAGTAATTTCCAGTTAAAGTTAGATTTGCAGGGTTATCTTCATCTGGTGGTTTGGGTATCAATTATAGTTAAAGTTAAATCGTTTTTTTCCACAGATTCTCTGTCTTTTCGGCTGACGTAAGGGGAATATAACCTCGATTTGTTTGTTGTTATGATATTTTCTGAAACATGCAAGATATATTCACTTAATTTTTAAAGCACTTTTAATTCACGATGACGACGATGACATGAATATTGTTGAACATCCTCGTTGAGGGATATTCACTTCATTTTTGAAGAACTTTTAAGTGACTATGACGATGATGCCATGAAAATTGTTGAATATCCTTGTTGAGAAAGGATATTTAGAAATCGGCTGAACCATTTGAACTTATGGGAAGAAACGGAATTCAAAAACCAGATTTCGCTTATCTGGACACAGTACGCCTGTAATGGAATACTTATTCATAGTGATGCAAATGTGTTGCTACACGCAGAGTTTACGCATCTTGTTCTTTCTTGATAGTTGCTGGAGATTTTAGTGGTTTTCACAAATCAACTATACTGACTGTATTATCATAAATGTCGGCCGGAAAATTGCATCCTTATTATCTATTTACATCAAAATGCCTGCTATAAACCTCACTCGAGTAAGAATCCAATCTCGAGAGTTCATCATGGCATATTATTGTAATGAAAATATCAGTTACTCTTTCTGTTCAACTATTATAAGATGTAAATGAAAAAAAAATCATTGGCATTTATTCTTTTCGGTGCCTAATATAACAGATACAAGTTTTAAAGGCGTAATGAAGCATAATAATTTATACACATTATTTAACTTTTAAGATGAAAGGAAATCATCACAATTGCAATGGATACTTTTCTTATAATAATGACCAAACTGGTAGCCGTGTACAAACTCTAGATATCAGGGCTCGATAACCCGGAGCCACACATGACATTACCATATTTCTTAATTGAATGACAGTTTTTGCAAATTTAGTGTTGAGATTATTACCACTCCCAGTGTCGGTTGAAAGTACTTGCCCGTTGGTGAAGAGTGAAGTATTTGTAAAAAAATTCTGTACCTAATTGGATTTGGACAAATTTTATTGTAATTGTTCAATAATTCCTGAATTGAATGTATCTCATTATTGCCAAAGTTTTTCCTTTTAACCTTTCATTTCTAATATATTCATTAGTGGAAGTAGTTTTTTTAGTTAGGTTACCGAATAAATACACAAACATCCCTTGCATATTGCAAGAAGTATAAGAATTCAAAACTGATCATTGCAACTCTCCCTCAAATCAGTAATTCTATTTTTATGGAAACCACAATCCATTAAGCTCCCTGATACATAGTGCGAATATTTGTCAATAAAGGATTTGTTTATTCCTATCATATTTTGAAAGGGGGTATTTTTCCAAAGTCCAGCTTTTACAACCCAGAAATTGGTGGTTAGATTTATTACAGAATCTTAAATTATTTCCTTCTCCTTTTCATAGAAATCATCACAGTATTTCTTGTCTATCATAGAAATGATACTTTTATAATTCCGACATTTTTGAGCAAAAGTTTAACTGTCAGTTAAAGTTAAAGATAACTTTCAGTTAATTTTTATAATACCGCCCCTAGAACATGCGCGCAAACAAGAAAAACACTGACGTGAAGTCAGTAGCTTTTGCACGCATGTTCAAAGGATATCACCAAAAGTGAACATGCGCGCAAATGCTGCTGAGTTCACGTCAGTGCTTTTCTAGTTTTATTTTTTAATTTTGACTATTTAGGCCCGCGACTTATTGAATGGTCCGTTATGTCAGAATCCAAGGCCCCACTAAAAATGACAAAGGCAATAACTCAATGCAAATTGCTTCAACTTTTGTGCCAAACGATTTTGCACACGCGACCTATAATGATGTGTACACTCAGGAAAACTCATAAAATCAAAACGATATGATTAATAATTATCTGGCATACTTATCCGAGGTATCATTCCGTTAGAGTATGATTCATAACTGTAGGTACACGATCGGTCTGATAAACTTAAATGAATAACTTCATAGATATCTAAACCAACAAAAATTGAGTAATTAACGCAGTATTATTGAAGGATGTCGGACTTAATTTACATATTACTTATCTATGATGAGGTTGATTGTGAACGAGATCGAACATTTCGGATTTTTCACCTCGAAAACTGCAGGAACTGTATGAATAATATGTATAATTGAAGTACTATCATCACATTTGTGCTGGAAAGTCTTATTTTCTTATTAACACGTCGATACCTAGTTTTTGCGCGAATGTTCTAGGGGAACAGCGTGCTATCGTTTTGTCGAAATGTCTGTAATTTTCGATGATTGAGCAGAAAATGGTCTCAATCGACTAGGTTGGGCTCACTGATGACGAATCCGGTGTCAAAATCGATTCTGTCCGGCCGGCCGTGGACACGATAACTGTCGAACGAAGCCAGCTAGCGATTCGAAACTTGCAGGGTAGTTCGCGCATCGGAATGCCGCGTTTAAGTTCGTTAAAGGGCCAAATCGGTCGAACAGTTTCGGAGTTATAGCCATTTGAAATTTTGAGGTTATTTCCCTCATATTTCAGAAACTACTGGAGCGATTGGATTGAAACTTGGCATTTAGTTGAGACCTAACGATGCTCAACTTTGAGCTAAATTTCGTTGAAATCGTATAAACCGCGAATAAACATCAAAGCGCAGAGGGGTGGGGGGTAAGATTTAGCGATTCCGTGCGAAATTTTATTTTTGAAGCTATGACAATATGCACATCATATATTATGGATTCGAACACGTAGATTACGAATCTGTAATTAGATTTTGCGTAACTGATTCGGTTTGGAAAATATTCCGGATTTGGTGAGAAATTTTCGAAATTTGGGTCAACTTTGGGCCGTCGTACAGATCAAACGCGTAAGGCTGGACAATATCGAATTTTTTTGGTTATATCTGGATCCTTTGTGAGTACGTAGCCACTTATTTTATAGACGTAAGTCTTCTGGTTGAAAAATCATGATTTTTTTAAAAAAGGTCCAATTTTTTCGATTTTCCTCGGGCCATAAAAAACGAACCAGACTCTCCACTAACATTCTGATTGGATTTTCTTAATCTACGCCCTAGAATTAGTATATGTTTCAAATTTCAGGTCGATCGGAGAACTTTCGATTTTTGGTAAAATTTTAAGGGGTTACCCTTGAGAAAATCTCAATTTTCGAAAAATAATTTTCCGACTCCTATCGCCGTGAAATTTGGCACACTTACTAATTCGAGGGCGTAGAACAAGAATATAAGGTCAGATATTTTTTAAAAAAATCGTCCTGGACGTGAGAGGTCCTTGAAGTTCCAAAATTTTGGACCTTTTTTCAAAAAATCATTATTATCGACTCGATGAGAGTAGGACGATGAAATCTGTTTTAATTCATAGATAAAGGATCGAACTGCACGTAAAAAAATTCGACATCACCCAGCTTCATTATTTTGGTCGGCACGACGTCTCAAAGTTGACCAAAATTTCGAAATTTTTTCACTATTCTCGCCATAATTTCTAAACGGTTGTCACTGGACGATTTCTAATGACATATTCGTGATCTACGACCTCGATTTAATAGGAAACGATAACAAGGTCGACGATTTTCGAAGAAAAAAATTTATTTGGGACTTAGAAAATTTTTCTTTAATTCTTGTTCATATTCGAGTACAATTCCGGTTATGCCTTGAACTTCATATTTCAAAGCAGTGTACCAAATTTCAATTCAATACGGCTATAAGTTTCGGAGATATTGGAAAAAATATGTAGTTTTCTTCTCGATATCGTTGTTTTTTCGGTCTACCTCGAGAAATAATTATTCAATCGTGATGAAACTTCGCAGCTAGTTCGAAAATGTTGAAGGACAACATTGTGCGAAATTTCGTGATGATCGTGTTATTAGAACAATTCGAAAAAAAAATTTTTTTTTTTTAATTTTTAATATTCTGTGATCTCATCATATTATCCTCATTAAATTCTATATGAACCTTCACACTGTCATTTTTCGATAAAGTACTGGATTTCAATGCGATCTAATCTGTATTTTTGGAAATATTGGCAAAATAAAATTTTGAATGGGTATCTGTGGAATCATTGAGTGGATTTTACCCATTCACGAATTCGGCCTTCGTTATTAAGGTCCAAACCTTCTTTACAAATATCGAGTCTCTAATGTTTCTTTCGTAAAGTTATTGTGTTTACAGTCGGACATTAGGGGTTTTTCTTAATTTCTCCACTCCAGTGATCTATCTCAAAACGATATGAAATATTAATAACTGTTTTGTTTTGGCTTTGTCAGATGATCAGTGAACAATATAACATGAACGTCCCAAAATACTGATGCCAGAAGTCTGCTAGCTGACGTTTGAATTTTGATCGCTTCTGATGGCTTTCGTATCGACTGCTGATGCTCAATTCGACCCAGCAGTGTAGTGATGAATTCATTTTTTATCGACTGTCACATATTGACCCAAAAATCCTGTTCATTTCGCTTGAAAAGCTCCAAGCATCGGAATAGACAATCAGGTCGATTCTGTTTGCAAATAGCAATATTGCTAGGAAAAAGATAGTGCTATCACAACAAGATTGGAATTATTGGTATTCTGATCAACGATTTTGAGCAATATGGTCTGTCACTTTAACAAGAATCTTGCTATCAACATTGCTATCTTAGCAACCTCAAAATAGTACTTGCTATGCTTCATAACAAGAAAGTTTAGAAAAGGAATCTCTCAGAGATCCATTTGTTTCAGTATTATTTCTTCCAAGAATTCGAAAATATTGAAGATAGGGAAGAATGTGCTAATAGAAATGTGTTCAAGGTTCTCTAGAATATTTAATTTTGGATTCTTAGACTAAAACACCGGCATAGTGAGCAACAGCTGACCTGATTATTCTAATGATCTCAACAACAGCCATCCCTTTGAATTCCCAACAGAAAAGTTCATCGAATTTCGAATTATTGTCGCCTGCATGAAATTGCTGCATTTGATTTCTGGAAACCAAAATTCTATCGGTATCCAGGAAATAGGTCGATTTGACTATAATTGATTTTTCTGTTTCTAACATTTTCGAATAAGTCGATGTTTACATGAATAAAAAAAAGTATATGCTAATGGAAATGTGTTCAAGGTTCTCTAGAATATTATTTAATTTCAAGGAAAATTCTTAGACTAAGATACAGGCATAGGCAACAGCTGAGATGATTATTCTAATCATCTCAACAACAGCAATCCCTTTGAAGTACCAACGAAAAAGTTTATCGAATTTCAAATATTCAACGCCTGAATAAAATTGCTGCATTTGATTTCTGATAACCAATATTTTATTGGCATCCAGGAAGTTGGTTATTGGTCAATTTGACTCGTTTCGTTTCCTAACATTTTTTATGTCGATGTTTACATGAATAAAGAAAGCCGTAGATAAAGGTTATGTATGCGAAACCATAAAGAAAACTCACGAATTAGGGTTATTTTCTTCTTACTTGTAGTTCTTAAGTCACAAAATACAGTGTTGTGAGCTCTAAAATCACCAATTATGGAAGTCTATGATAGCAATATTGTTATGACAAAATTCATAACAAACATTGCTATAACACTCGAAACAGAATACGTAACATCATGGCCATATTGCTATTCGCAACTACTGCTAAGCGATACGCCCTCTGGCGATAGAAATTCGAACACTTCCAAGCTAGTAGTTTTTCGACGTGCCCGTTATTCTAACGTAATTTGCTTACATTTGGAGTTCATTTTCGAGCTTTTGTGTTGTTCTCAGAGTTGAAATTTTGGTATATCGAAAGTGTTTGTAATATTCATCAATTCATTTTCTCCAAAGCCAAATGAAAGTAAAGTTTATTTGGAAACCGCATTTGGCAGGGAACTCAATGATACGAGAAAGGCCTGGATTTTGAAATTGAAGATTGGAAAACAGTTCACGAAATACAAGAAAGTATGTGCACTGCATTTCTCTGGAGATATGTTTATTTTCATAAAGGTAAATTACAAGTATTGATTTCGAAATGAGTTCATGTCCAGATATTTTAGGTGTAAATGAAAATAAAGTAATTTTGATGAAAAATGCTGATCCTGCAGAGAAACTGCCAAGCACTTCTGCAGCTACCTACTTCACACGCTACACAAAATCATATTCAAAGAGAGTGATCTGGTTGAAAACCTGACAAAAACGAAATATACTGTTATAGTTGATAATAGCTAAAGTTATATTCATATAAATACCTTGATAATTTTCATTTCTACATAGGTAGGTTGAACCAGCTGTGACATTTTTCATTTTGTATGTGTATCTTGAGCTGGTGTGATATGAAAATAAATCAATTATATGTCAATCTGTTTCCTTTCTTTTCTCTTGAAATACGATGCAATAGAACTAAAGCAGAAAAGCTGTTTTTTCATTTTATTGATTCACTCATTTGTAAACAAAGAGAACGAGTCCTATCATTTAGACTGATTCTAGATTAACCACATAATATGGCTTGCATTCAGCACTTCTTCACATTGATAAGAGTCCTTGAATTACTTATTGAGGTGCCTATTTTTCCAGAAATTCAAGTAAACTTGGATATTGTTTCATTTTGATCCACCAAGCAACAGACACTAAAATAACATCGAAATTATCCTCCAGGAACGATTTGAAGCACGATTTTATATCGTGATCCAAACGAAAACTTCCTTCTCAAGAAATCTTACACAAAATTTTAATAATTTCTTTGTATATTCAAGTTCTGCTTAATAAATATTCTTTCTCCACCACATTTCTAAGGTTTGTTTACATAAAACTACTAGCTTGGACAGGTTCCGAATTTATCCGTTAGGACGCTGGCATCTTCGCAGAAGTTCCCAATAAATTAGAAAGATAGCAATATGACTAGAATAGCAAGGTTCATAGCAATACGCAAACAGAATCGACTTCGAAAATTTTAATTCAATCAGTTCGTTAATTTCTGAATCATTATTGAACAAGAAAATTTTCAGGTGGGTTTCTCCAAAACCACGGAGTAGATTTCACTCATTTGCTTTAATAATATCCTCTTGTTAGTTTGATCTACTCCATAAAGATATAAAAAACTAAGGTTGAATTCAAATATTTTTCTCGAAAACATACAAAACAAATCCGTTATACTTTGAATGGTGGAATAGTAGGTTAAGCTTTGTGTAAAATTCGCAATTTCTAGGTTGAATTTAATTCAGGTTATCTGTATAATTTGGGAAACTGTGACGTTATAAGGAAATTCGACCTATACTCTATTGATGTTATCTTATCGAACATAAGATCTAGGACAATACTTAAATTAAGTGCTTGTTGAGAAAATTATTGTTTTGATTTTGGACTATTTTTCTGTCTTATTTTCGACTTGTGAACAATCTTGAACGTCAATCAGTTCAAGGATGATTTGTGCTCATAAATTCAATGAAAACTTGAAATTATCGATGGATTACTTCATTATTTTACGTGAACTTTTTAGCGTAGAGACAATATGATGATTTTCAATAGTTTGAAATTTTTCACTTCGAAGTATAGTTGCTATTAATTTATTAAAACAATACATACACAGGGTGATTCCGGAGGAAGGACACCGTCAGATTTTAGGATAAGTTTACACTAGTTAAGACAGTCTCGAAAAAATGTTTGGTTTATGGTTCGGGGTCTCTATTGAGAATATACAGGGTGATTTGTCCGATTCGACCTATTTTACTTTTATCGATAACTTTGGTATGGCTTATTCGATTTTAATGAAATTTTCAGCGAAGTGCAATATTGATGAGCACATTCATTAATTTCAAAAAATTTTTCAAAATAAGCGGTTGTTATTGTGGTAATTCCATGTCAATTGTGCAGGTTGAAAAATCACCCTGTACATCGCGTTTCCTAAACTACGCTATCTGTTTACGGTTCCACTGTAATAAGTCATTATTCAAGATTTTCTAATTTTTTGGCACACTTCTAGTTTTCCGAGGAATCATTTTCAAAAAAAGACAATGTCGAAATTTCGCCCCAATCGATTCTACTTTTATTAATAACTTTGGTATGGCTCATGCAATTTTGATGAAATTTGCAGTGTAGAACAATCTTAATGAGTACATTCAATAATTGTATTAATATATCGAAATACAGGGTTGTATTCGCGATAATTTCAGAATTTCAGATTAATTGTGCAGTTAAAAAAAAGACACAAAAGACATTGCTTTTCCAAATTTTTTTTATTTGTTTCAGATTCTACCATAATGTGTCATTATTGAGAGGTTTTTAATTTCTTTGGCACACCTCCGGTTTTCCAAGAAAACATTTTTGAAGATGATAATAATCGTATTTTCCAAGTTGTTCGTCACTTCTAAAATATTCTATTCAAAGTCGGAATTTATTTTCAATTGCTTATTTTCTGTATAGAATCATTCCATTCTGAAAATAACTTAATTGAATTTTTTGCAAACCTCCGCTTTTCAATAAAAGGGTTATTTCTATGAAGCAGTGACGTTATGTGATTTCGTTCAATAAAGTCGCATGGAAATTTAAAAAAAATTCTATTATCTATTTATTCGAAAAAGAGAAAACCATTTCGAAAATTCAATGTGAATTTCCTATTGATCCTAAATTCCACTTGTCATTTGTTTCGTATGTATGTTAAAAATTTGTTTTCATGTGTGTAGATTTGTTTGGTTTATGTGCATATGAAGTATTATTCTGAATTTAATGATTTCATACAGAATATGAGCAATTAAATATGAATTTGGAATTTGAAAAAAATATTCTACAACTTAAGAACTGCTGTGCATCCTTGGAATATACAGCTTTAATACGTAGTGTAGAATATTCTCACTGCGTTTGCGCCAAATTTCGGTTATGCTCTTCTTCAAACATTTTTTCTCGGAAAACCGGAGGTGTGCCGAAGAAATTAAAAACCTCTGAATAAAGAAATATTATTAAAGAATCTGAAACGAATCAGAAAATTTTGAAAAAGCAATGTACAGGGTGTTTTTTTTTCAACTGCACAATTCATAGGAAATTCTGAAATTATCACAATTACGATCCTGTATTTTGAGAGATTTTTAAAATTATTGAATGTACTCGGTCAGGTTGTTCTACACTGCAAATATCATCAAAATAAGATGAGCCATACCAAAGTTATTAAAAAAATTAGAATCGATTGGAGCGAAATTTCGACATTGTCTGTTTTTGAAAAATATTTTCTCAGAAAACTAGAAGTGTGCCAAATGAATTAGAAAATGTCAAATAATAACTTATTATAGTAAAATCGTAAACAGATAGCGTAGTTTAGAAAACGCGATGTACAGGGTGTTTTTTCAACCTGCACAATTGATCTGGAATTATCACAATAACAACCGCTTATTTTGAAAAAAATTCAGAAATTAATGAATGTGCTCATCAATATTGTACTTCGCTGAAAATTTCATCAACATCCAATGAGGCATACCAAAGTTATCTATAAAAGTAAAATGGGTCGAATCAAACAAATCACCCTGTATATTCTCAATAGAGACCCCCAACCATAAATCAAACATTGTTTCGAGACTGTCTTAACTAGTGTAAACTTATCCTAAAATCTGACGGTCTCCTCCGGAATCACCCTGTATAGTGTTCATGTTGAATAAACTTTAATGCGGTCATATCATATAGTATAATTTTTCATACTTTACTCGGACTCAAACTTTTTTTGCGAGCTTGTTTCAGGGCATAAGGGTGCTTTCTCCAAAGGTCTGTATTGCTCTATTTTCTAGCACTTAAGTGCCAATGCAAACGTGGCGTTTTTTGTTTTGAAATAGTGAAAATTAATATACCTGGGTGTTTTCCTAAAAGAACGAAAGAAATTGTAATAGAAAAGACAAGATCGTATTCCTGAATATGTATGCGAAGTGATTCGTTTATTATAAGAAAAAGGTTTTTTTAAACCGGCCGTTAGTGTTAGTGGTATGTCTACCATACATTTGTCAAAACATCAAACTTTACCTGGGACAGGTTATTTTGACGAAAATAAATCATTTCGTGTCCGAGGTGATAAGAATAAGGCATCCCTTGGTATCCTTTCCGAAGAATGACCACTTGATTTCTTGGAAACTAGCCCCCTGAAATTGCAAACTGAAATTTGTTGAAAAATATAGTTGAAGTCGTCTTTCTTATTCAATTCCCAAGAATGAACAGTCTGAACACGTTGCAGTCCAACCCAAAATATTATTTTTTTGCAGCTTCATTTTATCGTTGTTTATTCTTTATCTTTGAAGCATATTTTTGTTTTCGAAAAATGATCTATGGGGAGCATTCACTATTTTTCAATGGAAACAGATATAAAATACCAATCAGGTATTTCTTGCGAAAACAATAAAAATGTTACGAAACACTTACGGTCAGTCGAAGTTATTCTGTTTCTGTCGGCCTAACGGCTTCCTGAAAAATTAAGAAAATAATCTCAAAGTTCCAACTCAAAAACCGATACCGTTTGGCCGATTTTGCACATCAACGAACTCAACCGTCGTATTTTGAAATTCAACCTACCCTGAAATTTTCAAGTCGATTCAAGGATTCTGCATACTCACGTTATCGTTCATTCGGCCCTCCTGGCAGAATAGATTGTATCACCGAATTTTTCATTTTTTCGGGAAAATAATCGAAAATTACATAAATATCTACAAATCTGTAATTTTTACGCATTATTTTCTGTTTTTTTTATAGGTTTTCAGTCCCAATATCTGAAACATAACTATCAGAATTAAATAAAAAATGTTATTTATAGAAACAAATATACTTAATTTTCAATAATTCTGTTTCAGATAATGCGAGTGAAAAACCTAAAAAACTCCTGAAAATAATACGAAATCCTCCCGAAGTAAGCTTCAATCGATCATTTTTACGCACCTGTGCTTAAATAACCGATAATGCATGTACAGTGTGAATCACTCTAAGAAATTCATGAACATTCGTAAACAAAAAAAGGGAATTCCCAACCGTCATAATTTCCTTCCAAAATCACCCTTCCGCAACCCCAACAGATGCGCCCTTTCGTTAGAAACCTGACATCCGAAACGAGGGGGGGCTAACGCCTACCTTCCGGGAATTCCGCCGTGGAACCGGCAACGTCGCACTCCGTGAATATTCCGTAGCGAGCTAGTCGATCTCCCACAGCAAACAAAAGCCTTGCTTCAGATCTTTCGAGCGTCGTCCACGTCGAATTCAGGGAGAATAGAGATTGTTCTCGCTCTCAGATGATCGCAGTCGATCCAGTTTCCAGTTCTTTCCGTGATGTGAGTGAAGTTGTCAATCAATATGCCCATGGTGAGCAGTAAGGACGGTCGAACGTACGCGAATATGAAACATAGGACCGGTTAACGTGTCTTACGAGTGCGTATCGTGAGGGAGTTTCGAAAATGATGACCAAGGAGGGCCCTCCTTCCCCCAACAAAGTCAAAACTAAGGCAGTGGCTATAGTGGCGCCTCAACGCAGCAATAGTCTGGATTATCTGAATTTTCAGGAGAAGAGGGACTTGATTGCCTCATCCCTGTCCATCTCAGATTTCTTGAACGTAGGAAGTAACGCCACCAAAGAACTGAAAGAGACTACCAGTTTGATTATAGGTGAGGATGTTGTTTTTAATTAAAATACCTGTAGTTGTTGTGAGTCAGAATACCTGCGATTGTTTCGTTCAAGGTAAACATTGGTCGTAAGCAGGAGATTCAACGTTACTTGATTAGAATTGGTTTTGTACTTGATAAGAAATAAACAATATATTAAATGCTAGAATTGATGAAACGTTTTAGTTTTATATGTTGAAAGGACAAAGGTTTATTTTGTACCTGGAGTTTTTGTATATTTTAAATCTAACAGTTATTAACCGATATTTTGGAATTTGAGGAATTTCTGTGGCTCCAAAATTATGAACTTGAACTGTTGCCAATTTTCCGTCGATGCAGAACCTTCTACGTTGCTTTGAAACAGGAAATTCTTAAATAATCTATTTTCCTGATCTGTTGTTCTTCTAGATATTTTGGCGAAATTCCCTACTTTGATAATGATGATTTCCAATTTTGTTATTTAGTCCACTGACTTTGAAAAGTGTTTTTTTCAGTTGAATAAATACTTGATCAGTGAGCCAGCGACAATATCATTCTTTAATTAGCGACTAACGAAAAATTTCTAAAAAACAACTGACATGAGGTGAAGAGACTATTTAAATCTTTCATAAGCTTTCTGGTCGTCGACCTAACCTAACAGCCGATCGTTAACATAATAACTTACGAAAGAAATACCTTAGAAACTCGATATTTGTAGAGTAAGTTTGCACCTTAATTACGAAGGTCGAATTCGTAGATGGGTTGAATCCACCAAATATTTCCAAAAATGCGGATACGAAAAATGACATTCAGAATTTCATGGGCATAATATGATCGGAAAATTGAATATTTGGAAAAAATTTTTTAATATGTTCTGATTGTAAGATCATCACGAAATCCTGCACAAATATGTATATCAGTATTTTCAAATTATCCGCCAGGTTTCATTATGATTGAATCGGTATTTTTGGGGTTATTCCGGAAAAAAAAACGATATCGAGAAAAAAACACGAAATTTGACTATTTTTTCCCGATACATATCTCTGGGAATTCACACCGTATCGAACTAAAATTTGGTACACCGCAGTGGAATATGGGGAGTTTTTTCAAATATGAATAATCATTTCTGAAAAATGTTTGAAAAAATTTACTGATGGTGCGATCTCATCAAATTTCCTTAAAACTTGTGCCTCGTTTTGCTCCAACTACCTGCCAAGTTTCAATTCAATCTCTGTATCAGTTTCTGAGATAAAAGAAAAATAAACTCCGAAACTATTTGGCTGATTCGGGCCATTAACGGATTTTTTTCAGGGTATATATCTAACTTGAACGTTATAATTCACTTCCTTAATAATTTGCAATATTCCGAAATTGTTCATTGTGCAACATTTTTTCCAGAAACTGCACTTGACAAATATTATTATTTCTATAAATTGAAATTTTATTTATTTTTTGAAGTTCTTCAAATATTGTAGAGAACCCCTAGAAAAAACCCGAAAAATAATGCAAAATCAACCCAAAATATCATCTAATCGATATTCAAATTGTTGATTAATTTGCTTGTGATTTTCTGATCTGAGGACCAAGATGCAAAGATTGTATTCATAATTCGAAATCAAATATCTACTTTGTATTACGATATGAATCATTTGCATAATGAAGTATGTAACTCAATCCTAATTGATAGAGCAATCGAATCATATTTGCAACCTGGTCGAACACTCTTAAAGTTGTGTAATTTCTTGTTTCTGAATAAGAAATTAACTAGAACGCCTTGTTGATTTTTAATGCATTTTTTCGTAAATCTAGAATGCTAATTTTAACACCTAGCAAGTCATTAATATAGCTCAAGATTCCTCCTAGAATGTTGGAGATACGAATATCTATAAATCATTGTTGTAAACGATCGAAAATTAAAATCATATTTTAGATATTTCTAAAGTGTGCCGAACAATATTCTTACATGAAATTGAAGCTTGCCGATTGTATTTTTATTGTTCGGACCGTCAAAATCATAAGTATCTAGATAACCCTAGTAACCCTACTTTATTGTGGATTTTTTTCAATTCTGCGTTCTGAAGGAATACCTTTATAATCTCCCTCCGTTAATGAATGTAGTGTTAAATGTATATAAATCTCATTTCGTGGTTAATTAATTTTATCATCAAGGAGAATACGAAATACATAACTAATCTCCCACGCTTTCATTCGAACACGTTCAAAATTGAGAAATTCCTGTGAGAATTATTTCATTCAATCTTATTTGTGTAGTGTGATATATTATATTTCGTTATTTCTCATTAATGTTATTGTAAGTTATATTAAAAGCTGTGAATTTTTAATTAGTGACATAAATTGGAAACTACCACGAACAAAAGAAAAATTTGAAACCATTCCCAAAAAGGGTCATCTCTTATGTTGGTTTACATGACAATTTATTAAATTTTTTTGTAGGTAATTTTTTTTTAATTTTGACTTACTGGTTCTTGGGAGGGAATTTCCGAATTTTGAAGCGAATATTTTATTTTCCCAATATATTTCTAGAAGGGTTTATAATCAGTATTGAATAATTGAGTAAAATATATTGTTAAATTCCATTGTTTTTTTTTTTTTTTTTTGAAGAAATGCAGTGTTGTCTGAGATGTTTAGAATTATCGATCTCCGTCTGTAACGGCCGATGCATTCAGTCGGCACGCCACTGCTCAACGGTTCATTATTCAACCTGAAGCCCCTTATGCATTTTACGTGTTTTCATGCTCTCCCCTCGTTTCGCTCTCTCCCACAAAGACCCATCATCAGGTGCAACGAATTTTATACCTGATTACAAAATGGCTGTTGAATATTAGTTGGTTTATCCTTCTTTTCGTCATTTAACACCACGAAGGTTTTATCGAACGTTCATATTCGATGGAACAAATTCCATTTTTTCCGTGTATCTAGAGCCGAATGTTTATTTTGAAACTTTTAAATGTCCTACGATGCTTCCGAATGGCTCTCGCTACGAACGCGAGCGCTGTTGCCGCATCTACCGAATTCCTCAGGATATGGGGGAAATGTGGAAGTGTATTATTTACCGTTAATAATGAATCGATTAGATTGGTTCCGGCGTGGAGTAGATTATTATGCTAGAGGATGTTATTTTATGAATATTCTTAACAGTTTCCTTCGTGATGAATATCAGTGTAATTTGAATGGAAATGGGATCAACGTTTATTTGTAAAGACAAAGAAGAATATCTCTGAACATAACTGCGTGTTTGCAGGAAAATCATTCGAGGTAGAGAAAACAAGGAAATGTTCAATTTTATGAGATTGTTTCTCATAAGTTCTCTATGAAATGTTTATTGATTCACTATAAAGTACTCACCCCTTATCGACATTAATACTGCATATAGAAAAAAGTTTCATATGACAATTCTTTCTTTGATGAAACTCTATAAAAAATACGGAAACGTCCAGGTTTCAGTAGATTACAAAATGTTTTTATGGGGGACCATGTATATAAGTGATTTTTTGGAATGATCTATTTTTTTGATTTCGAAAATATATAACTGGCTGAATTCTGCATGAATTCTCACCTTATAATTTTCCGATGAAGTTTCAGATTTCAATTCGACAGAACCTTTATTTCTGGAAATATGGCGAAATTTAATTCAACTTTCGTAATTCAGCTCCAAACGACTTATTACTTTCAGATTTTATACATAATAATTTCCAAAGGGAACGACTGAGAAAATCAATATTTGTAGAGCAGATTTAAAGAATGAATATTGAGGTGTAATCAGGAAATGGTTTGAATCCGCTCCAGGTTTCCATTCAATATTTCTTGTCCCCAATATTTCCAAAAAAACAGATTCTTCTGTAATATATTTACACAAATAATTGCATTTGACAAGTTTGCCAGAGGTTTTAGGTTAACTTAGTCCGTTTGTAATCAGGTATTTGTGAATACACGTAGTAAGATTTCGATTTAAATAATATAGAATAGATGCTACTGACGCTACTGATGATTCCAAATCGGAAGATAAAAGATGAAACCTGTGTCCAGTATTATTTTTGTATTGTATTTTATTATTTAACCGTTTTCTCAAGTCTTTCACTTCGATCATTTCAGTGGAAATAATTTTGCAATATAAATGATCGGATATTTATTTCATTATAAAGAAGAAGCTATGCAGTTAATAGTGGAAAATAACATCAGGTAAATGACCACTATGACCACGCTTACAGGACCATATCCATTTAATGAAATTTTCCATAACCAAATCGTAAAGTGGCTGCCCTATGTCCTCGATAGCCTCACGAATTCCATCTTTGAGTTCTTGAATCGCCGCTGGGCTATTGGCGTAGACCTCTTTCACGTTGCCCCAAAGGAAGAAGTCGCAAGGTGTTAAATCACAAGATCTCGGTGGCCAATTGTGATCACCTCTTCGAGAGATAACACGGTCCGGAAACTTTTCCCGCAAAAGATCAATGGTTTCGTTGCTTGTGTGACACGTAGCGCCGTCTTGTTTAAACGTAAACGTTGTCCAGATCAATACTATCCAATTCCTATTGCTATTGGTAACTATTGCTTCAGCCTCATTTTCGAAAAAGTGTGGTCCAATGACTCCGCCGGACCATAAACCGCACCAAACACTCACACGTTGAGGATAGAGAGGCTTTTCAACAATAACTCTAGGGTTTTCCGAGCCCCAGATACGACAATTTTGCTTGTTGACGAAGCCACCGAGGTGGAAATGGGCCTCATCTCTCAAGATGATTTTTCGATGGAATTCCGGATCATTTTCATGCATTTGAACGACCCAATCAGCAAAGACACGACGTTGTTGATGATCGGTCGGCTTGAGTTCTTGTGTTAACTGAACGACGAGGAATGGACAAACCTTGGTTTTCTTCAACACTTTCGGCTACAGCAGCAATATTCTCGGCTGTTCTTAAGCCACGTGCACGGGTTTTATTCTTCACATCACTAACTTGTCCCAACAGCTCGAATTTTTCCACCAATTTCTTCATTGCGGTCCGACAAGTTGCTTCACGACGACCCAAAAATGTTCGAGTTTTACGAACCGTCTCTGCTAGATTTTCACCATTTTTATAGTGGATTTTAATAATTTCTATACGTTGTTGAAGCGTGTATCGTTCCATTTTTATTAATGGCGTAGTTTCTACTTGTCAAATGCAAAAAAGCTTCAAAAGTGACATCTACCGAAATAGGGGGCTATTCAAAATAACACCTCTTATTGGAAAACCCTATATTATGCAGAGGTATTACAGAAAAATCTGTAATTTTCATATGATTTTAGTAATAACCTTTATCAAGTGGATTCGTCTTCATTTTAGGTTTAAAACAGATCTGATCGAATTGAAATCTGGTGCTCTGTTGGTAACCGACGGCGTGCAGGTTGATGCGAAATTTTGTAAGGATTATATTATGGCAAAATGCTGTGAACACTCCTGATTGAACTTCATTGCTTCTCTAGACTTTTCGTACTCATAGTTCAAAAGAAAATCCTGGAATCATTCCAGAATAATTGATTGTTACCTGCAAAAACAAGTTTATGGGATCTTGACACAACTTTTCTTACAAAAATTCGGCACGAGAAAATAAAATGTAAACCTCAAATAAGAAGTGCTCCATAAACAACGTTTATTGCGATGCTTTGAATGTTATTTAAGATATTCAAATCTCCCTGCGGCCACTCCAGAGCATCGGATATAAAACTTTATGATTTATTGTTCCCTCTGAGTTCTCTTCACCGGAAAAAAGTTTATTTTGCTATTCTCCTTGTTTTTTTCCAGAAACGAATCAAAAGAGAATATAGAGTAAATATTCAAACTGAAGTGTTCGTAAAAGTTGCGCTACTCTACCGATTTTGTCCTCAATGTCGTGACGTCATTGGTGGACGCGCATTGTTTGGAAGATGTATATTATATTATGTTTTGTTCGATTCAATTAATGAAAGAAACTAATTTCTACTGCAAATATATCGAGTAAAAAACATTTTAACATTCTTGTCGCTTATAATAGCCTTTGAAAGATATCATTTCATTCTATTCGATACGTTTGACATCTCAACTCATTTTAAAAAATAACAATCCAAACATACAGAGTGTAACAGCCAAATGGAATAAATTCGATAACGAATAAATGAGGGCGTGTTGGGAAAAACGCTCGGACACGTCGATTTGTAATTTTAAATGCGCATATTTTTCAAGAAAATAATATTCTATAGGGTGTTCCATGTGACCGTGGCCAACAGCAACTTTCTTATTTCAAATGCAACCCCCTATATATTATTTATTTTTTGGATTCTTCAGAGAATTCTAGACACAATTCATGCACAATGTCATATACCTATCTTTAACTATTTCGGAAATATTAAGTGTTTTCAGATTTAGTGCAAAAATCAAAGTTTTAAATAAAAATTATTTTATTTCACAAATTGGGTACATTACACTTGAAACCTAATAAGTAATACTGATTATTTCTTAATAATTAAAAAAAAAAATTAATGTCAATGTAGGAAATGTTCAAAATACTCGCCGCGAACGTCTTGGCAACATGCTAATCTGGTGTAGAATTGTCTTCTAACGTTACTCAACATTTCTGAAAACACTTAATATTTCCGAAAAAGTTGAAAATAGGTATAGGACATTGTACATGAATTATGTCTAGAATTTTCTGAAGAATCCAAAAAATAAATAATATACAGGGGGTTACATTTGAAATAAGAAAGTTGGTATTGGCCACGGTCGCATGGAACACCCTCTATAATTTTATTTTCTTGAAATCTATGCGCATTTAAAATTACAAATCGACGTGTCCGAGCGTTTTTCCTGACACGCCCTTATTTATTCGTTATCGAATTTATTCCATTTGGCTTTTACACTCTGTATATGTGGAAACTATAAAACTATAAAAGCTAAAAATTAACAGATTAAAAACGTGAAACATAACATACTTAAATCATGTGATTCGACTATAATAATCGACCAGTAATTACATCGGAACTTTTCATCAATAATTTTGTGGTCAGAAAAATTGAATTTGTGTCTGTCGTATTTGCATGTATGGACAAGGCTGTCATGTCTATAATGTTCTCACACTTCCAGATATGTTGGTAAACTCTATTTTATTGTTTTGTATGCCCTATACATATATGTACCATCACAACCACCTCAATCAATCTGGTTTATGAGACATCGTTGTTGTCTTTCAGTCTAAAAAATGAAATAAAATTATATTTTCCATACATATCCTATCAGATATGAAATACTCTTCGTTCTTTTTCATGGTTCACAGAAAACAATAAAGATCACCAAAATCACGCAACAGGCCTGCCAGCTATCTATGAATCCTGTTTGCTATCTTTCCCCCCTTTGAAGAAGCTTCAAGACAGGGTTTGTAAATAGAGATATCTATGAACCTCGCTTCTAGATAATTTTATTTGGCATACAAAAGACTGTGTTCCGTTCGTTTCTCTTTCATTCCTGCGATTTTGTTTCTATGGTATATTTTTACCATGTCGAATTCCTCGTGACATTTAAAATGAGACGGTATAGTATGCAGTTCCTTAAATAGCAAGGCGTGTGCATACATTCTTGTCGTTTCTAAGGATAAATGTGTTTTTTTTTTCGGGTCATTGCTCTTTCTAGAACAATACACCCTTCCTATTCTGAACAAGAAACAAGGGGTCTTCTGACTTAAGTTTTTACTCCGATTTTCGATGTTTTTTCATTTCCGGTTTGTGTCATTGTGTCTGACAATTATTTAAGCCGAATCGCTGTCCGAAAATAGATCTCGAATACAAAATTATTGTATACTGCGATTCGGCTTGAATAATTGTCAGAAATTATGATGAAGTGTGATTATGCAAAATTCAGCAAAAAAAAATATTACGAAATCAATTGAACACTTGCGCAAAGAGCTGGACCTTTTTTCGTCGCGGGGTTTAAACAACTGTCATTTATACTAGCGCGTAGTTGGAGCCTCATCTATCATTTAGTTTGTTTACATTGCAGTGCTCCATTTTGTCAGTTTATCTCCAATGTGTTTTCCCGAGATTTTTCCACTTCAACATTGGATGAAAATATGCAACTGGAATATTGTAAGTGGAGTACTGCAAATGTTACAGGAAGATAACGGAACTTGATTCAATCAACCTTCTAGACAACTACTCAGTGAAGTCTGGAAACTTAGAAATATTAGTAAAATTAAATTTCGAATGGATAAATCTACGGAATCATTTGGCGGATTCAACCCATTCACTTATTCGAGAGTTGTTTTTACTGCTCCTTAAAAATCGAGTCTTTGAGTTTTTTCTCACGAAAGTTATTGTGGTTTCTTCCTCGGTTTCTACATGAGCAAATTGTTAAAAGCGTGTTCTGTAATCTCTTATTCGCAAATTTCAATCACAAGCTATTAACTCATGAAAATTCACTTCGCGGAAAACTAGCTTTGATATTGTCCTATGAATATTATATTATATTATGAAAAAAAATTCACTAAACTCTCATAAGTTCCATAAGTATTCCACAAGAAATGAGGAATTATTTCATATCCCCAAACACAATACAACTTAATTTGAATATTCGCCAAAATATCAGTGTATCAAGCTCTTCAACCATCTACCGAAATATACTAAGTCTCTGGAACTCAAATTTTTTTTTTCAAATTGTTCTAATGACACGATCATCTCGAAATTTTGCATAAAGTTGTCTTTCAGCATCTTCAAACTAGCTGCGAAGTTTTATCAGGATTGAATCACTATTTCTCGAGTTATACTGAAAAAAGCAACGATATCGAGAAAAAAACTATTATATTATTATATGACATATTTTTTCCCGATAACTTCAAAACTTATGATCGTTTCGAACTGAAGTTTATTACACTGCTGTGAAATATGAAGCTCAAAGTCCTAGTGGAATTTTTTTCTGGATATGATAAATGGTTTTCGAAAAAAAAAATGTTTTGAATTTACTGAGAGTATGATCCTGACAAAATTTGGCTCAAAGTTGCGCGTTGTTATACACCACCTAATGGCCAAGTTTGAATTCAATCGCTCAAGTAGTTTCTGAAATAAAAAATAAATAACTTCAAAATTTCAAGTGGCTATAACTCCGAAACTTTTAGACAGATTTGGCCCATTAACGAACTTAACCGCGGCATTCCAATGCGCGACCTACCCTGAAAGTTTCAAGTTGCTAGCTCACTCCGTTCGACAGTTATCGTGTCCACGGTCGGCCGGCCGGACAGAATCGATTTTGACACCGGATCATCAGTGAGTCCAATCTAGTCGTCTGAGACCATTTTGGGCTCAATCATCGAAAATTACAGACATTTGGACAAAACGATAGCACGCTGTTCCCCTATAACATGCGCGAAAAAACATCTCGAATTTTCGATATAAGAAGAAATTTTAAATATATGCTCTACAGGCCATCTCAAAGAAACGCGAATAAACAGGACCACACCGTATACTTTACTTTCAGTCCTGAAATTGAATGATTCATATTCATAAATAAATTCATCCTGATACGGAAAAAATTCGTTGAGAGTTGGCAAGTTTAAAGTTCTTGGCTGACACGTGATCAAATTATTCTGTAAAACTTGATGCTACTCATTTCAGCCTACACTAAATAGAAATAAATACCTCGTAGGAAACTTTCGAAAACTTTTGCAATCAAGCGTCGCCCTGACCAATTAGTCGAAGAACAGATTTTTTCTCATTCTTTTATCTCCTGTTCTTGTTTCCTTATTGGAGAACAAAATTACTCTTCTAGAATTCAAGGTGAATTCCGCAGAAGGAAAAACTCTGAGCAGGCTTATTTGGAGACCCAGAACAATGCAAGAAAATTCTATTTCTAATTAATACTTGTTATTAATTATATGACACATTTTTTGAATGAAATTTGTATTGAGATAGTTTTATTAGAAAATTAATTGGATTACATTAAATCATTGTTTAAAGAAAATTTATATCCGTGAGGATTTATAAATAGAACCATTTCATAAACAAAAAACTTTTAGTCCCCAAACAAATCATCAAAAATCAGAAGAATTGCTTCTAAATACAATATAAGGTTTTCAAAACGAACTAAAAATTATTTGATATCTATACTCACTCTAACCGAATTAATTGATGAAAAACAAGGAATGATATTTTTACCAAGACTTTATCACTGCAATAAAAATCTAGAAAAGCACTGTCGTGGGGTCATGAGCTTTTACGCGCTTGTTAAAATTCTAACTATTAGATCAACATGAAATTTGCAATTAGTTGCGTGTTGGTAATATCCACTTGAATACGAAGTTTAAATCTGATTGCATTTGTACTTCTTGAGGTATTGCGGAAATAACGTTGAAATTCCAAATAACAACGAAAGTTTTTCCCTTATAAAGGTGTTATTTTGATATTCAAAGAAAAATGCCATTTTGCAATATAAATAAATGATCGAATATTTATTTCATTATAAAGAAGAAGCTATGCCGTTAATAGTGGAAAATAACATCAGGTAAATGACCACCATGACCACGCTTACAGGACCATATCCATTTAATGAAATTTTCCATAACCAAATCGTAAAGTGGCTGCCCTATGTCCTCGATAGCCTCACGAATTCCATCTTTGAGGTCTTAAATCGACGCTGGGCTATTGGCGTAGACCTTCTCTTTCACGGGGCCCCAATGGAAGAAGTCCCAAGGTATTAAATCACAAGATCTCGGAGGCCAATTGTGATCACCTCTTCGAAAGATAACACGGTCCGGAAACTTTTTCCACAAAAGATCAATGGTTTCGTTGCTTGTGTGGCACATGACGCCGTCTTGTTGAAAGTAAACGTTGTCCGGATCAACTGTTGCTCCAGCCTCATTTTAGAAAAAGTAAGGTCCAATGACTCCGCCGGACCTTAAACCGCACCAAACAGTCACACGTTGAGGATAGAGAGGCTTTTCAACAATAACTCTTGGGTTTTCCGAGCCCCAGATGCGACAATTTTGCTTGTTGACGGAGCCACCGAGGTGGAAATGGGCCTTACACTCAAGATGATTTTTCGATGGAATTCCGGATCATTTTCATGCATTTCAACGACCCAATCAGCAAAGACACGACGTTGTTGAAGATCGGCCGGCTTGAGTTCTTGTGTTAACTGAACTTTATAAGCCTTAAGACCCAAATCTTTATGCAAAATACGGTGTAATGACAGTTGTGGAATGCCTAATTCCAAAGAACAACGAGAAATGGACAAACCTGGGTTTTCTTCAACACTTTCGGCTACAGCAGCAATATTCTCGGCTGTTCTTGAGCGATATGTACGGGTTTTATTCTTCACATCACTAACTTGTCCCAACAGCGCGAATTTTTCCATCAATTTCTTTATTGCGGTCCGACAAGGTGCTTCACGACGACCCAAAAATGTTCGAGTTTTACGAACCGTCTCTGCCAAATTTTCACTATTTTTATAGTGAATTTTAATAATTTCAATGTGTTGTTGAAGCGTGTTTCGTTCCATTTTTATTAATGGCGTAGTTTCTACTTATGTCAAATGTTAAAAAATTACAGCTTCAAAGGTGACATCTACCGAAATAACGGGCTATTCAAAATAACACCTCTTATTGGAAAACCTTTTATCTCCGAAAGTTAATATCGGATCGAATTGAAATTTGGAACATTTTTGTTAAATACTGACTTTTAGGTTTGTGCCAGATTCCATTGAAATTTTATCAATATTTTCAGACAAAAAAAATATTTTTCCTGAAAAATTTTAAAAATTTTCAAATAAAATGTTTCTTAAATTTCCTGTAACAAATGGATACAAACAGAATTTTGGTCTAAGTATTCAAAATCAGATTTCAAAATTGGGGTTTGGGATTTGTCAGGCATGCACGAAGTGACAACGGTGTTCAGTAGAATAGCTTTTTCTGCTATTGAATAATGAAATATTTATTCCTATTCTGTGGTACACACGTGTTCTTTGTAAATATATCCAAACAATTTCCGATTGCGATTTGTCAGTTATATGACAGTATGTGCTCTTCTTTTTCTATTTCTTGGTCGTTGTCTTCTACTCTAACCAGATCGAAGT
Source organism: Myrrha octodecimguttata (assembly GCA_958510865.1). Taxonomy (NCBI): domain Eukaryota; kingdom Metazoa; phylum Arthropoda; class Insecta; order Coleoptera; family Coccinellidae; genus Myrrha; species Myrrha octodecimguttata. The sequence continues at coordinate 67,610,836 of OY294060.1, forward strand.
ATAGCTATCTCTGTTTTCCTAAGCAAAGTAACACATTTGACGTCTTTTTCTTTCCGAGAAAACTGAATTCGACGTTGCCATATCGTGCACTCATGACAAATCCCTTTGAATGCAAATCCCCATTTTCATTTTTCAGTTTTAGGTGATCAAACATTTTTTTAAAAATATAATATTGAAATTATATGTTCGAAATGTGATGTCCTAAAGGTTTTTCATGAAAATAACTGCATTTTCGTTTAAAGGAAAAACCCCCATTATGTTCAAATTTGCATTTGCAGTAATAACCCAAATTCGGGAAAAACCCTCATTCTAGGACCGCGTTTTGGACCCAAATTCTAGTTGGTAATAGTAGGAAAGAGTCTACACCTGATATATTCTATACATCTTGGTACAGACACACCTGGATAACTCTCGAATGAAGTTTGTCGGTTCCCACAGATCTAGCGAGTCTCTTGTTCCCGATTCCATCTCGAGTGAATATCAAGAATGAACCGAATCAGCACGGAACCGGGTTATAAGATCATTACTTCCAATAACCAAGACGACTAATGCTTAAATGAAAAATTAACCAATTCGAATTGCTTTCCTCACACTCTACAAAATACATGATGATATAATTAGATACGATTACTCTTGCAGAAGGTAGAAAGTAGGGTACAGAGCTAACAATCATCGTAGGATTGTCAATTTTTCAATTAGAAATGAGTTTCATGACAGCATTCAATGAATAGTTGATTTTCTTCGTGAAAAACTATTGATCCAAACCAGGATGCATAGAATACCGAATGTCGAATCTTTCCTACTTACCCACTAAGCCACTAAGATTTTGATTTCTAAAACGCGTACCGTCAACTATGGTTCTATTTCTCTCAGTAAACGTTAGTGGCGCTGAAATCGCTTTGTCAAGTCCATACAACTAATGGGGGTTTTTCCTGAATTTGGGTTATTACTGCGAATGCTTATTTGAACTTAATTATTATGGGTTTGATTCATCATTTTCACAAATTACCTTCAGAAAGTATTCAAAATCAGGTTTCAAAATTGGGGTTTGGGATTTGCCAGGCATGCACGAAGTGACAACGGTGTTTAGTAGAATAGCTTTTTTTGCTATGGAATAATGGAATATTTATTCTTATTCTGTGGTACACACGTGTTCTTTGTCAATATAAACAAACAATTTCCGTTTGCGATTTGTCAGTAATATGACAGTATGGCAGTCTGTGCTCTTCTTTTTCTATTCCTTGGTCGTTGTCTTCTACTCTAACCAGATCGAAGTATAGCTATCTCTGTTTTCCTAGGCGAAGTTACACATTTAACGCCCTTTTCTTTACGAGAAAGCTGAATTCGACGTTGCCATATCCTGCACTCAAGACAAATCCCTTTAAATGCAAATCCCCATTTTTATTTTTCAGTCTTAGGTTATCAAACATTTTTTTGAAAATATAATATTGAAATTATATGTTTGAAATGCGATGTTCTAAAGGTTTTTCATGAAAATTACTGCATTTTAGAGTAAAGGTAAAACCCCCATTCCACTAAAGAGAAAGAATTAAGCCATAATCTTATCGATCTGATGGAACTATTGCACAAACAATAAATTTTATATTTAAAATGATAACTGGAACATTTTCGATATGAAATATGTATATTGGAAGAAACAATATAAGATTTATGGTAGGAAATCTTTCACGAATAAAAGAAATGATTTCGAAGCCAGAACAAAGATTTAATTACGGAATGGCCGATTGATATTACTCTTTGATTTTATTGGATAGTTTTGTATTCATTAATAATTATTGTATTGAAAAGTTATACCTGAATTAGATACATACTTGAGAATATATTCAGAAAAATTTTCATGTTTAGTATCATTGAATTATGAATTATTTATTTGTGTTCATGTAATCATACGAATTTGTCATAAGAAATTTAAACCAGAAACCAGACGAATAAATCGTATGTTACGTTCCAATTATTTCCCATAAGTGTTTTTGAATACGAAATTCTAGAATATTTCTTATGCATGAAACTGATAATGAAATAATACATACCTTTTGTAGTAAATATTCAAAAATATGACTGTTTCAAATATGCCAAATTTCGCCTTTTTTCCTCGGTGTTGTTGAAATTTCTGGAATAACTCAAAAATACTGATCGGATCGAACTTGGGAACTAGTTGGCAAATGCTGATACACTAACTTGTGGAAATTTCGTGAGGATAGAATCATCAGAACAATTTTCAGAAAAATAAATCTTTTCAAATGTTGTATATTTTGCGATCTTGTGATCATATGATCCACGCGATATTCTTCATTTCTTTGTGGGCCTTGAAGCTGTGATTTTTTTCTATCAATGTGCACATGCGCGCAAGAGCTACTTAAGTCACGTTTATAATTCTATAGAATGTTGATATTCTTTACATCATCAGAGAAATCATCCATCCTGTATGAAGATGATAATAATTATGTTACCTCATGAATACCAAAATATTTTTGATAGATATCTGGATAAATGAGCAGATAAGAAACATCCATTACCGAAATATTCTCTATCTTGATCAATCTTCAACATCCGTCGACTTTGATCCATTGAGATATTCACTGTTAGCCATTCACTCGACAATATGTAAATACTTTCACTTTTCGATTGTGGCAGATTACAAATCGAGATCCAGCACCTGTTTTACTGTAACGATTTGGCAATGAATGCCAGTTGAAACACGATTCTAATTGATTCAAACATAAACGAGAACTGTTTATTATAGGGAATACGTTCATTGAACATACGTCAATTAAAATGATTGTGGTAAATTTTACCACTTGAATGCATTCACCCATAATCAGGAGCATGCAAGTTCATAGTTGCTTGTTGATTTGTAGGGAAAATATCAACGAACGATGAACTCCTAATATTTACACAGCCATCCACAGAAACATAGAATTCTTGAACACATAGACATACAGAGGTTCTCCATGTCTGTGTTCGAAATGTCATACTACCATATATCAGACATTCTGTGGTTCCACGAAGAATGCTCACAGGGCACCGTGCATAGAAGACTTTAATACCGTGACGTAAACTCTTATTTAGGAAAACTGGCCACTAGATGGACCCGCTAATATTTTCATCCTGAAATATTCTCATCCTCAATACAAATACATCCTCCAAAGGATAGAGAGTTTTGATTCGTAATCATGGAAATCAGTTACGGAAGGATTGAGGTATTATGTAGTTTTATATTGCAATAAAACATGGGGAATCGTTTTGTTTTGTGCTAAAAATGCACATAATCTGTACAATTCGAAATTAATTCATTACTCTGTGTTTAACCGAGTAGAACACCATGGTCGAAATTAATGAAAATTGCCCATCTAGATTTATTAGGAGTAATACTTCTGCATATTTAGAGCTTTCATAACTTAGTGAGTTTCTTGCTTGAGCATTATATAAAAAAATTAATTTCAAATCGTAACTCATCAGGAAATAAGCTGTAAGCATCGATAGTAATAACTGTTGTTTGTGTTCATTTAATGGTTGACTGGAGACAAATGAAACTAAGTGAAGGAATAACTTTATATTGGGGAACCATTCTACACTAGAACTGTACCTGTAAATACTCTCCAATTTTCTCCTGTACCATCTTCATCAATTCCTGTTAATTTTTTGCATCATTTCAGTCTTATGTATAATATTTTGCACATGAGATATGGAAAGAACCATCTCAATATCGTTGCAATTATATGCAATGAAGAATAGTAGATTGGCTGAATGGCTGACAAAAAATATTAATGATGCATCACGTCATCGCAGTTATGGAGTGGATTGAAGAACAACTCACGTAATCGTCCATAACTACTCGTAATTATTTGCCATGATCAAATGACTCATACAAATATCCAGTCGAAAACAACATCCCATTTAAATCGACTGGTCGGAAAGAATAACACATCTTATTATTGAAAGTTCAATGGATCATTCTGCAACTTGTGGAGGCGGTTTCTCTTAACTCCTATACCTACGAGTGAACTGATATTCATTTCTTTGTAAGGTCAATTTTATTCTTCATCCATTTAAGAGACGTTTGATTTTGTGACATGTCGATCTGTACCCGATTTCGTTGTCTGTAGATCTCAAAGTCATAGAATAGCATTATCTCATTTGTCTATGGTATGTCCAATGATTCAATCATAGACATATATCTATGGTCCATTTGTCCGTTTAATGTTGTTGTCCCTGCTTCCCTTTTTGTCTTCCAGACTAGCGATTAATCACATCGAAATTTGTTTTTTGAAATTTGCATATCTGAACATAGCCTGCTTCTTTCATTCAAATCGGAAAACACTGAATGGCAGATTTTATATCCCTTTCCTGCATGTATGTTCTATGATTTAATATTGTGAGGTTACTACGCTACGTTACCTCTATGTTAGGATGCACAGAAGATCTTCTGTGCTTCTTACTCTATGTCAATAGTTTCGGTCCTCTATGGCTCGGAGCATAAACATAAAGACCCCCGCGTTTATGTTTCTAACACAGACAGGTCTGTGGTTTCTAGTCTTTAATTTAACCTCGAAATTGTATTCGACCATAGACTATGTGTCTTTGCATTGCATGCATGATGTAAGTAAAAGTAATACTTACATCATGATTGCATGGATCATATGAGATCCATCAAAAGCGATGTGGGAATTAACTGAGACAGTGCCAATCTCTTTGAAATTGAAGATTGCCAATCGCAGCAAATGTTGAAGGTCAGAGCTCATCATCGTTTCAACCTTGACATCTTAACCACAGACCAACAAGACAAATCACTTCATCGTTTGCGGGAATCGCGTCTCTACGACCTTGAGAAATTTAACAGACATAACCACACTTTCTTCTTCCTCGAAACAGCTGTCAAATTGAATACTTGATTTTGGAATATCTGAAACCGAAATATAAAAACGGATTTGTCGGGATTCAGGAATCACAAAATCAAAATCAGACTAAGATTTTTCGATGAAACAATTTGAAAAGAAAATTTCCAATACCAAAGCGAGTTTGTCACATCTAAAACTCCTGTAGAAGAACTCGGTTGGAGTAAATGAAAATTTGGAAAAATGTTATGGAAAACCCGTTTACCTTAATCAGAGAATCTTTGTAGTTTCACATCAAATGAGATTCATTTCAATATAAAATCAAATTATGAATAGACCAACTTTGTTCGATTCCAATCCTAGTGTTTGTGCAATCATATACAATTTTATTAGACATCCCATCGTTTTAATTGAATAATGGAGGTTGTAATGCTTTTACTTCAGTTGCGATTCCTTTATATTATATGAAATGAACATTATATGAATGAGTCCACCTAAGTTCGATTCCCATTCTTGTATAATTAAAACATATAATGAGGACTGTCATCATAAAATAGAACCTCAAAGATGACTAAACAATTGATTTGGTTGTAAAAAACTGTTTGGATTATATTCTAAAATGGAACAGTTACGTAATTATTCATCAATAAATAGGATGAAAAATTCATTTCAGTTTGTTTACATGTTTATAACCTCTTCAAGCGAGTCCGAAAGCGGCGAGAGTGACGTAATCCTATTCCTGCAATCTGATTGGCACCCCAAAGCACCCCAAACGCCAGCTAAAATTCTGATTAGCTCGATTCAGGGTCATATCTGCGTTGACATAGATTTCCTAAGTAAATGACGCGAGTGGTTTATCTGGTTGATCTGTGTCTTAACTCTGTATGCTTCCAGGTAAATGATAACTATTTCATTATTTGCGAAGGAATGAGTAGGGATACCACAAAAAAAACAATTTCAATGACTAAAAAATTTCAAAAAGCACTGCCGTGAAGGCAGCAACTTTTGCGCGCATGTTCAATGTAGATGACCGCTTCAGCAACGAATTTGAACGTGCGCGCGTACCAAATTTCAGTTCGATACGATCATAAGTTCTGGAGATATCGGGAAAAAATATGTCAAATTTCGAGGTTTTCTTCTCGATATCGTTGATTTTTTCGGTATTACTCGAGAAATACTGATTCAGTCCTGATTAAACTTCACAGCTAGTTTTAAGATGCTAAAAGACAACTTTATGCAAAATTTCGTGATAATCGTGTTATTAGAACAATTTGAAAAAAAAAATTTATATGATTTTCTCATCATATCATCCTCATTAAATTCTGTATGAAACTTCGAACTGTTATTTTCGATGAAGTACTGAATTTCAATTCGATCTGATCTGTATTTTTGGAAACATTGGAAAAATAAAATTTTGATTGGGTATATCTACGGAATCATTGGGCGGATTTTACCCATTCACGAATTCGACCTTCGTAATTAAGCCCCAAACCTACTCTACAAATATCGAGTTTCTAAGTCGTTTCTTCCGGAAGTTATTGTGTTTACGGTCAGCCTAACGGCCGACTGCGTAAACACAATAACTTCCGAAAGAAACAACTTAGAAACTCGATATTTGTAGAGAAGGTTTGGACCTTAATTACGAAGGCCGAATTCGTGAATGGGTAAAATCCACCCAATGATTCCGTAGATATACCCAATCAAAATTTTATTTTTCCAATATTTCCAAAAATACAGACCAGATCGAATTGAAATCCAGTACTCCATCGAAAATAACAGTTCGAAGTTTCATACAGAATTTAATGAGGATGATATGATGAAAAAATCATATAAATTTTTTTTTTCAAATTGTTCTAATAATCCGATTATCACGAAATTTTGCACAGAGTTGTCTTTCAGCATCTTAAAACTAGCTGTGAAGTTTAATCAGGACTGAGTCAGTATTTCTCGAGTAATACCAAAAAAATCAACGATATCGAGAAGAAAACCTCGAAATTTGACATATTTTTTCCCGATATCTCCAAAACTTATGATCGTATCGAGCTGAAATTTAGTACACTGCTGTGAAATTAGGAGGTCAAAGTGTGAGTATAATTTTTTTTGGATATGATGGATGGTTTCCGAAAAAAATTTTTTTTTGAATTTATTGACTATATGATCTTGACGAAATTTGGCTCAAAGTTGCGCGTCGCTATACTCCACCAAACTGCCAAGTTTGAATCCAATCGCTCAAGTAGTTTCTGAAATAAAAAATAAATAACTTCAAAACTTCAAATGCCTATAACTCCGAAACTATTCGATCGATTTGGCCCATTAACGAACTTAACCGCGGCATTCCAATGCGCGACCTACCCTGAAAGTTTCAAGTCGCTAGCTCACTTCGTTCGACAGTTATCGTGTCTACGGCCGGCCAACCGGCCGGCCGGCCGGACAGAATCGATTTTGACACCGGATTCGTCATCAGTGAGTCCAACCTAGTCGATTGAGACCATTTTCGGCTCAATCATCCAAAATTACAGACATTTGGACAAAACGATAGCACGCTGTTCCCCTGGAACATGCGCGCAAAAACGAAAAATAGAGTTATTCAAATGCAATCGGCACTCACTGCATACTTGATATGAATTTAAAGAACTTGGCAAATTTTCAATGGAATGTTTGATATTCTTGATTGAAAGATTATTATGCGTATGAAATTTGTTCAGCGTTTTATTTTTCTCTGGGTCAATTTGCATTCGTTTCATCTTATTTTCACAGAAAATAATTAAAAGAGCTCACTTCCAACATTAGCATCAGTAATGCCTTTATAAATAACAAATATCTCCAAGAAACAGCGTATATAATTTCCTGCTCCAGAGGCGTAGAAAAAGGAATGCATATTCATGAGAATGCATTAATTATTCATTTAATTTTATTGCCAGATATTATTTTATTGTCTCTTTAGAAATCAAATACAGTATCTGTAATGCGCCTATCTAATCAATCACCTAATGCTTTTTGTGCTGGTTCCGTGCAATGAAGCACTATCATACCATAAGTGTTGATTTTTCTGCACACAGAATTCCATTTGTCCTAGAAAATTCAAAACCGATTCTTAGCTTGTTTCATCCCAAAAAATTGCAAATTACACTTGAGATGAACTGACAAAATGGAGAACTGTACGAACTGAACTGAACAAGATGAAGATTATGGCGGTTGGTGCGAGAAATACGTTTGCGAACCTTTCTAGTAATTTTAGTTATTTTTATTGTTAACCTATGTCCCCAAAATAGTCCGAAGAATCTTTCATATTTTACAGCATACTAATGGGAAATAAGATTTTATTATCTTAACTTTTGTTGTTTTTTTCCCCACTACATTTATCGAGCGGAATTAGGATTCCTCTTATTATTGATATCATATCCAACCAAAATATATAAATCGATCTATAAACCTTGATTGCAACGAAAAATTACTCTATTGTTTCTTTATATTATTTTGATGTATTTTTCTTTCTTTACAGCTAAAAAGCAGAATGGATCAGCTTTCAGAACGAGTAGCCTTGGTAGTGGTGGTGGGAGAACACCTCCTTTAGAAAGAAAAAGTAAATTCTCCATATCCAAACTGTTGAGGCCGTGGAAATGGAAAAGGAAAAAGAAGTCGGATAAATTAGAAGCAGTTTCTAGAAGTAAGTATAATTTTTTTCATCACTTAATTTTTTATTGAAAAGTTTATTGATTTGATTGTTTCGGTCTTTACCTGACAATAATCCATCTTGAATTTGAGAAGTGAAACATTTCAATTTCCGGTAATTTTATTTATTTTCACAACAACAGCTGTTTCGTCGTACCATGACTTCTTCAGGTGAGTATCGATACCCAAACTCCATTCACATTTATGAAGTTAGCCGGTAGACCATCGAAGTTCGACACATTACACTCTGTGTCATCAAAAAAATGTTAGGTTATAGTAATTTTCTTGTCGGATAATAACGCGGCGTTGCCCGTTCTACTCAAAGGCTGTATTATTTACGTATGTATTGTTATTCTATGTATGTAACTAAATCAAACCATAAAGTCATTGTTGAAGAGGATTGCCAATCTGCCTCAGATTTAGTTGAGAAAATCGTAGCAAAACTTTTTCCAGGCCTTCCGACTGACTCAATGAATGTAAATAGATTATACTGGAGTAGATACTCACCTGAAGAAGTTATGGGATGACGAAACAGCTATTGTGAAAACAAATTAACACGAATCGAAAATTATTGCATTTCTCAAATTCAAAATAGGTTTGTTCGTTGTACCTGCATGAACTACTACACCAACTCCACTGACTTCCAATTCTCAGTGCAGCTGAGTGTAGTCACAGATAACTGGATAAGTGGATAACTGGATAAGTGGACTTAGTGCAGTTCAATCTGTTCTATGATTCTCACAGAATACAAAAATATAATAGATGATTTTACGCAAACCCAAGATGACAGATTTCTATGGTTCTTTTGTTTTCGCTACCACTTCGAGGTGATGTAGATTTGTCGTAAAGTATTTCTTAAGTCGACACGGACAAAAAATTCCATTTTAAATAACGATATGATGAAAATTAATTTCGTCCAAAAATAACCACACATAAAGAACAAAACAAGTCCAACCAGGAACCAGAGACAACCCTAGATGTCTATGATTATGAAGCATAACCATCACAGATCACAGAAGATAACCTCACTCTATGCACTGCACACGTAATCTGTGACTACACTAACTCCCAATATTTCCGCAACGAACAGAGTGCAAGTTTACAACAAAACACACCGAACAGTATCAGTGGAGTTAGTGTAATTAGTGTAGTTCATGTAGGTACAACCATGCTTTTTACATCATGGGTACAATGAACAAACCTAATGGCAAGTTTATGATTCGTAACCTAGCCATCAAGCGAGATTCAAAACCACAATAGGTTTTCAGTATTTCATTCCCGCTGAAATTATTATATATCTGCTGATCAATTACTCAACTTCAAGTTACAGATTTTTTCATTTGTAATAATGAAATTTTATTAAGTGATTTATAATCTCTTGGCATGATTTCTGTGCTGTTGAACTATTGAATAGAATAAAGATCAAATATTTCTCGTTACAGCCTTAGAAAGAAAAATATCAGTCCGAGCAAATAGGGATGAATTGGTGCAAAAAGGTATTCTTTTACCAGAAAGTCCCCTGAGTCCTATAAAATCCGAGCCAGGTGAGTTTTCTTATGGATATAATTTCGAATTATAAAGATTTTTATGAGTTTCACTCAAACACTACTGGAAAAAATTAGGGGGTCAAAATACTGTTCCTAAATTTATATCTCTAAGAACCAAGGCTTACCTCTGTTTGCATTTTTTCTGATTCTGCATGTTGATCGAGTGTTCAACTGTGGTTTTTTTCAAATTGACACACTATACTGGGTGTTTGACCATAAACTGGACGAACATACAGGGTGTATCTGAATAACACCGAAAAAATTTAAGGGGTGATTCTGTGATGAAAATTAAGGGGGTATAATGTAGAAAAGAAAGCATTCAAATAAGGGAAAAATATTATTATTATTATTATTTGGTATAAAATTCTTTGAAAAACTTCCCCCGGAAGAGTTACACCCCTTCGAAGATTACCAAAAAAAAAATAGTTTTTTTTTTATTTCCTCTGTATATTAAGATCAAGACACGAAACTTGATAAATATTATTTGTCAATAAAACTACACATTTTGGAATTTTTTCAATCCTTTAGTATGCTGAGAAGGGGTTTAAATAGTCAACCCCTAAGATATTTTTTCTTACAACTTTTTTTGGGTGGAAATTTTTCTTCAAAAAACATGGCTTAGAAGCCCAATTCATTCACTAATTTTTTCATCTCTACAAGTCTGAAAATATTGATTAGATTTCAATGGAATTTGGCACAAACCTTAGAGTCAGTATTTAACAACAATGTTACAAATTTCAATTCGATCCGATATTTACCTTCGCATATATAAGGAAAAAAATATGCCAAATTCCGTTGTTATTTGGAATTTTAAAGTTATTTCCGCAATATCTCAAGAAGAACAAATGCAATCAGATTGAAACTTCGAAATCAGGTCAAGATTACCAATACGCAACTAGGTGCAAAATTTCGTGTTGGTCTAATGATTAAAATTTGATTAAGTGCGTAAAAGTTCCTGACCTCACGTCAGTGCTTTTCTAGATTTTTTTATTCTGTTTTCACACCAGTGTTCAGAATTAAGGTTAGTTCCAACAATTCATGGTGAAATTTGTTTTTCACTATAGACATAAATAAATTGTGTCTGAATTTTGGAAAAAATTGTTCACGAGATATCTCAGAAAATCGAGTAAGGACATTGAAATAATGTTTTCCAATTTAGCAATCGAAAATGAAATTTTCCAACTTTGCAGGTTTTCCGCCATTTTGAATTTTTTTTTAGAATTCTACTACACCCCAATGGAATTACTAAGATGTGACCACAAACCGTTATTTCAAAGTCACGCACTACGGTTATCAGAATGGGGGTTTTTCCTTCAAACGAAAATGCTGTAATTATCATGAAAAACCCTTAGAACATCACATTTCAAACATATAATTTCAATATTAAATTGTTAAAAAAAAATTTGATCACCTAAAACTGAAAAATAAAAAATGGGGATTTGCATTTAAAGGGATTTGTCTTGAGTGCACGATATGGCAACGTCGAATTCAGCTTTCTCGCAAAGAAAAGGACGTCAAATGTGTTACTTTGCTTAGGAAAATAGAGATAGCTATACTTCGATCTGGTTAGAGTAGAAGACAACGACCAAGGAATAGAAAAAGGAGAGCACAGACTGTCATACTGTCACATTACTGACAAATCGCAAGCGGAAATTGTTTGGTTATATTGACAAAGAACACGTGTATACCACAGAATAGGAATAAATATTTCATTATTCTATAGCAGAAAAAGCTATTCTACTAAACAACGTTGTCACTTCGTGCATGCCTGGCAAATCCCAAACACCAATTTTGAAATCTGATTTTGAATACTTTCTGAAGGTAATTTGGGAAAATGATGAATCAAACCCATAATAATTATGTTCAAATTTGCATTTGCAGTAATAACTCAAATTAAGGAAAAACCCCCATTATCCTCAAAGTTGACATTGACAGTATCTCGCTTATGCTTTTAAAACAGGGTGCATGTCATAAGGCAAATATGACTTTCCCAATGTCATCTACACTGCTATATTCGTCCAGTTCATGAGGAAACACCCCGTATTTCGAAAAGCTCTGATCAAAATAAAAACATTTCTGCATATTTGAGTTTTCCTGGCGAATAAATTCATACACTAAAAGATATTTTCAATGGAGAGTGTGGGTTATTGTCATGCATTGTGAAACAATGAAAGTGTTTCATTGTTCTTCAAGGTCAAGTGCACATTGTAAAAGTTTATAATCCCGTCTAGAGGTCGCACCTTATTTTTTGATTCTTTTATAATTCATACTCATTGAAAAGTTGGAATTTTTGTACAGAAAACCAGCAATCAATCCGTGCCAACTGAACTACTTTTTTCGTGAACTTCAGTTATTTGAAACGAAGGTATTTCTGAATTCATCTCCGTTTTGAGTTGAGAGTAAAACAATTGCTCGCTCGTGTTTATTATTATCGCTTGAAGAAGGTGATATTACGTAATTGTTTATGTTCATTCACTAAGTGCTCGAAATATCTTAATGTAAATGGTTGTTGGGAGTATGCGATAATGTTCGTAATAAAACGTGCAACTCACCTTGCACTTTTACAGTCTGTTTATCGCAACTTGAATGATTCTAAGGAACAAGGCTCTAATATTTTCTACGGTATCTGTAACATTGGAATTTCGTGGCGAAGTCTGACGGATTTCTAAGATACATTTTTGAAAAAATTCTGGAATTAAAAAAAAATTCTCCTAATCAATCAAATGTCACTGATGATGTAGGAACCAGATTCCTATCGTTTTGTCCAAATGACTGTTATTTTCGATTTTTTTCCTGAAAATGTTCTCAATGTCAGGTTGGACTCACTGATGACCAATCTGATGTCAAAATCTCAGGATCTATCGGATTGAAACTTTGAAGTAAGTTGTAGTATACCGATCCGCCAATGTTCACGAAATGTTGTTTGGATCCCAAAAATATATTTTTGGTTTATTATTTGATAAAATCAAATAATAAACCTTAGTGATCGACCAAAAAAAAAAAATTTTTAACCCCCTCTGAAAATTTCACAGTTTTTGAGTATGTAGATTTGAATGAACGAATAAAAAAAAATCCGTCCGTCCGTTGTCCGGGGTTTTTCTTTGGAAGTACTGAACAGAAATCCTTTAAACGTGGTAGAAAAATCGTGTGTCACTCGGGATTGATCCTCCAAGCTTTTCAGCAGGATCTTTGTACCCTAAGGGCACTAAATGGGGGGTTAGGGGGAAAAAAATATTTCTCGAAAACTTACCACCGAATTTTCATGAAACTCTGAACGACGATTACTGTTGCATAACTAAACCCAAAAATTTTTCCGACCAGTGGTTCCTGAAATGTAAGAAAAAACGCTGCAAATTTCCAATAATATCGAAAATGAATCATCGCATTCGGTTCTGAGTTGTTCAAGATATCAACGGCATATTGGGTTATTCAACTAAGAAAATAATGAACCCTTGTGTAAAATTTGCAGTGTTTTTCGACATATTTCCCGAAAAAAAATTTTTCTCGGAAACTATTCATAAGATTCAATAGAAGTTTTGCACAGACGTTGAATCTTAATTTTACAACAATATCTTAATCTTGATTTTTATTGGAAAAAACTATGTCGATTTTTCTCTATTTTTTCTAGGTATAGATTATTATTTCTGGAATAACTCAAAAAATACTGATCCGATTTTGAAGAAACTTTGTAACTAGTTGAAAAACTTTGCGAGAATTTCGTGTTGACCGTGTCGTTAAACCAATTTGAAAAAAAATTCCAAATTTGTTTTAAAATTATTCTATATTCTGCCATCTCATTTTACAATTGAGCACTGGATGTAAATTCGATCCAATATGTATTTTTTGAATATATTGGGGAAATAAATTTTCAAATGGGTACATTTACGGAATCATTAGGTGGATTCTACCCATTCACGCATTCGGTCTTCGTAATTAAGTTCCAAACGTACTCTACAATATCGAGTTTCTGAGTTGTCTCTTCCGGAAGTTATGGTTTTTGAGGGCGATACAATGAATCGGAGTAAATAATATATATTTTGTGTTTTATTAAGGATTCATGGTATTTTTACGGTTCTGTAGACAAAAAAGCGCGCAGTATCCTTAAAATATTAGAGATTCGTTGAACCAGCATTGTTCTAAAAACTCTATAAATGAAACGTTGGAAATAAAATTACATTTTTTTTAAATTTTTACTCGCTTGTTCTGGGGAACAGAGCGTTATCATTTTGTCACGCTATCTGTAATTTTTAATTTCGTTAATGGGTGGAATCGGTTGGATAGTTTCTGAGTAAAGCTCATTTGAAATTTTGAGGTTAATTCCTCGATTTCTCATGAAGTATTGACTCGATCAAATTGAAACTTCGTGGACAGTTTTGGAATACTAACGCCTAATTCAGAGCAAAATTTCGTGTGGATCCAGTTGTTAAAAAATTTAAAAAAAATTTATTAGTGAACTTTTAAAATTTTAGATGAAAAAAAATTTTTTTCTTAAAACATTTATTGTATTTCAATAGAATTTGGCACAAACCTTAGAATCAGTATTTAACAACAATAATTCAAATTTCAATTCGATCCGATATTTACTTTCGGAGATAGAAGGAAAAAAATGTGCCAAATCTTGTTGTTATTTGGAATTTTAACATAATTTCCGCAATATCCCAAGAAGTACAATTGCAATCAAATTGAAGTTTCGTAATCAGGTGGATATAACCAACACGCAACTAGGTGCAAAATGTCGTGTTGATCCAATAGTTCGAATTTGAACATTTCAAATAGGTACATCTACGGAATTATTAGGTGAATTCTACCCATTCACGCATTCGGTCTTCATAATTAGGGCCAGACCTACTCTACAAATATCGGATTTCTGAGTTGTCACTTCGGAATTTATGGTTTTTGAGGTCGATACAATAAATCGGAATAAATAATATATATTTTGTGTTTTATTAAGGATTCCTGGTATTTTTACGGTTCTGTAGACAAACAAGCGCTCAGAATCTCTGAAATATTAGAGATAAGTTAAACCAGCATTGTTCTGAGAACTCTATAAATAAAAGGTTGAAAGAAATCAATATTTTTTTTTTTATTTTCAGAAGAAAATGTTACTCCAACTTGCTATACGACGAACAGTTCCCAGACTCTCCCTCCCCCTCAAGCACCTATCACCAGTAGTAGTTTAACAGTACCTCAGGGACCACCACCCGCTTATTCGATGTCACCATTAGCCATGCACCACCACATGCAGTTGAATCACCAGTTGCTACAGCAGCAACTTAGCAGGAATCCACAGTTCGCGCAAGCGAACGCTGCCAACAACAATAGCATAGGTGAGTGAGATATTATGTTTCTTGACGGGGGAAACATCGTTTCCGAAACGTCAGTTTGGCGCCACAGTTATTAGTAGATTAGAGAGTAGTTACGCTCTGAATTTGTAAGGTTGATATTGTGGAAAGCCAACTGGAGTTTACGGATTAGTGCAAATTCATTTTCGAGGATTCCTTATGAATCTTTTTATTTTAATGCTAAATTTAGGCACGCGAACAAACAATAGATCAATAATCTCCAAAATGTATGAGGCGCCGTTTGAAACGAAAGTGTGTTTGTAAAAATATTTATTTTCGTTTCAATTTATTTATTAGTTGCAGGAATATAATATACAGGGTGTTTCCCCATAAACTGGAAAAACATATATAGCCATATAGATGACATTGGGAAACTCATTTTTGCCTTATGACATATACAGCATAAGCGAGATACAGGTTGTTTAATGTCAACTTTGAGGAATATTCTGATAACTGTGTCAAGTTATACGTGACCTTTGAAATAACGGTTTTTGGTCACATCTTAGTATTTTTTGATGGTCAATTGCGGTGTAGAATTCTGAAAAAAATCAAAATTGCAGAAAATTTTCCTAAAATTCAGACTAATTTTTCATCTACAGTGAAAAAGAAATACGAGCCAAAATTGTTGAAATCTTTCATGGTTGACCTAACCTATATTATGAACATTAGTGTGAAAACAGAATAGAAAAAATTTCCATTACTTTCATTTTGTAGTTTTCCAAAGATTCCGCTCGGAGTATTTGAATAATGTTTTTTTTTTTTCAAAAAACAGGTGGCCTCACGGCGGCCAAAGATGTGCTAATGGGCCTTCAGAATGACCTGGATAGACATATAAATTTATGAACAAGAAAAATTATTTTCAAAAAACTTTGCTGGGAATAGAACTCTCCACGTTCGGACATTAGGGTCATGTTCGATGAAATACCGTTGCTTGGTAACTGACATCAGTATGATAAGAATAAATCTAATATATACTCGAGAGGTAACGTGACCCTACTGTCCGAAAGTGGCGCGAGTTCGAATCCCACCAGACTTCTTTTGAAAAAATTTTTTTTTTGATGAATTCATATTTCTACCCCGGTCATTCTGGAGTCCCGTTAGCACAATTTTGGCCTCCGCGAAGTAACCAGTTTTTTGAATAAAAATTATTCAAGTACTTTGGAAGGCTACAAAATGAAAACCGATGGATATATTTTATTCTGTTTTCACACCAGTGTTCATCGTGAAGGTTAGTTCAACCTCGAAAGATTCTAAAAATTCTGGGTGAGATTTGTTTTTCTCTGTAGACATGCATAAAAAAGTTGAGTTTGAATTTTGTCACAGAAATTCTAAAAAAATCGAGTACATTGAAAGAATGTTATCCAATTTGGCAATCGAAAATAGAAGCTTCCAACTTAGCATGTTTTCCGCCATTTTGAATCTTCGTTTTCAGAATTCTACACCAAAAAATACTAAGATGTTACCGAGATGTGACCAAAAACTGTTATTTCAAAGGTCACGCATAAGTTATTAGAATATTGCTCTAAGTTGACACTATCTCGCCATATGTGTATATGCCATAAACTAAAAATGACTATCCGAATGTCATCTACACGGCTATATACAGTGTGCGTCAAAATTAAGGAACAAATTCATTTTCTCAGAAGAAAAATATTTGGCAACAAAATCCTGAAACCGGACAATTTTGTTTCACTTTTACCAAATTTTTATGGTTTTTTTGAAGGATTTTTGTTGCCATCCCCATCAATCCTCTAAATTTTTGGAATATGGAAAGTAGGTCATGTGGTACTTTTTTGGCAAGGTCTTTGTATCTTCTTTACAGGCGTGCAGAAATTTTCAAGAAAACATATTTTTTTGAAAAATTAGTTAGTTCAAAGAGGTTTTCAGTATGTGCACTTTGTCATGGCTAATTTAATTTGAGACGATGGTACCTGATGAAATTTGTCAGCGAATGAAAGTCGACCATTACAGTTTTGTTCATGCACAACTTTCAATACCCTTACGTGAAATTTTTTTTTTCATTAAAGAGTTCGTAAGGGTTGAAAGTTGTGCATGAATAAAGCTGTAATGGTCGACTTTCATTCGGTGACAAATTTCATCAGGTACCATCGTCTCAAAGTAAATGAGCCATGACAAAGTGCACATACCTGAAAGCCTCTTTGAAGTAACTAATTTTTCGAAAAAAAATTTCTTGAAAATTTCTGCACGCCTGTAAAGAAGATACGAAGACCTTGCCAAAAAAGTACCACATGACCGACATTCCCTACTCAAAAAATTTAGAGGGTTGATGGGGATGGCACAGGGTACAACAAAAATCCTTCAAAAATGCATAAAAATTTGGTAAAAGTGAAACAAAAATTGACCTGTTTCAGGATTTTGTTGCCAAATATTTTTCTTCTAAGAAAATGAGTTTGTTCCATAATTTTGACGCTCACTGTATATAGCCGTGTAGATTGCATTCGGATAGTCATTTTTACTTCATGGCATATACGCCGTTCCAAAGCATAAGCGAGATACAGGGTGTTTAATGTCAACTTAGAGCAATCTTCTGATAACTTATGCGTGACCTTTGAAATAACAGTCTTTGGTCAAATGTATATTTGTTCAGTTCATGGGAAAACACCCTGTATATTACTTCTATTACTGACCGCTTTTGCGACTGATTTAACAAGCTCGAAAAAGCTCTTTTCGGTGCTTTCTTATAATTTTAATTTCAAAGAACGGGACGTGTAATCGTGCACTTAACATGTCTCCGACTACCCCACATACCTAGAACATCAATCTATTACCGCCATAATTGAAATCGCCGCATGTCCCGTAACGGTCTTGTAGGACCGACCATAGAAACAGGATTACGGCTGCGGAAACGAGACAGCGAACCTGCGCTTATGCGCCGAACGAAAAACAATTTTCCCATATTTCCTCGCAGTTCCAGAGGAACACCTCGTTCGACCGAAAGGCTAAACCCCAATCACTCCAGACTCCTGGATAAACGGCGGTAATTTTAAGGTTCCCGTGTCGAAATCGACGGTGAATCGGTGTAGAGTGCGTCGGAATCGATCCCCCTTCAGCCATGTAGTTAGCGGAGTGCACAGTGATGACAGGTTGAGGTCGAGGGGCAACTTAGCTGTACGAATGGGGGCGACCGCCCTTTCTACGCTCATCGAACCACTTGGGTTCGCATGGCCCCGGCCGTGCGTTGCTCTGGTCATCAATGATGGGCTATATTATGGGTTGTACATGCTTTAAAGGTACACTTTTGATCTTAGTTGAGGTACAGATCGATATCTTAAGCAGACTCTTACGTAAACAGTTAGCGGTGGGAAAGGAGTATGCAGATATTGAGAGGGTGATTTCTGGATACTCTTGATTTCTGTGGTTTCAGCTTGAATTGTTTTTTTTTTTTGTTATAGCTGTTACTTATATGTTTCTTCAGGTTCAAAATTGGAATTGGCATCCGTATTTCCAAAGCTATTCGGTTAAATTTGGCTGATATATTACGCTTTGATGTTCACGTCGTATGACATATTACTCGTGGAAAATACAGTGTGGAATTTCCTCTGATACGAAGGTTTTTTTACCTCTAGTGCTCCAGCTAGTCTGAAATATGTGAAAAAGACTCTTTGTTCTGTTTGTGAACTGTTTATTCTCTTGCAAGTTTCACTTTATGCTACAGTTCTCAAAATGAAAAATCTTGAGCAATTCTGTCTGAAGTTAAGTGTTCTTTGTACTTAAATAAATATGTTATTAAACAGTACACTCCAGTGGTTCCCACTGGTCAGTGTAGATGAGTGTAGTACAGTGCAGTTCAATAGTATGATCACTGATCCTGCTCGAAGCAGAAATTATTATTCTGTGCTTCTTTCGTTTCCGCATAAAACGGTAATCCTACGTTTTATAGTTTCACATATTACTATTATTGTTGCTAGAAATTATAGAACCCTTATAGGAGGGAGAAATTTATTTTCATATATACAAGCATAATCCCAAACTATACGCCAGATTCTGTGTAACCCCAAGAGGTAATAACTTCATAATCTGTGACTGCAACTTCGTAACAACATTTCAGAGACCAACAGCGTGTAGTTCACAACAAAAATCACCTTACATCATTAGTGCAACATGATTTACACTGGTGCACAATGATGTAGTTAGTAGAGACAAAACGCACAAACCATGAGTCTCAATTATTTTATCAACTGACATATGATGATTGAAGTTAAAGACTTAAGAATTGTTGCTTTTTTTGTTATAGCTGTTACTTATATGTTTCTTCAGGTTCAAAATTGGAATTGGCATCCGTATTTCCAAAGCTATTCGGTTAAATTTGGCTGATATATTACGCTTTGATGTTCACGTCGTATGACATATTACTCGTGGAAAATACAGTGTGGAATTTCCTCTGATACGAAGGTTTTTTTACCTCTAGTGCTCCAGCTAGTCTGAAATATGTGAAAAAGACTCTTTGTTCTGTTTGTGAACTGTTTATTCTCTTGCAAGTTTCACTTTATGCTACAGTTCTCAAAATGAAAAATCTTGAACAATTCTGTCTGAAGTTAAGTGTTCTTTGTACTTAAATAAATATGTTATTATACAGTACACTCCAGTGGTTCCCACTGGTCAGTGTAGATGAGTGTAGTACAGTGCAGTTCAATAGTATGATCACTGATCCTGCTCGAAGCAGAAATTATTATTCTGTGCTTCTTTCGTTTCCGCATAAAACGGTAATCCTACGTTTTATAGTTTCACATATTACTATTATTGTTGCTAGACATTACTCACGCCAGTAGAACCCTTATAGAAGGGAGAAATTTATTTTCATATATACAAGCATAATCCCAAACTATACGCCAGATTCTGTGTAACCCCAAGAGGTAATAACTTCATAATCTGTGACTGCAACTTCGTAACAACATTTCAGAGACGAACAGCGTGTAGTTCACAACAAAAATCACCTTACATCATTAGTGCAACATGATTTACACTGGTGCACAATAATGTAGTTAGTAGAGACACAACGAACAAACCATGAGTCTCAATTATTTTATCAACTGACATATGATGATTGAAGTTGAAGAATTAAGAAAACAGTAACACAATAAAATACCATACAAAAATAATGCTTGAAACCGTGTCTCATCTTCTAGATCTCGGTCCTCAAGCAAACTTTGCTCCATAGATGGAAATTTCATACGGTTGGTTCTAATCAATTGGTATCAACCCTTTGAACGTGTTTACAGCACCCCCTAAATTCTTAAATGGGATAGAGTGTTGAGTGACTCCTTGTTTTGAATTCACAGTGCACAGTGGTGACAGGTTGAGGGCGAGTAGCAACTTAGCTGTACGAATGGGGGCGAACGTCCCATCGAACCATTTGGGTTTGCATGGCCCCGTGCATTGCTCTAGTCATCAGTGATGGGCTATATTATGGGTTGTACATGCTTTAAAAGGTACACTTTTGATCTTAGTTGAGGTACAGATCGATATCTTAAGCAGACTCTTACGTAAACAGTTAGCGGTGGAAAAGGAGTATGCAGATATTTAGAGGGTGATTTCTGGAAACTCGCTTGATTTTTGTGGTTTCAGATTGAATTGTTGCTTTTTTTGTTATAGCTGTTACTTATATGTTTCTTCAGGTTCAAAATTGGAATTGGCATCCGTAATTCCAAAGCTATTCGGTTAAATTTGGCTGATATATTACGCTTTGATGTTCACGTCGTATGACATATTACTCGTGGAAAATACAGTGTGGAATTTCCTCTGATACGGTTTTTTTCAACTCTAGTGCTCCTGCTAGTCTGAAATATGCGAAAAAGACACTTTGTTCTGTTTGTGAACTGTTTATTCTCTTGCAAGTTTCACTTTATGCTACAGTTCTCAAAATGAAAAATCTTCAGCAATTCTGTCTGAAGTTAAGTGTTCGTTGTACTTAAATAAATATGTTATTATACAGTACACTCCAGTGGTTCCCACTGGTTAGTGTAGATGAGTGTAGTACAGTGCAGTTCAATAGTATGATCACTGATCCTGCTCGAAGCAGAAATTATTATTCTGTGCGTCTTTCGTTTCCGCATAAAACGGTAATCCTACGTTTTATAGTTTCACATATTACTTTTATTGTTGCTAGAAATTATAGAACCCTTATAGGAGGGAGAAATTTATATTCATATATACAAGCATAATCCCAAACTATACGCCAGATTCTGTGTAACCCCAAGAGGTAATAACTTCATAATCTGTGACTGCAACTTCGTAACAACATTTCAGAGACCAACAGCGTGTAGTTCACAACAAAAATCACCTTACATCATTAGTGCAACATGATTTACACTGGTGCACAATGATGTAGTTAGTAGAGACACAACGAACAAACCATGAGTCTCAATTATTTTATCAACTGACATATGATGATTGAAGTTGAAGAATTAAGAAAACAGTATCACAATAAAATACCATACAAAAATAATGCTTGAAACCGTGTCTCATCTTCTAGATCTCGGTCCTCAAGCAAACTTTGCTCCATAGATGGAAATTTCATACGGTTGGTTCTAATCAATTGGTATCAACCCTTTGAACGTGTTTACAGCACCCATCGAACCATTTGGGTTCGCATGGCCCCGTGCATTGCTCTAGTCATCAATGATGGGGTATATTATGGGTTGTACATGCTTTAAAAGGTACACTTTTGATCTTAGTTGAGGTACAGATCGATATCTTAAGCAGACTCTTACGTAAACAGTTAGCGGTGGAAAAGGAGTATGCAGATATTTAGAGGGTGATTTCTGGAAACTCGCTTGATTTTTGCGGTTTCAGCTTGAATTGTTGCTATTTCTTGTGATAGCTGTTACTTTTATGTTTCTTTAGATTGAAATTGGCATCTGTATTATTCAAGATATTCAGTTGAATTTGTCTGATATATTGCGCTTTGATGTTCACATCGTTCACATGGAAAATACAGTGTGGAATTTCCTCTGATACGAAGGTTTGTTTCAACCATAGACGTATCAAAATAGGATAATAGGTCTATGGTTTCAACTCTTGTGCTCCTGCTTATATGCGAAAAAGGCACTTTGTTCTGTTTGTGAACTGTTTGTTCTCTTGTAAGTTTTACTTTATGCTACAGTTCTCGAAATGAAAAATCGTAAACAATTTTATACCTATTCACCTAACGGCCGACTGCGTAAACTTCCGAAAGCAACAACTTAGAAACTCGATATTTGTAGAGAAGGTTTGGACCTTAATTACCAAGGCCGAATTCGGAAATGGGTAAAATCAATCCAATGATTTCGCAGATATACCTATTCAAAATTTCATTTTCCCAATATTTCCAAAAATACAGATCAGATCGAATTGAAATCCAGTACTTCATCGAAAAATTACAGTTCGAAGGTTCATACAGAATTTAATGAGGATATGATAATAAAATCACAGAAATTTTTTTTTCAAATTGTTCTAATGACACGATCATCACGAAATTTTGCATAAAGTTGTCTTTCAGCATCTTCAAACTAGCTCAAACTAGTTTAATTAGGATTGAATCAGTATTTCGTGAGTTATACCGCAAAAAACAACGATATCGAGAAGAAAACCTCGAAATTTGACATATTTTTTCCCAATATCTCCAACACTTATGATCGTATCGAACTGAAATTTGGTACACTGCTGTGAAATATGAAGCTCGAAGTCCGAGTGGAATTTTTTTGGATATGATAAACGGTTTCCGAGAAAAAAAATTTGTTAAAAAAAAATTTTGAAAAAAAAATTTTTTTTAATTTACTGACAGTATAATCCTGACAAAGTTTGGCTCAAAGTTGCGCGCCGTTATACTCCACCTAATTGCCAAGTTTAAATCCGATCGCTTAAGTAGTTTCTGAAATAAAAAATAAATAACTTCAAAATTTCAAGTGGCTTTAACTCCGAAACTGTTCGGTTTCAAGTCGCTAGCTCGCTCCGTTCGACAGTTATCGTATCCACGGCCGGTCGGACAGAATCGATTTTGACACCGTATTCGTCATCAGTGAGTCCAATCTAGTCGTTCGAGACCATTTTCGGCTCAATCATCGAAAATTACAGACATTTGGACAAAACGATAGCACGCTGTTCCCCTAGAACATGCGAGCAAAAATCTAGAAAAGCACTGACATCTGGTCAGGAGCTTTATGCTCTTGTTCAAATTCTAACTATTAGATCAACACGAAATTGTGCACCTAGTTGCGTGTTGGTAATCTCCACCTGATTACGAAGTTTCAATCTGATTGCATTTGTACTTTTTGAGATATTGCGGAAATAACGTTAAAATTCAAATAACAACAAAATTTGGCACATCTTTTTTCCTTATATATCCGAAAAATTGTCCACGAAGTTTTAATCTGGTCGAGTCAATACTTCATGAGATATCGATGAATTAACTCCGAAACTGTCCAACCATTTACAAACTCAACCGAGATATTTGTACTCCAAACCTAATCTAACAATTTCAAGTCGCCAAGTCTTTCTCTTTGAAAGTTAGAGCACATACGGACGGACAGAATTAAATTTGACCACGGATTCTTCTTCAGGGAGTTCAACCGTATGATTTAAGACCATTTTCGGCACGAAATTCGATAATTACAGACATCATGACGAAATGATAACGCGCTCTTCCCTAGAACAAGCGCGTAAAATTAGAGTTGAATTTTCTCGGAAAGGGTGAAAATGTGAAATTTCGAATGCTTTTTCCTTCATTCGAAGAAAGCTCACCAATTGGTTGTTTGTTGCAGAACCAAAAAAAGACAAGACTGATGGATTAACCCAGAATGGTGCTCTATCCCCGAGTACAGAAATGCCAATGCATGTTCAACAATCAGGTTTCGAAGAAAAGCCCGAAAGGCCGAGTACTCTTGGCCATGGAAAGCTCACGAGGAGATTACTCTGCTACCATAGCGAACATTGTAGGTACCTGAAATATTTTTTTTTGCTCGCTTGGATCATCAACTTTCTTGAACGTTCGAAATAATGTTTTTCTTTATTTTCAGTCAATGATAGAGAGCAACAGACCTGTACGCCGCCTATGCAACAACAGGATATGCATGGTGAACATCTTCCTCCACCCCCGTCGTCCGCTGGCTTCATCCTGCCGGAGTTGCCAGAGCCACCCATACCTTTGTCGGAGATCGGCCCGATACCGCCTCCACCGATGTTCAGTTCTCCGAGTCCGATGCCCCGTCGACAAGTAACCACGCCACCTATAATAAATCAGCATATAGACTACGATTATGAAGGTAAATATCGTACTAAAGTCGATTAATTTCTATGAGCGTTGACAATTTCGGGTGATTGTTGCGAACTTTGCACGTACGACATATTCGATTCTTTTTATTTATATCTATGGTAGAAATGTCTTTATGTCTATGGTTCTTGCAAAGAGGATTGACAGAGAAATTCCATATAAGTTCTGTGGTGTTGATGATGAACGTTTTTATTTCTGTGGTCCTTACCAAAATCATAGTCTATGGTTCTGAAATAGATGCATAGAATACATGTTGCGGACACTCTGACATATTTTGACTCCAAAATGCTGCCCAAGATGCATAGAATATATCAGGTGTCGACACTTTCCTACTATTACCCTCCAAAATTTTGGGTCCAAAACGCGGTCCTAGAATTGTCAAATATTGTCCTACTTGGTTTTGTAAACGATGATGGTGCTAACGTCGCTTTGTCAAGTCCATTCAATTAATTCCGCTGAGTGAAAATGGATTGAGCTATAATCTGATGAAACTATTTCACAAAAAATTAATCAGATATATTTGAAATTATGAATTTTTACTAATATATAAGAGTTTAACAAATGTGGAGCATCTACTCATTAATAATATGGAATATGTATGAGGGAATAAGGAGGAATATGAGGTTTATATGTAAGGATACTTACATGGATGGTTACAAGAAGTCATTTCGAAGCCAAAACAACGGTGAAAACGGAAAACAAGATTGATATTACTCTTGGATTTTATTGGATAGTTTGGATCTCCTT
Organism: Myrrha octodecimguttata; assembly: GCA_958510865.1. Lineage (NCBI taxonomy): Eukaryota > Metazoa > Arthropoda > Insecta > Coleoptera > Coccinellidae > Myrrha > Myrrha octodecimguttata. Next base: position 67,636,268 of record OY294060.1, read on the forward strand.
TTATAAAATATGGTTTATAAATTTCGTATGTATTTATTAGTAAATATTTAATTCAAAAGTTATAAATTCTGTTACATACTTATGAAAATATTTCGAGGAAATGTTCATGTTTATTACTATTGAAATTGAAATATGAATTTTCACTTTGCTGTTCATCTTCATGACAATTTATCAGACAATTTTCAAACCAGACAAATTAATCGTAGTATCTATTGTTCCAAATGTTTTCTGGAGGAATTTTTGAAAACGCAACACTGGAAGACTTCCTTTCCATGAACTAAATATTGTGGTTATAAATACCTCTTGTACTAAACAAATATTCAAAAATATCAAGTTTCAGACTTGTGTATTCAGAGACGAAGGAAACTTTTATAAAGATTATCGCCATTCTTGACTGCATGCAGTAACTTAAATTTGTCAAAATGAATTATTTTTTCGGAAATTCTTGAAAATAATGTATGGTCCAACTCGAATAATCATAAAGAAGTTCTTATTTGCCTAGTTTTGATAAGACAGGTCGGTAACTTCCTAAATATTCCAGATTTGATATGGCAGATTTTCCTATGCCGGCATCTACCGGCGAAAACTGAAGTAGGACAACAAAGCCGTATTTCGACAACATTTGAACCTCGTTTCGTATCCAAAATATGTCAAGTAGTGTCCGCACCATGTATTCCATGCATCTCTGTTAATTACATCCAGATAGAGGGGAGTGCACGTGTCAACTGCTTCGTGAACAAATTTGGAGCGAGCAGATGACTATCTTTTTCGTCGGAGTATTTTGATAGAGCGAAGCGATTTATCTCACATAATACAATTGTATTAAATTTGGCAATTTAGTTTACTTCAGATTAAATCTGAAAAATCATAGGATTTGAGGTCACGTGACCAAAAAATCCGTCGCCTCTCGGATGCAATTAAGGAACCTAGCTTAAAGCGTTTTGGACATAGAACTTCCGAAAAGGATAATTAATTGATAGGTTCCAAGTCAAAGGATAACTTTAATACCAATGCCATTTTAAAATTGCTGCAGCTGATCGCAAAAGGATCATTTGGAATAAACTTCGTTCTTATTTTAAAAACTTTTTTGAATGATGTGCCACTTGGACCCATTATGTCCTTGTCACATAAGAGCATATTTAAAGATACGTAAAATTTCGATTACTTCTTCATAAACCATATGATCGAACAGATGCAGAGGACGACGATGACGATTTAAACAACGCTGTTTTCGACGACGATGAAGATTCTGAGGAGCATGTCTCGTATATGTTCCGAATGCCTAGACCCGATCCCACCATAGATACCAATCGAATAGATGAAATCCCAGCGAAGGAACCGCGTTTCAATGCGGTGCCGCTCAAGTCTGCCCTCAAGAAGAAATCAAGCAATAACAGTTCTTCCGGTACCCCACAAAGCACTCCAACGCAAGAGAATAGATCTGTATTGAAGCACGGTATGGGTGATTCTAGTTCTAGGTAAGTTCAGCATATTTCAGATGAATCAATCAGTCATTTTTTACCGTATTGTTCTTATTCATCTTGTACGTTAATGTGATTGAAGATTCAGTACCAAACTAATTATAATATGTTGAAACGTTTTTTATTATCAGTTTTAGAGGGTCGCAACAGAGAGCTCGGATAAGATTCTGGTAATTATTATAAAATTTCTTTCAAAAGTTCAATAACATTTGTAGATATTCTAGTCATAGGTATCATCAGACCACGTTCAATGCAAATGTTGCAAAAAATTTTTTGTGGATTTTGAATTTCACCCACAAAAATCACAGTTTTGTGCCGTCACTTGATTGCAGTACATTAATATCACTTCATTCTCATTTGACACTTCTCAAACAAAAATCACAATGTTAACATCGTCGCTTGCTTTTTTTTTGTCATAAGGTACATTGTGCTGTGTGTTACTTCTTCAAATCATTACTGTGTTCATTTGCATGTTTTTCCGATAGATAGCTTTTTGCTGTGTCTAATAATCATATAGCACTGTCTCCATTTCTTATAAACTTTGAGTTCTTGGTATAATTCAATTTGCTCATTGAATGATGCGATAAAGTTATATTCAATTTGATTCATAAAAAAATCATTTAATAGGATATTTTTGGTTTTAATTGATTCGTCGACTTGAGAATCACTAGAATCTGAAGAGGTCATGTTTCTGGAGTTGAACAGACGTGAAAGACGAATAGGATATTGTCCCATATTGGTCATATGCTCTCTTTGAATTTTTTTTTTCAACGATGGGATTTCAGGTTTTTTACAATTTTCCGAATTGTTAAGTGTAATGGGGGTTTTTCCTGAATTTGGGTTATTACTGCAAATGTAAATTTGAACATAATTATTATGGGTTTGATTCATCATTTCCCCAAATTACCTCCAGAAAGTATTCAAAATCAGATTTCAAAATTGGGGCTTGGAATTTGCCAGGCATGCACGAAGTGACAACGGTGTTTAGTAGAATAGCTTTTTCTGCTATAGAATAATGGAATATTTATTCCTATTCTGTGGTACACACGTGTTCTTTGTCAATATAACCAAACAATTTCCGTCTGCGATTTGTCAGTAATATGACAGTCGGTGCTCTTCTTTTTCTTTTCCTTGGTCGTTGTCTTCTTCTCTTAACCAGATCGAAGTATAGCTATCTCTGTTTTCCTAAGCAAAGTAACAAATTTAACGTCCTTTTCTTTTCGAGAGAGCTGAATTCGACGTTGCCATATCATGCGCTCAAGACAAATCCCTTAAAATGCAAATCCCCATTTTTATTTTTCAGTTTTAGGTGATCAAACATTTTTTAAAAAATATAATATTGACATTATATGTTTGATATGTTATGTTCTAAAGTTTTTTCATGAAAATTACTGCATTTCCGTTTAAAGGGAAAATTACTGATATGGTATCTGAAACAATGGTGTGTTTACTTTTTTCAGCCTGAATTTCGAGATTTCTAGTGCTAATCACTCTTCAATTTGAAAAAATAATCGTTAGTTCAGTTGATTTCCGCACTTTTGGTTGTGGCGCTCACTTCGTGAAATTTTGAAAAATCTTCATAAGAAATTATTATTAAATTTCGATAATATTTGAAGTGATAACTATAAACTCAGATAGAAAAATTAATGGGAAGTAAACAATCAAGGTGAAATAAAAAATATTATCTTCATGACTTTCGGTGTGGTTCCTGGCCCTCTGTCGAAATAAATGGTGATTCAACAACCACCATTCTGTACACTTCACTCTATAATTTCAAGAAAGGCAGGATACGGCTGTCCTAATACAGGGTCCGACAGAAAATTCGGACGTTTTTGAAAAAATCCTGACCTCGGTTACTCAAATAAATTTTATTTGTATTTGTATTTGTATTTTTTTCCGAATATCCTAGGCTTCAACGAAACCCCTCAGAAGCTTAAAGCTTGTGCGAGTTAGGATACCGGGTGTGTTATGTGTAGGCTTTGTTACTAATTCCTTGTGCCACGTTAGGAACAGCACTGTTAATTGTTTACCCAACAGCGAACGGTTGGACGGTCCCCTAAAAACCGGAAAAGTTATTTCCCGGCCAAGGGCTTGAACCCCAGACCTTACGATCATGGAGCTTGCGCTCTAACCACTGAGCTACCGCCGCTATTAAACAATTTGAATTCAGAATTTCAGAGCATTTTGGAATTTCATGTGTGGAAAATCAAATCAGTCAGGTGGCGTCCTTGTTTCGCGATTCACTCCTGCAGTCTTTCTTGAAAGTTTCCGAAAACTGTTTCCAACGTTCTTCTCTCAACTGCGGCTACTTCCACGCGAGTTGCTTCCTTCAATTCCTCCAATATTCGGGGCTTGTGTTGGTAAAGACGTGCTTTGAGCTGTCTCCACAAAAAAAAGTCGCAGATGACCAAATCTGGGGACCGAGGAGGCCAATGAACGTCACTAAACCTGGAAATAAGGCGACCAGGGAAGGGAGGACGAATAACGTTCATTATTGCTGTGGTTGTGTGGGCGGTCTTCTCATCCTGTAGAAACCACACACGTCGGATTGGAACACGACGTCTTATCAATTCAGGTGCAAAGAAATTAGTTATCATTTCGATATAACGCTCAGTTCACGGTAACAGTATTGAAACGAAACTTTTCAACGTCTGAGTCCTCTTTCGGACTCTGTATTGTAGAATCATTGGTCTGGATTTTCAGAAGTTCTCCAAGCTGGTTCCAGGTAGTTTTGAGCGAAAAATGATCTTGAAATAGATACAAGTGTGGATAATCTTCCAAAAGAACACTGTACAGACTTATATATGTGCAGCAGTTTTTTGGTTTGATAACGAAGGTCAAATGGGTCAAGCCCGCATAGATATACCCTTTTGAAATTGCAGTTTCCCATTTTCCATCCAACTTTCTAGTATTCGTTTGGAAAATGACGGCTTGAAGGTTAAATATTTTGATTTTTTTTAACTCAGGTGAACTTGTCTGTTACTAGAATAACGTTTCTAGAGTTATCGTAAAATTGCAAATACTCTTGGGGGGCACGGACTACTGATATTACCCTTCTTATATCACATTAAGACAGTTATTTTTCACTAATATTTATCACAGTGCTGTTGGCTTGAAGTGAAGATTATTTTTCATGATATAAGTGTTTTTCTTTCTTCTTTAATCGATTTATATTTCAGTCGAAATAATATTGTGTATTGAGACCATTAAGTTTGTCTATAAATGAGATCATTTAATCATCATATATAAAATAAATTGATAATTAAATAGTTTTGCAAGTACACAAAATATGATACTTGGTCTAGATATTTCCTGAAAGTGTTGTGTGTGTGACTTTTCACCTTGTCTTTATTTCATAATTGTTACAATCCCCTCTATCTTCCAGTTCGAAGCCTGTGAAATTCTCGATTGGTTTGTCGTGCACCATGGAAAACAAGGAGAACACCATCATCATCACGGAAGATAACAGCGACAGTGATTCAAATGATGGTCCGATCAACTATAGGGATGATTCCGACCATTCTTCCGGCGATAGTTTAGCCCTGAAAATTGCCAGAAAGGAGAGTCTCTCGTTGAAACTGTCGCTGAGGCCGGATAGGCAAGAACTCATCAACAGGAATATTCTGCAAGTGCAAAGTGAAAACGAGAGGCAAGAGGCGAAAGAGGCAATAGGAGCCAGACTTATTAGAAGATTGAGCATGAGACCAACTGCTGAAGAACTGGTAGACAGAAACATTCTGAAGAGTGAGTAACTCATATATTTGCTTCATGTGGGATTTGGAGGCGCAAGTAGGCTATGATTTTCTGATAACATCCTGATACAATTAGGAATCCCACAAGGTGGTGTACTAGGACCCTTTTTATTCCAACAATAGCATACAAAAACTCTTCAAACACTTAAGATCTGTGTGGAAAGATATCTTGATAAAGGCGGGTGATTTTAAACTCTATAAGTTCTCCGGGGTTCATCCTTCACGATGGGAACATTTTCTTCTGGGTGGCTTTTATGATTGTTCTCTTCACGTTTGCATATGCTCGATATTTGCAATCCATGTCTTTGCATGCTTTTTACCTTACAATGTATTTGTTATTCCTCATCTTCAGCTCAAACACCAGCGGATTTGAAAAAAGAGAAGGAGGAAAAGAAGAGATTCCTATTACGTAAGCTAAGTTTTCGTCCTACAGTAGAAGAATTAAAAGAGAAAAAAATCATCCGCTTCAATGATTACATTGAAGTGACACAGGCGCATGATTACGATCGAAGAGCTGATAAACCTTGGACTAGATTGACTCAGAAAGACAAGGCTGCCATTAGGAAGGAACTGAACGAGTTCAAGAGCGCCGAAATGGCTGTCCATGAAGATAGTAGACATTTGACAAGGTATGTTCGAGTATACATTTGAAATTTTAAAGTTATTTTAGTAGGGTTGTTCCTGGTTACTACATGAACTACACTAACTACACTGACTTCCAATTCTCGGTGCATGTGAGTGTCGTTGAGTGTAGTCACAGACAACATAATGAGTGGAGTTTGTGTTGTTCAATCTGTTCTATGATTCTCACAGAATATATGATAGATGATTTAACGCAAATCCAAGATGACGGAATTCTGTGCTTCTTTTGTTTTCGCTACCATTTCGAGATGATTGATTTTCAATTGTTGTAAAGTTTATAAATAAAGCCGTCACAGAAAAAAATTTCAACTCGAATAACGATATAATGAAAATCAACTAAAATAATCACAAGGACCTGTCGATAAATTAACAAATATTCCACCTTGATCAGAGCTAATCATCCAATAAACCAAAACATCTACACCGAAGAAGCGGACCCAAGGAGAATGATAACAGCTGTTTCACAGTTATTACTGATCGTCAGGCCAACTTACCTTGTATGAAACCGCTGAATAGGGAATCTAGATACTTGTCACCTTTCAGATGGATTACTGCAGTATACAACTTACAGCGCGCCATCTTCCAGGAAAATCTTGCGAATCCTACATTTGATAGCAGAATACTCGGTGTGCATGACTCATTCCATCTGAAAGGTGACAAGTATCTAGATTCCCTACTCAGCGGTTTTATCCAAGGTAAGACGATCAGTAATAACTGTGAAGCAACTTTAGTCATTCTCCTTGGGTCCGCTTCTTCGGTGTAGATGTTTTGGTTGATTGAATGATTAGCTCTGATCAAGGTGGAATATTTGTTGATTTATCGACAGATATCCGTCCTTGTGTTAGTTTATTATTACTGCAGCTCTGTTTTCGAACCAATTCCCAACTTTGTTAGATGAAAATTGATTTCGTCCAAATTAACCACACATGCAGAACAAAACAAGTCCAACCAGGAACCAGAGACAAAACTGATGTCTATGATCATATTCAAACATAATCATCACAGAAGATAACCTCACTCAATGCACTCCACACGCAATCTGTGACTACACTAACTCCCAACATTTCCGCAAAGAACAGAGTGCAATTTTACAACAAAACACACCGAACAGTATCAGTGGAGTTAGTGTAGTTCATGCAGGTACAAGGAACAAACCTTAAATCTCGTAAAGTACGTATGCGATCGCTTAGATTGAAACTTGGTAATTAGTTGCCCAACTTCATGCAGCTTTTCGTGAGAATAGACGACTTCGGCCCAAGTTGCCAACCCACAATTTACTTAGCAAGTTTACTTTCACTGGGGAACGGGAATTTCAGGGCATTTATAAATAACCGTAAAACATGCCTCGGCTCTTCAAACCAGATAATTCCTTTCAAATATAGGTTTTTGTTAAGGTCGTCTCCGATTGGCTGAAATTTATGTTGGGATTCCTGATTTCATGCAAACAGTGTCAATTTTCATAGGATACGTTCCGAAAATCAACTCTGTTATTTCGGTTGCCGATTTTCCGCTCCGTAAATATGAAATATTCGGATGGTTCCTGGAACAAGCGCGTGAAAAAGGTTATTTACGGAATCTGGTTGATGAAAATGCGGTCGATTTACTGTCATCAGAACGATTTTCTATGGTAAATATCTATAGCATAGAACAATCTATGTTTACTTTAGGTTTGTTTTGGTTCCGAGTTCAGATCTGTTCGGGACGGTTCTAGCATAGACCAATAGTCTGTGGTTCTGAACTCGGAACCAAAACAAACCTAAAGTAAACATGATTGTTCTATGCTATGGATATTTACCATAGAAAATCGTTCTGGTGACAGTAAATCGACCGCATTTTCATCAACCAGATTCCGTAAATAACCTTTTTCACGCGCTTGTTCCAGGAACCATCCGAATATTTCATATTTACGGAGCGGAAAATCGGCAACCGAAACAACAGAGTTGATTTTCGGAACGTATCCTATGAAAATTGACACTGTTTGCATGAAATCAGGAATCCCAACTTAAATTTCAGCCAATCGGGGACGATCTTAACAAAAACCTATATTTGGAAGGAATTATCTGGTTTGAAGAGCCGAGGCATGTTTTACGGTTATTTATAAATAATGCGAACCTTATCATGTCGAATTTGTCCTTAAATTCCCGTTCCCCAGTGAAAGTAAACTTGCTAAGTAAATTGTGGGTTGGCAACTTGGGCCGAAGTCGTCTATTGTATCGTTATGAAATTTAAAAAAAACCTTTTTTCGAAATTTTTCCAAATGCGTATAGGTTACCGGTTTGGCATACGCGTAAAATTTCCTGACCTCACGGTAATGCTCTTTTGGAATTTTTTGTTTGGGTGCACGATCTGTAAAATTTTCATATTTTTCTAGGTTCCATAGGCCTTGACAATTGAAAAAGTTGAGGAAGAATTCTATCAACACTGTGATGAAAATAGAATTAGCAATCTTCAAGTATACTCCTTGTTTGCGCCTGTCACAAAACCATGTCTAGATAACACGGTACCATTGATTTAATACTGCATTGCGTATGCCTGTGATTGTGTAGGTTTTATTTGTTTATTATTTCTGTACATATGTGATGTTTTTTTACCAAGATCATGTGACTCACTACAACTGTTTAGATATCAAATGATCTCTTCCGAAGAGAAATATCGATCAAATTGAATGTACGTGCATAACATGTATTATATTGTCAAATACATTTTGATGTGCAATGTAGCATATGGAAATCAGTCCAGAGATATACTTGAGCGTTGAGCAATTCCAGCTGTAATTTTTCATACTCAAAGCCCCAATTATATCATGACTGTAACTTCTCTCGATTTGACGTTTGGTTCTGACAGCGGTTGTCGTTAAAATGACGTTGTTGTTTTCTGATTGGCTGAGTCGTTATCCACCAGCCAATCAGGAAGCGATGATGTCATTTTAACGTCAGCCGCTGTCGGAACCAAAATCGAGTGGTCATAAATGATCATAATTGAGTGCAAAGTATGGGAAATTAGATTTGGGATCGCCCTTATTATTCATCTCTGAATATTTCAGAGATTTTTAAATTTTGTATATGAATTTCATCGTTTTTACTGTTTTTATACATATTTGATTGTTATTGTGTCACACCTGTTTGTGTCTCGGTTATTTCTAGTTATTCTACATTTTAGAATTTGTATACTCATTGTGAATATCATCTATTATTTAAATAGTAACTTTAGGCAGTCAAGTAGACAATAGCAGAGTAAATAGAATATTTGACACTTAATTGTCATGTTGGCTGAGATTTATTAGGAAATATTTCATGTTTTTACTTGTTATTCGTACTTTGTTATTATTTATTGTGTGTCCTGGTTCAGTTTTGAAATATTCCCTTAATGAAAATAAAATATATATTGCACATACTGAAAAGGTTAAAAACTACAAGTTACATGATCAATTTTTTAAACATGTTTAAAAAATTTTCGAAAAATCAGTGATAAAAGGAACCATAATGCAAAGGTGATGATCATATATGAAGGTCGGTATTACTCAGAAGATCTTAATTTTACCTTTTAACTTCACTTCTTTGACTACTCTTAGGGAGGGAAGCGATGTTTTTGATCAGTTCAAAAATTTGTAACACATGCATTAATAGACGACTTCGGCCCAAGTTGCCAACCCACAATTTACTTAGCAAGTTTACTTTTACTGGGGAACGGGAATTTCAGGACAAATTCGACATGATAAGGTTCGCATTATTTATAAATAACCGTAAAACATGCCTCGGCTCTTCAAACCAGATAATTCCTTCCAAATATAGGTTTTTGTTAAGATCGTCCCCGATTGGCTGAAATTTAAGTTGGGATTCCTGATTTCATGCAAACAGTGTCAATTTTCACAGGATACGTTCCGAAAATCAACTCTGTTGTTTCGGTTGCCAATTTTCCGCTCCGTAAATATGAAATATTCGGATGGTTCCTAGAACAAGCGCGTGAAAAAGGTTATTTACGGAATCTGGTTGATGAAAATGCGGTCGATTTACTGTCACCAGAACGATTTTCTATGGTAAATATCCATAGCATAGAACAATCATGTTTACTTTAGGTTTGTTTTGGTTCAGATCTGTTTGGGACGGTTCTAGCATAGATCAATAGTCTGTGGTTCTGAACTCGGAACCAAAGCAAACCTAAAGTAAACATAGATTGTTCTATGCTATGGATATTTACCATAGAAAATCGTTCTGGTGACAGTAAATCGACCGCATTTTCATCAACCAGATTCCGTAAGTAACCTTTTTCACGCGCTTGTTCCAGGAACCATCCGAATATTTCATATTTACGCAGCGGAAAATCGGCAACCGAAACAACAGAGTTGATTTTCGGAACGTATCCTATGAAAATTGACACTGTTTGCATGAAATCAGGAATCCCAACTTAAATTTCAGCCAATCGGGGACGATCTTAACAAAAACCTATATTTGGAAGGAATTATCTGGTTTGAAGAGCCGAGGCATGTTTTACGGTTATTTATAAATAATGCGAACCTTATCATGTCGAATTTGTCCTGAAATTCCCGTTCCCCAGTGAAAGTAAACTTGCTAAGTAAATTGTGGGTTGGCAACTTGGGCCGAAGTCGTCTATTAAGCTTTAACTGAATTTTGTGAAAGGTGAATTAATTCACAATCAACATGAAATATTTCGGAATTTCATGATAAAAAAACTAGCTTAGAAAAGTTAGGTCGTCATAATCGATTTAGTCGAACTGAAACTTGATAAATTCTCCCTCAAACCAATGTTTTCATCATGTTAACACCAAAATTTTCATGACGTTTCTAAAGTGTTGTAATCAAACATGCTTGACGTTGCTCCATAGTTTAGGTATTTTCAATTGAAAATTGATGTTGAAGCAACTCAATCGCATTAAAGTTCAAAGAGGATGTTCAATAGATGATTTTCACCAGTTTATTCAGAGTTTTGTGATAGTTTCTGAAGGATTCCACTAGAGAACTTCTGCAGGTATTTTATATAGCTGAACACCTAAGCAAGAAGAAACAGAAAATATAGAGTATAGAATCGACCATGTATTTTTGAAACTGCTTGTTAAACCTCGATATTTATTCCATGTGGATATTTCCTTGAAAAACTCTCATTTGTATTGTACATAAATGAATTTGTATATATTTCTCTGAACACTGAAATTTTTCTACACTCATTTAAACGAATGTATTGAGAAATATGTTCTATATACTTTAAATAAAAATTTTCAATTACCTATTCTGTTGTTTTTTTTAATGAAAAAATCGCTACAAACAACCTAACGAAATTCCACCATCATGAAGATACAGGCTGTTCCAGGAGTCGCAAAGTTTAGTCCGTTTGAACAGCCAATAAGTGGAGCCAAATTAAAAAAATTGTTTTCTCGTTGAAAATTGAAATTTTCTGACGGCGGTTAAAGTTTTTCAGTAGTCTTACGGATAGAATATTTGATTCCAATGATAAAAAAATCATGCAAGAGACTTATTCTAGTTAAAAAAAAAGTTAGTTGTTTCAAGGCCCACCACCGACTGACTGCCTAAAAGTCATGAAGTATACTTTTTGCGCGCATGTTCTAGGGGAACAGCGTGCTATCGTTTTGTCCAAATGTCGGTAATTTTGGATGATTGAGCCGAAAATGGTCTCAATCGACTAGGTTGGACTCACTGATGACGAATCCGGTGTCAAAATTGATTCTGTCCGGCCGGCCGGCCGTAGACACGATAACTGTCGACAGAAGCAAACTAGCAACTTGAAACTTTCAGGATAAGTTGCGCATCAAAATGCCGCGGTTGAGTTCGTTAATGGGCAAAATCGGTCGAATGGTTTCGGAGTTATAGGCACTTGAAGTTTTGAAGTTATTTATTTTTTAGTTCGGAAACTACCAGAGCGATTCGATTCAAACTTGGCAGTTAGGTGAAGTACAACGACGCGCAACTTTGAGCCAAATTTCGTCAGGATCATATTGTCAGCAATTTAAAAAAAAAATTGTTTTCGAATTTTTTTTCCAAAAAAATTTTTTTTTCGAAAACCATTCATCATATCAAAAAAAAAACCACCCACACTTTGAGCTTCATATTTCACAGCAGTGTATCAAATTTCAGTTCGATACGATCATAAGTTTTGGAGATATCGGGAAAAAATATGTCAAATTTCGAGGTTTTCTTCTAGATATCGTTGATTTTTTCGGTATTACTCAAGAAATACTGATTCAGTCCTGATTAAACTTCACAGCTAGTTTTAAGATGCTGAAAGACAACTTTATGCAAAATTTCGTGATAATCGTGTTATTAGAACAATTTGAAAAAAATAATTTCTATGATTTTCTCATCATATCATCCTCATTAAATTCTGTATGAAACTTCGAACTGTTATTTTTCGATGAAGTACTGGATTTAAATTCGATCTGATCTTTATTTTTGGAAATATTGGAAAAATAAAATTTTGATTGGGTATATAGACGGAATCATTGGGTGGATTTTACCCATTCACGAATTCGGCCTTCGTAATTAAGGTCCAAACCTTCTCTACAAATATCGAGTTTCTAAGTTGCTTCTTTCGGAAGTTATTGTGTTTACGCAGTCGGCCGTTAGGCCGTACGTCAACACAATATCTTCCGAAAGAAACGACTTAGAAACTCGATATTTGTAGAGTAGTTTAATTACGAAGGTCGAATTCGTGAATGGGTAAAATCCGCCCAATGATTCCGTAGATATACCCATTCAACATTTTATTTTTACAATATGTCTAAAAATACAGATATGATCGAATTGAAATCCAGTAATTTATCAGAAAAAATTTCAAAAAGCACTGCCGTGAAGACAGCAGCTTTTGCGCGCACGTTCAAATTCGTTGCTGAAGCGGTCATCTACATTGAACATGCGCGCAAAAGTTGCTGCCTTCACGGCAGTGCTTTTTGGAATTTTTGTAGTATACAAATGCTATCTGATAAAGGAAAAACTTACTTGCAGTAACATAATCACTAGGACGAATATCCGTCGATAAATCAACAAATATTCCCCCTTTATCAGAGCTAATCAATTATTATTACTGGAGCTCTTTCTTCTCCATGAAACCAATTCCTATCTTTACTTGCAATATTAATACTTCAAAGGACTGGTCACTTTCAAATTCTTTTGTGTATAACTTGGGCTTCAGTTGGATTCAAAGACTTGATCAACAGTTAAGTAAATGATTTATTGTCTCAATAAATAGTCTCAGTTTTTGACAATACAGGATATAACATTAAATTCAAAAATTTCTAACGATAAATATAGTAAAAACATTACAAAAAACTTCACCTCATTTTATATTTTTCAGTTTTACTTCACTTGCATGTAGAATATAAAAATATTACATAGTTGCTCATCATGCCAGTCACAATTCCACATAATTAATTCTTAAACAGGAAACAAAAGCTAAATTGAATGAAAAAAAATATTTTGGAAAACTAAACCATGTGATATTGGAGGTGGACATATAATGGTAAATCAGCCGATTATGATAAAAATCCTTATTGGATTAAAATCCAATAAGGATAATAAAGGTTCATATATTTTGGATGTCTAGAATCATTACGGCCTAAAAAAGTTAATACTTATCTACAAAAGAGAAGAACCTTTATGTTCAATAGACATACATTCCAATTAAGGGGCCAGACATGAAATATTTGTTTTGTTACACTCAATTTCAATATTGCACAAATAACTTGAAAATATATACCTACAAATTATTAAAATGATATATAACTGTTATTTTCTGTTCAAACTTATTCTTTAGTTTGTAAAAAAATACAAAAAATAAATAATAAAATCTTAGATTCCCATTTTTCCTCTACCAACTTTTATATCAAACAATTTTCTGACAAAATAAACTTGAAGGGAAGATGCTACAAGGATTACAACTATCTGGACAACAGACCACATCACAACATATGAATTATTGGCCTTAAGAATATTGTGGTCCCATTGTTCTCGTCCTCTGCTGTAATGTTGATATTGCAGCATGTCATTGATGTTTTTCTCCACCGTAACTATGGTGTTCTAGAAAAAGAAATAATGGAAGTTTTCCAAATATAGATTTGTTAGAACTTCATGGAACTGAATATTATTTAAAATGTTAGGATATTCTGGCATTGAAAATTGATATTCGAAGTCTTTTTCTCACTATAGCATATATTAAGAGATAAAACTAACAAATTAGACAAGAATGCAGTGTGTAAAAATCAGAGAATAGTTGCTCAAAAGAAATATTCTAAATATGTCCTCAGTTTCCTGCCAAACAGACTCCAGAGTATATTAGGTTTCCTTGTGATATTTGAATACAAAATACAATTTGATTGCTGACAATGCATTATATTTTCACAGAAAAAATTTTAAATTATCACTACTCACTGTGAAATTCTCCATATTAACATTGAGCTCCTCCACTTCTTTTGTATACTGCTCCCAGAGATTATATCTAACCACTGTCATGTATATATTGACTAATTTACCAGCAAACCTAGAGAATTGGTTATCAATACAAACAGAGTAATATCCACCGATGGATTTCTCTTCTTGATATTCGCTGCTTGGTTTCCACTGATACGGATGCACAATTTGCCCTGCGGGGTTACGGACTGCAAAGCCCGCCATTCCATCTCCACCTCGAACAACCTGAAAAGTATGAAGTAGAGGCTTGCATTATGAAGTGCAAAAAAAACTGACAACAGGTGTTTTTTTGATATTCCAAAGAGTTAACAATAGTTCAATCTTTGGAATATAATTGTATCCAATTTTCTAGAGAGTATACCTTTCACCACGCATTAATCCAAATAAATAATACCCACTTGAAAACTGACGTAGAATGCAGCCCCTGGATTAACATATTGATAATAACAATCCTCTTTGCCAGGATCAATGTGAACCTTATAATCCATAGCAACTGCAGGCAAGTTTTCATACCATGGAACAGTAGTTTCTTGGGTGTCAGTTTCAATGAAAAGACATAATATGAGAAAAAATATCACATAACAAGAAGCACCCCAGGACCACATTTTTGTGTAATATGTTGTTTTGAAAGAAATATAATTCAATTGATAGAATTCATAAAATTACTAAATAGCAAAATAATAATGGATACAAAATTTATCCATGGTTAACTCAGAAAATCATGTTGTCTACGAAAATATTGAATCTATTTGAAAATTTGAATTGACCTCGAACAAAATGTAATCATCTCACAGCTGCGCTGCCACGCAGTTTGTTTTGAATTTTGACTTTACTCATGACTTCCTACTTTCACCAGAGAACACAGAAAAGAGAGAAATCAGAAGTTTTTGAATTTGAACGTCAGTTAGATAATCCAGATACAAATATCCTCATGTAATTAACAAAAATGATATTCATTCAGTTTCGAACAACGTTGAAATCGACTTTTAATGAATTTTAATTTCAGGAAAGTAGAAAGTTTGAGTACGTGTATGTTCTATGCCCCGAGAACATAGATAAAGTTATTATTATATTATTGATCATAGATAACTATCATAACTTCTATTATTTTATTATTATTATAATAGGGATATGTTCAAGAATAACTGGACATCGAAAGTATTCTATATTTCTATGGATATGACCTATAACCTTGAAATTAAATCATTTTAATTTTTTTCTCCATTAATGTTGTAGGGAATGTGGATGTTGTCTTTGCCTGACTAAATTAGATGAATTAATTGCTGAGATCTGAAACTAAATATAATCAACAACAAAAATTGGTAATTTTTCACTTCATTGAAATGTATCAAAATAATACAACATATCACCCAAATAATTTATTTGATAACTCAGGATTAAATTATTGTTTAATGTACTATCTTGGTTTTAGTTTTCATAAGTTTTCTTCTGTTCGAAGATAACCCTCATTAGAATTTTTCGTTATTAGAATTATATAATATGGCAAATACACCTTCTAATTCAAGATCGTTCTTAGGAATATTTGGTGAACTCCTAAATGTCTTGTAAAATCTTCTTGGACCCTGGTCCCTACTTTTCGGGATCTGAAATTCGTGGGAGGCTCGAATGCGAATTCAGAAAATCAGAAAAGGTTCGAGGTATCAAAATTCGGACCTCTGGGCATGAACACACAGAATGGATTCGTACTGAAAGTCATTATGATGAACAGACCAAAAGGCATGAGAATATAAGTTATCCCTGCACTGGAAATAACAGTTTATTCGATTTTGAAACAATGCTATTTGGTGGTGGAGGAGAATTCTATGTAGGACCAGGTAAAATCAATATACTCTAATGTGTTAATCCAAATTACTTCAAATCTCTTTTATTCATAGGAAAATTCAATTACCCGTTTTCCTTCCAATTGCCTGCAAATCTACCATCGACCTTTATGAATAGTCATGGATATATTCGTTATGATCTTGAAGGTATTGTAGATATACCTTGGGGTCTGGATTATGAGGATAAAATATACTACGAAGTGACATCTTTTGTTGATTTAAACACATTTCCCATGGAATGTTTTCAACCCGTTTCTAGATCTGATAATAAGACCATTTGTTGCTGGTGTTGTGCACAGGGTGATATTACTCTTGATATAAATATTAATAAGACAGCTTTTGTACCTGGTGAGAGAGTGAAAATGTATCTAACCCTAACCAACATGTCCAATTCAAATGTGGAGGGAGTATCAGCAAGGTTTATGCAGTATGTTAAAAGTAAAGTGGAACATCCCAGACATGAGCATAAAGAAGATGAGTATGAATTTGGGTTCAACACCTGGTCTGGAGTTGGAGCTCATGGTAAGGTCAAAAAAGTACAACTACCTATTAACAATTTTTTGGAAAAAAGCTCTATGTACGTACTATCATAGCATACTATGGAGCATGTATATTGTTAAACACGAGGCTACCTTTGTAGAAGGTAAACCCGCAAGATTTCCCGTCGCGAAGCTGTAAGTAAGATATTCACATCATTGTAAGCAGTGTGAGTTCCTGAACAAAAAATATGAAGGCCAACATAGGCGGTCTCTTTTTGTTTGGAAGATATGGGCCCCCAAAGTTCCAAATTGTTGCATTTTCAGATCCTTTTTTCTGCCATAAAAATGATCTTTCACTTCTCAAATCTAGTTCATAAATCATCTTTGAACCTTCAACCAACGAATGGTGACACTTTCTTTCAAGAATATTCATTATTTAAAGGAAGAAAAGTGAAAATATTAGACAACCACTTAACCTATATTTCTACGAAATACTTCTCAATGTAAAAGCGGAGCTTGGCAACAGCGTCTTTTCATCGCTGGCTAACGTATTATGACCGAAGAGTAGTTGCTGGCGGGAAATATGAAATGATGGGCAGTTGAAGGATATGATTGTAAGGAAAATGCTTCTGTCACTGAAGAAGAAGTGGTTATTCTAAAATCAAAACAAAATCATTGAGAATATTTGTTTAAGGTTTCACTCTCAATATTTTCGTTTGAACTTTCTTTCTATCCCCTTCAAAATAGGGAAGTTGTTATCTACTTCGTTTTTTGTTGTGTCTTCGAGATGGTCCCAATTTATAATGAGATTCAGGGTATTCCAATAAAATGGGTTATATAATAACCTCGATTTCATTGGAAATCTGGGAAGGGCGCGACCTATCACATATGAAAAAAATGTACGTTGAAATATATATCAGGGTGTATTCTCATTCCATTACTATGTGTTTCAACCTTGTAGATTTCATTAGAAACGAATTCTCCTATTGGAAGATTTACAGTATCGCAGTAAACAGTAAGAACTAAGAACATATTTCATTTTTCCCGCCAGCAATAATCTGTCATTCACGAATACGCACGCACGATGGCACGATTCGACCGATGAAATTCGCGCCATTGCCAAACTTCACTTTTAGTCTGAGTCGAAATCAGAAGGAATAGAGGTTAAGTGGTTGTCCAGTAATTCCATTGTTTTTTCATTAAATATTGATTATTCTTGAAAAAAGTGTTGTTTATTGTTGGTTTAAGGTTCAAAGGTGGTTTGTGAACTATACAGATGAAGTGAGAGATCGTTTTTATGGTGGAAGAAGGGACCTAAAAACGACTCATTTTGGAACTTTGGGGGCCCATATCTTCCAAATTAAGGGAGGCCTATGTTATATTTCACATTTTTTATTCAGAAAAGCACACTAAGTACAATGATTTAAATATCTTTTTAATATCTCGGCGACGGGAAATCTTGCGGGTTTACCAAGACTGTTTTCAACTATTCATGTAGCTAAACAGAGAATCACTTTTTACAGGTGAAAACAAATATGATATGGAACTACTTATTCCTCCGGATGCCCCATATCCGAATCTGAATAGAAGTAGTCTGTTCGAAATTTCCTATGATGTAGAAATATGTGCTATCATCGACGGTTGCCACTCGAATATGGATCTTAGTTTCAGCATAGAAATCGGCCATATTCAACATCAAAGTCAGATTGATCCAAACGCTCCTGTCCCAGGGGCAACAGGTAACACACAAGGATATCCTGGTAGTCAGCCTGGATACCCCTATCCTGCAGTTGATCAACCAAGCGCCCCACTTATCAACTTCGAAGGACCTAACACAGGTAAAGATGCAGAAAGCTGGTGATACTGCAGTTTTTTGCTTAGATCTGCAGTTCAAATTTTTGCGGTCATATCCTAGGGAATATTTGTCTGCTCAAATGTGTGTAATTTTTTTCCCGAAAATTACCTTGAACAACCAGTTGGACCTCATTCAGGGTGAATCAGATGTCAAAGATGATTCTGTCCGGCCGGTCATACGCATGATTACGCGAGAACGGAAAACTACATCAACTTGAAACTTTAAGATGAGTTAGCTTTCAAAACCTGACGGTTTCGGATTCATAGTCATTTGAATTTTGAGGTGATTCGTCAATATCTGAGGAATAACTTAGGCGATCAGATTGCTCTCAAAATACTGTTCGGATTGTATGATCAGTAAATAAAAAAAAAATTTCAAAAAGCACTGCCGTGAAGGCAGCAACTTTTGCGCGCATGTTCAATGTTGATGACCGCTTCAGCAACGAATTTGAACATGCACGCAAAAGCTGCTGCCTTCACGGCAGTGCTTTTTGAAATTTTTACTGATAAATTACTGGATTTCAATTCGATCAAATCTGTATTTTTGGAAATATTGGAAAAAGAAAATTTTGAATGGGTATATCTACGGAATCATTGGGCGGATTTTACCCATTCACGAATTCGACCTTCGTAATTAAGCCCCAAACCTTCTCTACAAATATCGAGTTTCTAAGTCGTTTCTTCCGGAAGTTATTGTGTTTACGGTCAGCCTAACGGCCGACTGCGTAAACACAATAACTTCCGAAAGAAACAACTTCGAAACTCGATATTTGTAGAGAAGGTTTGGACCTTAATTACGAAGGCCGAATTCGTGAATGGGTAAAATCCACCCAATGATTCCGTAGATATACCCATTCAAAATTTTATTTTTTCAATATTTCCAAAAATAAAGATCAGATCGAATTGAAATCCAGTACTTCTTCGAAAAATAACAGTTCGAAGTTTCATACAGAATTTGATGAGGATGATATGATAAGAAAAATCATAGAAATTTTTTTTTTCAAATTGTTCTGATGACACGATTATCACGAAATTTCGCATGAAGTTGTCTTTCAGCATCTCAAAACTAGCTGTGAAATTTCATCAGGACTGAATCAGTATTTCTCGAGTTCTACCGAAAAAATAAACGATATCGAGAAGAAAACCTCGAAATATGACACATTTTTTCCGGATATCTCCGAAACTTATGATCGTATCGAACTGAAATTTGGTACACTGCTGTGAAATATGGAGTTCAAAGTGTGAGTGGACTTTTTTTTCGAATATGACAAATGGTTTCCGGAAAAAAAAATTTTTTGGAAAAAATTTCGAAAAAAATTTTTTTTTAAATTCACTGAAAATCTGATCCTGACGAAATTTGGCTCAAAGTTGCGCGTTGTTATACTCCACCCAACTGCCAAGTTTGAATATAATTTCTCAAGTGGTTTCTGAAATAAAAAATAAATAACTTCAAAACTTCAACTGCCTATAACTCCGAAACTATTCGACCGATTTGGCCCATTAACGAACTTAACCGCGGCATTCTGATGCGCAACCTATCCTGAAAGTTTCAAGTTGCTAGCTTGCTTCTGTCGACAGTTATCGTGTCTACGGTCGGACGGACGGCTGGCCGGACAGAATCGATTTTGACACCGGATTCGTCATCAGTGAGTCCAACCTAGTCGATTGAGACCATTTTCGGCTCAATCATCCAAAATTACAGACATTTGGACAAAACGATAGCACGCTGTTCCCCTAGAACATGCGCGCAAAAATTTGAAACTTTCAAAATTTTTCTTTTCGGGAACTGATATCGGTGAAATTTGGCACAGATCTCGGAAGTCAACATTCTACGAAAATGTACAAATTCAGTTTGATACAATTTTTCTCTGGTTTTCCCACTGTATGGTTATTATTTCAGGAATAACTCAAAATATCCTGATCCGAACACGATGAATCTGGTTGGCAAATGCCCCTGCACATAATTATGCAAAATTTCGTGGTGACTGTTTCATTAGAACAACTTTAAAACATTTCGATTTTTTTCTGAAAGTAAAGCTGCGTTTGGCGGGAAAGAATATGTGAGTAGGTGACCGCTATACCCACCAATTATAACATGTGCTAAGAAACTGATGACTTCACGTCTGCGCATAACTAGAATTTTTTTGAGATCAAATCAGCCAACTGAATCTTTTCTGACAGGAAAAAATATTGTTGGTTAAATAACATAATCACAAGGACGAATATCCGTCGATAAATCAACAAATATTCCCCCTTGATCAGAGCTAATCACCCAATCAACCAAAACACCTACACCGAAGAAGCGGATCCAAGTAGAATGACTACAGCTGTTTCACAGTGGTTATTGATCGTCAGGTCAACTTAACTTGGATAAACCGCAAAGAGTTCTCTCGATACTTGTTACCTTTCAGAAGGATCGCTGCAGTATACAACTTACAGCGCGCCATCTGCCAGGAGCATCTTGCGAGTCTCACCTTCGAGTGCAGAATACTTTGATCGATGTGTGTGACGTTCATCCTTTTGTCGCATCAGGTCGCTGTAACTGCGATATTGTAGCTTTACAAACAACCGATCAACATCGGAAACACTCGGTTCATGTGGATTCCCACAACGTCCAACATCTAACAAAGATAGACAAACATCTTTGTTAGATGTTGGACGTTTTCGTCTTGTGGTAATCCACATGAACCGAGTGTTTCCGATGTTGATCGGTTGTTTGTAAAGCTACAATATCGCAGTTACAGCGACCTGATGCGACAAAAGGATGAACGTCACACACATCGATCAAAGTATTCTGCACTCGAAGGTGAGACTCGCAAGATGCTCCTGGCAGATGGCGCGCTGTAAGTTGTATACTGCAGCGATCCTTCTGAAAGGTAACAAGTATCGAGAGAACTCTCTGCGGTTTATCCAAGTTAAGTTGACCTGACGATCAATAACCACTGTGAAACAGCTGTAGTCATTCTACTTGGATCCGCTTCTTCGGTGTAGGTGTTTTGGTTGATTGGGTGATTAGCTCTGATCAAGGGGGAATATTTGTTGATTTATCGACGGATATTCGTCCTTGTGATTATGTTATTTATTACTACTGGAGCTCTTTCATCTCCATGAAACCATTTCCTATCCTATTGTTGGTTAATTTTGTAATCCTTTTTTCAAGGAATGCCATATCCCCAAGGACCCCAAATGACCAACCCTTCTGGACCTCCATATCCTGTGGTTCCCAACGCAGGAGGATCGTCTCCTCCTGATTATAAGTCCGTTTATCCTGGTGGGCCACCAGGTACATCTGGCTTATCAGCAAACACAAAAGAAAGAGTGAGTTTCCGGGCAGGCAAGGAGGCACCGTCAGCTCCCCCACCTACAGACGATCTACCACCATCCTATGAAGATGCTTCTAAAAATGAAAAGAAGTAACGTTAAAACCTGATATTATTCAATACAAACTGGCGTGTTCACATGTGCAGAATTTCAAAAGATTTCTGTACTTCAAAACTATGGTAGGTTTTATTGCTATTTTATTTACTGTTTAGATTCCTATATGCTTCGAGGAAATATTTAGATGGAGCACAAAGTAATTCTGAAGTATTTTTTCAATTTTCGAATGGTGTTAAATGAATATATATTTGACGTTTTAAAGTAGAGGACAAATATATTGAAATACAAATTAGTTTATTCGAAAACGCAGCCTAAAAATATTACAAATTTGCTTTTAATACTGTCTTATTCATTTCTTTATTGTGTCTGAAATAGTGCAGCTTTTCTTCTATTTCTTAATTCTTATATTTTACTTACTTTATATGCTCATATATATTTCATTTGTTCAACAAATGATTTATTTTATAATTTAACTAAAGAGATTTGGTATTATTTTACTCGTGGATTTCTGATAGTAAAACAGTCTACACAATAAATGAATGAAAAAGTATGGCCTGAAATATTATATTGCCCTAACAAAAGCATTGTGGCCCCTGACTTTCAACAGGTTCATTTAATAGTTCAGATTGAACCTGTTCGTTGATAAATATTTTCCAAAATGTACTGATAAACCTGTTCAAAATCTACAGTTGACATTACGTCTAGTATATACAAGCTCTTATCCTTCATGTATTTTATAACAAATTATGTAATTGTTGAATATTTTTTCTATTGAAAAAAAGAATGTGATAAGAATATATATTTTATTTTTTCATTGGAGAAGATATGAATTTTAAGGCTAAACAAGACTTGAAACTATATGGAATATAGATGTTTTTTTATTGATATCCATAAATATGAATTGAATTAGTTATAAATGAAATAAATTTTTATACTGTAGATTTATACATATTGTATTTTAGCTATTTACCGTTTTTAAATACAAACTAGTATATAAGAGTATCAATTTATATTCGCTTTTCAGGTTACTTGTGATTTATTCCAATGCAATTTGTTAATTTCTGTTTGAAACTAAAATATCTGGTAAACCACAGGTATTGGTGAACAAGTATTAAATCCTCCGATAGAGGAAATAAACAGACAATGTTGAAATTAGCATATGATCAATACGAAGGCGTAGAAGGGCCACTCTTTGTCGACAAAAATTTTTCCACCTAATTTCGACTTTAATCTCGGAATTAGACTAATTCCGACTTTGAACTCGGAATTACAGACTAATTCCGACTTCGAACTCGGAATTATACATAATTCCGACTTCGAACTCGGAATTATACATAATTCCGACTTTGAACTCGGAATTATACTAATTCCGAGTTTGAAGTCGGAATTATGTATAATTCCGAGTTCGAAGTCGGAATTAGTCTATAATTCCGAGTTCAAAGTCGGAATTAGTCTAATTCCGAGATTAAAGTCGGAATTAGTCTATAATTCCGACTTCAAACTCGGAATTAGTATAATTCCGAGTTGATTATTCGGTATAAATTATTTGCGTCTTCATATCAGTGGTTTTTTAACAACCCTGTAATTTTATTGCCAGCTAACTACTGAAAATGTAAAAGTGACGAATGGTGGAAAACTGAAAGATGATGCAATTAAAAGATCTATATTGAAATATTCATGCGTGGGTCTTCCTCAAAATACAATTTCACTCATGTTTTAGCGAAATATGTATATTTGTTTTATCTTATGTATGTGTTTTTTATTTTTTTATCCAACATTGCCTCTTCATTAGTTGGAATGATTGGATTTAACATTCATGCAAATTGATCATTCTTAACTACTATCAAGTTTCTCTTGGCTTTTTTTGAAGTTGCAATTTACCTTGATTTGAATGAATCTTCTTGAAGTTCAATTTATACAAAAATTAATAGTCTCTAAGTTCAGTTCGAATATTGATATTTACATATGAGTTTATATGGATGTTCAGTTGGAAAGGGTTATCATTTAATTTTTAGAATTATAATTCTTTTTGAATATCCAGCTATTTTATGGAGTTGCATCTTCAGAGTACTTCACTTGAAAAATAGATCTTTCATAATTAATTGCTTTATTTTCTTCCTCTCCAATGCGAACGATTAAAAAACTACCACTTATGAACGTTAGGTAAGGAAATTCTCATAACGTTGGTTAGGCTAACAGAAAAGGTTTGAATTCTTTGGAAGGAACTGCGAATTATCGAGAGTCTTTTTTGCGCACATGGAATAGCGTGATATCGTTTTGTCCAAATGTTCGTAATTTTCGATGATTGAGACGAAAATGGTCTCAAACGACTAGGATGGACTCACTGATAACGAATCCGTTATCAAAATCGATTCTGTCCGGTCGCCTGTATGCACGATTACGGTCGTACCGACCTGAAACTTTCAGGGTAGGTTGCATTTCAAAATGCGATAGTTAAGTTCGTTAATGGGCGAAATCGGCCTAACGGTTTCGGAGTTAGAGTCTTATGAAGTTTTGACGTTATTTTGGCGATAATTCAAAAACTACTGGAACGATTGCATCGAAACTTGGCAGTTAGTTGGAGTACAGCAACGCGCTACTTCTCGCGAAATTTTGTTTGGATCATACCATCAGTACATTTTGAAAAAAATTTTTTTCGCGAGCTGTTCATCACATTTGAAAAAAATTCAGCACGAACTCTAAGCTCCAAATCCCACAGCAGTGTACCAGATTTCAATTGTATATGGTTATTAGTTTTGGAGATATTGGGAGAAAATATATGAAATTTCGTGGTTTTCCTCCCGATGTCGTTGTTTTTTTCGGTATAACTCAAGAAATACTGATTCAATCCTGATGAAACTTCGCACCTAGTTTGTAGATGCTGAAACACAACTTTGTACAGAATTTCGTGATGATCGTGTCATTAGAACAATTTGAAAAAAATTTCGAATTTTTTCTTTCTAATACACATTTAATATTCTGTGATCTTTGTATCATATTATTCTCATTAAATTCTGTATGAACCTTCTTACCGTTATTTTTCGATAAAATACTGGGTTTCAATTCGATCTAATCTGTATTTTTGGAAATATTGAGAAAATGAAATTTTGAATGGGTATATCTGCGGAATCATTGGGTGGATTTTGCCCATTCACGAATTCGGCCTTCGTAATTAAGGTTCAAACCTTCTCTACAAATATAGAGTTTCTAAGTTGTTTCTTTCGGAAGTTATTGTGTTTACGATCCCGCCGTTAGACTTTCTCTAGAACGTACGCGCAACAACAATGCTCTTTATTCTGAGGGTACGTGAAGGTGAAGTTTCATTAGTTAATCCCGAAATAGGTATATTTTTGTTCAAATTTATCTAAAAACTAAATATTTTTTTCTAGGAGATATTGTGAAGTCAAGTTGAACTGGCCATTTACACCTTACACCTCAAAGTTCCCTCTGAAAGTTATTTTAAGTACGGACGTTTGTTCAGAAGATTGAATGTGGCCATAGATATATTTGAGAATGCATTTGGGCGAAATTTTCTATTCCACTGATCTGTTATTCCTCTTATGTAACATACAGTGACAATACGCTAAAGCGGCTAAAGTCCCTTATTACAAATAGGATATTCCATTGGTTCTTATAAGAATTGGAAGCCATCCAAGAAGAGTTTTCTTTTGTTCTCTCTGTCATTACACCGTGATACTCATAGATTCCTGAAACTGGATTGGAATGAGAAATCCCTATTCTATGGTTAAAACTTGCATACTTGGCATTCCTTAGGCCATGTTGATATTTCTATCTTTGTTTGGCCCAATGCGTCAAAAGAAGATGGAACGATTTCGGGAGCGCTTAGATCTAATTCTGGAACATAGTATTTGTTTGATGCTTTCACTTTTGTCTTTGGATAACGCGTCATGATTGCGATATTATGCTTAGAGTTGTGATAAAAATAAAGAAATGCAAGCCAAACTATATTAAGCAGTAATTATAGCACCTTGTAGAAGACTTGATTCAAATGAGGGTCCAAAATTGATTTGTATTTTTCCCGAAAATATTCAAGATATGTTAGTAATCCAGCATTCCTAGCATTCTTAGGTAGGTATAATGCACCATTTTGGATGAATGAAATTCTTACTAAAAAGTTTTAAAAATTTCAATTGTTGAAAGTTGAATGTGAGTTTTGATTTGCTGTATTAAATTTTAGATTGGAGGATCAAAAAGCTATTCTATTGCTGGACCAAAAGTAGGCTACAGTCTATCCTCAGAGGTCAATAATTTTTTTCATCCTGTCTATCAACCTCTAACAAAATTTCTTCCCCGTGGACTCCAGTTACAGGCCCCGCCGATACAAAGGCGGGGGCCCCAGATGCAAAAAATCTCGATGTTGGAGATATGAGTGATGATGAGAGAGATTTAGCAGCAGCTGATGCTGAAGGGGTATGGAGTCCAGATATTGAGCAGAGTTTTCAAGAAGCCCTAGCTATATATCCCCCTTGTGGCAGAAGAAAAATTATTCTCTCTGATGAAGGTAAAATGTATGGAAGAAATGAACTGATTGCAAGGTACATAAAACTGCGTACTGGCAAGACAAGAACACGAAAACAGGTTAGTTCCCATATTCAAGTATTGGCTCGAAGAAAATTACGTGAAATTCAAGCAAAACTCAAAGTGCAATTCTGGCAGCCTGGTTTACAACCAGGGACATCTCAGGATGTCAAGCCCTTCACACAAGCAGCTTACCCAACTAAACCTGCAACAGCTGTATCTGCAGGAGATGTTGGTGCTCTTCAGGAGCCTCCTCCTCCAGTTTGGGAAGGTCGTGCAATAGCTACACATAAATTAAGACTTGTTGAATTTTCTGCTTTCATGGAATCTCAAAATCGTGAGGAAGCATATCAGCGTCATCTTTTTGTTCACATAGGTGGACCTGCTCTATCATATTCAGATCCTTTATTAGAAGCAGTCGACGTTCGGCAAATATATGACAAATTTCCAGAGAAGAAAGGGGGACTGAAAGAATTGTATGATAAAGGTCCCCAAAATGCCTTTTTCCTTGTGAAATTTTGGGCTGATCTCAATTCTAATTTTCAAGATGAGGCTGGTGCCTTTTACGGTGTTACAAGTTCATACGAAAGCAATGAGAATATGATTATCACGTGTTCTACAAAAGTTTGTTCTTTTGGTAAACAAGTTGTTGAAAAAGTCGAAACAGAATATGCTAGATTCGAGAATGGTCGTTTTGTGTACAGAATTCACAGGAGTCCAATGTGTGAATATATGATAAATTTCATTCATAAACTGAAACACTTGCCTGAAAAATATATGATGAACAGCGTATTGGAAAACTTCACAATATTACAAGTGGTGAGCAATCGTGATACCCAGGAGACTCTCCTTTGTACAGCTTATGTATTTGAAGTGTCCACATCTGAACATGGAGCCCAGCACCATATCTATAGACTTATTAAAGATTGAGGGGCCAAATTTGTGGAGCTCTTAAGATCCCTGCATAATCTGAGAATATCCGAAATTTTTCGATTTTCGTTTCAACGTAATCAAATATCATGAATCAATATTTTCATCATTTCATTTAAGAATCTTCAAATTCATCTTCCAAGGAAGAAAACTTGAAAAACCTTTTATTTTTACCTGATTTCCTGAAGGAGAGTTATTGAATTGTAGACTTCTTATTTCTCCAAGCAATAAAAACCAAATAGTGCTGTAAGATTTTTCTAGGAAACCTTGCCTGGATTTATTTGTTTACATATTATCTGTTACTTAAATGATAATACCTGTTTATGTTCCTCGTTATCAGATCTGGAAGTAAAAGATTGTGTAGGGTGCTCCTTTTGATCAAAAGATGCTCCATTCACTTCAGTGCCTACACTAAACTAGTATTATTAATAATGTAAACATAAGTATAGTTTTAAACAGAGGATGGAATTCCTTTTGTCTTCTCTCTTAAAGCTTTATTGCCAATTGATAACCAGTGCATCGATTTTTCTTCATAGAAAAACGGACTGAAATTTATATAAAATCAGGAAACTGAAGAAATTTTCAGGAGTAGATGATAGGCAGCAGGTGTTTTAGTTTTAACATGCTTTATTGTTGACAATAGGCTCAAATTATACTTGAATGTTGACAAAATTGCGACTATATTTTCAAATTATTGAAAAAAAAAGTATTTTAAATAGTGATGTTATTTATGAAATTATATTTTTACCTTGTGTGTAATCTTTATTATATACTTAAGAGATCTTTATTTTATTTGTATATTTGAGTTTTAATGAATAATTTTAATATTATTTATTTTTTGCCTGTAGAATTTTTTCTACATTGCAGCTAACTATAACCTAATATTAAGTTTATATGTATACTAATTATACAAATCAGTGATTTTTTTCGATAATTCTCATCTTTTATGATAAAATGTACAGTATTGAAAAATATAGTTTTTTCATGACATTTTTTTATGGAAAAACTTCTGATTTTATATGGCGTATACTGATGGACGTGAAATGTTTCGCTAGATTTTTCTGATTGTAGTTGAAAAACTAAGGCAAATGTCAAAAATCGCACAATTTCTTCAGGTTATGACTAAACAATGGTGTGGCAAAAGTTGGCGCGATGTTTTTTTTTCATCGCGTCCATGAGTATGAGCCTTAAGTTGAAGATGCATTAAAATTAAATCAGTTGAGGGATTTTTTCTGATTTTGACTTACAAATATATTTTTTTAATTTAGAGTTACTTTATAAGAGTTCTGATTCTTGGTAGAAGTAGAGATTAACTCCTTATCCTATTAATCCAATAGATATAATATAGATTAACTTCGATGACATAGGTTTGCCAATTTTTTTTTTATAAATCTTAGGAAAAATCCCTTTAATATATAGAAATGTATGTGTATTGAGGATGTATATGAAATGCATCATATTTTTTGGACGATCTCAAGGTGCTATTCTATGCAATCCCTGATAATATCATATCCAATCTAAAAATATGGAGTTTTGAGAGAAGACTTTGAATTTCGTTTTCAGATTCATGTTCTTTCTCTAAGAATCCGAATATACATACTTAATTATTTGAGTGCATTATAATTTTATTATTTCATAGGCTATGTTGCAATATGGACACATTTGTCTCAAGGGTTGTTTAAAATTGATGTGGGCTTAAACTCTTTACTTTTTTCCAAATATGTATTGATGACAATAAATTCTTTGTATATACCAGCAACAGGCCGAATTGGCCTACGACTTCATTTAATGCTCAGACTAATTTAGGCTAAGTATTTTTTTAAATTTTGGCTCTTCGGATTTTTTTTCTATATTTTAAATTAATGAAGGTCATCAATTTGTTATGTACATACACGTATGAATATACAAGTTAGTCAATTGTTACATAAAGTATTTTTTACGCTTTTTCTGGGAAACGGGCGTTATTATGTTGCCCAAATGTCTATAATTTTCGAGATTCTTTTTCAATTACTCATCCCTTGGGTGAAATGTTATATTGATTACAATAATTGAATGTAATTTAAATAAATTAGTGATTTTTGGAAATTGCCATGTGATTTGTATAGCAAATGCCTGATATCTTGAAAAAAGGTGGCTGCAAATAAAGTTTTATGGAAAAAAATTTCTGCTTATTTGCCTTAATATTTTATTTCTTACATATGATCTACGTATCATATAATTTAAATTTTCTGTTGAAAGACCAAGCCGTCATCCATCCAAGTAAGTATTTACACATTACACTTATCAAAGAAACTCTTCTAATGAAAATAATTTTGCGATCTTATTTTAATCGCGAAATTTTGCATTTCCCTTCAAACAGTTAATTATCATTCAAATACCAGAGTTGAACTCGATATTTGCGGAAATATTGATAAAATAAAAATTTACACAACCTAGTGAAAAGGAAATTTTGTTTTTGATTTTTCCAAATGATCATCACGAAATTTTACCAACCTGGATCGGTTCGGTATTTTTTGAATATTCCAGGAATATCAATATAGAAATAGGATATTTGCGAAATTTTGCACTTTGTGTTAATTACAAAGTTTCAAAACCAAAGGATCAGTATTTTTTGAATTATTGGGAAAATAAATTCTCAGTGGAGCAGAATTCAGAAACCATTGGTAGTATTTTGCAGATTGACCCGCTTACCGACGAATTTAGGCCTCAAATACACCCTGAAAAATTTAAATCTCTAAATGTAATGGAAATTAATGTGGAATGACGATCTGCCGGCTGAACGGATTGAATTGAATTTGTTCAGATATATTATGCACATCATGAGTAGATTTAAGATCATTGTTATTACTATATCATTTGGCTACAAAATTCGAAAATTACAATGACGAAATGACAAAATTTTCTTCGTTCACTTAGAACAAGCGCGCAAAAAACTGTCAGAAAATGTCCAAAAAGATCAACCTGTTGATAGGAACATCGTCGTTATTTCGTCAGAATTCAAACCCGATTCTATATTTCATGCAAGAGGTAAAAAACATTTCGTTGAAATTATTCTAAATGATGCAATAATGGCAAATAACAAATAAAATAATAATCGATGTGATGCATATTGTTCTGAGAAGGCGAAACAGAAACAACGAAGACGCCCACTGTTGACTGACGTTTTGCGCATTAAGTAAATTAGTAAACATCTCATGCGCATTTATATAAAAGAGAATATCGACAACGAACGTCAAACGTCATTTCATACTCATCTCGGTGAGTCGACGAAAACTTGGGTCGCCCGAAAAAACCATGATATTGAGCTTTAACAACAAAATAAATATAGTTAAATGTCAAGAGTGCAGTATATGTGAAAAAATAAGAAACAGTTTACCTTCTTGATCAAGTGTTAAATTAGTCGTTTTATTTAGCAAATTTAAAGGAACCGTCAAGTTTATTTGCCAATATGCCGAAAGGAAAACGAAGAGGAAAGTCTGGTGAGCTTTAGTCATTACTCACTTTATCAAATCAGTAAACACTCGATCCCGAAATTTTCCATATCAAATTTGGTAATTTTGACAGTTTGTCTTCCATACGTCGGTCATGTATGTCCCGATTTTCATGAAAATCAATTGTTTAATCCTACCTGCTCTCAATTCTACCTATTTCGTGGTACTTCCATATGGAAAATTGCGCAAGTTTTCACAAATGCACCTTTTTGTTGTGTAATTCAAGGCCGTTCGATTTATCAATAGTTCCAGGAATGCAGGAAGTTATAAATTTCTCTCTATCGAAGAGCCGAGATAAGTCGGTCAGCTGAATAATATGTAATGATGATTACCTCTAATTGTAATAGGATTCCACCATTTTTAAATTCTTAAACCATGTGCTTCCTAAGACAATGACAGATAAGGCAATTCTGACAGGAATTTCATTGTGTCAATGTGGGGTATTTGATTTATTTATTTGAGTTTATTTTGGTATCCTCGACATATGGTGATAATCCATTTATTATTGACCTTGTTGAATTGTTTGCATACATTCAATCATGTATGATATCACCTTAAATTTTCAAGATGAAACTAGTTCATCTAATGAACAATTTGGGATTACCTTGAATCTGATAACACAGACCAACTGGTCTGGTCCATGATGTAAGTTTTTACATCATGGTCTGGTCTGTGCTGATAGTGTTTACGATTTTCCACAATCATTTCTGTGTTTCACATAGAGAAACATAATATGTCAATAAACTATTTATGAAATCAGAAATAACTACAATTCAATCATAAGGTCTTGATTGTTTTAAATACAAATAGAGAATAGATTATTAATGTGTAATAAATGATTTCAGAGCGTTATGAGAGATCAATGCAGAATTCTGATGATGAGGACAATTTCGACAATGCTTCGATATTCAGTTCGGAAACCAAGAGTGCCAGTGATGAATGTGATGATGAGCTCCTCCAGGATCAATTCGAGGAGAAACTGATGGAACATATGGATGGACTCACACAAAAGTCTGCACAAGGTAGAACCAACTGTTTGCTGAGCATTTCAAAGGCCCTGGTTTCCAAATATGTTCCAGCTTTTGTATCAGATAGGTAGGACTATGATGCTTCATCATTGAATGTGTTTTTATAACTAGTAATTTTCGCAGACACTTCACTTTATGTGATGGTATCGAGAGATGTTTGAAAAAAGGTTCGACTGCAGAAAAAAGTGCAGCCAGCGAATTGGCTTCAATATTATGTGTACAGTTAGGAGCAGAATCTGGTTGTGAAGAAGTCTGCAAGGCTCTCAAACCTGTCTTGATGACGACCGCTGCAGATAATTCTGTCAGTGCAGCAGTCAGAGGAAAGGTAATTGGTGAATTTATTTGTACAATATTCATTCATCTTTGATAATGACCAGAAGCCAAAATAAAATATTACTTAAGCTTCTGATGATGTTTCCATGAATTTTAATGTATATGTTTTTTTTTTCAGTGCTGTGCCACTCTTGGAATCATCAGCTTCTTGGCCAACTCTGAAATGGGCGACATTTTAAGTTTGATGCATCAGTTTGAAACTTACTTCTCCGGCAGCTATCTCAAAGGGGATGGAACAACACCTAATGTAACTCCAGACCAGGCCAACTTCCATTCTTCGGCACTTAGTGCTTGGGGCCTCCTTCTCACCACTATAGATTCTAGTTCTATATCTATGATGTTGGAGACCAAATCTTTGATGTGAGTGATATTTCCATGTAATCTCAAATCTTCCTTCAAAATTTCTAAATTGTTCCTTTGAAAAGTTTCCGTAATTAGATTAGACAAAAGAATTTCAAAATTAGACATTTCGCTCGAACTACTGGATTATTTCAAGTAATGGTTAATGGGAACTACCGTTTATATGAACTACCAGTTCATCTGAACTAATAATTCAATTGATCAATTTAAGCAGGCGAATCTATTGACTATGTAACCACAGATCAACTGTCTGTGATATAACTCCTGGCACATTATTATTCTATGTATTATTATTATAAACTGATAATAATCAGTAAGAATTAGTGATTTGTTTAACATTATATACAAATCGAATAAAGTGTTATTTGAGAACAAATTTCAAGACCTATTGACTGACTTTATAAAATTGAATATAGTAAACATTATGATCTTGCATCGAAATAGATTGAGAAGAACATAAAAATATGGTATTTCGTGTTACATGCAAGAGACCTATTGTGTTTCAAATATTCTTCTTTGAATGAAAAAATTCTTATGCCAATATTCTTTGGCAGGTCTATGAAAAAACTCGCTGAACTGTTAGAGTCTCAACATTTGGAAGTGAGAATGACAGCAGGTGACGTTCTAGCTTTATTATACGAAGCAGGTAAACTGGATCCTCAAGATTTTGCCGAGGATTACGATGATATAGTTGCCAGTTTGAAAAGCTTGGCAACTGATTCTCACAAATATAGAGCCAAAAAGGACAGAAAGCAACAGAGGGCTTCCTTCAGGGATATCCTGTTGTATATCGAGGTGAGTACTCAATTTTTGATCAGGATTGCTAAAGCTGAGCCTGGTTCATTTCTTAATTGCTTAATTTGGTTACAGGAGGACATTATGCAAGATGTTAGAGTGAAATTTGGGAAAGAAGTTCTTGAACTAGATTCCTGGTCTAAAAGGAAACATTACGATACCCTTTGCACAATCTTAGGTCCTGGTATCAATATTCATTTAGCGGAAA
Source organism: Myrrha octodecimguttata (assembly GCA_958510865.1). Taxonomy (NCBI): domain Eukaryota; kingdom Metazoa; phylum Arthropoda; class Insecta; order Coleoptera; family Coccinellidae; genus Myrrha; species Myrrha octodecimguttata. The sequence continues at coordinate 67,669,814 of OY294060.1, forward strand.
ATTACTTCCTAAGGGATTTATTTGAGATATCCGACCCTCTAATTACACCTGGAACGAACCATCATGCTCAAAATCAAATGGAGAGATTTCAAAGAGTAAGTAAAAAAATTTTATCAGGCACTGAATACAGGGAAGTTTAAGGAAGATGGTTAAACTCTAAAATTTTCCCATTGCATTGATTAGATATCTGCTTAACACACTGCGTGTTATGAACAACAAAATTTGTAAATAGTTAGGTAGAAAAAGGCCCCCAAAATTCTGGAAAAATGCAACTTCAGGTCACTTTTTCAATCATCAAAACAAACACTCACTACTTGTATAGTTCGTAAGTTGTCTTTAGAAAACGATTAGTGGAAATTTATTTCAAGAAACATGATATTTACTGAAAAAAATTTAAAATACCAGACAATTATTTTCTTTTATGCCAATTTCATTAATCCAATATTGTTGTTTTAAGTGAAGTGTGTTAATCTCAATTCATTTTCTGTGAGCTTAAAGAATTTCTCAACACTTATCAAATAAATAATAATAATATATAATAATACTGATAATCCTCTCTTTCTACCGAATATTACTCAATCTAGAAGTGAAGTCAGGCAACAACGCTTTATCGCTGAAGAAAGTATTTTCTTTTTGTTGTGGAAATCACAAGAAATTAGAGATGAGAATACCGGTTCCACCCGTGTCGCGGTATTTTCGCGACGGTTCCAGAAAAATACCGCGACAAAATACCGCAATTTTGGAACCGTCGTTCCAACGCTGAAACAAAATGAATTAGTACGGCAATCTGTTTCTCAAATGATATAAATTCTCTTTCTATTCTACTTATAGCTATTGTATTCAGATTTAGAGCTTCCAAGAACTTCTTCCACTAACATATTTTCGGTTAAAACCTGACGTATCTTCAAACTATAATTGATTTTTTCCAATTTTTTTTTCATATTTTCTTCACATTCTAGATATATCATTTCAATTGAAAGAATGCCTTGAGGAATAATATTTTCTCAATTGAGAAGATTATTATTTAAAATTACATATTCACAATAGACATTATCATTATAAAGGACGCAAACTGTATCAATATTATTTGAATATCTTGGTTTACATGAAAACATGTTTTGCACAATAAATTTTCAAATCATATTATTCTTCAATAACTTCCACCAGCAGATTGAAATAATATCTACGGATATGCATAAAGTATTGATGAATATGGCAATTATCGAAAAGAAAGCATAACTTGCATAACACACAATCTGATGGAATATTATATTCCATCAGATTGTGTGTTTTGAACTACTTGTCACAATATCACCTTCTGAAAGTAAACCATGTAACACCGTATCGGAAATGTAACAGCCGATAACGAAGTAGAAACATCCACAGTTGAGGCGCACTGCGCACTAGAGCTGTAACTCCTGTAACAGACGTAATCGCATTGCGATGGGTATTCTGTTCGCGGTATTCTGGAACCGAGGAACGTGGAGCGAGATAGGTATCGATCGCGACTGGAGCGAGGAACGAGTGGAGAGTTACACGGTATTTTGGAACGTCGGTTCCAGAGTAACCGTCGGTTACTTTGGAACGTGGAGCGAGATAGGTATCGATCGCTACTGGAGCGTGGAACGATTGGAGAGTTACACGTTACACGGTATTTTGGAACGTCGGTTACTTTGGAACGTGGAGCGAGATAGGTATCGATCGCGACTGGAGCGTGGAACGATTGGAGAGTTACACGGTATTTTGGAACGTCGGTTACTTTGGAACGTGGAGCGAGATAGGTATCGATCGCGACTGGAGCGTGGAACGATTGGAGAGTTACACGGTATTTTGGAACGTCGGTTACTTTGGAACGTGGAGCGAGACAGGTATCGATCGCGACTGGAGCGTGGAACGATTGGGGAGTTAAACGGTATTTTGGAACGTCGGTTACTTTGGAACGCGTTACTTCTCTGTTTTGGAGCGCGACAGACGGTTCTAGAGAAATACCGCTCCAAAATCGCGGTATTTAAATACCGTCACATCTCTACAAGAAATAGAGGTTAGGTGGATGTCTGAGCTTTTCAGCAGTACCTTAAATCCATTTTGAATTTTTTAGACTTCAATTTTAGGGAAGGAAATAATCCATTTTTTTTTTTCAGAAATTACAGAATGCAGCAAATTTCAAGGCAAGATCGATAGCCCGGCGGGTAACTAGAGATAAAAGAGTAGAATTTTGAGATTAGGAGATTGTTTTCTAATTTTAATTTAGCATGAAACCAAGACAAATATATATATTTTCGATTTCGTAGTATTGTCTTTTTATTCTTAATTGTAAATATGTTTTGTTGAATTATTATAAATAATAACAAATACGAAGATGGGAATGTTGTTTTTGTTTTATCCTTTCTATACGCTGAAAACAGGTTAGTTACTAAGAATATAAATATGAAGCTTTTTTTGCGCGCATGTTCTGGAGGAACAGCGTGCTATCGTTTTGTCCAAATGTCTGTAATTTTGGACGATTGAGCCGAAAATGGTCTCAATCGACTAGGTTGGACTCACTGATGACGAATCCGCTGTCACAATCGATTCTGTCCGGCCGGCCGGCTGGCCGTAGACACGATAACTGTCGACAGAAGCAAGCTAGCAACTTGAAACTTTCAGGATAAGTTGCGCATCAAAATGCCGCGGTTAAGTTCGTTAATGGGCAAAATCGGTCGAATAGTTTCGGAGTTATAGGCACTTGAAGTTTTGAAGTTATTTATTTATTATTTCGGAAACTACCTCAGCGATTCGATTCAAACTTGGCAGATAGGTGAAGTACAACGACGCGCAACTTTGAGCCAAATTTCGTCAGGATCATATTGTCAGCAATTTTAAAAAAAAAAAATTTTTTTTTTCGAAAGCCATTCATCATATCCAAAAAAAAAATCCACCCACACTTTGAGCTTCATATTTCACAGCAGTGTATCAAATTTCAGTTCGATACGATCATGAGTTTTGGAGATATCGGGAAAAAATATGTCCAATTTCGAGGTTTTCTTCTCGATATCGTTGATTTTTTCGGTATAACTCAAGAAATACTGATTCAGTCCTGATTAAACTTCAAGCTGGTTTTAAGATGCTGAAAGACAACTTTATGCAAAATTTCGTGATAATCGTGTTATTAGAACAATTTGAAAAAAAAAATTTCTATGATTTTCTCATCATATCATCCTCATTAAATTCTGTATGAAACTTCGAACTGTTATTTTTCGATGAACTACTGGATTTAAATTCGATCTGATCTTTATTTTTGGAAATATTGGAAAAATAAAATTTTGATTGGGTATATCTACGGAATCATTGGGTGGATTTTACCCATTCACGAATTCGGCCTTCGTAATTAAGGTCCAAACCTTCTCTACAAATATCGAGTTTCTAAGTTGCTTCTTTAGGAAGTTATTGTGTTTACGCAGTCGGCCGTTAGGCCGTCCGTAAACACAATAACTTCCGGAAGAAACGACTTAGAAACTCGATATTTGTAGAGTAGGTTTGGGGCTTAATTACGAAGGTCGAATTCGGGAATGGGTAAAATCCGCCCAATGATTCCGTAGATATACCCATTCAAAATTTCATTTTTCCAATATGTCCAAAAATACAGATATGATCGAATTGAAATCCAGTAATTTATCAGAAAAAAATTTCAAAAAGCACTGCCGTGAAGACAGCAGCTTTTGCGCGCACGTTCAAATTCGTTGCTGAAGCGGTCATCTACATTGAACAAGCGCGCAAAAGTTGCTGCCTTCGCGGCAGTGCTTTTTGAAATTTTTTTTATTCTCACATCGAAAACTACATACTCAAAAAGTTAAGTTTGAAATTCCCTGTGAATGTAATTGTTTGGGGCAATTTCCGAAGATTAATGTTCGATGACTATTGGAGATGAAAGTCAACTTTTCTAGTCGCGTTAATGGAAGTTTGGAACCATTTGATTGACCAATCACATTTAAGCGTGCTTGTTCTGGTGAACAGCGCGTTATCGTTTCGTCACAACGTCTGTAATTTTCGAATTTCAAGACAAAAATGATCTTGATCAATTGAGTTGAACGCCCTGAAGAAGAATCCTTGGTCAGATTCAATTCTGTCCGTCCTTCCGTCGGTCCGTCTGTATGTGCTCCTACTTTTGAAGAAAATAACCTAGGGACTTGAAATCGATTGTCAGATCAGGTTCAAAGTCCGAATAGATCGGTCAGTTGCATTAATGGGTGAAATCGGTCGAATAGTTTCCGAAATATAAATGAAATACAGAAGATACAAGAATAGTCAGTTGAGCATTTTTTTATTAGGAATCATGTCCCTCACCCATTATAAGTACTGACCAGAGCATCTACCTATTCACATATAGATACCATCCAATAGAGCTCAAATAACTAGAGTTGTTTTGGTATTGGACAAGGTGAATTACATTTTCATACTGGAGTATCTCAAGTTGTACAACAAGTTATTCAAATGTCTTCTGTAGACTTATTTCTTGAGAATTTCGAAGAGTAGGGAATTCCATAGGTTTGCCTGTTCGTTTAGAAGTTTTACTGCAGGGTTATTCGATTACTTTTATTTATTTTTTCGAAAGAACTATCACAAAGTAACTGACTACTCTATCCATTATTTTTCAGTGAAATTTCAACATTCGATTCTTGATTCCCGTACAAGAAAATAACATATCTGAATTTTCCAACCATGTTTATATAGGTACGTGAAATATTTCCATTGCTGAGATAACTTCGACTTTGGGATATTATGCTGAAGCTATCTTGTCTATGGCTGAAGCTGAATTGTTATGTTATTATTGACTACCTCAGTAGCCTAGTCGGCTGAAGAGGTGGACAAGGATGCTGGAGATACTGGGTTCGAATCCCGGCGAGGCAATGGATGTTGTGTAAGTTTAGGGTAAAGGCATTGTATAAAGACAATTGTCTTTATACAATGGTAAAGGTATATATGTTTGTGTGTCTAATAATGAAAAATGTCTCTAGTAAAGTATGAATCTGAATAAATGTAAGTGTGAAAATAGAATTCGTGACTGGGCACATAACCACAGGTTGAACCCAATAAGTATGAGAGATGAATGAACGTTGTGTTATTATTGAGAATTGATCTTAGTATATCTTGTCCATGATGTAAAAAACATGGTGTTCTCATCTGATAAATGAGTGACGTCGGCAAGATTAAATTACAAGGAAATATTTAAATATTCTGTGCTTTGATTTTGAATGAAAAAAGTGACGTCATCATTGGTAAATTGATCATAGATGAACAGATGAGCACACCATGTTTTGCTTACATCATGATCTTGTCTATGGAATAGACGACTTCGGCCCAAGTTCCCAACCATGATGTTTTTACATGTTCCCAACCCACAAATTTCGTTCAAAATTACTATCACTGGGGAAGGGGAATTTCAGAACAAATTCGACATGATAACGCTCTCTTTATTTATAAATATCTGTAAACGATGTCTCGGCTCCTCAAACAAGATAATTCCTTTTGAATATAGGTTTTTGTTAAGATCATCTCCGATTGGCTGAAATTTAAATTGGGATTCCTGATCTCATGTCGATAGTGTCAAGTTTACATATGATATATTCCGCGAATCAACTTGGTTATTTCGCTTGCCTGTTTTCTGTTCCGTAAATATGAAATATTCGGTTGGTTCCTGAAAAAAAAGGTAAAAACTGAATTTGATTGATGAAAGAGCAATCTTTCTGTCACCAGAATTACAGTCAATGTTCTATGGTAACATATCCATGGCATAGAAGAATCTATATTTACCTTATGATCCATAGACCATACTTAATAATTTTTTCATAGTAGATTGTTGTCTCATCTATGTTCTATGGATCAGGAGTAAATGATGAATGTTCTATGCTATGGATTTCATTAATTCATTCATTCATCATCTCTTTAATGTGCCCCGGCTTAAACCATGTACACAGATCATAGTAACACTTTTTTATTGCATACTTCTCATTCATTCTCAACTGTAGACAATTTTCATTTTTAAGACACACGAACATATACCCCAAACTTTACACAACATCCATGACCTCGCCGGGATTCGAACCCGGTACCTTCAGCATATTAGAACATGTTTCCACCCTCTAGTCTACCGAGGTAGTCATGCTATGGATTTGTTACCAAAGAACATTGACTGTCGTTCTAGTGACAGAAAGATCGCTTTTTTATCAATCAAATTCCGTAATCAACCTTTTTTTAGGAACCAACCGAACATTTCATATTTACGGAACAGAAAACAGGCAAGCGAATTAACCAAGTTGATTTGCGGAACATATCCTATGTGAACTTGACACTATCGACATTAAATCAGGAATCCCAACTTAAATTTCAGCCAATCGGAAATGATCTTGATAAAAACCTATATTTGGAAGGAATTATTTTGTTTGGGGAGCCGAGGCACCGTTTACGGATATTTATAAATAAAGCGAACCTTATCATGTCGAATTTGTTCTGAAATTTCCCTTCCCCAGTGATAGTAATTTTGCAAGAAATTTGTGGGTTGGCAACTTGTCTATTGAAAGAGATTAAAAAAATTGGCAACTTCTCGGAGAATTATTTCTACATTTTCGATATTTCAGGAGTGCCAACCTGCCTCGGTTTTAGTTACAAGAACTTGATAAACCTAAATAGACCCTATTCTTGAATGTGATGGAATGAACGTTCTCTATCGTTCCATCAAAAATGCACCGCGTTTCCTTGACAACAGCGTCGACACGCCTATTTTCTCCCGTCCCTGATTCAAGAATAGGGAAACTTTATAAAAACTTTATAATATTTTATTGGCCATAGTTGACAGATACTGATACACAATTTTCTGCAAAATAAATAAACAAATAAAAGTTTCAATTTTTTTTTTGTCAGGAATTTTGGTTGCGCGATGAAGCTAGAAGCTGCTGATCACGTCAGTGATATTTTTGCGCGCATGTTCTAAGGGAACAGCGTGCTATCGTTTTGTCCAAGTGTCTGTAATTTTGGATGATTGAGCCGAAAATGGTCTCAATCGACTAGGTTGGACTCACTGATGACGAATCCGGTGTCAAAATCGATTCTGTCCGGCCGGCCGTCCGTCCGACCGTAGACACGATAACTGTCGACAGAAGCGAGCTAGCAACTTGAAACTTTCAGGGTAGGTTGCGCATCAGAATGCCGCGGTTGAGTTCGTTAATGGGCCAAATCGGTCGAATAGTTTCGGAGTTAAAGGCTTTTGAAGTTATTTATTTTTTATTTCAGAAACTACTTGAGCGATTGGATTCAAACTTGGCAGTTAGGTGGAGTATAACGACACGTAACTTTGTGCCAAATTTTGTCAGGATCATATTTTTTCGAAATTTTTTTCCAAAAAATTTTTTTTTCCGGAAACCATTCATCATATCCAAAGAAAAATTCCACTCACACTTTGAGCTTCATATTTCACAGTAGTGTACCAAATTTCTGTTCGATACGATCAAAAGTTTTGGAGATATCGGGAAAAAATATGTCAAATTTCGAGGTTTTCTTTTCGATATCGTTGATTTTTTCGGTATAGCTCGAGAAATACTTATTCAGTCCTGATAAAACTTCACAGCTAGTTTTGAGATGCTGAAAGATAACTTTATGCGAAATTTCGTGATAATCGTGTCATTTGGACAATTTGAAAAAAAAAATTTCTATGATTTTCTTATCATATCATCCTCATTAAATTCTGTATGAAACTTCGAACTGTTATTTTTCGATGAAGTACTGGATTTCAATTCGATCTGATCTGTATTTTTGGAAATATTGACCTAACGGCCGACTGCGTAAACATAATAACTTCCGAAAGAAACAACTTAGAAACTCGATATTTGTAGAGAAGGTTTGGACCTTAATTACGAAGGCCGAATTCGTGAATGGATCCAAATCCACCCAATGATTCCGTAGATATACCCAATCAAAATTTTATTTTTTCAATATTTCCAAAAATACAGATTTGATCGAATTGAAATCCAGTAATTTATCAGAAAAAAATTTCAAAAAGCACTGCCGTGAAGGCAGCAGCTTTTGCGTGCATGTTCAAATTCGTTGCTGAAGCGGTCATCTACATTGAACATGCGCGCAAAAGTTGCTGCCTTCACGGCAGTGCTTTTTGAAATTTTATTTCTCTCCCAGGCGAACCATAACTTTTCTAAACGAGTTGCCCTTGAAAAATCAAAATCCGCCTCTGCGTTTTATATCGCAGCACCATCGCACAGCAATTCTCTTCATCCTTATTGGACGTCTCATCTCTCCACTTTTCGGTGCAACATGACAATTGAATTTGAAACAGATCGATAGAGATTTCACTCTCGATATCACCCCGCTCTTGTTCGGCGGTTTTGTCGCAGACACCCTGCCCGCCCGCTGCTCACTGCGCTGCGTCTTTCTCGCACCGGCATTGTTATTTATTGGGTGTATCGTCGAAGATATTATTCAGACAAGGGAAATTGGGGAGAATGAACTGCGAAACATGATTATTCCCAATTTATGTAAAATATCTGGGTGCGTGGGCGTTTGCGGTGAACTTGAACGGCTCCTTGCTGCGATTGAATGGAAAAGGTAACGTTGTGTGGCTTGACGAAGACGTCAAAATGACGTGAGAAGGTATTTCGGAAATTGTATCGTTATTGTTGAGTGCAGATGGAAGTTTTGATTTTGGGACAAATTAATTGATCTGAGCAGTACAGGGTGGGCAAAATTCGTTGTTTACTGAAGGGATCTCGAGAACTATAGCAGCTAGAAGACTACTGATACTACATTCTCGAGCTCGTTTTTCCTGACCAATCCGAATCTGAAGACATATCCAGCCTATCGTCCATAGAACTTGAGTTTTGAGCGAAAATTGGGAAATTGTCATTTTCAATAATTCTGAATAACTCGCTTGTTTGAACTCGTATTCGAAATCTGTTGATACATTCTACAGGCACCTTTTTAGGAGTAATTCGAATATAATATGACTGAATTTTTTTATCCAACCATTTTCGAGAAATGAGAAAGATTTTGGATTTTTCAAATGTAAACTATAGTCGAAAGATCTCTTATCTTGCTACAAAATGTTTGCTGATTTCAAAAATATATATCACATGAATATTACATGAGAAAATATTCATTACTTTTTTCCTGCTTTTCTATTCACTGCTGAATTAAGAGTAGGCTGACGTTACCATAGCGACGATTCAACTTTGTGTGAACTTGCGCCTCTATGATTGGAATCAGCGATTGCTGAATAAATATATCTATGGTTAATTTGTCATAGTTCTTGGGATCAGCAATATTTCGGGTCATTAGAGATAATAAACAGATTTTCTATTGCTAATCTTAAAAACTATGACAAATTAAGCATAGATATATTTATTCAGCAATCGCTGATTCCGATCATAGAGGCGCAAGTTCACACAAAGATAATGCATATTCAATCGTCGCTATGGCAACGTCAGCCTACTCATAATTCAATAATGAAAAGAAAAGCAGAAAAAAAGTATTGACCATTTTCTCATGTAATATTCATGTAAATAGCGACATATGATACATTTTTGAAACCAGCAAATATTTTGTAGCAAGATAAGAGATCTTTCGACTATAGTTTACATTTGAAAAATCCAAAATCTTTCTCATTTCTCGAAAATGGCTGGATTAAATTCAGTCATATTATATTTAAATTACTCCTAAAAAAGTGCCTGTAGAATGTATCAACAGATTTCGAATACGAATTCAAACAAGCGAGTTATTCAGCATTATTGAAAATGAGAATTTCTCAATTTTCGCTCATAACTCACGTTCTATGAAAGATAAGCTGGATCTGTTGTCAGATTCGGATTAGTCAGGAAAAAAGAGCTCGAGATCCTTTTAGTAGACAACGAATTTTGCCCACCCTGTACTTCGGAAATTGTATCGTTATTGTGAAGATGATGGAGGTTTTGATTTAGGGACAAATTAATTGATTTGAGAAGTAAACATGCCAATAAAAATACTCGGTGTAATTAGAATCGTTACATTTAGAAGGAATAACTCTGCGATCAGCGATGCCGGATGTACCATAATTCTACAGGAAGGTCCAAGTACTGACGTCAATAATTTTTTTAGATTCCCCACACCTGAGGGTATCCGAAAATACCCCATGTATATCTCGCGATTTTATGTATTTTGTTTTAGAGTTATAATGGAGGTTTTTTCTTTAAACGAAAATATAGTTATTTTCATGAAAAACCTTCAGAACATCACATTTCAAACATATAATTTCAATATTATATTTTAAAAAAAATGTTTGATCATCTAAAACTGAAAAATAAAAATGGGGATTTGCATTTAAAGGGATTTGTCATGAGTGCACCATATGGCAACGTCGAATTCAGCTTTCTCGGAAAGAAAAGGAAGTCAAATGTGTTACTTTGCTTAGGCAAACAGAGATAGCTATACTTCGATCTGGTTAGAGTAGAAGACAACGACCAAGGAATAGAAAAAGAAGAGCACAGACTGTCATACTGACATATTACTGACGAATCGCAAACGGAAATTGTTTGGTTATATTGACAAAGAACACGTGTGTACCACAGAATAGGAATAAATATTTTATTATTCTATAGCAGAAAAAGCAATTCTACTAAACAACGTTGTCACTTCGTGCATGCATGACAAATCTCAATCCCCGATTTTGAAACCTGATTTTGAATACTTTCTGAAGGTAATTTGGGAAAATGATGAATCAAACCCATAATAATTATGTTTAAATTTGCATTTGCAGTAATAACCCAAATTCAGGAAAACCCCCATTGTTTTTGAGCGCATGTTCTGGGGACCAGCGTGCTTTCGTTTTGTCCAAATGTCTGTAATTTTCGATGATTGATCCGAAAATGGTCTTAAACGCTAGGTTGGACTCACTGATGACGAATCCGGTGTCAAAATCGATTATGTCCCGCCGGCCGTCCGTATACACGATAACGGTCGTACGGAGAATCCTATCGACCTGAAACTTTCAGGGTAGGTTGCATTTCAAAATGCCACGGTTAAGTTTGTTAATGGGCAAAATTGGCCGAACGGTTTCGGAGTTAGAGCCTTTTGAAGTTTTGACTTTATTTTGACGATAATTCGAAAACCACAGAAACGATTGGATCGAAACTTGACAGTGAGTTGGAGTATAGCAACAGGCAACTTCTCGCGAAATTATGTTGAGATCATACCACCCGTACATTAAAAAAAAATTTTTTTTCGCAAACTGTACATCACATTCGAGAAAAATTCAGCGCTAACTTCAAGCTCCATATTCCACAGCAGTATACCAAATTTCAATTCGATACGGGTATTAATTTTGGAGATATTGGGAAAAAATATATGAAATTTCGTGGTTTTCTTCCCGGTAACGTTGTTTTTCCGGTATAACTCAAGAAATGCTGATTCAATCATGATGAAACTTTGCACCTAGTTTGAAGATGCTGGAACACAACTTTGTACAGAATTTCTTGATGATCGTGTCATCAGAACAATTTGAAAAAAAGTTTCAAATTTTTTCTTTCAAATACATATTTAATATTCTGTGATCTTCCTATCAGATTATCCTCATTAAATTCTGTATGAACCTTCGAACTATTATTTTTCGATAAAGTACTGGATTTAAAGTCCATCTAATCTGTATTTTTGGAAATATTGGGAAAATAAAATTTTGAATGGGTATATCTGCGGAAACTTCGAATTGTCATTTTTCGATGAAGTACAGTTATCGAGTTTCTAACTTCCGGAAAAATGCCTTTGAAACTCGATATTTGTAGAGGAGGTTTGGGGCTTAATTACGAAGATCGAATTCGTGAATGCGTAAAATCCGCCGAATGATTCCCATTTAAAATTTCATTTATCCAATATTTCCAAAAATACAGATTAGATCCATAATGTAAAAAACATAATGTGCTCATCTGAAAGATGAGTGACGTCAGCAAGATTAAGGGCCGTATTTATAGTTGTTCCTTGAGTCTTCCTTGAACTGAAGGCCGCCTTGAATTTGCTTTTCTATGTTTCTATACAAACAAACTTGTATTTGTTTCCATAGAAACGCAAATTCAAGGCGGCCTTCAGTTCAAGGAAGACTCAAGGAACAACTATAAATACGGCCCTGAAATACAAAGAGTTGTATATTCTGTGCTTTGAATAAACATGCAAATTCGAAGCACAGAATATAAAACTATTTGTATTTTAATCTTGCTGACGTCACTCATTTTTCAGATGAGCACACCATGTGTTTTACATCATGATTAGATCGAATAGACGACTTCCGCCCAAGTTGCCAACCCACAATTTTCTTCACAAATTTATTATCACTGGGGAACGGGAATTTCAGGACAAATTCGACATGATAAGGTTCGCGTTATTTATAAATATCCGTAAAAGATGCCTCGGCTCCTCAAACAAGATAATTCCTTCCAAATATGGGTTTTTGTTAAGATCATCTCTGATTGGCTGAAATTTAAGTTGAGATTCCTGATTTCATGTTAATAGTGTCAAATTTATATAGGATATGTTCGGCAAATCAGTTAGTTATTTCGGTTGCCGGTTTTCCGTTCCATAAATATGAAGTATTCGGTTGGTTCCTGAAAAAAAGGTTAAATACGGAATTTGATTGATGAAAAATCGTTCTTTCTGTCACCAGAATGACTGTCAATGTTTTATGGTAACATATCCATAGAACAATCTTTATTTAAAGATTGTTCTATGCTATGGATATGTTACCATAAAACATTGATTGTCGTTCTGGTGCATAGACTTAATATGTCTATGTTCTGGTGACAGAAAGATTGTCTTTTCATCAATCAAATTCCGTAATTGAACTTTTTTTCAGGAACCCACCGAATGTTTCATATTTACAGAACGGAAAACCGGCATCCGAAATAACCAAGTTAATTTGCGGAACATATCTTTTATAAACTTGACACTATTAACATGAAATCAGCAATCCCAACTTAAATTTCAGACTAACACAAATCTATATTTGGAAGGAATCATCTTGTTTGAGGAGCCGAGGCATCTTTCACGAATATTCATATATACCGCGACCCTTATCATGTCAAATTTGTCCTAAAATTCCCGTTCCCCAGTGATAGTAAATTTGTAAAGGAAATTGTGGGTTGGCAACTTGGGCCGAAGTCGTCTATTGAAATCCAGTAATTTATCGAAAAAAATCTAGAAAAGCTTACCGTGAAGGCAGCAGCTTTTGCGCGCATGCTTAAATTCGTTGCCGAAGCGGTCATCCAGATTGAACATGCGCGCAAAAGCTGCCGGCTTCACGGCAGATCTTTTCTAGATTTTTCTATCCAAGAATTTATCACGAATGAAAAATTATATTTCTATGAATTTTCATCCTGTGCGGTCATGAATCCAAAGTAAACGAATGAAAAACTGGAAAACCAGAGCAATGAAGATGTAAAGCATGGCGTGCGAAGATCTCATTTATCTTCTGGCATTCTGCTAATGGATAAAGTACCTGCAGTAATTCGGTTATTATAAAAGTGAATGCATACCAGGTAAGAACATAGCTCGACTGAACGAACGTCATTATAGATGTGAAATATAATTCGCACTCATTTTCACTACGTTGATTGCTACATTGTGAAATCCGCGACTTCTTTATTCACATAAAAATAGCTGGTGGAAAATTATGAGTTTCATCTTTACGTGGGAATTACTCATTAACTTCTTTTTCTTTTTGAGGTCGTTACAGAAAATTCCTGGATATTTTTCTGTTATCTTATCTTCATCTAGAAAAAGCATCGCTTTCAGGGAGTAGAGACTCGTTGATCTGTTTGGTTATGACTGTGCAAGTGTCTAAAACTCTCAGAGTTACAAACAACATAGAGGGACTATACGCAGTTTTTGGGTGTCCGCAACATCCTTTTGTCGACGTAGTCAGATTGAGATATATTTGGAAATGCGCAATGATATTATCTTATTGTAATTCTATATTAAATGAAATAAAAATATTAATTTTAATAATTCCCTGTTAAATATGAAAATTCGAACAATTCATGATCGACATTTTTCTCCAGTTTCGAATTTGTGGTAAGAAGAATACTCACCCTTTTCAGTATCTACCTGCTGAAATCCGAGCTTTGGCATCACCAGTATACCGCCGCTCAATCTGTCATCAGTTGTTTCGGTGAGTTTCTAGCGAGTTTTTCGATATATTTAGCTGGTAACTTCAATATTTTTTGAAGTATTACAATACTTTAATTCACTATGAGACGTAAGGAGTGTGTTGTTTGTGGAGAATCCCGTGAATTGAGTGAAATATCGTATCACAGGTTGGTAACTGCTTTATTAACAAGTTTGTTTTGATTGCGGTCAAAGTGTCAAATTCTGTATCACATGTTGCGGACAGCAATCGCCTTCGGAATATGACGTATGCTACCTCTATGTTGTTTGTTACTTTGAAGTAACAGTAACCGATAATACTGAACAGTTTGAGACCTTTTTCATGGTATGTGATAGTTTTTCAGAAGAAGAAGGTCTATAGGGTTCAAAAAAACCACTCTTCCAAGAACAACGGTTTCGATTTCATTCTGGAGTCTTCTTCAGGGCTCTGAAATGGACCATGGTGCATAAAAGTTAACGATAAGAGAACAACCAATTTGGCACAATAATAATGTAAAACGTACTAATATCTATATATCTTTTCTTCTCTAGACTTAGGTATAAAAAACATTCAAACGTACAGTTTTCGCGAGCATGTTCTGGGGAACAGCGTGCTATCGTTTTGTCCAAATGTCTGTAATTTTCGATGGTTAAGCCGCGAAAAAGACACGATTACGGTCGCACGGATAATCGACCTGAAACTTTCGGGGTACGTTGAATTTCAAAATGCGATGGTTAAGTTCGGCCAAACGGTAAAGGAGTAAAAAAAGCCTTTCGAAATTTCGAGTTTATTTCCGTGATAATTCGGGAACTACTGAAACTATTGGATTGAAACATGACACTCAGTTGGAGTATAACGACGTAACTTTGGCGGAATTTTGTTGAGATCATATTCAATTCAAATCTGTCCGTCCATCCGGCTGTCCGGCCGTATGTGCTCTAACTTTCTAAGGAAAAGACTTAGCTACTTGAAATTGTCATATTAGGTTTAGACTCCAGATATCACGGTTAAGTGATAATGGGTGAAATCGGTTGGATAGTTTCGGAGTTAGTCCCATTTTGAAATTTTTAGGTTAATTCCTTGATATCTCATGAAGTTTTGACATGATCAAATTGAAACTTCGTGGACAGTTTTGAAGTAACAACGCGCAAAAATTTTTTTTTCTCTGAATCTATTGGTTACATTTCAATGGTATTTGGCACAAACCTTAGAGTCAGTACTCAATAACAATGTTTCAAACTTCAATTCGATCCGATATTTATTTTCGGAGATATAAGAAAAAAAATTTCATTGATATATGGAATTTTAACGTTATTTCCGCAATATCTCGAGAAGTGCAAATGCAATCAGATTAAAACTTCGTAATCATGTGGAAATTACCAACACGCAACTAGGTGCAAAATTTCGTGTTGATCTAATAGTTAGAATTTGAAGAACCGCGTAAAAGCTCCTGACTTCACGTCAGTGCTTTTCTAGATTTTTATTGCAGTGATAAAGTCTTGGGATAAATATCATCCCTATCCGAATTTATTCCCAATCATGTCTTATATTCCGGATTCTAAAATTGCTAGATTGAAATATCGTAAACCTTTATGGATCAACGATTTTCTTTACACCAATAAAAGTGACAAAGAAGTTTGGCGTTCGGAATGGAATTCGTGTAATGTTTTCAACAAAGGTTTGATCAGCGATCCTTCAGAAAAAGTTCATGGTTTCAATCTTCCCAGGAAAATTTGGTGCATTTTGAATCGACTTAGAACCGGTCATGGTCGCTGTAATAGTTTCCTCTTCAAATGGAATTCGGTCGAAAGTCCAAGGTGCGAGTGCGGAGGAGAAGAGGAAACAATAGAATATTTAGTTAAAAGTTGTCCAATATATAAATTTGACGATGGTTTCGAGGCAATTCATTCGGTGTCTGATTCTTTTTTGAGATGAATCGTGAACTTCGAATTAATTTAATGAGTACTAAGTCATTTACTAGTTCATATTAGTTTTTTCGTCTCCTTTTTTGTTTTCAGGTATGTTTCCAAGATTTCAACCTGCGTCGCATAGGAAGGAGGAAATTTTGTCGATGAAAAAGAAGCCCTTCAATAAAAAACAACAATTTCATTACACTTATACGGGGAGACAGAGTTTTTCCTGAGGTTTTTACCTGTGCTCTTGTATCATACGTAAAAATGTATGGTATCCCGTTTACATTTCCTCTGCTAATACTGTTATGACACAAATTATTTGATATAAAAAAATGTACGGCTCATCTCAAAAGAATATATAAAAATTATATATATATATATATATATATATAGATTTTTATCCACGACATAAGCACAGAGAATGTCGTCATAGAAATTTTGTGTTTCCATAATATACATTTGAATTGTCAAACTACCTGAACGATCAAATCGAAATTCTAGTGAAATAATTGACCAAAATGGAAAGAAATACATATTGTGCTTATCATCGAGGTACTTGTGATCCATGTTTTCTGAGAACAGGACAAGCTAAAGGAAAATCTTGCTGGTTAAGGGTGAAGTCCAACGAATGTGAAGGAAGGACCGACTGCGTCGTAAGAACCATCATATCCAGATTGAGTTTGTACGAACCACACAGAATTATACCGTTCAATCCGTCAGGCCCTATCCTTATGCGTACTCGTATATGAAAGTCGAAAAAGAATTATCCAGTATGTAAATCAACTGTGTTCAGTACCACCAATTTTATTGTTGAGTAATAAAATTTCTAGATCAAGAAAGTCGTTTTTTTCAAAAAAATCTGGATAAGCACTGACGTGAGGTCAGGAGCTTTTACGCGCTTGTTCAAATGCTAACTATGAGATCAACACGAAATTTTGCACCTAGTTGCTTATTGGTAATCTCCAGTTGATTACGGAGTTTCAATCCGATTGTATCTGTACTTCTTGAGATTTTGCGGAAATAACGTTAAAATTCAAAATAACAACGAAATTTTGCACATTTTTTCTCCTTATATCTACGGAAGTAAATATCGGATCGAATCGAGATTTGGAACATTGTTGTTAAATATCGTCTCCAAGGTTTGTGCCAAATTCCATAGAAATCTAATCGATATTTCCAGAGAAAAAAAACATTTTCATCAAAAATTTTGAGAATTTTCTAATGATTTTTTTTCATTTTCTAACAACTGGATCCACACAAAATTTTGCTCTAAGTTGTACGTTAGTATTACAAAACTGTCCACGAAGTGTCAATTCGATTGAGTCAATACTCCATGAGATATCGAGGAGTTAACTTCAAAATTTCAAATTGGCTTAACTCCGAAACTATCCAACTAAGTCTTTTCCTTCGAAAGTTAGAGCACATTCGGACGGACAGAATCAAATCCGACCACGGATTCTTCTTCAGGAGGTTCAACCCAAACATTTAAGACCATTTTCGGCTCAAAGTTCGAAAACTACTGACATCGTGACGAAATGATAACGCCCTGTTCCGTAGAACAGGCGCGTAAAAAGCAGTTTCCCAGGTAGAATTGGTCTCAATATAATGAGAAAATATGTTTCTTCTATAATCCTACATATTTATGTAAGTTATACAGGTAGGATTTTTGAAACACTGGTGCCAGTCAGTTCTCTTTTCAGAGGGTGATTTAAAAGAATGTTAACGAAATCTGAACGAACCTAAGTTCATTCGCCAATATGGCGAATGAAGATAAGCGCTACTCCCTCTGGTGGCTATCCGAGAAACCCGAGATACAGACATTATCATCGACAAGTTAAAAGAAATGTTGAGTAAATGAGAAAGTTTGTGCATTTTTTTTTGGCGTTTGTGTGATTTTACAAGTGCTTCTACTGAGAAAAAGCAAACTCAAATGTCCCATCCCATAGATTTACACAACCCGGTGAAAAATTTCGAGTTAAGGTGACAAAAACTTCCTTTAACAAGTCGGGCCTGAAAGTGTTGAAGAATCGATAAAAACCAACAATCAAGATTTATGAGAGTCTGTTACCTGCATTTTACCGATGATGATTATTTTTATAGAGGTAAGCACGAATTGCTCATGAAATATTAGATCACATTCATGAGACATTTTTTTCCAGGCCCCTAATCCAAGCAGAGGAATTCACTCAAGAGGAATGCTATGCCTTCCAGAAATCTGCCTGTTGAACTGTTCATTAAGGAACAGCGTAAATGGTTTACTGATCGAACTGACTATAGGAAAAAAGAGAGTCTCAACAAGGAAATATCTGGTGATGAATACTGTTCGCTCAAAGTGCTTCTGTCGATGAAAGCAAAGTTGTACAAGGCTTATTCATTACAGCTTTTTCAAGACCAATCATATGAGTTTTGGAAAATTTATTTGTCAATCCGTAATGAATAAGACTTACGATACAAGTTGCATTAGTTTTACGTGAATGTATTAATTTTATTCACAATATATTGAGTATTTAGTTCATCGCTATAAAAATAGTAAAGTTATGAGTATTTGTCTATTATTCCAAAAAGTATGTTTTACAATAATATCTGTTTTTCAACTTTCAAGACAGCCTAAGAAATCCACCAATGTCAATTTTGCCATATTTGGATCTGAAAATAAATAATATTAAAAAACTGTCTAACCTTGGAGATATCCTCGTAATTTTAGAGTTGCTACACTCAATAAGATTGAAGAATGATATACATACCTACTTTATAAGAATGGAATTTGTACTCGCAGTAATAATCTCGTCAACTATAAAAGTCTAAAAAGTCTTTGAATAAATTGTGAAATCAAAAATTATCAAAACCAAACAAAATCGACTATCAAAACAAAATCTATGTCTGTATCTAAGGTTCTAAAACTGGCCACCGTGGCGCTGTAATCTTAAATTCAGACGCCAATAGGTCTCTGAGAATATTTTGTCCTTGAATGTTGCCACGGTTCAATTCAGTAATGCCAAGATGACAAGCATAGGTATATTTTTATGACTATACGAGGATTTTTTCTTCATGGTTGTAGGATTGAAGGTTTGTGGGAAAATATAAAGTTATAAATATAAAAGATATCTTCATATAAGATCGTGTGGAGAATGTCTTCACAGCTATCGAGGAAAGAAATAAATGTCTTTTTATGATCATTCATCGTTTGATTGAAGTAATGTAATAACATATCTAAACATCGTTAACTACAGGAGGGTAATGTGATTCTCAAGGTGATTTTCACGGAGAATACTAGATAAAGTGTATGTGAAAATCTACATTCAAGAATTGGCACTTTTATCTAGCAAATATCGAATTGATATGAAGGTTGAAAAAAATTATAGTAGCTACTCTCGGATTCACTAACACATTATGCGTCTAACACACGTAACGGTATGTCTCTTGACGATGGAAACGTGCGTAAGACGCATAAAGTGTTGGTGGATAAGGGAGTTACACATTATTTTGGTTATCAGTATTCTATCCACAATGAACTGAAAGAGTTAATTTAGAGATAGTACCTGTTACGTAGATCCCTGAAACCTGAATCGTATATCAAGATAATACGTTTGTTCGTTGAACCTACATGAACTACACTAATAACACTTACTCCACTAATTCTGTTCGGTGTGTTTTGTTGTAAACTTGCACTCTTCGTTGAGGAAATTTTGGCAGTTAGTGTAGTCACAGATTACGTGTGCAGTGCATAGAGTGAGGTTATCTTCTGTGATGGTTATGCATAAATATAATTCTTATTCATATACATCTGTGGTTGTCTCTGGTTCCTGGTTGGACGTGTTTTGTTCTCTATGTGTGGTTATTTTTGGACGAAATTAATTTTCATCATATCGTTATTTGAAATACAATTTTTGTCCGTGACGACTTTAGAAAAAACTTTACGACAAATCTACATCACCTCGAAGTGGAAGCGAAAACAAAAGAAGCAAAGAATTCTGTCATCTTGGGTTTGCGTAAAATCATCTATCATTTATTTGTAGTCTGTGAAAATCATAGAACAGATTGAACTACACTAAGTCCACTCATTCAGTTATCTGTGACTACACTGAGAATTGGAAGTCAGTGGAGTTGGTGTAGTTCATGCAGGTACAACGAACAAACCTTATTTAACACCCAATCAAACAACAAACACACACAATGTACGACTTGGGCATTCGCCATTTTGCAACGAGTGTTCGAAACTTCCATTGAAACACATATTCGATCAAATATACCCTATACCTTCCATGGAATGTCGAGGTATTTCAATTAATGAAATAATTCTATGAATGTATTTCACAGTTTCTCAGATTAGTAAAAAATCTAGAAAAGCACTGCCGTGAAGGCAGCAGCTTTTGCGCGCATGTTCAAATTCGTTGCCAAAGCGGTCATCTCCATTGAAATTGCGCGCAAAAGCTGATTCCCTACAGTAGTGCTTTTCTAGGTTTTTTACTTTATCTCCGAAACTTATTATTGTATCAAACTGAAATTTAGTACACTGCTGTGAAATATGAAGCTTAAAGAATGACCTAAAATTGTTTCAAATCTACTGGATAGTTTTGAAAACAATTTTTTCGAAAATAATTTTGAAAAATTTTTTTTTTCGAATTCACTGACAGTACGATCTAGACAGAATTTCGCGAACTGTTGTAAATTCTCATGCCCTAACTAGATGCCAAGTTTCAATCCAATCGCTTCAGTAGTTCTCGAAATATCAGGGAAATAATTTTGAAACTTCAAATGGATATAACTCCGAAACCTTTCGACAGATTTTGCCCTTTAACGAAATTAACCTGTGCGCTGTTCGTAGTTTTACTGCAGTATTCCATCTGAAAGGTGACGAGTATCTAGATTCTCTACTCAGCGGTTTTATCCAAGGTAAGATGGCCTGATGATCAGTAATAACTGTGAAACAGCTGTAGTTATTCTCCTTGGGTCCGCTTCTTCTGTGTAGATGTTTTGGTTGATTGGATGTTTAGCTCTGATCAAGGTAGGATATTTGTTGATTTTGTAAATCGTAAATAATGTCATTTTCAAAAACGGAAAGAGCATAGAACTGTCATCTTCTATTTGCGAAGATGACTGATTGCGCAATGTTTCTTTAAAATCGGTTGCACTTAGAAGGAGACAGCTATATCATTCCTCTCTGTCTTTTTCTATTCACTTGAGGGAAATTTTGTTTCGACTCTCGTACATCGAAACCAACTTTCGTTCAGAGTTTTGATGGAGAGACCCAGTTAATGTATCTATTTGTCTATGACGGTCTATATCATAGACATAGTCCCTTTATGTCTATGGTATTTCTGCTTCATTCACGTTTATGAAGTTAGTCGGTAGGTCGTGGAAGTTTGACACATTCCACTCTGTACCAGTAAAACATTTTAGGTCATGATAATTTTTCGGCGTTGTGCATTCTACACGAAGATTGTAGTCATTACCCATGTAACTGAACCAAACCATAGAGTCATAGACGAAATATGTGAGAATTGACAACGTTCCACCATGATGTGAGTAAAACATGGTGTGCTCATCTGTGATCGGAGTTACTCATGATGACATATTGAAACTATATGAAAATTCAAAGCTCAGAATATATATTTCCTTGAATCTTGAACTTGCTGACTTCACTTTTTTGTATGGATGAGCATACCATGTTTTTTACATCATGGTCTCACCGAATAAATTAAGCCTTGACATTTCACTGGTTCCATTCATGATGTTAAAAACATGGTGTGCTCATCTGAAGAAACAAATTACGTCAGCAAGATTCAAATACAAGGAAATATATATTCTGTGGTTCCAATTTGAATGAAAAGTGACGTCATCATTGGTTAATACGATTATAGATGAGCACACCATGATTTACTTACATCATGTCTCAATCATGGCTCAGTTTTAGTTACAAAGACATGATAGTCCTATTCCGAGGCCTATCAACTGACTTTATAAAAGCGTCTACAAATTCGAAGAAAAAGCGTTGTCCATGACTCTATGACCTTGAACCATAGAGGTTAATTCATTGTCAATCCTTTTCTGTCTAAGACATATACTCCATTCACTTTTATAATGTAGCCCGGTTGGCCATGACATCGTGACAGATTTCACCGTGTATATTTTGAAAATGTTAGGTTATAGTCATTTCCTGTCAGATAACTATGTAATGTTGTTCTCTCTACATAGAGGTCGTAGTATTTACGTATTTTTCAAAATGTGAATTCACTTTGGGAAAATATGAATTTGAGAAAATATTATGTGAATTCAATAATTGTGAAAACCTGGCGAATGTTGAAGAAACCTTTTTCTCTGTCAACACTGGAAATATTTCACGTATATAAACATGGTTGGAAGATTCAGTTATGCTATTTTCTTGTACGGAAATCAAGAATCGAGTGTTGATATTTTACTGAAGAATAATGGATAGAGTATAGTCCATTACTTTGTGATAGTTCATTTGAAAAAAAAATAAAAGTACTCGAACAACCCTGCAGTAAAACTTCTAAATGAACAGACAAACTTATGGAATTCCCTGCTTTTCGAAATTCTCAAGAAATAACTCTACAGGAGACATTTAAATACCTTGCTGCACCACTTGAAACACTCCAGTATGAAAGTGTAGTGGTACTACTATTGTCACCTTGAAAGAACTTACTCAATTTAAAAAGTTCCTGTAAATCTATGTGAACGATACACTGGGTTTTGACTCACATACGTCAAAAATGTTGGATAGCTTGTGATGAATTATTGATTCCAAATCATCAGGGTTACTATCAGAAAAAGCAGATTTCACTTCTACGTAGCACTTTCTGATATTATGTCTCTGCTTCTTCAAAACTACCTTCTTCATTTTTAGTTTGCAAGCGTTATTATGCTGAGATTTAGAAATCTAGAATCGATTGATATTGATAATAGTAGAAATTGAAATTTGGCAACGTCCTTTGACATTGCCGATATTTCATGAGTGCCAACCTGCGTCAGTTTTAAGGGAAAAAACTTGATAAACCTAAATCATGGCCAACCGGGCTACATTATAAAAGTGAATGGAGTATAGTATTTACCATGTTTCATCATAAGATCTGAGTGAAATAGAGGAAGAGGATAATATTCTATGACCGCAAACTTGTTGCTGCTTTCCCGGCGCCAGTGAAACCCTAATCCGCACCTGTGGGACGGGATGAAGACATATCCAAGCTATATCGGCTCAATATAGGGACCGCCGACTCTGTGACAGAATAGCAGCGAGATGGCAGGACGGCAGGACCCCTACTTGTGCCGCTACTTCTGCCGCTATACACAGTGTATAAACCGCACACATCTCCACTTGCCACTTAGTTTATTCTGCTCGTCCTGCTGCCGATGATTGCACCGCGATCTAAACGGGCCTTGTTTGCACAGATTCAGAATAGAGACCGTAGTAAGATACGTCTCGTGCACTTGCTAGCTGCGCGTACTTTCATTCATTCACGTGCGGGTTCAAAGACTCGGATAGTCGTGAAAACAGTTCTTTTTCTTCGGTTAGATTGTTCAAGATCTGTCGCGTGTTCGTTGTTTATTTTTTTTATGAACAGTACTTAAATGTTCTTGGGTCGTTTGGACGAATCAGGTTGAAAAATGAAGTATTTGAGTCTTGTTTTTGCTGCATTTTTATTGGTAAGTTTTCCCGAATTGTATGTGAATAGAAACTTTTTTTTTATTTGTGATGGGCTGAATATCTGAGAAATCTTTCGTTTTTGAATTATGTCTTTCTTCTTTTTTATTCAGAAATGTTTGCAAATGGAATTGAGATCATCGTTATGACTCTTTGTACCAACTATCTTACATATTACACAAATAATTATAGTAAAATTTGTATTCATTGACGTGCGAGTTCAAAGACTCGAATAGTCGTGAAAACAGTTCTTTTTCTTCGGTTAGATTGTTCAAGATCTGTCGCATGTTCGTTGTTTATTTTTTTTATGAACAGTACTTAAATGTTATTGGGTCGTTTGGACGAATCAGGTTGAAAAATGAAGTATTTGAGTCTTGTTTTTGCTGCATTTTTATTGGTGAGTTTTTCCGAATTGTATGATATCAGAAATGTTTTTTTTTATTCCCCCGAATCTTTTATTTCTGAATTATATCTTTTTTTTTTTCATTCAGAAATGTTTGTTTTCAAAGAAATTATGACGAATATGCTCGATACATCTCAAAATTCAATATACCTGAATGGTTAACTTACACCATTCAAATCATTTTATATTTTAAGATTCTTCAACTTGCGAATGGAATTCAGATTATCTTTATGACTCTTTCCACCAACTACACCTTACATATTACACAAATAATGACAGTAAAATTTGTATTCATTCACGTGCAAGTTTGAAGACTTGCATCGTTCAAAAATATTTCTTCATCTTCGGTACGATTGTTCAAGATCTGTCGCGTGTTCGTTGTTTATTTTTTTTACGAACAGTACTTAAATGTTCTTGGGTCGTTTGGACGAATCAGGTTGAAAAATGAAGTATTTGAGTCTTGTTTTTGCTGCATTTTTATTGGTGAGTTTTTCCGAATTGTATGATATCATAAAAGTTTTTTTTCATTCTCCCAAATCTTTTATTCCTGAATTATATCTTTCTTTTTGTCATTCAGAAATGTTTGTTGATTAAGAAGTAAAATAACTTATTTCCGCTTTATTAGAAATGTTTGTTTTCGAAGAAATTATGACGAATATTCTCGATACAGCTCAAAATTCAATATACCTGAATGGTTAACTTACACCATTCAAATCATTTTATATTTTAAGATTCTTCAACTTGCAAATGGAATTCAGATTATCTTTATGACTCTTTGCACCAACTACACCTTACATATTACACAAATAATGACAGTAAAATTTGTATTCATTCACGTGCGAGTTTGAAGACTTGCATCGTTTGAAAAACAGTTCTTTTTCTTCGGTACGATTGTTCAAGATCTGTCGCGTGTTCGTTGTTTATTTTTTTTATGAACAGTACTTAAATGCTCTTGGGTAGTTTGGACGAATCAGGTTGGAAAATGAAGTATTTGAGTCTTGTTTTTGCTGCATTTTTATTGGTGAGTTTTTCCGAGTTGTATGAGATCAGAAATGTTTTTTTTATTTGTGTTGGGCTGAATATCTCCGGAATCTTTCACATCTGAATTATATCTTTCTTTTTTTCATTCAGAAATGTTTATTATTTTTCGAAGAAATTATGACGAATATGCTCGATACAGCTCAAAATTCAATATACCTGAATGGTTAACTTACACCATTCAAATTATTTTATATTTTAAGATTCTTCAACTTGCAAATGGAATTCAGATTATCTTTATGACTCTTTGCACCAACTACACCTTACATATTACACAAATAATGACAGTAAAATTTGTATTCATTCACGTGCGAGTTTGAAGACTTGCATCGTTTGAAAAACAGTTCTTTTTCTTCGGTACGATTGTTCAAGATCTGTCGCGTGTTCGTTGTTTATTTTTTTTATGAACAGTACTTAAATGTTCTTGGGTCGTTTGGACGAATCAGGTTGAAAAATGAAGTATTTGAGTCTTGTTTTTGCTGCATTTTTATTGGTGAGTTTTTCCGAATTGTATGATATCAGAAATGTTTTTTTTATTCCCCCGAATCTTTTATTTCTGAATCATATCTTTTTTTTTTATTCAGAAATGTTTGTTTTCAAAGAAATTATGACGAATATGCTCGATACATCTCAAAATTCAATATACCTGAATGGTTAACTTACACCATTCAAATCATTTTATATTTTAAGATTCTTCAACTTGCGAATGGAATTCAGATTATCTTTATGACTCTTTCCACCAACTACACCTTACATATTACACAAATAATGACAGTAAAATTTGTATTCATTCACGTGCAAGTTTGAAGACTTGCATCGTTCAAAAATAGTTCTTCATCTTCGGTACGATTGTTCAAGATCTGTCGCGTGTTCGTTGTTTATTTTTTTTATGAACAGTACTTAAATGTTCTTGGGTCGTTTGGACGAATCAGGTTGAAAAATGAAGTATTTGAGTCTTGTTTTTGCTGCATTTTTATTGGTGAGTTTTTCCGAATTGTATGATATCATAAAAGTTTTTTTTCATTCTCCCAAATCTTTTATTTCTGAATTATATCTTTCTTTTTGTCATTCAGAAATATTTGTTGATTAAGAAGTAAAATAACTTATTTCCGCTTTATTAGAAATGTTTGTTTTCGAAGAAATTATGACGAATATTCTCGATACAGCTCAAAATTCAATATACCTGAATGGTTAACTTACACCATTCAAATCATTTTATATTTTAAGATTCTTCAACTTGCAAATGGAATTCAGATTATCTTTATGACTCTTTGCACCAACTACACCTTACATATTACACAAATAATGACAGTAAAATTTGTATTCATTCAAGTGCGAGTTTGAAGACTTGCTTCGTTTGAAAAACAGTTTTTTTTCTTCGGTACGATTGTTCAAGATCTGTCGCGTGTTCGTTGTTTATTTTTGCGCGCATGTTCTAGGGGAACAGCGTGCTATCGTTTTGATCAAATGTCTGTAATTTTGGATGATTGAGCCGAAAATGGTCTCAATCGACTAGGTTGGACTCACTGATGACGAATCCGGTGTCAAAATCGATTCTGTCCGGCCGGCCGGCCGGCCGTAGACACGATAACTGTCGAACGAAGTGAGCTAGCGACTTGAAACTTTCAGGGTAGGTCGCGCATTGGAATGCCGCGGTTAAGTTCGTTAATGGGCCAAATCGATCGAATAGTTTCGGAGTTATAGGCATTTGAAGTTTTGAAGTTATTTATTTTTTATTTCAGAAACTACTTGAGCGATTGGATTCAAACTTGGCAGTTTGGTGGAGTATAACGACGCGCAACTTTGAGCCAAATTTCGTCAAGATCATATTGTCAATAAATTTTAAAAAAAATTTTTTTCGAAATTTTTTTACAAAAAAATTTTTTTTTCGGAAACCATTCATCATATCCAAAAAAAATTATACTCACACTTTGACCTTCTAATTTCACAGCAGTGTACTAAATTTCAGCTCGATATGATCATAAGTTTTGGAGATATCGGGAAAAAATATGTCAAATTTCGAGGTTTTCTTCTCGATATCTTTGATTTTTTGGTATTACTCGAGAAATACTGATTCAGTCCTGATTAAACTTCACAGCTAGTTTTAAGATGCTGAAAGACAAGTTTGTGCAAAATTTCGTGATAATCGGGTTATTAGAACAATTTGAAAAAAAAAATTTATATGATTTTTTCATCATATCATCCTCATTAAATTCTGTATGAAACTTCGAACTGTTATTTTCGATGAAGTACTGGATTTCAATTCGATCTGGTCTGTATTTTTGGAAATATTGGAAAAATAAAATTTTGATTGGGTATATCTACGGAATCATTGGGTGGATTTTACCCATTCACGAATTCGGCCTTCGTAATTAAGGTCCAAACCTTCTCTACAAATATCGAGTTTCTAAGTTGTTTCTTTCGGAAGTTATTGTGTTTACGCAGTCGGCCGTTAGGCTGACCGTAAACACAATAACTTCCGGAAGAAACGACTTAGAAACTCGATATTTGTAGAGTAGGTTTGGGGCTTAATTACGAAGGTCGAATTCGTGAATGGGTAAAATCCGCCCAATGATTCCGTAGATATACCCAATCAAAATTTTATTTTTCCAATGTTTCCAAAAATACAGATCAGATCGAATTGAAATTCAACGATATCGAGAAGAAAACCTCGAAATTTGACATATTTTTTCCCGATATCTCCAGAACTTATGATCGTATCGAACTGAAATTTGGTACGCGCGCACGTTCAAATTCGTTGCTGAAGCGGTCATCTACATTGGACATGCGCGCAAAAGTTGCTGCCTTCACGGCAGTGCTTTTTGAAATTTTTTTATGAACAGTACTTAAATGTTCTTGGGTCGTTTGGGCGAATCAGGTTGAAAAATGAAGTATTTGAGTCTTGTTTTTGCTGCATTTTTATTGGTGAGTTTTTCCGAGTTGTATGAGATCAGAAATGTTTTTTTTATTTGTGTTGGGCTGAATATCTCCGGAATCTTTCACGTTCTGACTCTTTGCACCAACTACCTCTCATATTACACAAATAATGACAATAAAATTTGTATTCATTCACGTGCGAGTTTGAAGACTTGCATCGTTTGAAAAACAGTTCTCTTTCTTCGGTACGATTGTTCAAGATCTGTCGCATGTTTGTTGTTTATTTTTTTATGAACAGTTCTTAAATGTTCTTGGGTCGTTTGGACGAATCAGCTTGAAAAATGAATTATTTGAATCTTGTTTTTGCTGCATTTTTATTTGTGAGTTTTTCCGAGTTGTATGTGATCAGAAATGTTTTTTTCTTTTATTTGTGATGGACTGAATATCTCCAAAGTATACTATTTCTAAATTATATCTTTTTTTCATTCAGAAATGTTTGTTTTTTGAAGACATTGTGACGAATATGTCCGATACAGCTCAAAATTCAATATGCCTGAATGTTAAACTTGTACCATTCAAATCATTTCATATTTTAAGATTATTTAACTTGCAAATGGAATTCAGATTATTGTTATGACTCTTTGTAGCAACTACCTCACATATTATACAAATAATGACAGTAAAATATGTATTCGTTCACGTGCGAGTTCGAAGACTTGCATTGTCGTAAAACAGTTCTTTTCTACGGTGCGATTGTTCAAGATTTGTCGTCTGTTCGTTGTTTTTTTTTGAACAGTGATAAAATGTTCTCGGGTTGCTTGGACGAATCAGGTTGAAAAATGAATTATTTTAGTTTTGTTGTTGCTGCATTTTTTGAGTTTATTGATTGATTTCATTTTCGGAAGTGTTTGTTATTTTTATAAATTTGATAAACTGAGTATGCTTGATTCTGCTGAGAAATTTTTTCATCGTGAATGGTGAACGTACCTATATCATTCAAATCATTGAATGTTTTCGTATTATTTAAATGCAAATTATTGTTTATAAATTCGAATGATGTCAAATTAAGAAATTTGTCAGTTCTTGTCGGTTGAAATTGTTTGTTCTTTTGCATTTCTCTATATTCGTTTTTTACTGGAAATGTTGTCATTGAATACTTGATGCTCAAATATTATAATTAAATACACACCTAACAAAAACAGAATCACATAAATTACTACTTAAAATGATAATTGTTCATTTCAATATCATTATAATTTCCATAGAATAATGTTGAAGGAATCAATTAAATCATCAACCAGGTCTTCGCAAGGGTTTTTTATTAGTAGGATTTGCATGAAGCGTATTCAATGGTACTTTTTCTTAAGAGAAGTAGAATCGTTTGCGCGGAAATTCTTTTAAATAGATTAAAATCGTCATTCTCTCATTGTATAAAATATTATTTCTACCATGACGAAAATTATGGAGAACTACTCAGAAAGACCTATACATATCTCATTCGTTATTCTGAATTTGATTCTGACAAGATAATCGATTGGATTTATGTTCAATTTATATGTATGAAAACGATTTTTAGCTGGAGCGCATATAGATTGGGTATTTTGTTTCAAAAGTTCGTTGCATTTGTGTCCAAAAACTAGTTAGTTCAACTCTCTCTTCGTTTCTGCATGAAATTAGTTGACAAAGTTCTCATTTTTCACATTTTTGTGGAAAATTTCAGTCAAAACGGTTAACCTAAGAAACGAACTATTTTAGGGATACAGACAGAATAAAATGTGTTGCCTAATTAGGTCTCAGGAGCTAAGATGATTTCAACATTTTACAAGTGTTTTTAAGTTTATTGCAAAATGGTGAATGTTCTAGTCTCTCGAATCGATTTAAATACAAAACTTATCTTTTTGTTGTCTTACAAATCTTTGGTATCACACCATTTTCGAGAAAAATATGAATAACCAACATTCTTCATTCACTGATGAAAGCTACTTTTCGAGAACTTCAATAATTGATTTTCATAATGATACTTATGGGAGGAGGAGAATTGACGGGTATTGTTCATCATTTCTACTTCTGGAAAATGGTAAACATACGAAAAATTTGAATGAGATAAAAATATCGATGAATAAATTTGTCACCGAAATTGGAAACCTGTAGGTGTATCAGTTACATAAAAATATTAACGGATCTCCTTTCCATAAAAGGAAAAACTGGTTGATGAGTAGGTATTGATACCTAGGATATCACTCAAATTGACAAAACCCGTTAGATATACAGGGTGTTTCTGAATTGATGCGGAAGATTTCAATGGGTTATTCTTTAGCTAAAATTGAGGGGGGTCTTTCATGTAACTTTTTGTTCAACACCCTTTTCCCTCTGAGTTAAGGCCTTTCAAAAAAATCAGTAAAAAACAATTGTTTTTATTTAATATATCCACTTTGGAAAAATTCAGAAGAATTAAATTTGGCAGGTAATTGATGCTAATAGAATGGCAGTTTTTGAGTGTTCTCGTTACCCCAAAATATAATCACAAGCTGCTGAAAGAAACAACCCCTATAATATTTTGCATCAGAACTTTCTGATGCACCTGTAGATTCCCATTAAAAAATTTTTTTTTTAATGAACTATCACAAAGTATCGGACCACTCTATCCATTATTTTTCAGTAAACTTTCAACTGCCGATTCTTGATTTTCGTACAAGAAAATAGCATAATTGCATGAACCTTCCAATCATGTTTATTTACGTGAAATATTTCCAGTATTAACAGAGAAAAAAGTTTCTACAAAATTCGCCAGGTCTCTGGAATAATTGAATTCACATAATATTTTCTCAAATTCATTATTTTCCCAAAGTAAATCCACATATTGAAAAATACGTAATTACTACGACCTCTATGTAGATAGTACAACGTTGAGTAGTTATCTGAAAAGAAAATGACTATAACCTAACATTTTCAAAATATACACGGTGAAATGTGTCAGAATGTCATGGCCAACCGGGATGGATTATTAAAATGAACGATCTGTACTCTTCTTCGTTTGTACTCTGTACCTCCAATTCGGTAACACCCTGTACACTTCACGGTTTGGATATCAAATGCCTCTACATTTTGCCTATGCCGCAAAATGGAAATCCGTTCATTCAATCAGTGCAGTGTTTTATAATTATATCATCCCCACATAACGATCATGCATTTGTAGGTTAGAAAACTGGATTGAAATACGCAAATGAATAATTATATTTCATTCGAATTAATCTGGATATAGTATGGTCGTTAAGCGTTGATCATATCAATTACAATTATACTCGAATTATTTGCTTGGATGGTAGGGGTTCATCTGTGTGGCACGAGCAGTAGAGAAGTATTAACTTGAGCTTCCCGTTCCCAATGTATGAGACTTCTGGTGTGAGTGGTGTAGCTTTCCTGCTCAAACAAATATCTGAGTTATAATTTCCAGTTTTCGGGTTCGAAAATACTACGGATGTGTAAAATTTCGAAACGATACCAATTCAAAGTTTAAATTTTGCATTGGTGTTTTTCGTTATTCCTGAAAAATTAATCACTAAGATCAATGCAAACCACAAATAGGTCCAATTTGATGTTTTGTACCGAAGATAAGTGGGGGAAACTGTAGTTGTTCACATCCTGACATTTGAACCACAAAAAACACAAGGGAAAAGTTTGCCGTAAAAATGAGCGGTGTTGCCAGGTGTAGCATGATTTTTGATAAATGTAGGCACATTTTTAGACTGCCTTCAATTTCTTCCTTCGAGTAGAAAATTGTAAATTGCATGTCCAAATTCGTTGCCAAACCTGTAATGTTTTACGTACAGACTTTACCGAACGCACCATTACTACCCGATGTGAAGATTCGGTGGTCTTCTAATCATATTTCCCTCAAGAAGTTCTGTATGAACCTTCAAACTGTCATTTTTATTCAAGTTGTGGATTTCTATGCGATCCAACCTTCATTTTTGTAAATATGAGAATGGACCATTTTTGAATGGGTATATTACGAAAACGTTGGGCGGATTTTACCCATTCACGAATTCGACCCTTGTAATTAACGTAGACCGAATTCGTGAGTGGGTAAAATCCACACAATGATTCCATTCAAAATTTCATGTTCTAAATATTTCCAAAGAAACACATTGAACTTGAAACTTTAATGGTTAAAAAACTCGACCGAGCGTAAGCACAATAACTTCCGATAGAAACAACTTACAACTTACAACAAGATATACAAAAGTAGGTTTGAACCATGATTACCAAGGCCGAATACGTGAATGGTTAAAATCCACCCAATGATTTCGGCGATGTACCCATTCAAAAATTCATCGAATTGAAATCCAGCACGTTATTGAAAATTGACACCTTTTTATTTTTTTTAATGGTTCTAATGACAGGTTCATCACGAAATTTGGCACAAAGTTGTTCATCAGAATTTTCAAATTTGTAACCAAGTTTCATGATGATTTGATCACTATTTTTAAGTAATTAACCGACACCGAAACCAAAATATTTTTCCATATTTTCCCCCAATATTTACAATCGTTGCAAGCTCTTATTTATTCAGAGCTATATGTAATATAGGGTTCAAGGTCTGAGCAAACTCTTTCAAATTTGATGAATAGTGTCTGAAGAAAAATTTTTTATTAAACACTTTCGAAATTTTTTCCGAATTTACTAACAAGTACAATCTCGAATAATTTTGCAAAAAAGTCGTTTTTGGTTATGCTCTAACTTACTGCCAAGTTTCTGTGAGTCCAACCTAGTCGTTTGAGACCATTTTCGGCTCAAAATTCCTAAATTACAGACAGTTGGCGAAACGATAGCACGCTATTCCCAGGAACACGGTCACAAAAAATTTAATTGATTTAAAATGAAGTTCTTTTATGAACTCGATTCAGATATGAGTCAAGGTTTGCCGAATCAGAACATGTATACTCCATTCACTTTTATAATGTAGCCCGGTTGGCCATGATTTAGGTTTATCAAGTTTTTTCCCTTAAAACTGACGCAGGTTGGCACTCATGAAATATCGGCAATGTCAAAAGACGTTGCCAAATTTCAATTTCTACTATTATCAATATCGACAATATCAATCGATTCTAGATTTCTAAATCTCAGCATAATAACGCTTGCAAACTAATAAAAATGCCAAAGGTAGTTTTGAAGAAGCAGAGGCAAAGTATCAGGAAGTGCTATGTAGAATTGAAATCGGCTTTTTCTGATAGTAACCCTGATAATTCGGAATCAATAATTCAACACAAGCTATGCAACATTTTCGACGTATGTGAGTGAAAACCAAGGAATTATATTTTATATGAATAGATATTTATTTTTTAGCTGCACATCAACACAATAAGGAAGATTTTAAGTGAAAGAGACGACAAAGAATATCCTTCTATTGGTGCACCCAAAAAGACTGAACTGAAGACTTTATTTTGAAAAACCCGATTCTTGATTTCCTTACAAGAAAATAGCATAACTAAATCTTTCAACCATGTTTATATACGTGAAATATTTCCAGTATTAACAGAGACAAAAGTTTCTTCAACATTCGCCAGGTCTTTGGAATTATCGAATTCAAATAATATTTTCTCAAATTCATTACTTTATCAATGTAGATTGACATTTGAAAAATAAGTAATTACTACGACCTCTATGTAGAGAGGACAACGTTGCATAGTTATCTGACAGGAAAATGACCATAACCTAACAATTTCAAAATATACACGGTGAAATCTGTCAGGATGTCATGGCCAACCGGGCTACATTATAAAAGTGAATGGAGTATACACAATTAACCAAAATATACGTCTCTGTATCTACTAGAAATTGATTTTCATTCCTCCTTATCTTGGTTATGAGTAATGGTATCCGAAAAGCAACCCTGTTCACACGTTAAATTCACCCCCATCTATAATATTACCTACCCACCAAAAAGGAAATTACCTCTCAACTTTCATCAGCATCCTATCTATAATCTAGTTTAGGGATCTCCGAACGTACGGAAAAGTATTAAAACCCCTCATCAGAGCTTAGAAGTATTCCGGAGCTATGTGGTGGTAAATGCCACTATCCTAATGAATAATCGATAGGAACTAGAGTTAACAGATGTGAACGAGTTAGTTTTCAAATTAATATCACCATCAGAACGGGCAAATTCATTATAAGTAAAGGGTTTTCCAATAAGAGGTGTTATTTCGAATAGCCCGCTATTTCGGTGGATGTCATTTTTGAAGTTGTCATTTTTTGACATTTGACAAGTAGAAACTGCACCATTAATAAAAATAGAACGATACACGCTTCAACAACGCATTGAAATTATTAAAATTCACTATAAAAATGGTGAAAATTTTGCAGAGACGGTTCGTAAAACTCGAACATTTTCGGGTCGTCGTGAAGCACCTTGTCGGACCGCAATAAAGAAATTGGTGGAAAAATTCGAGCTGTTGGGACAAGTTAGTGATGTGAAGAATAAAACCCGTGCACGTCGCTCAAGAACAGCCGAGAATATTGCTGCTGTAGCCGAAAGTGTTGAAGAAAACCCAGGTTTGTCCATTCCTTGTCGATCGTGGAATTAGGCATTCCACAAACGTCATTACACCGTATTTTGCATAAAGATTTGGGTCTTAAGGCTTATAAAGTTCAGTTAACACAAGAACTCAAGCCGGCCGATCATCAACCACGTCGTCTCTTTGCTGATTGGGTCGTTGAAATGCATGAAAATGATCCGGAATTCCATCGAAAAATCATCTTGAGTGATGAGGCCCATTTCCACCTCGGTGGCTTCGTCAACAAGCAAAATTGTCGCATCTTGGGCTCGGAAAACCCGAGAGTTATTGTTGAAAAGCCTCTCTATCTTCAACGTGTGACTGTTTGGTGCGGTTTGTGGTCCGGCGGAGTCATTGGACCTTACTTTTTCGAAAATGAGGCTGGAGTAACAGTTACGGTGAATGGATTGAGCTATCGAGAGATGAGTAATGATTTTTTATGGCCGGAATTGGATGGTATTGATCTGGACAACGTTTACTTTCAACAAGACGGCGCTACGAGCCACACAAGCAACGAAACCATTGATCTTTTGCGGGAAAAGTTTCCGGACCGTGTTATCTCTCGAAGAGGTGATCACAATTGGCCACCGAGATCTTGTGATTTAACACCTTGCGACTTCTTTCTCTGGGGCCACGTGAAAGAGAAGGTCTACGCCAATAGCCCAGCGTCGATTCAAGACCTCAAAGATGGAATTCGTGAGGCTATCGAGGACATAGGGCAGCCATTTTGCGATTTGGTTATGGAAAATTTCATTAAAAGGATATGGTGCTGTAAGCGTGGTCGTGGTGGTCATTTGCCTGATGTTATTTTCCACTATTAACGGCATAGCTTCTTCTTTATAAAGAAATAAACATCCGATCATTCATATTGAAAAATGGCATTTTTCTTTGGATTTCAAAATAACACCTCTTATTGGAAAACCCTTTACGTGATTATACAATAAAAGTATCAGGATTGTTTCCAAAAATGTTCGTATTAGACGACAGCTTCTGTTCCTGCTGAATCGTTTTAATATTACTTGATCGAAACACATGTGTATCGATACAAGGATATTTTGAAAGAATTTTTCAATATCTTCCAGGTGGTTTCTACGTTTTCACTCCCAATATCTGAAAAAAAAATTAAAAATTAAATAAAAATTATTATGAATAAAAAACGCCCTTGTGGATGGAAGGATTTGAACCATTAATATGTCGAGGGCAGTTTCTAGGAATGAAGTTTTTATTGAACATTGATGCAAACGATCAACAAGTGAATTGTTGATAGTTTACTTCCGATAATTTTTCAAAAGTAACCTTTTTGAGCGCATGTTCTAGGGAAACAGCGTGCTATCGTTTTGTCCAAATGTCTGTAATTTTCGATGATTCGTCCGTGGACACGATAACTGTCACACGGAGTGAGCTAGCAACTTGAAATTATCAGGGTAGGTCGCGCATTGGAATGCCGCAATTAAGTTCGTTAATGTGCCAAAATCAGTCAGATAGTTTCGGAGTTATAGCCACTTGAATTTTTGAAGTTATTTATTTTTTATTTCATAAACTACTCGAGCGATTGGATTCAAACTTGGAAATTAGGTGGAGTATAACAATGCGCAACTTCGAGCCAAAATTTGACAGGATCATACAGTCAGTAAACAAAAAAAAAAATTTTTCAAAATTTTTTTTCAAAAAATTTTTTTTTCGGAAACCTTTTACCATATGCAGAAAAAAATTCCACTCAGACTTTGAGCTTCATATTTCACAGCAGTGCACCAAATTTCAGTTCGATACGATTATAAGTTTTGGAGTTATCGGTAAAAAATATGTCAAATTTCGAGGTTTTTTTCTCGATATCGTTGCTTTTTTCGGTATAACTCGAAAAATACTGATTCAATCCTGATAAAACTCCGCAGCTAGTTTGAAGATGCTGAAAGACAACTTTATGCAAAATTTCGTGATGATCGTGTCATTAGAACAATTTGAAAAAAAAAATTCTGTGATTTTCTTATCATATCATCCTCATTAAATTCTGTATGAACCTTCGAACTGTAATTTTACGATGGAGTACTGGATTTCAATTCGATCTGATCTGTATTCTTGGAAATATCGGGAAAATAAAATTTTGGATTCAAAAATTTTATTTTTCCAATACTTCCAAAAATACAGATTTGATCGAATTGAAATCCAGTAATTTATCAAAAAAAATCTAGAAAAGCACTGCCGTGAAGGCAGCAACTTTTGCGTGCATGTTCAAATTC
Source organism: Myrrha octodecimguttata (assembly GCA_958510865.1). Classification (NCBI taxonomy): domain Eukaryota; kingdom Metazoa; phylum Arthropoda; class Insecta; order Coleoptera; family Coccinellidae; genus Myrrha; species Myrrha octodecimguttata. The sequence continues at coordinate 67,706,642 of OY294060.1, forward strand.
GTTGCTGATGCGGTCGTCCACATTGAACATGCGCGCAAAAGCTGCTTTTCTAGATTTTTCTGAAACCGCTTTTGACAAATAGTTTCAATCTTGCAATCCGCAAGGACTATGAATAATAATTTATAGCTTTTTGTAAATAATAGTTTCATTTAATTCTTGAAAGTTCCAATTTAGCTATTGGAAGCGAAACACTGGAAAACACCTAACCGTTTCTGCATTATATTCGATTTTATTGTCGGCTCCAATAGGGATGAACAGATGCGCTGGCGAAATCATGTGTCATTGCTAACTCTGTCTACCCCTCATCTCATTACTACAGTATTCTGTATTCGTATAAACATCCGACAATTATTGCATTTCGAACAAAGGCTGCAAGATTCAGTCTATTTGCAGAGAATACACAATTCCCATGAGATTTATACCTATTACGCCAAATGTTCAGTCTATGCTGATTAGAGTTCATTGATTGGAACATGATTCAGAGGATGCGAAAGGGCAGACAAGCGAATACATGTCAGAAATGCACTACGAGAAATTTGATCCCACAGTTTCCGAAAAATTTTGTGTACATTGGACGAAGATATTTTTTCTTATCTAGCAGGATACACGAGAATCCTCACCCTGCCAGAATGTCTCAAATTTTCGAATTTTGACTCGAAAACGATCGAAAGCCGGGTCCAGATGAGTGTAATCCAAATAGCGAATGCAATAAAATTTGATGAACGATTCGGCGAATAGTGTGGACGGCACTCGAGCTCAGCCTCGAATAATAAATTCGAATGCTTCGTCCGAGTTGACAACCGAGTCCTGATGGAGCAGAAACAGCGCTGCCTCGAACCATAAAACTCCCTTTGATTTATTGCGTTCGCTGTTCGCATTACACTCATCTGGACCCGGCTTAAAGCCGTAAACACAACTTCCTGAGAAACGACTTAGAAACTCGATATTTGTAGAGTAGGTTTGGGGTTTAATAACGAAGGTCGAATTCGAGAATGGGTAAAATCCGCCCAATGATTCCGTAGATATACCCATTCGAAATTTTATATTTTCAATATTTCCCTAAATACAAATTAGATCGAATTGAAAACCAGTACTTCATCGAAAAAAACCTAGAAAAGCACTGACGTGAAGTCAGCAGCTTTTGCGAGTCAGTGGTTTCTAGGTTTTTTCTAGTTATTATTAAAACCACCACTATTCTAGACACCATTATAATTCCAATAAGAGGTGTTATTTTGAATAGCCCGCTATTTCGGTAGATGTCACCTTTGAAGCTGTCATTTTTTGACATTTGACAAGTAGAAACTACGCCATTAATAAAAATGGAAATTTTGAAGTTATTTATTCTTTATTTCAGAAACTACTTGAGCGATTGAATTCGAACTTGGCAATTGGGTGGAGTAAAACAACGCGCAACTTTGAGCCAAAATTTGTCAGGATCATACAGTCAGTGAATTGAAAAAAAATTTTTTTCAAAACCTTTTATCATATCCAGAAAAAAATTCCCCTCAGACTTTGAGCTTCATATTTCACAGCAGTGTACCAAATTTCAGTTCGATACGATTATAAATAAGTTTTGGAGTTATCGGGAAAAAATATGTCAAATTTCGAGGTTTTTTTTCTCGATATCGTTGCTTTTTTCGGTATAACTCGAAAAATACTGATGCAATCCTGATAAAACTTCGCAGCTAGTTTGGAGATGCTGAGAGACAACTTCATGCAAAATTTCGTGATGATCGTGTCATTAGAACAATTTGAAAAAAAAAATTTCTGTGATTTTCTTATCAAATCATACTCATTAAATTCTGAATGAACCTTCGAACTGTAATTTTTCGATGGAGTACTGGATTTCAATTCGATCGAATTGGTTTCTAGGTTTTTTCTAGTTATTATTAAAACCACCACTATTCTAGACAACATTATAATTCCAATAAGAGGTGTTATTTTGAATAGCCCGCTATTTCGGTAGATGTCACTTTTGAAGCTGTATTTTTTTGACATTTGACAAGTAGAAACTACGCCATTAATAAAAATGGAACGATACACGCTTCAACAACGCATTGAAATTATTAAAATTCACTATAAAAATGGTGAAAATTTGGCAGAGACGGTTCGTAAAACTCGAACATTTTTGGGTCGTCGTGAAGCACCTTGTCGGACCGCAATAAGGGAATTGGTGGAAAAATTCGAGCTGTTGGGACAAGTTAGTGATGTGAAGAATAAAACCCGTACACATCGCTCAAGAACAGCCGAGAATATTGGTGCTGTAGCCGAAAGTGTTGAAGAAAACCCCGGTTTGTCCAGTCCTCGTCGTTCTTTGGAATTAGGCATTCCACAAACGTCATTACACCGTATTTTGCATAAAGATTTGGGTCTTAAGGCTTATAAAGTTCAGTTAACACAAGAACTCAAGCCGGCCGATCATCAACAATGTCGTATCTTTGCTGATTGGGTCGTTGAAATGCATGAAAATGATCCGGAATTCCATCGAAAAATCATCTTGAGTGATGAGGCCCAATTCCACCTCGATGGCTTCGTCAACAAACAAAATTGTCGCATCTGGAGCTCGGAAAACCCGAGAGTTATTGATGAAAAGCCTCTCTATTCTCAACGTGTCACTGTTTGGTGCGGTTTATGGTTCGGCGGAGTCATTGGACCTTACTTTTTCGAAAATGAGGCTGGATCAACAGTTACGGTGAATGGATTGCGCTATCGAGAGATGATTAATGATTTTTTATGGCCAGAATTAGATGGTATTGATCTGGACAACGTTTACTTTCAACAAGACGGCGCTACGTGCCACACAAGCAACGAAACCATTGATCTTTTGCGGGAAAAGTTTCCGGGCCGTGTTATCTCTCGAAAAGGTGATCACAATTGGCCGCCGAGATCTTGTGATCTAGCACCTTGCGACTTCTTCCTTTGGCGCCACGTGAAAGAGAAGGTCTACACCAATAGACCTCAAAGATGGAATTCGCGAGGCTATCGAGGACATAGGGGAGCCACTTTGCGATTTGGTTATGGAAAATTTCATTAAAAGGATATGGTCCTGTGAGCGTGGTCGTGGTGATCATTTGCCTGATGTTATTTTCCACTATTAACGGCATAGCTTCTTCTTTATAATGAAATAAACATCCGATCATTTATATTGAAAAATGACATTTTCCTTTGAATGTCAAAATAACACCTCTTAATGGAAAACCCTTTAGCAATAGAAATTCTCGTATAAAAGTCATGAACGATATCAATCTAACAGTCGAATGGTTCGAATAGACATCGTTGTTATCCGTTCGATAATCAGAACCTCGGACCGTTACCGTAATTGATATTCTCATCTCCGATCAACAATGCATGTGCTCTGCTATATTTGCATGACCGTCAGTGGTTACTACACTACGGCATCCTTCTCATTCATCAACTTACGGCCACGAGTTCAAAGACTGAAGAAGAGTACATAAGGAAGTCAATGGGATCTTGGTTTGCACCTAGTCTGGCCATCAGCGTGCATTTAATTCGATTTCCCCCCATTATTATGGCTTAAACTGCCTACTGAGCGTCTAATTATTGTCGTATGGAATTTACTACGGTAGTTTGAACCCAATTTCTGTGAAATATTATAAGGAAGAAGATTTGCGTATCTGTGATTGAAACGGTTTTATTTCTTGCGGGCATGTTCAAGGGGACAGCGTGCTGTCTTTATGTCCAAATGTGAGTAATCTTCGAGATTGGGCTCACTGATGAAGAGTCCTATGTCCTAGATTCTATCCTCAGAGTAACGAATAACACAGAGGGACAGTACGCAGTTTTTGGGTGTCCGCAACATGCTTCTGTCGACGTAGTCAGATTGTGATATATTTGGAAATGCGCAATGATATTATCTCATTATAATTGTATATTAAATCAAATCAAAAATATTAATTTTAATAATTCTCGGTTGAATTTGGAAATTTAAACAATTCATGATAGATACTTTTCTTCAGTTTCGAATTTATGGTAAGAAGAATACCCTTTTCAGTATCCACTTGATGAAATCCGAGCTTTGGCATCGATGTCGCATTAACAGCATACCGCCGGTCAATCTGTCATCAGTTGTTTTGGTAAATTTCTAGCGGGATTTTGGACATTTCTAGCTGTTTACTTCAATATTTTCTGAATTATTACAATACTTTTATACACTATGGGACGTGAGAAGTGTGTTGTTTGTGGGCAATCCTGTAATAACACAAATTCAGGAAAAACCCCCATTGGGGGGTTTTCCTGAATTTGGGTTATTACTGCAAATGCAAATTTGAACATAATTATTATGGGTTTGATTCATCATTCTCCCAAATTACCTTTAGAAAGTATTCAAAATCAGATTTCAAAATTGGGGTTTGGGATTTGCCAGGCATGCACGAAATGACAACGGTGTTTAGTAGAATAGCTTTTTCTGCTATGAAATATCTATTCCTATTCTGTGGTACACACGTGTTATTTGTCAATATAACCAAACTATTTCCGTTTGCGATTTGTCAGTAATATGACAGTGCTCTTCTTTTTCTATTCCTTGGCGTTGTCTTCTACTCTTACCAGATCGAAGTAAAGCTATCTCTGTTTTCCTAAGCAAAGTAACACATTTGAAGTCCTTTTCTTTTCGAAAAAGCTGAATTTGACGTTGCAATATCGTGCACTCAAGACAAATCCCTTCAAATGCAAATCCCCATTTTTATTTTTCAGTTTTAGGTGTTCAAACATTTTTTTTTAAATATAATATTGAAATTATATGTTTGAATTGTGATGTTCTGAAAGTTTTTCATGAAAATTATTGCATTTTCGTTCAAAGGAAAAACCCCCATTGAATTTTCGAATGGTAGGTTCTTTGAAATTATCGCACAAAACGATATTATCGTACATGCGGTATCGCACATAGTGCAGAACACCAAGATTATAATAAAAATACCAGCGCTGGGTTGTAAAAATCACAGAAAATGAACTATCCTCGCGATTTTGTGATTATGTCTTGCTGGAGCACGCCTCAAGGTAGGTCGTTCGTAGACTTGAGAGGAAAAATCCCCATTGAGTGAAATATCGTATTACAGATTGGTAACTGCTTTGTTAGCAAGTTTGTTTTTATTGCGGTCAAAATGTCAAATTTTGTATCAAATGTTGCGGACAGCAATCGTATGACGTATGCTTCCTCTATGCATGATGTAAAGAACATGGTGTGCTCATCTGAAAAATGAGTGACGTCAGCTAGCAGAAAATACAAAGTGTTGTATTTGCATGTTAATTCAAAGCACAGAATATACAACTCTTTATATTTTCTGCTAGCTGACGTCTCTCATTTTTCAGATGAGCACACCATGTTTTTTACATCATTCCTCTATGTTGTTTGTTACTCTGAGATTCTATCCGGTTTGCCGTAAGACACGATAACTTTAGAACGTTATAAACTTTCTACTTGAAACATTCATGGTATAAAAACGCGACCGATCGTAAAGGAAATAACTTCCGAAAGAAACAACTCAGAAAAACGGCGTTTGTAGAGAAGGTTTGAACCTCATTCACAAAGTCCAATCTCTTAAATGGGCAAAATCCCATTCTGCAAAAAATCATTTGAAATTTTATTTTCCAATATATCCAAAAATACAGACCATCTCGAATTGGTCACTAAAACTTGATTGAAATATAAGGTTCATGCAGAACTTCATGAAGAACATATAAAAGGACATCGCCAAATCTCTCATCAGAAGGTTAAGATGCAGGTTTATGCAGGATTTATTCGGAATCTGATGAATAGTTTCCAAAAAAAAAATTTTTCCAAAAAATGTTTATTTGGGATTTGTTTTGATTGTTGTAATACTACGATCATCACGAAATTATGCACAACGTTATGCATCAGCATCTTCTTTTTCGTTCTTAAGTTTCATGATGATTGGATCAGTATCTTTCGAGTTATTCCAGAAATAACAACGATACCGAGCAAAAATAGGTTGACAGGTTTTTTCCAATATTTCCGAATATAAAATCGAATCAAACTGAAATTTGTTTCACTGTTGCGAAATATGGTGTTCGAGGTCTGTGCGAAATTTTCGATATTTGATGAATGCTTCTTGAAAAACAAATTATTTTTCAAAAAAATTTCGAAATCCAGAAAAATTTTGAATTTTTTTTTTAAAATTGTTGTAATAGTATTTTTTCAGTATTTTTTGAGTTATTCCGAAAATAACAACGATACCGAATACCGAAAACAAGCACGTAAAAACATAAAATATGATAAATTTTTTTCAATACCTCCGAAAATAAAAATTCAATAAAACTGTAATTTGTAACACTCGAAGTTGTGAAATATAAGATTCTCGGTCTTTGCGAAATTTGGTAGATACCTGATAAAGGAATTTTTGGAAAACTATTTTTTTGGAGAAAAATTACGAGAAATATTTTCAAAGTCTTTTAAAGCCTCACGATCCCAACAAAATTTTGTAAGAAGTTCAGGGTCGGTAAGCACCAACAAACTACCAAGTTTGAATTCGATCGCTGTAATAGTTTCTGAAATTCTCAGGAAATCAAATCGTCATCCTAGTCGTAGGAGACCAGTTTCGAGAAAAAATTCAAAAATTACAGACATTTGGACAAAACGATAGCACCCCGTTTCCCAGATCATGCGTGCAAAAATTGACCATATTTGGAACCTCCAGAATTGAATATATAAGAGCCCATTAAATTTTAAATTTTGATTTCAATGGTTGAATGCTTGTCGAAAACAACTTTTATGTATTTATAAAATTCCATATTTTAACTGTATTTTTACCCACTTATTCAACACTGTCATTCCACCACCACGAAAGATTTATTACCTTATTTCAGTATTATTATAATGATTATGAATTTTCTTTCGGCAAACTTTACCAAAAATCGTCAAAGTTTGTTGAACCCATCATTTGCATAAACAAACTGTCTTGAATATCTAGAAAGAAGAGACATTTATATTCAGATAATATCTTTCACGCACTAGAGGTTATGTAACCACACAAATCTTCTATTGCTATTCAACAAACAATTCCCGAAAACTAACTGTATCGTGCTTAGCGGACGCCGAACAACTATTTCAGCGCCATATGTTTCTTTCACCACTAACAGGTCATCAAATCGAAAAGAATTATCGATGCAATATTCTATGAATTTATGTTAATTCTTACTTCTTAGGCAATGAAATTACTTCAGTAGATGAACTTCGAGTGCGCTGAGGCCAATAAAAAATGTAGGTTGTTTGCAGCATTTGATTTTATGACTTATTCTCTGGATTGTTAGCTAGCTTATAACTTGTTCTTTGTGTTCGTACCGGTTGATAATTTTACAAAAATGTAAGTAAACTTACGGGAATAATGTCAACAACCTATCAGAGTTGGTACCACAGAGGCATCTTGTTGCATGGGACAAAATACAAACACTAGCATGAGGCAAATTTAGTTTTTTTCTGCATTTCAGTTAAATAAATACAGTGCGCGTAAAAATTATGGAAGAAATAAATTTTTTCAGAAGAAAAATATTTGGCAACCAAATCCTGAAACAGGTCAATTTTTGTTTCACTTTTACCAAATATACAGGGTTTTTCAACAAAAACTTTGTTTTTCAATGTGGTAACACCGGCACCACATGACAGTTTTGACATTTAGTTTTTTGACGTATTCGCAGTATATGCTTTGGCAATTGTTACAATGAATTCAATTTCGCTCAAAAATCGCATTAAAATAATTCAAATCCACTATGAAAATGGTCGTTCTGTTAAAGTTACATTTCGTAAAATTCGTGATATTTTCGGACAACATAAACGTCCTTCTGAGACCGCTATCAAGAATTTGGTCGCAAAATTTGAGTCGACAGGCTCGGTACAAAATGTGCCAACACCAACACGTGTTCGACCGGGTCGTTCAACAGAAAACATCGCTTCCGTGAGCCACAGTGTTGAAGAAGATCAAAAGTTATCAATTTCACGACGTTCTCAACAATTGGGGTTATCCAAAAGCACAAAATGGCGAATTTTGCGGAAGGATTTGGCTTTGAAGCCTTACAAGATTCAACTGGTGCAGGAATTGAAGCTGACGGACCATTCAAATCGCCGTAGATTCGCTCAGTTCATTCAGGAACAACCTGCTGGTTTTTCTCAAAAAATCATTTTTTCAGACGAAGCACATTTTCATTTGTCAGGGTACGTCAACAAGCAAAATTTCCGCATTTGGGCTTCTGAAAATCCTAAAGCAATTATTGAGAAACCTTTGCATGCTCAACGTGTCACTGTGTGGTGTGCTATGTGGTCTGGAGGTGTGATTGGGCCGTTTTTTTTCGAAGATGAGTCAATGGATCACGCTATCGCGAGATGTTAACAACTGAATTTTGGCCTATTTTTGATGACATGGATGTCACTGAAATGTGGTTTCAACAAGACGGTGCCACATGTCACACAGCCAATGAAACGATCAATTTATTGCAAACCAAATTTCCCGATCGCATAATTTCGCGAAATTCAGCTGTTAAGTGGCCGGCCAGATCGTGTGATTTAACACCACTGGATTATTTTTTGTAGGGCTATGTTAAAGACAGAGTTTATACGGAGCCAATCGAATCGATTGCAGCCTTAAAACTCAAAATCCGTGATGTCATTGACGAAATAGACCCTCCATCTTGCCAAAAAGTGATTAAAAATTTTGATGAAAGAATCAACGTCTGTCAGCGTGGTCGTGGTGGACATTTGTCAGATATCATTTTTCATTCATAATTGCCGAACTTTTCTCTTTGTAATACAATACAAATTTTATTCATTTTCCACTAAATTCTTTGTTTCATTTTGTTTTAAAAAACAAAGTTCTTGTTGAAAAACCCTTTATATGCATTTTTGAAGGGTTTTTGTTGCACCCTGTGCCAACCCCATCAACCCTCTAAATTTTTTGAATAGGGAAAGTAGGTCATGTGGTACTTTTTGGACGAGGTCTTTTTATCTTCTCTACAGGCGTGCAGAAATTTTCAAGAAGTGTGATGCATGAACAAAACTGTAATGGTCGACTTTCATTCGGTGACAAATTTCATCAGGTACCATCGTCTCAAAGTAAATGAGCCATAACAAAGTGCACATTCTGAAAACCTCTTTTAACTAACTAATTTTTCCAAAAAAAAAATTTTTTTCTTGAAAATTTCTGCACGCCTGTAGAGAAGATACAAAGACCTTGCCAAAAAAGTACCACATAACCGACTTTCCCTATTCAAAACATTCAGAGGGTTGATGGGGATGGCATAGGGTGCAACAAAAATCCTTCAAAAGTGCAGATAAATTTGGTTAAAATGAAACAAAAATTGCTCTGTTTCAGGATTTTCTTGCCAAATATATTTCTTCTGAGAAAATTAATTTGTTCCATAATTTTGACGCGCACTGTATATCCAACTGGAATTCATCATCAAAGACCGTAAAAATGACTGAATGATCAGATTTGGTACCAAAATGACATGATAACTACTTTTAACAAAATTGCGAGGTGTCAAAAAAGGGCATGGAAGGTTTGAAAGTTGAATAAAATAATGTAAACTTTTTTGCGTTTTTTTTTCGCGTAATAAAACAATAAGTGATATAAAAAAATTGTCCTCGTGTGAAAAGTCGATATCCAATCGTAATATCTTCTATTTAATGAGGAACTGTATTGATCAATGCAAAAGTCGTTCTGAGATCAGTTTTCATTTTATTCCATAGTTCCATAGATTTTAAAATTTTTAATATGAACAAAGTGCACTGACATATTTCTCTCGACACTGAAATATTGGATACTTGATCCGTCTCTTGAACTCCTAAGGAAAGTTTATATCGAAAGCAGTTTTCGCTAAGCGCACGGCTGAACTCCCCACCCCGTGAAAATGCGTGTTTTTGACACAAGTAATTTCATGGAACAAAACCAATTTCTTTTTCAGCGTTCTCCCAAAATTGTATTAGTAATCACTTTTGATATCCATCAACGACCCTAAATCGTGTCAATCGATATACGAATACATCGCTGACAGTAGGGTGATATTTTTTAAAGAAAGATGTGATTTCGTTTTTCTATATTCTATGCACTTTTATATTCAGCCAGTAAGCCTTTAAAATGGTCTATCAAATTTTTGTTACTAATACTGAGCCGGGTTGGCATCAGTGAAATGTCTTCAAGTTATGTATACTCCATTAACTTTTATAAACTATTCCAGTTGGCCGTGACATTCTGACACATTTCACTGTGTAGCGTGTTCACTTTTATTTTTATGTTCAATTTCTCACTTGGGTTATGTTTTTAATGTAATTCTGTTGGGAGTTTTATAGTTTTTCTCAACTCTGTAGCAACTGTAATAATAATAATGATAATATATTTTGAAAATGTTGTCCTCTCTACGTAGTGGTCGTAGTAATTACGCATTCATCAAAATGTTTATTTACACAAATCCGAGATTTTCATCCAACGATTAATACTGTAAAAATTTGCGCAAGGAAATAATTTTTGCTGCAATAACATGTTTTAGTTCACATATAATTTTGCGTTCATTTACCCTTTTGTATTTTTAACCCATTCATTTTATAATTTTGAAAAGTGTTCCTTTGCAAAAGTGAGTAGTGTATCAATCGGAAAGTGTTCATTTTTCAAATAATAATCCCTAATTTGTCGTTGCAGATCTATTTTCAAAATATAGTCTTCAGTCAGGGTCTTTTTGGGTGCACCAAGAGAAGGAAATTCTTTGTCGTCTCTTTCACTTAAAGTTTTCAATCCTCGAACCAACTCAAATATTTCAGGTGTTTTCTAGGAATTTGCTCCCAATATCTGGAAAATTAAATTTAAAATAAAAAAATCATAGAAACATAGAAATCAGCTTATCGAAGACAGTTTTTCGAAAAAATATCGATCAACGAAATAAACTGTGAAGTTTCAGATTCCATATCTGACTCCTTCATCAGACAATAATGCGAAAATTTGAAGAGTTGAAAAATTTCGAGAAATTTTTCAAATTGACATTTTCGAAAATCACAGAGGAGTGATTAATACCAACAAATTTCAATTCTCCTTTTTTTCAGTGAATTCAGTCGAATATGGTCTATTGCTAAAGAAAAATGTGCGAAATCATTTTCTTAATTCATAAAAATAAAGAAGGATTCTTCAATTTTTCAGATGATCTAGTTCCGTTATCTGTAGGTATCTTTGTATCATTAAACTCTATCAAGTGAATTTCAATGGTTGGACATATATCCTTTCATCCTGTTTTTTATGGGTTTTCAATCCCAACATATTGGGATTGAAAACCCATTAAAAACCTTAAAAATTATGCAAAATCCTCCCGAAAAAAGCTTAAATCGATATATCCTTTCAACTCTACACGAATATCTATTCTCTGAAACAGAATCAAATGGAGATTGGCAACATGTTTGTGATCATATTTTGGTTTATTATTTGATAAAATCAAATAATAAACCTTAGTCATCGACCAACAAAAAAAAATTTTGACCCCCCCTGAAAATTTCACAGTTTACGTTTTGGAGTATGTAGATTTGAATGAACGAATAAAAAAAAAATCCGTCCGTCCGCCGTCCTTTGTCCGGGGCTTTTCTCTGGAAGTACTGAACGAAAATCCTTGAAACTTGGTAGAAAAATCGTGTGTCACTCGGAGTTGATCCTCCAAGCTTTTCAGCAGGATCAGTGTACCCTAAGGGGTTGTTTAAATGTGGGGTTGGGGGGGAAAAAAAATATTTCTCGAAAACTCTCTCTTCATGAAACTCTGAACGTTGATAATTGTTGCATAACTAAACCTAAAAAATTTTACCCGCATGATTTCCGACCAGTGGTTCCTGAAATATAAAGAAAAACGCTGCAAATTTCCAATAATATCGAAAATGAATCATCGCATTCGGTTCTAAGTTGTTTAAGATATCAACGGTACATTGGTTTACTTAACTAACAAAATAATAAACTCTTGTGTAAAATTTGCAGTGTTTTTTGTGCAAGATAGAAACCCCCTAACAACTCAATATTTCAGCCAGCAATATCCTTTATATTATCACTGAAATCACAAATTATTCAGTACATTAGATGGTTAATGGTTTGCATACCCGACGAAAATTTGTGCGACAATACTCAATAATGCAGCACTGAAGAGAATATACCTGCAACCTCATCAAACAAATTTATAATCTACGAAGGATGTTGTCCCAAAAGTGCCCTGAGGAGGGTTTTGTAATCAGTTTTGGGATTATTTAGAGGTGGAGCAATGCATTTCAGGATCAGGATGGATTTATATTGATTTATGATATTAATACACCAACGGAAAATATTTAAATCCTTCTCTTTTCTCACAATTCAGTTATAAACTTGATCAGTAATTAATAATGATTATATAGAAAACGATTTTTCTTCAGAAGCTTCTACATCCTTAAAGAGCTAAATTATTTTTTATAATCTTTATGATTTAAATTGAAAATTTTTATTTTTAATGGGCACCTTAGAACTATGGAGTTTTAGTCCCACTGTGTCGCTTTAGTGATGGATTTTGTTTCATAAGAATGTATTCTTCATATTTTATTGTTTATTTAAATATAACAAGTTATATTTGAACTAATTCCCATTGGCCAATGGGAAAAAACATACTCATGGACATACGAATATATGGAACGATTCGGTTTGCACGTAGAAATTGGGAATTTTTGCGCGAATGCTCTAGAGAAACAATAATAATACATAACTGTAATTTTTGAAAATGGTCTTAAAAGCCTGGGTTGGACTCACTGATGACTAATCCGGTGTCAAAACCATGTCCGGCCAGCCGTGTACGCACGATTACGGTCGAACCGAGAATCTTATAGAAATTTTCAAGGTGCACTTGGAGTTTTTTCTCAATATCAAAAGCTCCCGGAAGTAATACACAATATAGAGTAAAAATAAGCTTTCAAACTCATTCTAATACCGAAATAGCATATTCATACGTTGATTTCTATTCGAATAGAAATACGTCATTAAATTGAGGTGTAGATTGTTTTTCAGATTCGAAATATATAAAAAGATCATTAGGTCACTAATTAAGGTTAATTATTAAACCGTTGAATGTATCTGATCAAATGAGATGAATTCGTTAACACCAATAAAAAAATCAGACAAAAAAAAATTCGCATCATTAATAAATAAAAAGAAATAATAAAATTTTGAACCAAATCCGGAATATTTTCCAAACCGAACCAGTTACGTAAAATCCAATTACAGATTCGTAATCTACGTGTTCTAATCCATAATACATGATGTGCATATCGTTATAGCTTCAAAAATAAAATTTCGCACAGAACTGTCAAACTCTTACCCCCACTCCTCTACCAGTCGACGTCACCTTGCGGTGATGAAAAATTTTTTAAGTCCCAAATAATTTTTGTTTTTCGAAAATCGTCGATCTTGGTATCTTTTCCTATTAAATCGAGGTCGTAGATCACGAATATTCCATTTGAAATCGTCCAGTGACAAACGTTTAGAAATTATGGCGAAAATAATGAAAAAATTTCGAAATTTTGGTCAACTTTGAGACGTCGTGCCGACCAAAATAATGAAGCTGGGTGATGTCGAATTTTTTTACGTGCAGTTCGATCCTTTATCTATGAATTAAAACAAATTTCATCGTCCTACTCTCATCGAGTCGGTAATAATGATTTTTTGAAAAAAGGTTCAAAATTTTGGAACTTCAAGGACCTCTCACGTCCAGGACGATTTTTCGAAAATTGAGATTTTCTTAAGGGTAACCCCTTAAAATTTTACCAAAAATCGAAAGTTCTCCGATCGACCTGAAATTTGAAACATATACTAATTCGAGGGCGTAGATTAAGAAAATCCAATCAGAATGTTAGTGGAGAGTCTGGTTCGTTTTTTATGGCCAGAAGAAAATCGAAAAAATTGGACCTTTTTTAAAAAAATCATAATTTTTCAACTAGAGGACCTTCGTCTATAAAATAATTGGCTACGTACTCACAAAGGACACAGATATAACCAAAAAAATTCGATATTGTCCAGCCTCACGCGTTTGATCTGTACGACGACCCAAAGTTGACCCAAATTTCGAAATTTTGGTCAACTTTGAGACGTCGTGCCGACCAAAATAATGAAGCTGGGTGATGTCGAATTTTTTCACGTGCAGTTCGATCCTTTATCTATGCAATAAAACAGATTTCATCGTCCTACTTTCATCGAGTCGGTAATAATGATTTTTTGAAAAAAGGTCCAAAATTTTGGAACTTCAAGAACCTCTCACGTCCAGGACGATTTTTTTAAAAAATATCTGACCTTATATTCTTGTTCTACGCCCTCGAATTAGTAAGTGTGCCAAATTTCACGGCGATAGGAGTCGGAAAATTATTTTTCGAAAATCGATATTTTCTTAAGGGTAACCCCTTAAAATTTTACCAAAAATCGAAAGTTCTCCGATCGACCTGAAATTTGAAACATATACTAATTCGAGGGCGTAGATAAAGAAAATCCAATCAGAATGTTAGTGGAGAGTCTGGTTCGTTTTTTATGGCCAGAAGAAAATCGAAAAAATTGGACCTTTTTTAAAAAAATCATAATTTTCCAACTAGAGGACCTTCGTCTATAAAATAATTGGCTACGTACTCACAAAGGACCCAGATATAACCAAAAAAATTCGATATTGTCCAGCCTTACGCGTTTGATCTGTACGACGGCCCAAAGTTGACCCAAATTTCGAAAATTTCTCACCAAATCCTGAATATTTTCAAAACCGAATCAGTTACGCAAAATCTAATTACAGATTCGTAATCTACGTGTTCGAATCCATAATATATGATGTGCATATTGCCATAGCTTCAAAAATAAAATTTCGCACGGAAACGCTAAATCTTACCCCCCACCCCTCTGCGCTTTGATGTTTATTCGCGGTTCTTTATGAAAAATTTTTTAAGTCCCAAATAAATTTTTTTCTTCGAAAATCGTCGACCTTGTTATCGTTTCCTATTAAATCGAGGTCGTAGATCACGAATATTCCATTTGAAATCGTCCAGTGACAAACGTTTAGAAATTATGGCGAAAATAATGAAAAAATTTCGAAATTTTGGTCAACTTTGAGACGTCGTGCCGACCAAAATAATGAAGCTGGGTGATGTCGAATTTTTTTACGTGCAGTTCGATCCTTTATCTATGAATTAAACAGATTTCATCGTCCTACTCTCATCGAGTCGGTAATAATGATTTTTTGAAAAAAGGTCCAAAATTTTGGAACTTCAAGGACCTCTCACGTCCAGGACGATTTTTTTTAAAAATATCTGACCTTATATTCTTGTTCTACGCCCTCGAATTAGTAAGTGTGCCAAATTTCACGGCGATAGGAGTCGGAAAATTATTTTTCGAAAATTGAGATTTTCTTAAGGGTTAAAATTTTACCAAAAATCGAAAGTTCTCCGATCGACCTGAAATTTGAAACATATACTAATTCGAGGGCGCAGATTAAGAAAATGCAATCAGAATGTAAGTGGTGAGTCTGGTTCGTTTTTTATGGCCCGAGGAAAATCGAAAAAATTGGACCTTTTTTAAAAAAATCATAATTTTTCTATCAGAAGACTTACGTCTATAAAATAAGTGGCTGCGTACTCACAAAGGATCCAGATATAACCAAAAAATTCGATATTGTCCAGCCTCACGCGTTTGATCTGTACGACGACCCAAAGTTGACCCAAATTTCGAAATTTTGGTCAACTTTGAGACGTCGTGCCGACCAAAATAATGAAGCTGGGTGATGTCGAATTTTTTCACGTGCAGTTCGATTCTTTATCTATGCAATAAAACAGATTTCATCGTCCTACTTTCATCGAGTCGGTAATAATGATTTTTTGAAAAAAGGTCCAAAATTTTGGAACTTCAAGAACCTCTCACGTCCAGGACGATTTTTTTACAAAATATCTGACCTTATATTCTTGTTCTACGCCCTCGACTTAGTAAATGTCCCAAATTTCACGGCGATAGGAGTCGGAAAATTATTTTTCGAAAATCGATATTTTCTTAAGGGTAACCCTTTAAAATTTTACCAAAAATCGAAAGTTCTCCGATCGACCTGAAATTTGAGACATATACTAATTCGAGGGCGTAGATAAAGAAAATCCAATCAGAATGTTAGTGGAGAGTCTGGTTCGTTTTTTATGGCCAGAAGAAAATCGAAAAAATTGGACCTTTTTGAAAAAAATCATAATTGTCCAACTAGAGGACCTTCGTCTATAAAATAATTGGCTACGTACTCACAAAGGACCCAGATATAACCAAAAAAATTCGATGTTGTCCAGCCTTACGCGTTTGATCTGTACGACGGCCCAAAGTTGACCCAAATTTCGAAAATTTCTCACCAAATCCTGAATATTTTCCAAATCGAATCAGTTACGCAAAATCTAATTACAGATTCGTAATCTACGTGTTCGAATCCATAATATATGATGTGCATATTGTCATAGCTTCAAAAATAAAATTTCGCACGGAATCGCTAAATCTTACCCCCCACCCCTCTGCGCTTTGATGTTTATTCGCGGTTCTTTATGAAAAATTTTCTAAGTCCCAAATAAATTTTTTTCTTCGAAAATCGTCGACCTTGTTATCGTTTCCTATTAAATCGAGGTCGTAGATCACGAATATGTCATTAGAAATCGTCCAGTGACAACCGTTTAGAAATTATGGCCCTTTCGCCCTTAGAGTACACCGAGCGTGATGAAAAGCTTGGAGGATCAATCTCGAGCGACACACGATTTTCCTACCAAGTTTCACGAATTTCGGTTCAGTTTTTCATTTAAAGGAAAATGCAGTAATTTTCATAAAAAACCTCTAGAACATCACATTTCAAACATATAATTTCGATATTATATTTTTAAAAAAATGTTTGATCACCTAAAACTGAAAAATAAAAATGGGAATTTGCATTTGAAGGGATTTGTCTTGAGTGCACGATATGGCAACATTGAATTCAGCTTTCTCGGTAAGAAAAGGACGTCAAATGTGTTAGTTTGCTTAGGAAAACAGAGATAGCTTTATTTCGATCTGGTTAGAGTAGAAGACAACAACCAAGGAATAGAAAAATAAGTGCACAGACTGTCATACTGTCACATTACTGACAAATCGCAAACGGAAATTGTTTGGTTTTATTGACAAAGAACACGTGTGTATCACATAATAGGAATAAATATTTCATTATTATATAGCAGAAAAAGCTATTCTACTAAACACCGTTGTCACTTCGTGCATGCCTGGCAAATCCCAAACCCCAATTTTGAAATCTGCTTTTGAATACTTTCTGAAGGTAATTTGGGAAAATGATGAATCAAACCCATAATAATTATGTTCAAATTTGTATTTGCAGTAAAAACCCAAATTCAGGAAAAACCCCCACTGTATGAACTCCATATTCTGTACACTGAATGCTCCTTCGTGTGCGCAGTAACATTCCATTCAAAATTATATGAGTGACCCCTTTGGAGCTCAAGATAATCTTTTGAAAGCAATTACCATGAACAGGGTATCAAGCTACGACTGTAATGCTCCCAATTTACCCTTTCTGTTCAAGCGGCTGGAGTTTCCTGCACAGGGTTAATTACTCTTACCCTTCATAAAATCCTTTCATCATCATGCACCTTCATAAATTTTCGTGGATCAAGAAGTAATGCATAAAATCGCCCATGGGCCAACCTGTGCATAAGTCAGCAGCTTTTGCTCAGATGTTCGAATCCGTTGCCAAAGCGGTCATCTTTTTACGTATTGATCCCGCCAAACGCACCTTTACTTCGTGCTGAAAAGATTTGGTGACCTTCTTATCATATTTTCCTAACGAAATCATGTGCGAACCTTCAGGCTGTCATTTTTTAATAAAGCACTGGATTTCTAATCGATCAAACCTATTTATTTGGAAATATTGAGAAAATAAAATTTTGAATGGTTATATATACGGAATCATTGGGCAGATTTTACCAATTCTCGAATTCGATCTTCCTAATTAAGCCCCAAATCTACTCTACATATATCGAGTTTCTGGATGTCGAGAAAACAACCACGAAATTTTACATATTTTTTCCCAATATCTCCGAAAATATCATTCGTATCGAATTGAAATTGCTGTGAAATATAGAGCCAAGTTATGAGCAAATTTTGTTCCGAATATGATTAATAGTTTGTGAAAAAAAAAATTTTGCAAACCTTTTTTTTGTTGGGACCTCGGTTGGACATTCACGTTGACAGTGAATTCCTCTCGGGTTTGGCTTTAGTTCGAAGAGTAAACAACCAAGGTTTTCTGCACACATCTTCAATCCAAAACGCTTCCACGAACTCTAAGAATTACTCATTTTGTTCACAAATGACCAAATTACATCAAACTGGAATCAAAGATTACCCCCTCACGATCTACGAGAATATTTCATTCGAAATTTGACCAGAAATGCAAGATTCCTGTGATAATCGACATACAGGGTGAGTCTTTAAGTTGTACATCAATTTTAACCATAGATTCCCCTAATTTATTTGATGAGGGGAATCTATGGTTAAAACAATTTTTTCATTCACCATTTTTCCAGATTCAGCTCAGGTAAAAAGTTATAAGCATTTAAACATTTCTCGATGTGCTAATACACTCCTGCGCTTTGTTTGCAAGTTCACCACAGATATCTCTTACGGTGATTTCTTCTGGAGAATAACCAATCCAAGGTTTGAAATTCAAAGAAACAAGATTGAGAAAACGCATTTACTCACTTAATTCTTATGATTTGGTGCTTTTTGCGATATTATCGCAAGGAAAACATTTCACTACACTGGACTTGAACACTGGTCTTCAACTTGATGTTCATGCAATATCCAATTTCATTCCACTATAGGATTATACACTATTCCATTCTCGCCCATTCTCATATTGAAAACTCCAAAATTATACTTTTTTCACGAATTTTATAAATGAATTATATGAAATCAATCAATTAACCTGAAAATATTCTCTAGACTCATAATAACATGTTATTCTATGTCTATGAATGTTATGGTTCGGTCTGTGGTATAATCACGAAATAGCATACACCTGAATTAGTTCTATGCGAAATAAATAAATATTTATGTATATTCTATGGTCTGGATAAACGTGAGCCCAGCTTAATTTACTTCCTCTGCTAGATCAGGGGCGGGTCCATAAATATAAGGTAATTTTTCGAATTTTTTCCAATTTTATAATAGTCAACGTTGGATATCAACAAAACGGTGCGTTTTAGGAGAAATTGTGAAGAATAATCAAGTATTTTAAAATGATTGAAGATTCTTATAATGATATAAGATAAACTGTATCTGCATTCTTCATGCTTATTTCGTATAGTGTTATGAATCGGCGAGTCTATAACTCGGAAACTGTTTGAAGGAGGATGAAAGTGATAACTGAAGAATATGTGTAATAGTTATAGAGAACTTCACACCAAAATCCATCTCATTCGGAGTTACCATATCGAAGCTACAAAACAAAAACTTATTTTTTTTGGAAATTTAAACATTTCATTTGATGTATAGAATCACGAAGTCGATCTCAATAAATCTAGAATAGATCATGATCGAAATGAAGACGTAGCAAATTGAAGAGTACCATAAAATGTGGTTCACTATGGTTAAAACCCGCTATATTAACAGTAGTTGTCTTGTCGGCCTTTACAACTGTACCATTTGTAGATAGTGGACACAAAACGTGTTTACCAACATATTTGAGAGTAACGTTACGTCTGCTTCATTCCATCTGATAACTAGGTGAAATCCAGAAGGCACTCGTTTTGCTGCGGGAAGTCATGCATTCATACTTTGGATGAAAGTAATGGGGAGTTTTCCTGAATTTGGGTTATTACTGCAAATGCTAATTTGAACATAATTATTATGGGTTTGATTCATCATTTTCCCAAATAACCTTCAGAAAGTATTCAAAATCAGATTTCAAAATTGGGGTTTGGGATTTGCCAGGCATGCACGAAGTGACAACGGTGTTTAGTAGAATAGCTTTTTCTGCTATAGAAAAATGAAATATTTATTCCTATTCTGTGGTACACACGTGTTCTTTGTCAATATAAGCAAATAATTTCCGTTTTCGATTTGTCAGTAATATGAGTCTGTGCTCTTCTTTTTCTATTCCTTGGTCGTTGTCTTCTACTCTAACCAGATCGAAGTATAGCGATCTCTGTTTTCCTAAGCAAAGTAACACATTCGACGTCCTTTTCTTTCCGAGAAAACTGAATTCGACGTTGCCATATCGTGCACTCAAGACAAATCTCTTTGAATGCAAATCCCCATTTTTATTTTTCAGTTTTAGGTGATCAAAGATTTTTCAAAAATATACTTAATATTGAAAGTATATGTTTGAAATTTGATGTTCTAAAGGTTTTTCATGAAAATTACTGCATTTTCGTTTAAAGGAAAAACCCCTTTTATCATAGAGTTATAACAACGAGCTCGTCCTCATCCAGATGCAATGAACTTCTTCGAGGACGAACTACGACCCCTTTTTACGCGTTTGTTTTAGGGAACAGCATGTTATCATTTCGTCGCAATCTCTGTAATTTTAGAATTTTGAGCCGAAAGTTAACGACTAGTTTGGCCTCACTTGGGTCCAACACCCTGAAGAAGAATCCTTGGTCGAATTCATATATGTGCTCTAATTTTCGAAGAAAAGGACCTATACACTCGAAATTGTCAAATAAGATTTGGAATCCACGGATGTCGTTTAGGTTCGTTAATGAGTAAAATCGGTCGCATAGTTTCGGAGTTATGCCCCTTTGAAATTTTGAGGTTAATTCCTCGATATTCCATGAAGAACTGATTTGATCAGATTTGAACTTTGTGAACAATTTTGGAATACCAACGCGCAACTCGGTGCAAAATATTGATTGAATCCAGTTGTTGGATAATTCAAAAAAATTTTATTTCGGAAATTTTTCAAATTTTAAAAAGCTTTAATTTTCCTAAAATATTGATTAGATTCCGACGCAATTAGGCACAAATCTTAGAATCAGTCTATAAAAACGATGTTTCAAATTTCAATTCGATCTGATATTTATTTTCGTAGATATAGGAAAAGAAATATGCCAAATTTCGTTGTTATTCGTAATTATATCGCTTTTTCCGCAATATCTCAAGAAATACAAATGCAATACGACTGGAACTTCGTAATCAGTTGAGGAATACCGACGCGCAATTATGTGCGAAATTCCTGTTGATCTTATAGTTATTGTTTGAACAAGCGCGTAGAAGCTCCTGACCTCACGTCAGTGCTTTTCTAAAGGATGTTTTTTTAGAGGTATAGAGCTTTGAAATGGAATAAAACAAGGATAAATTATCAAATTTGACATTGACTCTATCCAAAAGATGATCTTTTGGCATTATAATTTGAATATAATTTCTGGCATATGACCGCTACGGCTGGCTCGGACGTAATCTAATCTAGAGGTCCAATTTTCAATCACTTTTTCCAACATTTGTGGCCGTATATCGGCAATAACGCGGCGAATGTTGTCCTCCAAGTGGTCGATCGTTTCAGGCTCATCGGCGTAGACTAGCGACTTCACACATCCCCACAGAAAATAGTCTACCGGCGTTAAATCGCACGATCTTGGAGGCCAATTCGCGGGCCCGGAACGTGAAATTATGCGGTCATCAAACGTTTTCTTCGGTAAATCAATTCTGGTACGAGCTGTGTGACATGTTGCGCCGTCTTGTTGAAACCACAGCTGCTACACATCATGGTTGTTCAATTGAGGAACGAAAAAGTCAGTAATCCTGGCTTTATAGCGTTCACTATTGACTATAATGTTCTGGCCAGCATCGTCTTTAAAGAAGTAAGGACCAATGATTTCACCAGCCCATAAAGCACAACAAAATTTCCTTTAGCACTCTCATATCAGCTTTGAGTCGATGACATGGGAGTTCAGTGCTCTGATAGCAGCTTGAGCTTGAATATCAGAATAGATCACTATGTCACACCCTTGATAGTGTCTTTCCAGGTTTATGCCAACGCATCTTCCTGCCTGAAAAACAGTCCAGTAGGGGTAGGAGTTGTCATGCTGAATTTCTACCCGATCGTGTGAGCATTTTGGTAAATATTAGCATGAAGAAATTTCAAAATTGTACATCCACTAAACCATTAGGCGGATCTTATTGATTCTGATCTTGACCTTCGTATATCAAGCTTTAAAGCTAGCCTGAACATTTTGAGTCCCTCCATCAAGAAAAACCCAGCTTAAAAAAATTCTCAAGAAGCACTGCCGTGAAGGCAGCAGCTTTTGCGCGCATGTTCAATGTAGATGACCGCTTCAGCAACGAATTTGAACATGCACGCAAAAGCTGCTGCCTTCACGGCAGTGCTTTTTGAAAATTTTTTTCGATAAATTACTGGATATCAATTCGATCTAATCTGTATTTTTGGAAATATTGGAAAAATAAAATTCTGAATGGGTATATCTACGGAATCATTGGGCGGATTATACCCATTCACGAATTCGACCTTCGTAATTAAGCCCCAAACCTACTCTACAAATATCGAGTTTCTAAGTCTTTTCTTCCGGAAGTTATTGTGTTTATGGTCAGCCTAACGGCCGACTGCGTGAATACAATAACTTCCGAAAGAAACAGCTTAGAAACTTGATAATTGTAGAGAAGGTTTGGACCTTAATAACGAAGGCCGAATTCGTGAATGGGTAAATCCGCCTAATGATTCCGCAGATATATCCATCAAAAATTTTATTTTTTCAATATTTCCGTAAATACAGTTCAGATCGAATTGAACTCCAGTACTTCATCGAAAAATTATAGTTCGAAGGTTCATACAGAATTTAATGAGGATGATACGATAAGAAAATCACAGAAATTGTTCTAATTACACGATTATCACAAAATTTTGCACTAAAGTTGTCTTTCAGTATCTCCAAACTATCTGCGAAGTTTTATCAGGACTGAATCAGTATTTCTCGAGTTATACCGAAAAAAACAACGATATCGAGAAGAAAACCTCGAAATTTGACAAATTTTTTCCCGATATCTCCAAAACTTATGATCGTATCGAACTGAAATTTCGTACACTGTTGTGAAATATGAAGCTCAAAGTGTGAGTGGAATTTTTTTTTGGATATGATGAATGGTTTCCGAAAAAGAAAATTTTGGAAAAAAATTCCGAAAAAATTTTTTTTTTTAATTTACTGACAATATGATCCTGACGAAATTCAGCTCAAAGTTGCGCGTCGTTACACTCCACCTTACTGCCAAGTTTGAATCCAATCGCTCAAGTAGTTTCCGAAATAAAAAATAAATAACTTGAAAATTTCAAGTGCCTATAACTCCGAAACTATTAGAACGATTTGGCCCATTAACGAACTCTACTGCGGCATTCTGATGCGCGTCCTACCCTGAAAGTTTCAAGTTGCTAGCTTGCTTCTGTCGACAGTTATCGTGTCCTCGGCCGGACATAATCGATTTTGACATCGGATTCGTCATCAGTGAGTCCAACCTAGTCGATTGAGACCATTTTCGGCTCAATCGTCCAAAATTACAGACATTTGGACAAAACGATAGCACGCTTTTCCCCTAGAACATGCGTGCAAAAATATAGAAAAGCACTGATGTGAGGTCCTGACTTTCACGCGCTTGTTCAAATTCTAACTATAGGATCAACACGAAATTTTGCACCAAGTTGCGTGTTGGTAATCTCCACCTGATCACGATGTTTCGATCTGATTGCATTTGTACTTCTGGAGATATTCCGGAAATAACGTTAAAATTCCAAATAAAAACGAAATTTGACTTTTTTTTCCTTATATCTCCGGGAATAAATATCGGATCGAATTGAAATTCGGAACATTGTTGTTATATACTGATTCTAAGTTTCGTGCCGAATTCCATTATAATCTAATCGATATTTTCGGAGAAAATAAATTTTTTCATGAAAAAATTTAAAAATTTTGAAATAAATTTTTTTTTAGATTTTCAACAACTGAGTGCACACGAAATTTTGCTCTAGGCTTCGCGTTGGCATTCCAAATCTGTCCACGAAGTTTCAATTTGATCGAGTCAATACTTCATGAGATATCGAGGAATTAATTTCAAAATTTCAAATGGGCCTAACTCCGAAACTACTCAACCGATTCCACCCATTCACGATACCAAGAACCAAGATATTTGACTCCAAACCTAATCTGAATATTTCAAGTCGCCAAGTCTTTTCCTTCGAGAGTTAGAGCATATACGGACGCAAGGAAGGACATAATTGAATTTGACCACGGATTCTTCTTCGGGAAGTTCAACACGATCGTTTAAGACCATTTTAGGCTAAAAATTCGAAAATTACAGTCATCGTGACGGAATGATTACGCGCTGCGCTGTTCCCAAGAACAAGCTCGTAAAATTGAAAATATTGAAGAATTAACAAAGATTAAAGTTGAATATATTTATGTAAAGTGTTATTTGTGAAGATTATCGAATGATGACTGTAATAAATTGTAATTTTATTCTGCACATTCTCTGTATTTGATTGTTGAAGTGTTAAAATTGAAATTTATAATATTAAAGCTGTTCAGAATGGGAATATACCCACTAAATGGATCAGAAATATTAAGTTTGGGTACATAGCTCCCTAGAACATGCGCGCAAAAAACGATAGCACGCATTGCAACTACGTGCAAAATTTCATAAACATTGTCTTTTTCGTTTCAAAGATATTACCAACCTTCACAGGAATTAAATTATATAATCACTTGCCCAAACATTTCAAAGGAATTGGTGAAAAACGATTTAAGAAGGAAGTAAAATCAATGTTGATTGAAAAATGCTTCTATGGTATTCAAGAATTCTTTGCTAACTCTATCATTTAAGTCTCTTTTTTACCTTTGTTTTACAGTTTTCAACTTTGTATTTTCATAATATTGTTTAATATTTTTTTCTTGATGACTATTCCTATACATTGTATGATGTCTTAAAGGAGGAATAAATTATTATTACTATTATTAAGTTGGTTCCAGACTTTATCCCAACCCTGTATACACTTCATCATTTTATAGTGTGATTTTTAAAAAGATTTCATCTTGGTAACTAGCAACTCTACATTGAACCGATCTATAATACTCAAGTTAATCTTACTGTCCTGTTATTTCAACATGATTCTCAAGTTTAGTTTTTATCTTTATTGGAAGAGGCGAAATGAACTTATTGAACACTTTTGATTATATGGATCAAGAGTAAAGCACAACTTGAAGAACGTGATAATAACGGGCTTAGTAAGAAAAGAGTATGAGGTCTGAGCCAACTTCGATTCGCGTCGTAAATCAAATTCCGCAATCCTTCGGTTATCCTAACGAGATGATTGGTCCTTGTGGTACGCCCACATTTTATTACTTTGCTGAATTGTCGGATCATTAACGTCAAATTATCATTATACGTTGTGATGAATCATGATTTATGTCATCCTGACATAATACATGTCACAAGTTTTTCACTTTATTCCCGATATTTTATTAGATTTCTAGTTCGAAATGAACAATTATGGATCTATGGGAGATGATTCCCCAATAAAGGGGCCTGTAGCGTTCTTCGTTTATCTGAGGATCTGAAAATCATCGCTTGGAGGACTGAACCTGGTCGAAAGACCCTCTCGGTCATGAGCAAATGTAGGTAATATTATTTACTGCTTCCTTCTGGTTTTCTGTCCCTCTTTCTGTTTCAGATATTATGTCAAGATATTTTGTCGAAATGAATTCAAGATGACGAAAAAATTATTTTCAAATGAAAAAGATGCCATCCATCTTCTATAAACAAATTACTACACTTATGCGGGGAGACAGAATTTTTGCTGAGGTTTTTATCTGTGCTCTTGTATCATACGCAAATATGTATGGTACCCCGTTTACATTTCCTCTGCTAACACTGTGATATATCTTAGAATTGTAATGCTCGTTCTCAAAAGAATATATATATATATATATATATGATTTCGCTCTTCTGAATCTTTATAGTAGTGCTATGGGAATGCTGTGGTATTAGCAGGATATTTCCATGGTGGAATAGATTATTCTTCAGTAACCTTTTTCATTTGTTTTTTGCAAAGTATTTTCACTAGTGATACCACTAGAGATCAAATTATTTCCGGAAATCTTGTTGAGCTCATGAATATTTGAAAATTATCCCGAGTCGAAGACGATGGATAATTTTCTAAAAATATAAAAGAACGAGAAAAAATTTCCGGATTCAATTTGACCTCGTATGGTATTCGGTAGGAAAATTTCACACCGAATGTGTTTATTTCCAACAGGGCTGGGCAGTATTTCAATTACTTGTAATTGAAATACAAATACGTATTTTGTATTTGTATTTCAATTACTTCTTGAAAATGTATTTTGTAATTGGTATTTCAGATACCTGACGCTGAAGTGTTTTGTATTTTGTATTTCAATACTTTTGTCTTCGAAATACTTTCCATTTCCAACAAATACATCTAGCACTGAGCGCTCTACAGAAAATTGTCCCTGAACCTCATTTCAGATAGCGCGACGTTCAGCTGCTTCTTCTAGTTCTTTTGCTAGCAATCATATTTACGGCAAATGGAAAGAAAGCAAAGGTCCTGCGCAATGGTCATTTCATCATGGAGTTAGAGTTAGTCAACTTCTAAAAGCGATAAGAGCAAAGAGCTTACCATCCTTGAACATTATCCTAACATAAAAATCTAGAAAAGCACTGACGTGAAGTCAGCAGCTTTTACGCGCTTGTTCACATGTGTGGAATTTTCCTTGAATTTTTTTTTGGAATCTCTTCAAAGGATTTCGATTAGATTTTCCACAGAACTTCAAAATAATATTTTTCATCAGTGTACCGAATTTCAGTTCAGTTTTCAGTTTCCAAAGGTATTAGGGAAAGAAATATAGAAAATTTCGTGGATTTTCCACGGTATCGTCATTTCCGGAATAACGAAAAAATCAAAATGAAATTTGGATACCACTCGTCAAACGCTGACGCACAAATTTGTGCAAAATTTAGGGCTACAATTAAAAATTCCGAAGTTAATTTATTCATTTCACATCAATCGATAAATTTCAATTCAATCATTTCCATTCTTTCGGGAATATCTTATATTTGGGAGATACGGAAATAAGGAATTCTAGTGATTTTCTGGAATTGGAATTACATCGAATTGGAGCATCGATTTTAGGTAGTGATATTTTTACCAAGTAGTTTCGCATTCAAAAGTTAAATTTTTTTCCGAAATTGGTCTCGAACAGCGACGTCGAAACTTTGAGGATATACACTTGTTCTCATGACTCAACATCCTTGAAAAACTAAATAACAATCTAATTAGGTGACGCAAAATTTCGTGAAACTGCCAAATAGCATAATGAAGAGGACATTGTCTTCTCAGAATCGACGGTACTAACAATGATATACCAAATTAAATGAAACATTTTAATCTTCAAAATTATGTTATTATCTCATTTCGTTGAATTCGTTAATCCTCCGTATGAAAATATTAAAATTTCTATGAAGGATTGTTCTCAATTCGATTCATTTTTCGATGGGGAGATTGGAAGTTAGTTGAAGAATAGTATCGAGAACTTCTGAGGATTCAAAATTATAGTTTCTTAGTATAATTCATTGGATTAAACATATCTGCTCTTTTTTGCGCTTATGTTAAGAAACAATGTAGAAGGATATTGTTTTATTCTATTAGCGTCGTTTCGGCCAATTTATGGCCTTCTTCAAGCTGAAATTACGAAAGAATTGACATTCTAACTCAATTAAAAAAATAATGTAACAATTCAAAATATATATGTGGAAACTATATAACATTTAAATCAATATTTATATGATAAATAAGAGAGTACACAGTTTCAGTTTGACCCTAATTTAATTTTGGAGGTATTCGGTGAAAAAAATGTCAAATTTCGTGGTGTTTTTCTTGGCATCGTTATTAATTTTGGAATAACTCAAAAAATACCGATATAATCATGATAAACTTGAGAAAAATAATCACATTTCTATAGGTATGTTCGTGTCGTCCCAGAAAGAAAAAGAATTGAAAAATCTGCAGATAATAAAAAGTAACACTTTACACCCATGCAAAAATTACTACTGAATATGACAGAGCGATTTTACAAACAGAAGAAATGCTGTCTGTATTTTCTCCATTGTTTTTATTAATAAATTTTGCAATATCTATCGTTTTGTTTACAGATTGGTCAGCATATTTTCACATCCGCTACCTTATTAGGAGACGAATGTAATAGTGACTGGGAATGCAAGGAAAATATACCTGGGTCAATGTGTAACAGAGGAAGGTGTTCCTGTCAATCATTTTATGCTAGAGTCAATCAGACAACATGTATACAATGTGAGTAATTATATTTTGAAAAGGATAATTCTTCCTAAATGGATTTATTTTGTTCCTTATAGATATTTTCAATCTGATCAACACAAATTTACTTGTAGACAATAATAGATTAAATATTATCAAGGTTAAAATAATTCGCCAGGACGTTGTCAATTCCAAGATATTTTTATCAAGGACTCTGTTCGGTTTAGTATATAGGGTGAGTCTTTGACCTTGCAGAATATTTCAACAGAAGATCTCTGAAGCCAAAAGAAACACTTTTTTCCCTTACCATTTTTTCCGATTCGGCTTGGTTCGTAAGATACAGACTGTTGAAAATCCAAAAAAAAATTTAATTTTCGATTATATCTCGCGAACGATCTCATCGAATGA
This sequence comes from Myrrha octodecimguttata, assembly GCA_958510865.1. Lineage (NCBI taxonomy): Eukaryota > Metazoa > Arthropoda > Insecta > Coleoptera > Coccinellidae > Myrrha > Myrrha octodecimguttata. The sequence goes on from OY294060.1 coordinate 67,735,382, forward strand.
GATAATTTTTGGAATATAGTTTTTTATTGATACGATGAATGTTTCTGGATTACAAAATTTCATCCACATCCTCTAGTTTCTTTAATATGACCATAACATTTCATAAAAATACCAGAAATTCAAAGAATACAACTTTTAAAAATAATTTGAATGCTATTCAACGAATTTTTGACCATTTTGGAAAGTAAAAGTATTCCTTATTCTTTTTCGTACGATGCACCGTTTTCGAGTAATCTGAAATTCAAAAATAAAAAATATCTGTGAAATTCCGAGAATTGGGTACTTTGGCTGATTGCAACTCTGTTCAAAAAATTCACAGAATTCAATTTTTCCGCGTTGCCGCGTCTAAAAGTTAAGAGTGGAATCATAGATTTATAGTTCAGTTCAGAATCATAGACTATACGAGTGTATACATAGAATTAGCATATTGTGTGTTGTTTGATTTCGAAGAGTTCTTGCTTTCTGTTCGTCAATTTGGCAACGTTTGTACGTTCGTAGATGAATTAGGTACATCTGTTTTATTTATTTATGAAAATGAAAGTTTGAGTGGGTTATGTCTGAATCTGATAATTCTTGGAGAAAATGAAATAAATAAAGAAAATTAATAATTACAAATTGAAGATGAATCTCAGAGCTAATATGAGTGATAGCTAGATGAATTCCTCATTATCGAAAATGAAACCAAGAGAAGAATATTCAACTTTTATCGCCCACGAAATTTGGAATACCTAACTTGTTTATTGTACAATAAATACAACTTTTTTCACCAACTGGAATGTAAAAAGTGAGTTGACGCTTGTTTTCATAACAGAGTTGCTTATTTCGAAGATTTGAATGGTATATCTTAGGCTTGGAAAAACTTCAGTGTTCAGGTTTCCAGGGGCGGCTAGCCTATTATGAAAATTTATAATGCCTATATCTTTTAATCTAGGCCGAATCGGAAAAAATGGTAGTGGACAAATGTGTTTCTTTCAGCTTCAAGAATCTTCTGTTAAAATATTCTGCAAGGTCAAAGACTCACCCTGTATAGTTATTGTGAATACGATATTTATGGTGAATCAACAACATCGCGTACTATCTGACGAGGGAATTTAAACCAAACTAAGAAATTTCAATTATACAGAGTGGAATGTGTCAAACTTCTATGAGCTACCCACTGACTTTATAAAAATGAATAGAGATCAGTTAGATTATACTTGATGTTTTAATGTTCACTGTGACGAAATATTTTTTTTGTTGAAAATTCATACGGAAAATACAGTTGATTTTTATTTTAATCGAAATAAATTTCCACTGAGTGAATACTGAATCGATAGAAATCAATGATAACATAACTGAATAAAAATCTATATTGAATATTTTTTCACTTGCAGCGACATTATTGGGCTACGACTGTATAGTGCCTGAACAATGTTCGATGAAGGTGTCCAACAGTAGTTGCATAAATGGATCCTGCCGATGTGTAGATGGTTTCCTGCAATTCCGGAAGCATACTTGTCTTGGACGTGAGTAAAATTTAATTATACTCATTCAATAATCGTAACCTCCATTGTTGCATTCAGCCATAAACTGAATATCCGTGGCAACAGAGATTCAATCTCAAAATGTCATACAGCAGAGAGTTATATTTCTATGAACCCGGAAAATGATAAACTGTTTCCTCGAAATGAAATAGAATAAATAGAATTTTATTTTAATGATCTAAAACATTCTTCTTCATCTTATGGCCGACCGTAAACACAATAACTTCCGAAAGAAACAGCTAAGAAACTCGATATTTATAGAGAAGGTTTGGACCTTAATTACGAAGGCCGAATGGGTGAATGGGTAAAATCCACCCAATGATTCCGCAGATATACCCATTCAAAATTTTATTTTCCCAATATTTCCAAAAACAAAGATAAGATTGAATTGAAATTCAGTGCTTTATCGAAAAATAACATCAGTTCGATGGTTTATAAAGAATTAAATGAGGATAATATTAATAATAATATAAATATAATACATAATAATAATTTATTAACTCTGCAAAGGTGAGGATGATATGATAAGAAGATCACAGAATATTGAATATTCGAAGAAAAAGATTTTTTTTTTCAAATTGTTCTAATGACACGATCCTCACGAGAATTTGCACAAAGTTGTTTCTCAGCATCTTCAAACTAGCTGCGAAGTTTCATTTTGATTGAATCAGTATTTCTTGAGTTATACCGTAAACCAACGATATCGAGAAGAAAACCACGAAATTTTACATATTTCTTCCCAATATCTTCAAGACTGAAGAACTAATAGGAATAACAAATTGGTATTTGGTACACTGCTGTGAAAGATTGTGCTCAAAGTATAAGCTAATTTTTTTCCGAATGAGATGAAAATTGTTTTCGAAAAAAATTTTGAAAAAAAAAATGAATTTATTGATGGTACCCAACCAGCAAAGTTGTCGTATAATTCTGATGATTCTCGACTTTTCATTTTATGAGTATTATATTGAACTCTCTAGAATGTCCATCCATTATATTGAAGCTAAATAAATTTCAATCTGTTGTGGACATCTCAAGTATTTTATAAACTTATCACGAAAACGTTTATATTGCCGAATTATAAAATATCTTATAAAACTTTTTCTATACTATTTCTTAAGGGATCTATAACTAACTTATAAAAGATAAATATTTATACAATTGAATTGTTTTTTAGTTATAGTTTTATAAAATAACTTTCACCAACAGTATGCTTTTATAAGAAAATTTAAAGTATTGTTTTAGTGTTGAGAAAAAAATATGTGGGGCGGTACTTCCAATCAATCTTACCACACTTTTCCTACAACAGTTGGGTTCGTCATCATTAATTTATATTAATGCAGTGACGATAATTAAATATTATCTGTATCGAATTTTGAGTGAGGTTACGACGAAAGAATCAACATGTTTTCGTGAAAATCTATTAATGAAATTGGAACTCAATCTTGATTTTATAAGACATATCCATTCACTGGAGTTTGGGAAATATATGAAAATGGGGAGTCAGAGCGTACTTTTGATTCTATCCACACTTTTTCTATATCAAATCAGCTGCGTTTTTCGCCAAAGCGAAATTGAGAAATATGTCACAGAGGTTATAGCTGCGATTTGGGAACCCTGTGTATGTTTCCATTAGTCACCAAGGCGATAGTGTCAAATATGTTTCATAGCAGTTGTATAGTAGCTAAATTATTACAGAAAGCTATATAAAGATACAAAACTATTTTATAAGATGACGCCATTAAAGATGTTAGTATTTATGATGATAAGAAATGACGAATTCTGAAAGTACTGAAATTTGCATCCGTGCTGATATTTGAATCACCTAAGAAAAAAATTGGCTTTATAAAGATGTTTCGTAAACATTGGTTCATATTTAGATGGAAAAAAAATAGGAAGCGCGTTTACAATATACTAATATTATGCTTTATTTCACAATGAAATTTAATTCGCATCCATATTTTCGTTCCCCATTTCGGGAACTATTAACGTATGAATAAAATGGTTTCTGCTAAAGAATAAAGATAGGCGACGTTCGATATTTTGCCATCGACTGTCATATTCCGAATTTTTTCTTGCAACTGAAAGAAATAATTAAAAAGTATTTCGATTTTTTAAATAATATTCCAGATTACTCTTTTATTTCAGAACAGGCATGTGAAAAACCTTATAAAGTTCCTATAAAACAGTTTTAAAGCTGCTTTATTTTTTTCTTGTAACTTTCACGAGAGGCTGTATAAAATCTCGAGGGGCGCCAAATTGTTTTATAAAATGTGCAAATTTTGTATTTATAGTTATTGTTTAAACGCATTAGAAACATTTCCGAGAAGACAAATATTATATAAGCATTTGGCTGAAAACGTTTCTGCAACAGTTATAAAATATGAAATTGCTAGTTGGGTATGATCTCAACATAATTCAGCTAAAAGTTGGGCGTTGCAATACTCTAACTAACTGCCAAGTTTCGATCCAATCGTTTCAGTAGTTCCCGAATGATAGCCAAAATAAATTCAAAACTTCCAAAGGCTCCGAAATCGTTTGGCCGATTTTGCCCATTAACGAACTTAACCGTCGCATTTTGAAATCTCGTTTGAAATGCAACCTCCCCTGATAGTTTCAGGTCGATAGGATTCTCAGTACCACCGTAATCGTGCTTACGGCAGGAGATAATCGTTTTTGACACCGGATTCGTGATCAGTGAGTCCAACCTAGTCGTTTGAGGCCATTTTCGGCTCAAAATTCGTGAATTACAGACATTTGGACGCTGTTCCCAGAATATGTGTGCAAAAAGCATGCAATTATAGAGAAAAAATTCCGTTCAAATTGGAAATTGGAAATGGAAAATATTGAGAATATCCTTGAAGTTAATGGCCAATGGAAATTATTGGAACAATAAACTTAGAAAGTTGGTATTCAGGAATTAATACATGTCTACGTTTAAAGATAGATAATTAACTCTTACATTGAAAAATATTATAATTTGCAGATTCATGGTAGAAAAGTTTATAATTATAAACTAAGAAAATCATATCGCATTAGCATGCGCAACTCAAATGGATATCGGTATATATGGCTTTGTAGGTACTCTGCGATTCATGAACGATATCAGCGTATATTTATCTAATTGAGAGAATAAAATAGTAGATCATTCCATCCGTAAAGAAATAAGAAATTTATCATTTCAGTGGATATTGAATATGAATTTATCTCAGAGTTTTTCTTATACAAAGTTACATTGTATTGTATTTTTTTTTCCGAAACTTCAGAACGTATTCATGAGATTAGGCTGAAATTTTGTGGAAACCCCTCACGCCTACGTTTCATAATTGAGTACCAGATTTCAGCTCGATCAGAAATTTATCTCTAGAAATATTGGGAAAATAAACTTTCGAATGGACATATCTGTGAAATCTTTGGGAGGTTTTTACCCATTCATGGATCCGACCCCTGTAATTAAGCTCCAAACCTTCCCCACAAATATCGTATACGTAACTGTTTCCCCACCCCACTATGGAAAAAGCAATGCATTATAATAGTCCATTCAATCGCCTTGAAAAAGGTTTATTGAGTTTCTGTAAATAGAACTGAGCCAGTTCGACACTAGTGAAATTTCGTTTTGGTCAAAATCATTCGGCGGGACCATATAAGTATTCGGATAATAGCTCTATGTCGGCACCATTTGTATTCTATGCATCTATGTATGCATATAGATGCATAGAATAGATATGGTGCGGACACTCTTTTGACAAATGTTGTCAAAATACGGCTCTGTTGTCCTACTTCAGCATTCGCCGAAAGATGCCGGCATAGGGAAATCTGCCTTATAAAATCTGAAATATTTACAGAAGGTACCGTCCTGTCATGTAAAAACCAGTCAAATCAGAATTTTCAAGAATTTACGAGAATTAATTAATTTTGAAAAAAAAATACCTGTTTATTACCAGAGGTATTCATTATATCAATATTTAGTTCATGGAAAGGAAGTCTTCCAGAGGTGCGTTTTCAAAAATACCACAAGAAATCATTTGGAACGATAGATACTACAATTAGATTGTCTGGTTTGAAATTCGTCTGATAAATTCGTATGAACATAAACAGCAAAGTGAAAATTCTTATATCAATTTCAATAATAATAAACTTGAACATTTCCTCGAAATATTGTAAGCATGTAACAAAAATCATAACTTTTGAATTGAATAATAATTATTAATAGGTACATACAAAATTTATAAACCATATTTTTATGAAGGAGATCCAAAAATATGCAATAAAATCCATTAGTAATATCAATCTTCCGTTCCGTTTTCACCGTTGTTTTAGCTTCGAATGTCCCACATTTGTTAAACTCCTATTATATATCAGTAAGAATCCATAATTTCAAATATTTGATTCACTTTTTGGCAAATAGTTTTATCAGATCAATCAGATTATAGCTCAATTCATTTTATTCACTGGAATTAATTGTATCGATTTGACAAAGCCACCTTGGCGCCATCATCGATTATAGAGCCAAGTAGGACAACATTTGACAATTCTAGGACCGCGTTTTGGACCCAAAATTTTAGTGGGTGATAGTAGCATTGTATACATATATTATATTATACAATGATAGTAGGAAAGTGTCGACACCTGATATATATTCTATGCATCTTGTTATGCATATACACAGAGCCGGATCTAGGATTTCAGCGCCCGTGGCAAGTTACCAAAATGCTCCCTTTTCAAATTTTTTTTTCAATGACTTCATACTTTTCATGAATGATAGTTTTTATTCTATTTCTAAGATATTTTACTATTATTTTATTCTTTTCAGAACGAGCATTAGATTCTTAGGTATATCAAACAATATGTGTAAAGAAATTACTATAATCTCCCATGTATCTAATAAGGTAGTGAAGAGAACTCACAAACGTATTAATATACGATAATGAGGGTATGAAGAAAACAAAAAGGAAGCGAATAGAATAATTTAGTCTCAAAATAATATATAAGCATTCAAAGCTTCAAAAAATCAATAAATGAAAGTGTAAATGAAAAACTGAAATACATTAGAGAACACACATGCCAACAAAGGTCATAACGAACATTTTAATATTACTTTTTGTAATTCGCCATGATGTAGGGTCATTAAAATCAACTGGTTCAGGTTTAACCTCAGTAAGTACTGATTCCTCGTCAAAAGAATATTCCTTGTCCGAATTATCCGAAATGGAATACTTTCTTACGATAGGCTCGGTACTTGAAGAAATAGAAGGAAATTCCGCTACATGATGGGCTTCGCTATCGGAACCACTTTTTGTCGACACAATACCCGCATCGTTCTTGAAGTAACTTGAGATATTACTAGTATTTTTTTTAGGTCTAATAATTTTTTATCCCTGATCTTCCGAGATTGCGATCCTGATAGTTTTTTGGGCGGCATTTCAGTTGGTTATATCAACCTCAAATTATAAAAGATTCTGAAAATGCATGGACGTCGAATCGGAATGTTTTGCGCACTCGTGTATATTCATATCTGAATTGTCTCAATGCCCGACAAATGTCAGGAGGACAGAAAAAGGTTTCATGTTTCAGTGAATCTCAAGAATCATACTATTTATTTGATCGACATTTGATCATCCTTCTGCAGTACCCATAGCTAGGAAGCTGATTAATAAAATATTAGAGATACGATAAATTTATCGTATTCTTCTCAACATTTTGATTTTTTTTTCTAAGTTCTTTTTATACACATGAAAATTTTTAATTGAATCGGTATAATTTGGGATCTCGCAAATAAAATTCGAACTATAATATCGCCGACATATTCCCAACCTAAACATAACCTTATAAATTTTGCAGTCTCTAAGTAATATCTTTCGAAAATGATTGACTCTCGTGTGCACGGACAGAATATAATTTGACCGAGCGCGCAAAAATCCTCTAATCAAAATTGAAATATTCAAACATACCTGATTGAAATTTTTAAACTTTTTCCAGCACGAATAATTTCCCGGCCCACTTGCACGATCACGTTATTGCACATAATTTAAAATATAATGATAAGTTTCGGGTTCCTATTTTTCTTATTGATGTAGTATTAATTAGACTGGGTTGATTTCATCAAGCCTATCGGTCGTTAACGTCTTCGAAATACATTAATTACCCTTATCAAAACCGGTGTGATGAACGATTCGGCGAATTGTGAAAATTGTGGACGGTCTGAATCTCTTCGTCATGCCGTCAAGAAACCGACCCTAGACGGAGCGCTACCGCCGCTAGCTCCAACCATTAAACTCCCTCTGGACTTGCCGCTAATTGAGGTCTTCACTGTTCGAATAACAAACATCTGGACGCGATCGGGAATCGTAGGGCGACCGACAAGTGTGAATTTATCATCTGTTAATTTATTGGTAACTACTTGCGCCGCATATTGTAGAACAGGTGCATGCACTATAGCACCGCTCTAAAATATGAATGGACTTTGAAGTGAAAAAATATCATTTCAAGAAAAAAAAATCATAATTTTGCGCCCCTAGTTGGTTGGCGCCCGTGGCAAATGCCTCCCTCGCCACGCCCTAGATCCGGCTCTGCATATACAATCCATAGATAAACCACAGCCGTCTCTAGCATTAAAGACGGCTGTGGATAAACATATGTAAGAATGGACTACATCCTACCAAATTTCATTTGATATTTCTTTACTGCCAACTTGGCGCAGTTCAGTTGAACTACCTGCTTCAAAGAAAATTCATCTACTCCCTATCATTGGTCATTTATACTGATTATCACGTATTGGTGATTTCAAGGCACCATTATAATAATAATGAATCGGAATATCCGGCCCATTTCGAGAATATTCATGAACAACGGTACAGGCATGGGACCCTGGCAAATTTCCCATCGAAAAGTGTGAACGAATGTGATACTTATAAGAATTAGAATATATTTTTTTCGTTTCTTTATAGTTGTCGTGATGCGTTGTTGAATGATTTCTAGCTAACGGTCATTAGGAGGTATTCATGTCTGTTGGGAATATCAAAAAGATGACATGGTAGATTTGAATGATGAATTAGGTAACTGCGAATACTGTGAAGCGTACGGAATATCAAACTTTTATATAACATGAAGGAATTCTCATGCCATTCATGGTAAAAAGATATTTTGTTACAGGCTTTTGTATTCCGTTCTTTCCTTTTGTCGCAATAGATTTGAAGACATCATTCTACAGACCCGCCGTTTGTATACACGACTTGAAAATACAGGGTGCGGCAGCTAACTGTGCTGATTTTTGAGATTAATAGAAAATTATAAAAACACTGACGTGAGGTGCAGTCAAGACAAAGTATGTCTGCGCAAATATATATAATGTCAATCTTCTTATCATGAATAATTAATAGAATTGTTTCTCTGAAAACCAAAGTAAATTTTATTTCCTCATACAAAATACAGATTCTTACAATCCTACCTGAAAACCAAAGAAACAACATTGAATGTTAATTATTCAATATTTTCTTTAAAACAACTCAACTGAATATTTCTTTTGATTCACAATTCCAATTTTTTTAATTTGGCTGTCACTATGACATCTCATGTGATATGATTAACATTACAATCCTTACATATATTTATATTTGATTTTATATATCTATTTGTTGCAGAAATATAGTTTTTGTGGCGATATATTTATTTTCTGTCTGGTATATCATGAGATTCAATATGTTTATTAATTCAAACTATCTTACATCGTCAAAAAATAGCGAAAGTTTGGACAAAAATCAGACTCTTTCAAATTTGGATTTCGATACTGCTAGAAAATATACGAAAAACTTCTCTTGACGATGTTAGATAGATCAAATTAATAAATATATTGAATTCCACATTTTTATGAACGAAACTCGTAAATATATTGTGTTTGGTAGAAAATAAATATAAATCGTCACAAAAAAATTAATATATTTACCACCATATGTGACCTTTCCGGCCAACCATTCAGGTATCGAGCTCGAAGGTCAACATAACTTTGTTTTCTGATCAAAACAATCTTCTTAAAATTTTGCATGGTCCTTCATTTCGTGATTTCCAACCCATGCTCGTTTCATCTTTATCAGATCTGTGATTTTGAAAATATTGGGAAAAGAAATTTTGAATGGATATATTAACGAAATCACTGAGCAGATTTTACCCATTAACGAATTTGGGCTTTATAATTTGGGCTTCAAATCTGCTTTGTAGTCTCTAAAGTTGTTTATGTCAGAAGTCATTGTATTCATGGTCAGCCTAAAAGCAGATTTTAAATACACTGCGCAAAAAAATTAACGCACATTATGGAAAGCATCGTTCAGGAGTACCTTGAAGAGGTTGAAGTCTCTCGAATGGAATGGCCAGCAAGAAGTCCAGATCTCAATCCGATTGAGCAGGTTTGGGACAACCTCAATAGAAGGCTGAGAAGTTCAGAAAATCATCCAGCTACTCTTTATGACTTAGGAATCCAACTCGGAGAAATCTGGGAAGGATTAGATCAGAACATTTTAAGATCACTCATTTTGAGTATGAACCGTCGTTGCCGAGCTGTAATTAACGCAAGAGGTGGAAATACCAAGTATTAAATCACTTATCAGCATTTCAGTATTTCGAAAATTGTTCATTTCTCTTCTTTCACATAAGATTCGGTGAAATCCTGAATTTTTCTTCCAATTAATGTGTCTTGTTTCGTTCAAAACCTTCCCGAGAGAACATAAGTTATAAGATAATGAAAATTTATTATGGGAATAGGACAAATTATAATATGTCAGATTGTTTAGTACATATATTATTTTAGTTTAATAAGTTATAAGGTCAATGTAGAGTTAACTTTCATTAAAATTGAGATTTTCAGAATGTGCGTTAATTTTTTTGCGCAGTGTACAATAACATTCGAAATTATGAATTCCAAATTCGTGAATGATGAAATCAACCAAATTATACCATATTTTCAAACATTGATCTTGTTATCGAATTGAAATTTTGAATTTGTTGATAGGTAGAGGTATGTAATAATTTTTTGAGAGAAAATTTACCACAAAATTTTGCACAAATTTGTGCTGCAGAATTCATCAACTAATTAACAGGTTCCACTTCGATTGAACCAGTATTTTTAGAGTTATTAAGGAAATATCAACACCTTAGATGAGTATAGCTCCAAAACCGTTCGGCAGAGTTAATTATTCGACATAAACCTATCCTCAAAATTTCAAGAATCTAGGCCATCTCCTATGGGAGTTAGAGTATTTAAAACTAAAAGGAGGGACTTGAATATAATTACTGATACTTCATCGGTCAGCCAGACCTAGTTGTCCGATTTTTCAGGTCAAAATTATAGATAATGTGAGAACCTAGAACAATTGCGTGCTAATAAAGATTTAATTTGAAATAATAACGAAGGAAATTTTTTGCAAAAAAATTAATTTGCCCGAATCTTCATGAAAGCCTTTGTACTTTTTATAAACTACTTATGTGAATCTCAAATCCTCTCAGTGTTGTTCAATTGTCAAGTTTGATCATCGAGAAGAAGTAATTTTGTTCATTTTCCAGCGGCCAGACCTGGCAACGTGTGCTACAGCAATGCCCACTGTCGTCTCTGGACTGTAGACAGCCACTGCGATTTTCTGATACCAAATTTGTTCGGGAGATGCCAGTGCAATTCGCCCCTCAAACAAATTGGTGATTCCTGCGTCAGAGAAGCATTCCAGAGTTCAACCACCACAATGGCACCTACATCGTCTGTAGCATCAAGTACAGAGTTAGATATAAGCGTGAATTTGATCAATAAGAATGGTGGAACGGAGATTCCAAAGACTGGAGCTATTTCCTCCCAGGTTAGTTTATATCTATGCTTTCTATGGGTTTGCTGTCTGTCCTTCCTTCTCTTTTAGTTCTTTACTAGACTAATTTAGTAAGGTGTATGGATCGCTGCAAGTTTAAACTCGAAAAAAGGTATTTTTGCCAGCTTTGGCTAGACAGGATACGGCCTCAGAGGCGTTCAGGCATAATCCCACGGATGGTAAGCTCCGCACCACCGGCCGCCGGAGCAAGTGCTCGGACCAAATGTCCGAACCTGCGGTTCCTCTCGTACTGAGCAGGATTACTATCGCAAGGACGAGTCATCAGTAGGGTAAACTAACATGTCTCACGACGGTCTAAACCCAGGTCACGTTCCCTTTTAACCCTTTATACTATGGTTTTACTATTCAAAATTCTAAGATACTGAGCTTCGGGGAAATTATCAATGAATCGGGAGACTATAATATTTCAGATTTACTGAACAATTGATTCAATTCATTTTAGATGAATAAGAATGCAAAAAAATATTAGGTATACTCCAATACTCCATTCACTTTCATAATCTATCCCGGTTGGCCATGACATTCTGACACATTTCACCGTGTATATTTTGAAAATGTTAGGTTATAGTCATTTTCCTGTCAGATAACTACACAACGTTGCCCTCTCTACATAGAGGTCGTAGGAATAACGTATTTTTCAAAATGTGAATTTTCTTTGGGAACATGATGAATTTGAGAAAATATTATGTGAATTCAATAATTCTGAAGACCTGGCGAATGTTGAAGAAACTTTTTTCTCTGTTAAAACTGGAAATATTTCAAGTATATAAACATGGTTGGGAGATTCAGTTATGCTATTTTCTTGTTATCGAATAACCCTGCAGTAAAACTTCTAAACGAACAGACAAACCTATGGAATTCCTTACTTTTCGAAATTCTCAAGGAATAAGTCTACTGAAGACTTTTAAATACCTTGTTGCACAACTTTAAATACTCCAGTATGAAAATGTAATAGTACTACAAAACCTGTGTTACCTTAAAATAATTAACTCAATGGGGGTTTTTCTTTCAAACGAAAATGCAGTAATTTTCATGAAAAACCTTTAGAACATCACATTTCGAACATATAATTTCAATATTATAATCTTAAAAAAATGGTTGACCACCTAAAACTGAAAAATAAATATGGGGATTTGCATTTAAAGGCATTTGTCATGAGTGCACGATATGGCAACGTCGAATTCAGCTTTCTCGGAAAGAAAAGGACGTAAAATGTGTTACTTTGCTTAGGAAAACAGAAATAGCTATACTTGGATCTGATAAGAGTAGAAGACAACGACCAAGGAATAGAAAAAGAAGAGCACAGACTGTCATACTGTCAAATCGCAACTGGAAATTGTTTGGTTATATTGACAAAGAACACGTGTGTACCACAGAATAGGAATAAATATTTCATTATTCTATAGAAGAACAAGCTATCCTACTAAACACCGTTGCCACTTCGTGCATGGGTGGCAAATCCCAAACCCCAATTTTGAAATCTGATTTTGAATACTTTCTGAAGGTAATTTGGGAAAATGATGAATCAAACCCATAATAATTATGTTCAAATTTGCATTTGCAGTAGTAACCCAAATTCAGGAAAAACCCCCATTTACAAAGTTCTTGATGGGAATCTATGTGAACAATACACTGAGTTTTCACTCACATATGTCGAAAATGTTGAATAGCTTGTGATGAATTATTGATTCCAAATTATCAGTGTTACCATCAGAAAAAGCAGATTTCAATTCTACATAGCACTTCCTAATACCGTTGTATAAAATAATAAAATCTATACAATTCTGATACTTTGTCTCTGCTTCTTCAAAACTACCTTCGGCATTTTTAGTTTCCAAGCGTGATGATTATGTTGAGACAGTTGAAAGTAGAAATTGGCATTTGGCAACGTTGCTGAGAATTATTTTGACATTGCCAATATTTCCCGAGTGCAAACCTGCGTCAGTTTTAAGTGAAAAATTCGATAGACCTGAATCATAGCCAACCAGGATAGTTTATAGAAGTGAATGGAGTATACAACTTGTATGAAACTCTGCAGTTTCCATTCAAGAGGAAACACTATCACGTGTTGGTGAATTACGGCTCAGCAACACAGCCACAAGTTTCTTTAGATCTCGTTAATATCGCAAGGTCAATATACATTTTCGCTGTCTGCCTAATATAACGTTTTCCAATAACCGCGGGATATATTGAAAATGCGTGAAAACATGGAGCAAACGGGGTGTCGTCGTTTTTTGGGATGTAGTTTATTCTTCAATGAGAATGCCAATGTTAGGTAATTTTCCATTTTTCACTGCATTTCAGTGTTTATTTTCCCGAAAATTCTTGAATAAAAAAGTGGCAACATTGCGCATTTTTACAATTTTTTCAACCATTTGCACCCAACAATTTTTTTTTTTTTAATTTCAAAAAGCACTGTCGTGAAGGCAGCAGCTTTTGCGCGCATGTTCAATGTAGATGACTGCTTCAGCAACGAATTTGAACATGCACGCAAAAGCTGCTGCCTTCACGGCAGTGCTTTTCGAAATTTTTTTTTGATAAATTACTGGATTTCAATTCGATCTAATCTGTATTTTTGGAAATATTGGAAAAATAAAATTTTGAATGGGCGGATTTTACCCATTCACGAATTCGACCTTCGTAATTAAGCCCAAAACCTACTCTACAAATATCGAGTTTCTAAGTTGTTTCTTTCGGAAGTTATTGTGTTTACGCAATCGGCCGTTAGGCAGCAGCTTTTGCGTGCATGTTCAAATTCGTTGCTGAAGCGGTCATCTACATTGAACATGCGCGCAAAAGTTGCTGCCTTCACGGCAGCGCTTTTTGAAATTTTTTTTATTCAGTATTCCATAGTAATCTTGAGGATTAAATTCCTTAGAAGTTACAGTGTGTGCGGCCTGACGTACAAATTGAAAAAAAAATTCTCGAAATAGGAAATTATAAAACCAGGAAAAATCATAAACGACTAAGAGAAGACTAGATCAAGAGAGATATGAACTAACAGTATAATATTTCATAGGTGCCCACAGTAACGACAACAACTTTTCCTTCATCAACGCCTCCAAGCTCTACGGTTGATGAAAAAACCCTTCTTCCAATCGATACAACGACAAGGTTATCAACGATGAGGACAACTTCTCTAGAACCAACTTCTTCTCCCATGTTTGATGCTCTTCCTTCATCCACTTCAAGTAAGAATTCGTTGTTTGTATTTAGGATTCATGTTTCACATTTCATGTGCTATGTAAGAAAATGTTATAATCGGAAATGCCTTTATTGTTTTTCAAATATTCTTCATTACGACTGGTATACCACACAATATTTTATAGACACAAGGGACAGCGCGAAACTCCAACATAGATTACTCATTTGTGACGAAAATTGAAGAAACTTTTCGAAAAATAATATAAATTCTCAATTCCATTATAGTAAGGAATAAACCGTAAATTAACATGTATAATTACGTCTCACATATCGCATTGATCCAAGGCTCATAATGAATTCAAGATAATAGACTTGTTTTGGTTCCGAGCTCAGAAGAGTTCTGGAACGGTTACGCATGCGCGATCGCGATTTTCTGTTTTGGTTCATTTCAGAACCGGTTCAGAATTTGAGTAATCCTGTTTTGGTTATTTTCAGAATCGATTCCGAACTGTTCTAGAACTGTGAAAGGAGTTGGGCCGTGAGAGTCCGAACTGTTTCAGAATTGGGTAGTTCGCACAAGCGTAGAGTAGCTGTCAACGATTTAAATGGTCAACCTGACTTTTTCGACGTCTTGTTGATTTGGTTTTTGATTGTTTTATTTGTTGAGGAAACGGTTAATTGTTAAATTTAAACTTTTGTTATTGAGGATAATTCCTTCGCTACGACCTAACAGGATGATCTAATGGATTTTATTTATATTGTTCACACCTG
Organism: Myrrha octodecimguttata; assembly: GCA_958510865.1. Taxonomy (NCBI): domain Eukaryota; kingdom Metazoa; phylum Arthropoda; class Insecta; order Coleoptera; family Coccinellidae; genus Myrrha; species Myrrha octodecimguttata. Next base: position 67,750,680 of record OY294060.1, read on the forward strand.
GGATGTATACTTCTTAAATGAATCTATGAATGCAAGAGTCCTCTTCCTCTATTGAATAATAATGTTTCGAATTAATGTTTCCCTGAAAAGCACATATCTGAAATACGTTCATTATTAAATTCATTATTATATAAACCAATAATTTGTTGGTTCATTTCGGAATATAATTGAAGTAATGAAGAAAATTCAGAAAAAAGAATTAAGTGGAAGAAAGTATTCCCAAAAATATCTTTATATTGCATGGTGCGACAAGGACTTTCGCATATTCTTAATTAAACCACACACAATATATAAGGCAGGATTAACATTCCTCTTTTCTGCCAACTCAAACGGAAGTTTTTTTCCTCTACGATCCCGATGAGAACCCGAACTAAATTCGTGTTTTGGTTACATCGCTTCTAGAACTGTTCTAGGATAGTTCAGAATCGGGCTTCCACAGCGCATCGAATCTGCGCAGTTCTAGAACAGTTCTAGGACTCTTCTGAATTTCGGAACCAAAACAAACATAATACCTCTTTCAGTGTTAATGCTCACAACAGGAATAAGGAATCGACTCGACGATGGAGAGGGAGTTAGTCTTGGACTTCCTTGTGTCACAGACCTGCAATGTCGAGCGGCAGATCCATTTTCCAAATGTGTGAACGGAGTTTGTGATTGTATTCTCAGGTATAATAGGACTGCTGCTTGCTCTGCGAGAAATACGAAGTGTCTACCAGGAACATTTCAGGTGAGTAAGGCTACATATCTATATGACAAATCGTGGTACCAAAATATACAGTGCGAGTCAAAATTATGGAACAAATTCATTTTCGAAGAAGATAAATTTTTGACAACAAAATCCTGAAACAGGTCCATTTTGTTTCACTTTTACCAAATTTATATGCATTTTTGAAGGATTTTTGTTGCACCCTATTCCATTCCCATCAACCCTCTTAATTTTTTGAATAGGGAAAGTAGGTCATTACAGTTTTGTTCATGCACAACTTTCAACCCCTAAGAACCCCTTTAATGGAGAAAAAAGGGGTTGAAAGTTGTGCATGAACAAAACTGCAATGGTCGACTTTCATTCGGTGACAAATTTCATCAGGTACCAGCGTCTCAAAGTAAACGAGCCATGACAAAGTGCACATACTGAAAACCTCTCTGAGGTAACTAATTTTCAAAAAAAACTTTTTTTCTTGAAAATTCCTGCACGCCTGTAAAGAACATACAAAGACCTTGCCAAAAAAGTACCACATGACTCACTTTCCCTATTCAAAAAATTTAGAGGGTTGATGGGAATGGAATAGGGTGCAACAAAAATCCTTCAAAAATGCATATAAATTTGGTAAAAGTGGAACAAAATTGACCTGTTTCAGGATTTTGTTGCCAAATATTTATCATCTTTGAAAATGAATTTGTTCCATAATTTTGACGCGCACTGTAGATGTTCACTTCGAAAGAACCTAACAAAATTGACTACTCTCTCCAGAAAGTTATAGGGCTGAGAAAGGTATTTCCTGGAAAGTCTCGCGATCACTTTGAACTGATAGATCTATTGTGATTTCTAGCTTTCTGTCAATTACTGTCAGTAGGCTTGTCTTGGACGAACCAAGTGTTCTCTGGTACTTTTCCTTTGTTTCTAAGATGATATATACCAAAAAGCCCAGCTGAATTTCGAGGAGCTTCTTGGAATACCTCTTAATTTATAGAGGAATGTCCTGGAACTAAATTCCAAAAAGTCTATTGTCCTTCTGTTTTGTATCTATCCCTTACCACCAATGCCTTTTCGGGAAGACACAAAAAGATCTCGACCTGATGAAACAGTTAACCCTTCAATACCTGCATGATGTTCAGCCGTTTTATCGGAGCTCACTTTATATCGCAGCCAATTGAGTGGAAAAAAATCAATATCGTATATGTTCAATTGCAGTGCAGGAGTAGTGGGACTTGCATCAGCTGGTTCTTTGTATGTGACGGCAGGAAAGATTGCATAGATGGTTCAGACGAAGACTGCTCCTCTGGCCAGTGCCCTGCCCAAAGTTTCTTGTGTAAATCATCAGGACACTGTGTTTCCAAAGCTACTCGATGCGATGGTGTTAAAGATTGTCCAGAAGGTAAGTTCTTCATGGATCGAAAAAAAACAAACTTATTCAAGCAACAGAGTGGAACCATAGGTATATATCATATACAGGGTGGTGTTGCTTAGTTTAAACATTCAAGTACATATTTTGATATCAACTTTTCGCAGGAGAAGACGAAGTGGATTGTCAAGCTTCGGGGAAGAAGGGTTGTCCGCCTGATACATTCCAATGTGCCGATGGAAAATGTCTGCCGGAATATGAATTTTGCAATGCTATCATAAGTTGCAGCGATGGTAGCGACGAGCCAGCTCATATTTGTCGCGGGAGGGCCAGAAGGAGGTTATCAGAGTACTGTCCTCTTAGATGTGGGAATGGTAGATGCAGGTCCAGCGCTGTTGCGTGTTCAGGAAGGGATGGTTGTGGAGATGGTACAGACGAACGTAGATGTTCAGTGTGTAGTGAGTATTGTGCTTTCACGTTTTGTTTTCGGAAATTATTCAGAACAAGACATTTCGAAAAAATAAATTATATCTTCATCTACTTCGAGTAGATATAGTTATTCGAAATGAATATAGAAATTCGCGATTTCTTCTTCTGTCATATCAATCCTAGAATGGCAAATGGCAACCCTCGACTTCGTTCTTGTGTTGTTCAAAAGAGCGAAGTGGATAGTATTGCTTTGGCTAGTGCGCCCCCTTTCGACTGGAGGTAGAAGCTTGTCATGCTCTCTACCGTCGGGTAGACGAAAATATATGTAGTTTTCGAATTTTGAGCCGAAAATGATCAGAAATGACTTAGTTGGACTCACTGATGAAGAATCCAATGTTGGATTCGATTATTTTCGGTAGGTCGGCTTCTGTTACCACGATAACTTGAAAACGGAAAGAGCTTGCGACTTGAGACTTTTGGGGTAGGTTTCGTGTCAAAATCCGCCGGTTGAGGTCGTTAATGGGCCAAACTCTTTTGGGGTGGTACTCATTTGAATTTTTGACATTATTTTCTCAATAATTCAAGAATTACTATGACGATTGACTTGAATCTCGCTAAGTAGTTGAAGAATAGTGAATGAGCTATTTTCTGAAACATTTTGTTGGGACCTATGGATAGTGAATTCAAAATAATATATTATCGAACATTCAAAAAGTTTTGTTGAAAAAATTTATCTTTCGGAAACTGTTCATCAGATTTTAATGAAATTGTGCACATACCTTATGGTCAACATTTAACGACAGTGGACCTCATTTCAGTTCGATCCGATTTTCATTCCGCGAATATTAGTGAAAAATATGTGAAATTTCATGGATTTTTCCCCGGTATCGTTGTTATTTCTGGATCAACTCGAAAAATACCAATCCGATGAAGATGAAACTCAGTAACTAGTTAGCAAATGCTGGCGCACAACTCTGTGCGAAATTTGGAAATGATCGTGTCATAGGAAGAATCAAAAATTTAAAAATTTTTTCTCGTCCTCGAATTTCACGTCAGTGATTTTCTGTATTTTATGTTTCTATCGAATATATTGTGCTATTAAAGACTTTTTTCTGTTACAGGGTGTCCGATTGTTAGAGGACGGAATTTATAGTTCGAGAAAAAACGAATTGAATCGACAATGAATGCCAAATTTTGTGTATATCATTTCCTTCAGTAACTATGTGATTTTTAGTATTTGATAGTTGATAATTTAAGATTCTGTACTGCTCAAGAATATTCTATTGTATTTTATATTTATATTTATACCTGATCTGGAGTATCCGAAGTAGACTAGTTATTAAATCCATTCCATGTCAAATTTCACGTTTTATTTCTATACTCTCCACATTGATGGGGATATGAATTGCTGTACATCCAGGCTCAAAAGTCCAATATACCAGTAAAGTATATCTTGTCTATGGTCAACATCAAAGATTTTTCAAATAATACTAGAGCAAGCCATCACATTAGGAAGGAAAACTCGCTTTTAATATTCAGAAATTTACGCAGTATAAGTAGCATCTGATATGAATCTTGAATCTGGAAACTTTTTGGACCTCTGTGTATACCTCCTCTGCAAAGGATAGTTCTATGCTATATATATATATGAATAAAGTGTGCCGAAATTAAGCGTGAAATAGAACAATTAGGAGTACATTTTGACTTCTTTGGGAGAAAATTATGAGATATATCTATCAAGTGAACTGAAGAAAGTGATCCTACCATGATTGTAATTCTCTATGGGCCGTATTTATAGTTGCTCCTTGAGACTTCCTTACTGAAAGCCGCCACGAATTTGCTTTTCTATGAAAACAAATTCAAGTTTTTTTGCATAGAAAAGCAATTTAAGGCGGCCTTCAGTAAGGAAGCCTCAAGGAGCAACTATAAATACGGCCCTAAATCTCTCATAATCGGCACAAGGAACCGATTCTGACTCCTGCGCCATATTGCAACTATAGGAAATGGCTCTGATGCCCAAATCTTTTAGTAGATTTTTTGCACTAATATTTCAATTGAACGGTCCAAAAATGATATCTATAACTAGGATCAAGAGCAATCAGTACCTCTCATATAACGGGTTGACTTTCAGAGACCAGAGTTCGTTTTTTCAAAAACAACTTTGGGTGCAAATAGATGAAAGAAAAAGTAAGAAAGCGCAATGTTGCCAATTTTATATTCAAAAATATTCGGGAAAATAAAACTGATATGGAGTGAAAAATTAAAAATATTAATAACAGTGTGCATTCTCACAAGAATTAGTATACTATACTATTATGTATGTATATTGTATGAATCGGGGACAGCTCGAACTCGAAATAGAAAAATTGAGATGAGTATTCAACCATTGCACTACTAGTTGAATAAACAAGGTCAGTCTCGAAAAGAGCATAGATTCATAGTGATTGCGCATTCACCATTTTATAAGCGTATCCACCATTTCCAATATTACCGTCATTATCTCATCAATCAATCAAAAATACTGGTCTAATCCTGTTCTAATTTATTATAAGTAACAATTCGAAGGTTCATTTGAAGGTAAATGAATATGTAAAATGAAAAGAGAGTTATTCTACTGTGTGAAAACTCCTTGAATTCACATTAATGATTTTTCCAATTAGTTTATGAATTCCGTGATATTCGAATAGTGAATTATGGGGATTCATGAAAAATAGGTGCACGATCCCCAAATTCATTATTCGTAAGGAATATCATAATGGCATCTAATTTTTCCGAAAAAATTCGAAAAAACACAATGCTAAGTAATATTTTAACCAGAAGCATGAGTGCTGGTGGCAACAAAAATCCGAGTCGAAGACGAGGATTTTTGCACCTGCACGAATGCTTTTTGTTAAAAATATTACTTTACAATGTGTTTTTTCGATTTTTTTCACAGGAAAAATTAAATGCCCGAACGGGATTTGACAAGACTATTTCATGAGTAACAGATTATTCGGCATGTATTATGTATATGTATTAATTTGAAAACTGAAAAACAGGTACCTAATTAATTACGTTTGTTTTCAAAGGTATTGTAATTTTTGGTGACAACAATTGTCAAGTTTTCCGAGGGAATACCACTGAGTATTGAACTAGTACTTTAATGCTCAATTATAATAACTATACAGAGTGTAACAGCCAAATGGAATAAATTATATAACGAATAAATGAGGGAGTGTTGGGAAAAACGCTCGGACACGTCGATTTATAATTTTAAATGCGCATATATATAATTATATAGGGTGTTCCATGCGACCGTGGCCAATACCAACTTTCTTATTTCAAATGTAACCCCCTGTATATTATTTATTTTTTGGATTCTTCAGAAAATTCTAGACATAATTCATGTACAATGTCCTATACCTATCTTCAACTTTTTCGGAAATATTAAGTGTTTTCAGTAATGTTGAGTAACGTTAGAAGACAATTCTACACCAGATTAGCATGTTGCCAAGACGTTCGCGGCGAGCATTTTGAACATTTCCTACATTGACATTAGTGTTTTTTTTAATTATTAAGAAATAATCAGTACTACTTATTAGGTTTTAAGTGTAATGTACCGAATTTATGAAATAAAATAATTTTTTTTATTCAAAACGTTGATTTTTGAACTAAATCTGAAAACACTCAATATTTCCGAAATAGTTAAAGATAGGTATAGGACATTGTGCATGAATTGTGTCTAGAATTTTCTGAAGAATCCAAAAAATAAATAATATACAGGGGGTTACATTTGAAATAAGAAAGTTGGTATTGACCACGGTCACATGGAACACCCTATATAATATTATTTTCTTGAAAAATATGCGCATTTAAAATTACAAATCGACGTGTCCGAGCGTTTTTCCCAAAACGCCCTCATTTATACGTTATAGAATTTATTCCATTTGGCTGTTACACTCTGTATGTCAAATTTTCGGATGAATTATTCTTTACACCACAATATCTATGTGAATACAAGCGGATACAAGAAAGAATATATTCGTGCTGAAGACCTGGACCCACGGTTTCAAAAGCTCATGAATAAGAAAGTCTGTAAACAGAGATTGTTGGTAAATCTTCATCCTCAGAAAGCTTTTTAATCGTAAATTTGAAAAACATAAAAGAACGTAGTTCAGAAATGATTTCGGACAAGATAAGAAACCAGTGCTTTTCTGAAATGCATAACTATGAATATTTTAATAGTAATTTGAATGAAAACAGGCAGAGGAAATCAAAGAAGTTGAAAACTCTTTAAAGAGGAATTCGGTTTGCGAAAGTATTCAATTCCATTTACCTTATCAATCACGAAAATTAGGATTATTTAATGGAATTTACCATTGAAAGCACCAAGAATTATTCCATACTACACTAAGAATTGATGATTTTCTGTTAAATTTCGAAAAAGCAGCAGGAAAATTTCCAACAGAAAATTAAGAAACGTAATTCCCCTCCATGTGAGCTCTAGTTATCTCAGATGATGACATTGCTTCAGAATTCTCGGTCGAATCCACTCATGTCCATCTAACTGACTGTCCGTAGGTAAGGAAAAAAACTTTCGGTCTTTTGAAATGTCCAAATGTATGTTATTTTCGAATTTTGAGCCGAAAATCCGGTCTCAGAATCGGTTCTGCCGGCTGGCCGGTCGTCCGTCCGTAAGAACGATTACGGGCGTACAGAGGATTCTATCGACTTGAAAATTTCAGGGTGGGTTGCAATTTGAAATGCACAGGTTGAGTTCGTTAATGGACAAAATCGGTCGAACAGTTTCGGAGTTATAACCATTTAAAGTTTTGAGGTCATTTCCCTGATGTTTCGAGAACTGCTGAATGAATACGCAAAATTTTTTGAGATCTTTCTATCAGTTAATTAAAAAAAAATTTAAAAATTTTTTTGGAAAATTTTTTTTTTATTTTTTTTCTCAGAAACTATTCAGTACATTCGACAAAAAATTTCGTCCTACCTTGAACTTCATATTTCACAGAGGTGTGCCAAATTTCAGTTCGATGCGATTAAATTCTCGAAGATATTGTGAAAAAATCTTTCAAATTTGGTTTTTTTCTCGATATCGTTGTTTCTTTCGGAATAACTCGAAAAATACTCATTTAATCATATTGAAACTTGGCAGCTAGTTTGAAAATGCTAATGGATAACTGTGTGCCAAATTTCGTGATGATCGTGTCATTTGAACAATTTGAAAAATAAATCGATTTTTTTTTCAATATTCTGTGATCTTGTGATCATATAATCCTCATGAAATTCTGTATGAAACTTCGAATTGTCATTTTTCGATGAAGTTAAGAATTTCAGTTTTTTCTCCCATATTTTCAAATATACAGTACTTTCAGTGAATTGAAAACAAAAAGTATGCACGAAATATATTTATATTTGTTTCTACTAAGTCGAATCTAATAGCGCCACTGCGAAAAATAATAATCTCTGCATTTACAGTTTAAATATGTATATTTACTCATTGAATCTGCAGATTGCTGATTTCATTCTGTCAATCTACACATTGAATATGTCCATTAACGGATGAAAACTGTCAATTGATAGATTCAATGGGTAAATTGACTAATTTTTCATATTTTTTCAAATTGGCACCAATACGTGATAAATGTACAGTTAATTTCTGGGTCTACATGATTTCGAAAATGTACGACAGACTGAGAATTCTAGAAGAGCAAATCTCAATACAATTTTTTCGGACCAGGTAACAATTCTGCACTTAGTTGAGTGCTTAGAAAAAAGCTTCAATCTGATTGCATCATTTCTCCTTGTGATATTGAAGAAATAACGTCAAAATTTCAATTATCAAAGAAATCTGTTCCAATCGGATCCCCTTAGTATTTCTTGAGATAAAGAGGAACCTATATCAAAATCAGAAAACTAACATACTCCGAAACCGTTCAGCCGATATTCCCATTAGAGAACTCGACTCCGGATTCTTCTTCAGGGTGTCCAACCTAAATGTTGAAGACCCTTTTTGAGCGCATGTTCTAGGGGAACAGCGTGCTATCGTTTTGTCCAAATGTCTGTAGTTTTGGATGATTGAGCCGAAAATGGTCTCGAACGTATAGATTGGACTCACTGATGACGAATCCGGTGTCCGGTGCTTTTTGAAATTTTATTGTGGTAAAGATTCAAAAATTGACGTGGCGACGAAACAATTACTCGCTGTTCCCCAGAACAAGCGCGTTAAAATGAACTTCAAACTGTTACACGAGAAAATTAACAAAAAAAAACATCGTTCAAATGTTCCGAAAATTACATACTGAATCTTTCTTCAAGATCAAGAGGTGACTCTCAGATTGTTATGTTGAGATGCTAGTGGTATTAAGTACTGGCAGTTCCAGTCATGATGAATACAGCGGTTGGTTCGAGCCGCATTAGATGCTCATTAGTTTGGACCGACTCAAAATCAACAGGTGTTGGGTGATGTCTTCTAGAAGATAAATGCATACCTACTCACAGTTGACTGAAACATGGGCGTAACCTAGAAAATTCGGGGGCAGCTGACTTCTGCCTTATATGCTAGCTGTTATACGCCTATTTATTAATCTTGTTGAGTACAATGAAAAATAAAACTTTGGATGCATCCATATAGATAGATCTCAAAGTTGACCTTTGTTTTTACGTGCTTGTTTATAGGAACGGAAGTATTATCATCAGTTTGCCCAAATATCAGTAGTTTTCGGAATTTAAACAAAAATTGGCCTTAAGCTATTAGGTTGGACGAACCTATTTAGCATCAATTTCACAGTTCGTTTTGCTTATCGTTTGTATTGTTCCGGTATTGTTCATTAGGCAATTGGCGAATGAAGATGAGCGCTACTCCCTCTGGTGGCTATCCGAGTAACCCTATATAGGTACATACATTATCATTGACAAGTTGAAAGAAAAGTTGAGAAATTGAGGAAGTTTATGCATTTTTCTTGGCGTTTGTGTGATTTTACAAGTGCTTCTACTGAGAAAAGCAAACTCAAATGTCCCTTCCCATACATTTCCACAGCCCGGTGAAAAATTTCGAGTTAGGATGAAAGAAACTTCCTCGAACAAGTTGGGTCTGAAAGTGTTTAAGAATCAATAAAAACCAACAAACAATATTTATGGGAGTCTGTTACCTGCATTTTACCGATGATGATCATTTTCATAGAGGTAAGCACGAATTGCTCATGAAATATTAGATCACATTCATGAAGACAATTTTTTTCCAGGCCCCTATAATCCAGGCAGAGAAATTTACTTAAGAGGAATGCTATGCCTTCCAGAAATCTGTCTGTTGAACTGATCATTAAGAAACATCGTAAATGTTTTAGTGATAGAACTGACTATTGAAAAAAAGAGTCTCAACAAGGAAATATCTGGTGATGAATACTGTTCGCTCAAAGTGCTTCTGCCGATGAAAGCAAAGTTGTACAAGGCTTATTTATAACAGCTTTTTCAAGACCAATCATATGAATGTTGGAAAATTTATTTGTCAATCTATAATGAATCAGGCTCACGGTACTAGTACCATCAGTTTTATGTGAATGTATTCATTTTATTCACAATATATTGAGTATGCTGTTCTTCGCTATGAAAATAGTAAAGTTATGAGTATTTGTCTATTATTCCAAAGAGTATGTTTTACAATTCTATCTGTTTCTCAACTTTCAAAACAGCCTAAGAAATCCACCAATGTCAATTTTGCCATATTTGGATCTGAAAATAAATAATATTAAAAACTGTCTAACCTTGGAGATATCCTCGTAATTTTAGAGTTGCTACACTTAATAAGATTGAAGAATGAAACATACCTACTTCATAAGAATGGAATATGTACTCCCAGTAATACTCTCGTCGACTATAAAAGTCTAAAAAGTCTTTGAATAAATCGTGAAATCAAAAATTATCAGACCAAACACTAATAAACAGTACAAAATCGACTATCAAATCAAAATCTATGTCAGTATCTAAGGTTCTTAAACTGGCCACCGTGGCGCTGCAATCTTAAATTCAGACGCCAATCGGTTTTACAAGAAACTGCACTCGACTAAGACCACTATTTTTGAGTTATTTAGGAAATAACGATACCGATGAAATGAAGAAATTCCTCATTCTTCCACAATAATCCAGAAAATGAATAACCGATCTGGTTGAAACTGGTAACCCATGGCCAATATTGACTCAAATCAGGCATAAGCCTGATTTCATCAAAATCCGAAGTATCTCTTTCGAAATAATTTTGTTTTTTCAATATTTCAGCAGAACTTATCGTAAAATGTCTTTTAATCGTAAAAGAAATTTTGGTTTATTTTTGTGTGTTGGTATTTCACAATTAATTGTCGAGTTTCTATCAGACCGCATCAGTACTTATAGATTATACAGAAAATAGCCTATAATTTCAAATGGTCACAACTCCTGATCATAACGAACTGAACCAGTGCATATAGAAATCAAACCTACCTGGAACAATTCCTTCTTTTTGAAAGACTGAACGTCGTTGCTATCTTAGAAATCCTTCGTACAACTTCATGACTCTCCACTTCCAATTCATACATAAAGCACGCCAGGTAATCATCGTAATTAACAGAACTCCGAGTGAATTCCTTCATTTAAATCCCCCATCCGCTGTGCGAATCATCCCCTTGACATGCCTTCTCATTAGCTTTGTTGGCGTTTCACCTACCTACCCTCCCTATTCAAACAGCCGGTGCACTTAAAAATTATGTCTACTTCCGTTATTCGCAGACCGGCTGAAGACCTTCACATCTTTCGGACTTCAGAACAAGCTGCGAAGGAACATAGGAAAAAGAAGAAAAATACGTGAATAGTTCGGTCCCCAAACAGTGAAAAAGCCCGAGCGAAATAATCAGAAACACGAGATAGGACAGCTGCAACCTGCAAGGCATTCGAATAACACGAGAAGCTGCTTTCAGTGCTTTCGAGCGCAAGCGCAACTACGAAAAGTTCGAGTAGTTCATTCGGTGCATGCAAGAGTTCCGCGTAACAGTTCTGTGGTGCTGTGTGGTCCCTATTCCCTTTGTGTACATTTGGAAAGTTGAAATAAACATTTTGTTTTCTTCATTTTCGTGTTTTCGTAGGGGTTTGTTTGTTTTTTCGATAAACCGGTGGATTCTTTATCGGACTTGTGTGATAAAACTTGTTTACATCGCCGAATTCGAATGTTTATTGACTAAGTACTTTCTGACTTCTGACCAGTTCTGTTTTGGAGTATTGGATTTAGGGATTATTTATCCTGGATAATATTATGCCAAGTGGTAAGAAATATTTTTGTATTTTGCGTGTTTTGATATCGAAATTTTCACCGTTCAACTAGTCATTCCACCAAATTTTACATGAATACCTTAAGTACCTGCTCGTCGTTTTTTTCGGAGCAGGTAAGCTCTTCAGCCGCTTCTACTGTCTTCGAAGGTATCTTGGTCGAGTGGTGTAAAATGATATCAACTATAGGATTTTGTTAAGGAAGGCTTATTCGGTACAGCTTTTATGCAATTTGAGATCTTTGCAGATGTTGCGAAAATCAGAATTCCAGGAAACAAGAGCTTTTGGAAGTGTCATTTGCAGGGTTGAATATGTTTTATGTATTCTTCAAAATATTAATTGCGAGTACCTATAATGTGAAAAAATTAAGTAGTCATCTGTCAGTCACAAATACCTTTATGGATTTATCAGAACTAATAATGTGTGATCGTTAACATTCATACACTAATCGAATGATATCTAAACCTGATTCCCAATTATTATCACTTCTCCGAAAATGTTGAAATGAAGGACACATATGAAACTATTATAATTTTATAAGTCTATTATTGTTAATCAAAAAACATTAAGAGCTTGATTTTGAAGGTACCATAAAAGCAAAAATCTTGTTGGAGTTGTATAAAAGAAGGTTCTATCTATGGCGAGTATTAAAAGAATGTTTTTCGTACAAGTGGCAGGTATAAGTATTAATAAACCTACTATTTTAATCCTTCGAAATAGGAAATTTCTCAACAATTTTAACTCGCAAACCTTCCTATATGAAAAATCGTGTGAACGAACCTGACTGTAACACCGAAAAAAATTTTGATGCGAAAGTTATGATAAATATCCTTTTTTCGAGTTCGTTAAGAATATTCACGTTATGTCGAATGCACGACAATGAAATATCTGATAGTTAGACTTCAATTTGAGCTACTTGCTCAACATAAAATTCCATGACCTTTCTTCATTACGTAAAAGTTATTATTTCAGCGTTTAACTGCTATTTACTTCAGTATGATCAATGTTCCAGTTCAGATGGCAAATAAAATATTTCACCATTTCAAGTTGTTTAAAGTGTCAATTTCGTTCTATGATATTTGGAATTTCTTCAAGTTAAAGCTGCTTTCGGGTTCATTCACGGTTGAGAAGATTTGTACTCTATTTCCAGAAGGTCACTCGAATCTCATTTATTCCAAATCCTGTTCAACAATAACTTGAGTTCTCAAAGAATAATCATTATTGTAAAATCGATCGCAAATGTAGCTTTTCGTCATGAATAATTCACTTTAGGATTATGGATGTTTTATTCAGACAATCCAGTAGTGTCGATTGTGAGTTTTTTTTTGAATATGTCTAATGCGTTTGTGATTTCTTATTGTTATTCTTTATAGAAGGACAGTGCAGGTTTCTGTTCCATTTAAGTACATTAGCTTTTATGTTCCATCTGGAAATTCAATAAAGAATTCTATTCAATGAGTCAATTCTTTCCTCTTAAAGTAGGAATGGTTTTTTTAGTTTCGTTAGAGTATTTAGTATACATACAAAATATCTTTTTTGCGCGCATGTTCTAGGGGAACAGCGTGCTATCGTTTTGTCCAAATGTCTGTAATTTTGGATGATTGAGCCGAAAATGGTCTCAATCGACTAGGTTGGACTCACTGATGACGAATCCGGTGTCAAAATCGATTCTGTCCGGCCGGCTGGCCGGCCGTAGACACGATAACTGTCGACAGAAGCAAGCTATCAACTTGAAACTTTCAGGATAAGTTGCGCATCGAAATGCCGCGGTTAAGTTCGTTAATGGGCAAAATCGGTCGAATAGTTTCGGAGTTATAGGCACTTGAAGTTTTGAAGTTATTTATTTTTTATTTCGGAAACTACCCGAGCGATTCGATTCAAACTTAGCAGTTAGGTGAAGTACAACGACGCGCAACTTTGAGCCAAATTTCGTCAGGATCATATTGTCAGCAATTTAAAAAAAAAATTTTTTTCCAAAAAAATTTTTTTTTCGAAAACCATTCATCATATCCAAAAAAAATTATACTCACACTTTGACCTTCTAATTTTACAGCAGTGTATCAAATTTCAGTTCGATACGATCATAAGTTTTGGAGATATCGGGAAAAAATATGTCAAATTTCGAGGTTTTCTTCTCGATATCGTTGATTTTTTCGGTATAACTCAAGAAATACTGATTCTGTCCTGATTAAACTTCACAGCTAGTTTTAAGATGCCGAAAGACAACTTGATGCAAAATTTCGTGATAATCGTGTTATTAGAACAATTTGAAAAAAAAAATTTCTATGATTTTTCTCATCATATCATCCTCATTAAATTCTGTATGAAACTTCGAACTGTTATTTTTCGATGAAGTACTGGATTTAAATTCGATCTGATCTTTATTTTTGGAAATATTGTAAAAATCAAATTTTGCACACACAATAACTTCCGGAAGAAACGACTTAGAAACTCGATATTTGTAGAGTAGGTTTGGGGCTTAATTACGAAGATCGAATTCGTGAATGGGTAAAATCCGCCCAATTATTCCGTAGATATACCCATTCAAAATTTTATTTTTCCAATATGTCCAAAAATACAAATATGATCGAATTGAAATCCAGTAATTTATCAGGAAAAAATTTCAAAAAGCACTGCCGTGAAGGCAGCAGCTTTTGCGCGCACGTTCAATTTCGTTGCTGAAGCGGTCATCTACATTGAACATGCGCGCAAAAGTTGCTGCGTTCACGGCAGTGCTTTTTGAAATTTTTTCATTTTTTTTGGGAACCACATCTAACATTTTTATAATTTATTTGTCAATTTCGGGACTGGGTATGTTACACCTGCATTGCTTTTGGCATTTCTTGGCTCTCCATGTATACAGAATTCCGAAGTATTGATAGCAATCATGGAAAAATAGATATATCTTCGGAATCATAAAGCAAATTATACCCATTCACGGATTCATCCTTTGTAAATAAGTCTTATATCGAACGGTTGATCGTAAACTCAATAACTTCCAAAAAATATCCTCACGGCCGATTTTAAACAAAATAGCAAAATAATATTTTCCCAATATTTCCGAAAATACAGATAAGATGGGTTTGAAATCCAGTACTCGATTGAAAAAATACAGTTTGAAGGTTCCTACAGAATTTCGTGGGGATATTATGATCAAAAGATCGCTGAACATATATATTTAAAAAAAAAACTCAAATGTTTTTTTTAAGTGTTCTAATAACACGATCATCACGAAATTTTGCTCAAGCCTATTCACCAGCATCATCAAACTAGTTACCACATTTCGTCCCGATTTAATCAGTATTTGAAGAGTTATTTCGGAAACACAAGGATACCGAGGAAAAAAATACGCAAATTAATATCACCAAAAATTATGTTCGTATCGAATTTGCAACACAGTTGTTAAATATAAGGTTTGTTTTGGTTCCGACTTCAGAACTGTTCTGAACTATGAAAGGAGTTCGGACGTGAGAGTCCGAACTGTTTCAGAATTGGGTAGTTCGCACAAGCGTAGAATTGCTGTCAACGATTTAAATGGTTAACCTCACTTTTTCGACGTCGTATTGATTTGGTTTTTGATTGTTTTATTTGTCGAGTAAACGGTTCACTGTTAAAATTAAACTTTTGTTATTGAGGATAATTCCTTCGCTACGCACCAGGATAATCTAATGGATTTTATTTCTATTGTTCACACCTGGGATGTATACTTCTTAAATAAATTCATGAATACAAGAGTCCTCTTCCTCTATTGAATAATAATGTTTCGAATTAATGTTTCTCTTAAAAGCACATATCTGAAATACGTTCGTTATTAAATTCATTATTATAAAAACCAATAATTTGTTGGTTCATTTCGGAATATAATTGAAGTAATGAAGGAAATTCAGAAAAAAAAATTAAGTGGAAGCAATTATTCCCAAAAATGTTTTTATATTACATTGTGCGACAAGGACTTTCGCATATTTTTAATTAAACCACACACAATCCTCTACGATCCCGATGAGAACCCGAACTTAATTCGTGTTTTGGTTTCATCGCTTTTAGAACTGTTCTAGGATAGTTCAGATTCGGGCTTCCAGAGCGCATCGATTCTGCGCAGTTCTAGAACTGTTCTAGGACAGTTCTGAATTTCGGAACCAAAACAAACCTATAGCGTTCAAGGTCTGAGTCGAAAATTTTTCGAATTTTCGGGTAAAAATTCGAAGCTTTTCTTCAATTTTCATCAGTACGATCACAAAAAAATTTCGGTAAAAATTGCCCCTCGTTATGATGCATCCAACTGCCAAGTTTCAATCCAATCGCTCAAGTAGTTCCTGAAATATCAGGAAAGTAACCTCACACTTTCAAATGACCCTATAACTCCGAAACTGTCAGGCGGATTTATCCCACCTATTTCCTATTAACCGTCGCATTTTGAAATGCAACCTTTTCTGAAAGTTTCAAGTTACAGGTCGATAAGATTTGCTTATGACACCGGATTCGTCATCAGTGAGTCCAATCTAGTCGTTTGAGACCATGTCCAGCTCAAAATTCGAAAATGACAGACATTTGTACAAAACGATATCAATACGTTCTCTAGAAGTTTCCAGAATAATTTGCAACGTTTTCAATGCGATCTTATTGAGTTTCTTGTGGGAAAATATGTGATGATGATCAGGAATTACCTGTCAAATCTAACCGAAAAGAGTTTTATGTGTGTAAACAAACGGTTCTTTTATTATTCACATCCGCCAAAGCTATCCTGATTTACCCCAAGGGATGGTGATGAATACAGGCACGTGCTGTGCACATGGCTTTAGAACGGTCGTAAATGATTTACTTTGGGAATAAAATAAATATTTCGACAATCATTTGGGTTGCGTTTTATTGTATTCAATTTTTACGGTATCGATTTATTATTTACCGACAAACATTCACTTTATGGAAGAATAAGAAGGGGAAGTTTGGGTATACTTCATTCGCTTTTATAAATTATCCCGGTTGGCCATGACATTTTGACACATTTCACCGTGTATATTTTGAAAATGTTAGGTTATAGTCATTTTCCTGTCAGATAACTACGCAACGTTGTCCTGTGTACATAGGGGTTGAGTAATTACGTATTTTTCAAAATTTGAATTTACTTTGGGGAAATAATGAATTTGATAAAATATTATATGAATTCAATAATTCCGAAGACCTGGCGAATGTTGAAGAAAATTTTTTCCCTGTTAATACTACTAATTTCACGTATATAAACATGGTTCGAAGATTCAGTTATGCTATTTTCTTGTACGGAAATCAAGAATCGAGTGTTAAAATTTAACTGAAAAATAATGGATAGAGTGGTTCGTTACTTTGTGATAGTTCATTCGAAAAAAAAATAAAAGTACTCGAATAACCCTGCAGTAAAACTTCTGAACGAATGGACAAACCTATGGAATTCCCCTTCTTTTCGAAATTCTCAAGAAATAGGTCTACATAAGACATTTAAATACCTTGTTGCACAACTTGAAATACTCCAGTATGAAAATGTTGTAGTACAACAAAACATATGTCACCTTGAAAGAACTCACATACGTCGAAAATGTTGGATAGCTTGGGATAAATAATTGATACCAAATTATTAGGTGTACTATCAGAAAAAAGTAGATTTCAATTCTACATAGCACTTCCTGATAGTTTTTCTCTGCTTCATCAAAACTACCTTAGGCATTTTTAGTTTCCAAGCGTGATGATTATGTTGAGACAGTTGAAAGTAGAAATTGGCATTTGGCAACGTTGCTGAGAATTATTTTGACATTGCCGATATTTCAAGAGTGCTAACCTGCGTCAGTTTCAAGAACTAACTAACTAACAAAACTAGATAGACCTAAATCATGGCCAACCGGGATAGTTTCATAGTTCATAAAAGTGAAGGGTGTATAGGTATATCAAAATTATTATTCATTGGTTACAAACCGAAATTTCACCAATGTTGTGGTCACGAATCAGCGATGCCAGATGTGTAATATGAAATTAGAGCGCAGCGATGCCAAAATTATGGCATTTCAGGCAAAATTGGTACTCATTTCATAACGTTACATTCACCAAAAAAAAATAAAAAATTCGAATTCAGTATGTCAAAATTATGCATTTAAAATGTGAAACACAAACAGAATAAGAAATATTTTTGAAAATTAACGATACGTTAGATAATATTACGTTCAAAAACCATGACTTTATGAAATGAGATGAATTTTCATCACTATTCAGAATTAATGAAAAACTTAACTGAAATAATTCTCATTAAAATAATATTTATGTATTAAAATACATGTCCCCTTCTTCCACGTCATCGGATTTCTACTCATTTTTGGCCCCGATTGTTTGTATGAAAACATTCTACTCCGCCAACAATGTATTCAAAAATAACAAGTTTCAGACTTGGGTATTCAGAGACTAAGGAAACCTTTATATATGTTTTTGCCTTTCTGACTCAATGAAATGAATATATAGTTATAGTTTGGTAAGGGGTTACATTCCACTGCGACCTTAAGGCCTATTGTACCCCCTCGTAAGAGCTGTTTTTGCATTGCGCTACTTACAGCTCGCCCTCCAGCTCTAGAGCTCTACTGAATTCTAATATCAGTGAGGGCTTCAAGGAGGCTTAGTTCTCATTCCTCTTATAATGCTCCTGTCCAAGATATTTCTTGCGCAGGCTCACAATGGCGAGGCATTCTGTGATCAGGTGAACAGGAGTTTCCTCCTCTTTCCCACAGAATCTGCACTCGTCAGTTTCTGATAAGCCCAATCTCATCATGTGCTTCCTCAGGCGACAGTGTCCTGTGAGGAAGCCAGTGAGGAGGCGTTACTTGTTCTTACTGAGATCCAAATGATTTTTGGACCTATCAATTTCAAAGTTTCGAAGGAACTTTTCAGAGTGTTCCATTCCTGGAGAATTCCTCCAGAGTGCCCCTCTTTCATTTTCTTCCTTCTCCAAAAACTCTTTCTTATAGGTGCATTTGCCTATACCACAGAAAGGATCTGGGCCAGTAGGTAGCGTTTGTGGTCCCTTTCTGGCTAGAGTGTTAGCCTCTTCATTTCCTTTGATTCCTGAGTGCCCAGGAACCCAGACTAAGGAGACCTTGGTATACTGCCTACTTCATTGATTTTCCTTCGGCACTCCCATATCAGCTTTCAGTCGATGACATAGGAGTTCGGTGCTTTGATAGCAACTTGACTTACAGAATAGATCATTATGAAATGAATAGTCATAACTAGAATTTGTCAAAATGATTTCATTTCCGGAAATTCTTGAAAATAATGTTATGGTCCGACTCGGATAATCAAATTCAAATTTAATCCGAACTTTCGAATATATTTCAGATTTCACATGGCATATTTCCCGATGCCGGCATCCATCGGCAAAAATTAAAGTGGAATAATAAAGTCGTATTTTGACAACATTCTGACCTCATTTCTGACCCAAAATATGTCGAAGACTGTCCGCACCACGCATTCTATGCATCAATAGGTTTGTTTTGGTTCCGAAATTGAGAACTGTCCTAGAACAGTTCTAGAACTGCGCAGAATCGATGCGCTGTGGAAGCCCGATTCTGAACTATCCTAGAACAGTTCTAAAAGCGATGTAACCAAAACACGAATTAAGTTCGGGTTCTCATCGGGATCGTAGAGGAAATTTTCGACTCAGACCTTGAACGCTGTAGGTTTGTTTTGGTTCCGAAATTCAGAACTGTCCTAGAACAGTTCTAGAACTGCGCAGAATCGATGCGCTCTGGAAGCCCGATTCTGAACTATCCTAGAACAGTTCTAAAAGCGATAAAACCAAAACACGAATATTAGATTATCCTGTGAGGTCGTAGCGAAGGAATTATCCTCAATAACAAAAGTTCAAATTTGAGAGTTAATCGTTTCCTAAACGAATAAAACAATCAAAAACCAAATCAACTCGACGTCGAAAAAAGTCAGGTTAACCATTTGAATCGTTGACAGCCACTCTACGCCTGTGCGAACTACCCAATTCTGAAACAGTTCGGACTCTCACGTCCGAACTCCTTTCACAGTTCTAGAACAGTTCGGAATCGATTCCGAAAATAACCAAAACAGGATTACTCAAATCCTGAACCGGTTCTGAAATGAACCAAAACACAAAATCGCAATCGCGCATGCGGAACCGTTCCAGAACAGTTCTGAACTCGGAACCAAAACAAACCTTACATCTAAATTGTTGCTTTTGCAATGTGGGAGTTTGAATTCTTTTGGTTCCCAGGAATTTGCTCGAAATTCAATATTTTTGGTTTAAATCAATTGACGCCGGCTTTAAGAGCATTTTATCTCAAGCCAACAATAAAGTATAATTTTGTATTACAGAAAACACTCAGATAGAATTCAAGCTCTTAGCATTCCAGGAATCGGAGCGTGATGGGTGGCATACTCCAGATACCACATGTGACATTTTATATAATTTATCTTATTAAACCGTTTAGGGAAATTTCCTTCACACATTTGTGCTCTCTCTTTCGCACCAGCCAATCCGATGTGTTTTTTCGGATCTTAGAAGGGCGTCGCTTAATTCAAAAAACCAATCAAAATTCATACTCCCCCTCTAAAATGTGAAGAAGGGAATTTTCTTAATTTGGGTCTAGTTAGTTTTTAGACACTCTTCATTTGACCGTTGTATAGTAAACAACATTCGCTCTCGAATTTATAAACAAGACTTATACGTTAATTCTTGTGTTGTAAAAATCGTAACTTCTCATTTGAAAGTCGCTTCGACCTTGCTATCGAATAAGATATAGAAGGAAGATTCTATTGTGCAAATCACTTGTATACCATTTCGGTCTTGTTATCTAATACAGATACAAGAAAATACATTTGTTGTTACGTGTTAAAAGTGCGTTTTTAATACACCTTAACAACATCTTCGTGTCATAAGTGCAACGATATTGATCAACTGGTCAATAAGTTCTTCAATTATCCGCTTATTTTAGAAGCATCAACATTTCTGATGGAGATCAGAAAATATTCGTCGGTCGTGTCTTCATTTTGATAACGACAGAATTAATCAAGTGCGATTAATTAATCCAAGCGGGGTCTCTACTATTGAAACCCCCAAAACACCCGAATAAACCAATTCAGGTCAAAACATAAATCTACCAATCGTACGAATCCACAGCAGAAAAGGATGGAATGTTTCAATTACGGAATAATTTTTATCTCCCACCGATCTGAGCACACAAAGCGAATCGTACCGCAAATAATAATAACGAGACAAATGAGCACTAACACGAGACGAGAGGCATGTTCAACCTTATTTTTATCTAATTTGAATCTTTTCATTATTAACGGTTAGGTACTGCCCAGTATCTTTAATGGGTACTTTAGCACCGACTTAGGCACTTATTCATCGTCCGTGGGGTCGTTTGACAAGAAGAACAGGTTGGTGTTGAGACGCACCGGCTCACTTTGTACTACCGAAGAACGAGGCGAAACGAATCGCGGCGATATCGAAATATCCCTTGACCCGAACGTTCGCACGCTTGAATAAACCTCTATAATTCGTCTTTAAGAAAGGACGGATTTACTGGGTTTCACTTTATTTATGTAACGTCGCAGGAACGGACGTACTGACGAAACTTTCAACTTTGTCGATTAGAATCGACTCGATTGAGGAGAATCGTTTTGTAATCGATTGAAACCGATTGAAATTAGTCTCAATAGACGACTTCGGTCCAAGTTGCCAACCCACAATTTTCTTCACAAATTTACTATCACTGGGAAATGGGAATTTCAGGACAAATTCTACATGATAAGGTTCGCGTTATTTATAAATATTCGTAAAATATGCCTCGGCTCCTGAAACAAGATAATTCCTTCCAAATATAGTGTTTTGTTAAGATCATCTCTGATTGGCTGATATTCAACTTGGGATTCCTGATTTCATGTTAATAGTGTCAAGTTTATATAGGATATGTTCCGCAAATCAACTTGGTTATTTCGGTTGCCGGTTTTCCATTTCGTAAATATGAAATAATCGGTTGGTTCCTGAAAAAAAGATCAATTACGGAATTTGATTGATGAAAAAACGTTCTTTCTGTCACCAGAACGACAGTCAATGTTCTATGGTAACATATCCATAGCATAGAACAATCTTTATTTACTTTATGATCCATAGAACATAGAAGAGACAACAATCAACAATGGAAAAATTATACTAGATATGGTCTATGGATCATAAGGTAAATAAAGATTGTTTTATGCTATGGATTTGTTACCATAAAATATTGATTGTTGTTCTGGTGGTTAGACTTAATATGTCTATGTTCTGGTGACAGAAAGATTGCTTTTTCATCAATCAAATTCCGTAATTAACTTTTTTTTCAGGAACCAACCGAATATTTCATATTTAAAGAACGGAAAACCGGCAACCGAAATATCCAAGTTGATTTGCGGAACATATCCAATAGAAACTTGACACTATTAACATGAAATCAGGAATCCCAACTTAAATTTCAACCTCACAAGAATCTATATTTGGAAAGAATTATCTTGTTTGAGGAGCCGAGGCATCTTTTACGGATATTTATAAATAATGCGAACCTTATCATGTCGAATTTGTCGCGAAATTCCCGTTCGCCAGTGATTGTAAATTAGTGAAGAAAATTGTGGGTTGGCAACTTGGGCCGAAGTCGTCTATTGAACTCGATTGTTTTACAGAGTATCCTGTTAATGGGGGTTTTTCCTTTGAACGAAAGTTCAGTAATTTTCATGAAAAACCTTTCAAACATATGATTTCAATATTATATTTTCAGAAAAATGCTTGATTACCTAAAACTGAAAAATAAAATAGGAATTTTAAATTTAAAGGGATTTGTCTTGAGTGCACGATATGGCAACGTCGAATTCAGCTTTCTCGGAAAGAAAAGGACGTAAAATGTGTTACGTTGCTTAGGAAAACAGTGATAGCTATACCTCGATCTGGTTAGAGTAGAAGACAACGACAAAGGACCAATCGCAAACGGAAATTGTTTGGTTATATTGACAAAGAACACGTGTGTACCACAGAATAGGAATAAATATTTCATTATTGTATAGCAGAAAAAGCTATTCTACTAAACAACGTGGTCACTTCGTGCATGCCTGGCAAATCCCAAACCCCAATTTTGAAATCTGATTTCGAATACTTTCTGAAGCGAATTTGGGAAAATGATGAATCAAACCCATAATAATTATGTTCAAATTTGCATTTGCAGTAGTAACCCAAATTCAGGAAAAAACCCCATTCCTCTTCAAGAAAGGACAGATTTACTGGGTTTCACTTTATTTATGTAACGTCGCAGGAACGGACGTTATACACGAAACTTTCAACTTTGCCGATTTGAATCCACTCGATTAAAAAGAATCGTTTTGTAATCGATTGAAACTGGTCTGAATTGAATTCGATTGCTTTCCGGAGTATCCTGATAATTTGAGAAATAAGAATGAGATTCTACGAAAATCGAAAAATTGATATAGAATCCAGGAATCGCCTAACAATCAAGTAAAAATAATCACTGACGTGGAATCATTAGCTTTGCGCGCGAATTCGTGGGTGGAAAGAAATGACGCGATCACAAAACTTTGTGCAACAGCGTTTGCCAACTTCACTCCATTTACTTTTATAAACTATCCTGATTGGCCATGATTCAGGTCTATCAAGTTTTTTTACTCAAAACTGACGCAGGATGGCTCGTAAAATATCGGTAATGTCAAAATAATTCTCAGAGACGTTGCCAAATGCCAATTCCTACTCTCAATCTCAACAAAATGCTTGGAAACTGAAAATGCCGAAGGTAGTTTTGATGAAGCAGAGAAAAAGTATCAGGAAGTGCTATGCAGAATTGAAATGTACTTTTTTCTGATAGTACACCTAATAATTTGGAATCAATAATTTATCACAAGCTATCCAACATTTTCGAGGTATGTAAGTGAAAACCAAGAAATTCATATGAATAGATATTTATTTTTTAGCTGTTCATCTATACAATAAGAAAGATTTTAAGTGAAAGAGACGACAAAGAATTTCCTTCTCTTGGTGCACCCAAAAAATTACTGACTGAAGACTTTATTTTGAGAAAAGATCTGCAACGACAAATTTGGAATTATAATTTGAAAATTGAACACGATTAATTTTCCAAAAATAATTCACATTTTGAAAAATACGTAATCACTACGACCTCTTTGTAGAGACGACAACGTTGTGTAGTTATCTGACAGAAAAATGTCTATAACCTATCATTTTCCAAATATACACGGTGGAATGTATCAAAATGGCCATTCACTTTTATGAACTATCCCGGTTGACCATGGCATTCTGACACAGTTCATCGTGTATATTTTGAAAGTATTAGGTTATATTCATTTTCCTGTCAGATAACTACACAGCATTGTCCTCTCTACATAGAGGTCGTAGTAATTACGTATTTTTTCAAAATGTGAATTTACTTTGGGAAAAATAATGAATTTGAGAAAATATTATATGAATTCAGTAACTCCAAAGACCTGGCGAATGTTGAAGAAACTTGTTCTCCGTTAACACAGGAAATATTTCTCCTATATAAACATGGTTGGAAGATTCAGTTATGATATTTTCTCGTACGGAAATCAAGAATAGAGTGTTGACATTTTGCTGGAAAACAATGGAGAGAGTAGTCCGTTACTTTGTGATAGTTCATTCGAAAAAAATAAAAGTACCTACTCGAATAACCCTGCAGTAAAAGTTCTAAACGAGCAGACAAACCTATGGAATTCCCTGCTTTTCGAAATTCTCAAGAAATAAGTCTACAGAAAACATTTAAATACTTTGTTGCACAACTTGAAATACTCCAGTATGAAAATGTAGTAGTACTACGAAATCCGTGTCACCTCAAAACAACTAACTCTATTTACAAATTTCTTGGGAATCTATGTGAACGATACACTGGGTTTTCACTCACATACGTCGAAATTGTTGGATAGCTTGTGATAAATCATTGATTCCAAATGATCAGAGTTAGTATCAGAAAAAGCGGATTTCAATTTTACATAGCACTTCCTGATACTTTGCCTCTGCTTCTCCACAACTATCCTCGGCATTTTTAATCTCCAAGCGTTGATTTTGTTGAAATTGAGAGTAGAAATTGGCATTTGGCAACGTCTCTGGGAATTATTTTGACATTGCCGATACTTCACGAGTGCCAACCTGCGTCAGTTCTAAGTAAAAAAACTTGATAAACCTAAATCATGGCTAACCGGGATTGTTCATAAAAATGAACGTATAGTGCCTTAATTCCATGGAATAGTTCTTGACAATTCCAACTGGCATCGTTAAATCTCCACACTTTTTATGTACATCCTTAAAATTCCATTCGCCCTAAACTTAAATAACACTCTCATCATAGCTCTTAAGTGCCTAAATTAAATTCCTATGAATGAATGCCTATCTATGTATATTCAATCTTCACACAGCCAAAGTGGTAAGTAACTGCAATTATCAGAAAATCTGAAACCTCGAAGGAAATGAGCAAATGTGATGCAATAGATGAATCGGTTCACCTCCAACTTATTCACTTATTTCGTAATATTTAGTACCTTTTGTTGACTGGATGAGTTAGGCGGAATTTCTGAATACCCTCAACTCATGGTCTAGTAGTTTGTTCCGTGCTTGACTGGAAACAAACAATAATTATTTCAGTTCTCTCAAAATTGAATTATGAGACAGGTAAAATTAATACTAATAGCCGTATGTATAATGCATCATTGTGAGAACTGGTTCTGGTTTTCGAGGGAACCAGTATCCGACGGTTATTTAACTTTGACGTGGACGTGCATGAACGAAATCCGTTTTGTTTCTTGCGAAAATCACTGGGTGGGCACTAAGGAAAATACGAAACGTTCAATTAATCACACTACTTAAAATATCACGGGTATTTATCATTCCGAATTAATTCTGTTGTCTTGTCTCGATGTATTTTGTTCATTTTGGTTTATTATTTGATAAAATCAAATAATAAACCTCACGTGATCGACCAACAAAAAAAAATGTAACCCTCCCCCTTAAAATTTCACAGTTTATGTTTTTGAGTATGTAGATTTGAATGAACGAATAAAAAAAAATTCAAAAAGCACTGCCGTGAAGGCATCAGTTTTTGCACGCATGTTCAATGTAATTGCACGCAAAAGCTGCTGCCTTCACGGCAGTGCTTTTTGAAATTTTTCACTGATAAATTACTGGATTTCAATTCGATCAAATCTATATATTTGGAAAAATAAAATTTTGAATGGGTATATCTACGGAATCATTGTACGGATTTTACCCATTCACGAATTCGACCTTCGTAATTAAGCCCCGAACCTACTCTACAAATATCGAGTTTCTAAGTCGTTTCTTCCGGAAGTTATTGTGTTTACGGTCAGCCTAACGGCCGACTGTGAAAAATTTTTTTTTTAAATTTACTGACAACATGATCCTGACGAAAGTTGGCTCAAAGTTGCGCGTCGTTATACTCCACCTTACTGCCAAGTTTGAATCCAATCGCTCAAGTAGTTTCTGAAATAAAAAATAAATAACTTCAAAACTTCAAGTGCCTATAACTCCGAAACTATTCGACCGATTTGGCCCATTAACGAACTTAACCGCGGCATTCTGATGCGCAACCTATCCTGAAAGTTTAAAGTTGCTAGCTTGCTTCTGTCGGCAGTTACCGTGTCTACGGCCGGCCGGACAGAATCGATTTTGACACTGGATTCGTCATCAGTGAATCCAACCTAGTCGATTGAGACCATTTTCGGCTCGATCATCCAAAATTACAGACATTTGGACAAAACGATAGCACGCTGTTCCCCTAGAACATGCGCGCAAAAATACGTCTGTCCGCCGTCCGTTTTCCGGGTACTTTTCTCTGAAAGTACTGAACGGAAATCCTTGAAACTTGGTAGAAAAATCATGTGAGACTCGGGGTCGATCCTCCAAGCTTTTCAGCAGGATGGGTTCACCCTAAGGGCTCTAAATGGGGGGTTGGGGGAAAAAAATTATTTCTCGAAAACTTACCACCGAATTTTCATGAAACTCTGAACACTGATTACTGTTGCATAACTTAACCCAAAAAAATTTTACCAGGATGATTGCCGACCAGTGGTTCCTGAAACATAAAGAAAAACGCTGCAAATTTCCAATAATATCGAAAATGAATCATCGCATTCAGTTCTAAGTTGTTTAAGATATCAATGGCATATTGGGTTATTTACCCAAGAAAATAATAAACCCTTGAGTAAAATTTGCAGTGTTTTTACAGACAACGTGCTATCAAAACGTCCAAACGTCTGTAATTTTCGAATTTTAGCCGAAAATGGCAACGAATTTGAACAATCGCACGAAAGCTGCTGATTTAACGCCAGTAATCTTCCAGAATATTCATTCTAAGTTACTTTTATCATGCATTCCTTAGTATTTTGATCGACGGGTAATAAATCTCAGTGAGAATTTGCAGTCTAAACACAGTCAACTTTGTCGTAAAGTCAGATTATTAAAATATTCATAGTTGGAGATATGGAAACTGAATTTGTATGGACTTATTGTTCGCTAATCATGCCCATTCTGTCCATAATTATTCTCAATGCTGATCTTCAATTGAGTTCATTATACTTTTATCACCAATTCGCTTACTCGATCGAAAATGAGACATAGAAGGCATTCGCTTTTTCTCAGTGACGACGCTCTTTTGTGATGAAATAATAGAGAGATATTGCAGTGTCAAATTTGTGTGACGTTATTAGCGCAAACGTTATTTTTGACATCTAAGCATGCGCAGATTCAGTTTCAGAATAACGCGACGTTAATAGCGTTAGCGTCTAACGTTATTTACGGAAAATTGCGAGCCGCAATTTACGTTGCGCTATTCTATATCGGAAGGATTCGTTAAGCTCCGGGCCTTTCCGGCTCCGATCACTGTCATAGAAAAGCTGTTTGTTAATATGTTTTTCGGAATTAATTACACAACTTCCTCAGGTTTTTTAAATCAATTTTATAATAACTCTTACATACAACTGATATTAGACATTAAGATTTATTAGTGCTACCTAAGCAAATTTTTTTCATAAATAGGTATTTGTTACTTTTACACGAATTAAGAAATACTTTTGGAAGCAACAAGAGGGGTTGGAAATTAGGAATAGTTTGAACCATGCCAATTATATTGTGTAATATTACTAGTTCCACTTTTTCTGCATTAGCACCACGTGAAATTACCACTTCCGATTCCATTTTCATTTTGTCCAGAATCAAAGAACTATTGCAGAAATGCAAATTATCAAGCTTTATGAAATTAAACGTAAGTTTGTAACACAAAAATCTGACGTCTCTCATAACCTAACCAAACAAACTGATAACTAACGTAACGGTAACAAAAACGTGTAGCAATACGTCTACTTCTGGAACGACAGTTAAATCCACGTTAACCACCAAAACGTTATATATAGCGCACCGTAATAACATAACGCTTGCGCTATTCAAAAGTTGCAATATCTCTCTAATAATAATAACTTTTGTTCCGTATTGACGTCTGAATTTGAGATTGCAGCGCCAAGGTGGCCAGTTTATGAACCTTAGATAGACAGATAGGAGCTGGGTTTTCAGGTGTTAGGCTGGTATACTAACTGAGAAATTCTGATTTTTTTTTTACTAACTGAGAAAGATACTGCAACACCCAGAAGGAGCTGTTTGAATTAAATTTTTTTTTTGTAAAACAGTATAGCAAGGAGTTAATGATTAAAGTTTGGAGAAAAAAATCGTGAAGGTCTTTTCATGTAAACATTTTTTGGTACTTGAATATTGTAGTCGTTTTTGCTATTTTTTTAAATTTAACAACAAACCAGCTGTTCGAGGTCGATGTTGAGTTGTTGTTAAAATGCCTAGTGCACGTGAATCTAATCTAAGTGAATTTGAAAGAGGTCGAATGGGGACTTTTCCTGAATCTGGGTTGTTACTGCAAATACAAATTTGAACAAAATTATTATGGGTTTGATTCATTATTTTCCCAAATAACCTTCAGAAAGTATTCAAAATCAGATTTTAAAATTGGGGTTTGGGATTTGTCAGGCATGCACAAAGTGACAACGCTGTTCAGTAGAATAGCTTTTTCTACTTTAGAATAATGAAATATTTATTCCTATTCTGTGGTACACACGTGTTCTTTGTCAATATAACCAAACAATTTCCGTTTGCGATCAGTTGACCCAAATTTCGAAATTTTGGTCAACTTTGAGACGTCGTGCCGACCAAAATAATGAAGCTGGGTGATGTCGAATTTTTTCACGTGCAGTTCGATCCTTTATCTATGCAATAAAACAGATTTCATCGTCCTACTTTCATCGAGTCGGTAATAATGATTTTTTGAAAAACGGTCCAAAATTTTGGAACTTCAAGGACCTCTCACGTCCAGGACGATTTTTTTAAAAAATATCTGACCTTATATTCTTGTTCTACGCCCTCGAATTAGTAAGTGTCCCAAATTTCACGGCGATAGGAGTCGGAAAATTATTTTTCGAAAATCGATATTTTCTTAAGGGTAACCCCTTAAAATTTTACCAAAAATCGAAAGTTCTCCGATCGACCTGAAATTTGAAACATATACTAATTCGAGGGCGTAGATTAAGAAAATCCAATCAGAATGTTAGTGGAGAGTCTGGTTCGTTTTTTATGGCCAGAAGAAAATCTGAAAAATTGGACCTTTTTTAAAAAAATCATAATTTTTCAACCAGAAGACTTACGTCTATAAAATAAGTGGCTACGTACTCACAAAGGATCCAGATATAACCAAAAAAATTCGATATTGTCCAGCTTCACGCGTTTGATCTGTACGACGGCCCAAAGTTGACCCAAATTTCGAAAATTTATCACCAAATCCGGAATATTTTCCAAACCGAATCAGTTACGCAAAATCTAATTACAGATTCGTAATCTACGTGTTCGAATCCATAATATATGATGTGCATATTGTCATAGCTTCAAAAATAAAATTTCGCACGGAATCGCTAAATCTTACCCCCAAATAAATTTTTTTCTTCGAAAATCGTCGACCTTGTTATCGTTTCCTATTAAATCGAGGTCGTAGATCACGAATATGTCATTAGAAATCGCAAATGATCAGTAATAGACAGTATGACAGTCTGTGCTCTTCTTTTTCTATTTCTTGGTCGTTGTCTTCTCCTCTAAGCAGATCGAAGTATAGCTATCTCTGTTTTCCTAATCAAAGTTACACATTTGACGTCCTTTTCTTTCCGAGAAAACTGAATTCGACGTTGCCATATCGTGCACTCATGACAAATCCCTTCAAATACAAATCCCCATTTTTATTTTTCAGTTTTAGGTGATCGAACATTTTTTTAAAAATATAATATTGAAATTACATGTTTGTAATGTGATGTCCCAAAAGTTTTTCATGAAAATAACTGCATTTTCGTTTGAAGGAAAACCCCCCATTATTGGTCATTTCGAGAAATCGCTAACCGTACGAAAAGAAATCCAACTACTCCCATGAGATGTTGTCAAGCATGGTTCTATAATGCCCAAAATCGAAGAAGGGTAGGCACCAGACGTCGAAGGGGCACAAATGAAGTTCAAGATCGACGTCTAAGACCCTTCTATTTACGAACAAGAAATCAACTGTGATCGCTGATTATTCAACTGAATGTCGATTCAGTTCTATGATGACCTCAAAAGAGATGTTTGTTTCTCACGATTAATTATTATTATTTCAAAATTGATTTGTTTTATTATTAGTTTAGAAAAATTTGAGTTCAGTGCGAATCAGATTTCTCCTTTATTGTTTACATAAGGAAATGAGAACTTGTTTATTACTAGCAACTCAAATATTTTCCGTAATTATGTCGTTTGCATTACACAATTCTGATTATTTATACTTTATTAGGAAAACAGATTAGATTAGTGGAGTAGTAGTATATAGCTTGATGCGCATTTAAGAAAGATCTATAGATGTACTTGCAGGTTCCATAGAGGAATGATTAAGTTCCTGTAATAAATGGACGACTTCGGCTCAAGTTGCCGACGCACAATTTTCTTCACAAATTTACTTTCACTGGGGAACGGGAATTTCAGGACAAATTCGACAGGATGAGGTTCGCGTTATTTATAAATATCCGTAAAAGATGCCTCGGCTCCTCGAACAAGATAATTCCTTTCAAATATAGGGTTTTGTTGAGATCATCTCTGATTGGCTGAAATTTAAGTTGGGATTCCTGATTTTATGTTTATAGTGTCAAATTTATATAGGATATGTTCCGCAAATCCACTTGGTTATTTCGGTTTTCCGTTCCATGAGCATGAAATATTCGGTTGGTTTCTGAAAGAAGGGTTAATTACGGAATTTAATTGATGAAAAAACGTTCTTTCTGTCACCAGAATGACAGTCAATATTCTATGATAACATATCCATAGCATAGAACAATCTTTATTTACTTTATGTTCCATAGAACATAGAAGAGACAACAATCAACAATGGCAAAAGACTACCTCGGTAGACTAGAGGGTGGAAACATGTTCTAGGATGCTGAAGGTACCGGGTTCGAATCCCGGCGAGGTCATGGATGTTGTAAAGTGTATAGGTGATTTAGTAAGAATCTAAAAAGTACATACTTGAGAATGTGTAGATGGACATAGTATCCCGGCACATATAAAGGAAAAAAAAAAAAAAACAATGGCAAAATACCAGGTATGGTCTCTTGATCATAAGGTAAATATAGATCTATGCTATGGATATGTCACCATAAAACATTGATTGTCGTTCTGGTGCATAGACTTAATATTTCTATGTTCTGGTGACAGAAAGATTGCTTTTTCATCAATTAAATTCCGTAATTAATCTCTTTTTCAGGAACCAACCGAATATTTCATATTTACAGAACGGAAAACCGGAAACCGAAATAACCAAGTTGATTTGCGGAACATATCCTTCATAAACTTGACACTATTAACATGAAATCGGGAATCCCAACTTAAATTTCAGCCTAACAAGAACCCATATTTGGAAGGAATTATCTTGTTTGAGGAGCCGAGGCATATTTTACAGATATTTAGAAATAACGCGAACCTTATCATGTCGAATTTGTCCTGAAATTCCCATTCCCTAGTGATAGTAAATTTATGAAGAAAATTGTGGGTTGACTTCAGTTCGGAGATATGGCGTCACTGTTGTGATTATGCCAAATCTGACATTTGCATCGTGAAGGTTGACTTTTTTTTGTGAACGCACTTGGGAAGTCTTGTCAAACGGATGGTACTTGGTACTCGGATTGTTTACTGACACTTGGTTTAATCCACGTTGTGGAACCAGCAGTGTATCAATTTACTCACTTTGACTTTCGATAAATCACTATCTCGATTCACTGGGTTTCGCTGCTCTTCTTATTTGATTGATCCGATGCGAACCAATTCTGCAAAATCGCCCGTGATATACCGTGAGATTTAGACTTACAATCCTTTATTGGCGCACTCAATGCTTTCTTCTTAGTCCCTTAAGCCGGGTTCAGATGAGTGTAATCCGAAGAGCGAATCAGCGTTGCCAACCTAGCTACTTGAAATTACCGTATCTGGTACGAAAAAATTTCCGTATTCGGTGGACTTTTACCGCACACCGTACCAAAGAATGGAAAGCCAAACTAATCAATATTTATTATATATTTACATTTATTCAACAAAACAATACAATTTACATATAATTATTTAACACTCATGCTTGATGAAAAGTAACCATATCTGGAATTTAAGTATCGAAATCAAATTGGTCATCCCCCAGTGCCCCAGTTCTAAACTAGTACTGGAAGAAGATTTTTCCACCTAATTCATTTAGGCGTGCATAGCTTGTGTAGGTGTGAAATTAATACAGTTTACACTTTTTTTACACTGATTCGTTAGAAGTCAGCCGTTTATTGTCTTTGTGGTCAGTTTGTTCCTAGACTTTGTTTTAATCCTGTTGATTTTAATAAATTATTTCGCATTCAGCATTTCCATCCAATACTGAAATTTTAATTCACATCCGGTACCTGTTCAAACACTTGATGAGGTTATGTTATGGTTCATGACAAAGAACGAAATTTTTCCTTCTCTGATATAATTTTTGTGACTTTATTCAACAGAATATATTCCAGGTATCCAGTTTCACGAGATAAATCGAAAAATGTGTTTTTATATAATTTAGAAGTAGTAGAAATATATCTTATTGAAATTACCGTATTATTGATGAACGATTCGGCGAATAGTGTGGACGCACCTCAAGCTCCCCCTCCAATAATACATTCAAATGCATGGTTCGAGTTGAAAACTGAGTCTCGGCGGAGCAGAAGGAGCGCTGTCTGTGTTTTATTGCATTCGCTGTTCGTATTACACTCATCTGGACCCGGCTTGAAGCCGGAGATTCAGATCAAAAATTAGTATCGAGGTAAACGTTTTATCACGCTGAAGAAGCGGTTGATGTGGTTAAATCACCATTTTTGAAGGTAAATACATACTTTAATAGGAATGGGAAAAGTACTCCGAGAATTTTCTGAATGGTCAATTTTGAGTAGAGAAATTTCTCAATGATTTGTGGTAATAGTGAGAATCAATATATCCTGAATTTCAATCGATCCGATCAAAAAATTTTTGATTGATTGATATTCAACTCGGAAGTCAACGTGTAATTCGAATATGCAAAAATGAGTATAAGAAAGTCTTTCATTGCCAAATAAACCGGAAGTCATCTTGTTTACTTTAGTCGATTAATTAATGATTAAATAAATTATTACCTCTATCAAGAACACTCAATACTTAAGAGTGAACAATACCACGTGGTGCTAAATGGGGGTTTTCCCTGAATTTGGGTTATTACTGCAAATGCAAATTTGAACATAATTATTATGGTTTTGATTCATCATTTTCCCAAATTACCTTCAGAAAGTATTCAAAATCAGGTTTCAACATTGGGGTTTGGGATTTGTCATGCATGCACGAAGTGACAACGTTGTTTAGTAGAATTGCTTTTTCTGCTATAGAATAATGAAATATTTATTCCTATTCTGTGGTACACACGTGTTCTTGGTCAATATAACCAAACAATTTTCCGTTTGCGATTTGTCAGTAATATGACAGTCTGTGCTCTTCTTTTTCTATTCCTTGGTCGTTGTGTTCTACTCTAACCAGATCGAAGTATAGCTATCTCTGTTTTCCTAAGCAAAGTAACACATTTGACGTCCTTTTCTTTCCGAGAAAGCTGAATTCGACGTTGCCATATCGTGCACTCATGACAATTCCCTTTAAATGCAAATCCACATTTTTATTTTTCAGTTTTAGATGATCAAACATTTTTTCAAAAATATAATATTGAAATTATATGTTTGAAATGTGATGTTCTGAAGGTTTTTCATGAAAATAACTGCATTTTCGTTTAAAGGAAAAACCCCCATTACGGCTAGGCACCACAGCCATATTCAAGCTTCATTGAAGCTCGTTAATATCTCAAGGTCAGGTCCTGGACGCGGTCTACATGCTTCAACGTTGCCAATAGCCGAGTGAAATATTAGAATTCGGAGAAATTCCGACGTTTATAGGGAAAAAACGGGTTGTCGTTCTACAGGCTTCAGTGAGAATGTTTTGGAATTTTTTTTTGGGCGGTACTGAATTTTTAGTGAAAAGGCGCAATGTTAGGTATTTTCCCATTTTTCACTTTTCAGTATTTATTTTCACGAAATTTCTTGAATATTAAAAAGTAGCAACATTGCGCATTTTAAGATTTTTTAAACCCTTTGGGCCAAAATTTTTTTTTAAAAAAACGAACTCCCTGTTTTATTCGAGGTATTGTTTGCTCTTGAATAATAAACCTTTACTTTTTATACTGATGTCACTTAAACGCACATGGTAGGTTTTTCCAAAGTGGATTACTGCATTATTTCGATATACAATATAGAAATTACCACCATATCATAATGCTCGTAACATGAAGTATACAATAAAATACATATTCCAATTCATGGTCATATGGTCATTCCCATCAATTTCAATATTCGATTCGTCGAACCCGTCCTGCATAAGGAGATATAAACAACATGCACAATAAACATATTAGTATTGATGGCGTTCACACGCATATAAATCACAGATAAATTGGTCGCATCTGACATGGTGGTATCATACAATAGGGTTGTACAATTGCCAGCTAGATCGAAGATCTCTATGCGTTATGATATACCGAAAGTCCATAACGTATACTCCATTCACTTTCATAAACTATCCCGGTTGGCCATGATTTAGGTCTATCAAGTTTTTTTACATAAAACTGACGCAGGTTGGCACTCGTAAAATATCGACAATGTCAAAATAATTCTCAGATACGTTGCCAAATGCCAATTTCTACTCCCAATCTCAACATAATAATCACGCTTGGAAACTAAAAATGCCGAAGGTAGTTTTAATAATAATAATAATAATAATAAGCCTTCATTTTCCAACAGGTGAAATAACCCAATTACAGGAAAAACTATCTCAAATATAACAAACACCTTAATATTAAGAAAAAAAAATTAACAAAAACAAAATGAGAAAAGTACTTATTCTAGGAATGGTTGAATATTACCAGTTTCCTCCAAAAATGCAGCCACTATAGAGCGGGGAGAATCATTGTGGATGTCACATCTGCTTGCTATGGAATGAGGGTTTTTCCTTTAAACGAAAATGCAGTTATTTTCATGAAAAACCTTTAGAACATCACATTTCAAACATATAATTTCAATAATATATGTTTAAAAAAATTTTTGATCACCTAAAACTGAAAAATAAAATTAGGGATTTTTCATTTAAAGGGATTTGTCATGAGTGCACGATATGGCAACGTCGAATTCAGCTTTCTCGGAAAGAAAAGGACGTCAAATGTGTTACTTTGCTTAGGGAAAACAGAGATGGCTATACTTCGATCTGGTAGAGTAGAAGACAACGACCAAGGAATAGAAAAAGAAGAGCACAGACTGTCATACTGTCATATAAATGACAAATCGCAAACATAAGTTGTTTGGTTATATTGACAAAGAACGCGTGTGTGCCACAGAATAGGAATTTCAAAATAATTCTCAGATACGTTGCCAAATGCCAATTTCTACTCCCAATCTCAACATAATAATCACGCTTGGAAACTAAAAATGCCGAAGGTAGTTTAAATAATAAAGCCTTTATTTTCCAACAGGTGAAATAACCCAATTACAGGAAAAACTATCCAAATATAACAAACACCTTAATATTACAAACAAAAAATCAACAAAAACAAAATGAGAAAAGTACTTATTCTAGGAATGGTTGAATATTACCAGTTTCCTCAAAAAATGCAGCCACTATAGAGCGGGGCGAATTTCACATCTGCTTGCTATGGAATGAGGGTTTTTCCTTTAAACGAAAATGCAGTTATTTTCATGAAAAATCTTTAGAACATCACATTTCAAACATATAATTTCAATATTATATTTTTGAAAAAATTTTTGATCACCTAAAACTGAAAAATAAAAATAGGGATTTGCATTTAAAGGGATTTGTCATGAGTGCACGATATGGCAACGTCGAATTCAGCTTTCTCGGAAAGAAAAGGACGTCAAATGTGTTATTTTGCTTAGGAAAAACAGAGATAGCTATACTTCGATCTGGTTAGAGTAGAAGACAACGAACAAGGAATAGAAAAAGAAGAGCACAGACTGTCATACTGTCATATAACTGACAAATCGCAAACATAAGTTGTTTGGTTATATTGACAAAGAACGCGTGTGTGCCACAGAATAGGAATAAATATTTTGTTATTCTATAGCAGAAAAAGCAATTCTACTAAACAACGTTGTCACTTCGTGCATGCATGACAAATCCCAAACCCCAATCTTGAAATCTGATTTTAATACTTTTTGAAGGTAATTTGGGAAAATGATGAATCAAACCCATAATAATTATGTTCAAATTTGCATTTGCAGTAATAACCCAAATTCAGGAAAAACCCCCATTGAATAATCTGCACATGAAATTAATGGGTGATCTAAAACTGGCGTTCGTTCTACCCGCCCTACAGTAGAAAACATCATTACTCCTCGAACCGTATCGGGGCACCAAAAATGACAGATGTTCAAGTAATTCAACACAATCTGTCGAGCCATTCAAAATCTTTTGAACAAATAATAGTGCCTTCACACTGACTCTATGCTCTATGGGTTCTGCTCCAAATCTACTAAGAAGCACAATATTGTTAGAACCTACAAGTGGATAAATGCCGTCTTCTCTCCAAACCAGATATTTGTAGAACCTTCCCTGTACCGATTCAATTCGCTTTCTATGACAGTCATAAATGGGTCTCCAAATAATACTACAATATTCTAATTTGCTGCGATTAAAACTATTGAACAAAACTATTAAGGTGTACAAATTGTGAAATCGCCTGCCATTACGAATGATGAATCCATAAGTTTTACTCACAGAAGAAATGAGCTGATTCAAGTGAGGCACAAAAGAACACTGGCTGTCACACAACACTCCCAAATCTCTATACTCAGTTACACGGGATAATACATGATTATCGATTTGGTAATTATGAAGAATCTTGTTAGCTTTTTTAGTATATGACATTGCATAGCACTTAGAAATATTCAGCGACAGCCTATTCACTTCACACCATCTCGAAAGTGCATCAAGCGCCCACTGCAATCGAAGGCAATCAGCAATTGAGCGTATCCTAAGGAAGAGCTTTAAATCATCAGCGAACATCAAAATAAAGATGTCCACATCATCGAGAATATCATTTATGAACAGGAGAAAGATCAAAGGTCCCAAGTTAGAACCCTGAGGAACGCCGGATGTAGCACAGAACTCAAAAGATCGAGATTGCTCTATCTCCACAAAACACACTCTTTCACTCAAGTAAGACTCCATCAATGAGGCCAGCCTGTTTCCGAAACCGAATATGAGCCTCAGTTTATTCAACAAAATTCTATGATCGACCTTATCAAATGCCTTTTGAAAATCCGTATAGATTACATCCTCTTGTTCAGATTTATCCAAGGAACTTAACACTTGTTCAAAAAAGCATGCTAGATTAGTACAGGTGGATCTTTTTGGCATGAAACCATGTTGATTGATGTTTTGATGAAGCTGAGACAAAATATCAGGAAGTGCTATGAATAATTGAAATCTGCTTTTTCTGATGGTAACCCTGAGAATTTGGAATCAATAATTTATCAAAAGCTATCCAACATTTTCATACTGGAGTATTTCAAGTTGTGCAAAAGATATTAAAATGTCTTCTGTAGGAATTCCATAGGTTTGTCTGTTCGATTTGAAGTTTTATCGTGGGGTTATTCGAGTACTTTTATTTTTTTTTTTCGAATGAACTATCACAAAGTAACGGACTACTCAATCCATTATTTTCCAGTGAAATTTCAAAACTCTATTCTTGATTTCCGTTCAAAAAATAGCAAAACTGAATCTTCCAACCATGTTTATATACGTGAAATATTTTCAGTGTTAACAAAAAAAAAGTTTCTTCAACATTTGCCAGGTCTTTGGAATTATTGAATTCATATAATATTTTCTCAAATTCATTTTTTTCCCAAAGTAAATTTACATTTTGAAAAAACGTAATTACTACTACCTCTATGTATAGAGGACAATGTTACGTAGTTATCTGACAGAAAAATGACTATAACCTAACCTTTTCAAAATATACACGGTGAAATGTGTCAGAATTTCATGGCCAATCAGGATAGTTTATATATAAAAGTGAATGGAGTATATGTCAGACAATGGCAGGCATAATATTTTTGTACTCACTATTGGGTGTCTACTTTGTGAAATTTCACACTTAGATATTCCTTTTCTCAACAAACAGAGCCCATTTGGAATTTCCGAATATTGATCAGCACAGAAGCACCTATGACTTTTTAAGATCATAAAACGCTAAATTATGCCATTTTTCGAGAATTCAGTAGAGCCTAAGTAAGTAGAAAAGTTATAAGCTGTAAAAAGGCCACTTTGACGTCCACTCTTCTTCGTATACTCTGAGGCTGAGGTTTCTAGGATACAGGGTGATTTATTGGTTTTGGCAGAACCTTTGTGGATGACTATTACTCGTGAACCGTTCGACGTATTAAATCAGGCAAGCATTGTCATTTTAAGCCAACGAACGGCCGACCGTTAACACGATAACTTCCGAAAGAAACAACTTAGAAACTCGATATTTGTAGATTAGGTTCTAACCTTAATAACCTAGGTGTTGAAAAGGCTATTATAAATAAGAAAAGATTCGGCACTCTAATGCAGTTAGTTCTTATATAAATGCACCAAAAGGTATATTTAGCCAAGGAAGGATTTATAAGAACTAACTTGAATAATCTACAGAAATTCTCTCATTCCCAATAATACAAAATGTAAGCATTCCTTCAGGGTCCCTTCGTCTATACATTTATATAATGTAAACATTCTGAATGGGCATTTCTGCTTCGAGTCGACTATATCAATTCGTTATGTAAGAATTTATTAGCTGGGAATGGACCACAAGTAAACCTAACAACTTTGATTTAATGCGACTTAATTTTTGAACATTCAGCGCGGACTGAAAAACCAACACTAGGTCGATAGTCGATAGATTCCCTTGTGCGCCCGTAATCGTGCGTACGGAGGGCCGGACAAAATCGATTTTGACACCGGATTCGTCATCAGCGAGTTCAACCTAGTCGTTTGAGACCATTTTTGGCTCAAAGTTCGAAAATTACAGATATTGAATTGCCTCGAAACCATCGTCAAATTTATATATTGGACACCTATTAACTGAATGTTCTATTGTTTCCTCTTATTCTACGCATTCGACCGAATTTCACTTGAAGAGGAAACTATTAAAACGACCACGACGGGTTCTGAGTCGATTCAAAATGCACTAAATTTTCCGAGGAAGATTAAAACCAGGAACTTTTTCTGAAGAATCGCTGATCAAACCTTTGTTGATGATGAAAACTTTACACGAATTCCATTCCTATCGCCAAATTTCTTCGTCGCTTTTATTGGAATAAAGAAAATCGTTAATCCATAAAGGTTTACGAGATTTCAATCTAGCAATTTTAGAATCCGAAATATTACACATGATTGGGAAGAAATTCGGAAAGGAATGATATTTATCCCAAGACTTTATCACTACAACCTGTCTACGAATATGGGACGGTACAATATTTGAAAGAACTGGGGGCCAATTCTTGAATCTCGATCAAGAATTGAAGAGTATTACAATTGCCATATGTTTGCGTAGATTTTCTTAGTGAAGTATAAACAAAATAAAGACATCACCGGCGCATGGATCCGAACGTCAATCGACAATCGAATATTATATCTCCTATACTCCGTACCTCTCGTCGAAGGAAACGGTGGTAAGGTTATGTTTATATTTGAATTTGAAATTTCTCGATATCTGGCATTCAGTCTATTTCTTGATTATTTGCTTGAAAACATAGCCAAACTGACGAATAGAAATCTCACAAATTTTGTAGATGCTCGAGAAAATCGATATAAACATATGACAATTGTCATACTCTTCTTGATCGAGATTCAAGAGTTGACCCCCTGGAAACCACTGTAGAGGTGTAGTAGATCTTATGGTCCCACTGATAATTCTCATCAAATTATGTACAGTTATCGCGGAATGCCCTGTTGAACAATTTGGCGCTCGAATATTGTAAAATTTTTTCATCAAAATTATTTAAATTTCAGCTCCACTTGACCATTGTTGAATATGCTGTCTTGACTGTTCAAGAACTTCTCTTTTTCATGATTCTCACCTTCCTCTTCGAAATATTTCATGTGTCTGTTCCATATCTGGTAGTAGTTCTATTGTTTCCACGATTCAACTACTATCATCAAGGAAAATCAGGATAATTTAACGATTTATCTTATCTCTTTACTGAGCATGAGCATGTTCTTCAAACCTACGCACAGGAAATCTGTTTAGGGCGCTTCAAGCAAGGTTCCCATTTGGAGAGACACTTCTTGATAAAAACCAATTTTGTCGGTCGGAAATCGACAATTCAAACACAAAGTTTCCACTTTACAACCGTTGCATTGATGCGAGGTAGAAGCGCCAACTATAGAGCAAAGTCGTAAATAATTCTTCCCAGACAGGCTCAATAGATTGTTGGATCACCAGAAGATCTATTTGAATAGAAATTCACACCGTGTTGTTGGGACCTCCAGTAAGAGTCAACGAACCATCAATTTCAGAGAATTGAATAATAGAGATTGTGGAACACTTTGCTTTCTATTCGCGAAATATTCGGAAATAATTAAACATATTGACAGTTTGGGGAAGAAGCTAAAATCTGTCGCATTCAACCTGAGGATAATTAGTCTATATTTAAATACGGTTTCTATCAAAATATTTTATTTCTCTAACTTTGACAGTTTGATGCTGTTTGGTCTGATTTTCTATGGTGCGTGTTTTCACACGCAAGAGGATTTCCTCTTACAGAAGAGAGTTGTCATAATTGTCTTTGAGCTCAGCTACAGGGAATTAGGCAAGTGAGTTTTCAAAAAAAAGAACGAATATTGATCATATACGCACTTTATATTTACGAGGTGCTCATTTACATGTTTAAAAATTTAGAACAGTATGCAGCTCATGACATTCATATAATACTAGAAATACTAATATCTGTTACCCCAAACAAAGGCTTACTGTCACTGAGAAACATCCAACTCATGCATGTATCAGAATGTTCAATAGACTCCCAGAAAATTTGAGAAAATTTTCAAATGTCGAAGTTTTTAAAAAGAGCTCGAAAGAGGTGTTAATGACACTGGAACCCTATTCTATCAGTAATTATTTAGATGGAAAGGATGTCATGTTTCTAAATTTGTTGCTTATTTTCCTTATTTTTGTGACGTTTCATTTAATGTACACTTATACAGGGTGAGTCTTTAAGTTGTACATAAATTTTAACCATAGATTCCTCTCATCAAATGAAACACATCATTTTTCCAGATTCTGCTCCAGCAAAAAGATACAGGCTGTTTAAATTTCCAAAAAAATCAGTTTTTTTTTGTAGTTTTGAAATGGTAACTCCGAATGAGATTAATTCTGGTGTGAAGTTTTCTATAACTACGACACATATTCTTCAGTAATTCTTTCATCCTAATTCAAACAGTTTCCGAGTTATAGAATAGAATAGAAATATTTATTCACAATCACAGTCATTGCATTGTACATAGGTAATACAAACAATAAAAGGAAAGCAAGTCAATAATCAATAAGTCTACAATCCTGCATTATCCAAAAACCCCTTTACAGAATATGGTTCACAACTTATAATCAGTTTGTAAACTTCCCTCTTGAAAGACCCAAGGTTCGTAAGTTCTTTAATTTCCTTTGGTAGCGATTCAAAAAGTCTTATCGCCATGTAGAACATATTTTTTTCAGTCAGGCTTCGGGAATGCAACGGATAGAAGTACTTGATTTTTTGCCGATTCATAAAACTATACGAAATTAGCATGAAGAATGCAGATGAAGTTTATCTTTAGGAGAATCTTCAATCATTTTAAAATACTTGATTATTCTCTATAATTTCTCCTTGAACTTTGAATATTATAAAATCGCATGAAAATTCGAAAAATTACTTTATATTTATGGATCAGCCCCTGATCTAGTAAAGAAAGTAAATCAAGCTGGGTTCACGTTTATCCGGACCATAGAATACACAGAAATATTCATCTATCTATTTCGCATGGAACTAATATTAGGTATATGCTATTTCGTGACCAGACCACAGACGTAGTCCCTGTCTATGGACTAGACTTTCCATAACATTCTAGAGAATGTTTCTAGGTTAGTTGGTTGATTTCAAATAATTCATCATTAAATTTAGTGAAAAAAGTATAATTATGGAGTTTTCAATATAAAAATGGACGAGGATGGAATTGTGTAT
This sequence comes from Myrrha octodecimguttata, assembly GCA_958510865.1. Taxonomy (NCBI): domain Eukaryota; kingdom Metazoa; phylum Arthropoda; class Insecta; order Coleoptera; family Coccinellidae; genus Myrrha; species Myrrha octodecimguttata. The sequence continues at coordinate 67,793,426 of OY294060.1, forward strand.
AATCTTATTGTGAAATGAAATTGGATATTGCATGAACATCAGGTTGAACATCAGTGTTTCAAGTTAAGTTTGGTGAAATGTTTCCCTTGCGATAATTTCGCAAAAAGCACCAAATCATAAGAATTAAGTGGTAAATGATTTTTTTTCAATCTTGTTTCTTTGAATATCAAACCTTGGATTGGTTATTCAAGAAAACAGATCACCTAAGGGATATCTGTGGTGAACTTGAAAACAAAGCGCAGGAGTGTATTAGCCCATTAAGAAATAAACTGCTCCACAAGAGTTAGGGATATCGTATTCAATCGTTTTTAAAAGTATGTAATCTTCGAGAAAATCGCTGTAAAATCATTTAAAACTCATTTAATCTCATCATTTAATTTCTTCAATCTGGTCGCCTTTTTTCTGAAGTTTGGTTCCTTGCATATGCTTCATGAATGTTCTTATTTCGAAATGAAGTCAGTTTATCAACGGCTTCGATTTGAAACGAGATGCCAAGACGTAAATTAACAAACCCTGAGGCTAATAGGGCTATCGAAATGCTACAGGGTGGCCTAACTCAGGTTGTTGTAGCGGAATGGCTCCAAGTCAGCCAAAGTGTGATATCTCGACTTTGGAATAGGTTCAGGGAGACAGGTTCCGTGTTGGAAAGACCAAGGCTTGGTGGGCGACGAAAAACAACACCTGCTCAGGATAGTTTCATCACCGTTTCGGCGAGAAGAAACCCTACATCTACGTGTAGAATGCTACGGAATACTCTTCAAAATGCAGATGGGGTCCAAGTTTCCATCGAAACCATCATACGACGTTTGAGAGGGGTGAATCTAGGTTCTAGACGTCCATTAAGAGGAGTTCCATTAACACGTGACCATAAGCGTCAAAGACTGGAATGAGCAAGGCAACAAATCAATCGGAACGATCAATGGCGTAGTGTCCTTTTCACTGATGAATCCAGATATGGACGATTTTCAGATTCTCGAAGAATAAGGGTATGGACAATCCCACGCATACCCCGTAATCGTCGCTATGTCCAAGAAGTCCATCCATTCCGAGGGGGTAGTGTTATGGTATGGGCAGGGATATGTTTCAACGGGCGCACAGATCTACACATTTGTCCTGGGAATATGACCGCCTTACACTATAGGGAGCATGTCATTGACAATGTTGTGCCAAATTTTCACGCTGCTATTGGTGGAATTTTTCAATTTCTAGACGATAACGCTAGACCGCATCGTGCAGCCATAGTTGAGAATGCGCGCGGGGAGCTTGGTATTCCACATTTACCAATACCTCCGCACTCACCAGAATTGAATTGCACAGAACATGCATGGGATATGCTCCAAAAAGATAAGATAATCATCAACCTACCCCAGAATCCTTAAATGATCTGAGAGTGCTTCTGCCCCGATTATGGAACCAAATTCCTCAAGAAATGTTCAACAACCTCGTGTGTAGTATGCAAAGAAGATGTCGAGCTGTTATTGATGCCCGTGGAGGCCATACATTGTATCGATAATCTTAAAATGCTTTAATTCTCTGGAAATAAAATTTCGTTATTTCACTCGATTTTTCTTAACCACCCTGTATACGCTGCAGACCTAGAGGCTAAAATTAATTTGCAACTTGAAATCATATTAATATAAATTTTCATCACAAAAATCTTATTTTGACTATATTTTTTTGGAATTTAAGTCAATATCCCTAACTCATGTGGAGCAATTTATTAAAATGCTCATAACTTTTTGCCTGAGCCAAATCTGGAAAAATGGCCAATGAAATAAGTTATTTTTTGATGAGAGGAATCTATGGGTAAAGTAATGTATAACTTAAAGATTCGCCCTGTATGTATGTAATATGTGGCATTCTCTGAAATAAATTGAAATTAATATTATTATTATGGACTATGTAACTCGGTGTCAGGGCGGTCATATGCCGGAAATCATATTCGAAACCTAAATGTCATGAAATCAACTTTCAAATTATAATAATACAAAATGAATTCCGGCAATATTTCTGTCTTGTATTATTATTCGAAGCTCTCAAGCTCTCAAAAAAAACACCTTTTAAATGAGTAGTTTTCATTATCAGCAATTACCATAGTTCTACTGTTCCTTTTAATTTCGTTCGTTTATCGCAAGATGGAATGGAGTCAATTAGTCCAGTGAGTCCAGTAACTAGCAAACAATTGGACTCGACGCTTCCAGACCAGCTGCTTTGATTCTGAACCGTACTTGTTAGTCTATCTCGTGTGTGGTCCCATCTCGTGATCGCTTATACAACTTGCCTTCCTGTATTAAATACAGCGTGCACTTTTTATGGCCATAAAGACACTGACGAATCAAGAATGTGTTGATATCAAGGAAATATAAAAATATGATTCTAACAGCCACAATATCATTTGTCTATTAGTTTTATCTTCTACATTCCTTCTTTATTGAAGCTGCTCTACTGCATTCTGCTCGTTAAATTGACAGAGAATTCTGGAATATAATGAATAACCGTTATCTCTGTTGAATTAGTCGTTAAATTCAATCTGATGCGCTTCGTCGCTGTAGGTAAAAGGAAGAATGAGATGATTTGAATGAGAATTTTAGAAAAGAACAGAAGTTAATTAAGGACATTTTACGTATCGAAGGCAACAGTTTGGAGAAGGAGCGCAGCGACTACTGCAATAGGTCTCTTGCATGAATTTTTTTTATCATTGGAATCAAATATTCCATCCGTAAGACTACTACAAAACTTCAACCGCCGTCAGATATTTCAATTTTCAACGAGAAAATAATCTTTCAAATTTGGCTCCGCATATCGGCTTCTGTGACGTACCTGGATATATCCACTCTCTCCCTCTTCTCGTGTACCTTTCTTTCTATCAAGCCAATAGACAGCGTCGGCTGTATCGATCCGTGAATCGTACAATAACGAGTGACGTAGAGGGCGATCTGACGCGTTTCTCCCGCTTCGAGTCCCGGTCTGACCATTTTAAATAACGAATTATTCAAAATTCGCGAATTGTTGAAGTGTGTGATAGCATGCATTATGATTTTGTATCGATATTGGGAAGTTCTGCGAAGATGCCAGCGCCCTAACGGTTAAATTTGGAACCTGTCCAAGCTGGTAGTTTTATGTGAGCAGAGCTTGAATATTTAAAGAAATTATTATAATTTTGTGTGAGATTTCTTGAGAAGGAACTTTTCGTTTGGATCACGATATAAAATCGTGCTTTAAATCGTGGAGGATATATTCGGTGTTATTTCAGTGTATGTTGCTTGGTGGATCAAAATGAACCAATATCTAAGTTTACTTGAATTTCTGGAAAAATGGGCACCTCAATAAGTAATTCAAGGACTATTATTAATGTGAAGAAGTGCTGAATGCAGGCTATATTATGTGGTAAATCTAGAATGCGACCAAATGATATGACTTGTTCTCTTTGTTTATAAACGAGTGAATCAATAAAATGAAAACAAATTTTCTGCTTTAGTTATTTTGCATCGTATTTCTGAAGAAAAGGAAACAGATAGACATAAAATTGATTTTATTTTCATATTACAGCAGCTCAAGATACACATACAAAATGAAAATTGTCACAGCTGGTTCAACCTACCTATATAGAAATGAAAAATATTAATGTATGTATATGAATAACTTCAGCTATTATCAACTATAACAGTATATCTAGTTTTTGTCAGGTTTTCAACCAGATCACTCTTTTTGAATATGATACTTCCGATTCGAATATTCGCCTTACGCGTTTGATCTGTACGACGGCCCAAAGTTGACCCAAATTTCGAAAATTTCTCACCAAATCCGGAATATTTTCCAAACCGAATCAGTTACGCAAAATCTAATTACAGATTCGTAATCTACGTGTTCGAATCCATAATATATGATGTGCATATTGTCATAGCTTCAAAAATAAAATTTCGCACGGAATCGCTAAATCTTACCCCCCACCCCTCTGCGCTTTGATTATTCGCGGTTCTTTATGAAAAATTTTCTAAATCCCAAATAAATTTTTTTTTTCGAAAATCGTCGACCTTGTTATCGTTTCCTATTAAATCGAGGTCGTAGATCACGAATATGTCATTAGAAATCGTCTAGTGACAACCGTTTAGAAATTATGGCGGAAATAGTGAAAAAATTTCGAAATTTTGGTCAACTTTGAGACGTCGTGCCGACCAAAATAATGAAGCTGGGTGATGTCGAATTTTTTTATGTGCAGTTCGATCCTTTATCTATGAATTAAAACAGATTTCATCGTCCTACTCTCATCGAGTCGGTAATAATGATTTTTTGAAAAAAGGTCCAAAATTTTGGAACTTCAAGGACCTCTCACGTCCAGGACGATTTTTTTAAAAAATATCTGACCTTATATTCTTGTTCTACGCCCTCGAATTAGTAAGTGTGCCAAATTTCACGGCGATAGGAGTCGGAAAATTATTTTTCGAAAATTGAGATTTTCTTAAGGGTAACCCCTTAAAATTTTACCAAAAATCGAAAGTTCTCCGATCGACCTGAAATTTGAAACATATACTAATTCGAGGGCGTAGATTAAAAAAATCCAATCAGAATGTTAGTGGAGAGTCTGGTTCGTTTTTTATGGCCAGAAGAAAATCGAAAAAATTGGACCTTTTTAAAAAAAATCATAATTTTTCAACTAGAGGACCTTCGTCTATAAAATAATTGGCTACGTACTCACAAAGGACCCAGATATAACCAAAAAAATTCGATATTGTCCAGCCTTACGCGTTTGATCTGTACGACGGCCCAAAGTTGACCCAAATTTCGAAAATTTCTCACCAAATCCGGAATATTTTCCAAACCGAATCAGTTACGCAAAATCTAATAACAGATTCGTAATCTACGTGTTCGAATCCATAATATATGATGTGCATATTGTCATAGCTTCAAAAATAAAATTTCGCACGGAATCGCTAAATCTTACCCCCCCACCCCTCTGCGCTTTGATGTTTATTCGCGGTTCTTTATGAAAAATTTTCTAAGTCCCAAATAAAATTTTTTTTCGAAAATCGTCGACCTTGTTATGAACTTCCGATACTTCCAGGGGTTTTGGATTGGTTTATATGATCATTTTGGAAATTAAATAACTGAAATCATCATTCCTACTCTGAATTAGCGCTTCTATTGAGAAATTAGTGATTAGTGACAACAGTACTTTGTATACTTTCACCTACTTCATTTCCGTCCTTGCTTTAGCTAATTTAATGGAACAAAATTAACGTATATTTTACAAAATCAAGTTATTCACGCCTAGCGGTAAACTATTTCTGAAAAGAATGTCACGAAATTCGTTATGCTTTGAGCTGACGTGATGGTTTTAATTTTCGTGTTTTCCAATTCGTTTAGTCCTCAGTTTTTTGAGAAACAGAGTGACTCACTGTTTGAGTTGAGCTTCTTTCATCAGTTGATTTGAAACGTTGGAGTTAGTTGTAGATTATTGACACGAAGACTAATGCTGAATTTCGGAGAAACCTTCAAGCTGTCATGTTTCAACTGAATACAAGATTTCACTTCAATTGGGTCTAATACACCCTGTGTTTTCTCAATATTTCCTCAATTACAGATAATGATCTTTAAACAAGATGTGTTGGATGGCTTCTATGTTGGAAAAAGTGATATTAGAATTTTGGGATTTTATCCTGAAGCCAGGATAAACTGCCATTTTTTTTCTCAGATTTGTTTCCAGGAAGCCAAATTGAGATTAATGAACTGTACATCGATTCCATTTTTGCGGAAACCTGAAAATATTTATTTTCGAGTATGTTTCCAAAATTTCTTATTATAGAAATGTTAGAGTGAAAGTTAAAGGAAATAAAATAATAATCAGAATAATCCAATTTCTGAGAGTTTTTCTTCGATAGGGAACGTGATAGGAATGAATCTATCTGGTGAATATTTATCCTAATGGAACAATTAATTAATTCATCAATTCAACTTCCCTGAAATTGGATCCTAAACTTATTGGTAGTTGAGTGTTTAATTCACTTCATGTCCAACTGTTACATTGTTGATTCGAACTAATAAACTAATTAAGATAAACAATAGACAATCACACATGGTATTTAAGCCCTCAATAACAATCCCATTGTTTTCGTTGCCAATGACATTTTCATTGCGGGGAACGCGAAACAAAATATCTAACTGGGAAGAAAAGTTTAGGGTCACACCTAATCTTAACTAGAGTATAGAATTTTAACGAGTACATAAAAAAATGATGGTACAAGCATGAGAAAACCTATCAATTGTCTAATTATGTGGAGAAATGAAATTAATTGATTACAAAAACATTAAATTTTATATTTTGTTAACAAAATCTTTATATTTTTATGAACTGAGACTGCAGGAAACCTGCAATCTGCCGTGATAGGTTGAAGGCCAACCAGAAAGCATTACGTCACAGTTTGGTAAACATTACTTGGTCGCGTACATGATGTAAAAAACATGGTGTGCTCATCTGAAAGGAAGATGACGTCAGCAAGATTGGAATACAAGCATCGATTTCAAGCGATGGACCAAAAGCTACGGTCATAGTAACGGTTATCCAAACTGACATATAGGCAAAGGATAATCTGTCAATTTTGATAACCGAAACTATAACCAGAGCATTTGGTCCATCACTTGAAATTGATTATTGAAATATATATTCTGTGCTTCGAATTTTAATGAAAAAAGTGACGTCATCATTGGTAAATATGATCACAGATGAGCAGATGAGCACACCATGTTTTGCTTACATCATGGTCGCGTACATTCCGTTTGAATTTCGACAATCTCTCATTCTGAATCTGTGCTCTGTAGCATTTTATGCTCCCTGCCAAATACTCTCAGTTAGGTATTGCTGAAATCAACTTCTATAACGATGAAGCAAGGATACCTTAAGGTGGATAGTTCTTAAATACTTAAAATTGACCTGTTTGATTCTGAGAGCACTACTAGGACAGTCATGATTCAAAATCAACAGTTCTCGCTGCTACGTAAAGATGAAATTTCATGTTTATTGACAACGAGAAGAGTTTCTCGGAAAAAAAATAGATAATCTTCAACATTAGGACATAGTGGCGGTAAAACAACCGATCAGCATTTTGGACTTGCGTTTAGCTCCCAAATTTCAATCATATCCAATATTCCTTCTTTAGGGCCAAAAAGACAAATGTAGGCATGAACAAAACAATCACAATAAACAGACCATGAGACCAACCTCAAGATTATATCAATTGTTCAGAGAAAAAACATGTGCTGTTCCCATCAAGCATGAATATTTAATTATAGTAATTTTGGAAATCATCGCCACAAAGACGCTATCAGGAATGTCAAATATAGCATAGAGGCAGGTAAACGTCAAAATTAAATAAACACTAACTTTTAGAGAGGACCTGAAAGTCCAAGCTATTTTATAATATCTAACTTGATATTACTTAAGTGAAAACGGTGAGAACAGTTTGAAAAGAATAAGATGATCTGTCAATTATTCATGTTTATAGGAATTGGTTTCTCGGAGAAGAACAGAGCTCCAGCAATAATATGTAACATAATCACAAGGACGAATATCCGTCGATAACTCAACAAATATTCCCCCTTGATCAGAGCTAATCATCCAATCAACCAAAGGACAATGACAAAAGAATGAACGTCATACACATCGATCAAAGTATTCTGCACTCGAAGGTGAGACTCGCAAGATGCTTCTGGCAGATGGCGCGCTGTATTTTGTATACTGCAGCGGTCCTTCTGAAAGGCAACAAGTATCGAGAGAACTCTCTGCGGTTTATCCAAGTTAAGTTGACCTGACGATCAATAACAATTGTGAAACAGCTGTAGTCATTCTACTTGGATCCGCTTCTTCAGTGTAGGTGTTTTGGTTGATTGGATGATTAGTTCTGATCAAGGGGGAATATTTGTTGAGTTATCGACGGATATTCGTCCTTGTGATTATGTTACATTCATGTTTATATTATTTTGAGGTATACGCATGATCATTTTTACATCATGCGTATGATGTAATTAAAACATGGCGTGCTCATATGTGATCGATTTACCAATGATGACGTCACTTTTTTCATTCAAATTCGAAGCACAGAATACATATTTCCTTGTATTTTAATCATACTGACTCACTTTTTTCCAGATGAGCCCACCATGCTTTTTCGTTTGTTCGTTGTACTTGCTTGAACTACACTAACTCCACTGATACCTATCGGTGTGTTTTGTTGTAAACCTGCTCTCTGTTCATTGCTGAAATGTTGAAAGTTAGTTTAGTCATAGATTACGGGAGATTTTCTTCTGTGATAGTTAGGCGCGCGCAATTTTAGTGCGTTATGCGTAAATTATGAGCATAGACAACTGATGTTGTCTCTGGTACTATTCCGTTGTCTAGGTATCAATCACTTGCTTGAGATGGTCTACTTTCTTCTTACGTTTATTTGCTGTATTTGAACGATCAGAATTCTTTCCGTGACGACTTTTGAAAACCATCACGACAAATCAATATAATCACATAACGTCGAAATGATAGCGAAAACGAAAGAGGCACAGAATTTCGTCGTCTTGAATTTCCGTAAAATCATCTATCATATTTCTGTGAAAATCAATGATCAGATTGAACTAAACTCATTCTGTTATCTGTGACTACACTTAACTAAACTTAGCTTTAGCTGCACCGAGAGAAGTCAGTGAGTTTGGTATTATGGTCTGTTCCTTGTGATTGTTTTATTAAGTGTTCTCGCTGAATGTCTGCTTGTATCCACATTTGTCTTTTCAGTCCTGAAGAAGGAGGAATATTATACCTCCGAAACGTAGGCAAATTGATTGAAATTTGAGAACTAAATACATATATTCCGAATTTCTGTTAAGTTTCATTTAAATCGAATAGATATGTACCAAACTGATTATAACGAAGTTTTTCAAAAGCAGTCATAACTATTTCAGTAGTTCGACAAGGAAATAATTAACTTTTATGTGAAATTTACCGCGTCCATATCGTGTAATGCTATTGGTATTTTAGGGCTGTGGTAAGATTACTCACCAACTATGCATCGGTGTGTGCTGGTAGCTTTATTCAACACCACGCCGATGTGGAAATAAATTTAAATTGTATATCGCTTGATATGAATCACCAGTTCTAATGAAGAAAAGGAAAATCATATTCGATATGATATAAATGCATTTTAAATTTACGATGCAGTAATAACCGTATATAATTGTTATTATGGGTGGATATTCAATCGAAGGCAGGAGGCGATAAGCTTACTGTCCAGATATCAACTTACTTGCTTATGGAACTTAGGGGAATTATAATTTATAGAATATTTATGTCGTGAAATCCAAAATTATGGGATTTATTGGAATTCCAGAAATATCGTACGTTTTTCTTATAAAAACAATATGTATATATTTTTTTGAGAACGAGCATTACATTCTTTGGTATATTACAGTGTTAGCAGAGGAAATGTAAACGGGGTACCATACATTTTTCCGTATGATACTAGAGCACAGATAAAACCTCAGCAAAAACTCTGTCTCCCCGTATAAGTGTTGTAATTTGTTTGAAGAACATGGATGGCATCTTTTTCATTGGAAAATAATTTTTGCGTCATCATGAATTTATTTTGACATAATATCTGAAACAGAAACACAGATTTTCAGTATTGACACTCGTAATTGAAGTTTCTATGCCCTCCCTGTAACATACAACTTCCTATTTCGAAGCTACAGAAGTACGGCGAAGCCAAATAAGATCATAGAGGGTTGCCAATTTGAATCGATTGAGACTGCACTGTTGTTCTTTCAGGTGCACGGTTCTATGGTTCAGGTCGTTGCTATTTGTCGCAAGGAAGACATTTTTCTGCTTGTTTGATCTTATCTGAAATAATTGACTTCCCGTGAAGGCGAGCCAGTTGTGATTCCAATTACAATACGTCCGTTCTGATGTGCATTCAATCGTTTTTCGTGTCTCTTTTGTTTCTGGGAACATGGATGCGTCGATTGTACTTGAAGACTCGTTTTCAATTTTTTTTTGAGTTATTCGATAATGAACTTCAAGTAAGAATTTAAGGAGGAATGAACAAACTTTTGAGATCAATTCAACTTCTGAATTATACAGGGGGAGACATTTAAAATGAGTCGGTTACATATTTACGATGAATCTAATAGTTTCCCGGATTGAGCGTTAAACCGTTAAAAATGGACACTCGGTATATCTAAAATTCACAGTAATAATATAGAAAGTTCAACCTAAAATATTGAATAAATATTCAGGGAATTATCTGGCGTATTGGACCCATTTATTAATTCATCCTTAGTATCCAAGACTCAAGTTATTTCAGAAGGTATTGCTCACGACCGATTTTTAAACAAAATAAATTCAGAAACAACAACTCATTGAAAATGGGGCTAGAGTTGTTAAATATCGACTTGAAGGCTTTCGCGGAATTTCAGGAGAGGTTGATTAGATTTCAGTGGAATTTGGCACAAACCTCAGAGTCAGTATTTAACAACAATGTTCCAAATTTCAATTCGATCCGATATGTACTCTCAGAGATATAAGGAAAAAAAATTTCAAAAAGCACTGCCGTGAAGGCAGCAACTTTTACGCGCATGTTCAATGTCGATGAACGCTTCAGCAACGAATTTGAACGTGCGAGCAAAAGCTGCTGCCTTCACGGCAGTGCTTTTTGAAATTTTTTTCTGATAAATTACTGGATTTCAATTCGATCATATCTGTATTTTTGGACATATTGTAAAAATAAAATTTTGAATGGGTATATCTACGGAATCATTGGGTGGATTTTACCCATTCACGAATTCGACCTGCGTAATTAAGCCCCAAACCTACTCTACAAATATCGAGTTTCTAAGTCGTTTCTTCCGAACTTCCGAAAAGAAACAACTCAGAAACTCGATATTTGTAGAGAAGGTTTGGACCTTAATTACGAAGGCCGAATTCGTGAATGGGTAAAATCCACCCAATGATTCCGTAGATATACCCAATCAAAATTTTATTTTTCCAATATTTCCAAAAATACAGATCAGATCGAATTGAAATCCAGTACTTCATCGAAAATAACAGTTCGAAGTTTCATACAGAATTTAATGAGGATGATATGATGAGAAAATCATAGAAATTTTTTTATTAAAATTGTTCTAATAACACGATTATCACGAAATTTTGCATAAAGTTGTCTTTCAGCATCTTAAAACTAGCTGTGAAGTTTAATCAGGACTGAATCAGTATTTCTCGAGTTATCTCGAAAAAATCAACGATATCGAGAAGAAAACCTCGAAATTTGAGATATTTTTTCCCGATATCTTCAAAACTTATGATCGTATCGAACTGAAATTTGGTACACTGCTATGAAATTAGAAGGTCGAAGTGTGAGTATAATTTTTTTCGGATATGATGAATGGTTTCCGAAAAAAAAAAATTTTTTGGAAAAAAATTTCGAAAAAATTTTTTTTACTGACAATATGATCCTGACGAAATTTAGCTCAAAGTTGCGCGTCAATGTACTACACCTAACTGCCAAGTTTGAATCCAATCGCTCAGGTTGTTTCTGGAATAAAAAATAAATAACTTCAAAACTTCAAATGCCTATAACTCCGAAACTATTCGATCGATTTGGCCCATTAACGAACTTAACCGCGGCATTCTGATGCGCAACCTATCCTGAAAGTTTCAAGTTGCTAGCTTGCTTCTGTCGACAGTTATCGTGTCTACGGCCGGCTGGCCGGCCGGTCAGAATCGATTTTGACACCGGATTCGTCATCAGTGAGTCCAACCTAGTCGTTTGAGATCATTTTCGGCTCAATCATCCAAAATTACAGACATTTGGACAAAACGATAGCACGCTGTTCCCCTATAACATGCGCGCAAAAAGTGTGCCAAATTCCGTTGTTATTTGAAATTTTAAAGTTATTTCCGCAATATCTCAAGAAGTACGAATGCAATCAGATTGAAACTTCGTAATCAGGTGGAGATTACAAACACGCAACTAGGTGCAAAATTTCGTGTTGATCTAATAGTTAGAATTTGAACAAGCGCGTATCCTGACTCCACGTCAGTGCTTTTCAAGCCGTTAGGCCGATTGTAAACACAAAAACTTCCGGAAGAAACTATTTAGAAACTCGATATTTGTAGAGAAGGTTTGGGCCTTAATTACGAACGTCGAATTCGTGAATGGGTGAAATCCGCGCAATGATTCCGTAGATATATCCATTCAAAATTTTATTTTTCCAATATTTTCAAAAATTCAAATTAGATCGAAATGAAATCCAGTAATTTATCGAAAAAAAATCTAGAAAAAAGTGCCGTGAAGGCAGCAGCTTTCACGAGCGTGTTCAAATTCGTTGTCGAAGCTGTCATCTACATTGAACATGCACGCAAAAGCTGCTGGCTTCACGGCAGTGCTTTTCTAGACTGTTTCAAATTTTCATCGAAATTTTACTAAGGGTCTAGACCCCCCAAATACGCTATATTTGGCTTATTTTCAAGAATTCTGTGGAACCTACGTGTAGGTTTTTGCTGTGAAGTTCTTGAGCTCGTTGGTGTGAATGATAAAAAGCACACTCATCAATTCTTTCTTGTAGAGCCCTTCAAACAAAACTCGGAAATGAAAAACGCGAAAGTTTCTAATTGAAATAGTTTAGAAAATATCAGAGTTACCAGGCAAAATTGGTATGCAAACATGGGTTTTCGAGTTCGCTGAATATGACTGGGACATTGTCTCATCGATATCTCCTGCCGTTTAGATTTTCACTTGTCAAACGGGAATTTTCCAAAATGTGAAATTGTAATTCATTTATTTTCCCTCTCAACTGACGGAATCAATTAAGAATTGCATATTATAATTCAGCATCGACCCCTCTTCGATTATACCAATTTTGAAGGAAAACTATTTTTTCAAATTTTCATCGAAACAGAGTCTAGACCCCCCCAAAACGATATATTTGGCTTATTTTCCAGAATTCAGTGAAACCTTCGGGTAGTTTTTTGCTGTGAAGTTCTTGAGCTCGTTGGTGGGATAATAAAAAATCTAGAAAAGCACTGCCGTGAAGGCAGCATCTTTCACGCGCATGTTCAATGTAGATGACCGCTTCGGCAACGAATTTGAACATGCGCGCAAAAGCTGCTGCGTTCACGGCAGTGCTTTTCTAGATTTTTTTCGGAATTGGAATGATCCTGATGAAATGTTCGAGCGAATTATTTAAAGGTATCACTGAATACGATTCATCAGCACAAGTTTTCATTATTTCTTCCTGTTCAACTATCATTTCCTTTCAATCAGCCTTTCAAGATAATCAGGTCGATTCTGTTTGCGAATTGCTATGAACCTTGCTATTCTAGTCATATTGCTATCTTTCTAATTTATAGCAATATGGCCATGATGTTACGTATTCTGTTTCGAGTGTTATAGCAATGTTTGTTATGAATTTTGTCATAACAATATTGCTATCATAGACTTCCATAATTGGTGATTTTAGAGCTGACAACACTGTATTTTGTGACTTCAGAACTACAAGGAAGAAGAAAATAACCCTAATTCGTGAGTTTTCTTTATGGTTTCGCATACATAACCTCTATCTACGGCATCGACATAAAATATGTTAGGAAACGAAACTGGTCAAATTGACCAATAACCAATTTCCTGGATACCAATAAAATATTGGTTATCAGAAATCGAATGCAGCAATTTTATTCAGGCGTTAATAATTCGAAATTCGATAAACTTTTTCGTTGGCACTTCAAAGGGATTGCTGTTGTTGAGATGATTAGAATAATCATATCAGCTGTTGCCTATGCCTGTATCTTAGTCTAAGAATTTTCCTTGAAATTAAATAATATTCTAGAGAACCTTGAACACATTTCCATTAGCATATACTTTTTTTTATTCATATAAACATCGACTTATTCGAAAATGTTATGAAACAGAAAAACCAATTAAAGTCAAATTGACCCATTTCCTGGATACCGATAGAATTTTGGTTTCCAGAAATCAAATGCAGCAATTTTATGGAGGCGATAATAATTCGAAATTCGATGAACTTTTCTGTTGGGAATTCAAAGGGATGGCTGTTGTTGAGATCATTAGAATAATCCGGTCAGCTGTTGCTTACTATGCCGGTGTTTTAGTCTAAGAATCCAAAATGAAATATTCTAGAGAACCTTGAACACATTTCTATTAGCACATTCTTCCCTATCTTCAATATTTTCGAATTCTTGGAAAAAATAATACTGAAACAAATGGATCTCTGAGAGATTCCTTTTCTAAACTTTCTTGTTATGAAGCATAGCAAGTACTATTTTGAGGTTGCTAAGATAGCAATGTTGATAGCAAGATTCTTGTTAAAGTGACAGACCATATTGCTCAAAATCGTTGATCAGAATACCAATAATTCCAATCTTGTTATGATAGCAATATCTTTTTCATAGCAATATTGCTATTTGCAAACAGAATCGACCTGATTATCAATCAAATCAGATAAAAAGTACTAATTTCTACTTATTTTCAGATAAATGTGGCAACAGAAACATCGTAAAGGACAACCATGTCACATGGAACTTATTCAAACCTTGCCCCAGTCGCATCTGAACCAATTCCAAAGACCGGACAAGCATCACAGGAAATCAAACTTGCCAACGCATCGATGTACGTCGCAAACACTCCATCATCGAAATCCGTATTTAAAATTTCCTCCCCCACCTAATTATCCGCCTCCAGACCCTTCACAGCAACCCTCGAAGATGGCCGAGGAGCACTTACAGGCCGATCCAGGTCCCTCCGCCAGACGAACGCCCCAAGAGCACGCTTGGGAAATGCCTAATGATTACTCCTACGCTTATTACGAACCTGGTCCTCCAACGAGGCACACTAATGTCCCCCCTAAGGGCATGTACAAGGAGGGTTCGTATACTACCCACCATACCTACGTCACCAGGTACGGAACTGAAGAGAATATCTACGAGGAGATCAGCGACATGGCGAAGGCCAGACTGCTGATGGCTCCAATTCATCAGCGACAGGAATCCATGGCTTCAATCAACCAGAGCTTGCTGGAGGAGGAAGTTAGAAGGGTGCAAAGTGGACACAGGAGGGTACTTGGTGAACTCAACCTGGCAGTGGAAGCCATGTTGATGCCCTCGAATTCTCGTGAAGGAAGTGATGATACAGATCGCGAAAACGACGATCAGCTTGCTGATCTTCTTACGGTTGGACCTACTGATGATCTCCTCTCGCCGGTACCGATGATCGACTTAGATAGCGGATTTAGTGGTAGTTCTAGTGGTGCTAGCTATAGGAGTGCAGGTGGTAGCTTGAGGAGAGGATTCAACAGGCCTAAATCGTCGAGTACTTGTGTTGCGAGGTCTTCGACACCAGTTGAGACTGTCAGTACGGGTGGTGGTACTAAGGGGTTCTGGGGTAAGAAGGCTTGGAAGAAGATTACCTCGTTTCCGTCGAATATTAGCCTCAACAAGCAGAGAGGTATGTGCTCTTTTATTTAATTTGCTCTAACTCTCCCCGAAGACATCTAATCGAAATAGTACTTCTGTAGGTATCGATAGAAGCTTGGTTAGCCTGGCAAGTTACTGCAATC
This sequence comes from Myrrha octodecimguttata, assembly GCA_958510865.1. Classification (NCBI taxonomy): domain Eukaryota; kingdom Metazoa; phylum Arthropoda; class Insecta; order Coleoptera; family Coccinellidae; genus Myrrha; species Myrrha octodecimguttata. The sequence continues at coordinate 67,809,032 of OY294060.1, forward strand.
GATTAACCAAAGGGTGAAAGGGTCATAGAACTGAACTGGTTCACTCTGTAGAGCAAACTTTGCAAGCGGTGATATTGCATCATCCTGTCCTCGAGAACCTTTTGGGTTCCCGGCAGCATGCAAGTTGGTTGTAAAAAATTTGTGTAGTTTGATCAAAAAATGAATCCTCATATGGATTTAATTCAATGCGCAACAGGAAAATAACGATATGGTTGTTATTTTCGGAGCAACTCAAAGAAAAATTAACCGCGGCATTCTGATGCGCAACCTATCCTGAAAGTTCCAAGTTGCTAGCTCGCTTCTGTCGACAGTTATCGTGTCTACGGCCAGCCGGACAGAATCGATTTTGACACCGGATTCGTCATCAGTGAGTCCAACCTAGTTGATTGAGACCATTTTCAGCTCAATCATCCAAAACTACAGAAATTTGGACAAAACGATAGCACGCTGTTCCCCTAGAACATGCGCGCAAAAAGTGGAGTTACATCGGTTCTTAGAATCAAACGATTTTTGTGCCTCTTGTGAACTTTCAGTCAAGTTCACATTCAGTTAGAAATCATTCATCCTGGCTGACGTGTGAATGCCATTTTGGCATTCAGAAGTTACAAATGAAAAAAATCTTGACATATTCTTTCATTGGATTGAAGACAAATGGAGCAGAAAAAACTTTAAGGTCTATTTTTATGTTCTCAGAAGAGGAAATTCTAGAAGTGGAGAAGGATAGATGAGCATTATTCATAGAACCACAACCGTGATATTCGTTTCTAAAAATGAAAACAAATTGAAAAATTTGCCTTGTCCAAAAAACTAACAATCCATATTCACAAAAATATTCAGAAAATACATAATGTATGTTGAAAAAGCAATTCGAATCAATGATCGTGAATGTTTGGGTTCGTGCTCGCAGGCAGATGTTTCGGCGTGAGGCCTAACCAATTAAAATTCAAGAATATGCACCTGTCCGGAAACCACTCTACAGCTAAGTTCAGAGATTATCTTATATATACAGACTGCGCCACGATAAACTCACTCAATTCAGGGTAATCCACAGTTGATGGTACCCGCAGTTTTATATTTAGAGAACGGGAACAACGATTTCGAGAAATTTTGGTTTCCCGGTTATGAAACACTGCTCTATCGATCTAAAATATTTTCAGCCTAGCGATGTGGTCGTAGAAACTCGATATTCGTAGAAAAGGTTTGGACCTTAATTACGAAGGCCGAATTCGTGAATGGGTAAAATCCACTCAATGATTCCGCAGATATACCCATTCGAAATTTTATTTTCCCAATGTTTCCAAAAATACAAAAGTACTTTATCGAAAAATGGCAGTTCGAAGGTTCATACAGAATTTAATGAGGATAATATGATGAGAAGATCACAGAATATTGAATTTTTGAAAAAGAAAATTTGAATTTTTTTTTCAAATTGTTCTAATGACACGATCATCATAAAACTCTGCACAAAGTTGCCTTTCAGCATTTTCAAAGTAGCTGCTAAGTTTCATCATGATTGAATCAGTATTTCTTGAGTTATACCGAAAAAACAACGATATTGAGAAGAAAACCACAAAATTTGACATATTTATTCCCAATATCTCCAAAAGTTATGATCTTATCGAACTGAAATTTGGTACACTGCTGTGGAATATAAAGCTAAAAGTCTTATTGGAACTTTTTTCTGAATATGATGAACGGTTTCCGAAAAAAAAAAATTTCGAAAAAAATTTAAAAAAATTTTTTTTCTGTATTTACTGACTGTATGATTTTGACAAAATTTCATGGAAGGTTACGCGTCGTTATACTCCACCTAACTGCCTAGTTTCAATCCAATCGCTTCAGTAGTTTCGCTCTTAACCGTCGTCATTTTGATGCACAACCTATTCCGGAATTCTAAGCTTTTTGCGCGCATGTTCTAGGGGAACAGCGTGCTATCGTTTTGATCAAATGTCTGTAATTTTGGATGATTGAACCGAAAATGGTCTCAATCGACTAGGTTGGACTCACTGATGACGAATCCGGTGTCAAAATCGATTCTGTCCGGCCGGCCGGCCGGCCGTAGACACGATAACTGTCGAACGAAGTGAGCTAGCAACTTGAAACTTTCAGGGTAGGTCGCGCATTGGAATGCCGCGGTTAAGTTCGTTAATGGGCCAAATCGATCGAATAGTTTCGGAGTTATAGGCATTTGAAGTTTTGAAGTTATTTATTTTTTATTTCAGAAACTACCTGAGCGATTGGATTCAATTTTGGCAGTTAGGTGGAGTACAACGACGCGCAACTTTGAGCCAAATTTCGTCAGGATCATATTGTCAGTAATTTTAAAAAAAAATTTTTTTCGAAATTTTTTTACAAAAAAATTTTTTTTTCGGAAACCTTTTATCATATCCAAAAAAAATTATACTCACACTTTGACCTTCTAATTTCACAGCAGTGTACCAAATTTCAGTTTGTTACGATTATAAGTTTTGGAGATATGGGGAAAAAATATGTCAAATTTCGAGGTTTTCTTCTCGATATCGTTGATTTTTTCGGTATAACTCGAGAAATACTGATTCAGTCCTGATTAAACTTTACAGCTAGTTTTAAGACGCTGAAAGACAACTTTATGCAAAATTTCGTAATAATCGGGTAATTAGAACAATTTGAAAAAAAAATTTATATGATTTTCTCATCATATCATCCTCATTAAATTCTGTATGAAACTTCGAACTGTTATTTTCGATGAAGTACTGGATTTCAATTCGATCTGATCTGTATTTTTGGAAATATTGGAAAAATAAAATTTTGATTGGGTATATCTACGGAATCATTGGGTGGATTTTACCCATTCACGAATTCGGCCTTCGTAATTAAGGTCCAAACCTTCTCTACAAATATCGAGTTTCTAAGTTGTTTCTTTAGGAAGTTATTGTGTTTACGCAGTCGGCCGTTAGGCTGACCGTAAACACAATAACTTCCGGAAGAAACGACTTAGAAACTCGATATTTGTAGAGTAGGTTTGGGGCTTAATTACGAAGGTCGAATTCGTGAATGGGTAAAATCCGCCCAATGATTCCGTAGATATACCCATTCAAAATTTTATTTTTACAATATTTCCAAAAATAGAGATCAGATCGAATTGAAATACAGTACTTCATCGAAAATGACAGTTCGAAGTTTCATACAGAATTTAATGAGGATGATATGATGAGAAAATCATATAAATTTTTTTTTTCAAATTGTTCTAATAACACGATTATCACGAAATTTTGCATAAAGTTGTCTTTCAGCATCTTAAAACTAGCTGTGAAGTTTAATCAGGACTGAATCAGTATTTCTCGAGTAATACCGAAAAAATCAACGATATCGAGAAGAAAACATCGAAATTTGACATATTTTTTTCCCGATATCTCCAGAACTTATGATCGTATCGAACTGAAATTTGGTACGCGCGCACGTTCAAATTCGTTGCTGAAGCGGTCATCTACATTGAACATGCGCGCAAAAGTTGCTGCCTTCACGGCAGTGCTTTTTGAAATTTTTTCGTTCTCGAGTTATCGTGCAAACGGCCGGCTGTCTGGACAGATTGAAACCATTTAAGGAAAGAATTAGAATAAGCGCGCAAAAAGCTGATCATACAGGAATAAGTTTGATAAACCAACAATTTCCAATCTAGAAAGCTTTGCTCGGAATTTTTCAATGGAGGATTTTCCTGATTTTGGGTTATTACTGCAAATGCAAATTCGAACATAATTATTATGGATTTGATTCATCATTTTTCCGAATTACCTTCAGAAAGTATTAATAATCAGATTTCAAAATTGGGGTTTGGGATTTGCCAGGCATGCACGAAGTGACAACGGTGTTTAGTAGAATAGCTTTTTCTGCCATAGAATAACGAAATATTTATTCCAATTCTATGGTACACACGTGTTCCTTGTCAATATAACCAAACAATTTCCGTTTGCGATTTGTCAGTAATATGACAGTCTGTGCTCTTCTTTTTCTATTCCTTGGTCGTTGTCTTCTACTCTAACCAGATCGAGGTATAGCTATCTCTGTTTTCCTAAGTGAAGTAACACATTTTACGTCCTTTTCTTTCCGAGAAAGCTGAATTCGACGTTGCCATATCGTGCACTCAAGACACCCTTAAATGCAAATCCCCATTTTAATTTTTCAGTTTAAGATGATCAAACTTTTTTTCAAAAATATAATATTGAAATTGTATGTTTGAAATGTGATGTTCTAAAGGTTTTTCATGAAAATTACTGCATTTTCGTTTAAAGGAAAAACCCCCATTATCGTGTCAACATACTGAATGTTTCCTTCAGTACGTAATTATATTCTCCACATTGAGTCAATACAGTTCGAGGTATTCAATCATAATGAACAATGGTTAATAGATTTATTCTAGAAAGTAGAACAATGAAACAAGCGTCCTATATTATGAAGACGTACATGCGTTACAAATCCCACACACAAAAGAGCCCTTTGTTGGTTTCTCTATGAGCGTTAAGTTTTTTGTTTTTCTTGTTCACTTCGAACGTGATCTGTTTCATGTTTTCCAGGAATAATATGCTTCTTCTCCATTCCTTTCAAACGAAAAAATCAACTCAATTGACGAAATAGCATATTTTTTAGAGTTGGTGCTCTTTAACCACTACCTAAGTTTCAATTCTATCGGTTCGGTATTTTTCGAGTTATTTTTTATTATTTTCGAATATGGTTAGTTATTGTGTTCGAGGTCGGCCGTAAACACAATAAAATACTAAAGAAACAACCTAGAAACTCTATATTTGTGAAGTAGGTTTGGACCTTAATTACGAAGGTCGAATTCGTGAATGGGTAAAATCCGCCCAATGATTCCGTAGATATACCCATTCAAAATTTAATTTTTCCAATATTTCCAAAAATACAGATTAGATCGAATTGAAATCCAGTATTTTATCGAAAAATTACAGTTCGAAGGTTTATACACAATATCATGAGGATAATACGATCAGATCACCGAATATTGAATATTTGAAAAACAAAATTGAAATTTGTTTTTCAAATTGTTCTAATGATACGATCATCACGAAATTTTGCACAAAGTTGCTCATCGGTATTTCCAAACTAGCTGCCAAGTTTATTTCGATTGAATTAGTGAATTTGAGTTATTCCGGTAAGAACAACGATATCGAGAAAAATACCGCGAAATTTTATATATTTTTCCCAAAATCTCCAGAAATTATTGTCGTACCAGAATTAAATTGGGTTCACTGCTGTAAACTGTGATGTTCAAAATATAAGCAGATTTTTTTTCCGGATTCAATGAACAGTTTTCGAAAAAAAGAATTTTTTCGAAAAAAAATTGGAAAATTTTGTTTTTCTAAGTTAACTGACAGTGTGATTTCAAAGAAATTTTCCGAAAAGTTGTGCGATTTCATGCCTCAACTAACTGTCAATTTTCAATTCAATCGCTCGAGTAGTTCCTGAAATATCAGGAAATTGATTGATCTCAAAATTTCAAATGACCATAACTCCTAAACCATTCTACCGATTGGTCCCATTAACGAACTTCTACTACCTAACTAATCTGAAAGTTTCAAGTCGCGAGCTCGCTTCTTTCTACAGTTATCGTGTTTTCGGCCAGCCGGCCAGACACAATCGATTTTGACACCGGATTCGTCATCAGTGAGTTCAACCTAGTCGTTTGAGAGCATTTGTATGAAAAAATTTGAAAATTACAGTCACTTGGACAAAACGATAGCACGCTGTTCCCCAGAACATGCGTGCAAAAATGAATGCTTTGAAAGAATCTACCAAATTATAATAAGGAAAAATTAATTCCAACAATATTCGTCTCGTGGTTCTCAATATCTTGAAAAACTCTCTCAAGTACAGAAGTGGAATCTTCTTTGGAATCTTACGAATAAATTTCGGAGAAGAATAAGAATTAAACCGGAAATATAATTATTAAAGGATGGTATTACATGGGATGATGGATAATGAAACTGTCAACATTCTAATAAAAAATTAGTCGGATGCGAGGTTATCTGTGATTCTCACGAGAACAAAAATATGCTCTAGTGAAACTTCCTTGTCATCGAATAAATCGAAATGTAACAAGAATCAAGGAAAGTTCGAGGCAATGCCAAATTTTCATCGGTAATGTTGAAATTTGTTTTGTCCTATTTTCAATCGTTTTCTGTTATGAATTCTTGTTGACGAATGACTTTGTTTCCGCAGTCTCATATATACAGTGTGTCAATCCAAACAGGCTCGCCATGCATAATCAGAAAAAATTACGTAATCTTGGCTTCATTTTTCTCAATTAATTGTTTCGAAGAAGTGAAAAAATAACGAAATAATGCAACAATAAATTCAGTACTGTTGTGAAAAATGTTTATCTAGGCATCTGGGAGTAATGTTTTTTTGGGGGGGGGGTGGGGTATTCTAAGAAAAGGCGATATCTGGATTGATCGATTAGACTATTTTCATTCCAATCTCTAATTTGTGTTTTAACTGAAGGAAGTAAACAATTGTGCTGATTGTAGAAAAGTTATGTGAAAATTGACTTTTTCATACATTTTGGGGCCCATATCTTTGAAACAAAGATGGACCGCCAAGTTTCGAATGTAGATATATGTTCAGAATGTCAACTTGACTATATAAAACCGAAACTTTTCCGACACGGCTACTCATAATCGGGTCGATAAATTTATGTGGGTCACCCTGTATACAGACACATTCAAATTCACCTGGTCGGTTCAGGTGAAGAACAACATAAAGTAGAATAGGGAAGCGAAATTCTTATTCATCAAATATTTGTGTTTGTAACAGCTGGAAGTTATTAAAGTATAAGTGAAATTTATGTTCTACAAGATTCCCCATTCATTCTCAAATCTCACCTCCCTAATTTGAAAGAAGTCGGTATTTTTAGTCCGACAAAACGAGGATTATATTACCTAATCCTCCCCATTCTCAGTTCGAAGAAAATTTGATAAATAGTGTCTGAGAGTTACAGAAGCCACTGGAAGAAAAAAAAAATAAACACGAACAGGTCAAGCGATGTGTCATCTCTAAGTTATAAATATTTCCGCTCTTTAAATATCTGAGTCCACGATACATAATGCTTTCACAGTTGATATATTTCGAAACTAAAGCCTTCGTATAATAGTTAAGCTTTCATCTGAAAAATCATTATCTGGTCGGAAATGGTGAATAAATATTTATTTGTATACCTACTTTGACTCCGCTGTTGATATAGTGCTTTTTTCTGCAAATTCCTCGAATGAAATGAATCACGCCATTTCCAAATAACCTACTTAAAAACGTTTGAATGAATGGAATTCATCAAAGTGGAGGAGTAGAATATTTCCCGCAAGATCCGGTTTTTGGAATGTCACATGGAAAAGAAAACAGAGGTGTTTCCACAAGGGTTTATTATTTTCTCAGTTAAATAACCCAATACTTTTGATATCTGGAATAAAACTGATATATTATTCATAACTTTTTATTATTAATATATTGAATTAATCTGAAGCATATAAATAAAAAAAAATTTCAAAAAGCACTGCAGTGAAGGCAGCAACTTTTGCGCGCATGTTCAATGTAGATGACCGCTTCAGCAACGAATTTGATCATGCACGCAAAAGCTGCTGCCTTCACGGCAGTGCTTTTTGAAATTTTCTACTGATGAATTACTGGATTTCAATTCGATCAAATCTGTATTTTTGGAAATATTGGAAAAATAAAATTTCCAATGGGTATATCTACGGAATCATTGGACGGTCAGCCTAACGGCCGACTGCGTAAACACAATAACTTCCGAAAGAAACAACTTAGAAACTCGATATTTGTAGAGAGGGTTTGGACCTCAATTACGAATGCCCAATTCGTCAATGGGTAAAATCCACCCAATGATTCCGTAGATATACCCAATCAAAATTTTATTTTTCCAATATTTCCGAAAATACAGATCAGATGGAATTGAAATCCAGTACTTCATCGAAAAATAACAGTTCGAAGTTTCATACAGAATTTGATGAGGATGATATGATAAGAAAATCAAATTGTTCTGATGACACGATTATCACGAAATTTTGCACCAAGTTGTCTTTCGGCATCTCAAAACTAGCTGTGAAGTTTTATCAGGACTGAATCAGTATTTTTCGATTTATACCGAAAAAATCAACGATATCGAGAAGAAAACCTCGAAATTTGACATATTTTTTCCCGATATTTCCAAAACTTATGATCGTATCGAACTGAAATTTGGTACGCTGCTGTGAAATATGAAGCTCAAAGAGTGAGTGGATTTTTTTTTGTATATGAAGAATGGTTTCCGGAAAAAAAATTTTTTTGGAAGAATTTCGAAAAAAAATTGTTTTTAAATTTACTGACGATATGATACTCACAAAATTTGGCTCAAAGTTGCGCGTCGTTATACTCCACTCAACTGCCATGTTTGAATCCAATCTCTCAAGTAGTTTCTGAAATAAAAAATAAATAACTTCAAAACTTCAAGTGCCTATAACTCCGAAACTATTCGACCGATTTGGCCCATTAACGAACTTAACCGCGGCATTCTGATGCGCAACCTATCCTGAAAGTTTCAAGTTGCTAGCTCCCTTCTGTCGACAGTTATTGTGTCTACGGCCGGCCGGACAGAATCGATTTTGACACCGGATTCGTCATCAGTGAGTCCAACCTAGTCGATTGAGACCATTTTCGGCTCAATCATCCAAAATTACAGACATTTGGACAAAACGATAGCACGCGGTTCCCCTAGAACATGCGCGCAAAAACTACCATCCGATCCTGCTGAAAAGCTTGGGAAAAAATATTCAATATTCTGTAATCTTCTCCTCTCATTATCGTCATTAAATTCTGTATGAACCTTCAAACGGTCATTTTCCGATAAAGTAACGGCCGACCGTAAACTCAATAACTTCCGAAAGAAACAACTTGGAAACACGATATTTGTAGAGAAGGTTTGGACCTTGATTACGAACGCCGAATTCGTGAATGGGTAAAATCCACCCAATGATTCCGTAGATATATCCATTCAAAATTTTATTTTCCCAATATTTCCAAAAATACAGATTAGAAGGACTGAAATCCAGTGTTTTAAAAATGACAGTTTGAAGGTTCATACAGAATTTGATGAAGATTTTATGAGAAGATCAAAGAATATTGAGTATTTGAAAAAAAATTTCAAATTGTTCTAATGACACGATCATCACGAAACTTCGCACAATGTTGTGCCTCAGGATCTTTGAACTAGCTGCAAAGTTTCATCACGATTGAATCAGTTATACCGAAAAAAAAAACGATATCGAGAAGAAAACCACCAAATTCTACATATTTTTCCCAATATTTCCTAAACTAATAGCCGTATCCAACTGAAATTTGGTACACTGCTATGAAATATGGAGCTCAAGTTATAACTGAAATTTTTTCCGTACATGAACAACAGTTTCAGGAAAAAAAATTTTTTGAAGAAAAATGTTGAAATTTTTTTTTTCTGATTCAGTGACTTTACGATTTCAACAAAATTTTGCTCGAAGTTGAGCGTCGTTATGCTTCAACTAACTGCCAAGTTCAATCCAATCGCTCCAGTAGTTTCTGAAATATGAGGCAAATATCCTCAAAATTTCAAATGGCTATAACTCCCAAACTATTTGGCCGACTCGGCTCATTCACGATCTTAACCGCGGCATTCCGATGCTCGAACTACCCTACAAGTTTCAAATCGCTAGCTGGCCCCGTTCTACAGTTATCGTGTCGTCGGCCGGCCGGCCAGACAGAATCGATTTTGACACCGGGCTCGTCATCAGTGAGCCCAACCTAGTCGTTTGAGAACATTTTCGGCTCAATCATCGAATATTACAGACATTTGGACAAAACGATAGCCCGCTGTTCCACTAGAACATGCGCGCAAAAAATGAAATTTCAAATGGGTACATCTGCGAAAACATAAATCATCGATTTCACACCATAATGACTAAAAATAAGTATTAAACTCATGATGAATATTACGATACCTACCCGTAATAAAAATCGATGCTCAGATTGCTACGCCTCCTCATATCTTTGAAGAATGCGCGCTAGAAATAGATTATTCACGTACTGGCTTAGGCAACACATAATACTCGATAGAGAAATGTATGGTTCATAACTTGGTGTGCATGAGGTTGTAATATAAATGCCAGAGGAGGGAATAAGTTTACTGTTTACTTCTTCGTCAGAGGTGTTTGTTCAATGAAATATGAGAATATGTACTCCCACTACCAGTTTTCTTGGTGGTATTTTGTCTGTTCATTCTCATTACCGCTATTATATGATTGTAATTTAGAGTGAATAGATATATAGATAGATAGATATTTTTATTTCCAGAATTATTAACAACAACAAACAAGTCTTGAATTCAACTAATGAATATGGTTCACATTTCTCAATCATCAGATATATACATTTTTTAAATGCTTGGTGTTCAGTTATACTTTTAATTACAACAGGAAGACAGTTATACAATTTAATTGCTGTATATAACGTGCTTTGCTCAGTTAAATTGAATCTATGGGCTGGAAAAAAATACTGACATATTCTCCTAGTTCTAGCATTTGAATTTCTGTATTCTTCAAAGTAATGATTATTCTTATGGAAAAATAATAGTGTTCGATATATGAAAAGTCCCGGAAGTGTAAGTATGTTGTTGTCCCTGAAGGTGCCTCTGCAGGAATCTCTATACTTCATCCGGAAGATCACCCTAAGGGCTACTTTCTGAGTAATAAAAACTCGTTCCGAGTGAGAAGAGCTCCCCCAGAAAACAATTCCATAACTCAACATTGACTGGAAGTTCGCATAGTAGACTGTCTTCAATGTGCCTTCATCGAACCGATCTCTCAGGGCCTTCAAAGTATAAATGACTGAATTAAGCTTGGAAATCAAGGCTTCACAGTGTAAACTCCAGCTCAGGTTCTGATCTATCGAAATTCCTAGAAGATTAGTATTGGAGCTAACCTGAATGACACTTTGTTTCAGCTGGATGTTTGTAGGACGGACAATTTTGGTTCTCATATTGGAGAAATAAAGGATCTTAGTTTTTTCTGTATTTAATGTTAGATCATTATCAGTGCACCATTTTTCCAGTTTACAAAAAACTCTGTTGACATTATTAGTTGCGCTTTCCAACTTTCGATTTGATATCATTACATTTGTGTCATCAGCATAGAGGTAAGAATCTACATCATCTTCCTTCTCTTCCTCGAAATCCAATTCCTCCAATACATCAGGAAGGTCGTCTATATAAACCACAAATAACAGGGGACCCAGAATCGAGCCCTGAAAAACCCCCTCCAGAACTGAAGCCTCTGATGATTCAAAATGAGAGTCAGCACAATCCAACACCACTATTTGTTTTCTGTTTTCCAAATAGCTCTTAAGGAGTTTCAAAGGAACGCCTCTTATACCGTACCTTTCGAGCTTATTCAATAATCTTTCATGGTCAACATGATCAAAAGCTTTGGAAAAATCCACAAAAAGTCCTACAGGAATTTCACCTTTCTCCAGAGATTGATTGATCTTCCAGAGTATTTCAAACAGGGCTGTTTCGGTACTACGACCTGGGACAAAACCATGTTGCTTCTTAGATAGGACGTTAAATCTCATGAAGTACTTTAAAAGTCGATTGGCAAGTATTTTTTCAAATATTTTAGCAAATCCAGTTATAAGGGTGATTGGTCTATAGTTGGACAAATTATTGGGATCTCCCCTTTTGAAGAGTGGCTTGACTAGTGAAATCTTTAGAGAATCTGGAAAAATACCATTTTTGAAGGAGCTGTTAATAACATGACAAAGCGGTTTTAAAATTTCTGAGATGTGAGCCTTTATAATGGTGATAGGAATATCATCATGACCACAGCTGTTCTTATTTTTCATGGACTTAACTGTGGAGAGAATTTCTGCCTCTGCAACATCAAATAAGTAGAAAGAATTGGATATTCGTTTATTAGTAGAATGCACATTTACGGTGTTGCTTGACTTACTCAGTGATGTAGTGGTGAAGAACTTATTGAATTCATCAGCTAATTCGAACATATTTTGGTAACTACCTGAGAGAGTAGGCTATGTATTCACTGTAGTATTGGAACTCTTGTTTCTATCTTTGACGATCCTCCAAACGGCTCTTGATTTATTTACTGCATTATTAATCACATTTTTGTAGAAAGATTTTTTGTTATTTTCAAGCGCATTATCATAGCTGAGTTTAACTTGTTTGTATTTGTTTAACAGTGCTGGATTAAATCTGGATAGTACAAACAAAACATCTAACAATTTCTTTGTTTCCTCAATCTCCTGAGTGGATCTGATTCTTCTCCTCTGACAAATGTTTATTGTCTTGAATGGGAAAGCTTTGTTGAACATAGAACCTATGGAATTAGAAAAGTTATTCCACATTTCATTGGGATTGCTCTGGGGACAATCGTAAATTTCAGACCAGACACATTTCTTGAGCTGTTCATCAAAATTCTTATGGGTTTCCTCACTAAAAACTCTTAACCTCCTCCTCAGTATACTATTTAGTGGTGCCTCCGTATTGTGAAATTTGAATTTCAAACCTGAGTGGTCAGAAAGATGTTCTTCAACAACTGTTGTGGTTCCTTCAATATTTGTTATGATGTTGTCAATACACGTACAATATGAACCTTAATTCAAAGAACTAAAATTCTAGAAAAGCACTGACGTGGGGTCATGAACTTTTACGAGCTTGTTCAAATTCTAAGTATTAGACCAACACGAAATGTTGCACCTACTTGAGCTTTGGTGTTCTTCTCCTGATTACGAAGTTTCAATTTTATTGCATTTGTACTTGAAATTCTAAAAAACGGAATTTGCCATATTTTTTTTCTTATATCTCCGAAAGTATATATCGGATCGGATTGAAATTTGAAACCTTGTTGATAAATACTGACTCTGAGGTTTGTGCCAAATGTCGTTGAAATCTAGTTAATAATTACGGAGAAAAAAAATGTCAACAAAAATTTGAAAATAAATTAGATGAAATTTTTAAATCGAAGAATTAAACTCAAAATTTCAAATGACGTGACAATTTCAAGTCGCTAGGTCCTTTCCTTTGAAAGTTAGGCACATACGGACTGACAGAATTGAATTTTACCTTGGATTCTTTTTCAGGGAGTCCAACCTAATCGTTTTTTAATTTTCGACTTTAAATTCGAAAATTACAGACATTGTGACGAAGCAATAACGCGCTGTTCCCCAGACCAAGCTCGTAAAAATGGTAGCTTGAAGATTCATGCAGAATGTCGACCACATGAAAAGAGCATCGCCAAATCTTCAAATCATGAGGTGAAGCTGCGTTTGGCAGGTTGAATAAGTGAAAAGATGACAGCTTTAGCATCGCTCTCGAACATGCGCTGCTGACCTCATGTCAGTGCTTTGCCATACTCCATTCACTTTCATGAACTATCCCGGTTGGCCATGACATTCTGACCCATTTCACCGTGTATATTTTGAAAATGTTAGCTTATAGTCATATTCCTGTCAGATAACTACACAACATTATCCTCTCTACATAGAGGTCGTAGTTATTACGTATTTATCAAAATGTTTATTTAAACAAATCTGAGATTTTCATCCCACGATTTATACTGTAAAAATTTTCGCCTGTTTTTGTTCACTTAACATTTTGCGTTCATTTACTCTTCTGTATTTGTAACTTGTTGATTTTATAATTTTAAAAAGGGATGTCCATCCTCCGTTATATTCCAAATGTTCCTTTGCAAAAGTGAGTAGTGTATCAATCGAAAAGTGTTCATTTTTCAAATTTTAATTCCAAATTTGTCGTTGCAGATCTTTTTCCAAAATAAAGTCTTCAGTCAGTGTCTTTTTGCGTGCATCAATAGGAAGAAATTCTTTGTCGTTTTTGTCACTCAAAATCTTTCTTATTGTGGTGATGTGCAGCCAAAAATAAATATCTATTCATATAAAATATAATTCCTTGGTTCTCACTCACATAAGTCGAAAATGTTGGATAGCTTGTGATAAATTATTGATTCCAAATTATCAGAGTTACTATCAAAAAAAGCAGATTTCAATTCTACATAACACTTCCTGATACTTTGTCTCTGCTTCTTCAAAACTACCTTCGGCATTTTTAGTTTCCAAGCGTGATGATTATGTTTAGATTGAGAGTAGAAATTTGCATCGGCATTTGGCAACGTCGCTAATATATCACGAGTGCCAACCTGAGTCAGTTTCAAGTAAAAAACTTGATAGACCTAAATCATGGCCAACCGGGCTAGTTTATAAAAATGAATGGAGTATAGGTCAGATCTGTCATCCTTTGTCTGTCTTATATCCACTTTATTATGGTGAAGCACACGCTGTGGATGACGTAACAGCTCAGGGGGCCGATTCTTGAATCTCGATCAAGAATTGAAGAGTATGACAACTGCCATATGTCCGCGTCGATTTTCTAAGTTGAATATGAACAAAAAGTAGACAAGACCTGCGCATGAAACCGAATGTCACCCGACAATCGAACATAAACATAACCTTATCACCGTTTTCTTCGACTTAGCGAGTTGTACAGAGTATAAGAGATACAACATGCGATTATCGAGTGACATTCGGTTCCATGCGCAGGTCATGTCTACTTGTTTATATTTGACTTAGAAAATCGACGCGGACATATGGCAATTGTCATACTCTTCAATTCTTGATCGAGATTCAAGAATCGACCCCCTGGGGGTCAATTCTTGAATGTCGATCGCGAATTGAAGAGTATGACAATGGGGGTTTCTCCTGAATTTGGGTTATTACTGCAAATGCAAATTTGAAACTAATTATTATGGGTTTGATTCATCATTTTCCCAAATTACCTTCAGAAAGTATATAAAATCAGATTTAAAAATTTGGGTTTGGGATTTGCCAGGCATGCACGAAGTGACAACGGTGTTTAGTGGAATAGCTGTTTCTGCTATAGAATAATGAAATATTTATTCCTATTCTGTGGTACACACGTGTTCTTTGTCAATATAACCAAACAATTTCCGTTTGTGATTTGTCAGTAATATGACAGTCTGTGCTCTTCTTTTCCTATTTCTTGGTCGTTGTCTTCTACTCGAACCAGATCGAAGTATACCTATCTCTGTTATCCTGAGCAAAGTACACATTTGACGTCCTTTTCTTTCCGAAAAAGCTGAATTCGACGTTGCCATATCGAGCACTCAAGACAAATCCCTCTGAATGCAAATCCCCATTTTTATTTTCCAGTTTTAGGTGATCAAACATTTTTTTAAAAATATAATATTGAAATTATATGTTTGAAATGTGATGGTCTAAAGGTTTTTCATGAAAATTACTGCAATTTCGTTCGGAGGAAAAACCTCCATTTTCATATGTTTGCGTCAATTTCCTTAATTAAATATAAACTAAAAGTAGACATGACCTGCGCAGGTTACGTTATATTCGGATTCGAAATTTATCGATATCTTGCTTTCAGTTTCTTTTTGAATATAAGCTTGACAACATAGTCAAAATGGTCAATAGAACTCTCACAAATTTTACAGATGCTCGAGAAAACTTAGAAAATCGACATAAACATATGGCAATTGTTATACTCTTCAATTCTTGATCAAGATTCAAGAATCGGCCCCCTGAGCCGTCTCTGTCGCTGCTAGTACCGCTCTTCTATGGCCGAATCGAAGACTAATTTCAAATGAAATTTTCGGCCTCTACATGAAGAGAGTGAACCAGCTTCAGTTTTTAATTCGATACCCTGAAAGCTGAAAGAAACAAAATCTAATCAGTAAAAACATCAACTATCAGTTAAAACACACAAACGAGGTACTATCGTTCATTGACTTCGAGTCTGCCCCTTAAATTCGAATTACATAACTTCTGCTTCAGTGCACACCGAACAACGTTAACCTTTATTACCATATCCCACAATATCCGTTCCACTCTTCTTCACTCTCCGTTGACCACCCGCACCCCAACACACTAACAATTTCGATATCTTATCTAATTCCAACGAAAGACCAGACCACGGCCGGACGGTCAACTGACTAACTCTCAAACAGCCTTATCGCTCTCAATAATAAACACACCGTCGATATCGGTACAGTTCCAGTACTTCCATCCACTGGGTACCCGCCTAAATCGGTTTAATTATAAATTTTAAAAGGTAAACGGTTTCTTCCTGCTATTCACGAACAATGAACACTAGAACACTGACCGGCCGGACCCAGAGTTGCAGGTAACCATGGAAATTACGAACCGGCCATTGTTGTCGTAGCCGACTGCCTTTCTACTCGAATTAGGCCCGATACGAGTACGGTGGTGAATTTTTTAGTTTCGTCGAGTGCTGGTGGTGCATTTGTGGATTCCGCGTTGTTGTCGGTACCGTCTGGTTTGAGACTGGTTGGTGGTTCGCAAGAGACGGATGAACTCCGATTAGTGGTAACCTTCACCCTCGCGTTGTTGGCGTTCAACGGCCTCTGTCTTCTGTTGTGTTATTGTTGTGAAAGTGATGTGAAATTTTGATCTGTTTGGAGTCTCATTTCGATTATGATGGATACTGTTTGCGATGGTGTCGTGCTTATTAAGTGTGAGTTTCCCCCCACCACTCTCTTGTTTGTATTTGTTCTTTTTTGGAACGATGGTTGATTAGAAGATTGCGAAATCTTATGACCAGGAAGTAAATCTGCAATGAAAAATTATCTGTTAGATTTTTTACACGCATGTTTTACGGAAACGAGTGCTATCGTTCTGTCCAAATGTCTGATTTATCGAATTTTTTCATGTGTATCAAATTTCAGTTCGATACGATTTTCCTAATTATTCATTTTTCATCGACTATATCCCTCGTCGTAATTTGCACCAATCAGAAACGCGCAATTTTGAGTTACAAATGATCTCTAGGTGAAAAAGCTGTTTGGCAGGAGCTGTAAACAGTATATTCGAGTTTACTCGCGGCAAAACTTGACAGTTGTTGTCACCGAAAATTACAATTATGTTTGTAGTATTTTTGATGAAATAAATTAGGTACCTGTTTTTCAGTTTTCAAATTAATACCTATACATAATGATATGCAGAATAATCTGTTTCTCATGAAATAGTCTTGACAAATACCATTCGAGCATCTAATTTTTCCTGTGAAAAAAATCGAAAAAACACTTTACAAAGTAATATTTTTTAACAAAAAGCATTCGTGCAGGCGCAAAAATCCTCGTCTTCGACTCGGATTTTTGTTGCAACAAGCACTCATGCTTCTTGTAAAAATATTACTTAGCAACGTGTTTTTCCGATTTTTTTCGGAAAAATTAGATTCCCTTATGATATTACTTACGGTGAATCTGATTGATAATTTTCACCTAGGAACCTCTTTATCTTTATCTGGTCACCACGCCCACAGTAAGGTATTTTTTGACACAAAAAAATTCTTGTGTTATAGAATATTTCATGCTCTATTTAGATATGTGATCAAATTTGATGAGGCTACAAGGATAACAGGAGTGCGATTTATTTTATTAAGAAAATTGAGATATTCCGTAAAAACACAAAATGCTGAATTGAAGAATTACCGTCAATATTTCGAACATGTGTTATATGACATTTTTTGGTGGAAATCCCATGTAGAATCTGACCTTGAAGTTTCTCAGAATTAAACAATTTTACTGACGATCATTTTTGCATTTATTCTTTTCGGATGATTTATAGAAAACAAATTATATGGACAAATTTAAACAAATCAATTAGAGATATCCTCATCTCTCATTTTACTAGGATCAGTTCCAAGCAATATGAATTACAATTTATCAACAAAGAATAGATAAGGAATCGGAAATATTCAACAAATAGTTCACTATCGACTGCTGTTCAGCGGTGATTGATTAGTGCTGTAGATATGAACTTCATATCGAATATTGATGAGAAAATCTAGAAAAACACTGCCACATGCGGAGATGACCGCTGTACTGGATTTCAATTCGATCTAATCTGTTTTTTTGGAAATATTGTGAAAATTAAATTCTGAATGGGTATATCTGCGGAATCATTGGGTGGATATTACCCATTCACGAATTCGGCCTTCGTAATTGAGGTCCAAAATTTCTCTACAAATATCGAGTTTATAAGTTGTTGTTAGACCGACCGTAAACAAAATACAGTGGGATCGTTTCTTCACTGAATATCAGTGTGATGTGCGAAGGAAAACCTTTTTAGGGTAACCGAGTAATGTATGTTAACTGTATTTTGCTCATTTACATTTATTTACACTCACAAGATGTGGTGTGTATTTGAGGTCGTTACTATTTCATCCTCTGACTATGTAGTGAATGCTAATCTAATGAACAGCGTTTGTTACTCAAGAAATACTGATCCTATCATGATGAAAATTGGTAAATACTATGCAAAATTTCGTTCAAAATTTCGTTATGATCGAGTCATTATAACGATTCGTAGAACTAATATTCGACCAAAAGCTTTTCGTTTATATATAGTTATTATTTTCAACGGGAAGCCGTTATACAACCAGGCCAACAATTCATTCCAATTCAGTGAACTCTATAAGTGTAGTTTCAGGTACATATATGGATTCTTCAAATTTCTTTGTGAATTTACTGAAATCGAGGGGGAAACCACTAGAGATATTTCGTGGAAAAAGATTGCCTCCCCTCAGGATCTCCTCAAGATCTCCTCGGATCTCTCCAGGATCTCCCCGGATCTCCTCGGATCTCCTTGGATCTCCCTGAGATCTCCCCGGATCTCCCCGGGATCTCCTCGGATCTCTTTGGATCTCCCTGGGATCTCCTCCTATATCATTGGATCTCCTCCTTATTTCCACGGATCTCCTCGTATCTCCTACGGAGTTACTCGGATCTCTTCGGATCGATTCACACGAAGTACTATATTTCAGTTCGTCTAGAATGTTCTGAGGAATTCAAGCTAGACCCGGTATTATTTGTGGACCTTCCTAAGATATTCTTCGAAATTAAAATTGAAAAATCTGGTGTGAAGACGAGTCTCTTTCCCGGACTCGCCTAACGGCTGATCCTAAACACAATATCTTCCGAAAGAAACCACTTTGAAACTCAAAATTTGTAGAGTATGTTTGGATCTTAATTACGAATGCCTAATTCGTAAATGGGATTGGCCACCCAATAATTCCGCAGATATACCCGTTCAAAATTCCATTTTCCAAATTATTCCAGAAATACATACATAGATTGGATCGAACTGAAATTCCGTTATTCATCGAAAAATGACATCCTGAAAGTTTATACAAAATTTCATGAGGATAAAATGATCAGGAAATCGCAGAATATTGACTCTTTGTATAAAAAAAATTTAATTTTTCTTGAAAATGCTTTAATCAAAAAATTTCGCAGAAAGTGGAATATCAGCATTTTCAAACTAAGTACCAAGTTTCATTATGATTGAATCAATATTTTTGAGTAATTCCAGAAAAAACAATGATATAGAGGAATTTGACATATTTTTTTCCAAATAGGTATCTTCAAAAATTATAATCGTAACAAACTGAAATTCGGTACTGCTGTAAAATATGGAGCTGAAGGATGACTTTCCGAAGAAAAATTTTTTCTCCAAAAGCACTTCTTCCAAAATTTACTGACTGTACGATCTCAACAAATTTTCGTTATATTCCAACTAACTGACTAAAACACCGAAACCATTTGCCCGATTTGGCTCATTTAACAAACTCAACAGCCGCATTACGATGAGCGACCCACCTTGAAAGTTTCATGTCGCTAGCTTGCTCCGTTCTACAGTTATCGTGTCGTCGGCCAGAATCAATTTTGTCAACGGATTCGTTATCAGTGAATCCAACCTAGTCGTTTGAGGCCGTTTCCCAGAAAAAATTCGAAAATTGCAAACATTTGGATAAAACGATAGCAACAAATGCGCGCAAAAAACAGAAATGAAAAAATTGTGTTTTTAGTATTCCCTGAATTTGTGGAAAGACATAACATCATCATCTCGGCCGTTAGATATAGGAAAGCGAGAACATGAAAACAACACAAGGAATAGAGACGTACAAAGATCCTTAATAGCGAATTATGAAAGTTCGATCATTGGGAATCACATGATAGATTGGGACAATACAAAAATACTGATGTCGGAACCAGATAATCTGAAAAAAAAATGCAGAATTGTTCTGCATTTTTTTAAATGGAGGGAGTATTTTAACTCATCGTTTTTTAGAAATGGACCATATTTGGCTGAATTCACTAAAAAAGAGGTAGAATCAAAACACTCTCATACCAAGTGAATCTGTGTTGCTGTGATTTTTTAAAAATATAAATTTCACGAAAGATTCAAAAAACGGAAAATCAAAAGAAAATATTCCTGATAATATTCTCTTTTGTCTGATGAAGGAGTCGGATTTGTACTCTGAAACCTTACAGTCCTCCTTGTAGATCATTTGCATTGTTCCTGTATTGTTCATTTGGCAAACCTTCAATCCAAAAGGCCAAAATAAGCATTAATTGAAAACCAAGAAGTTAATGGTTCAAAGTTCAGTCCTCGAACCCTTATGTAAAGTCCAAAATTTTTTTTCGATAATGCATAATGATATGCTAAAGAATATTTTTTTCGAATTTCGTGATGCAGGTATTATGTTTTCCTATCAAGAAACGAACCCTAAAGTTGACGGTTGAAAGTTCAATCCCTAAATCCCATTCGAAGTGAAAATTTTCTTCGATAATTTATAAATCTATCGAATATATGAAATCTTCATTTCGCACTGATTAATCCCCTTTCCTCTCATCAAACATCGATTTTGTATGATAAAACTGAATCCATGCGGACGCCTCTGGTTTCGGATGTTCTTGGAGTTTGCACCTTTGGCCGGTCACTCAACACCGGTCATATGAATTTTCGCCCCGAGTTTTCAACAAACGGTCGAAAATAACCTAAAAATGTCGCAATCGACCTATTGAAATATAGACATTCCCTACTACCAATTTCCGATGCACACGTGGAAAGAGTGAGAGGGACGATGATCAGAACATTTGCGCATGCGCAAACAACACACAAATCTTGGATCTCCTCGGGATTTCCTCGGATCTCCTCCGGATTTCCTCGAATCTCCTTGGATCTCCTTGGATCTCCCTGGATCTCCTCGGATCTCCTTGGATCTCCCCGGATCTCCTTGGATCTCCCCGGGATCTCCTCGGATCTCCTTCCACTACGACACAAAATCTCCTCCGTGGTTTCCCCCTCGACTGAAATAATTGGTCTGACCGATTTTGAAGAAGTAATAAATTTCTCCACATTAACCGGGTATATTTCTGGAAATAAGGTTAAGGAATACGAGGGTTGTCCGAAAAATACCTATAAAAAATTCGGGGCGTCCCGTCATGGCGTTGTGGAGGGGCGGCCTGGTGGTCCCTCCTCTTTATGCAATCCCCTCAATGCTCAGTTCGAGCCGTAGAGCTCAGCGAGTCAGTAGTATTTACGTATGCCTGTTGAAAGTAACCGCTTTTTTACCTTTTACCTTTTTTACGATGAAATGGAGCTCTCTCTGATTGAGGAACAGCGCATCAACATCAAGTTTCTTGCAGAGCTATGTAAAAATGGCCGTGAGATTGTTGAGTGTTCGCAAGAAGTTTACGGAGATAATTCTCTGAAGGAACAAACCGTCAACAAGTGGTTGAAAAGGTTTCGGGAAGGCCGAGAAGATGACCAACGCTCAGGACGCCCCGCCCCTTCACATCGAGTTCTGAGGAAAATGTTGAAAGAATTCGTAGTTGTGTCCTTGAAGACCGTCGATTGACAGTTAGAATGATAGCTGAGGAACTCTCAATCCCCAAAACAATCGTCCACGAAAATCTGAGAGAAAAACTCGAGATGAACGAGAAGGCGCCTGCTCACAGGTATCTCGTTCTGCGTGAGTTTTTGGCACAAAGCTACCGTAACAGAACACCCGCCTTATTCACCCGATTTAGCTCCTTGCGACTTCTTCTTGTTCACGAAATGCGAAATGGTGCACCGGGGGCGGCACTCGGGGGATGTGGAAGCCATCAAGGCTGAAACGACACGGCAAATGAAGAGCCTCACAACTGAAGACTTTCAGCGATCTTATCAGCAGTGGAAACGGCGTTGCCAGAAAAGCATCTGGTCTCAGGGGGAGTACTTTGAAGGAGACCATATTGAATTACCTGAATAATTGTAAAATAAAGTAATTATTCCACTTTCATACGTATTTTCCGTACAAATTCGGAAAGGGTGCTTAAGTGGATTTAAAAATGTATAGAACTAATAACAGTGTTGCCACTTTGCCATCGAAATAACCAGGGAATACCTGAGCAGCAGCATATCTGTTCTGTTTTCGTTATGATAAGTGACAGATTTCCTATGAAATAATTTACATAATTTAGTCGTCGCTGAGTAGAAGTTCTTGTAAGCTGATGTTTTCAGTGCTTGACCCCTTCCTAGAAATGATCCCAGTTGCGCATCTAAAACGTGCTAGTGGTAAAAATAAAATACCTTGGCGGGAGTTGTTGATAGTCGCCATGGCAACATTACTTGAGCTTTCCGAATAGAATTTCAACTGAAAGTATTCATTATCAGCATAGCGATGAGCCTTCTTACGATTTTTTTCGATACGAAAATGCTTGGCCGCCCGATAAAACAAAAGACGCCGCAGTGTGTGACAATATAGTGCTATAGTTATGAGGTGTGAGTTTTTCTTGTTCCTGCGAATCTTGAAATGACGGAATCAAGCGATGAAATAATTCTCATTAGATGTAAGTCAACAATGTAACATAGTTTCTATGTGAAATTGGATAATCTTTGAACTTTGGTTCAGCCAAAATTTAATTAAAAATTGATGCAGCAACAGACAAAAAAAGAATCAAACTTCATTGCTTCTTGGGCAGCTCGCTTCTGGCTTAACGAGTTCAATGTTGCTTGTATTGTGTCATTGTTGTTTTCCACCAATAAGGAAGGAGAAAAAAAAATTGAAATCTTTTTTATGTGACAAATTTTCTTTCTTTGTTGTTATTTTATGTTCCTTCACAGTGGGGTGACATCAGTTTTGATACGTTCTACATTTTTTGTATCCCTGATGAAGAATCAATAAAGATTCGAAACGGTGGCAATTTTAACGGAAAATTTTCCCCTTTTTCGATGTTTCAACGTTTCACAAGCTGAATTTGCCTGCTGTTGATTGATTACAAGCACGAGATTATAGTACTGACAAGAAGTTCCCGAAGAAACATAAAACTCAATATTCGTATGGCAGGTTTGGAGAATTCGTTATTGGTGAAATCCACCCAATGATTTCTCCGATTCGAAATTTTCTGTCCTACATTTCCGTGAATAAATAAAGTCGATCGATCAGAAATTGTGTATACGGTTGTGAAATGTCAGTTTGAAGGTTTATACAAAATTTTGGCGGAATCTGACCTACAGTTTTCGAAATAAAAAATCTGCAAATAAATGTTTCTGTCTTTCTAACAAGCAAAATGATTCACAAGAAATGTGGCGAAAATTCAAATGACTATGACCCCAAAACATTCGGACGAATTTCGCCTATTAACGAACTCTACCGAGAAATTGAGTTTCCACAAGTAACCTCAACATTTTATGACCTTGAGCCAACTCCTTTGGAAGTTGCATTGTTTACTGCCAGGCGTTTACAAATGAAATTATAAATTAAGTCAGTGTACAAAATCAAGGAACAAATAGAAATGAAAGACGAGGGATAAAGTTATTATAGAATTTCGAAGGGGGTTTAGCTGATATCATAAGACTTTTACTTAAGAGCCAGAATTCGTTTTTTCGAAAAAATTTTTGGGTGCAAATGGTTGAAAAAAATTGTAAGAATGCGCAATAGTTCCGATTTGTATATTCAAGAATTTTGGGGAAAATGAAAACTGAAATGGAGTGAAAAATGGGAAAATAACGAACATTGCGCATTCCCACAAAAAAATTTAGTACCTACATCTCGAAAAAAAAATCGAAAAATAATCGCTGAAGCTTGCAGAACGATACCCCTTTTTTCCTATTAACGTCAAAATTTCAGGCATTTTTAATATTTCTCGCGGCTATTGGCAACGTTAAAGCATGCAGACCGTGATGCAGGTGCCACCCTGTATATTGAATATTCACACTATCTGTTTCGATTCTTCCATCATGAACACTCTAGATAATAGCTAAAAGTGGAGAATTTCAAGCGGAGAAGGGGAAATGACTCAGCTTTGATTCACCATCAAGTATATTTGAATTGGTATTTTTTCGAAATTTGTTAATTTCCAAGCATTTTCAGACGGATTATGATCAGAAACTACTGACTCATATTTGAGCTAAGTGAACTTGGCATTTCCTTTAAATCACCACAATCTTTCCAATTCCAATTCCTCTGAGCAAATTCTAGTGTAGACAGCTGAATGACTATAATATGTATTCCCAGAAATAGATATCATGTTAGAAAAATTCGATAATACATATAGGTTGCTCTGACGCTTTTAGAACACGGCCTCTGTTCAGACGTACGATTGAAATGCGTGGTGAATGTTGACCTTGAGCCCGAGATACATCAACAAACTTTGACCAGGCAAAAAACTGAAACCTGATTGATAAAATCAGTAAAACAAGCTCTTAATAATTACTATTGCTGGGGGCAGAGGGTTTTCATGAAGAATCGATAAGTATGTGATGATCCAGTTTATCTCATTTCAAAGTCAAATCAAACTCAAACGGGTTCACTTGATAACAATTCATAAGATAAGATTCTCGATATTTATAAAGTAGGTTTGGGGCTAAATCAAATAAAGGGTTTTCCAATAAGAGGTGTTATTTTGATATTCAAAGAAAAATGCATTTTTCAATATAAATGATCGGATGTTTATTTCATCATAAAGAAGAAGCTATGCCGTTAATAGTGGAAAATAACATCAGGCAAATGACCACCACGCTTACAGGACAATATCCTTTTAATGAAATTTTCCATAACCAAATTGCAAAGTGGCTGCCCTATGTCCTCGATAGCTTCATGAATTCCATCTTTGAGGTCTTGAATCGACGCTGGGGTTTTGGCGTAGACCTTCTCTTTCACGTGGCCCCAGAGGAAGAAGTCGCAAGGTGTTAAATCACAAGATCTCGGTGGCCAATTGTGATCACCTCTTCGAGAGAAAAAACACGGTCCGGAAAATTTTCCCGCAAAAGATCTATGGTTTCGTTGCTTGTGTGGCACGTAGCGCCGTCTTGTTGAAAGTAAACGTTGTCCAGATCAATACCATCCAATTCCGGCCATAAAAATCTCTCGATAGCGCAATCTATTGACCGTAACTGTTGCTCCAGCCTCATTTTCGAAAAAGTGAGCTCCAATGACTCCGCCGGACCATAAACCGTACCAAACAGTCACACGTTGAAAATAGTTTTCAACAATAACTCTCGGGTTTTCCGAGCCTCAGATGCGACAATTTTGCTTGTTGACGAAGCCACCGAGGTGGAAAAGGGCCTCATCACTCAAGATGATTTTTCGATGGAATTCCGGATCATTTCAACGACCCTATCAGCGAAGATACGACGTTGTTGATGATCGGCCGGCTTGAGTTCTTGTGTTAACTGAACTTTATAAGCCTTAAGACCCAAATCTTTATGCCAGATACGGTGTAATGACGTTTGTGGAATGCCCAATTCCAAAGAACGACGAGGACTGGACAACCCTGGGTTTTCTTCTACACTTTCGGCTACAGCAGCAATATTCTCGGCTGTTCTTGAGCGACTTGCACGGGTTTTATTCTTCACATCACTAACTTGTCCCAACAGCTCGAATTTTTCCATCAATTCCTTTATTGCGGTCCAACAAGGTGCTTCACGACGACCCAAAAATGTTCGAGTTCTACGAACCGTCTCTGCCAAATTTTCACCATTTTTATAGTGAATTTTAATAATTTCAATGCGTCGTTGAAGCGTGTATCGTTCCATTTTTATTAATGGCATAGTTTCTACTTGTCAAATGTCAAAAAATGACAGCTTCAAAAGTGACATCTACCGAAATAGCGGGCTATTCAAAATAACACCTCTTATTGGAAAACCCTTTAGATCGAATTGATGAATGGGTAAAATCCGACCAATTATTCCGTACCAATATTTCCAAAAACACTAATTGGATCGAATTGTAAAATGATAGATTAAAGGTTCATGCAGAATATTATGAGAACCATATATGAAAAGAAAATCGCAAAATCTTTCCTTCAGGAAGTGAAGGTACATTTGGCAGGGTCAATACGTGAAAAGATGACCGCTTTGTCGACGAATTTGAACATGTGATCAAAAGCTGCTGACTTCACGTCAGTGCTTTTTTATAATTCTATAATTTTGTCGTAGAACGTTCAGTGACAATAAAGTTCATCGTATAAGATAACAATATTGACAGGTATAATGTGAAGGTTAAGGGTGTTTTTTAGAGGTATAGAACTATAGTTGGCAACACTGTTTTAACTGGCGGCCATTTTGTCAGCTGTCAAGTTATTTGTGTTTAGTTTGGTCTGGCATTTCAACATGAATAGACTGATGCCTGAACAACGCTTCAAAATCGTGCAAATTTATTTTGCAAATAATGGTTCTGTTCGAAATACGTATCGCTCTCTACGTCCATTTTACAGTCAACATTATCGTCCATCAGGGCAATTAATTCGACTAACTTTGGACCGTTTTCGCACCACGTCCACTCTAACTGATAATACGCATCAACAGAGAAGTCGTTTGGTGTGTTTTATGGGCTGGTGGAACCATTGGTCCATACTTCTTCAAAAACGATGCTGGCCAGAACGTTACATGCAATGGTGACAGCTATAGAGCCATGATTACTGACTTTTTCGTTCCTCAATTGAACAAGCATGATGGCGTAACATGTCACACAGCTCTTGCCACAATTCATTTACTAAAGGAAACGTTTGAAAACCGCATAATTTCAATTTCCGGGCCCGTGAATTGGCCTCCAAGATCGTGCGATTTAACGCCGCTAGACTATTTTCTGTGTGGTTATGCGAAGTCGCTAGTCTACGAACGATCGACCACTTGGAGGACAACATTCGCCGCGTTATTGCCGATGTACGGCCACAAATGTTGGAAAAAGTGATTGAAATTTGGACCTCCAGATTAGATTACGTCCGAGCCAGCCGTGATGGTCATATGCCAGAAATTATATCTAAATTTTAATGCCAAAAGATTATATTTGAAAAAAGTCAATTTCATGTCAATTTTAAAAATTCATCCTTGTTTTATTCCATTTCAAAGTTCTATTCCTCTAAAAAAACACCCTTATAGTTGGATCTATACAGAGTGATTCCGGAGAAGACCGTCAGATTTTGGAATAAGTTCACACTAGTCAAGACAGTCTCGAAACAATATTTGGTTTATAGTTGGGGGTCTCTATTGAGAATATACAGGGTATTTTGTCCGATTTGGCCGATTTGACTTTTATTGATAGCTTTGGCATGGCTTATTCGATTTCAATGAAATTTTCAGCGAAGTACAATATTGTCGAGCACATTCATAAATTGCAAAAATTTCTTCAAAATAAGCGGTTGTTTTTGTGATAATTACAGATTTATTGTGCAGGTTGAAAAAACCTCCTGTACATCGCATTTCCAAAACCACGCTATCCGTTCACGATTCTACTATAATAAATCATTATTTGAGAGTTTCTAATTTTTTTGGCACACTTTCAGTTTTCCGAGAAAGTATTTTCAAAAAAAGACAATGTCGAAATTTCGCTCCAATCGATTCTACTTTTATTGATAACTTTGGTATGGCTCATACGATTCTGATGAAATTTGCAGTGTAGAACAATCTGAACGAGTACATTCAATAATTGCAACAATCTCTGAAAATACAGGGTTGTAATTGTGATAATTCCAGAATTTCAGATTAATTGTGTAGTTGAATAAAAACACCCTGTACATTGCTTTTCCAAAATTTTCTCATTCGTTTCAGATTCTACAATAATATGTTATTATTTAGAGGTTTTTAATTCCTTTGACACACCTCCGGTTTTCCTAGAAGAAATAATCGAAGAAGAGCATAATCGAAATTTGGCTCAGAAGCAGTTAGAGTATTCCGCACTAGGTAGGAAAGCTGTATTGTCCAAGGACGCAAAGTTGTTATGAGCAATTAAATAGGAATTTGGAATTTGAAGAGAATATTTTAGAACTTGAGAACTGCTTTGCATCCTTGGAATATACAGCTTTACTACCTGGTGCAGAATATTCTCACTGCTTTTGCGTCAAATTTCGATTATGCTCTACTTCAAACATTTCTTCTCGGAAAACCGGGGGTGTGCCAAAGAAATTGAAAACCTCTAAATAATAACATATTATTTTTGTTGTGTTTCTTTTCAACTGCACAATTATTCTGAAATTCTGAAATTATCACAATTACAACCCTGTATTTTGAGAGATTGTTACAATTATTGAATGTACTTATTCAGATTGTTCTACACTGCAAATTTCATCAAAATTGGATGTGCCATACCAAAATTATTAATAAAAGTAGAATCGATTGGAGCGAAATTTCGACACTGTCTTTTTTTGATTAAATTTTCTCGGAAAACTAGAAGTGTGCCAAAAAAATAAAAAACTCTCGAATAATGACTCATTATAGTAGAATCGTAAACAGAAAGCGTAGTTTTGGAAAGGTGATGTCCAGGGTGTTTTTTCAACCTGCACAATTAATCGGTTATTATCAGAATAACAATAGCTCATTTTGAGAAAAATTTTGGAATTAATAAATGTGCTCATCAACATTGTACTCCACTGAAAATTTCATCAAAATCGAATGAGTCATACTGAAGTTATCAATAAAAGTAAAATCGGTCGAATCGGACAAATCACCCTGTATATTCTCAATAGAGACACCCAACCATAAACCAAACCTTGTTTCGAGACTGTCTTGACTGGTGTAAACTTATCCCAAAATCTGACGGTCTCCTCCGGAATCACCCTGTATTATAGTGATTGAAAAATTTAAAAAAAAATCGACCAAATCTTCGTTTTTTGCAGGAATAGGGTGTGTTCCGGAGATTGAAGATCCTTTCAAACTGCATAATCTTTCCGCTGATTTTTTCATCTGGATTTATATTCAAGTTTCTGTTTAAACTCGAGATCTGACCGATGGCCTCTGATTCCGATTGCTTTCCTTGCACTCAGATTCAAGTTTCAAGTACAAAACTCTATTAATGACCCTAGTCTGAAAATAACCCGACACATGGCAAATAGTATTATCGAAAACGAAAATAGTTCGGACGTTTTAAACCGAGCTTACTCTGTGAACTGGTGGCATGTCTTGAAATAACGATTCTGAACATGAACTTAATTAACCCATCAGGATCTTCCACGTAGGTCACTTAATGATCTTGCCTCATTTCAATTCTTATTCATGGCAGATTATTTATATTTCTCTTCAGCTCTCTTTTGATACTAATAGGAATTCTCTTGATTGTTTCGGTCTTTACTTAATGGAAACACATTTTTCCGAAAATCGCTGGAAAATTTTCCTATTCCAGACGAAATTTCTCAAAGAAGAAGTCGAGATATCATGGCTGTTAGGAAATATCTATTTCCTTACTGTAAGGAAATGATATTTCCTTACTGTAAGGAAATGATATTTCCATACTGTAAGGAAATGATATTTCCTTACTGCTGTTAGAAATTATTCATTTTCTTACTGTTTTTTTGTTAGTGATCTACAAAAATGAAAAACACGTTGTTTATAACGAATTAATTTATATTTTGCAAGGGTTGACTTCAACATTGAATAATTGACTCACGATGTTGAAGATTTCATCTTCAGACAATGGTCTAGGAAGTATGCTAAAGCAACATTTTTCCGAGAAAGAGCTAGTGTTTTTGCGCGCATGTTCTTGGGTAGCAGCGTGCTATCGTTTTGTCTATATGTCTGTAATTTCCGAATTTTTCTCGAAAATGGTCTCGAACGACTATGTTGGACTCACTGATGACGAATCCGGTATCAAAATCGATTTTGTCCGTCCGTCCAGCCGTAGATATAATAACTGTCAAACGAAGCAAGCTAGCGATTCGAAACTTTCAGGGTAGATTGCATTTCAAAATGCGATAGTTAAGTTTGTTAACCGCTAAAATCGGAGTATCGTTTTAAATGTTGAAGGTTATTTCCTAATATTCCAGGAACTACTGAAGCGATTGTATTGAAACTTGGCAGTTAGTTGAAGCATAATGAAACGAAACCTCTCGCAAAATTATGTTTAGATCGTGCTGTCAGTAAATTTTGAAAACACTATTTTTCAAAATTTTTTGGAAAAATTTTTCTTTTGGAACTATTCATCATATTCAAAATAATTCGCTCAAACCTAGAGCTTCATATTTCACAGCTGTGTACCAAATTTCAATTCGATACGGTTATCTTTTTCGAAAATAAAACAACACTTCAAATTTTACACATGGGTTTATTATTTTCTTAGTTAAATAATCCAATACACCATTGATAACTTAAACAACTTAGAACAGAATGCTATGATTCATTTTCGACATTATTGGAAATTTGCAGCGTTTTTGTTTATAACTCAGGAACCACTAGTCCGAAATCATCCAGGTAAAATTTTTTAGGTTCAGTTATGCAACAGTAATCAATGTTTGAAATTTCATGAAAATTGAGTTATAAATTTTCGAGAAATTTTTTTTCCCCCTTGACCCCCCATTTAGAGCCCTAAGGGTACAGCGATCCTGGTGAAAAGTTCGGAGGATCAACCCCGAGTGACACACGATTTTTCCACCAAGTTTCAAGGATTTCCGTTCAGTACTTCCAGAGAAAAGCCCCGGACAACGGACGGCGCACGGACGGATTTTTTTTATTCGTTTATTCAAATCTACATACTCCAAAACGTAAACTGTGAAGTTTTCAGTGGGGTTAAAATTTTTTTTTGGTTAGTCGATCACTAAGGTTTATCATTTGATTTTATCAAATAGTAAACCAAAATAAGTCAAATTTCGTGGTTTTTCCTCGATATCGTTGTTTTTTTGGAATAACTCAAAAAATAATGATTCAATCATGATGAAACTTGGGAACTAGTTTGAAAATGCTCATGGACAACTTTGTGCAAAATTTCGTCATGATCGTGTCATCAGAACGATTCTAAAAAAATATTACACCTTTTTTTCGAATATTTTATATTCTGTGATATTCTGATCATATTAATCTCATTCGATTTTGTATCAACCTTCAAGCTATCATTTCTCGATAAATTACTGGATTCTAATTCAATCTTATCTGTATTTTCGGAAATATTGGAAAAATAATAAACACAATAACTTCCGGAAAGAACGACTAAGAAACTCGATATTTGTTGAATAAGTTTGGGGCTTAATTACGAAGGTCGAATTCGTGAATGGGTAAAATCCGCCCAATGATTCCGTAGATATACCCATTCAAAATTTTATTTTCCCAATATTTCCAAGAATATCGATTAGATCGAATTGTAATCCAGAAATTCATCGAAAATACCTAGAAAAGCACTGACGTTAAGTCAGCAGCTTTTACTTTTTCCTTACGAATTTCGAAGCACCATTCATTCATGAATAAAATGATTCGCGATTTTTTCAGAATTAATTAATATCTGTTGAATTTTTAACGATTTGCGGAAAAACAGTATGTTTACCTCGTAGGAAAAGCCACATTCCTGTGTTGCCAAGTCTCGACTCGACTTGATAATCTTCACAGTCGTCCGAGAATTTTAGGCTTTTCCTACCCGATAAGCATTGCACTATTGTATTTTACTATTTTGAGTAAAGTAAAACATTTTATTTCCGCTAATATTTATTTCTTGGTACAATTTCGTAAATTTCATCTTGGCCTCGTCAGGCGAGCATGTTAACGAACTACTCTTTCTGTTTCCTGATTGACTGTGAATTTGCAGTCTAGAATATGCGTTCTCTAGCTTCTATGTTCAACTTTATTGTCCTATGTCGATTTTATGTTTCATTCAATGTTTATTCGCTGGTTCTTCTCATCTGTGGGCGTCGTTTTTTTGTACTTTCAACATTAACTATTGCCGAATTCATGAATTGGTGAAAGCCGCCTAAAAATATACCCATTTTAAATTTTATTTTTCCTATTTTCCAAACATACAAATTTTAGTGCGTATCTCACCAGTCTTTCCTTCAAAATTGTCTCGTTTTACCTGCAGTGATCTCCTCAGAGATTCAACTAGTTTGTCAACTTGTTGTCCTTATCGTGTCATATAAAGAAACATTATTAATAACTTTCTATGATAAATACGATTAAGATAGACCAAGCTACAATGTTAATTGAACCGGTTTGCTGTGGTCTTGTACTTTGGAAGCTGCTACGCCCCCGCTTCATGTTACACCCATGATTTCATAATCACCTCATGAATCATTTGAATTCGACGTCTTCGAGATACAAAATGCCGAACTTGAACTTGTCATTTGCATGAAAACAAGAGAAATTGAAATTTTGACGACTTCGATCCAAGTTACCAACCCACAAATTTCTTCCAAATTCACTATCACTGGGAAAGGGGAATTTCAGAACAAATTCGACATGATAGGATTCGTGTTATTCCTGAATATCCGTAAACCATGCCTCGGCTCCTCAAACAAGGTAATTCCTTCGAAATATGGGTTTTTGTTAATACAAATATCTGTAAACGGTGCCTCGCCTCCTCAAACAAGATAATTCCTTTTAAATATAGGTTTTTGTTGAGATCATCTCCTATTGGCTAAAATTTAAGTTGGGACAACTCAACTTGGTTATTTCAGTTGCCGGTTTTCCGTTCCGTTAATATGAAATATTCGGTTGGTCCCAAAAAAAAAGGTTCAACAAAATACAGGAGGACTTTTTAATATTTTTTGCTCATTGTTCTGTAGACCCCATTTGGGTAGAACTTCAAGGGAGCATTTTTAATTGAAGGGTGATTCGATCTATGTTTTTGAAAATATCGGTAAACTGAAATTTTGAAAGGGTATATCTGCGGAATCATTCGATACTTTTTACTGATTCGCCAATTCGGCCATCGTTATTAAACTCCAAACTTACTCTACAATTATCAAGCTACTGAGTAGATTCTTCCGGAAGTTATTTTGTTGACTATCAGTGGTTAGGCCAGGCCGGCCGTAAACACATTAAATTTAGGAAGAATCGACATAGGGAATATATTTGTAGAGTAGGTTTTCAGTTTAATTAGAAGGTCGAATGCTAAAATGGGTTGAATTCGCCAATGGAGGTTTTTCGTAGGACGATGAAATCTGTTTTATTGCATAGATAAAGGATCGAACTGCACGTGAAAAAATTCGACATCACCCAGCTTCATTATTTTGGTCGGCACGACGTCTCAAAGTTGACCAAAATTTCGAAATTTGGGTCAACTTTGGGTCGTCGTACAGATCAAACGCGTGAGGCTGGACAATATCGAATTTTTTTGGTTATATCTGGATCCTTTGTGAGTACGCAGCCACTTATTTTATAGACGTAAATCTTCTGGTTGAAAAATTATGATTTTTTTAAAAAAGATCCAATTTTTTCGATTTTCCTCGGGCCATAAAAAACGAACCAGACTCTCCACTAACATTCTGATTGGATTTTCTTAATCTACGCCCTCGAATTAGTATATGTTTCAAATTTCAGGTCGATCGGAGAACTTTCGATTTTTGGTAAAATTTTAAGGGGTTACCCTTAAGAAAATATCGATTTTCGAAAAATAATTTTCCGACTCCTATCGCCGTGAAATTTGGCACACTTACTAATTCGAGGGCGTAGAACAAGAATATAAGGTCAGATATTTTTTAAAAAAATCGTCCTGGACGTGAGAGGTCCTTGAAGTTCCAAAATTTTGGACCTTTTTTCAAAAAATCATTATTACCGACTCGATGAAAGTAGGACGGTGAAATCTGTTTTATTGCATAGATAAAGGATCGAACTGCACGTGAAAAAATTCGACATCACCCAGCTTCATTATTTTGGTCGGCACGACGTCTCAAAGTTGACCAAAATTTCGAAATTTGGGTCAACTTTGGGTCGTCTTACAGATCAAACGCGTGAGGCTGGACAATATCGAATTTTTTTGGTTATATCTGGATCCTTTGTGAGTACGTAGCCACTTATTTTATAGACGTAAGTCTTCTGGTTGAAAAATTATGATTTTTTTAAAAAAGGTCCAATTTTTTCGATTTTCCTCGGGCCATAAAAAACGAACCAGACTCTCCACTAACATTCTGATTGGATTTTCTTAATCTACGCCCTCGAATTAGTATATGTTTCAAATTTCAGGTCGATCGGAGAACTTTCGATTTTTGGTAAAATTTTAAGGGGTTACCCTTAAGAAAATCTCAATTTTCGAAAAATAATTTTCCGACTCCTATCGCCGTGAAATTTGGCACACTTACTAATTCGAGGGCGTAGAACAAGAATATAAGGTCAGATATTTTTTTAAAAAAATCGTCCTGGACGTGAGAGGTCCTTGAAGTTCCAAAATTTTGGACCTTTTTTCAAAAAATCATTATTACCGACTCGATGAGAGTAGGACGATGAAATCTGTTTTAATTCATAGATAAAGGATCGAACTGCACGTAAAAAAATTCGACATCACCCAGCTTCATTATTTTGGTCGGCACGACGTCTCAAAGTTGACCAAAATTTCGAAATTTTTTCACTATTTCCGCCATAATTTCTAAACGGTTGTCACTGGACGATTTCTAATGACATATTCGTGATCTACGACCTCGATTTAATAGGAAACAGTAACAAGGTCGACGATTTTCGAAAAAAAAAATTTATTTGGGACTTAGCGATTAGTTTGAAATCTGCGTTTGGCAGGGTGAATACTTGTATAGATGACTGCTTTGGCAACGGAACAAGCGCGTTAAAGCTCCTGACCTCACATCGGTGCCTTTCTAGGTTTTTATTACCCACAACTTTGCCATCTTACTTTTTTCCACAGACTCACTAGTTTTGCTGGAAATCGAGATAAACCGTGTTTAGCCCTTGAACACTCACCTTCCTCCACTTCCCCACCTCAGAACGCCCCTAAATTATTTTTCCCTTTATTCCTGTTATACTCTCTTCCATTTTTCATGGTTTTCATTCTACTATTATTTTTTTCGGTTCAAAAAATTATCGACCCTGTCTGCAAGTTGACTAAATAATGTAAAATTTTCTCGAAATCTATGAAGTAAGGGATCGCTCTCGGATTTGTTGCAACTGTAGAAAATAGCTCTGAAACCGATGTCTCTCACTAAGATTTTGCTCTAACATTTGAATGGGGGTTTTTCCTGAATTTGGGTTATTACTGCACATGCAAATTTAAACATAATTATTATGGGTTTGATTCATCATTTTCCCGAATTACCTTCAGGGGTGCGTTCACAATTATCGTCGAACGATCGCACGACGACTCCCTGAGGTCATCCGACTGTTCACAATTGTCGTCGGGTGAAATTTATCTTCGTCCACGATTCGGGTAGGAACTCACCGAGCGATCAACTATTTAACCCATAGAAAATAGTTGGTAAAAATTTGTCGCGGCCGCGCAGTTTACTTGTCAATTCGAAATCACAACAGTTTGAGTCAGCCATTATTTTATTATTTGATAATACATCATTATGGAGGCTATTTCAACGAACTCTGGTAGTTTCTGATACCATCTTCAATTTTTGACAAAAGGCAATGGAAAGCTTCTCTACTCATTCTGAACTGCTGCTGGAATTCTTTGTCAGAGTATTTGTCAATATTTTCATAAAGCCAGCTTCTTCTATCAATTTTTTTTTGGCTCTCCACTAACACATTACGTAAGTGCACTGAAACTTAATGCCTCCATCTCCACAACATCTCCATCTTCTACCTCGCTATCTGGGGACGAATCTTCCAAACAAAAAAAATGCAACTGCAGGATCCATTTCAAAAATAAAATCGAATTAAATTTTGTTAGTGAAAATCAAAACAGTTTTTTAGGTTATGTTAGGATAACAAACCTCTGAATAAAGAAAATATGGAAGGAGCATACTGCCTCACAAAGTGGGTCCGGGATGGATGTTGCATATGGCTGACTTTCCTTTCACTTTGAAGAAAGAACAACTTTTTCCGAGTCTTCTTTGTCTGAAGAAACAAACTAACATGAATCATACTTGGAGGTTCAATATGGGCGCCTATGCCCCACTTTTATACGAAGTGTAGAAAAGCGTTATGCTCCTTCCTGGTGTTCTTTATTAAAAGTAACAAACGAAAGTTTGACAACCGAATCGGGAACGAGGATGATTTGCCGTGCGTCGTCCGTTACATTAAACCGAGGTGAGACGAACAACTCGGGTTGACAATTGTGAACGCACCCCAGAAAGTATTGAAAATCAGGTTTCAAAATTGGGGTTTGGGATTTGTCAGGCATGCACGAAATGACAACGGTGTTTAGTAGAATAGCTTTTTCTGCTATAGAATAATGAAATATTTATTCCTATTCTGTGGTATACACGTGTTCTTTGTCAATATAACCAAACAATTTCCGTTGGCGATTTGTCAGTAATATGACAGTTCGTGCTCTTCTTTTTCTATTTCTTGGCAGTTGTCTTCTACTCTAACCAGATCGAAGTATAGATATTTCTGTTTTCCTGAGCAAAGTAACACGTTTGACGTCCTTTTCTTTCCGAGAATGTTGAATTCGACGTTGCAAATCTCCATTTTTATTTTTCAGTTTTAGGTGATCAAACATTTTTTTAAACTTAATATTGAAATTATGTTTGAAATGTGATGTTCTAAAGGTTTTTCATGAAAATTACTGCATTTTCGTTTAAAGGAAAAACCCCTATTGATCGGTACAAAAAGAGTCATCCATCTCTAGGGTACAAGAGTTGTACTATTTCCTCATTTCCTAGTGGGCCTCTATCACAAGAAATATAAATTTTATTCCGAACCAAATCTACACCCCGCATACTAAACATATGTTGCCAAAATTCTCCGCACGGCATTTTCGACGAGTGTTGCCATGAACCATACCCGTAAATGGTCAACCCGACCAAAACGGACCAAGGCATTGAGGGGACAAAGCAAAGAGCGCTTAGTTAACTTTGTTTGCAGCAGGAGAATCGACTCTAAGCTCTCTAGAAATGCACAGAGAGCAGTCTCTCGGTAACGTACGAAGAGGTGTATACAGAACCCTGGTCATCATCTAATGCGCAATTCGTCGTAAAACATTGTAGTGTTCCCTGGAAATTCGCGCGACTTGAGTTCCCGGATTTTTCGCGATTTTTCCGAAAAAACTGTCGATGTGTTTGTGTTGGTTTGACCGAGTGATCATTGATGCTTGAATGTTTATCGTTATTTTTCGTATAACTGGATAATTCCGTGATTTATTTATGAGATCGTTCTTTGTTAGAAAGCAGAGTGTGCCTATACGTAAGTTCGTTTACTTGTATTTATAAATATCCGGTACAATGGCAATGTTGTGTCAGGAATATTTTCTTCGGTCGTGTTTCACGATTTCTTCTGTGGTTATTCAACCCCGAGGAATCTTGTTTTCTTCTGGGTAATATGGAATACTTACGTGTTTATGGGTTTGTCGACCGGCCGTAAATACAGAACGTCACAGATCCAAAATTTATTTGTTTATTTCATTGCATAATTTACACGAAAATTTCTCCCGACTTACTTCATATTACAATTTCAGCAAAATATATTACTATAATTTTTTTAAATTTTTCCACTAGGATTAGAACACATTAACTTCCTAGAGAAGCAACCTGGAACTTGATAACGAAATATTTATTGAAGCTTATTTTGAGAGGATTTTGCATCATTTTTTTAAGTTTTTTCTGGGTTTTCACCCCCTATATCTGAAACAGATAAATTAAGAATTAAATAAAATTTTTTTTTCATGGGAATCGCCCTTGCGGGTTGAACTATTTGTCAAGGGCAGTTTCTTGGAGAACAGATTACCCAATGAAAAATACCGCAACAATAAAAACGATAAACGAAACCAGGTACAAATCTGACTTTCATCAAAACGAACGAGAAAATTTTCAGAATTATTTTCTTTCGATTTTTCGTTTTGAGATTTTTTCTTTCTCAAATATGTCAATTTGACAAAAGAGTCAAAACGACAAATCGAAAGATAATAATTCTGAGAATTTTCCCGTTTGTCTGATAAAAGAGTCAGATTTTGGTTTATTATTTGATAAAATCAAATAATAAACCTTAGTGATTGACCAAAAAAAAAATTTCAACCCCCCCTGAAAATTTCACAGTTCACGTTTTGTAATATGTAGATGTGAATAAACGAATGAACAAAAATCCGTCCGTCCGTTGTCCGGGACTTTTCTCTGGAAGTACTGAACGGAAATCCTTGAAACTTGGTAGAAAAATCGTGTGTCACTCGGGGTTGATCCTACAAGCTTTTCAGCAGGATCAGTGTACCCTAAGGGGTCTAAATGGGGAGCTGGGGGAAAAAAATTATTTCTTGAAAACTTACCACCGAATTTTTATGAAACTCTGAACGTTGATTACTGTTGCATAACTAAACCTAAAAAATTTTACCCGGATGATTTCCGACCGGTGGTTCCTGAGATATAAAGGAAAACGCTGCAAATTTCCAATAATATCGAAAATGAATCATCGCATTCGGTTCTAAGTTGTTCAAGATATTCACGGTATATTAGGTTACTTAACTAAGAAAATAGTAAACCCTTGTGTAA
Source organism: Myrrha octodecimguttata (assembly GCA_958510865.1). NCBI lineage: Eukaryota > Metazoa > Arthropoda > Insecta > Coleoptera > Coccinellidae > Myrrha > Myrrha octodecimguttata. The sequence goes on from OY294060.1 coordinate 67,847,731, forward strand.
AATTTGCAGCGTTTTTACTCTGGAACATCACAGTTCGCTCTGTTTATCGTTTGTATGGTTCCTGTATTGTTGATTAGGCAATCTGTTTTCCAAGAAACTGCCCTCGACAAGGCTATTTTCTATTAAAAAAAATTTATTCAATTTTTAATAGTTCTGTTTCACATATTGAATATGAAAACCCAGACAAAACCTGAAAAATTAATAACGAATGCCCACTTCGTGATTGGGTTGAATATTTCTAATTATTTTTAGAATTTTTGGAAAAACAAAATTTCAGTTGGATTTCAGTGTCTACAATCGATCGGATAGAATTGAACTGAATCTTTTCTGTCCAAAAGCACGAAAAATCAATGACATTTCGGAAAGATTGCGCTTTTGTTCCTAGAAACTAGGGTTAATAGTTCAAAAAGGTATATTGTGTAAGAATTCCTGACGAAATGGCAAGAAAATAAGAAAATTAACACAGTTCTTGCTACGTCGAATAGTATTGTAATCAGAATTTCTGATCGTGAAATAAAACAACTTTAATCTGAACGAGTGAAATCCACCAAAAGATTCTTAACATATTCGAAATTTATATCTTCAATACCTTCAAAAATACAGAACTGATATCAGCAAGATTTCATCTGAATCTGAAATTGTGAAAAAATCCATTATTTGCAGATCTTTTTTCTGAATATTTTCTCAAAATTTCGAAAATATCGTTGAATATCATCCTCAACTTTGAACCGTTAACGAAAAAATTCTAGACAAGCTCAGACGTGAAGTCGGCAGCTTTTGCGCACAGGTTCAAATCTTTTCCAAAGCGGTCATCTACTCACGTATTGACCACGACAAACGAAGCTTTACCTCCTGACAAAAATTACGGAAAAAATAGCGATACCAAGGAAAAACCACGAAAATTTAAATATTTTTCCCAAAATATCTGAAAATAAGAATCTCATCGTATCGAAATTTGGAACCCTCGTACTAAATCTCGACAAATCAAGGTATGTGCCAAATTTCATTGAGATCTGTTGAATAGTTCCCAAAAATTTGGAATATTTTCGAATTTTTTCTCAAATTCACTCATGATACGAACCCAACGAAATTTTGTAAAGGGTTGCAAGTGTGTAGTGCAACTAATCACCAAGTTTCAATGAGGTCGCACTAGTGGTTCCTGAGATACTGAGGAATGAAGTCAAAAATTCCAATGAGCATAACACACCAAAACCGTTCTGCTGATTTGGCCTTTTTACTAGCTTAGGCATCCCAATTTGACACGAAACCTAACCTTATAGTTTCAAGTTGAAAACTCGTTTCGTTCTCAGGTTATCGTGGCAACAGATGGAAGGCTGGCCGGACAGAATCGATTTTGACATAAGTTTATTCAAAATTCTAAAATAACAGACATTTTGACAAAACGGTAGGACGCTGTTTCCTAGAACATTCGCAAAAAACAATATAATTTTCACAAATATCATCAATGAGATGAAACAGGTGAATACCTATAATATTGTCACTGCACAAAATTATGGTCTGGGCTCAGGGTCATGTTTAAGTACTAATAGAAAAGCAATGATTAAATTGACATATAGGTGAATTAATGTTACATGTTCTTTACTTCACCTTTGAACATTGACCCCCAATGTCTGGTCTTTAAGACAGATATTAATTTATTCTAGGAAATAAGGAATTGAAAGAGTTTCTTGGTAGTGCTGTTTAAAGCTTGGTTTCGACAAGATTCAAAGAACCGCTTCATTGTATAAAATGAACAAGGGCTTGTTGTTGATATCACTTTGATGGAACATATGTTTCGGTAGCAACATGGGTGAATGATTTTCATCGCAGTTGATTTTATTGCATTCATATTTTAATATGATTTCAAACATATTCTTGTATTTCAGCGGAAGCGCGTACAATCGGTGCGGTCTCCTATTCACGTAGTGACCGCTTCAACGCAGCTCTTCTTCCTGATGAAAATATTTTGGAATCTTCTGATGATATGGTCGAAAAAAAATTTTCAAAAATTCATTTTTTAATTTACTGACAGAATGATCTCAACAAAATTCTGAAAAAAGTTGCGCGTCGTTATACTTTAACAAACTGTCCAGTTTCAATCTAATCGTTGCAGTGGGTCTCGAGATATCACGGAAATAACCTCAAAATTTCAAAGGGCTCCAACTCGGAAACCTCTTGGCCGATTTCGCCGATTGACGAACTCAACCGTCGTATTTTCGAATGCAACCTACCCTAAAAGTTTCAGATCGATATGATTTTCCGATCGCCCGTAATCGTGCATACGAACGGCCGGCAGACCGGACAGAATCGATTTTAACGCCGGATTCGTCATCAACTTAATCGTTTGAGACCATTTTCGGCTCAAAATCCGAAAATTACAAAAAAATTTGGACGAAACGATAGCATGCTGTTTCCCTAGAACATGCGCGCAAAAAAGAAATGTGCGTACCGAAAAAAATATTGCCGCTTTAGCCCGAAGTGTTGAAGGAGACGTCGAAATGTGACTATCGAGCCATGCCGAACTCGCCGGAGAGTTCGGATCAGAAAAAAAATTATATTCGACTGAAACTTTTATCTTGTACGAGGTTTATCTGGAAAAATACGTATACAAGTGGAATAATCACTTCATTTTATAATTATTCAGGTATTTCAATATGGTCTCCTTCAAAGTACTACCCCTGAAACAAGATGCTCTTCTGCCAACGCCGTTTCCACTGCTAAATCGATCTCTGAAAGCCTTCAGTTGTGAGGCTCTTCATTTGCCATGTCGTTTCAGCCTTGGTGGCTTCCACATCCCCCGAGTGCCGCCCTCGGCACACCATTTTGCATTTCGGGAACAGGAAGAAGTCGCAAGGAGCTAAATCGGGTGAATAAGGCGGGTGTTCTGTTACGATCATCGAGCTTTGTGCCAAAAACTCACGCACAACGAGAGACGTGGCAGCTGGCGCGTTGAGGTTCATCTCAAGTTTTTCTCACAGAATTTCGCGGACGATTGTTTTTGGGATTGACAGGTCCTCAGCTATTATTCTAACTGTCAATAGACTGTCTTTAAGGACATAACCTTGAATTCGTTCAACATTTTCCTCAGAACTCGATGTGGAGGGGCGTCCTGAGCGTTGCTCATCTTCTCGGCCTTCCCGAAAACTTTTCAACCACTTGCTGACGGTTGGTTCCTTCAGAGAATTGTCTCCGTAAACTTGTTGCAAACACTCAACAATCTTACGATCATTCTTACCTAGCTTTGCGAGAAACTTGATGTTGATGCGCTGTTCCTCAATCAGAGAGAGCTCCATGCCGGTGGCAGTTAAAAAAGGGCTACGGCTCGAACTGAGCATTGAGGGGATTGCATAGAAAGGGGGGGGCCACCAGGCCGCCCCTCCACAACTTGACAGGACGCCCCGAATGGGGGGTTTTCCTTTGAACGAAAACGCAGTAATTTTCATGAGAAACCTTTGGAATATCACATTTCAAACATATAATTTCAATATTATATTTTTAAAAAAATGTTTGATCACCTAAAACTGAAAAATAAAAATGGGGATTTGCATTTAAAGGGATTTGTCTTGAGTGCACGATATGGCAACGTCGAATTCAGCTTTCTCGGAAAAAAAGGACGTCAAATGTGTTACTTTGCTTAGGAAAACAGAGATAGCTATGCTTCGATCTGGTTAGAGTAGAAGACAACGACCAAGGTATAGAAAAAGAAGAGCACAGACTGTCATACTGTCATATTACTGACAAATCGCAAACGGAAATTGTTTGGTTATATTGACAAAGAACACGTGTGTACCACAGAATAGGAAACACCGTTGTCACTTCGTACATGCCTGGCAAATCCCAAACCCCAATTTTGAATACTGATTTCAAAATACATTCTGAAGGTAATTCGGGAAAATGATGAATCAAACCCATAATAATTATGTTCAAATTTGCATTTGCAGTAATAACCCAAATTCAGGAGAAACCCCCATTTTGTATACGTATTTTCCGGACAAACCTCGTATGTGAGTTAAACACCCCAAATTTTGGTGCATTCCTCTACTTTATTCTTAACATATTTGTTGCGTTCCGATATTCCCAATCAGTACTGGCCAGTATCAGTAATTTCGAAACGCTTCGTACTGATACGAATAATTACCAAAGCAGTCCCAGTTAAATCGACTGCCAAAATTTACTGACAAGTACTGGCCAGGAATATCGGAACTCAACTGAAATAGCATGGCTTGAAGTCGAAACATGTCAGCCAACAAATAAATATTTTCTCGATAAATAGTGGATTGTCAGACTTTTCAACCCTAATTCGAATGTTTATCAACCAAATGTACAAGCAAACACAAAACCTAGCACCTATCTGTCTATCTAAGGTTCTCAAAATGGCCGCAGTGGCGCTGCAGCCTCAAATTCAGACGCCAATTCACAACAACTGCTAAGCGATACGCCCTCTGGCGATAGAAATTCGAACACTTCCAAGCTAGTAGTTTTTCGACGTGCCTGTTATTCTAACGTAATTTGCTTACTTTTGGAGTTCATTTTCGAGCTTTTGTGTTGTTCTCAGAGTTGAAATTATGGTATACCGAAAGTGTTTGTAATATTCATCAATCGATTCCTTTCTTTCCGATTAAAATTTTCGATTGTATTAATTCGAAATGGCATCCTACCGAAATGACTATTGTTGTGTGCCTCAACTCAATGTTATTCATGGTCAAAGAAGAAAGGATCATCTAGTGCTTCTAGTTTTAATTTTTTCCAAAGCTAAATGAAATTGGAGTTAATTTGGAAACAGCATTTGGCAGGGAACTCAATGATAGAAGAAAGACCTAGCTTTAGAAATTGAAGATTGGAAAACAGGTCACGAAATACATGAAAGTATGTTCACTGCATTTCTCTGAAGATGTTTATTTTCATAAAGGTAAATTACCTACAATGTATTCATTTCGAAACAACTTCATGTCATGATGTTTTCAGGTGTATAAGAAAATAAGAGAATTTTGAAGAAAAATGCTGCAGAGAAACTACCTAGCTGCACTTCTGCAGCTACCTAATTCACATATTACACAAAATCATATTCTAAAAGAGTGATCTGGTTGAAAACCTGACAAAAACTAGATATACTGTTAGAGTTGATAATAGCTGAAGTTATTCGTATAAATACATTAATACTTTTCATTTCTATATATAGGTAGGTTGAACCAGCTGTGACATTTTTCATTTTGTATGTGTATCTTGAGCTGCTGTTATATAAAAATGAAATCAATTATATGTCTTTCTGTTTCCTTTACTTTAGAAATACGATGCAAAAGAACTAAAGCAGAAAATCTGTTTTCATTTTATTGATTCACTCGTTTGTAAACAAAGAACAAGTCATATCGTTTGGACTGATTCCAGATTTACCACATAATATAGCCTGCATTCAGCACTTCTTTACATAAATAAGAGTCCTTAAATTACTTATTGAGGTGCCTATTTTTCCAGAAATTCAAGTTAACTTAGATATTGGTTCATTTTGATCCACCAAGCAACATACACAGAAATTATCCTCCAGAAACGATTTAAAGTACGGTTTTATATCGTGATCCAAACGAAAAGTTCCTTCTCAAGAAATCTTACACAAAATTATAATAATTTCTTCAAATATTCAAGCTCTGCTCAATAAATATTCGTTCTCCACCACATTTCTAAGGTTTGTTCACATAAAACTACTAGCTTGGACAGGTTCCAAATTTATCCGTTAGGGCGCTGGCATCTTCGCAGAAGTTCCCAATAGGAACCAAAAATTTGTCATTCACCGAACAATTGTTCAGAAGGAATGTATGAGAAACAATTCGTATAATATCAGCTATAATGGATGCATTTGAATTGCAAACGCCGGATGTGGACATTCACTGGTCGCCATACACTAAACTTCCTCTGTTTTCAATTAAGACCTCTGTCAGTAACTGACGCAGAATTGGTCAATTATCTCATCGCAACGTTCACGTATTTTTATTCATGTAAGTATCTTAATTTGCTTTAATTGACGCGGCCTGTTTTAATCGGCATCCAGAGTATCATTAGCAATTAAAACATGTTCACTACGTTTCATGCTTTTATGGGTATACTAGGTCACATCACAAACTGGAGAAAAATAATCTGAAATTTGTATTCTGGAGAGATATTGATCAATAACTAGTGATGTTGTGATGGAGTTGATCTGTGTTTTCATGAAATATTTATCATGATCATTCTGATGTCATTATTGTTGTTGTCATTGTATCAATCCGTACCATTGTAGGTAATTCACACATCTATGATTATTATCTATGTACCATACGTCATTGGCAGTTGGAACACCGCGTTATTGCTTATTGAAGATTCATCTATACAGGGCGTCTCACCATAAACTGGACAAACATATATAGTCGTGTAGATGACATTGGGATTCGCATTATAACTATACTCCATTTACTCTTATAAACTATCCCGGTTGGCCATGACATTCTGACACATTTCACCGTGTATATTTTGAAAATGTTAGGTTATAGTCGTTTTCCTCTCGGATAATTACACAACGTTGTCCTCTCTACATAGAGGTCGTAGTAATTACGTATTTTTAAAAATGGGAATTCACTTTGGGAAAATAATGAATTCGAGAAAATATTATGGGAATTCAATTATTTCAAAGACCTGACGAATGTTGAAGAAACTTTTTTCTCTATTAACACTGGACATATTTCACGTATATGAATGGTTGGAAGATTCAGTTATGCTATTTTCTTGTACGGAAATCAAGAATCGAGTGTTGAAATTTAACTGAAGAATAATGGATAGAGTAGTCCGTTACTTTGTGATAGTTCATTCGAAAAAATAATTCAAAAAGCACTGCCGTGAAGGCAGCAACTTTTGCGCGCATGTTCAATGTAGATGACCGCTTCAGCAACGAATTTGAACATGCACGCTGCTGCCTTCACGGCAGTGCTTTTTGAAATTTTTACTGATAAATTACTGGATTTCAGTTCGATCGAATCTGTATTTTTGGAAATATTGGAAAAATAAAATTTTGAATGGGTATATCTACGGAATCATTGGGCGGATTTAACCCATTCACGTATTCGACCTTCGTAATTAAGTCCCAAACCTACTCTGCAAATATCGAGTTTCTAAGTAGTTTCTTCTGGAAGTTATTGTGTTTACGGTCAGCCTAACTGCCGACTGCGTAAACACAATAACTTCCGAAAGAAACAACTTAGAAACTCGATATTTGTTCAGAAGATTTGGACCTTAATTACGAAGGCCGAATTCGTGAATGGGTAAAATCCACCCAATGATTCCGTATATATACCCAATCAAAATTTTATTTTTCCAATATTTCCAAAAATACAGATCAGATCGAATTGAAATCCAGTACTTCATCGAAAAATAACAGTTCGAAGTTTCATACAGAATTTAATGAGGATGATATGATAAGAAAATCATAGACATTTTTTTTCAAATTGTTCTTATGACACGATTATCACGAAATTTCGCATAAAGTTATCTTTCAGCATCTCTAAACTAGTTGTGAAGTTTTATCAGGACTGAATCAGTATTTCTCGAGTTATACCGAAAAAATCAACGATATCGAGAAGAAAACCTCGAAATTTGACATATATTTTCCCGATATCTCCAAAACTTATGATCGTATCGAACTGAAATTTGGTACACTACTGTGAAATATATGAAGCTCACAGTGTGAGTGGAATTTTTTTTGGATATGATGAATGGTTTCCGGAAAAAAAAATTTTTTGGAAATAAATTTCGAAAAAAAATTTTTTTTTAAATTACTGACAATATGATCCTGACGAAATTTGGCTCAAAGTTGCGCGTCGTTATTCTCCACTACCAAGTTTGAATCTAATCGCTCTAGTTGTTTCTGAAAAAAGAAATAAATAACTTTAAAATTTCAAGTGCCTATAACTCGGAAACTATTCGACCGATTTGGCCCATTAACGAACTTAACCGTGGCATTCTGATGCGCAACCTATCCTGAAAGTTTCAAGTTGCTAGCTTGCTTCTGTCGACAGTTATTGTGTCTACGGCCGGCCGGACAGAATCGATTTTGACACTGGATTCGTCATCAGTGAGTCTAACCTAGTCGATTGAGACCATTTTCGGCTCAATCATCCAAAATCACACAGACATTTGGACAAAACTATAGAACGCTGGTCCCCTAGAACATGCGAGCAAAAATAGACATACTCGAATAACCCGGAAGTAAAACTTCTTAACGAACAGACAAACATATAGAATTCTTAAGAAATAAGTCTACACAAGACATTTGAATACCTTGTTGCACAACTTGAAATACTCCAATATGAAAATTTAGTAGTAAGTACTACAAAACCTGTGTCATCTTAAAAGAACTAACTCAATTTACAAAGTTCTTGGGAATCTATGCGAACGATGCACTTGGTTTTTGACTCACCTAGGTCGAAAATGTTGGATAGCTTGTGACAATTTACTAATTCTTAATTAACAAGGTTGCTTCCAAAAAAACCAGATTTCAATTCTAAATAGCACTTCCTGATACTTTGTCTCTGCGTCTTCTAAATTAAAAGAACTGCAATTTTTCCCAAAATTCAAACTCAACTTTTTTCACATGTCTACAGTGAAGAAAAAGTCCACCCAACATTGTTGAAATATTTCAAGGTTGAACTAACCGTCATTCTGAACACTGGTGTGAAAACAATAAATAAATATCCATTGGTTTTCATTCTGCAGCCTTCTGTAGATTCTGCTCGGTCTACTTGAATAATTTTTATTAAAAAAATTGGTGGTCTTACGGCAACCAAAATTGTGCTAATGGGCCTCCAGAATGACCCATATAGAAATATGAATCCATCAACAAAAAAAATTGTTTCAAAGAAACTCTATATTCGGACATTAGTGTCTTATTTGATTAACTACCGTTGCTTGGTAACGAACACTAGTAAAATCAGAATAAATCCAATTTATACTCTAAAGGTAACGTGACCCTACTGTCCGAAAGTGGAGCGAGTTCGATTCCCATCAAAGTTTTTTCCAGTTTTTTTTTTATGAAATCGTATTTCTGTCCAGGTCATTCTGGAGTCTCAAAAGCACAATTTTGGCCTCCGTAAGGAGACCAGTTTTTTAAATGGAAATTATTTAAGGACTCCAAGCGGAATCTTTGGAAGGCTACAAAATGAAACCAATGGATATGTTTTTATTCTGTTTTCAAACCAGTGTTCAGAGTGAAGGTAAAGTTCAACCTCGAAAGATTCCAACAATTTTGGGTGAAATTTGTTCTTTACTGTAGACATGAAAAAAATTGAGTTTACACGGCTATTTTTGTCCAGTTTATGGTGAAACACCCTGTATATTGATAAGAAAATAAATATATTTTCATACACACTTTTATCCCAAGCGGCGCCTCATAAACACACATGCTTTCTAAGTTATCTCTGATAATTCAGGACTGTTCCGTAGCATATATTTTCACGATGTTAAAATGGTAGTTTATTTACAACATTGAAACTAACGATCTTAGCATTGCACCTAAGGTTTTCCGTTTATAAGATGGTAACCTCCGCTAAATATAGGAATCTCACGAACAATTGTGGAAGACCGTGAAGCTACAAAATGAATACAAGACTCTTATTCAACTCAATCGATGGAATCATACAATCTTTTTGAGCGCATGATCTAGGGAACAGCGAGCTATCGTTTCACCCAAATGTCTGTGATTTTCGAGCGCTTGATGACGAATCTGATATCAAAATCGATTCTGTCCGGCCAGCCGCGATATAACTTGAAAATAGAAGCTCAATTTATGCAAAATTTCGTGATGATCGTGTCAACAGAACAATTTTTTAAAAATTCAAAATTCCTTTTGCCTACGAATTTGAACATGTGCACAAAATATGTTAATGTCAGTGCTAAATTTTTCCGCACGAAATTTGGCACTGATAGATAGAATTATTCGTGCTTGTTCTCCAGATGAAATAAAACCATCTGAAGTTATTAAAGTGGAATTTTCTGCCCCTGGTATCTGATTACAATATGCTATTTACTTATCTGATGAAGCACAATAACAATAATATTGGGTTCAGTATCGTGAAAATAAAATTTCGAATATATCTTCGGAACCATTGGGCGGATTTCACCCATTTACGAAGTCCAAATCTTCTCCACAAATATCAAGTCCTTGAGTTGTTTCTTTCGTTATTTTAGTTTAGTTGAGTAGGAAATAATATACTCATAATCTATTTCTTCTTTGCAGATGAACCTCGTATGCAATCTGGTATATGGGAAGATACATCATGTGATAAAAGAATACCTCTGACCCATATGGGTCACGGACATAACTTTCAACGCAATCTCTCTCAAAGAAGCTCAGAAGAAAGCTGGTGCTCTGGGTCCGAACATGAACTATCTTCTGATGAAGAAAGCGATAGAAATAGGTAAAAATAATTCTTCATATATTACACAAAATTTTGGGACCAAAACGCGGAACTAGAATTGTCAAATATTGTTTCTTTTCTCTCTGTGAACGTTGATGGCGCTACGGTCGCTTCGTCAAGTCCATAAGATTGATTCCGCTGGAAAGAAATGAATTGAGCTCTGTTGAACCCATTTCTAATAAAAATAAATTGGATATTTAAATAATGGATCTGTCTAGTGCTACGATCAGTCAACCTCTGCAATTTTGAATTCTTACTTATACTCCATTCACTTTTATAAACTATCCCGGTTCCAATTTCTACTCTCAATCTCAACATAATCATCACGCTTGGAAACTAAGAAAATGCCGAGGGTAGTTTTGAAGAAGCAGAGACAAAGTATCAGGAAGTGCTATGTGGAATTGAAATCTGCTTTTTCTGATAGTAACCCTGAAAATTTGAAATCAATAATTTATCACAAGCTATCCAACTTTTTCGACATATGTGAGTGAATTCCAAGGAATTATATTTTATATGAATAGATATTTATTTTTCAGCTGCACATCACCACAATAAAAAAGATTTCAAATGAAAGAGACGAAAAAGAATTTCCTTCTATTGGTGCACCCAAAAAGTCACTGACCGAAGACTTTATCTTGGAAAAAGATCTGCAACGACAAATTTGAAATTATAATTTGAAAAATAAACACTTTTCGATTGATACACTACTCACTTTTGCAAAGGAACATTTGGAATATAACGGAGGACGCACATCACTTTTCAAATTTATAAAATCAATGGGTTACAAATCTTCAAAGACATAAAATACCATAATTAACATGTTATTCTATTTCTTTGAGTAAACCCATAGACTTATAAAACTAGTTTAATATGTCTATGAATAAACCGAACATAGACATAGTCTGTGATCCCGAACTGAATCAAAGAATTTTGAGGTTATGCTCGTCACTCACTCCATAGACATAGAGAAAAGAACTTTGCTACCACCAAATTCCAGCAAAATCCTCAACATTGGCGAAACAGAAGCGCACCTTTAAATTCACCTTCTTTCTAATAATCTTCGGTGCAGTACGTACAAATGATGACGTATTGAACTACATGCAAATTCGAAGCACAGAATATATATTTCCTTGTATTTTAATCTTGCTGACGTCACTTTTTTTTGCAAATGAGCATACCGTGTTTTTTTCATCATGGTGCATTCCATGATTCACCCAGAAAATAAATTCTGTGGTCCGGAACACACCTTACTGAGAAATTCACTTTCCATGGCTGAAAATGCCCACGCAAATGAGTAAAATGTGATTATTTCAAAGTCAACCGAAATGTTACAAAAGATTTATAGACAAGATTAGACCTAACAAATTATCATTCGTGCAACATCACCTCACCTCAAATTAATAGAAAAACTCTAGGAGAGCATTTCAAGTCAGGAGCTTTCACTTACTTGTTCCAATTCGTAGCCAGATTGGCCACCCATCCAAGTATCGAACCCGTCCGACGCTGCTTTACTTCGCGACGAAACTTGTATGCATTTTTTTAAGTTCGAATGATAATCGTATGATCCTAACGAAATTCTACCTAAACAATCAATCAGCAACCAAAATCGGATTTTGTTCGTTTTGAGAACCACGCTAGATTAATTTGATCCCCAATATAGCACACCATATAAATCCTACTATTCAGGCGTATAAGCTAGTTCGATATGGTTCTTTTCGAAGAACAGAAACAGGATGAATCATTCGAGCCGCGTCGAGTGCATTCAAATGCTTTGTTTGTTTAGTAATTTATTCATCGACCTTGAATTTCAAGTGTGTTCTCTGAAAGCGGTTAATGGTATGCTAATCACCTAGAAGTGATCTATTACGGCACGTTTAATATTTTCACTATCTAATGCTAACATATAATCAATCAATTCAATGGTTTGTGGGTTTAAAAGGCACATGAGTAGGAGATTCATTTACAGATTAACCTATTCGTTCAATCTAGTTACTTATACTTCTATATTTGGTTCCCAATTCTTTTACAGTTACAGTCATAATATTGACGAATAATTTCAGGATTCATTAGATTTGAGAGAATGCGATATCGTCAAGATAGGGATGCCGACAACTTTACTGCGTCCTTTCGGGAACTTATTGCAGGCAGATTAGAATTATTGAAGAAATCGTGCAGAAGCGGAACCTTTGATTTCATGTTATTTTTTAACAGACAGCTGAATTTTGCTGTAGGTCTGGTTGCGTTTCATGTAGCAGACAATTTCAAATTGCATTTTGCATTCTCAAAAATTGTCGATTCAATCGGGGTTCCCTGTGGACCTCTGGGCCCTATGTTTAAGCGTATACATTTTTCATGTAGAAACCGAAGAAGTGATAAAACATTTTCATATGAAAAATCAAAGTTGAGACTCGCCTAGAAAAAAATTGAACTCCATGGGTGACCGAGAATGTTTTATTTTCTGGAATATCTCTTGGCACCACTGTGATATAGTAACTGTATCAATTCTTCATTTGTGGCGCCATCTATTTGTCAGAACAGAAACCTTTCAGTGGGAGGAATATATACTCCATTCAATTTTATATACTATCCTGGTTAGCCATGATTTAGATCTATCAAGTTTTTTCACTTAAAACTGACGCAGGTTGGCAATCGTGAAATATCGGCATTGTCAAAATAATTATCAACGGCGTTGCCAAATGTCAATGCCAATATCTACTCTCAATCTCAACATACTCATCACGCTTGGAAACTAAAAATGCCGAAGGTAGTTTTGAAGAAGCAGGGGCAAAGTATCAGGAAATGCTATGTAGAATTGGAATCTGCTTTTTCTGATGGGAACCCTGATAATTTGGAATCAATAATTTATCACAAGCTATCCAACATTTTCGACGTATGTGAGTTAAAAACCCAGTGTATCGTTTACATAGATTCCCAATAACTTTGTAAATTGAGTTAGTTCTTATAGGATGACACAGGTTTTGTAGTAATACCACATTTTCATACTGTAGTATTTAAAGTTGTGCAACAAAAGATATTTGAATGTCTGCTGTAGACTTATTTCTTGAGAATTTCGAAAAGTAGGGAATTCCATTGGTTTGTCTGTTCGTTTAGAAGTTTTACTGCAGGGTTATTCGAGTACTTTATTTTTCGAATCAACTATCAAAAAGTAACGGACTACTCTATCCATTATTTTTCAGTAAGATTTCAACACTCGATTCTTGATTTCTGTACAAGAAAATAGCATAACTGAATCTTCCAACCATGTGTATATACGTGAAATATTTTCACTATTTACAGAGAAAAAAGTTGTTTCAACATTCGCCAGGTCTTTGGAATTATTGAATGCATATAATATTTTATCAAATTCATTATTTTCCGAAAGTAAATAAACATTTTGATAAATACGTAATTACTACGACCTCTAAGTACACAGGACAATGTTGCTTAGTTATCTGACAGGAAAATGACTATAACCTAACATTTTCAAAATATACACGGTGAAATATGTCAGAATGTCATGGCCAACCGGGATAGTTTATAAAAGTGAATGGAGCATACACACTCAAATCGGTGTTTTCGCATCAAACTAAAAAAAAAATATTTTCAGGACTAATGGACAATTGAGAAATACCTTCAATAAAGCTCTCACCCTCTGTGATAAATTAAGGGGTGGTTCCTCCAATGGACACCGTCTTTCCTTAGATGCCACATTACCAGTGGACTCGAACAATCAAGGCCGTCTGTCAAGGTGGTTTTCGATACGAAGGGGAAGCTGTCACCAATATGATATTGAAAATGCCGACGTCCCAAGCATACCAAAATCACCACAGACTAGGCATAAAATGCCTTTTCTGCCAGAAGTAAGTGATATTTTAATCTCGGGAAACGATGATAAATATCTTACGCATCACTATAAAGTTATCTGCATCTCACGGGATTACAGTTGGAAAGGTTCTCCTGAGATGGCGCCATTGGCATTTTGTTCACAAGGGTGCCATCTTACAGAACATAAGCGCAGACCAAGTCTGTGGTATGAGTATCTAGAAATCTTTAGGTATCAGACGAGGCGAATCGTTCTGATAACCGGTTGATGAGAAAAACTGCAAAATACGAATTCCTTGGACGATACTTCTTCCTTTGTTAATGCTTCGGTTGTTCAGATGAAGGGGGAATATTTGATCGACTTTGGTATTGCCGCAAAATTCTATTAAGTCTTCTACTGATAGGAACCGAAACCAATCGAATATTTCATATTAACAGAACAGAAAACTAGCAAACGAAGTTGCCAAATTGATTTACGGAACATTTCCATTACAGCTTGAGTCTTTAAGTGTGTATACAAGGTATATAGTGTGAGTCTTGTAGTTGTACATTGATTTTATCCACTCTCATCGAATATAACACTTTTTATGTGTAATTTCTCCAGGAAAATATAAACATTTAAATATTTCCCAATGTGTTCATACACTTCTGAACTAAATTTGCAAGTTCAAAACAGATATCTCTCACGGTGATCTGTATGGCAAAATCATCGGCCTATTGCCCTAAATTGAAAGACACATGGTTGAGGAAACTCATTTACTCACTTAATTCAATTTATTTGGTGTTTTTTGCGGCATTATTGTAACGAAAATATTTAACTATACTTGACCATTGAAAAAATGATCTTCGATTTGATATTCATGCAATAATCCAGTTGTTTTCACCGAAGATCATACACAATTTCATCGTTGTCCATTCTCATTTTGAAAATTCCATAATTATCCTAATTTTCATTAAATTTATAAATGGATCATTCGAAATCACTCAATCGGCTTGAGCACATTGATTAAACTCAATGAATTCTGTGGAAAATCTTGTTCATAGACATGGAGACATAGCCTTTATGTCTGTGGTCTGGTCATGAAATACATAAATATTTCTGTGTATTCTGTGGTCTAAATAAACGCGGATCGAGCTTAATTCTCGGTGTTTACTAGCTCAGGCACGGTTCCACAAAAATAGGGAAATTTCTGGATTTTTAACATTCAACGTTGAATATCTCAAAAACGTTCAAGATGAAATTATAAAAATTGACTAGTCTGAAATGATTGAAGATTTTATAATGATTCAAGATAAACTTTCGCTGTATTTTTCATGCTGAATTGTTTGAGTTGTACGAATCGGTCTATAACTAGAAAGTTTTATTTGATGAGAGGAATCTATGGTTGAAATTGATGTACAACTCAAAGACTCACCCTGTATAAACTACATTGATATTATTGACGTGAACTGAGGAGCCCTAACACAGCTTTCAGGCAATCAGACATAATTTTTATAAGTTTCGAGGCGTAATTTTTAAAAACAACGCGAACTTCAAAGATGAAAACTTTCTGAACTTTCCATTCCCCAGTGGTAGAAAAATTTTCAAAATTTTAGCTGGTAACTTGATGTCCATAAAGTTAGCAGAGCCACTTGCACGGAAGTCAATGAAAACCATCTCATTAATTGTCGTATATTTGTCGAGAATTTGTCGTGAAAGAAAAAAATTTGTCGCGCTTCTAGTTTTGTTTTTAAGGGGTGGCTCTGCTAACTTAATATTAAGTTAGCAGAGGCATTTTAAAATATGCATCGAATTCGATCAGAAACGTTATGAGTAATTGTTGAGTATTTGTCGTAGACCATCTAGCCTGAAAAAATCATTTTTTTATAGCTTTTTTATAGGTTTTAATGGAATTTTCTGGTTTCTCAGGAAATTTGTCAGATTCGGCAACACTGCATTGGTAAATTGATATTTCAGGTATGTTTTTCGTATCATTATTGACTGATATTGGGTTGTATATTTTAAATCTTCTATTTCCCGAGATGAACAATTTTCGTTTCATACTGAATAATGGAAATATTCCATTCTCACGGATATACATCGACGTAACTTCCTGATACAAGAAAATCAATTAGATGACCATTTTCTCTTCCGGAAATGAGCGGAACGATTGAAGGACTACTAAAACATATTTGTCGTGAAAGAAAAAAATTTGTCGCGCTCTTTGTTTTTTTTTTTTTTGAAGGGGTGGCTCTACTAACTTAGTATTAAGTTAGCAGAGCCACCCCTCAAAAAAAACTAGAAGCGCGACAATTTTTTTTCTTTCATGACAAATATGTTTTGGTCGTCCTTCAATCGTTCAGCTCATTTCCGAAAGAAAAAACGGTCATCTAATCAACTTCCTTGTATCACAAAGTTACGTCGATGTATATCCGTGAGAATGGAATATTTCCATTATTCAGCATTGAAACGAAAATTGTTTATCTCGGGAAACAGAAGATTTAACATATACAACCCAATATCAGTCAATAATGATACGAAAAATATACCTGAAATATCAATTTAACAATGCAGTGTTGCCGGATATGACAAATTTCCTAGGAAACCAGAACATTCCATTGAAACCTATAAAAAAGCTATAAAAAAATTATTTTTTCTGTTTTTTTCAGGCTAGATGGTCTACGACAAATACTCGACAATTAGTCGTAACATTTTTGATCGAATTCGATGCATATTTTAAATATGCTTAAAAACTAAACTAGAAGCGCGACAAATTTTTTTCTTTCACAACAAATTCTCGACAAATATACGACAGTTAATGAGATGGTTTTCATTGACTTCCGTGCAAGTGGCTCTGCTAACTTTATGGACATGGCAACTTGGACTATTCTATTCGATTCAATCGATTCAATGTAAGTTTTATGAGAAATTTTCATCAGTTCCCCCCCATAAAATTTCATTGACAATGCAAAATTGAAGACAGATCATCTTTCATTCGATAATTGTACCCATTGTGAAGATCGCAAAAAACAATCGGGATGAACTGACGAAATGTAGCACTGTGAACAATTTGAACGATAGGCAGCTCTGAAACTCCGTGAGTGTAGAGGCCAGTTGTACCAACTTCACGACAAAACGATGTGGAATTATTTCGACAATTGGCATATTTCATATTGTTAATCATAATTTATGTGATTTTGTTTAGGTGGAAGAGGAAACTTGCTTCCCGAACTGTACCACGCAACAGCGAAGGCAACAACCGCCAAGTTTGCCTTCCCCACCTCCACATTTGACAGCACAACAGATAAAGAGAAGGATGATTGTGGCCGCAATTGTACATAGTGAAAATTCATATGTTGCTACTCTTCAAAGACTTGTAAATGTGAGTTACATTGTGATTTTTCGGATTGAAAACCTTTTCTTCTTGGGGCGCATGTCCTTTGGAACGGCGTGCTATCGTTTTGTCCGAATGTCTGTAATTCTCGAATTTCGAACCGAAATTTTTCTCAGTTGGAATCACTGAAGACGAATCCGCTGTCAAAATCGATTCTGTCCGGTTGGCCGACCGTAGGCACGAAGGAACAGTGAACCCTATCAAATTGAGACTTTCAGGGTAGTAGGCGCTTTCAAGTGCGGCGATTTAGTTCATTAATGGGCGCAATCGGCCAAACGGTTTCGGAGTTATAGTTATTTGAAATTTTGAGGTTATTTCCCTGATGATTCAGGAACTACTAGAGCGGTTGGATTGAAACTTCAGTTAGTTGAAGCATAACGTAGCGCAACTTTCTCCAAAATTTGGTTGAGATGGTACTGTTGGTAAATAAGAAAAAATGCAAATCTTCAAGAAAAAAAATAATTTTGTGCAAAGCATCCACCAGATTCGAAAAACATTTGGCTCAGACCTCGAACTCTATATTTTACATCAGTGTACCAAATTTCAGTTTGAAAATTTTCGGAGGTATTGGAAAAAATGTCAAATTTCGTGTTTTTTTTTTCATAGATATCTTTGTTTTCTCCGGAATAACTCAAAGAATACTGATTCAATGTTGAAGAAACTTGGTAACTGTTATGAAAATGTTAATGTTCAACTCTGTGCAGAGTTTCTTAATGATCGTGTCATTGGAACAATTTAAAAAAAAAATCAATTATTCTATATTCTGCGATCCTTTATCATATTATCCTCACGAAATTCTGCCCGAACCAAGCTGTCATTTTTCAGTCAAGCTCCGGATTTTAATTAGGTCGAAACAGTGTTTTTGAAAATATTGGGGAAAAAAAATTTTCAATAGGTATATCTTTGGAATAATTGGTTGAATTTTAACCATTCAAGAATTCGGCCTTCGTAGTGAAGATCCAAGCCAGTACTGTACATATATCGAGTTCCTAAGTTCTTTCTTTCTGAAATTTTTGTGTTTACGATCGGCTCTGAGGAATGTGTATTTATGTTGTTTTTGTGATCCAGTTAGACTTTTCATATTTATATTATGATGTGTTTTTCTTTACTTTATACATTACAATGTTTTACTACAGGATTATAAAAAACCCTTGGAAGAGAGCAATCCACCAATCCTTAGCAATTCAAAGATATCAACTTTGTTCTACAGACTTCCAGAAATTCTTCAGTGCCATACGTTGTTCAGGATAGCTCTAGCAGAATATATAGAAAATTGGGATGCAGAAGAAAAGATCGGAGATGTGTTCATTGCTTCGTTTTCCAAAGCTATAGTGTTGGATATCTACAGCGGTTTCATAAATAACTTCTCCATAGCTATGGATTTAGCTAAAATGGAAGCAAAAAGGAAATCAGCTTTGGCGGATTTTCTCAAAGTAAGTTCTACCAATTGGATCTTGTTAAAAATCTTATTGTTGGAAATTATTTTTAAATATTTCAAAATTTTTCTTCTTGAAACTATTCATCACATTTGATTCAAATTTTGCACAGACCTTGTTAGTATTTAAGAACAGTGTACTAAATTGGGGTTTTTCCTTTAAACGAAAATGCAGTTATTTTCTTGAAAAACCTTCAAAACATCACATTTCAAACATATAATTTCAATATTATATTTTCGAAAAAATTTTTGATCACCTAAAACTGAAAAAAAAAATGGGGGTTTGCATTTAAAGGGATTTGTCTTGAGTGCACGATATGGCAACGTCGAATCCAGCTTTCTAGGAAAGAAAAGGACGTCAAATGTGTTACTTTGCTTAGGAAAACAGAGATAGCTATACTTTGACCTGGTTAGAGTAGAAGACAACGACCAAGGAATAGAAAAAGAAGAGCACAGACTGTCATACTGTCTATTACTGAAAATCGCAAACGGAAATTGTTTGGTTATATTGACAAAGAACACGTGTGTACCACAGAGTAGGATTAAAGATTTCATTATTCTATAGCAGAAAAAGCTATTCTACTAAACACCGTTGTCACTTCGTGCATACATGACAAATCCCAAACCCCAATTTTCAAATCTGATTTTGAATACTTTCTGAAGGTTATTTGGAAAAATGATGAATCATTCGGAGATAATAGGAAAACAATATTGCTCCTTTAAATCATTGTTTTTTCTGATGGAATTTGATAACAAGCTGTCAGATGCTGATGTGCAACTTTGTGCAAAATTTCGCTATGATTGTGTTGTTGGAACAATTAAAAAAATATTCACGCCTATTATGTTCCAATTCTAAATATTGCATTCGAATTTTTTTCCAGGTTAAACAAATCAGCTCTCAAGATCGCCTCTCATTTTTTGGATTGATGGTCAAACCAGTGCAGAGGTTTCCGCAATTTATTCTATTTTTACAGGTAAATATATTGAATCTCCTTCTATGGATTTGAATTATTTGTCGAGGCAGTTTCTCAAAGAAATGTTGCCTCGGAACAATGCAAATAGTTATCCAATGGTTCTGTAACACTTCAGAGCCACTATCAGACTCCTTCATCACACAATGAATAGAAAACCTTCAGGATTTTCTTCTTGCATAACTTTTTGTATTTCAAGAACTCTTGTCAAATTGAAATTTTCTAAAATAACTGCAACGAGATTCACTTAATATAAAAATTTATCAATTCCACTCCTTTTTCAGTAAGTTAAGCCAAATTTGGTCCATTTCCATAGAACAAAGGAAGGAATTATTTTCTCCATTCAACTAACATAATGCTTTTTAATTTATCTTATTTGATTATCTAGTTTTGTCATCGTTATCTTTGTATTATACCAATTTGTTATGTGATTTCCAATGGTCGAACTTACATCATTGGCTATTTGAGATCTTTTTATGCCTCTATTCTTTAATTATAAACACAACTATTGGTAAACCCGCAAAATTTCCCGTCGCCGAGATATTGAATAAATATTAACATCATTGTACGCAGTGTGTTTTTCTGAATCGAAAATGTGAAATCGGACATAGGCGGTCTCCCTTAATTTGGAAGATATGGGACCCCAAAGTTACAAAATGAGTCGTTTTCAGGTCCCTTTTTCCACCATAAAAACAATCTCTCACTTCATCTGTATAGTTCACAAACCACCTTTGAACCTTCAACCAACAATAAGCAACACTTTTTTTCAAGAATAATCAATATTAAATGAAAGAACAATGAAATTACTGGACAACCACTTAACCTCTATTCCTTCTGATGTCGACTCAGTCTAAAAGTGAAGTTTGGCAATGGCGCGAATTTCATCGGTCGGAATCGTGCGTATTCGTGAATGAGATTATTGCTGGCGAGAAAAATGAAATATGTTCTTAGTTCTTACTGTTTACTGAGATACTCTAAATCTTCCAATAGGATAATTCGTTTCTTATGAAATCTACAAGGTTGAAACACATAGTAATGGAATGAGAATACACCCTGATATATATTTCAACGTACATTTTTTTCATATGTGATAGGTCGCGCCCTTCCCAGATTTCCAATGAAATCGAGGTTATTATATGACCCATTTTCTTGGAATACCCTGAATCTCATTCTGAACTGGGACTATCTCGAAGACACAAAAAAAACGAAGTAGATAACAACCTCCCTATTTTGAAGGGGATAGAAACAAAGTTCAAACGGAAATATTGAGAGTGAAACCTTAAACAAATATTCTCAATGATTTTGTTTTGATGTTAAAATAACCATCTCTTCTTCAGTGACAGAAGTATTTTCCTTACAATCATATCCTTCAACTGTCCATCATTTCATATTTCCGCCAGCAACTACTCTTCGGTCATAATACGTTGGCCAGCGATGAAAAGACGCTGTTGCCAAGCTCCGCTTTAACATTGAGAAGTATTTCGTAGAAATATAGGTTAAGTGGTTGTCTAATATTTTCACTTTTCTTCCTTTATATAATGAATATTCTTGAAAGAAAGTGTCGCTTTTCGTTGGTTGAAGGTTCAAAGATGATTTATGAACTAGATTTGAGAAGCGAGAGATCATTTTTATGGCTGAAAAAGGGATCCGAAAATGCAACAATCCGGAACTTTGGGGGCCCATATCTTCCAAACAAAGAGAGAACTCACATTGCTTACAATGATGTGAATATCTTACTTTTAGCTTCGCGACGGGAAATCTTGCGGGTTTACCCAACTATTTTATTTCTTTTTTTCGTTAATTGCTTTTGTTTCAATAAATATAGATCTCAAATCAATTTTTGTTTCGAAAACTTTTTTTATACTGATTTCAGAAGCAATTTTTCCGATTTTTTCCGAATGTACATATGAAATCATACATAATATTTTGTACACAATTCAAAATAGTTAATATCAAGTTATCCCAATTAAAATAATAAATTATTATCTTTACTCTGAAGTGTACCATTTTCTAGTATATCTTATTCATCACTGGATCTTAGCATTTCTAATAGATATTTGTTACTGTATCCAGTTTGTTATTCCCTTTTTAGTTTATTTCCTTCAATAATGAAATGACTTCTAATTCCTATTATGCAGGATCTTTTAAAACATACCCCGAAAGGACACCACGATCGTATGTCTCTGCAGCTGGCACTCACCCAATTAGAATCTCTGGCCGAAATGCTGAACGAAAGAAAAAGAGAATCGGAACAGTATCAAGCTTTCAAAGAGATGCTCAGGAATATCAGTGGAAAATTCTCTGCGAGACCTTTATCAGATGGGAACCGGTACTTGCTGAGAGAGGACAACGTTACCCAGATTGTAAGTAAACTGGAAAAACTGAAAAGTTCTATCCATCTGATATATGTCAGATATGTAGTATCAAAATCAAAGGGAAAGTCGTCTGATAACTTCAGAACGGAACAAGCTAGCGACTTGAAACTTTAAAGGCAGATTGCGAATCGAAATGCAAAGGACGCAATCAGCCAAACGGTTTTGGAGTAATACTTATTTGAGATAATTCCTTAAATACTTCAGGATGAATCTATCAAACTGAACCTTTGTAACTGGTTGAAGGCTACCGACTCTCAAATTGGGGCAAAATTTAGTGAGAATCGTATTGTAAGATTTTTTTAAAATTTTTCGAATATTTGGAAAAAAAACTTTGCCCCGATAGTTTTCATCCGATTTCAATGAAATTTGGCACAAACCTTGAAACCAACATTGTGCCCTAATTTCAGCTCTATTCAAAATTTATATTCGAAGATATTGGGAAAAAATGTCAAATATTGTAGTTTTTTCTCAGAATCATTGATATACTTAAATAGCTCGAGAAATATTGATCCGATCTTAATAAATCTTGGTTACTCATTGGGAAAGGCTTATGTGCAAGCTTGTGCAAAATTTCGTTATGATGGTCTTATTAGAACATTAAAAAAAAACGAAATTTGTTTTAGTTTATATTTTGCTATCTTCTAATCATTTGGTTGTAAAGAAATGCTGCATTTTCACGCGCTTGTTCTTGGGAACAGTGCGTTATCATTTCGTCACGATGTCTGTAATTTTAGAATTTTGAGCAGAAATTGGTCTTGAACGACTAGGTTGGACTCACTGATGAAGAATCCGTGGTCATAATTGATTCTGTCCGTCCGGCCGGCCGTAAGCGCTGTAACTTTCGAAAGGAAGGACCTAGAGTCTTGAAATTTTCAGGTTAGGTTAAGATCCTGAATATCTCGGTTGAGTTCGTTAATGAGCCAAATCGGCCGAATGATTTTTGTGCTACAGCCATTTGAAATTTTGATTTTTCAATACTCGAAAAATATTTATCTGATCGAAATGAAACTTGGTTGAAATATGAACAGTGTCAATAAGAAGAATTATCCATGCAAAAATTCGAAAAAAAAAATTTTTTTCTTGAGAATCTTTTTTGAAATTTTTTTTTTTTAATTTTCTTATTTTATTGAAATTCCACTGAAATTTCCAAGTTACCATTTCGCAATGTGAACAAGCGCGTAAAAGCTGCCGACTTCACGTCAGTGCTTTTCTAGATTTTTCAATCGAGTATTTTGATCCGATCTGTAGATTTATAAATATTGGAAAAATAATATTTTGAATGGATATATCTGGAGAATCATTGGGTGGATTTCACTTACGAATTCGGCCTTCGTAATTAATGTTCAAACCTACTCTACAAATATCGGCTCCATAAGTTGTTTCTTTCGGCAGTTACCGTGTTTATGGTCGGCCTGTCGACCGAAACGAGACTTGATATTTGTAGAATAAGTTGGAGGCTTAATTTTGATGGTCGAATTCGTGAATGGGTAAAATCCGCTCATTGATTCCGTACATATACCAATTTGAAATTTTATTTTTCAGCAGCTTTTACGCGCTTGTTCACATTGCGAAATGGTGACTTGGAAATTTCAGTTAAATTTCAATGAAATATAAAATTTTCAAAAAAAAATTTTTTTTTTTAATTTTTCCATGGATAATTTTTCCTATTGACACTATTCATATTCCAACCAAGTTTCATTTCGATCAGATAAATATTTTTCGAGTTATTGAAAAATCAAAATTTCAAATGGCAGTAGCTCAAAAACCATTCGGCAGATTTGGCCCATTAACGAACTTAACCGAGATATTCAGGATCTTAACCTAACCTGAAAATTTCAACTCTCTAGGTCCTTCCTTTCGGAAGTTACAGCGCACGCGGCCGGACGGACAGAATCAATTTTGACCACGGATTCTTCATCAGTGAGTCCAACCTAGTCGTTTGAGACCAATTTCGGCTCAAAATTCGAAAATTACAGACATCGTGACAAAACGATAACGCGCTGTTCCCCAGAACATGCGCGTAAAAATAGTAGCCTGAAGGTTCGTCCATGCAGAATTCCATGAGGACCTTATGAAAAGAAGATCGCCAAATCTTTCTCTCAGGAAGTAAAACTGCATGTGGGACCAATAGTTGAATAGATGACCGCTTTGACAATGAGTTTGTACAAGCGAGTAAAAGCTTCTGGCCCCACATCAATTTATTTCTAGAATTTTTTTTCCACTCTCTGGTAATAATTGGAAGTAATAAATTCAAAAAGGTCTACTTGTTAAAGGTTATTGATACAACAATTAAAAAATACAGGTTTATCTGTATTACCTTTACATAATATCTTTCGATATTGATTTGATATCTTAGGATATACTTTTATGTCTTCGACGTACTACGTCTTCGATGACAAAATTATTATATCAACTGGCATGTAATGATCAAAGTAAAAAACTTGAGAAAAGAGTGAAATAATGAAATACAACCTAAAAACAATACTAGACACAGTGTTTCATCTTCTATCTTTCGATTTAGAATCATCAGTAGCATTTATTCTATATTATACATTAAAAACTCACCACGTGTTTCTAACGTACACTTCACTTCAACGGAAATGAGCAAATTTAAGTCCATGCGCAAGCTTGTTAAAATTGTGCTAGAAACACAATGCACAATTTTAACAAGCTTGCGTATGGACTTAAATCTGCTTATTTCCGTTGAGGTGAAGTGTACGTTAGAAACACGTGGTGAGTTTTTGATGTATAATATAGAATAAATGCTACTGATGATTCTAAATCGAAAGATAGAAGATGAAACACTGTGTCTAGTATTGTTTTTAGGTTGTATTTCATTATTTTACTCTTTTCTCAAGTTTTTTTACTTTGATCATTATATGCCAGTTGGGTAAACCCGCAAGATTTCCCGTCGCCGAGATATTAAAAAGATATTTACATCACTGTACGCAGTGTGTTTTTCTGAATAAAAAATGTGAAATCGAACATAGGCGGTCTTCCTTAGTTTGGAAGATATGGGCCCCAAAGTTCGAAAATGAGTCTTTTTCAGGTCCTTTTTCCACCATAAAAACGATCTCTCACTTCAGTATAGTTCACAAACCACCTTTGAACTTTCAACCAACAATTAGCAACACTTTTTTCAAGAATAATCAATATTTAATGAAAAAACAATGAAATTACTGGACAACCACTTAACCTCTATTCCTTCTGATTTCGACTTAGTCTAAAAGTGAAGTTTGGCAATGGCGTGAATTTCATCGGTCGGAATCGTGCCATCGTGCGTATTCGTGAATGACAGATTATTGCTGGCGAGAAAAATGAAATATGTTCTTTCTGTTTACTGCGATACTCTAAATCTTCCAATAGGAGAATTCGTTTCTAATGAAATCTACGAGGTTGAAACACATAGAAATGGAATGAGAATACACCCTGATATATATTTCAACGTACATTTTTATCATATGTGAAAGGTCGCGCCCTTCCCTTATTTCCAATGAAATCGAGGTTATTATATAACCCATTTTATTGGAATACCCTGAATCTCATTCTAAACTGGGACCATCTCGAAGACACAAAAAAACGAAGTAGATAACAACCTCCCTATTTTGAAGGGGATAGAAAGTTCAAACGAAAATATTGAGAGTGAAACAAATATTCTCAATGATTTTGTTTTGATGTTAGAATAACCACCTCTTCATCAGTGACGGAAGCATTTTCCTTACGATCATATCCTTCAACTGCCCATCATTTCATATTTCCCGCCATCAACTACTCTTCGGTCATAAAACGTTGGCCAGCGATGAAAAGACGCTGTTGCCAAGCTCCGCTTCAACATTGAAAAATATTTCGTAGAAATATAGGTTAAGTGGTTGCCTAATATTTTCACTTTTCTTCCTTTAAATAATGAATATTCTTGATGGAAAGTGTCGCTTTTCGTTGGTTGAGGGTTCAAAGATGATTTATGAACTAGCTTTGTGAAGTGAGAGATCATTTTTATGGCGAAAAAAAGGATATAAAAATGCAACAATTTGGAACTTTGGGGGCCCATATCTTCCAAACAAAGAGAGACCGCCTATGTTGGCCTTCATAATTGTTGTTCAGGAACTCACACTGCTTACAATGATGTGAATATATTACTTATAGCTTCGCGACGGGAAATCTTGCGGGTTTACCGCCAGTTGATATGATAATTTTGTCATTGAAAAGGTAGTACGTCGAAGACATAAAAGTATATCGTAAGATATCAAATCAATATCGAAAGATATTATGTAAAGGTAATACAGAGACCTGTATTTTTTAATTGTTATAATTGGAAGTGTATATAATCGTCCATTAATTTTCCACAGGAATACAACCAAAATGGAAGCATCGTGAAAGCCAAAAGTAGAAGACTCCTCCTCCTAAACGACCTAGTTGTTTGCGTATCAGTTTCACCCAAAGTATCCGATGACTTCGGATCAAGCGAAAGATTAAGCCTAAAATGGACATGTCCAGTATCAGACATCGAAGTCATAGATTCCAACACTTCGCCAACACTCAGCAGAGTCTTAGCAGGAGGGTTAAACAAAGGAGGCAGTTTGAAATCGAACAACTCCTACGATGGCGCCCAACCGCAAGACGTGACAAGTTTGTGCACGGATATGAGCAACTTGATGCACGACTACGAAATTATGAGACGAGTAGCTGATCTTGTTGGAACTCTCAAAAGTTCCTATCCGAACGTGACTGTAGATAACGTCAGGAGGATCTTGAACGACATACAAAATTCCATACAAGAGAAGGACGAGGAGATAGCTTGGATGGACTCCTGCTGTCTGCAACTAGTCGTGAAAGCGAAGGGAAAAGAGGAGAAACTGACTTTCCAAACGGACAATTCGTCTATCAAGAGCGACTGGATAACTGAACTACGGTTAGCGCAGCTAGCGTTGGACGCCAATAATTCGCCAGCTTGGGAGATTCCCGAGCAAGAGCATAGGCCGTCAACGAAGATGCCGTTATTTGTGAGGTCGCATTGTATATATAGATCACAGCATCAAACAGAGGTGAGTGAGGATTTCAACTGTTAGATTCATGAGTAAATGGTATTTTTTTAGATGCGGAGAATGGGGGTTTTTCCTTTAAACGAAAATACAGTAATTTCCATGAAAAACGTTTAGAACATCAAATTTCAAACATATAATTTCAATATTATATTTTTAAAAAAATGTTTGATCACCTAAAACTGAAAAATAAAAATGGGGTTTTGAATTTGAAGGGATTTGTCTTGAGTGCACGATATGGCAACGTCGAGTTCAGCTTTCTCGGAAAGAGAAGAACGTCAAATGTATTACTTTGCTTAGGAAAACAGAGAGAGCTATACTTCGAAAACAATGTTATTTGCTTGTATTTTGCCATTTCCAACAATTTTCATCGGTAATTCGTCGATTTTTAACAGATTTTCATCATTTTCGAGAATTTCTCAACCGACAGCCGTGACAACAACAAACCCATATATATCTTGTCTATGAACAAACCGTACTCGATGGTCCGTCAGAATATTTCGGAGAAAAGCAAGAACATCGAGAAGAAAACCTCGAAATTTGACATATTTTTTCCCGATATCTCCAAAACTTATGATCGTATCGAATTGAAATTTGCTACACTGCTGTGAAATATGAAGCTCAAAGTGTAGGTGGAATTTTTTTTTGGTATGATGAATGTTTTCCGGAAAAAAAAATTTTTTGTAAAAAAATTTCGAAAAAAATTTTTTTTTAAATTTACTAACAATATGATCCTGACGAAATTTGGCTCAAAGTTGCGCGTCGTTATACTCCACCAAACTGCCAAGTTTGAATCCAATCGCTTGAGTAGTTTCTGAAATAAAAAATAAATAACTTCGAAACTTCAAGTGCCTATAACTCCGAAACTATTTGACCGATTTGGCCCATTAACGAACTTAACCGCGGCATTCTGATGCGCAACCTATCCTGAAAGTTTCAAGTAGCTAGCTTGCTTCTGTCGACAGTTATCGTGTCTACGGCCGGCCAACCGGCCGGCCGGACAGAATCAATTTTGACACCGGATTCGTCATCAGTGAGTCCAACCTAGTCGATTGAGACCATTTTCGGCTCAATCATCCAAAATTACAGACATTTGGACAAAACGATAGCACGCTGCTCCCCTAGAACATGCGCGCAAAAACAATCACTCAAATCTCGCATATTGTTAACAAATTATCTGCGAATCTTCACACTATACTAAGGGAAGCTTTCTTCCTAACCATAAAAATATAAAATATCTGAAAGCCATATAGATTAGATAATGCCTGGAAGGTAGGCCAAAATGTCAAACTGTTCATTTGTTTCAGGTTCGTTGTGGATGCTACTTCACTATAAATTTACCAAAGACTACCAAGAGAAGGCACAACCAAAGTTATTTGTGGACGAGCACGTGGAACGGAGCGAGTAGTTACATCACAATAATGGCGCAACACCAGCAACAAACGGGTTCCTTCAAAGAAGTCGCTTCATTCCCGTTGACGGAGACTGAAGTCGTTTCGATGGAATTCGTGAAAGGCAACAATAATCAGCAATGTGATACAGTTTGGATAGGAACGAGAAGTCGAAGAATAATTCTCTATTCTGCCGATGATGCCGAAAGATTGGAGGAGATCGGAGGTACGACAGTTTTAGATGGCGTCAACGAAATAAAATACCACTACGATAACGTGTTCGTTGCGTTGAACAATGGAACTTTACTAATATTCGGAAGAGATCCGACAAACTTAGTATGGTTGCTTCAAAGTCCTCAAAGTTTAACTTTGGGCACTGAACCGATAAGCAGTCTCCTACCAATAAATACTAACATTTACGCATCTTGTGGGAACAAAGTTTTCGTCCTAAACGCTGCTTCTGGCGAAATTCAAAAGAATTTTTTCGTACATGAACACTCTGGACCTATAAATTTAATGGCACACAGTGGAATTGGTTTATGGATTTCTTTAAAACATTCCAGCACTGTCTGCTTGTACCATACAGAGACTTTCAAACATTTACAAGATATAAACATAGCTTCCAATGTTACCCGTGTGTCAAACTTGAATGGAAGATCTCAAGTGTACGTCACTGCCTTATTAGCATGTAAAGGATTGCTCTGGGTCGGAACCAATGTAGGAATAATTTTAACTATACCTTTACCCCGACTGGAAGGTGTTCCGATTATCAGCGGTAGAGTAAACATTTCATACCACGCTCATTTCGGACCAATTTCATTTTTAATATCACTACAACCAAAGAACTATAGCAGCCAAATCAAAACACTCAAGGAAATAAAAAAGGAAAATACCCAAGAGGATAAAGAGTTAGAAAAGAATACAGAAGTGCCTGAACGACCGAAAATCGAAAAGCAATTGTCAATTGACACTTCCGACACAAGTTCAAGATCCAAATACAATACTTCAACTAGTCCTGTAGTTCTGCGTAGGAGAAGATCGAAGGAAAGTGATGTGTCGAGGCTTTCTAAAACTTTACCAAGAAGTTTTGGTAACATTGGATCAATATTCTCAACTAGTAGTACTTCCTCCCAAAGTTCAGGCGACACATGTGATGTGTACGGTTTGTATGGAGAATTAATGTATATTAAAGGTTACGAAGATGAGGAAAATATGCTAACGGACGCAATTTACGAATCAGCAAGAAGAAGCGATCCGGAATTGGCAGCTATACCGAACAAAGTCAGTACCTTAGATCGTCGATTGAAAATGAAAGTCAGCAGGCCCAGATCACTAGATTTATCAAATTGGTCGGTAGATTCGAAATCTTCCAGTATTTTTACTTCGTCGGGAAGCGAGGAAAGTATGGCAATCAAACATGGACAAAGTGTGTCACGCAATAACTCAAATGCGAGTAGGCAATTAGATGATGTTTGCGAGCATAATTCTGTAGATGAAGTTAGGGAAATTGAGAAAACAGAAGTTGTTTCTGTAGTTAATCGAAATCCTAGTTTTAAGATTTGCAATAATAAAGGAGCCAGTTCAAAAACTTCAAATAAAAATGTTGTAGATAGCAATACTCGTAAAACAGTAATTACCATAATGGGTGGTAGGGGTTATGTCAATTGGAGGCAACCCTGCTGTTCCATTGATAAGTCTAAAAATGCATCTATTTTTAGGGATACTAACAATACCGATGCTCATCTTGTGATATGGGAGTTGAAATTGTGATTGAAAATAATCAAAATTGTCATTAAAGGTTGAATATTTTATGTCAGTTCATATTATCCACAATTTCTTTATGAATTCACATACCTACCCTATTTTTAGATATATATTTTAACTTATTTGTTACAAGACTATATTTATTTATTTTCAGCTTTTCGAAATTTGGATACAGATATTTGTAAGAAAAATATTGTATATTTTATAATAAATATCATGTTGAATATTTTTTCTTGTTTTCATTGGAATATTGTAAAAGTTAAACAGTATAATCACAGACCAACAAGACAAATCACTTCATCGTTTGCGGGAATCGCGTCTCTCCGACCTTGAGAAATATAACAGACTTAACCACACTTTCTTCTTCCTCGAAACAGCTGTCAAATTGAATACTTGATTATGGAATATCTGAAATCGAAATGTAAAAACGGGTTTGTCGGGATTCAGGAATCACAAAATCAAAATCAGACTAAGGTTTTTCGATGAAACCATTTGAAAAGCAAATTTCCAATAGCAAAGCGAGTGTTTTGTCACATCTCAAACTCCTGTAGAAGAACTCGGTTGGAGTATGAAAAACCCGTTTACCTTAATCAGAGAATCTTTGTAGTTTCATATCAAATATGATTCATTTCAATATAAAATCAAACTATGAATAGACCAACTTTATATTCCTTCCTTTATATTATATAAAATGAATATTATGAATGAGTCCACCTAAGTTCGATTCCAATTCTTGTTGTATTATTAAAACATATAATGAGGACTGTCATCATAAAATAGAACCTCAAAGATGACTAAACAATTGATTTGGTTGTAAAAAACTGTTTGGATTATATTCCAAGATGGAACAGATACGAAATTATTCATCAATTAATAGAATGAAATATTCATTTCAGTTTGTTTACATGTTTATAACCTCTTCAAGCGAGTCCGAAAACGGCGAGAGTGACGCAATCCTATTCCTGCAATCTGATTGGCACCCCAAACGCCTACTAAAATTCTGATTAGCTCGATTCAGGGTCATATCTGCGTTGACATAGATTTCCTAAGTAAATGACGCGAGTGGTTTATCTGGTTGATCTGTGGTATAATTATCACATCAGGCTTCAAATGATCTTTTGGATTGGAATTGGTAGGCAAATATAACTTCTTCTTTGGCCTAGGAACACAGGGAAGATATCTAAAATGAAAAATTACATTCGAAAGAAAGCAGTTTACAATGTATTAGATGGGAAATGATACACAAGAATACACCGTGTTCTGTTTGAGTATGGTTTGAAATCTACAAGCAAGATTGTTGTCATGATGTAAAAAACATGGTGTGATCATCTGAAAAAAAAAGTGACGTCAGCAAAATTAAAATACAAGGCAATATATATTCTGTGCTTTGAATTGAATGGGAAAAATGACGTCATCATTGGTAAATACGATCACAGATTAGCACACCAGGTTTTACTTACACCATGCTCTTTTATTTCTGGAGAAGGGGAGGGATGAGAGCACGGAATACTAATATACATAAACATTTTTAGATAAATCTTAACCATAGACAAGTCTATGATTCGAATCATAGAATATGATTAGTTGAATTTTTACGATTCGGAACATATAAATCTTACATATCTATGGTTCTGATCATAAAATACCATTGTTTCCTGTTTATGGTTCTAACCATAGAATATTATTTTTTTATGTCTATGGTTCTGTCCATAGACACCCTTAAATCTATGATTCTGACCATAAAAATGTCGTGAAATCTATGGTTCTGATCATAGACAAATTTATGGTTGATCATTCATCTCGATGGTTCTGACCATAGAACATACATTGATATATCTATGGTTCTGACCATAGACATAGATTCATCGTCAACCTTAGATTCTATGCTTATCACGATGATTCCAACCATAGACGAAGATCCTCTGTCTAGCCCAAGATGCATAGAATATATCGTATTCTATGCATCTACTTCTAGCCATTGGGGCTCGATCAGAATGGCTTGATAAGATTCTCTTCTGAATCACATTGAAAATCACATATTTAATATCCAAAGGATTTCTTTCTTGTCCCTAGGGTACGTGGTAATTATTCTGAATGAAGATCATTAAAATCATGTTTAAGTTATTAAAACTAGGTGAATTCAATTTATTCCTATAGTTATCAATCCGTGTAAGTTCAACAAAATGTTTTATCATTTATCTATCATTACTAGAATATCCGAATGATCGTCCCTGTTAATTTGAATCATAAACCAATTAGATAACTGCAATTCAAATCGAAATGAATACGTTTAATGCGAATTTCAGTTTTCAACATAGTTATGCATTATTGGCGTAAATTAGAAAATTGTTGAAATGTGGATCCGAAACTGGTCAGGAATTCAATAACATAAACAAGCACGTACACCACAGTTAACCGATATGAACAATAGTTCAAAGTACCATCCCAAAATCCAGACATGTTTGGAATGCGAAATCCCTCTTGTTTAAAGTCATCACTACACTATACACATTTTGGACTAGAATCTAGAATCATCCTCTCAAGGAGAAATGAGTTCTTAAAAGTAGCTCCCGGCAATTTCAGAGCCCTTAGCTGTTCCTACATAAGTATCTGGAATCCAGTGATTCATGACATCGACAGGCCAATCCGGTAATCGATATCACTTTTTCCAGGTTGCTAATAATGAGCGTCCAGCCACCACCTTTAGCGATTTAGTGTACGCATGTGATTAAAGGCTATTTCACACGAGAGTTTATTCACTTGATAGGTCTCTTTCATGTAACACGAATTATCATGAATTTATATGTTTTTCACATTTTATTTCGATACAGAAGTTCCCAATATCGATACAAAATCATAATGTATGCTATCACACATTTCAACAATTCGCGAATTTTGAATAGTTCGGTATTGAAAATGGACAAAACGGGATGCAAAGTCGAAGCGGGTGAAACGCGTCAGATCGTCGTATATACGTCACTCGTTATTGCAAGATTCACCGATCGATACAGCCAACGCTCTCTATTGGCTTGCTAGAGAGAGAAAAGTACACGAGAAGTGAGAGAGAGAGAGAGAGAGTGGATATATCCCGGTACGTCACAGAAGGCGCGAAGTTTCGTCCGATTGAATTATCGTCCATCACGTGAAGCCAAATTTAAAAGATCGTTTTCACGTTGAAAATTGGAAGTTTTGACGGCGATTGAAGTTTTTCACTAGTCTTACGTAAAGAATATTTGATTTCAATGATAGAAAAATTCATACAAGAGACCTATTACGATTGAATGAGAGAAAGTGCTTCTTATATTTCTCAAGCAGTAATATTATTTTATCATACTTACTTTCGGATTTACCAATCAGATATACAAAAAATAAATATGAAAGAAAGTTTTATATTGTCTTCATAGGAGAATAAGTCGAAAACCTCATTCAAATACATAATTCATCTGTTAATTTTCATAACTCATAAAAACTCCACTTCGGCTATTTCTTGACAGAAAAGATAATTATTTTTCAAATGACATCCAATTCCATAATGAGTAAAATTTGCCCAATATTTTCTCAACTTGATGTATTAATTTTATTTGTACAACTGTCCTATTGAATACATATATCGACATTTCTTTTTTAATTCTTGATATTCATCAACTCGCTCCTTCCTCGTATGAGTATGAGAGCTAGGGTTGACTCACTCAATGAATTCGTAGTCCAATTAAATTATGTCCGCCCGAATAAATCACTGGAACAAATTCAGTTTAACAATATCAGCCTCGTTGTTTTTCCATCTACAAGACAATCGGCTTCATGATTTCCCATCAAATTATGAGAAATTCCATGCAAGACATTGACACAAGAAGAGTTCAGCAGACGGAGGATACTTCGTGTGAATGGACCCTAAGCTCACGTTTATTTGTAATTTACAGTTGTTGTGGTTGTGTCGTGTCAGAAAAAAACGTAAGAAGGTGACAAACTCTTCTTATGCATAATATAGTGAGACAAGAAAATGGGATTCTCAATAGATTTTTTCTGAGAAATCTATAGTGACATGCTTCTTCGCTAGGAATTGTTGATTTTCCATTCCACACAACATACGTCTCTTCGACGTCGCATCAGAATCCATTGTTTATATCGGAGTGCTTATGGATTGACGTTTCCTTGCAGAATTATTGAACATGGATTCGCTTAGAAGAGTTATTCAGTGAGTTGTGTTCTTTTGGCTTCTCTAAAGACAAACAAGATGTTTTCTTCTAATTTACCAACTTTTGTAGATTTGACTGGAATGTGCCAACATAATCTGATTGAACCAGCAATGCATGCATTTGATGAATCTAAAAAAATTAACCAAATAGGTATGTTTCCCCGTATGAAACTAAGTTAAAATTAGCTAGTTGCCTAGCTTATTTTTAGAGCACATTTTCAGTCATCGTTTAACATAGAAAAGAAACGATACTCCACAAGCAATTTGATTTTCTACTGATTTCAAACCAGAGTTCATTTCTAATGTGGGTTTATTGGTGTAAATCAAGGGTTTCTCAAGTTTATCTAATAATTCGCATATCTTTTCTCTATTGTCTTCCTGCTACAGTATCTGAAATAGATATTTTCAGGTTTCCTTCGGTTTAATTCATAATAATTCTTCCTTTCTATCATAAGCATATCAACTTCTTGGAATCTGTGCAGTTATAGACAGTAAATACCATAATGAATCTGTATTTATGAAGCCATCATAAAATATGATTCAATATTATGTATACATGCTACAATGGAATTTAAAATTCTTGTTTCAAAATGTTCCTATAAATTATTAATTTCATTACATTTGATTTACAGTGTGGCCCAACGAAAATTTAACACCTCGATTTTCCGGCCTTAAAATGAAAATGTGGAAAATCGCTAGGACCGGTAAATTTCTGATTTGAGGGGAAACTACTTGTCCGCTCTTTAAAACTCTGTAACTGCAACACCCTAACGGTGGTGAGCACAACCCCTTGATTTTGAATAGGGATGAGGGGTTTTTGCGATAACCTATCTTAAAGATCTCGAGATAAATTCCACATTGCCTCTTTCACTATTTTCGCTGTCATTTCGTTATCGATGGAAATTCTGAAGCGAAATTTCAGGATGAGATAGAACTCAAGAAGACCGTCAAAATGAGGTATCACAACACCCCTTATCCGTATTCGAAACCAATGGGTTGTGCTAATCCCCGTTATGGGGTCGCAGTTATAGGAATTTTCATTTTGAAGCCGAAAAATCGGGGGTTAAGTTTTCGTTGGACGACCCTGTATATTCTGTTTCTTTCTATTAGGGATTTGGTAAAGCTTTCAATTGGATGCCTGAATTTGTTTGCTGGAGTTGTGTTGGACATTCATCATCATTAAGAAGAAGACAATTTTTGTTAATGAATGTAACAAAGGAATTACTGTAGTGTATAGTTGAAGTTGTAACAAAATAATTATTTCTGTCAAAAACAACACTAGAACTCTCTTTCACTTCTCTCGTACAACAGAGTTAATCAACAAAACAAACACTAAGTATTCAATATAATTGTGACTTCCTCAAGTCCAATGTAAAACTTGATGACGAAACATTTATCTAAATTCTACCATTTTCGTTAACCAACTAATTGAGCTCGCCAAAAATCAGGTGGTGATTGTAAGGAGCTGAAACTCGAATCGAAAATCCGGCAAGGATGAACTCACCTGTCTAGAGCACTGTTGTCAGTATTTTCTTACATAACACATATCCCAAATCCTTGCATTATTAAAAAATCTGTATAAGTGTTTTTTTTTTTTTTTTCTTTTTTTTTTTTGTATGATTGTGTATCTCCAATTGTTTATCATTCTATCATGCATCAATCCATACTCTTAATCATTTGTTATAAACAGGCTGAAGGACTTCGGTCGATGGCCTTTTGGAATGATTTTCCAATAAAGAACTGTTATTATTATTTAAAAAATCTGAAAAATAAGCTGAGATCTCGTGTAGCCAAAGCATCTACTTTTATGTTTTGCGTATAATATTTTTTTAGAATTCGGTAGATCTTGTTATGGGAATTCTACATACTGAGTTTGATGGAAATAATCTTAAAAACGAAAAATTTAAGCACTGGACATTTCCAAAATTATTAATTTAATTTATTTTAGATTGATGAGAACAAAAACAATAAAATGTTTTCAAATGTTCAAAAGGCTCTCCTGACAATATGTGAGTCTATTAAAAATTGTATGACTGGTTAGTTCATTCTTTGTCCGAAGAAGTGCTTTAGTTTCTTGTTTCTATAGATTATTTTTCATTAGGCCAGGTATGAACGAATTTAAAATTACACTCTATCAAAATCCTCAAAAATATACAGTGTCATCTCTGATACCTTCTTTGTACTGTTGAATACATTCACTTGGTTCCATACTTTATTCATATCGTTTATATTTCAATAGCTTTTTCATATTTCTCGTCCACCCATCATGTTGAATGTTAATATCGTACAAACTCTTCATTGCTATCCATCCACATATTAATTTTCCAACCACTCATGAACAAAAAATATATTCACTGGTATTTATTCACTAGAGTGCAGTCAACATTCTCACACACCGCATGTTCAATCATGTTATCTAATTTTTATAACATTCATTCTAAATATTCATTGATATCATATATTCTAGAACCAGACTTGGAGAAAGGATGACCGGTATGAATTCTACTCTAGTCGAAACTGTGAGCATAAATTACGAAGACTTCAATGAGAGCTTTTTAACATGTGGAACTTGTTTATGTAAGTATTATTCATAATTATAATATCAATGATATGGCTCTCATCAATATATTTAATTTGGACGAAAATAGTGCTATTCAACCCAATTTACTTAGTCCAAATAGTGCAATAATACTACTGATAGTAACATTGTGTTTATTTGCACCATTTTACAACTGAATATAATAGTGGATATTGAAAGATTTCACTTTGTTAACGCTAGTTGAGAACCGTCAAATAAGATAGATCATTCAGTGTGATTCAGAGAAATAAAAATCTGAAATTAATTCCATTATAAACGCGGATCAGAGCGTGTGACGTCATCGTTTGCAATACAAACACAAGCCAATTCACGCTCTCAGTCTACTTCCACTGTGGGATTGATCATGTTTTGGTTATTTAGCTCAAAGTTATATGATATTTTTTTCTTTTCTGTAACAACCCATTTGCATCCACTGCTGGATGTAGGTCTCCCCTAGAAGTTTCCATTCTTCTCTATTCTGAGCAAGACAGTACCTTCTCCTACCTGCTACTACCTTCCCGTCATGTAGCCATCTTTTAGGTAGTCTTCCAACTCTCCGTTTGTATCCTCTAGGTCTCCATTGATTGATATTTCTTGGTAAGTTCATGCAAGTTCTATTCACATCTTGCTAATGTCGTTAATAAAAATAAATTACATTAGCAATATATAAATAAAGAGATAGTGAGCGATTTCAAGCGATGGACCAAAAGCTCCGGTTATAGTTATGGTTATACATATTGACAGATTATCCTTTGCCTATATGTCAGTTTGGATAACTGTAACTATAACCGGAGCTTTTGGTTCATCACTTGAAATTGCTTAGTAACTTGCATGGAAATGGCTTCCACAGAAAACCATTTGAGAAATCGAAGACATTTGGATTCTTTCTTGCAAGCTAAAACAACCCAAGGCTTGGTCATCTGCTTTGATAACACCTATCTTCAAGGGTGGGGACAAACTCTCAGCTTGCAATTACCGCCCAATAAGCCTCCTGTCGGCAGTTTCGAAAGTACTGGAGAAAATAATCAGCGACCAGGTGCTTGAGTTCGCATCAAAAAACAACTTGATCCCCAGAGAGCAACATGGTTTTCTGCCCCAGCGGTCTACACTCACTAACTTGCTCACTTGTATTGATGACTGGAGTAGGGCACTGGATGTGGGAATTCCGGTGGATGTGGTGTATCTCGACTTCGCGAAGGCCTTTGACAGAGTCCCTCATCGGCGCCTTCTGCATAAGTTGGAACACGTGGGGATCCGGGGAAGACTGTTGGAGTGGTTCAAATCCTTTTTGTCGGGGAGGTCATTCCGTGTACGAGTTGGTGGTGGTCTGTCTACGTCCGCGATGAATGTCAAAAGTGGTGTCCCGCAGGGCTCGGTTCTTGGCCCACTTCTTTTCATTTTATATACAGCCGATTTACCAACATCAATTAGATCGAAATGTGCACTCTTCGCCGATGACACGAAGATTTTCAATCGCTCACTTAATTCACGGGTTATTCAGGAGGATCTCGATGCTCTCAGCAGTTGGTGCCGGAAGTGGATGATGCCTCTGAATTTGAGCAAATGCTGTGTTATGCACATGGGAAAGAAAAACCCTCGGGCTCCCTATTACATCGATGGGGTGAGACTTGGCACAGTGACTCGCCACTTGGATCTCGGTGTGACTGTGGCGGATGATTTAAGCTGGTCGGACCATATTGCGTCAGTAACAACGAAAGCGAGACAGATGATCTACCTCTTCAGCAAAACATTCCCAAACACTGATGTTATCACTTGGGGAATGATTTATAAAACCTATATTCGGCCGATAATGGAGTACGCAGGTCCGGCTTGGTGGACTTCTTTGCGGGGCGAGGTGGATGGGTTGGAGTCTGTTCAGAGATGGAGCACCAGAATTCCTTACGGCGTTAAAAGACCTGATTACGCAACAAGGTTGAAAGTGCTCGATATACCCACATTTGAACAACGGCGTGCGAGAGGCGATTTAATATTCTCCTACAGGGCCGTCCATGGTCATTTTGGTCCCGATATCATGAACATGTACCGTATAAATACGAACAATTTACGGGGCCATGGATTCAAGCTCGCGAAGGAAAAATTCAGGACTACCCAGAGGCAAATGTTTTTGTCAAACCGAGTTTTCAATGTTTGGAACTCCTTGCCTGAAATCGTCGTAGAATCATCTTCGGTGAATGGATTCAAGAACAGCTTCGACCGATGGGTGACCTTGTAGTGATGATGGTGTTCTATACAATTTATTTTTTTTTTTTCCTCTTTATGATTTTTCAACCATATGTACTAAGTTCATTTCTAGGAGTTCACTTTTAATTTAGTTTATGATGTGAGTTTATAGGTGTATACCTCAACTCTTATCCAAATAAAATAATAATAATAATAAAAAAACTTTTTTCAAGTTCTCTGACACTTTATCCACACTGATGTTTATTTTACAGACGGTGGCGTCATCAGATAAGCCATGACAGATTGAAGAGTTTTTGACAAATATCAAATATTGTATGAAAAATTTGAACTAACTAGCATACTTGGCTTTCACTGAAATACCAACATTTTGAGCCCTAAATAAGCTTAATGACCAACTAACCGTTGATTGGTACTTTCTGTAACTGAAACATATTTTTTTGAAGGTGTTTATGATGGCGGAGAGCACACTCCAAAACTCCTACAGTGTTCACACACAGTATGTCTCCACTGCTTAACCAGAATAGCTGCCTCCCAGACAAGGGACACAGGATCGTTCCGATGTCCAATATGTCGGGAACTGATAACAATACCAAGAGGTGGGGTGGCGGCTCTACCACCTTCCTTCTTGGTCAACCAGTTACTAGATCTCATGTCGAGACAACGCAGAGAAGTTATACCCAAGTGTTCGGTTCACATAAACCAGGAATTGCTGTTTTGCGAGACCTGCGATACTGTGTTCTGCACAATATGTACAAAAGGCTCACATAATGACTCCGCCGATACGTGTGAACACACCGTTATTCCATTTTCTATTGCCATAAAGAGGATGTCGGAAATTCTATTGTATAAAGCCAATGAGTGTATATCTAAGGTTAGTTGTTTTATTTTACTTGAGCTGATGTTGAGAAAACAACGGACATAAAGCAAAGAAGCTCTTTGCCCATATTCTATTAATTTTTATGAAGTCAGTATAAAGGTCTTGGAATAGGTTTATCAAGTTTTTTTCACTTTTATAAACTATCCCGGTTGGCCATGATTTTGACATATCAAGTTTTTTCACTTAAAACTGACGAAGATAATTTGGAATCAATAATTTATCACAAGGAGTTTTATAGCAGGGTTATTCGAGTACTTTCAT
Source organism: Myrrha octodecimguttata (assembly GCA_958510865.1). NCBI lineage: Eukaryota > Metazoa > Arthropoda > Insecta > Coleoptera > Coccinellidae > Myrrha > Myrrha octodecimguttata. The sequence goes on from OY294060.1 coordinate 67,888,451, forward strand.
TTTTTTTTTTGAATGAACTATCAAAAAGTGACGGACTACTCTATCCATTATTTTTCAGTAAAATTTCAACACTGGATTCATGATTTCCGTACAAGAAAATAGCATAACTGAATCTACCAACCATTTATATATACATGAAATATTTCCAGTATTAACAGAGAAAAAAGTTTCTTTAATATTCGCCAAGTCTTTGGAATTTGTTGAATTCACATATTTTCACAAATTCATTATTTTCCCAAAGTAAATTCACATTTTGAAAAATACTTAATTACTACGACCTCCATGTAGAGAGGACAACGTTGTGTAGTTATCTGACAGGAAAATGACTATAACCTAACATTTTCATAATACAGGGTGAGTCTTTGACCTTGCAGAATATTTTAACAGAAGATTCTTGAAGCTAAAAGAAACACATTTGTCCTCTACCATTTTTTCCGATTCGGCCTAGATAAAAAGATATAGGCATTATAAATTTTCATAATAGGCTAGCCGCCCTTGGAAACCTGAACACTGAAGTTTTTCAAAGCCTAGGATATACCATTCAAATCTTCGAAATAAGCAACTCTGTTATGAAAACAAGCGTCAACTTACTTTTTACATTCCAGTTGGTGAAAAAAGTTGTATTTATAGTGCAATAAACAAGTTAGGTATTCCAAATTTCGTGGGCGATAAAAGTTGAATATTCTTCTCTTGGTTTCATTTTCGATAATGAGGAATTCATCTAGCTCATATTAGCTTTGAGATTCATCTTCAATTTGTAATTATTAATTTTCTTTGTTTATTTCATTTTCTCCAAGAATTATCAGATTCAGACATAACCCATTCAAACTATCATTTTCATAAATAAATAAAACAGATGTACCTAATTTATCTATGAACGTACAAACGTTGTCAAATTGACAAACAGAAAGAAAGAACTCTTCGAAATCAAACAACACACAATATGCTAATTCTATGTATACACTCGTATAGTCTATGATTCTGAACTGAACTATAAATCTATGATTCCATTCTCAACTTTTAGATGTGGCAACGCGGAAAAATTGAATTCTGTGAATTTTTTGAACAGAGTTGCAATCAGCCAAAGTACCCAATTCTCAGATATTTGTTATTTTTGAATTTCATATTACTCGAAAACGGCGCATCATACGAAAAAAAATAAGGAATACTTTTACTTTCCAAAATGGTCAAAAATTCGTCGAATAGCATTCAAATTATTTTTTAAAGTTTGATTCTTTGAACTTCTGGTATTTTTATGAAATGTTATGGTCATATTAAAGAAACTGGAGGATGTGGATGAAATTTTGTAATCCAGGAACATTCATCGTATCAATAAAAAACTATATTCCAAAAATCATCTCATTCGGTGAGATCGTTCGCGAGATATAATCGAAAATTAAATTTTTTTATGTATTTTCAACAGTCTGTATCTTACGAACCAAGCCGAATCGGAAAAAATGGTAAGGGAAAAAAGTGTTTCTTTTGGCTTCAGGAATCTTCTGTTAAAATATTCTGCAAGGTCAAAGACTCACCCTGTATACACGGTGAAATGTCAGAATGTCATGGCCAACCAGGAGACTTCATAAATGTGAATGGAGTTTTTGCAGTTACTACTACCTTTGTGTAGAACAGACAAGACTGCGTAGTTATCTGACAGGAAACTACTATAACCTAACATTTTTTAATTATATAGAGTGCAATATATGTGCCAAACTTTCATAGCCTACCGACTGACGTTATAAGAGTGAATAGAGTATATTTATGTTTTGAATTCGACTACAAGCGCGCAATTTTTTTTCCAGTTGAACAAAGCACAAGAAAAAGTAAGGAGTGAGTTGCAAAGATTAGATTCTGCACGTGAAGCAAATTTGGAACAAATAAGTATTATATTTCAACAAATACAATCTCTAGTCGATAAGCGTAAGCAGGAAATGATCGAAAATGTCAATTCCATTTGTACAGAAAAACGCAAAATTTTGGAAGAACAGCATTCTTTGATTGAGTCTGAAAAAAATAAGGTAATGTTTTATATCTAGAAGCCATTTGTGATATCTTGTTTGCTGTGTGTCAATGCATTTTTAGTCTACTGGTAATTTTTTTGAGTATCTTTTTGCGCGCATGTTCTAGGGGAACAGCGTGCTATCGTTTTGTCCAAATGTCTGTAATTTTGGATGATTGAGCCGAAAAGGGTCTCAATCGACTAGGTTGGACTCACTGATGACGAATCCGGTGTCAAAATTGATTCTGTCCGGCCGGCCGGTCGTAGACACGATAACTGTCGACAGAAGCAAGCTAGCTACTTGAAACTTTCAGGATAGGTTGCGCATCAGAATGACGCGGTTAAGTTCGTTAATGGGCCAAATCGGTCGAATAGTTTCGGAGTTATAGGCACTTGGAGTTTTGAAGTTATTTATTTTTTATTTCAGAAACTACTCAAGCGATTGGATTCAAACTTGGCAGTTTGGTGGAGTATAACGACGCGCAACTTTGAGCCGAATTTCGTCAAGATCATATTGTCAGTAAATTAAAAAAAAAAAATTTTTCGAAATTTTTTTACAAAAAAATTTTTTTTTCGTAAACCATTAATCACATTCAAAAAAAAATTATACTCACACTTTGACCTTCTAATTTCACAGCAGTGTACTTAATTTCAGTTCGATACGATCATAAGTTTTGGAGATATCGGGAAAAAATATGTCAAATGTCGAGGTTTTCTTCTCGATATCGTTGATTTTTTCGGTATTACTCGAGAAATACTGATTCAGTCCTGATTAAACTTCACAGCTAGTTTTAAGATGCTGAAAGACAACTTTATGAAAAATTTCGTGATAATCGTGTTATTAGAACAATTTGAAAAAAAAAATGTCTATGATTTTCTCATCATATCATCCTCATTAAATTCTGTATGAAACTTCGAACTGTTATTTTCGATGAAGTACTGGATTTCAATTCGATCATATCTGTATTTTTGGACATATTGTAAAAATAAAATTTTGAATGGGTATATCTACGGAATCATTGGGCGGATTTTACCCATTCACGAATTCGACCTTCGTAATTAAGCCCCAAACCTACTCTACAAATATCGAGTTTCTAAGTTGTTTCTTTCGGAAGTTATTGTGTTTACACAGTCGGCCGTTAGGCTGACCTTAAACACAATAACTTCCGGAAGAAACGACTTAGAAACTCGATATTTGTAGAGTAGGTTTGGGGCTTAATTACGAAGGTCGAATTCGTGAATGGGTAAAATCCGCCCAATGATTCCGTAGATATACCCATTCAAAATTTTATTTTTACAATATGTCCAAAAATACAGATATGATCGAATTGAAATCCAGTAATTTATCAGAAAAAAATTTCAAAAAGCACTGCCGTGAAGGCAGCAGCTTTTGCGCGCACGTTCAAATTCGTTGCTGAAGCGGTCATCTACATTGAACATGCGCGCAAAAGTTGCTGCCTTCACGGCAGTGCTTCTTGGACTTTTTTATTGCGATATAACAGTAGACATTTTTTCCTAGTGATAAAAACTTTATGTTGTAATGTATTACTGAATGAAGAAAATTGTGATAAGGATATGAAATCAAAACAAAAAAAATTAATAAATCAGAAATTATTAGATATAAGATTAAATGAAATAATTGTCAAAGATAGGAAAGAGCTTTTTAATTTGAATATCTGTGTCTGTGTTGATAATCTCCCTATGGAATGATTTTTTTTTTGAAAAATAATTATCTAATCTACCACTTGGAACAGATAAATTAATATAATCCAAATTGCAATTAAACTTTGACCATTCGTTCCACAGTAAATTAATTAACATTTTACAATTTTTGTAGGTAGAAGGTGAATGCCAAGGTTTGCAATACCAAGTAGAAGTTAGAAATATAACACAACGAATTGAGAGTTTGTCCGAAAAACTGGACGTTGCCATAACATTGAATGATCCAAGAGAAAACGCATTTCTTACCTGTGATTTTAAACATAACGACACTATAAAAACAATTTCCCAACAACTCAATAGCTTAGGGCGCGTTCGGACCAGTACAACATTTCCCAGTTTGTGTACAGCAGAAATAGAAACGGAAAATCTTACTGTAGGGATTGAATCTCAAATAGTGTTAACAACCATGGACTATCATGGGAATTCAAGAAAGTTTGGTGGAGATCCGGTAGAAGCGAAGTTGTATCCAGACCCACCTGACGACTTTGAGCCGACAAATTTAGAAGTAATCGACTGTGATAATGGTACTTACAGGTTAGTAATGAACTCAACTTTTGACTTAATCATTTTCATATTGAGGTTTCCCATTCATTCTGTTTCTATTTAATTTTAATGAATTTGCAAAAAACTCACTATCATTATAAATTTGTATGGCATATTGCAACAGAATTAAAGAAAGAATATTCACATATACTCCATTCACTTTTATAAACTATCCCGGTTGGCCATGATTTAGGTCTATCAAGTTTTTTTACTTGAAGCCATAGAACTCTATATTACTACCTGGAAAGGACCCGACCCTTCTTCAACTAAGCTTAAAGCGTAACAAGGGGCAACGAAACAAAGATAGCGCTAATTACGGTAACCTCTCCCTGTCGCACTCATTGAAGTAAATGGTGTTGAACGGCTCAAATTTGGTTTTACTTGGAAATTCAGGTAGTTTGGGTATTACATCGTTTAGAAAGTGCAATATTTTTGAAAATGAATATCTATTTTTCTCTGATATGCCATTACTTTCTCTGCCTTCACCGCGTATGGTTCAAAAAGTGAAGAATTATGTTGGTCTGAGCTGTGCATTGACGATTGACGATAGTTTTATCATTATTACAATAAATTTAAATAATAGGAACATAGGAAAATACCTTTCGAAAAGCACTGACTTGAAGTCAGGAAAATTTAAGCGCTGGTTGAAATTCATTGCCAATGCGAAATATGACATACTTTTTCCTGATATTTTTGAAAATGTGTGTCGAATCGAGCTGAAATTTCGAACATTGCTGTTCAGATTCGACTTCAAGGTCTGCGCCAAGTTTCATTGAAATCTCATTGATAGTTTCCGAAAAAAATATTTTTTTAACGATTCTTCATGCAATCATTTAGCAAGTTTCAATCTGATCGCATCAGTACTTCTTGAGATATAGAGGAAATAAAATAATATATTTAAAATGGATACAACTTCGAAATTGTTAGGTAAATTTTGCCCATTAACGAACTTATTTTGAATTTTTTAAGTCGCTGTAGCTTTTCTCGGTAGTAAGTTATCGTGACAACGGGCGGCTAAATAGAATTCAATTTGACATTGAACTCTTCATCAGTGAGTCCAACCTGGTCGCTTGGAACCATTTTCGGCAAAAAAACGCAAATTTACGGAGGATGATAACGCGCTGTTCCCCAGAAAAACCGCTCGCTAAGTTGAAATTTCACTTGAACATGTGCGATCTTCTTCAATCCTGCCTTATTCACGAATTAGTCAGAAAAAAAAATTCAGGTTCTCCTAATTTGACACGAAAAATTAAAAATATTTAGAATAAATGCGACAGAGTTCCCCTTACTGCAATGAGGAAGAAAGAGATAGATACCCGTCCACTTCGCGGGTTGCATAAGCAACGAATTGGCTTCACTTGTCCCTTCCAGGTATATAATATAGAGTTCATTGCTTGAAGCTGACGCAGGTTGGCACCCGTTAAATATCGGCAATGTCAAAACAATTCTGAGCGACGTTACCAAATGCCAATGCCAATTTCTACTCTCAATCTCAACATATCATCACGCTTGAAAACTAAAAATGCCGAAGGTAGTTTTGAAGAAGCAGAGACAAAGTATCAGGAAGTGCTATGTAGAATTGAAGTCTGATTTTTCTGATAGTAACCCTGATAATTTGGAATCAATAATTTATCACAAGCTATCCAACATTTTCGACGTATGTGAGTGAAATCCCAGTGTATCGTTCACATGGATTCCCAAGAACTTTGTAAATTGAGTTGGTGCTTTTAAGGTGACACAGGTTTTGTAGTACTGCTACATTTTCATACTGGAGTATTTCAAGTAGTGCAACAAGGTATTTAAATGTCTTCTGTAGACTTATTTCTTGAGAATTTCGAAAAGTAGGGAATTCCATAGGTTTTTGTTTGTCTTTTCGTTTAGAAGATTTACTGCAGGGTTATTCGATTACTTTTATTTTTTTTCAATGAACTATCACAAACTAACAGACTACTCTATCCATTATTTTTCAGTAAAATTTCAACATTCGATACTTGATTTCCGTACCAGAAAATAGCATAACTGAATCTTCCAACCATTTTTATATACGTGGAATATTTCCAGTATTAACAGACAAAAAAGTTTCTTCAACATTCGCCAGGTTTTTGGAATTATTGAATTCACATAATATTTTCTCAAATTCATTATTTTCCCAAAGTAAGTTCACATTTTGAAAAATACATATACTCCATTCACTTTTATAAAGTATCCCGGTTTGCCATGACATCCTGACAGATTACTACACAACGTTGTCCCCTCTACAAAGAGGTCGTAGTAATTACTTATTTTTCAAAATGTCAATCTATATTTGGAAAGTAATGAATTTGAGAAAATATTATGTGAATTCAATAATTCCAAAGACCTGGCGAATGTTGAAGAAACTTTTTTCTCTGTTAATATTGGAAATATTATACGTATGTAAACACGGTTGGAAGATTCAGTAATGCTTTTTTCTTGTACGGAAATCAAGAATCGAGTGTTTTGGAATTTTGCTGAAAAATGATGGACAGAGAGTCCGTTACTTCGAATTCCCTACTTTTCTAAATTCTCAAGAAATAAGCCTACAGAAGTCATTTACATACCTTGTTGCACAACTTGAAATATTTCGGAATGAAAATGTAGTAGTACTTCGAAACCTGTGTCACAGTTAACCTCAAAAGAACTAACTCCATTTACAAAGGTCTTGGGAATCTACGTGAATGATACATACACTGGATTGGGATCAACATATTTCTAAACTGGGATGCAGCTTAGCTTCAGTCTGTTATCTTTGGGTGTAATGACAAGATATCTGGATAAATTCTCCATGAAAACTACCTATCATGCAGTACTCGAGTCAAAAACAAGATACGGAATTATGTTTTATGGACATACTTTGAAGTCAACTCAAATATTCAATTCTCAGAAAAAAGCAATTCCTAAAATATTAGAAAAAATAGCATTGAATGAGATATTGTATAATTCATGTTATTTTCGACATTTTCGTGAATAAAAGTTCAATGTTCTGCCAACATAGGATATACCAAGTTCATTTTCAATGTACTACTTCCTATCGAAACAATTCCACGAAATATATAACTGTTGAAATTATTCGTTAAGGAATTTGTTCAATTCAAATATGACTACCTACTTAAGGCTCAATACAATACAATCAAAGCAAAATGTTAATTTATTAGTTTATTATGGCTGAAGCTGAATTGTTATTTGTTATTGAAAGTGAGTAGAAATTGGCAACCTCGCGTCGAATTATTTTGACATTGTCGATATTTCAGGAGCGCCAACCTGCCTTGGTTTTAGTTACAAAAATATGATAGACCTAAATCATGGCCAACCGGGATACTCTATAAAAGTGAATGGAGTATAATTACTACGACCTTTATGTAGAGAGGACAACGTTGTGTAGTTATCAGACAGGAAAATGACTATAACCTAACATTTTCAAAATATACTCGGTGAAATGTGTCAGAATGTCATGGCCAACTGGGATAGTTTATAAAAGTGAATGGAGTATAGGTTACATTTATATTCACATAAATTACATTTATATTTGTTATAGTGTTCACCAAGTACTAAGCTTCATATAAAATCGCCTCAACATATGGTGGCGTTTAAAAAAGGTTCAACTACTGACTGTTGCATTTGTTTCAGAATAAATTTCAGAGTAACGAAAGCTGGCAATTATAATATCAAAATAGCGATATTCGATCGTCCTATCAAGGAATATCCAATTTCTTTCGAAGTAACAGAACACAATAACCCTGTGACTATGTACGGCGTAAAAGGAAGTGGAAAAGAAGAGTTTAATCAACCAGTAGCAGTGGCAGTGGATGCGAATGAAAACATCATTTATGTTCTAGACACCGGAAATTCTAGAATAAAAGTTTTGGATAAAAACTTTTCTTTTATGAAACATATAACTAATGAAGGTCTCCTTGGTAGAAGTTGTACTGGTAAGTACAACAATGAAATGACTATTCACATATGCTACGTTCATATTAACATATATTACAATAGACGACTTCGGCCCGAGTTGCCAACCCACAATTTACTCAGCAAGTTTACTTTCACCGGGGAACGGGAATTTCAGGACAAATTCGACATAATAAGGTTCGCATTATTTATAAATAACCGTAAAACATGCCTCGGCTCTTCAAACCAGATAATTCCTTCCAAATATAGGTTTTTGTTAAGATCGTCCCCGATTGGCTGAAATTTAAGTTGGGATTCCTGATTTCATGCAAACAGTGTCAATTTTCATAGGATACGTTCCGAAAATCAACTCTGTTGTTTCGGTTGCCGATTTTCCGCTCCGTAAATATGAAATATTCGGATGGTTTCTGGAACAAGCGCGTGAAAAAGGTTATTTACGGAATATGGTTGATGAAAATGCGGTCGATTTACTGTCACCAGAACGATTTTCTATGGTAAATATCCATAGCATAGAACAATCTATGTTTACTTTAGGTTTGTTTTGGTTCCGAGTTCAGATCTGTTCGGGACGGTTCTAGCATAGACCAATAGTCTGTGGTTCTGAACTCGGAACCAAAACAAACCTAAAGTAAACATGATTGTTCTATGCTATGGATATTTACCATAGAAAATCGTTCTGGTGACAGTAAATCGACCGCATTTTCATCAACCATATTCCGTAAATAACCTTTTTCACGCGCTTGTTCCAGAAACCATCCGAATATTTCATATTTACGGAGCGGAAAATCGGCAACCGAAACAACAGAGTTGATTTTCGGAACGTATCCTATGAAAATTGACACTGTTTGCATGAAATCAGGAATCCCAACTTAAATTTCAGCCAATCGGGGACGATCTTAACAAAAACCTATATTTGGAAGGAATTATCTGGTTTGAAGAGCCGAGGCATGTTTTACGGTTATTTATAAATAATGCGAACCTTATCATGTCGAATTTGTCCTGAAATTCCCGTTCCCCAGTGAAAGTAAACTTGCTAAGTAAATTGTGGGTTGGCAACTTGGGCCGAAGTCGTATATTATATTCACATATGTTACATTCATAATCACATAAGCTTTATTATATTACTATTTTATATTAGCTGCAATATTTTATATTCCTTTATCTTACTTGGGTCTATACCAAGCTAGGAGTTGCTACAATCAATTTTATTTTTCAAAGGCATTTCCTTATCGAAGGATGGTCTCGTGGTTATAAACTGGAGGACAAAAAACATCACAGAAATGACAGTTGAAGGAAATACAGTACAAACATTTACTCATGACAGTTTCCAAGAGCCCATCGACATTGCAGTAGACAAGAACTATGGACATATTTTAGTTGCTGATAATGCAACGAGTTGTATATTTGTATTTAACGAAGAAGGAAAATTTTTATTTCAGGTATATTAACTGGTGTTATACTTTGTTTCTTAACTTTTCTCTTGTTGTTGTGTTGTGTTATTCTTCCATTATCCTGCCTTTCAATAGAAATTTATTTTCTGTGGTTATTTTTGCGCGCATGTTCTAGGGGAACAGCGTGCTATCGTTTTGTCCAAATGTCTGTAATTTTGGATGATTGAGCCGAAAATGGTCTCAATCGACTAGGTTGGACTCACTGATGACGAATCCGGTGTCAAAATCGATTCTGTCCGGCCGGCCGGCCGACGACACGATAACTGTCGACAGAAGCAAGCTAGCAACTTGAAACTTTCAGGATAGGTTGCGCATCAAAATGCCGCGGTTGAGTACGTTAATGGGCCAAATCGGTTGAATAGTTTCGGAGTTATAGGCACTTGAAGTTTTGAAGTTATTTATTTTTTATTTCAGAAACTACTCAAGCGATTGGATTCAAACTTGGCAGTTTGGTGGAGTATAACGACGCGCAACTTTGAGCCAAACTTCGTCAAGATCATATTGTCAGTAAATTTAAAAAAAAAAATTTTTCGAAATTTTTTTACAAAAAAATTTTTTTCTCGAAAACCATTCATCATATCCAAAAAAAATTATACTCACACTTTGACCTTCTAATTTCGCAGCAGTGCACTAAATTTCAGTTCGATACGATCATAAGTTTTGGAGATATCGGGAAAAAATATGTCAAATTTCGAGGTTTTCTTCTCGATATCGTTGATTTTTTCGGTATTACTCGAGAAATACTGATTCAGTCCTGATTAAACTTCACAGCTAGTTTTAAGATGCTGAAAGACAACTTTATGCAAAATTTCGTGATAATCGTGTTATTAGAACAATTTGAAAAAAACATTTCTATGATTTTCTCATCATATCATCCTCATTAAATTCTGTATGAAACTTCGAACTGTTATTTTCGATGAAGTACTGGATTTCAATTCGATCTGATTTGTATTTTTGGAAATATTGGAAAAATAAAATTTTGATTGGGTATATCTACGGAATCATTGGGTGGATTTTACCCATTCACGAATTCGGCCTTCGTAATTAAGGTCCTTCTCTACAAATATCGAGTTTCTAAGTTGTTTCTTTCGGAAGTTATTGTGTTTACGCAGTCGGCCGTTAGGCTGACCGTAAACACAATAAATTCCGGAAGAAACGACTTAGAAACTCGATATTTCTAGAGTAGGTTTGGGGCTTAATTACGAAGGCCGAATTCGTGAATGGGTTAAAATCCACCCAATGATTCCGTAGATTTACCCATTCAAAATTTTATTTTTACAATATGTCCAAAAATACAGATATGATCGAATTGAAATCCAGTAATATATCAGAAAAAAATGTTCAAAAAGCACTGCCGTGAAGGCAGCAGCTTTTGCGCGCACGTTCAAATTCGTTGCTGAAGCGGTCATCTACATTGAACATGCGCGCAAAAGTTGCTGCCTTCACGGCAGTGCTTTTTTTGATTTTTTCTAATTTAAAAAGTTCTTTATAGGTAGGAGGTAAAGAAGTTTTCAAGTTAATATCTTCAGTCGCAGTAGGTCCAGGTGGAGAAATTGTCGTAGCAGGCTCTGATATCAAAGTATTTACAGCAAAAGGAGATTTTCTGAAGACAGTTTCTGACACTGAAAAAGGTAATTCAAAACTTGTTCTGAAGTTTCTCTGTGACTCTTTTCCGCTCGCTACAGATATTTTTCTGCGAATATATTTTCACAAAAAAGTCAATTTTATTTTCAGGGAAAGGTCAATATGGAAGTATATCCGTGGACTCCGAAAACAGAGTATTAGCCAGTCGAACTGACCAGAAAGGAAAAAGTTACTTACAAATCTTATCTTTAATTGACGAAAGTGTCAACAGTTGCATTGATTCCCAAAATAGTAAATTGAAGAGGCCCAGTGGAGTTGCTGTTACGAATGATAATCATGTCATTGTTGTAGATCTGGGAAACAATTGTGTAAAAAAATATCGCTACTGGTAGTCATTGTCGCGTTGTTTCGTCAGGAAAAGCTTTTATTGTATATATTGCTAAAATTTTAAATTATTGTCATCACCAGTAAAAAATACTAATCATTCCAGAGTTTAATTCTCATATTTCAAGGTCTTGACTTAAATAGAAAATATCAGCAGACTTTTTCGCTAATTACTCACATAAACATGAAACTACTCACATCACGTGAATGCGAATTGAAGTGCGTGATGTCACAGTTTGCAATACAAACTATTCTACTTTGAGTGAAGTTTGTCTTTTAGTCTTTCATTTCGCTGTGAAATAATAGATTTGGTAAACCCGCAAGATTTCCCGTCGCGAAGCTATAAGTAAGATATTCACATCATTGTAAGCAGTGTGAGTTCCTGAACAAAAAATATGAAGGCCAACATAGGCGGTCTCTCTTTGTTTGGAAGATATGGGACCCCAAAGTTCCAAATTGTTGCATTTTCAGATCCTTTTTTCCGCCATAAAAATGATCTCTCCCTTCTCAAATCTAGTTCATAAATCATCTTTGAACCTTCAACCAACGAATAGCGACACTTTCTTTCAAGAATATTCATTATTTAAAGGAAGAAAAGTGAAAATATTAGACAACAACTTAACCTATATTTCTACGAAATACTTCTCAATGTTGAAGCGAAGCTTGGCAACAGCGTCTTTTCATCGCTGGCCAACGAATAATGACCGAAGAGTAGTTGCTGGCGGGAAATATGAAATGATGGAGAGTCGAAGGATTTGATTGTAAGGAAAATGCTTCTGTCACTGAAGAAGAGGTGGTTATTCTAACATCAAAACAAAATCATTGAGAATATTTGTTTAAGGTTTCACTCTCAATATTTTCGTTTGAACTTTCTTTCCCCTTCAAAATAGGGACATTTTCATCTACTTCGTTTTTTGTTGTCTTCGATATGGTCCCAGTTTAGAATGACATTCAGGGTATTCCAATTAAATGCGTTATATAATAACCTCGATTTCATTGGAAATCTGGGAAGGGCGCGACCTATCACATATGAAAAAAATGTACGTTGAAATATATATGTGTATTCTCATTCCATTACTATGTGTTTCAACCTTGTGGATTTCATTAGAAACGAATTCTCCTATTGGAAGATTTAGAGTTTCGCAGTAAACAGTAAGAACTAAGAACATATTTCATTTTTCTCGCCAGCAATAACCTGTCATTCACGATGGCACGATTCCGACCGATGAGATTTGCGCCATTGCCAAACTTCACTTTTAGTCCGAGTCGAAATCAGAAGGAATAGAGGTTAAGTGGTTATCCTGTAATTTCATTGTTTTTTCATTAAATATTGATTATTCTTGAAAAAAAGTGTTGCTTATTGTTGGTTGAAGGTTCAAAGGTGGTTTGTGAACTATACAGATGAAGTGAGAGATCGTTTTTATGGTGGAAAAAGGGACCTTAAAATGACTCACTTTGGAACTTTGGGGGCCCATATCTTCCAAATTAAGGGAGACCGCCTGTCCGATTTCACATTTTTTATTCAGAAAATCACACTGCGTACAATGATGTAAAAATCTTTTTAATATCTCGGCGACGGGAAATCTTGCGGGTTTACCATTTGTTGTTATGCTGGGCACATTTTTTGTAAGGGACGCCAATTTCTGCTCTGTAGAATTCCGTATCCTCGAAGCTCCTGCCTTGGTATAAAACAGTATACACTCGGAGAAAAACTCTTGAACAGAATTCGTTCAGCCCTTTGTTTATTCAAACTAACTGACAGGCGCCTCAAAAGATCATGCTGAATCGAAAAGTTTCACAATATTCAAAATTCTCTTACTCATACTCACAACTGTTTCACTTGTCATAGAAACCTAACGCTCGATAACTACAGGGCAGATGAAACTTATGACTGTTTTTTCAAAGGTCCATCTAGCCCCAAAATAAATTTCCCCGTCTATATCATCGGAAAAATAAATAGCAAGTACAATTGCATTTCCCTGTTTATTCCGGCATAAATTTCGTAATATCTAGAGTCAATATCATTATGGACTCAGTAGGCAGCTGTGTGCTCTAACATCGTAAAAAATTTCAGCGCTGCTTGTTTGCCGTCCAAACTGAGCGTGAGGAATCATTTTGCCTCGCCGTAAAAACCGAGATCCGATCAAGTTTAACGGCTCTGCTCCCGCTCCAAACACCGTCTACAGTCTACACTTGCGAGGCAGCCCAATTAATTTACCTCGCAAGCCGCTCAGCTCTCGTGCCTGTACGCGGTTTGAGGTTATAGCTGGATTTTCATGTATCCGTCATTGTACGGAAACGTCCTGATTGGTCGAAATCTTCACATATAAATATTTCGACCAATCACAATGATAGGTGAAGTTTTTTTGCTTACAAACATTCGAGGCCCCCTTATCATTGTTACTGCGTCCTTGATACTCATTTTTACGCGCTTGTTCTTGGGAACAGCGGGTTATCATTTCGTCAGGATGTCTGTAATTTTCGAATTTTGATCCGAAATTGGTCTCAAACGACTAGGTTGGACTCACTGATGAAGAATCCGTAGTCAAAAATGATTCTGTCCGTCCGCCCGTGTGCGCTGTAACTTTCGAAAGAAAGAACCTAAGAGTCTTGAAATTTTCAGGTTAGGTTAAGATCCTGAATATCTCGGTTCAGTTCGTTAATGGGCCAGATCTGCCGAATGGTTTTTGTGCTAGACATTTGAAATTTTGATTTTTCAATAACTCGAAAAATATTTATCTCATCGAAATGAAACTTGGTTGGAAAATAAACAGTGTCAATAAGAAGAATTATCCATGGAAAAATTCGAAAACATTTTATTTTTTTTATTTTTATATTTCATTAAAACTTTACTGAAATTTCCAAGTCACCATTTCGCAATGTGAACAAGCGCGTAAAAGCTGCTGACTTCACGTCAATGCTTTTCTAGATTTTGGGAATTCAGTTTCATCACAATTTAAGGAATATTTATTTCTATTTTCTTCCATTAAGCCATGACTGTGATATACCCCTTTCAAAACTTTAGAATTTTATATTTTTCTGCGGTTTTTCATATTGTTTTCCTACTTCATACTTAGAGAAAGTTGACATTTCCGAATAATGCGATGAAATACAGTAGTGAAATTTTTTTTTTGAATAAAATTTTATTATATATATAAATCGCTATTATTTTAACGTTTTTCTCTTCCTTCTTGTTTTTTTCGGTTCGTCATCCGGATCATCATCATCATCGTTATTTTCGATTTTCACTTCAACTTCTTCAGTTTCCTCAATTGAATTTGAAGATTGCGTAGATACATTAGCCGAATTATTCCATTCTTTTTTCAATTCTTGTAACATTGTTGGTGTCAGAATTCCTTGAGCCAATAGTCTTTCAGTTAAGCGCCCTCCACCTAACTGAGATTTACCCTCTGAAAAATTAATTTAGTACACATCAAAATGATTAATCCTCGAGATTTCAGTGGGTTGATAAAACTAACCTCTCAAATAACTTTGCTTTTGTCGATTTAGAGAAAAATCTTCCTCAACAGCAGCTGCAGAGGAAGTTCCTGAGCTGATGAAACTTTCAGAATTTTTCAGCAATCTTGTAATCTGTATTACCCCCTGCTGAATAATAGCATCCAGTTCTTTTTGCATATCCCGGATTAGATTGGCATCAATGAATAAGTCCATAAATCGATAACTGAAAGTAAGTGTTGATTTAATAAATGGAAACAAACATAAGATAAATAATAATGCAACGTAACAATTTCTTCAAAATACTCACCTTAACCATAAGTATAAATCTAGGACATCAAATACAGCCTCAAGGTGAACCAAATCCATGATTGTTTTAGGAGTCTGTAGTGGCCATCCTATATTGCTGCACAGCCAGTTGAATGTTATTTTTTCATTTCTACTATACTGCCGTGCAAACTAAAAGCAAATTTTATTTTTAGAACATCAAGCCTCAAAACGAAGAATGATATAAATTTCTTCGAAATCAGCAGTTGCTCTTTATTTCGATGATACTAACCTTCAAAAACATAGTACATACAAAGGGCATCTTTTTATTGATTGGCGCACAGCAGAAGACATATCTAGCCCTTAAGGGCAACGGAACATGCTGAATCATATCCGCTAAAAACTTGAAATCTTCCACGTTACACATGAAATACAAGGAATCATCTACTGTTGATAAACTGACAAATATATCCTGAAATTAAATATTGTTTATTCATTATGGTTTGCAACAGATGTGTTCAAAAGATACTCCATTGACTTTTATAAAGTCAGTTTGGTGGCCTTGGAATAGGTTTACTAGGTATTTACAACTAAAACTAAGCAGGGTTGACACCATTGCAATATTAAGGTCAAAATAATTTGGCGGGAGATTGAGAATTTTTACATATTATTATCTATGGTTTGGTTGAGTTTTATAAGTAACTACGGAGTCGGAAAATACTGTTTTGACCTGAATCGGTTTATTCAGGTGTTTTGGGGGGTTTCAATAGTAGAGACCCCATTTGGTTGAATTAATCGCACTTGATAAATTCTGTCGTTATCAAAATGAAGACCAACCGACGAATATTTTCTGATCTTTAACAGAAATGTTGATGCTTCTAAAATAAGCAGATAATTGAAGAACTTATTGACCAGTTGATCAATATCGTTGCACTTATGACACGAAGATGTTGTTAAGGTGTATTAAAAACGCACTTTTAACACGTAACAAAAATGTATGTATTAGATAACAAGACCGAAATGGTATACAAGTGATTTGCACAATAGAATCTTCCTTCTATATCTTATTCGATAGCAAGGTCGAAGCGACTTTCAAATGAGAAGTAACGATTTTTACAATACAAAAATTAACTTATAAGTCTTGGTTGTAAATTCGAAAGCGAATTGTTGTTTACTACACAACGGTCAGATGAAGAGTGTTAAAAACTAACTAAACCCAAATTAAGAAAATCCCCTTCTTCACATTTTAGAGGGAGAATATAAATTTTTATTGGTTTTTTTGAATTAAGCAACGCCCTTCTAAGATCCGAAAAAACACCTTGGATTGACTGGTGCGAAAGAGAGAGCACAAATGTGTGAAGGAAATTTCCCTAAATGGTCACATGTGGTGTCTGGAGTATGCCACCCATCACGCTCCGATTCCTGGAATGCTAAGAGCTGAATTTTATCCGAGTGTTTTCTGCCATGCAGAATTATACTTTATTGTTGGCTTGAGATAAAATGCTCTTAAAGCCGGTGTCAATTGATTTAAACCAAAAATATTGAATTTCGAGCATATTGCTGGGAACCAAAAGAATTCAGACTCCGACGTTGGAAAATCAAGAAAAGACGATATATCATAAAATGCTGGGTCCAGGATACGGGACACAACAAATACTATAACCCAACATTTTTCAATTATACATAGTCGGATGTGTCAAACTTTCATAGCCTACCGACTGACTTTATATTATTGAACAGAGTAATAATTCATACTATTTCAATGGTTCTTGCACACTAATTAGTTTAGATAAACCACTTTCTTCGATTTTCTTACCATAAGATTACTCAGTGTAGAATTCGGTAGGTGGTAAGCATACAATTCAATTTGATCTGCAGTCGGATGTAAACCAGCCTGTACAATTGGTTCAGGTAGAGATGATAATAACGTTTTCAAAGTTTTCAGATCTTCAGCCTTATAAGTTGTTACTCTACCCTCATCCCATTGTGTGTTGTATCTGAAATCAAGGCAATTATGTTTCTGATACTTTTACTTCAATTTTGATTTGTGTCATCATCACTTACCGTCCTGCTCGACCTGCAATTTGAAGTGCAGAAGATATCGATAATGTGTCCATTTCTTTCTCTCCTTTGTCATTCATTGTTGGTTTTATCAAAGAGTAGAATATTACTCTTCTAATACTCCTGAAATGAACTTTCATGAATTTTCATGAAATTGTAAAAATATTGATAGAGCCTATTTATGTTTTTTGCGCGCATGTTCTAGGGGAACAGCGTGCTATCGTTTTGTCCAAATGTCTGTAATTTTGGATGATTGAGCCGAAAATGGTCTCAATCGACTAGGTTGGACTCACTGATGATGAATCCGGTGTCAAAATTGATTCTGTCCGGCCGGCCGTCCGTAGACACGATAACTGTCGACAGAAGCGAGCTAGCTACTTGAAACTTTCAGGATAGGTTGCGCATCAGAATGTCGCGGTTAAGTTCGTTAATGGGCCAAATCTGTCGAATAGTTTCAGAGTTATAGGCACTTGAAGTTTTGAAGTTATTTATTTTTTATTTCAGAAACTACTCAAGCGATTGGATTCAAACTTGGCAGTTTGGTGGAGTATAACGACGCGCAACTTCGAGCCAAATTTCGTCAGGATCATATTGTCAGTAAATTTAAAAAAAAAAATTTTTCGAAATTTTTTCACAAAAAATTTTTTTTTTCGGAAAACATTCATCATATCCAAAAATAAATTCCACCCACACTTTGAGCTTCATATTTCACAGCAGTGTACCAAATTTCAATTCGATACGATCATAAGTTTTGGAGATATCGGGAAAAAATATGTCAAATTTCGAGGTTTTCTTCTCGATATTGTTGCTTTTCTCAGAAATATTCTGACGGACCATCGAGTACAGTTTGTTCATAGACAAGATATATATGGGTTTGTTGTTGTCACGGCTGTCAGTTGAGAAATTCTCGAAGATGATGAAAATCTGTTAAAAATCGACGAATTACCGATGAAAATTGTTGGAAATGGCAAAATACAAGCAAATAACATTGTTTTCGAGTTGGAGATTCGAGAAATTAGCTATTTTTCTGAAAGAAGTTCTATCGATCTTTCAACCGACTGGAAGCATCTCTCTGAAAAAAGAAAATTTCAAAAAGCACTGCCGTGAAGGCAGCAACTTTTGCGCGCACGTTCAAATTCGTTGCTGAAGCGGTCATCTACATTGAACATGCGCGCAAAAGTTGCTGCCTTCACGGCAGTGCTTTTTGAAATTTTTTCATCAATCTGAAAGTGAATAAAATAGTTGTCTGCTTACAAATTAAGTCCCATGCCAATTGCATCAGTGGCGACCAAAATTTTACATGCGTTTTCAGGATCGTTGAACTTTGCAGCTTGTGCCAATTTGGTATTTGGTGGAAGACCTCCGTATATAACAGCAACTTCTTTACCGGCAGCCTCAATACCTCTAGAAACTGTGTAGATATCGTTTTTACTGAAACAAACTATGCAATCTCCTGGTTGGACATTATCTAATGAACCTAGAAAAACAAATTAATATATGGATTATACAATAATAGTCCTTATCAGATTAGATGTAGCTTTTTGACTTTGAGAATGCAACCACTAAGTTGATAATTGGAATTTATAGTTTTGGAAAACTTATAGATACAATTCAATCACTTTCTAATGTCAGTTGGTAGGCCATGGAAATTCGTCACATTTCACTCTGTATAATTGAAAAAACTGTGGTAATTGTCTAGGAAATCGCATAACGCTCTAAATTTTATGAAAAAATCAGTTCTCACTAATTTTGGTATAGAAATCACGAATCCGAAGTCAAAAAATGTCGCTCGCTTCTGGTTTTTCCAAATAAAATTCCCAAAATTCTCCTAGGTCATTGATTTTTTCTCGCTGAATTTCGCTATTACACCCTATCTCGAACTATTCCCTTGATGGATATTGGTTATAAATGCATTAATATAAAGATTCCAAGCAATTTTCGCTTCAAAAATTGCCAAGAATTGTGAGAATACATTCATTTGCTTATTGTTTATTTTCGGCATATATTCGGCCATGATGGTTTTGAAGTTCGGAAGAACGACATCTGACGATCTGACAGCAACTTCAGTCTACTACTTTACAGTGTTGCCGGATCGAAAACATTCCGGATTAGACTGAATAGGAGAGTTTTATTGCAAAAATTCCCTAGGCCCAACTTAGTGAACAGTGAACTTGTTCCAACACATTCCATCATGCAATTGTTTTATTATATTATGTACAATTTATGAGATGGTTAGAAAAGTTATTCAGCAAAGATAACGGGGAGGTGTGGACCAACTCTGCCAGGAAAGGAGAATGGAAAAGAGGAAAGTTTGGGTTATGGAGAGAAGTTGGAAAATTTGGAACACAAAATTCTAGCGGTCGCCCCGCCATGGGTGAAAGCACACAATGGAAAAATAAGGTTAAGGTACTTGGTTAGGTTAGGTTAGTTTAGTTTAGAACAGTGCCAGTTCGAATCAGAAGAGTTAATTTATTTACTCTTCAAATTCGAACTGGCACTGTCCTAAACTAAACTAACCTAACCAAGTACTTAATATCTTCTGAACTAAACATTTTTATTAGTTATTAAACCACCTGTGACTAACGCGAATGTGTTCACCCATGGCAGGGCGACCGCTAGAATTTAGTATTTCGAACCAAGCAAGAATAACCTGAACTCGGAAATGGAAATTTGGAATATAATACTTAAAGAAAACTATACTTTAACAACTTATATTGACTAAAAACCAATTTTGAAAATGAATATCCTTCAAAATTTCCCCGGCATAATAGATTCAGGAAATTGACTGGCACTGGCAACCCTGCATGATATAGTGCTGTACGCTGTACGCGTACCCGCGTACGTCAAAAAGGGAAATTGTAAACAATGAGGATATCAATTTATTTCAACAATTCCTGGCAATTTTTGTGGCGAAAATTGCTTGAAATCTTTACAATGATGCTTTTAAAATCAATATCTATCAAGATAATGGTTCGTGATAGAGTGTAATAGCGAAATTCAGCGAGAAAAGTTCAGTGACCCCGAAGAATTTTGTGAATTTTTTTTGGAAAATCTAGAGGCGAGCGACATTTTTTGATTTCGGATTTGTGATTTTCATACCAAAATTAGTAAGTACTGATTTTTTCATAAAATGTAGAGCGTTATGCGATTTCCTAGACAATTACCAAAACTGTTGGTTATGTTCATTTTCCTGACATAGTGGAAAAAGTTTCCTGGATCTTAAACATTTAAAACTAAAATAGATCGTCAAGATTCTACTGAATATGTAGTGAAACAACAATTACAATTCCATAAATGAGACTTTTCACTCACCTAGTGCTTGGTCCTCAATTTGTAATTTCGTCAATCTTTTATAATTCCGGATTTCTATATCTTCACCAGTCGTTAAACACAATTGTCTTAATAAATCTCCAGTGCCAGCCTCCCCACAAATATGAATCTCCTCGGCTACTATACCTAGCAGAGCTCTAGTCCATGCCCAACCTCTCCCTGGATCTTTGATCATTTGAATTTCATCAATAACTGCAACTTCATCTGAAAAAACCAAATCATTATAAAAAAAATTAATTTTGAAAATTAATTACTTACTTACATGGTGTATTTACCGACGTCATTTCCACTGTGCATGACACATGAGAAGATGGTGCACCTGAAGGATCTGCATAATTCCTTTCTTCACCAGTCACTAAATCACAAGGAGTTCCCTAAGCAGAAGAATAACATATCTTTAATAATATAAAAGCACTATGAAAATTTGTGAAGGAATTCAGGATTTACAAGTACTCACACGATCGTTTGCTTTATTGAAGACTTCCACAGCTAATAATTTGAGTGGACCACAATAAACACCAGATTTAGCAGAGAAAAATCTTTCTAATGCATGATAAGTTTTTCCCGAATTTGTAGGACCTGCATGGAATATAATTTTTCTATTCACAGCTCTAGCTTCAGGATACCAATTTGCAGGAGTCCTCAAATCCGAAATTTTTTTCAAGTCATCCATACACTCTAAATGGGGAAACATTTGTTTAGCATGCCTCATGAAATATGGAAATATGTCTGTTACATTTCCAGCTCCTTGCAGAATATCACTCACAACAACATGCAGGTCTACTGGTAATGTATCGGCTTCCAAGCAATATCTACGAAAACTGACGTAACATTGATGTTGTAGATAATCTGAAAACATTTAATGTACAACGATGCTAAGGGAAATAGCGAGGAATATACTGTCTAATCCATTTTCTGTTAGAAGGCGTTTTACTTCTAGTTTCTGATAAAATTTATTGAGTAATTTCAATAATTCAGCCTTGTTGAATGAACCAGTTAATTCAGCTCCGACATTTATATCATCTGGGGTTGGTTTTACAGATATTGGTACGAACAACGATGAAATTTTGGAGCCACTCTTTTTTGTTCGACGTTGCATGTAATTAGTTAAGTGTTTACAAACAGATTCATCAGTTATTTGCATTTGCTTGGAAAAAAGATCTTTTAATTGGGGACGACAACATATCTTTTGTACCTGGTTTCTGATTTTTAACATATTTATTGGTAATTGGTATATGTTTCAGTGTATTTTGTATCAGACTACTCCAAAGTTCGCAACACAACGCATTATTTGTGAGGTTATTTTTACATCTGTCATGTGAATTTGAAATTTTAGACGGGTGTGTCACAGAACATCAAAATATAAGAAGTGCAACCTGCCTTGTAAACTATGCGCAACAATTGTGACATTTCTCCTGTCATAAAATAAGTGGGAATATTCCATTATGGTTCTAGGGGGTGTCCGCCAGTTGAAGTATTTGTCATTTTTCTCTAAAATTACATTGGTGCTCTGTGGTTCAGTTAATATTTCTGATTATTCTGTGTCCTAAATTTAAATTGAATGGAAAGGAATTTTTGTCTTCAATTAGAAAGCTTTATAAATAATAGTTTATTGAATACAATAATTTTTGCAATTACATGTGTGTGAAAAACTGAATTGTAGGATAAACAAGTCTCAGATATTTGTCTTTTACCTAACGAAATATGAATACTTATAACACAGGTTGCGGTTTTCTGGACCAAACAAATACAATTAGCTCCTAGAGAAACCAAATAAATTCATAATAAGGGTTGAAGAAATATTTCTGGGAAGGTTATCACTGATTCACAACAATCCTAATGTTGTCACAAAGATTAATATATTCACTTCACTAATTTTCAATACCACTGATTCATCAAGGGAGGGGAGCGGCATCCAAAAGTCCAAAGAAACTGCCAAAATCATGTAGGAATCTTCAGTCCAAGTCCTTCTTGGCAATACCACTTTTCTAGAAAATCAATCAACAATTAGACGATGAATATTGAAATAAAGATTAACTATAAATACTCCGATACTTTCAAAGATAAGACTCCCAATAAGATAGTTCCCTGAATGAAGTTCATTAAGTAGTACTCCACTATGCTAGTAGAATATTCACACGAATTAAATTTATGAACTGTGAGAATAATAAGTGATATAATCCCAGGTAAAACTTTCGCACCCGGCCAGTAATTATTATTCTTAGAATATGGGAAATATATGTTATGTTTCTAATGGTTCAACGGAAAAGATTTTTAGGCTGGAATTGCCGAATATACATACACCTAATTACATATCAAATTAGGTCTAGGCGTATATACAATGTCCAAATAAATCAACTGACATTATGCCATAGCCTTTGTATTAAGATGAACTTTCATACTATTTTCACTAGAATCTAAGATTGAAAAATTGTGAATACACATGCCTAAACGATGGATTATTTGTACTGCATAGGTAATGATAGTCAAAGTAATTACCATTTTTTTTTTATCTTATCATGGTTAAAAATTAGTGCTTGAGCTCATATAAATGATTCCTCCGAATTCAACATTATCTGAATCCTGAAAATAAATATGGTTACACATATTACACCTGAAAAGATATTAACTTCATATTTCACGGGTATTATTTTAATTTCAATTTTGTTTTGAATATCAATAACAAAATGCCACAAAACACGCCAAAAATGAAATTGGCATATCATTTGACATAATGTCATGTCATTCTTCCATTTCGATATATCCACGACATACGTTTCTGACAGATAAAAATAAGTGGAAACGTATGTCCTTGTTTCTACTTTTCCTACCGTCGCTTCACCCCCCTGGGGTGTGTCGACTGCTACTCCGATAGCTGAAATCACAGAATACAAATATTTATGAGGTATTATAATTTATAATTGGGAACTTCTGCGAAGATGTCAGCGCCCTAACGGATAAATTTGGAACCTGTCCAAGCTAGTAGTTTTATGTAAACAAACCTTAGAAATGTGGTGGAGAACGAATATTTATTAAGCAGAGCTTGAATATTTAAAGAAATTATTATAATTTTGGGTAAGATTTCTTGAGAAGGAACTTCTCGTTTGGATCACGATATAGAATCGTACTTTGAATCGTTCCTGGAGGATAATTTCGTTGTTATTTTTAGTGTATGTCGCTTGGTGGATCAAAATGAACCAATATCTAAGTTTACTTGAATTTCTGGAAAAATAGGCACCTCAATAAGTAATTTAAGGACTCTTATTTATGTGAAGAAGTGCTGACTGCAGGCTATATTATGTGGTAAATCTAGAATCAGTCCAAATGATATGACTTGTTCTTTGTTTACAAACGAGTGAATCAATAAAATGAAAACAGATTTTCTGCTCAAGTTCTTTTGCATCGTATTTCTGAAGAAAAGGAAACAGATTGAAATATAATTGATTTCATTTTCATATTACAGCAGCTCAATAATACACATACAAAATGAAAAATGTCACAGCTGGTTCAACCTACCTTTAAAAAGAAATGAAAAGAATTAATGTATTTATATGAATAACTTCAGCTATTATCAACTCTAACAGTATATCTAGTTTTTGTCAGGTTTTCAACCAGATCACTCTTTTAGAACATGATTTTGTGTAGTATGTGAATTAGGTAGCTGCAGAAGTGCTCGGTAGTTTCTCTGCAGCATTTTTCTTCAAAATTCTCTTATTTTCATTTACACCTAAAAATATCAGGACATGAAGTTGTTTCGAAATGAATACATTGTAGGTAATTTACCTTTATGAAAATAAACATCTTCAGATAAATGCAGCGAGCATACTTCCATGTATTTCGTGACCTGTTTTCCAATCTTCAATTTCTAAAGCTATGCCTTTCTTCTATCATTGAGTTCCCTGCCAAATGCTATTTCCAAATTAACTTTACTTTCATTTGGCTTTGGAAAAAATGAAAACTAGAGGCACTAAACGATCCTTTTTTCTTTGACCATGAATAACATTGAGTTGAGGCACACAACAAAAGTCATTTCGGGAGGATGCCATTTCGAATTAATACAATCGAAAATTTTAATCGGAAAGAAAGGAATCGATTGATGAATATCACAAACACTCTCGGTATACCAAAATTTCAACTCTGAGAACAATACAAAAGCTCGAAAATGAACTCCAAAAGTAAGCAAATTACGTTAGAATAACAGGCACGTCGAAAAACTACTAGCTTGGAAGTGTTCGGATTTCTATCGCCAGAGGGCGTATCGCTTAGCAGTAGTTGCGAATAAAGATAGGAATCGATTCATAATATTAAATCATTGGCTGAAAGTAATCTTTGTTTACGTCATGGACCAGATGTGGTTACAGTGACTATATTACCGATGGTAATGTAGTCACTGTAGTCATAATTTCCAAATAGCGCCACCTTCAGAGGAAAAAATGAATTCTAACGAACTCCCCAACATTGGCAAAACAAAAGCGCATCTATGAATTCACCTTATCTTCTATGCACCTTGATATTAATATGCTGTTCTTCGCTGACATAGACATAGAATAATTGTTATAATAGGTCTATGGTTGTCAACGAAAAATTATTTTGAATTTGACGATAATAAATATTTTGTCTCATCTGCATCTGCATTTCTTAAAGATATATTTTTTCAATTAAAATGTGGAGTTCTGCATGGGTACTTTGTGAAACTGAGGAAAAAGGACTCAAAATGTCTAGATTAAAGTCTGTAGAAAATAATGAATCGCAGGCAGAACATAATGATTCTGATTTATCAAACACTTTTGCATGGCTGGATGGTAAGAAAAGTGATTCTATTGTGGTTCCTCTTGGAGATGATGAAGAATTTTGTAGTGGAGAAGAAGAAATGTCTGTTGAATCTGACATCGTAGAAGGTATTCATAAGTATAATTTATTTTTATAATGAAGACAACCTAATTTTTTAAGATGTTCATCACTTGGAACTTGATGAAGAAAATAATGATTATATCAAAGACATGGAAGTTGAAGATAATGGGAAAGTTTTACCATTATTCATAACTCATTTATTGAATTGTAATCAATACCATAATAGTTTTAAACTTGGTACTCTAGTTTTTAAAACTGTCAAAATTTTTGGTACTGTTGTTGCCACTCAAATAATGAATAGGAAAAATACTCTATTAGTAGATGATGGAACTGCCCAGATCTTGTGTTACATGGAAGACTCTGTAAATAATGATGTGTATAATGATATTTGCAATGAGAGCTACAGTATTGACAGCCCATATTATGAATTCTCTAAATTTTATAAGAAAACAATGAAAGAATGTGAATACACTCTTCCAAGTTTTGATAAAATTAACGTAGGGGATAGAGTTTTAATAGTAGGGAATGTATCTTTCTATAAAGACAATTTTTACATATTCATTAAATTACTAAATAGACCTAAAGAAAATAGCAGTTATGTTGATTTTGTGGAAAGGATCTTCGAATTGTTTGAAAGCTATTATAACTTTGGGATTGATAAACCTCTGGAATCTCATTTGAACTAGAACACAATTCTTCATTTGCATTTGTGCAGGTGAAATGATTGAAATTTGTCAATTATAAGGTAAGAAATCTATGGAACTAATTCATCTACATTGTGAAATATGAAATGTAAGGATGTTTAATTGAATATCATTTTTATTTTGCCTTGAAGGCGGGGTAATATTTTATAACCAATACTTCTTATTCATAGCCAACTGATCAGTATCTTGAAAAAATACAAATAGCAATCAATAATAAAATAAAAATTTTTAACTCAAATATTTATTTAAATAATTAGCACAGTTTGTACTCAACCAATAAGTAATTTTATCCCCTATATAATTACAAGAGATAATCTCTGATTAATAATAAATTGAAATTATAAATATGTTATGTTAAGCAAACTAATCAAAGGATAAGCCGGTTCCTTTAGTGTTTGCTGCTATCCAGTCGTCAAATTTCTTTATCATTTCAGGACTCATGTGATTTTTATGGTCTCCAACCTCTCCTTTTCGTATAAAATGCTGTCCAGATTTTTTGTAATAATCTTTTCCACGTTTTGTGTCTATTAATATTTGCAGATTGCATCCCTGGTTTTCTCTCATCTTATCAACACTCAGGAAATCCTGTAGACTGTCAATCTGCTCTTCGGTCACTGGTTTCTCCATGAATTTCGCCAGTTTGTGGACAGTCCCCCTGAAGTCTGTCTTCATATCCTCATATTTCAGGAAGAGTATATTGGTTTCATGTCTTTTGTTCCAGAAGGGCAGGTAATGACTCCAAATGGAGCCAAGAGGGGTGTGGTCGTTGAGGAAAAGGTCACAAAATTCTTCGAAAGTTGTGTTGAGATTGTGGAACATTTTGCAGTGGTGAAAATAAGAGACGCAGAGGTCTTTAGGGTTTCGAGCAGTGTAGACAATCTGAAATGGAGGGCATTTATGAATAGTTCAACAAATCTCACTGTATTGTATTGAAGGAATGACGTGAGGGAGCATTTTGTAAGAGACGATACAGGTTGTCCTGGAAAAAGTGTTAAACAAAATACAATATATGGAGATTAGATTTGGAAGTTAATTATGAATAATATAATCACAAGGACGAATATCGGTCGATAAATCAACAAATATTCTCCCTTGATCAGAGCTAATCAACCAAAACACCTACACCGAAGAAGCGGATCCAAGGAGAATAACTACGGCTGTTTCACAATTGTTATTCATCGTCAGGTCAACTTACCTTGGATAAACCGCAGAGGGATCTCTCGATACTTGTCACCTTTCAGATGGACCGCTGCAGTATAACAACGTGAGCATCTTGCGAGTCTCACTTTCGAGTGCTGAATACTTTGATCGATGTGTTGATCAAAGTATTCTGCACTCGAAGGTGGGACTCGCAAGATGCTCCTGGCAGATGGTGCACTATACGTTGTTATACTGCAGCGGTCCATCTGAAAGGTGAC
This sequence comes from Myrrha octodecimguttata, assembly GCA_958510865.1. Lineage (NCBI taxonomy): Eukaryota > Metazoa > Arthropoda > Insecta > Coleoptera > Coccinellidae > Myrrha > Myrrha octodecimguttata. Next base: position 67,916,148 of record OY294060.1, read on the forward strand.
AAGTATCGAGAGATTCCTCTGCGGTTTATCCAAGGTAAGTTGACCTGAAGATCAGTTACAACTGTGAAACAGCTGTAGTCATTCTCCTTGGATCCGCTTCTTTGGTGTAGGTGTTTTGGTTGATTGGATGATTAGCTCTGATCAAGGGGGAATATTTGTTGATTTATCGACGGATATTCGTCTTTGTGATTATGTTATTAATTAATACTGGAGCTCTTTCTTCTCTGCGAAACCAATTCCTATCTTTGTTAATTATAAAGGTGAAATGTCTGAACGGGTTAAATACTGCGAAGACTTCCATAGATATATCTATGTACTGTAAATTTTATTTTAACAATAATGATGTTTATTGGTCATTATTAAGATTTGATTGAATTGAAATCTGGATCTTGGTTGAATGATATCGTCTAAAAGGAACATGTGCGGTTCTACCTAGCTTTTCTTTCACGATCTTCTAACAATATGATTCTCATGAAATTCTGCGTGCTTCTTCAAGACTTAATATTTCAACAAAGTTTTTGATTTGAATTTGATCTGTAGTTTCGTAAATGTTGTCAAAATTAAATTTCAAATGGGCATATCTATGGAATCATCGAGCAGATTTTACCCGTTTACGAATTCGGCCTTGTAATTAAGCCCCAAACCTACTTTCCCAATATCGAGTCTCTAAGTCATTTCTTTCAGACCTTGATGTGTCTAATGATCTCTTTAATTATAAATTGTGTAGGTAATCTTAATATTATCATACCTTTGGCTTAATCTTGTCAATCTGTGTTGGTAATAATGGAAATGGTAAATGACTTTTGATGTATCTTGGTGATGGTTGGTTTGCAACATACTCCACAGAATTTCCAATGAGGGCTCCTAGTGTATCATAATATTCAGCTAGAGCTGTAGAAAGCCTGAAAAAAAAACAGAAAAGGTTATTTCCACTTTCAAAACAGTGTATGTTTTTCGGAAAACATAAAAAGGTGTTTTTTTGTGTACATGATATATCCCGGTACTTCACGAAAGGCGCGAAGTTTCGTCCGTTTGAACAGCCGATTTGTGGAGCCAAATTTAAAAGATCGTTTTCTCGTTGAAAATTGACATTTTTGACGGTAGTTAAAGTGTAGTCTTACGGATATAATATTCGATTCCAATGATAAAAAAATTCAAGCAAGAGAACTTTTGATTAATTTGAGATGATTGGACGATTATAGCTATTATTAATGTGGAATGTTTGTTGATTTATCGACATATATTCGTTCTTGTGTTTATATTATGGTATTAGTAAAATCAAAAACTATTTTTTCTGAAGAAAAAATTTTTTTTTGGAAAAAAATTGTTTTCTCGAAAACTATACATCAGATTTCTAGAAAATTTCGCACGTATTTTAAACTCTATATGTAACAAAAGAAAACAAAACTTCAGTTCGATCCGGATTCAACTTTCGGATATATCGTCAAATTTTGTGTTTTTTTCTCGGTATTCTATTCGAAATATCTCAAAAATACTAATCCAATCCAAAGGCTGAAGCGCAACTTTGTGCAGGACTTTATAACCACAATAATGTTGTTCAAATTAGTTGCTAAAGCGGTCATCTTTTCACGTATAGACCCCGCTAAACGCATCTTTACCTCCTGCTGGAAAGATTTTTGCGATCTTCTTTTCATAACAGCCGATCCTAAACAGAATAATTAGAAGTTAGGGTAGGTTTTGGACCTTAATTACGAAGGTCGAATTCGTGAATTCAGTATATATTCCCATTCAAAATTTATTTTCCCAACATTTCCAAAAATACAGATTGGATTGAATTGAATTAAAGTACTGGATTTCTATAATGAAATAAAAATGCGCGGTCAATATACGTGAAAAGATCTTTTACTCACTCTATTAACGGTGCTCGTATTTGCTGAACTGTGTTCTTAGCAGTTTCGAAATCGAAATCATTCCCAATAGCCCATATCATTTCTTGACACCACGTGGATCCTGAAAAAGATAAAAGTTCAAAACAGAGAGAAAATAATAAGAATAGTTTATTGATCTTTTCGGGCATGTCAACAATGTGTAAGATACATTCGAAAGAAACCAGAAGGTGAGCCAGAAATATAAGAAATAAACAACGAGTCAACTTCAGAACAATTCGGAATAAACAATTAAAATTAAGGAAAATAAATTAATTGATCAATAGGTTTAGATTTTGGGTTCCGAGCTCAGTAAATGTTCCTGAATAAAAGGATTGACCTATACAAAGGGGTTAAGAGTCGATTGGAAAAGTAAACGTATTGATTATATTCAAAACAAAAAAGACAATTAACTAACATAACCACGTGGTTATGTTAGTTCCTGTACAGGAACGAATATCTCTCGATAAATCAACAAACATTCCAACTTGATCATAGCTAATCATCCCATCAACCAAAACATCTTCACCGAAGAAGTGGTGTCCAAGAAGAATGGTTACAGATGTTTCACGGTTTTTACCGATCTTCAGACCAATTTATCTTAATCGACGGATATTCGTCCCTGTGGTTATGTTGGTATAATCGGCGATCTTCTGGTATTATTATCCTCATACGAAATTCTATATGAACCTTCAAGCAGTTATTTTTCTATAAAGTACCCAATTTCCTCTCGATCTAATCTGTATTTTTGGAAATATTGAAAAAATTTTGAATGGGTTTATCTACGGAATCATTCGTAATTAAGCCCCAAACCTACTCTACAAATATCGGGTCCCTTCGTCGTTACTTTCGGAAGTTATTGTGTTTACGATCAGGCGTGTTAATCATGACAAGAACTTTATTATTTGAGTTATTTCTTAAATAACTATTATTGGGAAAACACCATTAAAATTTTCCCTGGAATTTCAAATCGGATCAAGCTGAATTTGAGTACACTGACTTCAAGGTCTTTGCCTAATTTCACTGAAATCTAATGAATAGTTTCCGAAAAAAAAAATTTTTCCAACAAAATTTTGCAATCTGTTGCGTGTAGGTAATATAAAACTAAATATCAAGTATTTTCTGATGTATCGAGGAAATATTCTCAGAAATTTATATCACTGTAGTTCTACATTCAATCATCAAGTTTTAATACGATCGATTGAGCAGTACTTGAAATACTGAGAAAATAACCTCAACAATTCAAATGAGTATAACTCCAAAATCGTTTGCCGATTTGGCCCATTAACGAACTCAACCGGTGCATTCTGATGAAAGCAATCTACCCCAAAAGTTGCCAATTTATTTTGACATCGGATTCTGAAGAATTCGAATCTCTTGATAAATCAAGAGAACGTTCTCTTTTGGGTCCATTTTTGGAAAATTATTCGAAAAAATCAGACACGCTCCTTGCCTAGAACGTGCGCGCAAAATTCAACACCCACCTGTTCTGGGAAAACTAATCAACCAAACATCGTCATCTCTGATGGGCGCGTCCAACACTTGCTGAGCTATTTCCGAAAAATAGATCGGCATCAGGCATTTTCCAGGGTTGTACTCGTACACCGCGTTTTTAATACCGAAAGCTTTATCGAGCTTTTCGGCGTACTCGCCTTCGATAGGAGCCACGGTAAAACTCATCATGAACCGTTAGGTATAAGTATCTGAAGTATACTGGATCTCTTTCTTCAGGTGAAATTCTGTTAAGACAATTTCTCTTGGTCTCGATTTACGCAATGATCCCACTCTCGATATCTGAATATTTCCAATATATTTCCTTCCTAGTATGAAAGTGGTCCATTTCGTGAGGTTTGTGTGTATTTTCTCTTTTTAGTTAACGAGTTCTCAGACACATAGATCAAAATATTCTCAGAGGAAAATTTCAGCGATCATATACTTTCTTATATTCAAACGAGGCCTACGTGAATTAACAGGCCGGAAGGTTAGATGTTGCCGTTGTTACAAAGGAGTGTCACGAAGCAGGGAAAAAAGGAGATTGAGCACCGATGTCATAGTCACTTTACAGTTGACGGTGTGATTTTCGAAATGCTTTTAACGTGATATCACTAAGAACCTTTCGTGAAAAAAAAATACAAAGCATTTCGTTTATTTCTGATTAGTTTAATAATCCTTTATCGTAAATAATCCAGAACTCACCACGAGGAGGCTGTATTACTGAGTTCCAAAAGATTACCATCAGATAGGTATTATTCTAGATTCTGAAGCGTTTAATATCAATAAAACATAACGGCTATCGAAGAGAAAAATAGAAAAGATATAAGCCCTGGAACCGATAACGCATACTTTCACTGTTATGCACCTGGAAAATGGAAAGTGAATTGAAGATGAAGATTCTGTAGAATAAATGGGGTTCGGGGAACTGCTTATTTTATTTGTTGCACAAATAATTCTAGTTTTCTTTAATCATTAGAGTACGAAGGCGTAGAAGGGCCACTCTTTGTCGACAAAAATTTTTCCACCTAATTCCGACTTTAATCTCGGAATTATACTAATTCCGACTTTGAACTCGGAATTATAGACTAATTCCGACTTCAAACTCGGAATTATACATAATTCCGACTTTGAACTCGGAATTATACTAATTCCGAGTTTGAAGTCGGAATTATAGACTAATTCCGACTTCAAACTCGGAATTAGTATAATTCCGAGTTCGAAGTCGGAATTATGTATAATTCCGAGTTTGAAGTCGGAATTAGTCTATAATTCCGAGTTCAAAGTCGGAATTAGTATAATTCCGAGATTAAAGTCAGAATTAGGTGGAAAAATTTTTGTCGACAAAGAATGGCCCTTCTACGCCTTCGTATTAGAGAGGTGCCCATGTCATCCGTATTAGTTTTTTTTTCAGTGATTACTTATACAACTTTTGAGAGAACCGCTGGTAGCAGCAGACGAATCTGGAGTTAAATTGATCCTATTCATTATATTGAGTTTCCGAATTTCGAACATCTATAAATCGAATTTGGAAATGGGTATATTGACTTCTTCAAAATCTTATTTCTCAAATTGGTGAAATTATTGAACCCCGACGATATTTTTGATACCTTTCCCTGGAAAAATTTATTTCATAAACTATAATAATCATTTTCTTGAACTTTGAAGGAGAAGTTGGAAAAACCGTGTCTTTGAAATTGGCATAAAAGTGTGAAATCGATGTAATCTGAGCCTGATTGTGTCAATAGATATGAATTTTGTCATGGTGAATAACTAATTTTTGTCTTCGATGTTCAGAATCAGTTCTTTTGGAGGTATTTGTAGAACAATGGTAGAAGACATGTACCTGGGTTGACTTGGGAAAATTGAAGGAAAATGCATCATCAGTTAATTTGGGAATTTTTCTCGGTTTACTAATTAATCAACCATCTGAAGTTACAGAAGGTACAGAATAACAGTCCTTCTACAGTATGAGCATCTACAAAAATACCTACTACCATTGTTTACTTCAGTATCGTCGTGAATTTCGAAACTGTCTTTCTCTATGTAAATATTGCATTCGGTCATTGTCATCTTTTTTTATAGAATCTCTGGGAAATTAAAAAACGTAAACTTTTAAAGCATTTATAATAGGTCAAATAACCGGGTACTACACAAGTACGAGCCATGATGAAACTCGTATCGAAGATTTTCAATTCTTGAAATATATAACCTGTTGATTTCCCTTCAAGTAGTATTCCAGAACGAACGCACAACACTTCACAAACATTACGAAAGATTTAAACACTAATTTTCACCTAAAACACTAATAACACAACCGATCAGAGTGAAAAACTGGATAATGCGAACGTTTTATCTCGTTTCCCGGCGAAATGATGATGTAAACAAAAGCGTGTATGGACGATCGCATAGCACTCTGTTGTCTATGATAACCCTCCATTGTAGAACTTGCAACATCGCAATTTCGGGCATCCTTCTGGCCTTATAGATTACGTAGGTTACGATTCAAATTATTAATTAAACGCGAACAGTCGAATTCATATCGTCATCCGCTTTTCTTCAAATTCGTTTACAGGGTGGTCATCTTCTTGGTATTGATTATTGTATTGCTTAAATAAAATACGAGATATGTGTTGATTTCTATTTATTTTTAGTTGCAATATAACGGGTTTCGCTACGTTGTAACCTCTTCAGATACTATTAGACAACTGCTTCAAGAATTCTTTTTATTCTTGAGATATTTCTTCGGTCTTTTCTCCTCAAATCAATTTCTTCATTTATTAAGTTGTGCGCAATCGCGCTTGTTCTAGGGAACAGCACTTTATCATTTCGTCACGATGTTTGTAATTTTAGAGCAGTAGCACTATTTTTTGACGTGGATTTCACTTGACCAATAAAAAATAAAAGTTCTCATTTGAAAAAATCTAGAAAAGCACTGACGTGAGTTCAGGAGCTTTTACGCGCTTGTTCAAATTCTAACTATAAGATCAACACGGAATTTTGCACCTGGTTGCGTGTTGGTAATCTCCACCTGATTACGAAGTTTCAATCTGATTGCATTTGTTCTTCTTAAGATATTGCCGAAATAACGTTAAAATTCCGAATAACAACGAAATTTGGCACAATCTTTTTCCTTATATCTCCGAAAGTAAATATCGGATCGAATTGAAATTTGGAACAGTGTTGTTAAATACTGACTCTAAGGTTTGTGCCAATTTCCATTGAAATCTAATCAATATTTTCAGAGAAAAAAAAATTTTCATATAAAAATTCAAAATATTTTTGAATGTAAATTTTTTGATTCACACGAAATTTTGCTCTTAGTTGCGCGTTGGCATTTTAAACTGTCCTCGAAGTTTCAATTTGGTCGACTCAAAACTTCACTAGATATCAAGCAATTAACCTCAAAATTTCAATTGGCCTAACTCCGAAACTATCCAACCGATTCCACGAATTAACGAACTCAGCCGAGATATTTGGACTCCAAACCAAATATGACAATTTCAAGTCGCTAAGTCTTTTCATTCGAAAGTTAGAGCACGTACGGACAGACGGATAGAATTGAATTTATCCTTGGATTCTTCTTCAGAGAGTTCAACCCAATCGTTTAAGACCATTTTCGGCTCAAGATTCTAAAACTACAGACATCGTAACGAAATGATAACGCGCTGTTCCCTAGAACAGGCGCGTAAAAAATGGGTTTTGAGGTTTTCATCATGGCTGACTTTGACATTGAAATCGAAACACCCTGTAAGTTCGATTAAGTTTTCAATTAACTGAGAAGGAGCATTGGTATTTCTTTTGATAGTAACCGGAAATTTGAAAATTTCAAGGTTTTTTTTAATTTCAGACTGATTTTCTGAAAATAATATGCAAATAATACACTGAAAAAACGTAGAATTCAATGGCAATCTGATTATTAATTAAAAAAATTGGGTATTTCATTTAAAAAACGAAAGTTGGTATCATTTCCGGAAGTTGAACGAATCTGAATTTTTTTCTAAGAATTCATCTCCCCCAACAAAGCTTAACTTTAAAAATTTAAGTGTTCATCTCAAGTCTCTCTTTGAAATATTCTAACGAATGGTCTGTGTACATACCTTATACTTACTACTCTGTAATCGAAGAGACAAATGTTTTTATTTTTCCTTTCGATTCCGAAGATTTATGAACGGAAATGATTAATAAACAGAACTGATCTCTCTTTATTTTTGCCCATGATGCATTTACCCACTAAAGTTGGCGCTTGTTTTGATGTGTTCGCTTTTCGATGGCATCAAATGATGGAATTCACTTTCATCTTCACAAACTGGTTTCGATCTTAATGCGATACAAGTTCTTCGCTTTCATTTTACGTCTTTTCATGCGTTATTAAATTCTGTCATAATCTGAATCTATACGGATATGTAGGAACATCAGGGCAACCCAGACATTATTAGTTTTTCACATATAAATGAAATAATTTTCCACGGAACTTCACTTCATTTTTGAGTTTTAGGCTCTCCGAAGAGTAACATTTTGGTTAATTGAAATGAATATTATAAGGATACGAGTAAAATTATTCACACGAATATTCTAGTTGCCTGTAGTTCAAAGATATTTACGAACCCTGATCACGTTTCAAGTCTGTAATTCTGTAATTGTCATCGAGTTTCCAACTGATATAATTGTCTATTACTGGCGGTAATTGATAATTCAAGTTTGCCTTTGTTCTAGCCTCCGCGACTAAATATAATGTTTCTTATTCAAACATTTTAGCCCATGGTTTCATCACAAACAAGTCTGTGGTTTCATGTTATTTTTACGAGTCCTGATCCTGGTCATTGAGAAAACATCCCCATCATAGAATATATCTTCTATGGTCGAGCCGCAGATAAATGAGTCTATATGTCTATGGTCCTAACCACAGAAACTCGAACTATCGACCACAGATTAGAGATTTCATTCGACGATGTGAACACCATTGGAAACTACGAGTGATCGACTCAATAGACGACTTCGGCCCAAGTTGCCAACCCACAATTTACTTAGCAAGTTTACTTTCACTGGGGAAAGGGAATTTCAGGACAAATTCGACATGATAAGGTTCGCATTATTTATAAATAACCGTAAAACATGCCTCGGCTCTTCAAACCAGATAATTCCTTCCAAATATAGGTTTTTGTTAAGATCGTCCCCGATTAGCTGAAATTTAAGTTGGGATTCCTGATTTCATGCAAACATTGTCAATTTTCATAGGATACGTTCCGAAAATCAACTCTGTTGTTTCGGTTGCCGATTTTCCGCTTCGTTATCATGAAATATTCGGATGGTTCCTGGAACAAGCGCGTGAAAAAGGTTATTTACGGAATCTGGTTGATGAAAATGCGATCGATTTACTGTCACCAGAACATAGATCTGTGCTAGAACCGTCCCGTACAGTTCTGAACTCGGAACCAAAACAAACCTAAAGTAAACATAGATTGTTCTATGCTATGGATATTTACCATAGAAAATCGTTCTGGTGACAGTAAATCGACCGCATTTTCATCAACCAGATTTCGTAAATAACCTTTTTCACACGCTTGTTCCAGGAACCATCCGAATATTTCATAATTACGAAGCGGAAAATCGGCAACCGAAACAACAGAGTTGATTTTCGGAACGTATCCTATGAAAATTGACACTGTTTGCATGAAATCAGGAATCCCAACTTAAATTTCAGCCAATCGGGGACGATCTTAACAAAAACCTATATTTGGAAGGAATTATCTGGTTTGAAGAGCCGAGGCATGTTTTACGGTTATTTATAAATAATGCGAACCTTATCATGTCGAATTTGTCCTGAAATTCCCGTTCCCCAGTGAAAGTAAACTTGCTAAGTAAATTGTGGGTTGGCAACTTGGGCCGAACTCGTCTATTAGAGCTAATCTCCACGATATGAAGGAAAGGTCGTCAGAAATTGTCAACAGTAAGCACACCATTGTTTTGTACATCTTACCTGTGACATTTGCAGTGATAAGCAATTTTCGAATTCATATTATAATAGAGATGGACGTTAGCTCAGTTAATTTCCAGAACACATCTAGTGGCGCTGACATTGTTGAAATTTTCAGGTTCGAACCATCAGAAAAATCTTCAATCGTTAATCGGATTCTGAAGGAATAATTTTAGATCATTAAAGGAAAATCGGTGAGTAAAGGGAATGGCACAGACAACGGTAATAAACAGTTAAAGAGAAAAAATTGGTATATATATTTTATTTCTCAATTATATAGATTTCATTTGTACAAAATCGAGTTGCACTTATCAAGTAAATCTGAGCAGCAATATATATCACATTCAACAGCAACATTAATATATATATAAAGGTATCTAGAGATAGATACTATGTACATCGGTTCAAATAAATTTCCCTATTATATGTGTAAATAAATCTTTTATATTGGAATGTTGCATATCGAAATTTTATCAGATATAATCAAACGAATGGCCCCAAATATTTGAATAATTGTGGAATTTTTCCCGCCACTATAGCTAACAAAGCCATTCTTATATACATCCCCCCCTCTGCTTGTCTGAAATATGCAGCACGTGGATCTGTGTCGAAATCTGGACTAATTTCAAAGACTCTGGGTAGCGGGTGCAGAACAATCATTTTCTTCTTGGCACTTGTCATCATATGGGGTGTTATAATGAAATGCCCACAAGCCTAGAAAACAAAACGACAAATTGTAGTTGTAGAAATTATTTTTCAAATTTTCTCAAATAACCTTATCATATTCCTCCTGGGTTTCAAATCTTTCCCTTTGGATTCTGGTCATGTAAAGCACATCAGTGTGTGGTAACACCGATTCTAAAGTGTTATATTCTGCTTGAGGGACACCTTTAGATTCCACATACTTCACAATGTGTCGGGGCATTTTCAAACTTTCTGGACTGACATAGTTTAACTGAGCATTATAAAGTGTTAAGAGGCGAGCTAAGGAATGCACAGTTCTTCCGTTTTTCAAATCACCAACCAACGTAATGACAAGTCCATTAACTGTTCCGATCTCTTCTCGAATGGCAAATATGTCCAGGAGAGCTTGGGTGGGATGTTCCCCCACTCCATCTCCAGCGTTTATTATAGGCTTTCTGCTAACCTTCGAGGCTTTCTGAAACAGAAATTTACAGATTATTTCGACTGAAATATTTCTCACCCCTAAAGAATCAGTATACAATAAATATGAAGATACCTACTTGTACAGAACCAGGAAGCGGATGTCTCAGAACCACAACGTCTGAGTACCCTGCCATAACAGCTACGGAATCTTCCAAAGTTTCCCCTTTTTTGACAGATGAAGTACTTTCATCCATATGGATTACGGTGCCACCCAAACGTTGCATCGCTGCTGAAAAGCTGCAGCTTGTTCTTGTGCTCACCTCGTAGAATATCGACGCCATTACTTTTCCCTTTAAAAGATGATCTAGTAATTCATCTTTGGAAATACAATTCCTGAATGATTCCGCCAACGTGAAAATTGTGTTGAGTTGATCTTTGGTGAACATATCTACTGCGAGTATATGTTTTCCATGTAGTGATTGCAGAATATTCGAATCTCCTACACCATGAGGTGAGTGTTCGATAATCTTTGGTATGGAATGGAATGGGATGGGTGATGTTACTCTTATATTCACAGGTTCTAGCAACTTTGTGAACATTTCATTGGTTTCATTATCTGAGTCATCGTTAAGGCAGGGAATGGGCGATATCGGTCGATTCAGAGCTGAAGATGGCCTTCCATCTACACTCAGTAATGACTTTCTAGTATCCCACTCCTTCACATCCTGGCCATAACCTGGTGGAACCAATACTTGTCCTTCCATATAAGCGACTTCCCCGCGTAACACAACCCTGTGCACGGCTCCTTTAACTGTTTTTCCAGCGAAGGGTGTCCATCGAGCCTTGCTGAAAGCAGTATTTTCAGGAATAGTCCATTCTTCATCTAAATCAACTTCAACATAAGTATTGGTTTGTTCGGGTAGATTGAATATTCTTTTAGGATTTTTGTGGAATTTATTGACGATATCATCAAGAGTCATTCTTCCTTCATTGACTGCATTCAGTAACAATGGCAGAATGGTTTCAAGTCCAGGAAAACCTGGTGGAGGATTCGCTGAAGTTTTTTCTTGAATTGTGTGGGGTGCGTGATCGGTAGCAAAACAATCTATTATATGTAGATTATCCCATAAAGATTGTTGATCTTCCGGGCTTACCAACATAGGTCTAACTTGAGCTTTATCAGAGCCTATTCTCTCAACATCATCAGTCGAGAAAAACAAGTGATGTGGGCAAACTTCACATGTTACTTTGATTCCTTTTTCTTTAGCAGCTTTAATAACTAATATTTCCTCTTTACGTGCAACGTGACATATGTGTACTGGTCTATTCTGCATGTTTGCTAAGAATAGAATGGCAGCAGTGGTTTGACCTTCTGCATGTACACATAACGGAGCCCTCTTAGGCCAATTGGCCAGATGTTTTGTCCACACATTCAAATCATTCAGTTTCAAAGTGGTGAAAGTTTCGTTCAGATACATTTTCAACCCAGCTACTTCATGCGCTAAATCAGCAGCTGTAGTGTAATTTTCTGAAGATGCACCTAAGAATATAGCGTAGTCGCATCTCGCCTTTTCCTTTGCTAACTTCTTGACTAGTAAGACAGATTCTGCGTCTATTACTGCAGGATTTGTGTTAGGCATTGCACAAATCATAGTAACACCACCTGCTAACGCTGCTGCAGTGCAAGTATCATAATCTTCCTTATGGGTTGCTCCAGGTTCTCTCACATGAACGTGTGTGTCTATGAAACCGGGTAATCTGTGCAAGGTTTTTGATGTGAGACAATCTGTATGTGTTTTCATCGGTGGTGCCCTTCCAATCAATTTAAGAGCCTGTGAAAATAAATGTTAATATTGATGAACAATTGATTTAGTCGTAATTTGACATACCTCAACTAGTAGTTTGGCGCATTTTATGTCAGTTATTAAGGGCACCGAAAAATCTATCGCCAACCGTCGCGTTTTATATCCAGGTGTTATGAAAGATGAAACTCTCCTTGCACCACCATCTCTTCTCGGGAGATTGATAACCAAATCAAATTGCTTCCTAGATAAGAATTCTGCCAAGTTACCTAGTTCTTGACAGGTAATATCATCGACATTGTGGTATTCAACCAGTTCAATCTAAAACGAAATATATAGTTGAAAATTTTTTCATCCCTTCATAGATTGAAGTCATTCTTACTTTTACTTTGTTCGAAGAATAGAAGTCAGCAGTACTAGGACTACCGTACAGTTTGTAACCCATTTCCGCAAGTGCTCTCACACTTGGAAGTAGTTCATTTTTGTGCTGGAACAGATATGAAGATGTTATATTTGTTTAAAATTGCTACATAAATAGTGTGACTGGAATATATGTAGATCTTAGTATTCTGAAGATGCCTATCCGTCTTATAGTTGAATTTCAATATTTTCAAAGAATTTGGAGCAAGATTTTACATGCGCTATACAGTTTTGGAGCGGTTTCTATCATAAACCAAATCAGGGTAAATATTAATGTTTTGTAATCTTGCAAATGAAGATAAGAGTTCCTCACAAAATTACGAAATTCCTGTAGCCTTTCTGATCAGAACAATTGATTACCACTTTTAGTGAAATCACAAGTAGGCCATCGATTGGCGGTATTTTCGTTCATATATATTCAATAATGGATTGATAAACATTGATCCAACTGAAAGTGAAAATTTGGGGGATTTTGACTTCGATCACGAGTGAAGTTTGGCATCGACGCAAATTTTTCACTGCTTCTAAATATCGGCGGTTTGAATCAAAATAAGGGAGTCTAATCGATCAATTCAGATAAATTCTGCTCAGGTCCTAGGTAAGTTTAATTTAGGACAGTGCCATAGAATTTCATCTTCTTATTCGGGGAGATCCCCAATAACGTGCTACGAATGGTGCGTCGATGCCAAACTTCACCATCAAATTCTCTAAAATGACAGTTGAATTGGTTGTTCGGTTAGATTGATGTTACCTAATCTAACTTCAAAGAAAACAGCGCGAATCCTTGTGAAAAGGTTTGATGATGATTTGGGAACTAAAAAAGTAGTTCTGATAGTGGATGAAGTGATCTGAAAATGAACTTTTTCGAAACTTTGGGGCCCATGTCTTCGAAACTAAGATAGTCCGCCAATTTCCTACCGCACATATATGTTCAGAATTAAGTGTTAAAAGCCAATAATATAAACAATATTTGCAAGATGACAAAATTTTAAAACAGGGCCAGTGTAGCCATGCTTAATGGTTTTATATCTCCGGAACCACAAATATAAAATACTTATGTGAATAGAGTATACCGAAATAGTTGAAATAACATGAACATTTCTGTGCAATGGGGGTTTTTCCTGAATTTGGGTTATTAATGCAAATGCAAATTTGAACATAATTATCATGGGGTTGATTCATCATTTTCCAAAATACCTTCAGAAAGTATTCAAAATCAGATTTCAAAATTGGGGTTTGGGATTTGCCAGGCATGCACGAAGTGACAACGGTGTTTAGTAGAATAGATTTTTCTGCTATAGAATAATGAAATATTTATTCCTATTCTGTGGTACACACGTGGTCTTTGTCAATACAACCAAACGATTTCCGTTTGCGATTTGTTAGTTATATGACAGTCTGTGCTCTTCTCTTTCTATTCCTTGGTCGTTGTCTTCTACTCTCACCAGATCGAAGTATAGCTATCTCTGTTTTCCTAAGCAAAGTAACACATTTGACGTCCTATTCTTTCCGAGAAAGCTGAATTCGACGTTGCCATATCGTGCATTCAAGACAAATCCTTCAAATGCAAATCCTCATTTTATTTTTCAGTTTTATGTGATCAAACATTTTTTAAAAAGTATAATATTGAAATTATATGTTTGAATTGTGATGTTCTAAAGATTTTTCTTGAGAATTACTGCATTTTCGTTTAAAGGAAAAACCCCCATTCAAAGTCCTAACGGAGAAACAGTACGAGTTTTATAACTATAACATACCTCGTATCGTCCAATGGACAAGAAGATGGAATTTTCTGGCATACTAATTCCAGTACTCATCAATGCCTTCAGATATGCCTCATATCTATTATCACCAAATGCAGCAACTTCTCCAGTGGATGCCATCTCCACGCCCAACATGAAATCTGCACCAGCCAATCTAGAAAATGAAAACTGCGGTACTTTCACTCCTACTTTACCAACACCATGTAAAACTTTGATTTCTTCACATGGTTCTCCCATAATAACTTTGGTTGCCATCGCAACAAAATCATGATCGAGTGTTTTAGATACAAAGGGAAAAGATCTGGATACTCTTACATTGCACTCTATCACTTTGAGTTCGTCGTTTTTAGCTATCAACTGCATGTTGAACGGCCCTGTAACATCCAGTTCTACTGCGATGGCCTTGGTGATTGCTTTTATTTTAGACAGAGTCTTCGAGTTTATGTCTTGCGGAGGGGTGACCAGTGTAGCATCTCCAGAATGTACACCTGCGTTTTCAATATGTTCCGAAACTGCCATGCATAATATCTCGCCATTTCTAGCAACAGCATCTACATCTATCTCTTTAGCATTCACTTCGAATTTCGAAATGACTACAGGATGTTCCTTACTGACATCGCTTGCAGCTTTCAAGTAAGCTTCCAATTCTTTGTTTGAATGCGCAACATTCATGGCTGCCCCACTCAAAACGTAACTTGGACGAACTAGACAAGGATACTTAACTTCATCGCAAAATTCGATGGCAGATTTGAGATTGGTCAGTTCCTTCCATCTTGGCTGTTTTATACCTATTCTATCTAATGCTCTGGAGAATTTGAACCTATTTTCCGCCTCATCAATGGATTTTGGAGAGGTTCCTAGAATTCTTGCTTTTTGATGGTGTAGATCCATGGCTATATTGTTAGGAAGCTGGCCACCCATTGATAAAATAACACCAATAGGGTTTTCTATGTTATAAATATCCATAACTACTTCATAAGAAATTTCTTCAAAATATAATCTATCAGACATATCGTAATCTGTACTGACTGTTTCAGGATTGCAGTTTATCATGATAGTTTTTCTATTCAACTTGCGCAATTCTCGAAGACACCCAACAGCGCACCAATCAAATTCGACAGAACTTCCAATCCTATAAACACCTGAGCCTAGCACTAGTACATGTTCTTCATCGAAAGAAATGTCATGAGAAACTGCATTATATGTTATGTATAAATAGTTGGTTGTAGCTGGCCACTCAGCTGCAACAGTATCAATCTGTTTAACAAATGGTTTAATATTCAATTCCTCTCTCATATTACGAATAGCTTGTTCAGTATTCTGTACAGCTGCACCTATTTGCTTGTCGCAGAAACCCATTTGTTTGGATTTTAGAAGGATCTCATAACTGACTTGTTCTGGAGTTAAAGTTTCTAGATATGTATTCCAGTCGATGATATTCTTCATTTTCTGCAAAAACCACCTGTCGATTTTAGTGAGTTCGTACAATTTATCAACGGTATAACCACTTTTCAGAGCAGCAGCAATAACGAACATTCTCTTGTCAGTTGGTTGCTCCAGTTCTTCATCAACAACTTGTTTGATGTAAGGATCGAAACCGGAAACATTTTCATCAACCATTCTTAGCGCTTTTTGGAACGCTTCTTCAAACTTTCTTCCGATTGCCATCACTTCACCAACACTCTTCATTGAGCTTCCAATTTTAGTACTAACTCTCTGGAATTTATGTAAGTCCCATCTCGGAATTTTAACAACGCAATAATCCAAACTGGGTTCGAAGCAAGCGGTGGTGTTACCTGTGACGGAGTTTTTGATATCCGGAAGTGCAATTCCCAAACCTAGTTTTGCTGCAACGTAAGCTAAGGGGTAACCAGTTGCTTTGCTGGCCAGTGCTGAACTTCTCGATAATCTAGCATTAACTTCTATTATGTAATATTCTTCAGAATCAGGGTTGAAAGCGTATTGAATGTTGCATTCCCCAACGATTCCGAAATGTCTGATAACTTTTATTGCTGTGGTTCGGAGCATGTTGTATTCTCTGTCACTCAAGGTTTGACTTGGAGCAACAACTATAGATTCCCCTGTATGTATTCCAAGTGGATCTACGTTTTCCATGTTACACACTGTGATGCAGTTGTCATAGGCATCTCTCACAACTTCGTACTCAACCTGAAAAATAAATCTTTTATTCGTCATACCGAATCTAAACTATAAATAATAACATCATGGATTAAGGAGAATGTAATAAAAATTAGGACGTAAAGGATACAAATTCAAATGCAATGATTATTTCATCAGAAGCCAACTTGTGTAGATCAGGAGGTAGTCTTGGCAGATCATGAAGACTCAGAAGAAGAATTAAAAGGGTCGTAGTAAGGATAAGAGTCAGAACTACATCATCATAACAAGAAGAGAAAGATTTCCGATGACTCCAAACAAAAATTCACCCTGGTTGTTGCTTTGGAAAAGTTCGAATTTCAAATAACTAAAGTGGAAGACCTAAGTATCAAGTTAAAAGAAAATACAGACAGAGCTAACAGAAACATTCTAGAAGAGACAATTTGTTCTAACTCGGTATTTCTTGACTTTTTCACGAAACAACTCCGAAATTACGGGTTTACTACAATGGTAAATCATTGAAAAATGACAGCTTCAAGGTTCATACAGAAATTCGAGAGGTAAATATTACCAGAAGATTGCAGGAATATTGAGTATTCGAAAGAGAATGAAATTGATTTTTTTTTCAAATTGTTCTAAGTACAGGATCATCACGAAACTTCGCACAAAGTTGTTAAACAGCATTTTCAAACTAGTTATCAAGTTTCACCATTAGTGGATCAGTATGTTTTGAGTTATTCCGGAAAAAACAACGGTATCGAACAAAAAATCTAGGAAAGCTCTGCCGTGAAGGCAGCAGCTTTTGCGCGCATGTTCAATGTAGATGACCGCTTCGGCAACGAATTTGAACTTGCCCGCGAAAGCTGCTGCCTTCACGGCAGAGCTTTCCTAGATTTTTTTTTCGATAAATTACTGGATTTCAATTCGATCTAATCTGTATTTTTTGAAAATATTGGAAAAATTAAATTTTGAATGGGTATATCTACGGAATCATTGGGCGGATTTCACCCATTCACGAATTCGACCTTCGTAATTAAGCCCCAAACCTTCTCTACAAATATCGAGTTTCTAAGTCGTTTCTTCCGGAAGTTATTGTGTTTACGCAGTCGGCCGTTAGGCTTCCAAAATTCGTGAATGGGTAAAATCCACCCAATGATTCCGCAGATATATTCATTCAAAATTCTATTTTCCCAATATTTCCAATAATACAGATCAGATCGAACTGAAATCCAGTACTTCATCGGAAAATTACAGTTCGAAGGTTCATACAGAATTTAATGAGGATGATATGATAAAAAATCACAGAAATTTTTCTGATGACACGATCATCACGAAATTTTGCATAAAGTTGTTTTTCAGCATCTTCAAAAAATCAGGATTGAATCAGTATTTTGCGAGTTTTACCAAAAAAAGCAACGTTATCGAGAAAAAAACCTCGAAATTTGACATATTTTTTCCCGATAACAACAAAACTAATAATCGTATCGAACTGAAATTTGGTACACTGCTGTGAAATATGAAGCTCAAAGTCCGAGTGGAATTTTTTTCTGAATATGATAAACGGTTTTCGAAAAAAAAATTTTAGCAAAAAAATTTTGAACAAATTTTTTTTTTAAATTTACTGACGGTATGATCCTGACAAAATTTGGCTCGAAGTTGCGTGTTGTTATACTCCACCTAACTGCCAAGTTTGAATTCAATCGCTCGAGTAGTTTCTGAAATAAAAAATAAATAACTGCAAAATTTCAAGTGGCCATAACTCCGAAACTGTTCGACCGATTCGGACCATTAAGAATTTAACCGCGGCATTCCAATGCGCGACCTACCCTGAAAGTTTCAAGTTGCTAGCTCACTCCGTTCGACAGTTATCGTGTTCACGGCCGGACGGACAGAATCGATTTTGACACCGGATTCGTCATCAGTGAGTCCAATCTAGTCGTTTGAGACCATTTTCGGCTCAATCATCGAAAATTACAGACATTTGGACAAAACGATAGCACGCTGTTCCCCTGGAACATGCGCGCAAAAAACCACGAAATTTGACTTATTTTTTCCCAATATCTCGAAAAATAACGATCGCATCAAATTGAAATTTCGGACACTGTTGTGGAGTGTCGAGTTCAAGGTATGAGCAGAATTTTTCTCGAAAACCATAAATAGTTTGCGAAAAAAAAAAATTCTTCCGAAAAAATTTTACAAAATATTTTTTTTTAATTATTTGACGAAACGATTTCAACGAAATTTTGCGAGAAGTTGCGCGTTGTCATGCTCCAACCGACTGCCAAATTTCAAACCACCCACTTCAGTAGTTCAATATAAATATCAGGAAAAAAACCTTAAAATTTCAAATGGCTTCAACTAAGAAACCGTTTGGCCGATTTTTGCCCAATGACGAACATAACCATTGCATTTCGAAATGCAACCTACTCTGAAAGTTTCAGGTCGATAGGATTCTACATACGACCGTAATCTTGCATACGGACGGTCGGCCAGTCGGACATAATCGATTTTGACACCGGATTCGTCATCATCAGTTAGTCCAACCTAGTCGTTTGAGACCATATTCGGCTTAAATTTCGAAAATTGCAGACATTTGGATATAACGATAGCACACAAACAGATCTAACGAAAAAAATTCTAGAAGGGCAACTTTGTTGATAAAGCGGTATTTCTTGACTTATTGACATTACAACTACGAAATTTGACGTATTTTTAGCAATATTTCCGGAAATGAATTTGCTGGTTTACCACAATTATATTAAATGAATTACAAATTACCTCTTTCCATCCTTTGAGAGACTTATCAATAATCAACTGTGCCGAATGAGCCAAACCCTTAGTGGCCAAGATTTTCAGTTCTTCCTTGTTGTTGGCAAACCCAGATCCTAACCCCCCTAGAGAAAACGCTGCTCTCGTCATCACCGGGTAACCAAGTTTATCAGCAGCCTCCAAAGTTTCATTTACTGAATGAGCAGCTAAACTTGGAGCAACTCTTTCCCCTATCAAACTGATTTTTTCGCTGAAAATTTTTCTGTCTTCAGTGTCGATGATTGACTGAATTGTAGTTCCTAGTATTTTAACGTTGTATTTTTGAAACACCCCTTTCTTTTCCAGTTCAATCCCACAATTGAGACCTGTCTGACCACCAAAGGTGAGCAAGGCGCCATCCGGGCGTTCAACCTTGATGACTTGCTCTACATATTCGGCAACAAGTGGTAGGAAATACACTTTGTCAGCTAAACCTTTCGACGTCTGAACAGTTGCTATATTCGGATTGATTAGGACCGTTTGGATGTTTTCTTCACGTAGAGCTTTGATTGCTTGTGAACCGGAGTAATCGAATTCTCCAGCTTGACCTATGGATAAACCACCAGATCCAATCAAAAGAACTTTTTTTGGCCTTGCGATACTTGCGGGTTTTTCTTTGAATTGTAATATTTTCGTTATGCTTTCCTGAGCTGTGGTTTCATTTTTACCATAGTTCTTCACAAGATCTAAAAATACATCGAACAAACATTCCAGATCTTCTGGACCAGCTGTATGTTCGGGGTGGAACTGTACACTAAAGTACGGCAGTTTGGTGTGAACTATTCCTTCGTTTGTTTTGTCATTGGCATTGGTGAAGAGAGGTTCCCAGTTTGCCGGTAATGTAAGAGGATCCACAGCATATCCGTGATTTTGTGAAGTCATGTAACACTTCCCAGTTTGTTGGTGGATACAAGGTTGATTGTGTCCACGATTACCGTAACTGCAAGAAGACATTCTATCAGTTCAATGTTCACTATTGAAATAATATGTTGAAGAAAGTTGCTAAATGAATGTACCTCATTTTGAAAGTCTTACAGCCAACGGCTGAGGCCAATAATTGATGCCCCAGACAAATTCCAAATATCGGTTTTATTTTCTTCGAATTGATCACTGATTTCAAGTTTTCTATGGTATTTTTGCACATAATAGGATCTCCAGGACCGTTGCTAAGAAATAGCCCATCGTATTCTTCAACACTCAGTTTGTGATTCCATGGTACCACATCTACTCTAGCACCTCGGTTAAGAAGGCAACGGATTTGGTTGTATTTCAATCCACAGTCAACTGCGCAGATTCTGGGATATCCACTTTTGTTGTAGGTGACTATATTCTATAAAAATGTTAGTTACTGATTTTTTCAAATATTGAACAGTATGAGCTATGCCTAAGCAGTAGTTAATAATATCTGAACAAGTTCATGAAAGACAGAATGTGCAATGATTTTAACAATTGGCACCCAATCATCAAAGAAAAAAGAGACACACTTAGAACAACATCCTTATAAATGTGAAAAAAATTTGAATCTGCCGCCAAGTGTACAGTCATGTGCTAGTAACCAAGAAAAAAGCAATTTGACAGCTTACAGTAGAGGGTTATTCGAGCATAGAAGATCTTGTTCTATGAACCCTAGTTGAATTTCAACCCTTGTTCTATGTGTTTTCCATTATGTAAATTAAACATGGTGTGCTCATCTATGATCGTATTTACCAATGATGAGGTCATTTTTTTCATTTAAATTCAAGGAAATATATATTCTGTGCTTTGAATTTGAATGAAAAAAGTCACAGATGAGCACACCATGTTTTACTTACATCATGGGTGTTTTCTATATATTTAATTCAAATCTCGTTAGTTTTGGAATTCTTTTATTTGTTGTATATGAAAGATCAAGTAGGTATTGTTGATTTTAATTATTGGGTGTCAGTTTTTTACTTTATATCTTTTATGTAGCATTGCTTTTGGGACAATATTGGCAGAAGAACATAGAGTAATTCCAAAACTTGGTTTGATTTTTTTTAACGTTATAATTTAGTGAATTCTTCAGTGACCAAATAACTTACTGACACAGATACTTCAGCCACCAGATTTAACAAATTAGGATTTTCAAAAGTCGTTTCTTCTGTGGCGATGGGTAGTTGGTAAACTATTTTACCAAGACAACTTCCTTTGTCCCGTATTTTCTTCACCAGAGCTCGAGTATCTACGCCTTGTATTCCAGGAATATTTTCCTTCTCCATCCATTCTGATAGAGTCTGAGAATTTCTCCAATGACTTGGGTGATCACAGTATTCACCCACAACCAGTGCGGATGGCCAGATCTTGAAAGACTCAAAGAAACTGAAATCGAGCAACAATTTAGAGTTTCTTATAGGGATAAGAGTTATAGTGACTCAAAAAATAACATGAGTTCGCTGTATGGGCTTTACCGGCTGTTTCGAAATTAGGAGGTCTAACAGCCGATGGTGAACACAACTTCCGAAAGAATCCATTTTCATAGAGACTCGATGTTCAAAGAGCAAGTATGGTTCTTAAAAATGAAGACCGAAAGTGTATGCCAAATTTTGTCGAAATTTTACGCATGGTATTATATTTTCATAAAAAATTTCGAAAAACTTTCACCGACACGATCCTAACGAAATTTTGCATAAGTTAGCGCATAGGCATTATAAAACTATATAGCAAGTTTCAATCTGATCGCAGCATTATTCCCTGAATGCTCAGGAAACCCCCCTCGAAATTGAAATGGGTATAATTTCGAAACTTGTGTGGATTTTGTCCATTAACGACTCTGACCGAGATATTCATGCTCCAATATTTCCATAAAATTTTCAAGAATATGGACAGATTAATTGTATTAGACAATTAATTCTTTATCAGTGATACCAATTTGTTTTTTTATCATTTAAAATTTTATTTTTACAAACTGAAATATTCTTACAATTAAACTCATAATTTCTCGAATACGAATTAAATACTCTGGAAACTGGCCAGCCTGTGTACGATTCAGAGATTGTCGAGGTTGAATCAGATCTTTTTGCTACTCACCAAGGAATACCATGGTCGTCTTTGATTTGCTTATCAGGTACACCATAACTGCCGATGATTGGATACGTCAACACAAGAATTTGTCTATTGTAACTGGGATCTGTCAAAGATTCGGGGTAACCCACCATGCCAGTTTGAAAAACTGAAATTAAAATATATAAAAAATAACAAGATATATCGAAAACCATCTATAGTCCATTCACGTTTATGAGGTCATTCGGTAGGCCTTGGAATATACTTATTAAGTTTTTGCGCGCATGTTCTAGGGAACGCGCCGTACTTTAATTTTGTCCAAATGTCTGTAATTTTTAAATTTTGTGGCCAAAATGGTCTTGAACGACTAGATTAGACTCAGTTTCGACGAATCCAATAGGGTGCTTATTTGATTTTAAAAAAAAATTCACAAATTTTTTTCGAAAAAATTTTTTTTTCAGAAACTATTGATCATATTCGAAATCAATCTCGCTCATACCTTGAGCTTCATGTTCCACAGCAGTGAACCAAATTTCAATGCGATACGGCTATTGATTTTGAAGATATCGGAAAAAATATGTAAAATTTCCTGGTATTCTTCTCGGTAACGTTGTTTTTTGGTTTATTATTTGATAAAATCAAATAATAAATCTTAGTGATCGACCAACGAAAAAAAAAATTAACCCCCCCTTAAAATTTCGTTTACGTTTCGGAGTATGTAGATTTTAATGAACGAATAAAAAAAAATCCGTCCATCCGCCGTCCGGGACTTTTCTCTGGAAGTACTGCCCGGAAACCCTTGAAACTGGGTAGAAAAATCGTGTGTCACTCGGGGTTGGTCCTCCAAGCTTTTCAGCAGGATCGGTGTACCCTCAGGGCTCTAAATAGGTTGTTGGGGGGAAAAAAATTATTTTTCGAAAATTTACCACCGAATTTTTATGAAACTCTGATCTTTTATTACTGTTGCATAACTAAACCTAAAAAATTTTACCCGGATGATTTCCGACCAGTGGTTCCTGAAATATAAAGAAAAACGCTGCAAATTTCCAATAATATCGAAAATGAATCATCGCATTCGGTTCTAAGTTGTTTGAGATATCAAAGGTATATTGGGTTATTTAACTAAGAAAATAATAAACCCATGTGTAAAATTTGCAGTGTCTTTCGTTATGACTCAAGAAATGCTCATTCAAGCACGATGAAAACTACGCAGCTAGTTTGGAGATGCTAAAGGACAACTTTGTGCCAAATTTCGTGATAATCGTGTAATAAGAACAATTAGAAAAAAATCCAATTTTTTTTTTCAAATATTCGATACTCTGTGATCTTCTCATCATATTATCCTCATTAAATTCTGTATGAATTTTCGAACTGTCATTTTTCGATAAAAAACTAGATTTCAATTCGATCTAATCTGTATTTTTGGAAAATTAAATTTTGAATGGGTATATCTATGGAATCATTGGGCGGATTTCACCCATTCACGAATTGGACCTTCCTAATTAAGCCCCAAACCTTCTCTACAAATATCGAGTTAAGTCGTTTCTAACGGCCGACTGCGTAAACACAATAACTTCCAAAATTCGTGAATGGGTAAAATCCACCCAATGATTCCGCAGATATACCCATTCAAAATTTCATTTTCCCAATATTTCCAAAAATACAGATCAGATCGAACTGAAATCCAGTACTTCATCGGAAAATTAAAGTTCGAAGGTTCATACAGAATTTAATGAGGATGATTTGATAAAAAAAATCACAGAAATTTTTTTTTTAAATTTTTCTGATGACACCATCATCACGAAATTTTGCATAAAGTTGTTTTTCAGCATCTTCTGCAACTAGGTGCGAAGTTTTATCAGGATTGAATCAGTATTTTGCGAGTTTTACCGAAAAAAGCAACGATATCGGGAAAAAACCTCGAAATTTGACATATTTTTTCCCGATAACTCGGGAATGGGGATATCCGTGGAGTTATTGAGTGGATTTTACATATAACACGAATTCAGCCTTCGTTAAAAGTTGTATTTACGGTCCATCGTAAACATAATACCTTCCTGATGGAAGAACTTAGAAACTCGATATATTGTATAGGGAAGTTAGTGCCTTGGGACCGAATTCATAAACGGGTAAAATCCATCCAATGATTCCGTAGATATACCCATTCAAAATTTTCCCAATATTTCCAAAAATACAGATTAGATCGAATTGAAATCCAGTACTTTATCGAAAAAACAACCTAGAAAAGCACTGCCGTGAAGGCAGCAGCTTTTGCGCGCATGTTCAAATTCGTTGTCAAAGCGGTCATCTCCATTGAACTCGATATTTGTAGAGTAGGTTTGGGGCTTAGTTACGAAGGTCGAATAGACGACTTCGGCCCAAGTTGCCAACCCACAATTTACTTAGCAAGTTTACTTTCACTGGGGAACGGGATTTTCAGGACAAATTCGACATGATAAGGTTCGCATTATTTATAAATAACCGTAAAACATGCCTCGGCTCTTCAAACCAGATAATTCCTTCCAAATATAGGTTTTTGTTAAGATCGTCCCCGATTAGCTGACATTTAAGTCGGGATTCCTGATTTCATGCAAACAGTGTCAATTTTCATAGGATACGTTCCGAAAATCAACTCTGTTGTTTCGGTTGCCGATTTTCCGCTCCGTAAATATGAAATATTCGGATGGTTCCTGGAACAAGCGCGTGAAAAAGGTTATTTACGGAATCTGGTTGATGAAAATGCGGTCGATTTACTGTCACCAGAACGATTTTCTATGGTAAATATCCATAGCATAGAACAATCTATGTTTACTTTAGGTTTGTTTTGGTTCCGAGTTCAGATCTGTTCGGGACGGTTCTAGCATAGACCAATAGACTGTGGTTCTGAACTCGGAACCGAAACAAACCTAAAGTAAACATGATTGTTCTATGCTATGGATATTTACCATAGAAAATCGTTCTGGTGACAGTTAATCGACCGCATTTTCATCAACCAGATTCCGTAAATAACCTTTTTCACGCGCTTGTTCCAGGAACCATCCGAATATTTCATATTTACGGAGCGGAAAATCGGCAACCGAAACAACAGAGTTGATTTTCGGAACCTATCCTATGAAAATTGACACTGTTTGCATGAAATCAGGAATCCCAACTTAAATTTCAGCCAATCGGGGACGATCTTAACAAAAACCTATATTTGGAAGGAATTATCTGGTTTGAAGAGCCGAGGCATGTTTTACGGTTATTTATAAATAATGCGAACCTTATCATGTCGAATTTGTCCTGAAATTCCCGTTCCCCAGTGAAAGTAAACTTGCTAAGTAAATTGTGGGTTGGCAACTTGGGTCGAAGTCTTCTATTGGGAAATGGGTTAGTGCTCTTAGGTTATTATCCCTAATATTGCTTTGTTTATATACAAATTATTCTGACATTTCTGCTACGCCACTGATCAAAGCGATATAATAGATATACCGTGGGTTTCACAAAGCTTTATCCTCTGATCAACGCCTTGATATTCTGTGGTATTGCTAAAAATGAACTGAAATTGAACATTGAATTGTCTTGATCAGAACAATCAAGTTAATCAGAGCTTGTGAAACGAATGATAGTATGTTATCGTAGAAACTGATTTTCTTGTCTTAATTCATTCACTATGGCCAGGAATTCGCTATATTGTATATTCCCTACTTCAGTAAACAAATTTCGGCAGATAAGGTTGGGGTCATTTCGCTCCTTGTCCCAATACGATTTTCTACATAGCTAAACCGATATGTGGTATCTGAAAGATAAAGCTTAAGCATTTATATCATTCCTTCAATTGATGTATGAAAAGGAAGTTCCCCAGTAATTATTATCAATTGGGAATCTTTCATCTCTGCTCGTTACAATGATGAAATAAAAAGTTTTCAATTTTGAAAAGATTCTCACAGCTGAACTAATACGAGTTCCTTGTTATACTTTTTTTTTGATGTAGTCATTCATTACAGCAAAGTTTAAGAATTAGTCCAAATATGATTCATTCTTGGGAGCATCTTCTACACAAAGAAGGTGCATTCATTTTGCCCGAATGTCTGTAATTTTTGAATTTTATGGAAATTGATCCCAAAATCCGATGCTGAAACCGAGACATAATTTAATTCTGTCTGGCCACTGACACTCAAATCCTAAATATCTCAAAAATTGGTGGTTCGATCGAATTTTTTGCAAAATTTCGCGAAGATCATTTCATTGAAATTAAAACTAATAAAAAATCAAATATAATATCTATTAGATTTTACTGAAATTTCGTATAAACCTTCAAGCTGCCATTTCACAACGGGGTACCAGATTTTGGCACGATCAGATTCGTATTTTTGGAATTATTGTGAAAACAAAATTTAAGGCTGGTACTTATGGATGCGGCAAAAAATTAAATCGCTCGATATTTGTCCAAACTTTTGCTCTCTCCTATTTTGACATTTGCCTCTAGTTGAAATTCAAAAAAATTTCGCACATTGCTTGAATTCCATATTTTACAGCAGTGTAGCAATTTTCAATTCGATCGGAATTCAACTTTCGAAGATACCTACCTATTGAAAAAAAAATCTGAAAAAGTACTGCCGTGAAGGAAGCAGCTTTTGCGCGCATGTTTAATGTAGATGACCGCTTCAGCAACGAATTTGAACATTCCAATAAGAGCTGCTGCCTGCACGGCAGTGCTTTTCCAGGTTTTTACCCATTCACGAACTGGAACTCAATTACGAAGGCCGAATTCGTGAATGGGTAAAATCCACCCAATGATTCCGCAGATATACCCATTCAACATTTAGTTTCCAATATTTCCAAAAATACAGATTGGATCGAATTTAACTTCAGTATTTTATCGAAAAATGACAGTTTGAAGGTTTATACAGAATTTAATGAGGATAATAGGATGAGAAGATCACAGAATATTGAATAATTGAAAAAAAAAATTTTTTTCGCATTGTTCTGGTGACACATTCATCAAGAAATTCTGCACAATGTTATCCCCCAGCATCTTTGAACTAGCTGCAAACTTTCATCACGATTGAATCAGTATTTCTTCAGTTTTACCGAAAAAAACAACGATATCGAGTAAAAAACTACGAAATTCTACATATTTTTTTCCCCAATATCTCCAAAACTAATAGCCGTATCGAATTGATATTTGATACACTGCTGTGCAATATGGAGCTCAAGGTATGACTGGAATTGTTCTCGAATATGAACAATGGTTTCAGAAAAAAAAAAATTCAGAAAAAATTTTGAAAAAAAAATGTTTTTGAAATTCGGTGACCATAAGATTTCAACGAAAACTTGCTCAAAGTTGCGCGTCGTTATGCTCCGACTAACTGCCAAGTTTCAATCCAATTGCTCCAGTAGTTTCTGAAATATGAGGAAATTAACCACAAAATCTCAAATGGCTATAACTCCGAAACTATCTGGCCGATTCGGCCCATTAACGAACTTAACCTTCGTATTTTGAAATGCAACCCTTCCTGAAATTTTCAAGTTGATAGAATGCTCTATACGCCTGTTATCGTGGTGACGGCCGGCCGGACAGAATCGATTTTGACACCGGATTCGTTATCAGTGAGTCCAACCTAGTCGTTTAAGACCATCTTCGGCTCAATCATCGAAAATAACAGACATTTGGACAAAAGCACGCTGTTCCCCTAGAACATGCGCGAAAAAAATGTCAAAATTTCGTGGTTTTTCCTCGTTATCGTTATTTCCGAAATGATTCAAAATTACTGATCCAATCATGATGAAATTTAGAAACTGGTTGGAAAATGCAGACGCACAAATTCCGCAGAATTTCGTGATGATCGTTTGATAAGAATAATTTAAAAAAAAAAATGTTGAAATTTTTCCCTGAAAAAATTTTGTTTTAAGTATTCAAGACAATGAGGTAAATCAATGAATATGATGTGAAGGTCTCACGACTTATTCTGTACGGAATGAAAGAAATATTCCACAAAACAATTTCAATAATTTTAAGGCAAAATAAAAATTTCATGTATTTGGCAACACCGCACGCAAGAAAATCGGGTTTGTAAACAAGACTGGAAACCGGTTACACGTGTTAGAGAAGTGATTCTCTCAGAAAATACTAAATATCAGAGAAAAGGCAAATAACAGCAACAATACTCCACCCACTCATTATTCCGAACGATATGGACTCAATTCATTGAAGAATCTTCATGATGATGAATAGAGAACAGGTAGAAAACAACCATCCTGATAAAAATCTGAAAAACTCACCAACTTCGCCATTTGTTGGTTTCCTCGAACCAAAAGACTCTCCATGAATGATTTCCCCATCTTCTAATACCAAATAGCAGGGTACCGACGAATTTTTCATGTTTGAATTCATAACATTATTCATCAACTTAGTTAAAGTCAAATCAAGATCAATCCTTGCTTTATTGGTACTATCATTCGAAGAGCGCATGTCTTAAGTATTTGAGTACTCTTTTTCTTTGCGTACTTCCCGTTCGAGCGCTGAGTGTGTTTCGTTCCAGTAGCGGGTCCATCGAGTGGATTTATCACAGAACAGAGGCGGCCCAAGCAATCGGAAATCAGCAATAATATAATTTTTGCGCGCATGTTCTAGGGAAACAGCGTGCTATCGTTTTGTTTAAATGTCTGTGGTTTTCAATGTTGAGCAGAAAATGGTCTTAAACGACTAGGTTGGACTCACTGATGACGAATCCGATGTCAAAATAGATTCTGTCCGGCCGACCGTCACCACGATAACGGGCGTACGGAGTATTCTATCAACATGAAAATTTCAGTAAGGGTTGCATTTCAAAATACGAAGGTTAAGTTCGTTAATGGGACAAATCGGCCAGATAGTTTCGGAGTTATAGCCATTTGAAATTTTGAGGTTAATTTCCTCATATTTCAGAAACTACTGAAGCGATTGGATTGAAACTTGGCAGTTAGTTGGAGCATAACAACGCGCAACTTTGAACAGAATTTCGATGAAATCGTATGGTCACTCATTTAAAAAAAAAAATTTCGAAATTTGTTTCGAAAAAAATTTTTTTTTTCTGTAACTATCGTTCATATTCGAGAAAAGTTTCAGTTACACCTTGAACTTTATATTTCACTGCAGTGTGTCAAATTTCAATTCGATACGGTCATTAGTTTTGGAGATATAGGGAAAAAATATGTAGAATTTCATGGTTTTCTTCTAGATGTCGTTGTTTTTTTTGGTATAACTCAAGAAATACTCATTCAATCGTGATGAAACTTCGCAGCTAGTTCGAAGATGTTGAGGGACAATATTGTGCAAAATTTAGTGATGATCGTGCCATTAGAACAATTTGAAAAAAAATTAAAAATTTTTTTTTCAAATATTAGATATTCTGTGATCTTCTCATCATATTATCCTCATTAAATTCTGTTTGAACCATCAACTGTACTGGATTTCAATTCGATCTAATCTGTATTCCCGGAAATATTGGGAAAATAAAATTTTGAATGTTTATATCTGCGGAATCATTTGGTGGATTATACCCATTCACGAATTCTTCATTCGTAGTCAAGGTCCAAACCTTCTCTACAAATTTCGAGTTGTTTCTTTCGAAAGTTATTGTGTTTATGGTCCGCCCGTTATCCACCAAATGATTCCGCCAAATTTCAACTCGATCTTATATTATAGGTGCAGCTTCACAGAAAAAAATAATTATTTATACAACAAAGTCATTTATATGGAGTTTTATTCGTGAAATGTTAATTGAATAATTTTCTTGTTCTTTTTATTTTATATCTGTTCTTCAAGTTTATTGTATTTGTAATCAAATGTACTTTGTAGGCCACAAATCTGTATTTCTAATGATTGTAATAATAGCCCTTATCAAGTAGACTCTTATGAATTGAATAATTTATAAGGGTTCTTTTTCAGTTATTGGGAGTGAAAAGCTAGAAAGAACCTGAAAAATAATATCTTTCAACATTAAGAAAATATTAAACTTATTGTTGTAGTATTCCCAATTCATTTTAAATTTCAAACTCCTCCAGCATTTTGTATAGAAGTAGGTTGTTCCATCTGTGCTGGAAATGTTACAAGGTAATGAGAAAAAAAGTTTACAGCAAGCAATCAAACATTTGGGAGTGAACACTGGTTGAGAAAGTTCATATCTAAAAATTGTCTGGCGGTAGATGTGAGATTCCCCAACCAGTGGATTGATCGGAGGGGTCCTATAGAATAGCCAGCCAAATGTTTCTCTTCAACTTTTTTTTGGTGGAGCCCTTATTCAGGACACTTATCTCGGCCCTGTAGAATTGATGGTCAAATATGGAAAAAAGGCAACTGTCCTATTCAGAAGGATAAGACCTTTGGAACATATCGGACAAACCATCTTCCCTATTTAAATTTATGGGGTTTGAATTGATACGAAAGGTTATGTGTAAAAAAATGTCCCCCACAAAAACAAAGTTGATGGATCCGAAATCTTTTCTACTAGAAAACCCTTTTTCGTTTTCAATGTGACACTTTGTATGTAAGTTAGTTTTTTTTGTAAAAGAACAGGAGAAATATCAACGTAAAATTAATTGATGGCTCTTCTATGTAACAATTAAAAATTGTTTACCCATATAATAAACTCATGAAAAGAGAAATAATTAAAAACATGATGTAATAATGAAATCACACTTTTGATTTAAATATATATATTTGTAACAATCATACTTACAAAAATATTTACATATAAAATTTTTCTTTAGTTTCATCCATATTTTATACTTTTGTGTATTAATGAAAGGCACTTTGATACCTGGCTAGACAACTTTGTTGTTATTTTTCAAACAATTCCTTTCACTGAAAATTAATCCATTGAAAACCCATATTGTAAAAATTTTCAAATAAAAATTCTTGAAATATATATTGAAAGAGAAATTCAAAATTTCAAATAGATATGGAACATTTTATAAAACTGGAGATATTAAACATCAATGCATGTATGAAAAATATATAAAATCACAATAAAGACATCAAAAATATTAAAATCCATTACTTGCTATTATAGACTGAAGATATTTTCAACTGACTTAACATAAAATATACAAGATTTACTTTGAAGTTATTTACAAATTGAACACTTTCAATTAATTAAACCTCTATAAATAGTATTCTACAGCTATGACTCTGAAACACATAAAATACAATCTATTTTATATTGGTCGAATCCACTGTTAGTCTCTCAATTACTTTGGTTTTATGCTGATAGAAATATTTTAAACCAAATAATTTTGAATTATATATGTGAAAGTTATGATAATAAAAAAATTGAGATTCATGCAATTGAATTTTTAGACAAGGAACAATTATATATCCTAGCCATCACGAATGACGAATAATACTATTGTAGCACCTATTTGGCAGCGAGCTATACTTAAATTTGCGCTTTTTGGTTTTTTCAGTTCTACTGTATCATTCCATGAAGTGAATATAGATGTATAACTTTATATAATTTGAAAGATATAAAATATTTGTCACCTGATCAGTATATAAAACTTAAGACACACAGTACATTCATATATCACAAAAATGATTATTATTCAAAGAAAATGCTGCCTTGATTTGTATTTAGTACAAATTTTAGATTTGGTTCGAGATAATAAATTTAATTTCATTATATTTTCTGATGATTCTTCGAAAGAACTCTTGATCATAAATTTGGTACAAAGAGGTATTCAGATTCTTCAATATCATTTATACATTCGGTTGAATAATACTGAAACCAGCATACAATTTAAAACGAACGTTGGTACTTTGTTTGAAAAATCAAGTATTAAAAGGTTCATATTCGGAGAGAACTTTTAAATTAAAATGTATGAAAAACTTTGAAACCAATTTTAGAGACATCATAATAAACATTTATGTTATGCACAAAAAGTACATAATTTGTTTGGTATAAAATATATCGCCCATCTCAAGTTCTGATATTGAAGAATTTCTACTAAAATACATGCCAGGAATCTATCCCAACACTTTAAACCTTTATTGACATCTAAAATCTGTCAGTCTTCTTTCTAAACTTGAAACTAAATAGACGACTTCGGCCCAAGTTGCCAACCCACAATTTACTTAGCAAGTTTACTTTCACTGGGGAACGGGAATTTCAGGACAAATTCGACATGATAAGGTTCGCATTATTTATAAATAACCGTAAAACATGCCTCGGCTCTTTCAAACCAGATAATTCCTTCCAAATATAGGTTTTTGTTAAGATCGTCCCCGATTGGCTGAAATTTAAGTTGGGATTCCTGATTTCATGCAAACAGTGTCAATTTTCATAGGATACGTTCCGAAAATCAACTCTGTTGTTTCGGTTGCCGATTTTCCGCTCCGTAAATATGAAATATTCGGATGGTTCCTGGAACAAGCGCGTGAAAAAGGTTATTTACGGAATCTGGTTGATGAAAATGCGGTCGATTTACTGTCACCAGAACGATTTTCTATGGTAAATATCCATAGCATAGAACAATCATGTTTACTTTAGGTTTGTTTTGGTTCCGAGTTCAGAACCACAGACTGTTGGTCTATGCTAGAACCGTCCCGAACAGATCTGAACTCGAAACCAAAACAAACCTAAAGTGAACATAGATTGTTCTATGCTATGGATATTCACCATAGAAAATCTTTCTGATGACAGTAAATCGACCGCATTTTCATCAACCAGATTCCGTAAATAACCTTTTTCACGCGCTTGTTCCAGGAACCATCCGAATATTTCATATTTACGGAGCGGAAAATCGGCAACCGAAACAACAGAGTTGATTTTCGGAACGTATCCTATGAAAATTGACACTGTTTGCATGAAATCAGGAATCCCAACTTAAATTTCAGCCAATCGGGGACGATCTTAACAAAAACCTAAAACCTAAATTTGGAAGGAATTATCTGGTTTCAAGAGCTGAGGCATGTCGAATTTGTCCTGAAATTTCCGTTCCCCAGTGAAAGTAAACTTGCTAAGTAAATTGTGGGTTGGCAACTTGGGCCGAAGTCGTCTATTGAACTTTAGCACAGCCATCTTCAAACTTCTTATAACCAACATCATTCCAACATTAAAATGTTTAGATTCCTATGAAGGATCGTATCCTTCACAGAGTTAAACACCACCTTTATATTCTCTGTATCAACAGCTGTCGTAAAGTGGTGATATAGTGGTTTCCTAG
The DNA here is from genome assembly GCA_958510865.1 of Myrrha octodecimguttata. NCBI lineage: Eukaryota > Metazoa > Arthropoda > Insecta > Coleoptera > Coccinellidae > Myrrha > Myrrha octodecimguttata. The sequence goes on from OY294060.1 coordinate 67,949,725, forward strand.
GGTCCTTTTTCACTCCTGTAAACATCGTAAGGATGAATGCTTGGACGTCCTGTAGGGAATGCGAGTTTCCTTTGAACTGAGGAAAGTACCAACGAATGTCTGTTTCCGGGTCCGACACCTTTTTCGCCAACAAATCATACTTGTTGAGGAACAAGATGATGGACACACTAGAGAATATACCATTATTCACTATAGCCTCAAATATTTCCCTTGATTCCTCCAACCTATTCATGTTGCGGTCTTCCAGTAGAACCTGATCGAACTCCGAAGACGACACCAGGAATAGTATTGAAGTCACCGAACTGAAACACGGAAACCATTTTCTTCTCTGACTTCTTTGGCCCCCAACATCGACGAATAAAAATGGTATGTTGTTGATGGGTATAACGAATTCTGTTATGCCTTTAGTTGCCTTTCTGCTATATAGAATATCCGCATGCGTGGGGATGTAGTCGGGTTTCGACAGTCGATCCAAATTATTGAAGAAATACTCCACCGATTCATTCTGAAAATAAAAGAAATATTGGTTTATTATATCGAATTGTGTTGGCTGTTACTTCGTAGAAATCCATTCTATATTACACAAAGGAAGACCCCAATGGAAAATCATGTTGTCACAATTTTTTCTCTTTAAGATAACCGCAATTCCAAGTTTGAAACGTCTCTGTTAATTTGTTTTATCCTATTTTTTTAGTTTAATAAACGCTTAGCTTGCTCTCCAAAAATTATAGTTCACAATCGACAGGCATCTATCTAGGAATATTATCCACAAAAAAGGTTGAGAAATTCCTTCATTTAGAGTCTTGTCACCGAAGAGAATGGCAAAGGTTGCAATCATTTGAATTTTCAAAAATAAAATAGTATTTGGCAGAAAAATCTAGCAAAGCACTGACGTCAGTTCAGGAGCTTTTACGTGTTCGTTCAAATTTTAACAATGGGGGTTTTTCCTTCAAACGAAAATGAAGTTATCTTCATGGAAAACCTTCAGAACATCACATTTCAAACATATACTTTCAATATTATATTTTAAAAAAATGTTTGATCCCCTAAAACAGAAAAATAAAAATGGGGATTTGCATCTAAATTTGTCTTGAGTGCACGATATGGCAACGTCGAATTCAGCTTTATCGGAAAGAAAAGGACCTCAAATGTGTTACTTTGCTTAGGAAAACAGAGATAGCTATACTTCGATTTGGTTAGAGTAGATGACAACGACCAAAGAATAAAAAAAGAACACAAACTGTCATATTACTGACAAATCGCAAACGGAAATTGTTTGGTTATATTGACAAAGAACACGTGTGTACCACAGAATAGGAATAAATATTTCATTATTCTATAGCAGAAAAAGCTATTCTACTAGACACCGTTGTCACTTCGTGCATGCCTGGCAAATCCCAAACCCCAATTTTGAAACCTGATTTTGAATACTTTCTGAAGGTAATTTGGGAAAATGATGAATCAAACCCATAATAATTATGTTCGAATTTGCATTTGTAATAACCTAAATTCAGGAAAAACCCCCATTAGATCCACACGAAATTTTGCACCTTGTTGCGTGTTGGTAATCTCTACTTGATCACGAAGTTTTCAATCTGATTGCACTTCTTGAGATATTGCGGAAATAACGTTAAAATTCCAAAAACCAACGAAATTTGGTGCATCTTCTTTCCTTATATCTCCGAAATTAAATATCGGATCGAATCGAAATTCGGAACATTGTTGTTAACTACGTACTCTAAAGTTTGTGCCAAATTCCATTGAAATCTAATCAATATTTTCACAGAGAAAACATTTTTCATCAGAAATTTTAAAAATTTTCGAGCTGCGCGTTGCTGTTCCAAAACTGTGATCGAGTCAATACTTCACGAGTTATCGAGGAATTAACCTCAAAATTTCAAATGATCCTAACTCTGAAACTATCCAACCGATTCCACCCATTAACGAACTCAACCGAGATATTTGGACTCCAAACCTAACCTGACAATTTCAAGCCGCTAAGTCTATTCCTTGGAAAGTTAGAGAACATACGGACGGTCGTTCGGACAGAATTGAATCCGACCACGGATTCTTCTTCAGGGAGTTCAACCCAATAGTTAAAGAGCATTTTCGGCTCAAAATTCGAAAATTACAGACATCGTGACGAAATGATAAAGCGCTGTTCCCTAGAACATGCGCGTAAAGATGAAACTTCCAATGTGCGAGATAACCTCCGCATTTTTTTTTTATCGTAAAAACTGTGAGATTATAATCATGACAATTTTATTGCAGTATCTGGAACCATTCAACCGAACCATGAACCATAGTAAAAATTATTTCTGGAGAAGATACCTCAGAAATGAAGTTACTTGGTGTGCGAAAAATATTGTATACATTCTCAAAGGACGGGAAGTTCGAAGATAAATATCAGGAATAGTGCCAACTTTTATACGACGCTGATATAATAAAAACTGCTTTTATTTCTCATTGGCATTCCGTAATCCGTTATCAGAATTGGATATGGAAGTTGAGTTGTTGAGAATTCCTATTTGCTGTGTTTGAATTTCGAGGTGAAATAAAATTGCAAATATTTGCAGAGTTTTTTCACGCCGTTGTTGCGAGAAATAAATAATTTCAGGGCAGCTGTGAGTTCTAAATGCATATCTCGAGTTCGTCGATAGGCAGAACCCAGGAGTAAAATCCATCCAAATTCACAAATTATCCCGGTTGGCCATGATTTAAGTCTATCAAGTTGTTTTACTTAAAACTGACGCAGGTTGGCACTCGTGAAATATCGGCAATGTCAAAATAATTCTTCAGAGACGTTGCCGAATGCCAATGCCAATTTCTACTCTCAATCTCAACAAAATCATCACGCTTGGAAACTTAAATGCCGAAGGTAGTTTTGAAGAAGCAGAGACAAAGTATCAGGAAATGCTATGAAGAATTGAAATCTGCCTTTTCTCTTAGTAACCCTGATAATTTGGAATCAATAATTTATCACAAGCTATCCAACATTTTCGTCGTATGTAAGTGAAAACCAAGGAATTATATTTTATATGAACAGATATTTATCTTTAAGCTGCAAATCACCACAATAAGAAATATTTCCTCTGAGAGACGACAAAGATTTTTCTTCTATTGGTGCACCCAAGAACAAACTGACTGAAGACTTCTTTTTGAAAAAATTCCAAAAAGCACTGCCGTGAAGGCAGCAACTTTTGCGCGCATGTTCATTGTAGATGACCGCTTCAGCAACGAATTTGAACATGCACGCAAAAGCTGCTGCCTTCACGGCAGTGCTTTTTGAAATTTTTTACTGATGAATTACTGGATTTCAATTCGATCAAATCTGTATTTTTGAAAATATTGGGTATATGTACGGAATCATTGGGCGGATTTTACCCGTTCACGAATTCGAACTTCGTAATTAAGCCCCAAACCTACTCTACAAATATCGAGTTTCTAAGTCGTTTCTTCCGGAAGTTATTGTGTTTACGGTCAGCCTAACGGCCGACTGCGTAAACACAATAACTTCCGAAAGAAACAACCTAGAAACTCGATATTTGTAGAGAAGGTTTGGACCTTAATTAATGGGTAAAATCCACCCAATGATTCCGTAGATATACCCAATCAAAATTTTATTTTTCCAATATTTCCAAAAATACAGATCAGATCGAATTGAAATCCAGTACAGAATTGAATGAGGATGATATGATAAGAAAATCATAGACATTTTTTTTTTCAGATTGTTCTAATGACACGATTATCACGAAATTTCGCATATAGTTGTCTTTCAGCACCTCAAAACTAGCTGTGAAGTTTTATCAGTATTGAATCAGTAAGTTTAGAGTTATACCGAAAAAATCAGCGATATCCAGAAGAAAACCTCGAAATTTGACATATTTTTTCCCGATATCTCCAAAGCTTATGATCGTATCGAACTGAAATTTGGTACACTGCTGTGAAATATGAAGCTCAAAGTGTAAGTGAAATTTTTTTTTCGATATGATGAATGATTTCCGAAAAAAAAAATTTTTTGGAAAAAAATTTCGACATTTTTTTTTTTAAATTTACTGACAATATTATCCTGACGAAATTTGGCGTCGTTATACTCCACCTAAATGCCAAGTTTGAATCCAATCACTCAAGTAGTTTCTGAAATAAAAAATAATTAACTTCAAAACTTCAAGTGCCTATAACTCCGAAACTATCAGACCGATTTGGCCCATTAACGAACTCAACCGCGGCATTCTGATGCGCAACCTATCCTGAAAGTTTCAAGTTGCTAGCTTGCTTCTGTCGACAGTTATCGTGTCTACGGCCGGACGGACGGCCGGCCGGAAAGAATAGATTTTGACACCGGATTCGTCATCAGTGAGTCCAACCTAGTCGATTGAGACCATTTTCGGCTCAATCATAGAATATTACAGACATTTGGACAAAACGATAGCACGCTGTTCCCCCAGAACATGCGCGCAAAAAGATCTGCAACGACAAATTTGGGATTATAATTTGAAAAATGAACACTTTTCGATTGATACACTACCCACTTTTGCAAAGAAATATTTGGAATATAACGGAGGACGGACAAAACTTTTCAAAATTATAAAATCAATGGGTTACAAATACAAAAGGATAAATGGACGCAAAATTTTATGTGAAAAAAACATGTTGTTGCAGCTAAAATAACTTTCCTGCGCTAATTTTTACAGCATAAATCGTTGGATGAAAATATCAGATTTGTGTAAGTAAACATTTTGATAAATACGTAATTACTACAATCTCTATGTAGAAAGGACAACGTTGCGTAGTTATCTGACAGGAAAATTAGTATAACCTAACATTTTCTAAATATACATGGTGAAATGTGTAAGAATGTCTTGGCCAACCGGAATAGTTTATAAAAGTGAATGGAGTATACTTCTTATGTTTGATAAATTTCATTATTTTAATGTTTTCTGTGATATAACCCCAAAAATAGTACAGAGATTCTCATAAAAAAATAATTTTATTGTCTAAACTTGTGTTTTCTCATCTTTCCTGTCTAAAATGATTGATATTCCTTTTATTATTTATATATTGACCTGATTCCATTATAATTGAAGCAAATATAGGGTTTTATGTTATAAAAGTTGAGGAATTTTCGGAAAGGTGCCAAGACTTCACAAGCAGAAACATTTTCTAATGAAATTTACGGGTAATTTTCAATAATTTTGAAGGATTATTTGCCCGACAAATGTTTCTAATTGAGGTTTGCCGATTCAACCACCAAATTGAAGATTGGATAACACCCAAATTTAGTAGATATACATTCGACACTGAAATATACAGGATGTTTCACAATAAACTGGACAAACATATACATATAGCCGTTCACGCATTAGTGATTAAAACATTGAAAAAGTGTTCATCTAGAAACAAGCACCGTTTTGCATGTTGAGTATCTGGATAAGTACCCGCATATTTAACTCCGAATAACTCGGAGTTTTAATGATACCAGGGTTGATCTGATTCGTAAATGGACGAACGGAAAAACGTGCAAAAACTATAGATTTTACGTCGGGGCTTTCTTTACCAGAACTTTTTATAACCTTTAAAACGTTTTTTTCAACATCCCGACAAGTGATTTGTGCGAATTGCTTTAATATTCTTCCACCCCTTTTTGCCTGGTTCCATCCCTCAGAATTATCAGTTACTTGTTCCGTAATAAATGTACAAAGGGATGTTCATAGATTTCTTCGAACGGTTCATTTATTATTCAACCGAAATAAGCAGAGAAACATTGCTTTTCAATGGTAAAAAGGTTTTTTTGGGATTCTAGGTACAAGAAACTTTCGGACCATCTGTTGACCATCAATATAAGTTTTACTATGGGGCAAAATGTTTTTTCCAAATGGCTCGGGTTTCTGAATTCTTCAGAAACGAAAAATTTCAGAGCTCGACTAGGAGCCGAAAAAGTAATTTATACAGTGCGCGTCAAAATTATAAAACGAATTAATTTTCTCAGAAGAAAAATAATTGGCAACAAAATCCTGAAACAGGTCAATTTTTGTTTCACTATTACCAAATTTATATGCATTTTTGAAGGATTTTTGTTGCACACTGTGCCATCGCCATCAACCCTCTGAATTTTTTGAATGGGGAAAGTGGGTCATGTGATACTTTTTTGGCAAGGTCTTTGTATCTTCTTTACTGGCGTGCAGAAATTTTCAAGAAAAAATTTTTTTTTTTGAAAAATTAGTTACTTCAAAGAGGTTTTCAGTATGTGCACTTTGTCATGGCTCATTTACTTTCAGACGATGGTACCTGATGAAATTTGTCACCGAATGAAAGTCGACCATTACAGCTTTATTCATGCACAACTTTCAACCCCTACGAACCCTTTAATGGAGAAAAAAATTTTTTCCTGTGGGGGGGTTGAAAGTTGTGCATGAACAAAATTGTAATGGACGACTTTCATTCGGTGACAAATTTCATCAGGTACCATCGTCTCAAAGTAAATGAGCCACGACAAAGTGCACATACTGAAAACTTCTTGGAACTAACTAATTTTTCAATTCAATTTTTCAAAATTTTTTCAAACTAACTAATTTTTTAGAGGGTTGATGGGGATGGCACAGGGTGCAACAAAAATCTTTCAAAAATGCATATAAATTTGGTAAAAGTGAAACAAAAATTGACCTGTTTCAGGATTTTGATGCCAAATATTTTTCTTCTGAGAAAATGAGTTTGTTCCATAATTTTGACGCGCACTGTACAGGGTCTTTCACGAGGAAACTCACCCATATTTATACGGGAAACTACTGAACGTATTTTCATGAAATTCAGCACTTATAAGTATTTCACGATGCTGATGAAATCTAAAATATTTTCAAGGCATGAGCACCTCCGGTTTTTTCGGAAATGACGTCAACTTCCGTTTTTCAAATTAGAACACCATTTTTTTATTGCAGAAATAGATTCCTTAGAAAATTTCAATTTATTTTGATGTAACATTTTTCAGTTTTGGTTGGAAAATTCTCTCTGAGCGGGAAAATTCGAAAAAAAAATCGAAAATAGAGCTCCGCTGAAACAAGAATAACTTCGAGGTTTTTGGATGGGAAATTTTCATTTTTGGGATTTTTCAAGATGTAAGATTGATGTATCCACTTTAAAAATCGAAATCGCGATTCATGATACAGGGGGTGAAAAAATCGCTTTCAAAGTTAGGGATGACAAAATCGTGAAAAATCAATTTTTTCAAATTAGAACCCCATTTTTTTATGGCAGATATTGAATCTACGTTAAAAAATAATGTGAGTGTATGCATCACACCCTTGCCCTAAAGTGGATATTTTCTGAGTTATTCACAAAAAACTGTTTTTCGTCTTGAATTTTCAGCTATTTCTTTTCCCTTCACGCCAAAAAGATGACATTTTCAAGAACTGTTACTTAAACCATGTTTTAGATTTTACTACCCTAATATGCAAGAGAAAAATATCCTCTACAGGCTATTTGAAGATCGATGGTTGGCGAACAATGGTCCACATCTTTGGCCACCACGTTCTCCCGATTCAACTCCTTTAGACTATTATGTTTGGGGTAGGATAAAAAATATTGTCTACTCAACTCCCCTGACTGATAAAGAGGACTGCATAGAACGAGTCAGAAATGCGTTCAGGTTTGTTTAGATTTTTAGATTCATAGTTTTGAAACTCAATTTGGTTTTTAAACACTTTTGCAGATCTCTTCCTCCCGATGAAATAAGAAGAGCAACGTACGAAGCATTCCTGAGACGTATAAATAAATGTCTAGAAATTAACGGTCAAAACTTTGAGCATCTTCTCTAGTTATAACTGCGAGAGTTTGCCATGGTTGTCCTAATAGTAACTTGAAGTCGGTTTCAAGAAGGGGTGAAAAATCTACAGCATGGTTCAAATAACAGTTCCTGAAAATTTCATCTTTTTGGCGTGAAGGGAAAAGAAATAGCTGAAAATTCAAGACGAAAAACAGTTTTTTGTGAATAACTCAGAAAATATCCATTTTAGGGCAAGGGTGTGATGCATACACCCACATTATTTTTTAACGTAGATTCAATATCTGCCATAAAAAAATGGGGTTCTAATTTGAAAAAATTGATTTTTCACGATTTTGTCATCCCTAACTTTGAAAGCGATTTTTTCACCCCCTGTATCATGAATCGCGATTTCGATTTTTAAAGTGGATACATCAATCTTACATCTTGAAAAATCTCAAAAATGAAAATATTCCATCCAAAAACCTCGAAGTTATTCTTGTTTCAGCGGAGCTCTATTTTCGATTTTTTTTTCGAATTTTCCCGCTCAGAGAGAATTTTCCAACCAAAACTGAAAAATGTTACATCAAAATAAATTGAAATTTTCTAAGGAATCTATTTCTGCAATAAAAAAGTGGTGTTCTAATTTGAAAAACGGAGGTTGACGTCATTTCCGGAAAAACCGGAGGTGCTCATGCCTTGAAAATATTTTAGATTTCATCAGCATCGTGAAATACTTATAAGTGCTGAATTTCATGAAAATACGTTCAGTAGTTTCCCGTATAAATATGGGTGAGGTTCCTCGTGAAAGACCCTGTATAGGCCTCGACCAATTTGGCTTAACCAACGTCATTTGTATATGAATTATCTCCAATATTCCACAATGAGAATAATAATTATTCACTCCAAAATATATAAAATTGCTAAAATGCGTCTGTTTCTCATGGAATGTCAAATTATTTAATACCACGCTCTCTAGTCTAGGGGTTGAAAAAATGGAAAAACTAGGGGATGTAAATGAAGAAGCGAACAATAAACCCCCGTGTAGTATTTGCGAGGTTTCCTTTATAGGGGAATATCGAAAATTTGGAATAGTAGCAATAAATATTTTCAAAAATGAGGGTAATAAAAGGCCTTTCCTAGTAATCTGTCATCTACACGACAATAAAACAGAGGTAGTAGGACTAGGGGCAATGGAAATCTGTTAGTTTTATTATTTACCATTACCAGACATACGGTCTCTCTTCCTAAAGAGCAATTCTTAAAATACCGAAGGTGCAACACCCAAAACAATATAAATATAACAAACAGTATTTCATGTTAAAATTTCAGTATACAGGTGTTCCTGAATTTGAGGTCTAAATGAACAGAACTCATGAATTGGATATCAAGAATTAAATAATAAGTGTCATAAATTTGCATACGCAAACATTTCGTTCTCGAGATACGGGGTGTTGAAACATTTTAATTTCGCTAGAAGCTTCAGTATTAATAAAATTGTAAATTCTCCTCAGACCATTAGTGTTCTTTGTGGAAATTGACCTAGGCTCTTGTGATGCAGGCTTCATAAGAGATTGGATAGAATGGTTTATGAAATTTTTCTCGAAACTTGCAACAGATTACAAAAATTACAAGGAATCAAAAAGTTTTCAGAAGAAACAAAGATTTTTTCACAATACTTCCAGTGGCGCTACACAAAAAAGTACTGGAGGGGAAATTAGGAGATCGCTCCAAAAAAAAAAAACATCGAGGTATGGATTTTAACGAACAATTGACACGTCAAATGATTTGAAACACCCTGTATTTTGAAAACAACCCAAGTTTATAAGATCTTTTCCTCTATATCCAAATAATCGCTACTTTTGGTTTGTTCGATTTTTGGATAAAATTTTGAAAAATGTTTGTGTTTTAAGTATTTACTGACAGCACGATCTCAATAGAATTTTGCACCAAGTTGCAAATCCTCATGCTTCAACCAACTGCCAAGTTTCAATAGACGACTTCGGCTCAAGTTGCCAACCCACAATTTACTTAGCAAGTTTACTTTCACTGGGGAACGGGAATTTCAGGACGAATTCGACATGATAAGGTTCGCATTATTTATAAATACCAGTAAAATATGCCTCGGCTCTTCAAACCAGATAATTCCTTCCAAATATAGGTTTTTGTTAAGATCGTCCCCGTTGGCTGAAATTTAAGTTGGGATTCCTGATTTCATGCAAACAGTGTCAATTTTCATAGGATACGTTCCGAAAATCAACTCTGTTGTTTCGGTTGCCGATTTTCCGCTCCGTAAATATGAAATATTCGGATGGTTCCTGGAACAAGCGCGTGAAAAAGGTTATTTACGGAATCTGGTTGATGAAAATGCGGTCGATTTACTGTCACCAGAACGATTTTCTATGGTAAATATCCATAGCATAGAACAATCTATGTTTACTTCCGGTTTGTTTTGGTTCCGAGTTCAGAACTGTACGAACGGTTCTAGCATAGACCAACAAGACAAATCACTTCATCGTTTGCGGGAATCGAGTCTTTCTGACCTTGAGAAAAATAACAGACATAACCACACTTATTTCTTCCGCTTAACAAAACAGCTCTTCTTTCGAATATCTTGAATCGAAATGTATACCTAAATGGATTTGCAGGGATTCAGTAATCACAAGATTCAAATCAGACTATGATTTTCGAACTAGAACCGTCCCGTACAGTTCTGAACTCGAAACCAAAACAAACCTAAAGTAAACATAGATTGTTCTATGCTATGGATATTTACCATAGAAAATCGTTCTGGTGACAGTAAATCGACCGCATTTTCATCAACCAGATTCCGTAAATAACCTTTTTCACGCGCTTGTTCCAGGAACCATCCGAATATTTCATATTTACGGAGCGGAAAATCGGCAACCGAAACAACAGAGTTGATTTTCGGAACGTATCCTATGAAAATTGACACTGTTTGCATGAAATCAGGAATCCCAACTTAAATTTCAGCCAACGGGGACGATCTTAACAAAAACCTATATTTGGAAGGAATTATCTGGTTTGAAGAGCCGAGGCATATTTCACGGGTATTTATAAATAATGCGAGCCTTATCATGTCGAATTTTCCCTGAAGTTCCCGTTCCCCAGGGAAAGTAAACTTGCTAAGTAAATTGTGGGTTGGCAACTTGGGCCGAAGTCGTCTATTCAATCGATTAAGGGCCGGTATTATAAAACTTAACTTCAACTTCAACTGGCAGTTTTGACAGTCATAATAGGACATAACTGTCAAAACTGTCAGTTAAAGTTAAGTTTTATAATACCGGCCCTTAGTAGTTCTCGTAATACCAAGGAAATAAGTTCCAAACTTCAAATGGCCTTAACTCCGAAACCGTTCGATCGATTTTGCCCATTAACGAACTCAACCTTCGCATTCTGAAATGCAACCAACCCTGAAAGTTTCAGGTCGATATGATTCTCCGTACGGCCGTAATCGTGCATACGGACAGAATCGATTTTGACATCAGTGTGTCCAACCTAGTCGTTTGATACCATTTTCGGCTAACACTTCGAAAATTACAGACTTTTGGACAAAACGATAGCACGCTGTTCCTCTAGAACATGTACGTTTTTGAAACCATTCGAACAGAACTTATTCTAAGTACACTGGTTTTACCGAAGTATTTTTGGAATCTTGTTTACATTCTGTTGTAAGATATTCATCATTGAATATGATCATACAGTTCGTGTATTCGAACAGATAAACTTATCTGAGGCTCATGACGCTGAACCTAGGGTTAAAATTTTTCAAACACGAATTTACCAGATTCCGTATGGTTAGAATAACAGTTAATTTATCGTTATTAATGTTTTACCCATGTGAATCTAATTTCATGCGATGAAATAATCACGTTACTGAAAGATAACAGCGTTAAGAATTATTCACATATTCTTTCTGGAAAAGAAAAACGTTATTAATTTGCCTGAATGTCCATAATTCCGGAGTGATTAATAACTGGTTACATCAATGAGGTAATGACATAGTTGTTAAATACGTGACAGAGTTTTTCGCGCATCGTCTAGGGAACGGCTATCGTTATGCCCAAATTCGTGGAACTTCTTCCCGCAAATGCACAATGATGTTAAAAATCAATTCTGTCCGGCCGGCCGGCTACGATAACTTGGAAATGGTAAGAGCTATCGAATCAAAAACCTTCAGAGTAGCTCGCGTATTTAAATTTTATCGTAACATTATAACTTCCTGATGGAAGATCATAGAAACTAGATATTTTGTAGGGTAAGTTTGGACCTTGAGTACGAAGGTCTAATGGGGGTTTTCCTGAATTTGTGTTATAAGTGCAAATGCAAATTTGAACATAATTATTATGGTTTTGATTCATCATTTTCCCAAATTACCTTCAGAAAGTATTCAAAATTGGGGTTTGGAATTTGCCAGGCATGCACTAAGTGACAACGGTGTTTAGTAGAATAGCTTTTTCTGCTATAGAATAATGAAATATTTATTCCTATTCTGTGGTACACACGTGTTCTTTGTCAATATAACCAAACAATTTCCGTTTGCGATTTGTCAGTGATATGACAGTCTGTGCTCTTCTTTTTCTATTCCTTGGTCGTTGTCTTCTACTCTAACCAGATCGAAGTATAACTATCCCTGTTTTCCTAAGCAAAGTAACACATTTGACGTCCTTTTCTTTCCGAGAAAGCTGAATTTGACGTTGCCATATCGTGCACTCAAGACAAATCCCTTTAAATGCAAATCCACATTTTAATTTTTCAGTTTTAGGTGATCAAACATATTTTTAAAAATATAATACTGAAATTATATGTTTGAAATGTGATGTTCTAAGGGTTTTTCATGGAAATTACTGCGTTTTCGTTTAAAGGAAAAACCCCTATTCGTGGACGGGTAAAATCCATCCAATGATTCCGTAGATATACCCATTCAAAATTTGATTCTCCCAATATTTCCAAAAATACAGATAAGATCGAATTGAAATTCAGTACTCGATTGGAAAATGAGAGCTTGAAGGTTCATAAAAAATTTTGAGAGGATAATATCATCAGAAGATCGCGGAATGTTGAATATTTGAAAAATAAAATTTGAATATTTTTTTCGGACAATCCAATCAATGGAGAAGTTCCTGAATTATCAGGAACATAACCCCAAAATTCCAAATGACTATAACTTCGAAAGCGTTTAGGGCCAGTATTATAAAACTAATTCTGATCGCAGAGAGCAGTTAAATCTCAGTTTTGAACCAGATTTCACGAGTTAACTTTTAGTCAAAAAAGTTATACTATAACCGCCCTTAGAGCCGGTATTATAGAACAATTTTGACAGACAACTAGGAGTTAACTAGTGAAATCTGGTTCAAAAATGGGAGTTAACTGCTCCCTGTGATCCAAATAAGTTTTATAATAGCGCCCCTTAGGGCCGGTAATATAAAACTATTTTGACAGATAACTAGAAGATGACCAGTAAAATCTGGTTCAAAAATGAAAGTTAACTGCTCTATGAGGTCCAAATAAGTTATCTCAACCGACTCTAATGGCCAGTATTATAAAACTCAACTTTAACTGACAGTTTTGACAGTTATGTCCTAACATTACTGTCAAAACTGCCAGTTAAAGTTAAAGATAACTTCCAGTTAAATTGTATAATACCGGCCCTGAGCCGTTCTTCACAGAATCGATTTAGACACCGGACACCTAGTCCTTTGAGACCATTTTCGGCCAAAAATTAGAAAATTATAGACATTCAGATAAAACAATAGCAGGCTGGTCCCAAGAAAGTGGGTTCAAAAATGAGTAAGTGTCCTGAGAAATATTTCAAAAAATATTTTTCCTGGAAAGGTGCATTATGTAGTAATTCTCTTCTTCAGAAGTGAAAATCAATCCAATGAACGAATGTGCTTTCAAATCTAATTTTTTCAAACGATCTATACGTAAAATACACTAACAATCTAGTTTACGCATTTACCCAGAAGTTTCAACGAGAACAATCGAATAAATATTTATTGAGATAGGAGAAAGAACTGATAAAACACGGTTATCTATGAAAATATTTATTGTTCCTATAATTAGGTACGTCTTCCTCGATTTTTTTAATCGTCTAATGAAGAAATGGTGATGTTGAGGCACGCTCGACGTAGGGTTCCGTCGTCATAGCAGTTGAATTCAATAAGAAGAATTCTAGAAAAGTACTGACGTGAAGTCAGGAGCTTTGAAGCGCTTGTTTGGAACCAGCGCTTTCAAGGTCCCGACCTCACGCCACTACTTTTCTAGAATGGGGTTTTTTCCTGAATTTGGGTTATTACTGCAAATGCAAATTTGAACATAATTATTATGGGTTTGATTCATCATTTTCCCAAATTACCTTCAGAAAGTATTCAAAATCAGGTTTCAAAATTGGGGTTTGGGATTTGCCATGCATGCACGAAGTGACAACGTTGTTTAGTAGAATTGCTTTTTCTGCAATAGAATAATGAAATATTTATTCCTATTCTGTGGTACACACGTGTTCTTTGTCAATATAACCAAACAATTTCCGTTTGCGATTTGTCAGTAATATGACAGTATGACAGTCTGTGCTCTTCTCTTTTTATTTCTTGGTCGTTGTCTTCTGCTCTAACCAGATCGAAGTATAGCTATCTCTGTTTTCCTAAGCAAAATAACACATTTGACGTCCTTTTCTTTCCGAGAAAGTTGAATTCGACGTTGCCATATCGTGCACTCAAGACGAACCTCTTTAAATGCAAATCCCCATTTTTATTTTTCAGTTTTAGGTGATCAAACATTTTTTTAAAAATATAATATTGGAATTATATGTTTGAAATGTGATGTTCTGAAGGTATTTCAGGGAAATTACTGCATTTTTGTTTAAAGGAAAAACCCTCATTCTTAATGAACTCAACTGCTAAGGCGAAATTTGACTAATTTTTTCCCAATATTTCCGGAATGCAATATCGGATCGACCTCAGATTCATTGAACTGTTGTAGAATAAAAAAATCTAGAAAAGCACTGACGTGAAGTCAGCAGCAAAATTTCTTCGAATTTTTCCATGGATAATTTTTCTTATTGACACTATTCATCTTCCAACCAAGTTTCATTTCGATCAGATAAATATTTTTCGAGTTATTGAAAAATCAAAATTTCAAATGGCTGTAGCACAAAAACCATTCGGCAGATTTGGTCCATTAACGAACTCAACCGAGATATTCAGTATCTTAACCTAACCTGAAAATTTCAAGACTCTAGGTCCTTCCTTTCGAGAGTTACAGCGCAAACGGCCGGCCGGACGGACAGAATCAATTTTGACCACGGATTCTTCATCAGTGAGTCCTACCTAGTCGTTTGAGACCAATTTCGACTCAAAATTCGAAAATTACAGACATCGTGACGAAATGATAACGCGCTGTTCCCCAGATCAAGTGCGTAAAAACCTAACGGCCGATCGCAAACACAATATTGCTTCCGGGAGAAACAATTTAGAAACTCGATATTTGTAGATTAGCTTTGGACCTTAATTACGAAGTACGAATTCGTGAATGGGTAAAATCCACCCAATAATTCCGCAGATATACATACCCATTCAAAATTTCATTTCCCCAATATTTACAAAAATACAGATGAGATAGAATTGAAATCCAGTACTTCATCGAAAATGACAGTTCGAAGGTTTATACAGAATTTCATGAAAGTCGTTTCTTCCTGAAGTTATTGTGTTTACGGTCGGCCTAACGGCCAACTGAGTAAACACAATAACTTCCGAAAGGAACAACTTGGGAACTCGATATTTGTAGAGAAGGTTTGGACCTTAATTACGAAGGCCGAATTCGTGAACGGGGGATTCTGCAGATATACCCATTCAGAATTTTATTTTCCCAATATTTCCAAAAATACAGATCAGATCGAATTGAAATCCAGTACTCCATCGAAAATTACAATTCGAAGGTTCATACAGAATTTAATGAGGATGATATGATAAGAAAATCACAGAATTTTTTTTTCAAATTATTGTAATGATACGTTCATCACGAAATTTTGCATGAAGTTGTCTTTCAGCATCCCAAAACTAGCTGTGAAGTTTTATCACGACTGAATCAGTATTTCTCGAGTTATACCGAAAAAATCAACGATATCGAGAAGAAAACCTTGAAATTTGACGTATTTTTTCCCGATATCTCCAATACTTATGATCGTATCAAACTGAAATTTTGTACACTGCTGTGAAATATGAAGCTCAAAGTGCTAGTGATTTTTTCAGATATCATAAAATTTTGAAAAGTTTTTTTTTTAATTTACTGACAATATGATCCTGACAAATTTGGCTCAAAGTTGCGCGTTGTTATACTCCACCTACTTGCCAAGTTTGAATCCAATCACTCAAGTAGTTTCTGAAATAAAAGTGGCTATAACTCCGAAACTTTTCGACCGATTTGGCCCATTAACGAACTTAACCGCGGCATTCCAAATCACGACCTACCTTGAAAGTTTCAAGTAGCTAGCTCACTTCGTTCGACAGTTATCGTGTCGTCGGACGGCCGGCCGGCCGGACAGAATCGATTTTGACACCGGATTCGTCATCAGTGAGTCCAACCTAGTCGATTGAGACCATTTTCGGCTCAATCATCGAAAATTACAGACATTTGGACAAAACGATAGCACGCTGTTCCCCTAGTACATGCGCGCAAAAATGAAAAATGTATACACAGAATCACTTCTGTTGACTGAAAAAATCTTCGAACAAATTGTAAAATCGAATTTTAATCGATCGAATATACAAGCAACCCTTTGAATAAAGAACAACAGGAAGTAGCATAACGCTGTTCTACTTCGTGTATCAGTGGGACATAATCGCCCATATTGAACCTCCAAGTATGACTCATGTTAGTTAGTTTCTTCAGACAAAGAAGTCTCGGAACAAGTTGTTCTCTCTTCGAAGTGAAAGGGAAGTCGGCCATATGCAACCTCCATCCCGGACCCACGATTTGAAGCCTTATGCTCCTTCCTTATGTTCTTTATTCAGAGAAGCAAACACTTGAAAACCTAGCTTCTATACCTCTACCTACGGCTCTTAAACTGGCCACCGTGGCGCTGAAATCTTAAATTCGGACGCCAATAAGAGTTAGAACAACTCATTCATACATACATCTGATATCGATATCGGCTTTGCGAAAAATGGTAAAGTTAGTAAACGAAACCTAGCATCCATGCTTTTTGTCCACTCTGCATTTATTGTCCCGACGAATGCTGGCACATTTCGTGCGAGCTTCGAAATGAAAGAAGATAGATTCATTGCTGATAAGTCACCTAGTTCTTGCATGAATTTTAATGATACGCAATTAGCATTCAATTCTTCTTCGTCGCACCAATTGGGATCCTAAACAGTCATAGAAAATTGAACGAGCAATCGAATGGCATTTCCAGAGAAATAATTCAGAAAATCACTGAAGAGGACAACTTCATAGTTGTAGCCATTGCGGTCACTTATCCAGCCAATGATGAACACAATAACATCGGAGAGAAACAACTAGGAGACTCGATATTTGTAGGTCTCGTTCGGAAGGTAATAAGTCTCTCGCATGTTACACGAAAAATCATATTTTTATGATTTTCTCATTCTATTTTGATACAAAATCATAATGTATGCCATCATGCACTATAACAATTCGTGAATTTTGAATTATTCAGTATTAAAAATTATTAAATCGAGACAAAAATTCAAATTGGGTGAAACGCCTCCTACGTCACTAGTTACTGCACGATTCTACGATCGATACAGCCGACGCTGTCCGTTGGTTTGGTAAAGTTGAAGGTACTCTAGAGGAGAGACAGAGAGAGAGAGAGAGAGAGAGAGAGAGAGAGAGAGAGAGAGGGAGAGCGGATATGACACGTTACATCACGGAACGCCGCGAATTTTCGACAATTTAAACAGCCAATGTTTGAAGCCAAATTTAAAAGATCGTTTTCTCGTTGAAAATGAAAATTTTTGACGGCGATAGAATTTTTTCAGTATCCTTAAAGGTGTAATATTCGATTCCCATGAGCCTCAATTACGAGGGCCGAATTCATAATTGGGTAAAATCCACAGCTGAGCGAAGTATAGTCTACGGAATCATTGGGCGGATTTTACCCATTGACGAATTCGACCTTCGTGATTAAACCCCAAACCTACTCTACAATTATCGAGTTTCTGAGTTACTTCCGTAAGTTATTGTGTTTACGGTCGGCCTATTTTGAGTTTGATTACGAAGATCGAATTCGTGAATGGGTAAAATCCACCCAATGATCCCGCAGAAATACCCTTTCAAAATTTTATTCTTCCAATATTTCCAAAAATACAGATTTAAATTGAAATTTAGTACATACTTGTTTGAAAAATGACAGCTTGAAGGTTTATACTGAATTTCGTGAAGATCATATGATCAGAAGATCGAATCACATTTAATATTAAAAAAAAAATTAAAAAAAAAAACACGAGGTTAAGACATACTTTTTCTGTTTCCATTTTTCCGAAAATTAAAAACTTATCGAACTGAAATTTGGTACACTGCTGAAGGACCCCTCCAACTAATCCACTGGTTGGGAAAGTTCATATAGAAAAATTCTCGAGCAGCGGCATAATGACGTGCTCTACCTTGCTAGAAAAACACACGAAGAATAAAAATATCAGGCGGAAATTTGAGCAAAATTTATACCATTGTATGAAAGTTCTAGTTTATACTTCCTTGTAAAATAACGAAAAAAAAAAAAATTCGTTAACATACAATTAGAAATTCGCGATATATGATTTTATGTGATTGAAAATGGGTAGCTACCAGGTGTTCAGAAACTTTCTTAGTAGTTCATATTTGATACACAAGATTTTTTCTTCAAGAAAATAATGATTCTAAATAAGACAACTATAGAGATGTTTATGTGTGACTCAAATGTGTGAAAGATAAAACTAGGACAAAATAGCGAAATCTATATAAAACACAACAAATATTACTTTTGCAGATAATTTGTATTGGAACTTTGAGAGTTATTCACCGGAAACTTTCGATGTCATCAAATAATAAGCGTTTATAATATATTTGTCCAAAGAAACACAGAAATTTTGAATACTATATCAAAACAATTCGAATCACAAAATCCAATACACTGAACCAGTTATTCACATAATGATATTCAATTCTATTGCCTCAATGTTCAACTATGTAAATATTCAGAGTTCCTCTAAACAAAACAATAAAAGTGACCTTGACCCGACTGGAAAAATGATTTTTGCAGGCTTTGAACGTACATTAGTTTCTACAGGACTAGTTCAATGTAATGGACAAGTCATGTTAATGTTATTGATTTAATTATAATCATTTCAACAATACACGAAGAGAAAAATGGTGAAAAGTTCTCAACGGTCAATTCAACAAGTCTGTAAGGAAGACTATGACATTTAAAAGATACTTTACAGTTGCATAATTTTTGTTGTTACTAGAATTATCAATTCTGACCGATTAATATAAAATGTATTACCACAGTGGAAACTCGTTTCGGCTTCAACAAAGCAACAATAAATTTACGATGGAATAAATCAGTCTTATCTCCTTGATTACGTACTTCATAGCTCCTTCCTTTTAAATCAAGCGAATGGAAAATATAGGATAATTTGATTTGAATTTTTGAACAGACTGTCAACAATGTTCAAATGACAAAACAAATCGAAATGCATCATAAAAGGTCTAAATTCATGGAGATGATTTTCGTGTAGGTGTAGCTAAAAATGTATGCAATTATAAACCACTGCTGATATCAATAAGTAAGAATTGGAAAATACAAGTTGTACGTGTATACCTTGTGAGAACAAAGGTATAAAATCATACCTAAGCGATAACAAAGGTCCAGTGAATTAAGAAATTTCAATATGTTAACGTAACCCGATAATCAAAATTAATTTTGACACATAAGTGATAAACGAGTATTGGCCACAGGGCAGATAGCAGTGCCCAAGTTCAATAAAAACTGTGTAATGTATGGCATATTATCATACACCAGAAAATACAAATTTCAAGTAGCAAGTTCAAAAATAATATCATCAATGTTTTCCTTTGAAGTCTCATGAGGTTATACCTGATAATAAATAGTGTAATATTTATCTTTCAACATAGTTAATTGTTATACCAATATTCCCAATAAAAAACTATGTGAGATATACATAATAGTGAATTTAAAAGTTCTCTCTAGGACAGAAGAGATACTGTGTTATAGTTCAAATATTTAAGTAGATCATATGACTTAAACAGCTTTACACAGCTAGGATATTGTCACATCCTTTGCAGATTAAATAATTGATGATCTCAAGTGTAATGATTCACTGAGATGAATGACTTTTATCAATATAACCTCCATGAGTGTCAGGTACTCA
This sequence comes from Myrrha octodecimguttata, assembly GCA_958510865.1. Classification (NCBI taxonomy): domain Eukaryota; kingdom Metazoa; phylum Arthropoda; class Insecta; order Coleoptera; family Coccinellidae; genus Myrrha; species Myrrha octodecimguttata. The sequence continues at coordinate 67,969,891 of OY294060.1, forward strand.
CCATTTGAAATTCTCTTCTTCGATCAAAGGTTCTCCGAATACCACTGTCAGTCCATAATTTTGATAATAAAGGTGTATAGTTCATAAAAAGTCTAGAATCTAAATGCATCCCAGTATTAAAAAGGAGTAATTCTTTCCCAGCACTAGAATTGGCAGGATCACCCCAAGGAATGTCCAATTGAGCCCTGGCGTCTACTAAAACCCGCATGCCTTTGACAACATTCTGGTATATCACTTGTTTATACTCCTTCAGATAATCCTGGTCAAACTTCTCACCATGTATAATCCGCATTTGTTTCAAAAATGTGGATTTTCCACTCTCTCCAGCGCCCAGCAAAAGGAGCTTCACTTGTCTTTTCAGAGATTGTTTGTCTTTTTCCAGCATTTTGTCGATTTCTTGGCTCTTATGTCTTTGCTCGATTTCTTCTGGGCTGAATTTAAAGCGTAAACAGCACGAACACATTGAAGTAGACATTATCGAAATAAAAAAGCACTAAGGGCTGATGATCAACATCACTAGTCACTACATACTTCAGATTTTCTGAGGAAAATAAGTACTGATTGACGGATTTCTAGATCTGGTGGAGGTGGTAAAAGCAGAAGTTATCAGTCGACACTGTTGCCAAGTTTTATCAGAGGTTTACGGTAGGTCCCATTTTGATGATTTCTCAGAATTATCTGTGAAATTATTGTTCATTTTATCTTTGAAATTACTTGCCGAAACTTATGGTAAACCTTCACCCTCACTAATTTGTTTAGGGTACCCATCCAGTATCAATAAAACACGGGTAGGTACCTGGTGTAATAAGGATCTAATATAGGTGAAAACAGATAAAATGTGAGGAATATTTTCGAATGCTATTGTCAAAAATTATACCTACCGAAAGACAAACTTTGTCGGCTTCATATTTTCATTGTTATGAGAATTGGTTACTTGATGATTACTTCTTAAATACATAACACCTGCGCCGTGAACAAAATGGTTTTGTCAATAAGAGATAAGAGTAGATAATTTGAACGGAATTTCCAAAGCGAACAAAGATTAGAATTAGAAGTATTAAGGAAAGATCTTTTTAAGGACAACGATATTTTCGCAGAATTGCTAATAAAACAAATTTTAATTTACTATCAATTATCGGAACGGTATACCTATACGCATATTGCATGAACTAGGTATAATCTTGACACTTCTGAAGAACTTTGGTTTTTCCTAACATAAATCGACTTATTCATTGCATTATACCAATTTGATCACAAATACATTGTAAGTTATAGGTATACTATCTTAGGAGAATAAAGGATTCTAGAATGATGATATCAGAAAATACTTCTTATATATTTTGGCGGAAGAGCCACTTAAAGATTACTTGATTTTTTAGATAGGTTATTCATTTTATAAATAGCTCTTATGTGTGTACGAAATTAAATTGAAATCAATAGCATCAGTATAATTTGACGAGTCTGTTCGTGATTTTGTTTGAATATTTTAAATTGAAAAGCCACTATGATAATATAATATCACTAATCATTATCATACATAACCTTTAGTGTAAGCATTTTATTTTATGAATCGAAGGTTTGTTGACATTCCTCAGGTTTCTTCAATAAATACAAAATTTTTTATTATCGCAATGGTATAGATACCCAAACGAGTATTAAGGTATCTTGTAGACAAAAACTTGAACGACAGAAAGAAAATTTTAGTTCAAAAAATTTATATTTTTTTCCAAGTTTGTAGAAATTACACAACCAATATATTTATTCAGGATCTTTTTTGATATTACAGATGTTCATAAATCAGTCCACAACATATTTATTTATTAAATAACATTCCTCAATACTTTAATGCAGTATACACCATTTTATGCACAAAATATGTCCTTAACACCATTAAAAAAAATAGAAATAAGATTTGTCAATTGATCCGAAACGCGATAAATATATAGTCATACGAGAGACATCATTCTTTTAATAATCAGGTCAGGATCATAGAACTCATAAATTAATTCTAGTATTTTCAAAAAATTCTGTATAACATAAAATATACAAAGGAATTCTACAATACAGATTATTCTTTGAATTAATTCTAAATGAACAATCTGGCAAACCAGCGTATCGCATCCCCTGTTCTTCAAGCGCATGCTTATTCGAAGACGTTAACTACCCATTTGATTTTCTATGATTCTATGGTTTTCGGAACATGGGAAATTCAGAAAAGTATTTAATATATTTAAAGTTTTTTGGGAAAATATAAGAGTTTATCGTATGTAAAGTGCCTTCTATGTGATCGCAAGGTATGTTTTTATTGATTGTCCATAAGTTGATTCCAAGAAAGTGGCTTAAATTATTGTTATTTCATTTTATAAATTTTCTATATTGAAAAGTATATCACTAATGTGAATTATTCATTTTCGTGAATTTTGATATATATTTGAATTTCGATAATAATTTGAGCATGAGTAATACAAGAAATGCGAACAATGTTGTGAAATAAATAATTCATGTGTAATTCAAACGTTATGCTTGAACTTATTTTTCATAAAATGCTCAAACCTACATTTTTTTATTTCTTATTTGTCGACGATTTCAGATGATTTCCTCTCCGACCGCATCAAGTTCAAGTGACAGAAATAGCGATTTGGAACCATCTAATAATGTTCCATTTAGTTTCACAATACAGAATAAGGATAACAGAGTAGATTCTTCGGTTGATATGGGTACTCCTAGGTATCAAACCCAAATACCTGCAGCATCCCCTCTCGTTTACGTCCATCACCCCTCAAATGCTCTCTATGTTAACCCTAGCTCCCAAAACACATTTGTAAAATCTTCTCCAACCATTCCTTCAGCGAAGTCTTCCACCTTACCTCAAAAACCTATTTCTGGTCTGTCTATTCCTTCCAATACAAATGTTATGCTGTCTAATAAAAACAGTACCCTTAAACCTCAACAAATTGTAATACAGAAAGGAGGAACCTTCGTAATCAAACCAGTTGTCAACTTAGGAAATTATGGAGAAAATAATAAGGTGCACATAACGCCAACAACTACTTCCTATGTTCAAACCACAGTTGCTCCGAAGTTCGTTTTGGCATCTCTTCCTAAAACAACAGGACTAACTGTAACAAATTCAGTTCAGTCAAACTTAGCCCTTTTGCCTTTATCAGTACCATCAAATTCTACTGAGAGTTCTGTGAATAGTTTCAAGCTCATGAAAACTCCGGTTTTGAGTATCCAACTAGGGGATAGAAAAATACAAACCTCAACTTCACCAATAAATCTGTTGTGTGATTCAGACAGCAGTAGCTCTGATAATAATGAAAATAAGTTGATTTGTTCAGAAATTATTGATTTAGATAGTCCAGTAAAAGATGAACTATCGCCAAGTAGTGATATTATACAAAACAATTCACTCGATGTCATGGATAAACCGGTAAAAAAACCGAAAGAAATGAAATTTTCTCAACATGGGGTTTCGATTCTGAAGAAGAGTATTACATTCGCAAGAGAAAGCCAGTTGAATTCAAAACCTTTCACAATATCTGATTCAGTTGCAGTTTCAACTTCAAGAAAGGATTTTGATGTGCCCACCTCAAATCTGGATATCGAAGAAAAAGTAGCCATTCCGGTAGAGCCTAAAGTGACTCCTGCGGTCACACAAAAATCAGGGAGAAGGAAATCGAGTTTCTGTTTCCGTAAAGACTTCGATGATTCAATCCAGTTCTTGGAAGATACTGTTGATTTACAGAAATCGTTGGAAGTCAACGGTATCTCTTTAACTAGAGCAGAAAATAATGAGTCGGTTCCTAGTGAGAAAAATGATGATGATGATGTAGAAATAAATTTAATTAAGACCGAGAAAACTGAAACGAATCCTACAGTAACTGAAGACTTAAATAAAATGATCAAATGGGAAAATGGTATTGGAAAACTTCCAGGAACTGAGTTAAAATTTATATTGAACGAATTTGACATGGTGGAATTTATCACCACTTCGGATTACGAAGATATAGTGTCGAATAAAAGCACTAAGAGCAAGGATAAAATAAAAGAAGAAGATATAAGATGCATTCAATGTGGATGTTATGGTTTACTTTCTGATTTTATCAGTCCGAAATATTGTAGTTTTTCTTGTAAGGAAAAAAGGAAACAAAGCATTAAGGACAAAGAGTTAAAACACAAAAAAAAGAAGAAAGTGAAAAAGCGTGAAATTGAAGTAAATAAAAATGGCGACGAGTCAGAATCATCTACAGAAAATTCTTTCAATAATCGAGTTCCTTATTTCTGGAAGTGTAAAAGCAAAGAATTTTCTTGGGCAAAGTACTTAGAATTCACAAAATGCCAGTCAGCCCCCGTGAAACTTTTCACCGATCCTTTTCCTTATTCCCGAAATAAATTCAAACCAGGTATGAAATTAGAAGGGATCGACCCACATCATCCTTCCCATTTTTGTATCCTGACAGTAGCTGAAGTACAAGGGTATAGGATGCGTCTTCATTTCGATGGATTCTCAAAGGATTACGATTTCTGGGTGAACGCAGATAGTAATGATATATTTCCTTTGGGCTGGTGTGAGAAAAATGGTCGCTATCTCAATCCACCTCCTCAGTATGCCGATAAAGATTTCAATTGGATGCAGTACATAAAAGAAACCAGATCCTTAGCTGCCCCTAAAAGTTCGTTTCCGGATCGAAGTCGAAATGTAAGTATTTTTTGTTCGTAACTAATAAACTAAGGTGTGGAATACGTCAATTTTTTTCTTTCAATTGATACAGTGAAAAACTTAGGATTCAATTTGACTATGAACATTGAAAAACCCGCAGAAGAGGCTATAGTGCGGTTAACATAACTGTAAATATAAAATAGAATGTAAAAATGTGGATTCTGCATTAAATTTGAAAAAATTATAAGCACTTTTCTACTTTGATTCCTCAGGGATTAAAAGAGTCACTTTAGTCCCTCAAATCAGGGATTGAAAGGATGAGAGTCATGCACATCGATTAAAGTATTCTGCACTCGAAGGTGGGATTCGCAAGATGCTCCCAGTAGGTGGCGCGTTGTACGTTGTTAAACTGCAGCGGTCCATCTGAAAGGTAACAAGTATCGAGATTCCCTCTGCGGTTTTATCCAAGGTAAGTTGACCTGAAGATCAGTAACAACTGTGAAACAGCTGTAGTCATTCTCCTTGGATCCGCTTCTTCGGTGTAGATGTTTTGGTTGATTCGATGATTAACTCTGATCAAGGGGGAATATTTGTTGATTTATCGACAGATATTTGTCCTTGTGATTATGTTAATAAAATAGAATGTGAAAATATGGATTTTGCATTAAATTTGAAAAAATAATAAGCACTTTTCTACGTTGATTCCTCAGGGATTAAAAGTGTCACTTTAGTCCCTCAAATCAGGGATTGAAAGGATTAAAGTCATGCACATCGATTAAAGTATTCTGCACTCGAAGGTGGGATTCGCAAGATGCTCCCAGAAGGTGGCGCGTTGTACGTTGTTAAACTGCAGCGGTCCATCTGAAAGGTAACAAGTATCGAGATTCCCTCTGCGGTTTTATCCAAGGTAAGTTGACCTGTAGATCAGTAACAACTGTGAAACAGCTGTAGTCATTCCCCTTGGATCCGCTTCTTCGGTGTAGATGTTTTGGTTGATTCGATGATTAACTCTGATCAAGGGGGAATATTTGTTGATTTATCGTTAGATATTTGTCCTTGTGATTATGTTAATAAAATAGAATGTAAAAATATGGATTTTGCATTAAATTTGAAAAAATTATAAGCACTTTTCTACTTCGATTCCTCAGAGATTAAAAGTGCTACTTTAGTCCCTCAAATCAGGGATTAAAAATTTCCCTTTACACCCTAAAGTGCATAAAATATTAACTTCCGTATAAAGTGATGAATCTTCAGAAATTATTTTTCGGTGTTGGTATAAGTCATTTAGGGAACTCATTATGCAATATCATGCTGCTGGACTTGTTCATTTGTGATGTTCCTGAAGGAGTTTCAAAACTGTATTTTTCTCGCAGGGTATTTGCCCGATTGGATTCAGGGCCGGAATGAAATTAGAAGCAGTCGATATGAAGAACAATACCTCGATGGTTTGTGTAGCTACAGTGAGAGATGTGCTTGAAAATAGAATTTTAGTCCATTTTGACAGTTGGGATGACATATATGATTACTGGGCTGACCCATCTTCGCCGTACATCCATCCGATTGGTTGGTGTGATAAATATGGACATAGTTTAACACCTCCTAACGGTAAGAATACACTGAATTAATCATTTAATTAATTTAATAAATAAAAGCAAATACAGTTTCGAACTATTACTTATTTGATCGATTCGGTCGTTACTTAACAGAAATTCATCTTGAATCTGTAAAACGAAATAATGGTTAACCCACAAATTTTCTGTACAATATTGATTGAATATAAGCATCAATGTAAGCACTGGGTCTTCCTAAACCAGAAATCTACAGTCGAAACTAGGCGGTCCCTCATGATTCAGAAGATATGGGCTTCCAAAGTTCTAATTCGATGCATTTTCAGGTAACGTTTTCCACCATGAAAATGATCACTCGTTTCCCTTATATAGGGTGACCCATTTTAACTTAGGCAGCCAAATAACTCGAAAAATAAGCACACTACGAAAAAATGTTTAGAATCAAAATTTCGTCATTTCGAGGGGGACGTACAATGACGTTAAAATGAGCCCCCCCACCCTTCCCCCTGGGCGGTGAGGGGGGTCAAGTTTGAAATCTTAAATAAGAACCCCTATTTTTTATTGCATATTCGGAATCTTTGGCTAAAAACACATACAATTTGTCTGAAACATTTCTCTCGATTCATGATAGATGGCGCTGTAATCGACGAAATTCAATTTCTTCGATTTCTCTTACTGAGAACCCATGCTTACGATTCTGCAATAAATTAACAATAAAAATACCACGTTTTCATTGTTACAAGTGTTTATGTATTTTTTTAACATTTGTACTCTGATAAAATTTTGGTAAAATGGCAAATTATACGCCTACAGAAGTAGTCGATATGCAGTTTCTTGAGAAGTAATTAATGAGTAATAAAAAATAATGAGAAGTTTGTTTTAAGACTAATTTCGAGTATTAACAATGAAAACGTGGTATTTTTATTGTTAATTTATTGCAGAATCGTAAGCATGGGTTCTCAGTAAGAGAAATCGAAGAAATTGAATTTCGTCGATTACAGCGCCGTCTATCATGAATCGAGAAAAATGTTTCAGACAAATTGTATGTGTTTTTAGCCAAAGATTCCGAATATGCAATAAAAAATAGGGGTTCCTATTTAAGATTTCAAACTTGCCCCCCCTCACCGCCCAGGGGGAAGGGTGGGGGAGCTCATTTTAACGTCATTGTACGTCCCCCTCGAAATGACGAAATTTTGATTCTTAACATTTTTTCGTAGTGTGCTTATTTTTCGAGTTATTTGGCTGCCTAAGTTAAAATGGGTCACCCTGTATACTCCACAAATCATCTTTGTACCTTCACCCATCTGTACTTTCGCCAACAAAGATGAGGTGTTGTTGCCAGACTTTACTTCAAGATTGATTAAGTACAGTGCTCGTCAAAATTATGGAACAAACTCATTTTCTCAGAAGGCAAATATTTGGCAACAAAATCCTAAAACAAGTCAATTTTTGTTTCACTTTTACCAAATTTTTATGCATTTTTGAAGGATTTTTGTTGCACCTTGTGCCATCCCCATCAACCCTCTAAATTTTTTGAATAGGGAAAATGGATCATGTGGTACTTTTTTGGCAAGGTCTTTGTATTTTCTTCACAGGCGTGCAGAAATTTTCAAGAAAATAATTTTTTTTGAAAAATTAGTTGAAAGAGGTTTTCAGTATGTGCACTTTGTCATGGCTCATTTACTTTCAGACGATGGTACCTGATGAACTTTGTCAAAGAATGAAAGTCGACCATTATAGTTTTGTTCATGCACAACTTTCAACTTTCAAGTTGTGCATGAACAAAACTGTAATGGTCGACTTTCATTCTTTGACAAAGTTCATCAGGTACCATCGTCTCAAACTAAATCAGCCATGATAAAGTGCACATACTGAAAACCTCTTTGAAGAAACTAATTTTTTAAAAAAAAAATTTTTCTTTGAAATTCCTGCACGCCTGTAAAAAACATACAAAGACCTTGTCAAAAAAGTACCACATGACCCACTTTCCCTATTCAAAAAATTAAGAGGGTTGATAGATATGACACAGGGTGCAAAAAAAATCGTTCAAAAATGCATAAAAAGATGGTAAAAGTGAAACAAAAATTGACCTGTTTCAGAGTTTTGTTGCCAAATATTTTTCTTCTTAGAAAATGAATTTGTTCCATAATTTTGACGTTGATAGTCTACATCTGTACGTCCGCTAACGAAGATAAGGCGTTGTTGCCAGACTTCACTTCAAGATTGATTAATATAAAATAATGGAAAAAATTAAGGGATCAAAAAAAAATTCCAAACTTTTGTGCAGTTTTCAAGAGGCCGTAACTTCGGGAGAAATGGTCGTACAGGAAATCAAAGAAAAGAGAAATTGTAGCTCCAAGTGTCTAGTTTTCGGATTCGAACTTCAAAATTCTGTACCCTCCGCGGTTTTTGAGTAATCGTAGAAAAATCAGCAGTAAAAAAATTTTCAAAATTTTCTTAGTGTTTGTTTTTGGTCTATGGACTTAAACAATTTTTTTTTAGCTTGACCACTATAAGGATCGGATACCTTGTTCATTTAGCTTTAATTTGCTTTTTTATACACCCTGGTACGCCCACTTCTCGCCGAGATATCGGTCTTCAAATGGAAAAGGATCCTTTTGTCTTTGATTATCGATATCTCAGCAACCAATGATCCCACAGAAATTTGAAGGTGGGTTTCGAGAATTTAAATAAATTCTCCTTGACGACTAGCCATAGCTTTTCCGAAAAAAAATTTTTTCTCTTTGTCACATGAATTTGAAAATGCAACAAAAAAAGGGCTTCTGGTGGGTTTTTGGAAAATCAAGCGCTGGATCGAAAATATTGAGGAAACCACTAATGTCAAGTGTGCCTTTTACAGTTCAATATGTCCACAGAAACCCTACGGAAAACCAAATTAATCCAGCCAGCCGTTTTCTTGTTTCACTCCATCGAAATCTTGAAAAAATTAAAGGATCACGTTTTTTGCTCTGAAAAGCTTATAATTTTTAAAAATGAGAAAAAAATTTGATTTTCCGAGCTTTTCCCACATTTTTGTTACACAATTTTTTTTCGGAAAAGCAATGGCCAGTCGTTAGGGAGAATTCATTCAAATTCTTGAAACCCACCTTTAAATTTCTGTGCGATCATTGGTTGCTGAGATATCGATAATCAAAGACAAAAGGATCCTTTTCCATTTGAAGACCGATATCTCGGCGAGAAGTGGGCATATCAGGGTGTATAAAAAAGCAAATTCAAGCTAAATGAACAAGGTATCCGATCCTTAAAGTGGTTAAGTTAAAAAAAAAATTTCCACGTCCGTAGACCAAAAAAAAAACTAAAAAAATTTTGAAAATTTTTTTGTTGCTGGTTTTTCTACGATTACTCAAAAACCACCGAGGGTAAAAAATTTTGAAGTTCGAATCCAAAAACTAGCACCTTGGAGCTACAATTTCCTTTTTTTTTGATTTCCTGTACGACCATTTCTCTCGAAGTTACGGCCTGTTGAAAACTGCACAAAAATTTGGAATTTTTTTTTGATCCCTTAATTTTTTCCATTAGTGTATAATCTGAAGGTATAGAGGTTGAATGGTTGTCTATTTTTTTCAATTCTTTCATTGAATATTGTATATTCTTCAAATAAATTGACACTTATCGTTTTGGTCAGGCTAAAAGACGAATTGTGAACTATACACGAGCAGTTAGTGATTGTTTTTATCATGGAAAAAGTGATCTGGAGATGGATCACTTCAAGAACTTCGACTGCAGATTTTTAGTACATGAGAGCATGCTGCATACACTGAAAATTATTTATTTTATTATTATTTTATGTCAATGGACCAATGATCATATCAAAGATCCTTTTTTACAAATTTAAAGAAGAATAACAGCATAATAATACAAAGATAATAATATAAAACGAAACACAGTTTCATGTGAATATAAAAGATACAAAAATATACAAACTGAGAATCAGCAAAATAGATTTCCATTAGAAATAACGATTAACAATCGGCTTCAGCTTTTTATGAAATATTCTTAAATTATTAGTATGCAGCACAGCTGTATACTCCATTCACTTTTATAAAGTAGCCCAGTTGGCCATGACTTATTTCACCGTGTATATTTTGAAAATGTTAGGTTATAGTCATTTTCCTGTCAGATAACTACACAACGTTGTCCTCTCTACGAAGAGGTTGTAGTAATTACTTATTTTTCAAAATGTGAATCTACATTGGGAAAGTAATGAATTTGAGAAAACATCATGTGAATTCAATAATTCCAAAGACCTAGCGAATGTTGAAGAAACATTTTTCTCTGTTAATATTTCACGTATATAAATATGGTTGGAAGATTCAGTTATGCTTTTTTCTTGTGCGGAAATCAAGTGTTTTGGAATTTTACTGAAAAATGATGGATAGAGCAGTCCGTTATTTTGCGATAGTTCATTCGAAAAAAATAAAAGTACTCGAATAACCCGGCAGTAAAACTTCTAAACGAATGGACGGACCTATGGAATTCCCTACTTTTCTGAATTCTCAAGAAATAAGCCAGAAGTCATTTAAATACCTTGTTGCACAACTTGAAATATTCCAGTAAGAAAATGTAGTAGTACTATGAAACCTGTGTCACAATTAACCTCAAAAGAACTAACAGTTCTTGGGAATCTAGGTGAATGATACATACACTAGATTGGATCAATATATTTCTAAATTGGGATACATACAGCTTAGCTTCAGTCTATTATCATTGGTTATAATGACAAGATATCTGGATAAATTCTCCATGTAAACTACCTATCATTCAGTATTCCTAAAATATTAGAAAAAATATCATTGAATGAGATATTGTATAATTCATGTTATTTTCGTGCATAAAATTTCAATGTTCGCCAACATAGGATATACCAAGTTCATTTTCAATGTACTACTTCCTATCGAAACAATTCCACGAAATATATAACTTTTGAAATTATTCGTTAAGGAATTTGTTCAATTCAAACATGACTACCTACTTAAGGCTCAATACAAAACAATCAAAGCGAAATGTTAATTTATTAGTTTATTATGGCTGAAGCTGAATTGTTATTTGTAATTGAAAGAGAGTAGAAATTGGCAACCTCGCGTCGAATTAATTTGACATTGTCGATATTTCAGGAGCGCCAACCTGCCTTGGTTTTAGTTACAAAAACATGATAGACCTAAATCATGGCCAACTGGGCTACTTTATAAAAGTGAATGGAGTATAGGTACAACAATTTTGCTCCACTTTCTCCTTTACCTAAAAATGGCTGAGCTATAAATATCATTTCTATGAGTTCCACGCTCAACAAGCTATCTAAGCTCATAAGGGACCGCCCTCTTAGCCAAAAGTTCAAGAAGACCATTGCAACTTACAAAAACCATAAGTATCTAACCAATATCTTTGCAATTGGAGAATTTATGGTTTTACCAGCATCTAAAACTACTATTCCAACAATTCAATTGATTTTTGTTAAAATAAATAAATAAGCAGAAATTGGAAACTATCTCATTCTCCAGAAACTATAACTGTATGAAGATCCAAATTTCTGAAGTTCTTCCTCCATGTATCTCGACATTTTATTCATAGATTACCCGAACCCAGAAGATTTCAATTGGGATACGTATCTAAAAGAAACCAACTCTTTACCGGCTCCAGTTAGGGCTTTCAAACAGAAAGCTGCTTCTGGTTTCAAGAAAGGAATGAAATTCGAATGTGTGGACAAGAGAATTCCTCAATTGATCAGGGTGGCTACGGTTGCGGATGTGAGAGGACATCAAATCAGAGTGCAATTCGACGGATGGCTTGATAAGTACGGCTATTGGATAGAAGATGATTCTCCCGATATTCATCCTGCTACGTGGTGTCAAAAAACTGGACATCCGCTGGACCCTCCTCTGAGTAAGTCTATTTTGTTTGCGTTGCTAAAATTTCATTTATTCCTGAAATGATCGACCGAGTTCTGTTTTGAAGGGATAATTTTGCGTTCCTTATTCTTATATTTCGATTATTTCAAGAGTTGAATCGTTTGTATACTTGATCTTCGTTTGTCTTTCAACTGATTCTGATTTTTTATTTCCTGTTTTGTGAATTTCTTTTATTATTTTCATTTACCACGCCAATCCTCCTCTGATCACATACAAGTATCTCTACTTTTTCAACTTTTAACTGGTAGTATTGATTATATCAATGATATTAATCCCAGAAGACACACTTATTTTTGCTTTAGGTCGATTATTTTATTGTTCTTTTTTTTTAATGATAGCTTCCGAGTAAAAATAATAACACTTCTATTCTATTATTATTTAAAAGAATGAGTTATAAATTCTTTAATTTATATTTTTTAGGAATGAATAAATTTTTGGTTAAAGACATTTCAATCCTATAAATTATATTAAAAATATTGAATCATAAATATTCAATTTGAAACTTATTCCCTAGATTAGTTATTATACCACTCTGAACATAATAATTCTCATCGGACAAAATTCGAATATTCCATAAACTTTTGATCCCAATAAAGGATACAGATATTTATAGTATATAATTATATTATTATTATAAGAAAATAAATTATTAATTTTTTAATTTTAAAGATTAAAAGTTAATGTAAATATTAATTTTGAAATTCAAATTTACTACATTTTTATCAACTCAAGGTTTCGATCCTATAAATTATTATAATTTATATATTAAATTAAAAATCTTCAGTTCGCAACTTATCCCCTAACTCATCGAATGGGGGGTTTTCCTTTAAACGAAAATGCAGTAATTTTCATGAAAAACCTTCAGAACATATAATTTCAATATTATATTTTAAAAAAAATGTTTGATCACCTAAAACTGAAAAATAAAAATGGGGATTTGCATTTAAAGGGATTTGTCTTGAGTGCACGATATGGCAACGTCGAATTCAGCTTTCTCGGAAAGAAAAGGACGTCAAACGTGTTACTTTGCTTAGGAAAACAGAGATAGCTCGACCAAGGAATAGAAAAAGAAGAGCGCAGACTGTCATACTGTCATATCACTGACAAATCGCAAACGGAAATTGTTTGGTTATATTGACAAAGAACACGTGTGTACCACAGAATAGGAATAAATATTTCATTATTCTATAGCAGAAAAAGCTATTCAACTAAACAACGTTGTCACTTCGTGCATGCCTGGCAAATCCCAAACCCCAATTTTGAAACTTGATTTTGAATACTTTCTGAAGGTAATTTGGGAAAATGATGAATTAAACCCATAATCATTATGTTCAAATTTGCATTTGCAGTAATAACCCAAATTCAGGAAAAACCCCCATACACCATGCTAGTTCTCTTTTGACCAAATATAAGTATCCCATATTAAAAAATTTTACCATTTCAGTTGATTATTTCAATTACTTGTGAAATATTGTTTATACTTCAAAGAGAAAAATGTCTCTCTAATAAAATATTCATTTAGTATGTGTTTACTGAAAAACATATCCTTTTTCTTCCAAACAGCACCTGATGACTTCTACGAGTTTCTTGAATGCTCTACAATCGGCTGTAAAGGAATAGGACATGTATTGGGGCCAAAATACAGAACACATTCAACGGCAGATGACTGTCCACTTTCAGAACAGAATTTATTCAAGGAAAAAAAATTACCTGATAGATTGTTGAGTCCAGGTAGATCCGTCAAAGCTGTGGTACCAATCTCTAGGGAACCAAAGGAGAAAGTGTAAGCAGATTTATCCATTTTATATTATTTTCCATTGTCATATCACGTTCTTTTTTATTTCAGTATGAGATTTTTGATGTTTCAGTTGTTGTATACTCCATTCACTTTTATAAACTATCCCAGTTGGCCATGACATTCTGACACACACACCGTGTATATTTTGAAAATGTTAGGTTATAGTCATTTTCCTGTCAGATAACTAAGCAACATTGTCCTCTCTACAAAGAGGTCGTAGTAATTACGTATTTTTCAAAATGTGAATTCACTTTGGGAAGATAATGAATTCGAGAAAATATTATGTGAATTCAATGATTCTAAAGACCTGCCGAATGTTGAAAAAACTTTCTTCTCTGTTAATACTGGAAATATTTTACGTTTATAAACATGGTTGGAAGATTCAGTTATGCTTTTTTCTTGTACGGAAATCAAGAATCAAGTGTTGAAATTTTACTGAAAAATAATGGATAGAGTAGTCTGTTACTTTGTCATAGTTCATCCGAAAAAAAAAAAGAAAAGTACTCAAATAACGCTGCAGTAAAACTTCTTAACAAAGAGGCAAACTTATGGAATTCCCTACTTTTCGAAATTCTCAAGAAATAATTCTACAGAAGACAGTTAAATACATTGTTATACAACTGTAGCGCAACTCTTGTCTCAATCAAATTAAAAAAAAAAATTTTCAAAAAAAAATAATTGAAAAATGCCAAATTTTATTCAAATGAAGAGTTCACCTAATTTACCTCGGTCAGCTGTCAGTGAAGACGGCGTGGGTTCACTATGTTCTCAATAAGGGCGCCAACGTATTTGATTGAGTGACTCTCCAAAAAAAAAAATTCACATCGGCTAAACACGCAAATACCGAAGAGAAAAACAAATTCAAAAAAGTATGTTGATAAACAAATCAAGGTTGAAATGAGTTAATGATTAAAAAAAAATATACACATATATATTTTAGTTTCCCTATATTCATAAAACCAGATCAGCTATAAGAATTCTAAATCTGCCTAGGAATAAAGCTGGAGAATATCATAAAACAATGAAATTTACGTGGGTTACCTCACTTGATCAAGATCGGTTCACAGTTTATATAAAACCAAACATATGGTCTGAATGTATATGATCCAATACCAAAGCATATATTTTAATCAACAGATTTTTATTTAAAAAAAAAGAAATATATCGGAATTTACCCGAGCTAACATAAATTCCACATAAATTATATCATTGAACATTACCAGAGTAAAAGAAAATATCCACTAATTAATATTGAAGTGAAATAATGAAGAAAAAAAAAATGTGAAATGTGATAATCAAAATTTCGAATATAAGCCAAAAAAAATATGCTAAATAGTTATTAAAATTCAAGAAAATCGGCGAAAATAGTTCACAAAAAAAATATTAACTGGATTATGTTTTAGAATTTTGAAATATGAACAAAATTATTATTTTAGATGTCGATAAAATACCATTGAAATCTTGACATTAACAAATGAATCAATGGCGAATGCACATTAAAGGTTCTAAATTTGAATCATAAAGATAATTCACTGGTTAAAGTTCACTTTTGTCCCGTTATTTCCTTGATTTAAATCAGCATCCACAAAACAGAAAATTGGCCTTCTACATACCAAATGAACGATGGCTGAAAATTATGTCCAAAATAATTCCACCTATGTTCAAAGCTATCTCCAAATTCAGGAAAAAAAAGGGATGTAAGCCGAGGAACTGTAGCATTCAATTTTCCCAGATGTTGTGGGCCGTTTTCCTATAAATCTCAGTCATCAGCCAGAATTCAGTATCGTCTTATACTAGACCTTATTTGGAGATGGAAAACCAATTAGATAAGGAAAAAAAAAAGGCCCTAGAATAACAGAAATGCCTCACATTAATATTTATGTGCTATTAAAAGAACGAACTCATGATTCAAAAAGAACACAACTCACTTTGATATTAGGCGGCCTCAAAAGAAACAGGAAAACTCCTGGTTTGTACTCGAATAATCCCCTATTAGGGTAAATATATTGCTTCGTCAATTCACCAAAACATGCAATACATTTGAAGAAATAAGAACAATATCTTGATCCCAAAATAACTTGGATTTTCACTAAGAAAATATCTCGGATATATCGCATCAAATTCCCCAAGTACATAAAATAGTCCAGTTCCTCGAAAGAGATTGAAATTATCGGGCCATATATGGTACCAAAAAAACGCATAAACAACTCGCGAATTTGAATGCATCGGAATCCGTATAAAGACAACCCAAATAACCTAGCATATACAGCTGTCCCTGAATTGAACGCTACACAACTTGAAATACTCCAGTATGAAAATGCAGTAGTATTACAAAACCTGTGTCACCTTAAAAGAACTAACTCAGTTTACAAAGTTCTTGGGAATCTACGTGTACGATGCATTGGGTTTTCACTCACATACAACGAAAATGTTGGATAGCTGGTGATTAATTATTGATTCCAAATTATCAGGGTTACTATCAGAAAAAGCAGATTTCAATTCTACATAGCATTTCCTGATACTTTGTCTCTGCTTCTTCAAAACTACCATTGGCATTTTTAGTTTCCAAGCGTGATCATTATGTTGAGATTGAGAGTAGAAATTCGCATTGGCATTTGGCAACGTCTCTGAGAATTATTTTGACATTGTCGATATTTCACGAGTGCCAACCTGCGTCAGTTTTAAGCAAAAAAACTTGATAGACTAAATCATGGCCAACCGGGATAGTTTATGAAAGTGAAAGGAGTATACTCATGATACTTAGGTTCTTCTCTTCTCTTGAAGAAATTCATTTCCTTTTCATTTTTCATCACACTATTAACAACATGTCAGTTTATAAATCAATAATTTTTATTCAGTGTGTTGTCTTTTTGTTTTTTTTAGCCATAAAAAGTAGTGAGGTACTCTTATTTTTGTATATTTTTTTTCTTACGTGTTAATTGTTGTTTTCGTTTTTATAGCTCTCAATTACACCGAGTTTCATGATTTTGCCATACGCTATCAAAACCTATTTTCTGATTTAAATTCTCACAATCCTAATAATAAGTTACAATTGTTAATCGAATAATTATTTTTTTTACAGTAAACCTAGACTTGGTAGACCTCCAAAACGTTCTTATTCTGAAATAAAACGGGATCCAAGCGAAGATTACGAAGAACGGCATCATACAAAGAACATGAAGAAGGACATTGTAGATAATTCCACAGAAAATAGAATCATGAATTATATTCATGATATGACCGTTCACAATGCAGAAAAAGAATCACATGCACTTCATTCAAGATTCCTATCAACTTATACGAATACGGATACTGATCCGAAAACTTGGTCCATATCAGAGGTAATTGAATAAATTTAACGTTCTGCATGTTCGGTTCGAAAAGATTTTTTCTAATCAATTTTTTTTGCGCGCATGTTCTATCGTTGTGCCCAAATAACTGTTATTCTCGAATGTTTTCCCAGAATGGTACCGAACGACTAGGTTTGATTGACTGACGAAAAATTCCATGTCAAAATCAACTCTGTCCGGCCAAGATAGCTTAGAACCAAAAATGTTAGCGACTCGAAACTTTTTGGGTTAGTGACGTATCAAAATGCGCCAGTTATGTTTGTTAATGGGGTTTTTTCCTGAATTTTGGTTATTACTGCCAATGCAAATTTGAACATAATTATTATGGGTTTGATTCATCATTTTCCCAAATTACCTTCAGAAAGTATTCAAAATCAGATTTCAAAATTGGGGTTTGGAATTTGCCAGGCATGCACGAAGTGACAATGGTGTTTAGTAGAATAGCTTTTTCTGCTATAGAATAATGAAATATTTATTCCTATTCTGTGGTACACACGTGTTCTTTGTCAATATAACCAAACAATTTCCTTTTTCGATTTGTCAGTAATATGACAGTCTGTGCTCTTCTTTTTCCATTCCTTGGTCGTTGTCTTCTACTCTAACCAGATCGAAGCAATGAACTCTATATTATATACCTGGAAGGGACCCGTTTAGAGCGACAAGTGAAGCCAATTCGTTGCTTATGCAACCCGCGAAGTGGACGGGTATCTATCTCTTTCTTCCACATTGCAGTAAAGGGAACTCTGTCGCATTTATTCTAAATATTTTTAATTTTTCGTGTCAAATTAGGAGAACCTGAATTTTTTTCTGACTAATTCGTGAATAAGGCAGGATTGAAGAAGATCGCACATGTTCAAGTGAAATTTCAACTTAGTGTGCGGTTTTTCTGGGAAACAGCGCGTTATCATCCTCCGTAAATTTGCGTTTTTTTGCTGAAAATGGTTCCAAGCGACCAGGTTGGACTCACTGATGAAGAGTTCAATGTCAAATTGAATTCTATTTAGCCGCCCGTTGTCACGATAACTTACTACCGAGAAAAGCTATAGCGACATAAAAAATTCAAAATAAGTTCGTTAATGGGCAAAATTTACCTTACAATTTCGAAGTTATATTCATTTCAAATATATTATTTTATTTCCTCTATATCTCAAGAAGTACTGATGCGATCAGATTGAAACTTGCTAAATGATTGCATGAAGAATCGTTAAAAAAATATTTTTTTCGGAAACTATCGATGAGATTTCGATGCAACTTGGCGCAGACCTTGAAGTCGAATCTGAACAGCAATGTTCGAAATTTCAGCTAGATTCGACACAAATTTCCAAAAATATCGGAAAAAAGTATGTCAAATTTCGCATTGGCAATGAATTTTAACCAGCGCTTAAATTTTCCTGACTTCAAGTCAGTGCTTTTCGAGAAGTATTTTCCTATGTTCCTATTAATTAAATTTATTGTAATAATGATAAAACTATCGTCAATCGTCAATGCATAGCTCACACCAACATAATTCTTCACTTTTTGAACCATACTCGGTGAAGGCAGAGAAAGTAATGGCATATCAGAGAAAAATAGGTATTCATTTTCAAAAATATTGCACTTTTTAAACGATATAATACCCAAATTACCGGAATTTCCAAGTAAAACCAAATTTGAGCCGTTCGACACCATTTACTTCAATGGGTGTGACAGGGCGAGGTTACCGTAATTAGCGCTATCTTTGTTTTGTTGCCCCTTGTTACGCTTTAAGCTTAGTTGAAGAAGGGTCGGGTCCTTTCCAGGTAGTAATATAGAGTTCTATGGTTCTTTGTCAATATAACCAAACAATTTCCTTTTTCGATTTGTCAGTAATATGACAGTCTGTGCTCTTCTTTTTCTATTCCTTGGTTGTTGTCTTCTACTCTAACCAGATCGAAGTATGGCTATCTCTGTTTTCCTAAGCAAAGTAACACATTTGACGTCCTTTTCTTTCCGAGAAAGCTGAATTCGACGTTGCCACATCGTGCACTCATTACAAATCCCTTTAAATGCAAATCCCCATTTTTATTTTTCAGTTTTAGGTGATTAAACATTTTTTTAAAAATATAATATTGAAATTATATGTTTGAAATGTGATATTCCTAAGGTTTTTCATGAAAATTACTGCATTTTCGTTTAAAGGAAAAACCCCCACTGGCAAAATCGCCCTAACGGTTTTGGAGTTCTACTCATTTGAATTTTTGAAGTTAGTTCCTCAATATCTCAAGAACTACTTATGCGATCGGATTGAAACTTGGTAGTTAGTTGTAGAATATCGATGCGCAAATGTGTGAAAAATTTTGTTGGGATCGTAAAGTTAGTAATAAAAAATTCATTGAAATTTAGAGCAGAACTTGAAATCAGTAAAACACAACAAATTTGAGTTTCATCCAACTTTAATTTTCACGCGCTTGTTCTGGGGAACAGCGCGTTATCATTTCGTCACGATGTCTGTAATTTTCGAATTTTGAGTCGAAATTGGTATCAAACGACTAGGTTGGACTCACTGATGAAGAGTCCGTGGTCAAAATTGATTCTGTCCGTCCGGCCGTGTGTGCGATAACTTTCGAAAAACAGGAACTAGAATCTTGAAATTCTCATTTGAAATTTTGATTTTTCAATAACTCGAAAAATATTTATCTGATCGAAATGAAACTTGGTTGGAATAAGAGCAGTGTCAATACGAAGGAGTATCCATTGAATAATTCGAAAAAAAATTAATTTTTTTTATTAAATTTTAATATTTCATTGAAATTTCACTGAAATTTCCAAGTCACCATTTCGCCATGTGAACAAGCGCGTAAAAGCTGCTGACTTCACGTCAGTGCTTTTCTAGATTTTTACATATACAGGTGTATCTGAATAACACTGAAAAAATTTAAGGGGTGATGAAAATAAAGGTTGGTACTTGGCATAACATTTTTTGAAGGACCTCCCTCCAGAAAAGTTAGACCTCTCTGAAGGTTAAAAACATTTTCCCTGTATATTAAGCTTAAAACACGAAACTTGGTAAATATTATTTGTCAATTAAAGTACACATTTTGGAATTTTTCCAACCATGAAGTATGCTTAGAAAGGGCTGATGATCTGCTAAACCGCATTGTAGCAGGGAGTGAAACGATAAGAAATTCAGCAGGCATATTTCATCGCATATATACGCATTCCATTGAGGAGAAGAGTGAATGCTTGTATTGAAGTTGAAGGCGGTCATTTTCAACATTTATTATAATTGTATTGTGAATATTCGATAGGGTTTTGTTCATTGTTCGCTATTGTTTTAGTTGTAAAAGTCTTACCCTATTAGAATGATAATTTGGTTGGCTGTTGTTCAACAAAATGCTCTTTAATATGAGTTGTGTTTTCCTCATAAATGCTTGAGTATTCGAGAAAACTTGTAGAGATAAAAAAGTAAGTGAATGAATTGGGCTTTTGAGACATGTTTTTTTAAAAGGAAAATTTCAATCCAAAAAAAGTAAGAAAAGATATCTTAGGGGTTGACTATTTCAGCCCCTTCACAGTATACTTCAGGGTTGAAAAAATTCCAATATGTGTAGTTTTATAGCCAAATAATATTTACCAAGTTTCGTGTCTTCAGCTTAACATACAGGGAAAATAAAAAGAGAAACAATTTTTTTCGTTTATCTTCGCAGGGGTGTAACTTTTCCCAGGGGAGGTTTTTCAAAAAATTTTATACCGAATACATACCTTAATTTTCATCATAGAATTACCCCTTCAATATGTTCGGTGTTATTCAGATACACCCTGTATAGAGATTAAAAATATGAAATTTCTTGTTTTTTTCTCAGGTATCGTTGTTATTTGCGGAATAACTCAAAAAATACTGATCCGATCATGATGTAACTCAGTAAATTATTGGCAATTGCTGATGCTTTATGCGAACTTTCGTCGTGATCGTGTCTTAGAACAATTGATGATTTTAGAAGAGAACTCAAGTGCATTCAGCAGCTTTTGCGCGAGAAATTTTGAATTTTTTTTAAAATTTTTGTAATGACACGATCAACACGAATTTTCTCACAAAATTGTGCACCAGAATTTGCCGACTAGTTACCTAGTTTTAACATGATCGCAATCTGATGAATAGATTCCGAAAAAAAAATTAAATAAAAAACTTGAGAATTTTTCTTCGAATTTACTAACCATGCGATTCCAACAAAATTTGGCAAGTAGTTGTGGTTCAGAATTCTACAACGAATCACCAAGTTTCAATCCAAGCGTATATGTATTTTCTGAGATATTGAGGTAATAACGTCAAATCTTGAAATGAACATAACTCCAAAACTGTTCAGCCGATTTGGCCAATTAACGACCTCAACCGGCATATTCTGATGCGCAACTTATCTTGAACCATTCAAGTCGGTGGCTACCTTCGTTTTTTTCACGAATTTGAACATGCGCGCAAAAGCTGCCGACTCCGCATCAGTGAATTTCTAGATCTTTTTTTTAAATGCGATTTTGATTGAAAAAAATTTCTCTTTCAGGTTGCAAATTTTATACAGTCGTTACCGACAGGAAGCGACTACTCTGATATTTTCAGAAAACATTTGGTTGATGGAGAATCTCTCTTACTGATCACGCAAAATGATATTATTGATGTTTTGAAAATAAAACTTGGACCTGCGATCAAATTGTATAATAGTATTGTATTATTACGAAAAAAGGCTCATCAAATCTTCAATGGAGAGTAATGAAGAAATAAGTGATCGGACGAATTGTGTATATAGCTGTATAATGAACGGAAGCGATATTTATTATGTTTTAATTATCATTTGTTCTAAAAATAAATTTTTTTATTGTTTCCAATGTGTGTATCATTATTCTTTTACTGGATAAATTATTTCAATTGGTCTCAGGAGGCATGGATTATTGCGTATACAAGGTGTTCCTAAATAAGAGGTACAGAGGAAGAGGGAAGATTCCTTGCGTAATTTTACCGTAAAAGACGTTCTTTGGGGATACAGTTGTTGAATTTTTAATTTTTTTCTAGTCTGCATTTCACAGGAAATTGACCTGAAATTTGGCATAGATATTACATTTTAGAGTTCGCACAATGTGGCTTGCCAATTTCAATAGACGACTTCGACCCAAGTTGCCAACCCACAATTTACTTAGCAAGTTTACTTTCACTGGGGAACGGGAATTTCAGGACAAATTCGACATGATAAGGTTCGCATTATTCATAAATAACCGTAAAACATGCCTCGGCTCTTCAAACCAGATAATTCCTTCCAAATATAGGTTTTTGTTAAGATCGTCCCCGATTGGCTGAAATTTAAGTTGGGATTCCTGATTTCATGCAAACAGTGTCAATTTTCATAGGATACGTTCCGAAAATCAACTCTGTTGTTTCGGTTGCCGATTTTCCGCTCCGTAAATATGAAATATTCGGATGGTTCCTGGAACAAGCGCGTGAAAAAGGTTATTTACGGAATCTGGTTTTATGAAAATGCGGTCGATTTACTGTCACCAGAACGATTTTCTATGGTAAATATCCATAGCATAGAACAATCTATGTTTACTTTAGGTTTGTTTTGGTTCCGAGTTCAGATCTGTTCGGGACGGTTCTAGCATAGACCAGCAAGACAAATCACTTCATTCCTTGCTGGAATCGAGTCTTTCTGACCTTGAGAAAAATAACGGACATAACCACACTTATTTCTTCCGCTTAAAAAAACAGCTCTTCTTTCGAATATCTTATCTTATACAAAAACAATAAACTATGGTCTATGTCTACGGTATCGATCATAAAAGCTCTCGATTTTGTGTCTGAAAAATAGCTTACTACAACCATTGTATAAAGACCTCTTTATACAATGCTAGAACCGTCCCGTACAGTTCTGAACTCGGAACCAAAACAAACCTAAAGTAAACATAGATTGTTCTATGCTATGGATATTTACCATAGAAAATCGTTCTGGTGACAGTAAATCGACTGCATTTTCATCAACCAGATTCCGTAAATAACCTTTTTCACGCGCTTGTTCCAGGAACCATCCGAATATTTCATATTTACGGAGCGGAAAATCGGCAACCGAAACAACAGAGTTGATTTTCGGAACGTATCCTATGAAAATTGACACTGTTTGCATGAAATCAAGAATCCCAACTTAAATTTCAGCCAATCGGGGACGATCTTAACAAAAACCTATATTTGGAAGGAATTATCTGGTTTGAAGAGCCGAGGCATGTTTTACGGTTATTTATGAATAATGCGAACCTTATCATGTCGAATTTGTCCTGAAATTCCCGTTCCCCAGTGAAAGTAAACTTGCTAAGTAAATTGTGGGTTGGCAACTTGGGCCGAAGTCGTCTATTGAAAATCTACAGGGGGGTATTTTTTCCGGAACACTGACCTGTTATCTTGCAGAACTTTTTTTGGTGAGCCACTGTTAGTTGGAAAATTTTTTAAAAGAAGCTCTGTTACACGAAACTTTATGGCCCCTTGAAATTTTGTAGTATCTAATTCAGATTTCGAGAAAAAAATTCGATTCCTCGAAATCCTCAGAAATAATAATATTCAGTAGCAGAAAAAGCCAAAGCTGCAGTACGAAGAATAGTAGGGTCGGCACCCCATGAAGAACCAGTAAGTTTATGAAGAATATTATTCCTAGAGTTCATACTTCATGCGTGAATTTTCCAAATGGACCTTGAAATTTA
The DNA here is from genome assembly GCA_958510865.1 of Myrrha octodecimguttata. Classification (NCBI taxonomy): domain Eukaryota; kingdom Metazoa; phylum Arthropoda; class Insecta; order Coleoptera; family Coccinellidae; genus Myrrha; species Myrrha octodecimguttata. The sequence goes on from OY294060.1 coordinate 67,993,887, forward strand.
AAGAAGAATCTAATATTATTCAAAGATATTCAGGAGTGAAATTATGTTTCAGAACGGCATTATTGAAGTAACTTCCAGAGTTTTGAACTTCTGTTGGTTATTCAAATGAAAACAAGAAACTTGTTTTAAACGCCACTTAAAATAATTATTCTAAATCTTCATCTAGAGTGTTTTCAATAATTTGAAAATCAGAATGAGGAAAAGCAAGAGCAATATCATCTGCATCTATATGAATTTCTCTGGGCGTAAAATAAGACTACAATGTTCGAGCAAGATTTCGTTAGGCGCACGACTGTATTAAGTAAATAAAATTTCAAAAAGCACTGCCGTGAAGGCAGCAACTTTTGCGCGCATGTTCAATGTAGATGACCGCTTCAGCAACGAATTTGAACATGCACGCAAAAGCTGCTGCCTTCACGGCAGTGCTTTTTGAAATTTTCTACTGATAAATTACTAGATTTCAATTCGATCATATCTGTATTTTTGGACATATTGTAAAAATAAAATTTTGAATGGGTATATCTACGGAATCATTGGGCGGATTTTACCCATTCACGAATTCGACCTTCGTAATTAAGCCCCAAACCTACTCTACAAATATCGAGTTTCTAAGTCGTTTCTTCCGGAAGTTATTGTGTTTACGGTCAGCCTGACGGCCGACTGCGTAAACACAATAACTTCCGAAAGAAACAACTTAGAAACTCGATATTTGTAGAGAAGGTTTGGACCTTAATTACGAAGGCCGAATTCGTGAATGGATAAAATCCACCCAATGATTCCGTAGATATACCCAATCAAAATTTTATTTTTCCAATATTTCCAAAAATACAGATCAGATCGAATTGAAATCCAGTACTTCATCGAAAATAACAGTTCGAAGTTTCATACAGAATTTAATGAGGATGATATGATGAGAAAATCATAGAAATTTTTTTTTTCAAATTGTTCTAATAACACGATTATCACGAAATTTTGCATAAAGTTGTCTTTCAGCATCTTAAAACTAGCTGTGAAGTTTAATCAGGACTGAATCAGTATTTCTCGAGTAATACCGAAAAAATCAATACAGATTTTTCTGTATAACCTTTACATAATATCTTTCGATATTGATTTGATATCTTACGATATACTTTTATGTCTTCGACGTACTACGTCTTCAATGACAAAATTATTATATCAACTGGCATATAATGATCAAAGTAAAAAACTTGAGAAAAGTGTGGTTGTATTTCATTTTTTCACACTTTTCTCAAGTTTTTTACTTTGATCATTATATGCCAGTTGATATAATAATTTTGTCATTGAAGACGTAGTACGTCGAAGACATAAAAGTATATCGTAAGATATCAAATCAATATCGAAAGATATTATGTAAAGGTTACACAGAAAAATCTGTATTTAATTGTTCGATCTGGATCTGGACCAAAATAATGAAGCTGGGTGATGTCGAATTTTTTTACGTGCAGTTCGATCCTTTATCTATGAATTAAAACAGATTTCATCGTCCTACTCTTATCGAGTCGGTAATAATGATTTTTTGAAAAAAGGTCCAAAATTTTGGAACTTCAAGGACCTCTCACGTCCAGGACGATTTTTTTTAAAAATATCTGACCTAATATTCTTGTTTTACGCCCTCGAATTAGTAAGTGTGCCAAATTTCACGGCGATAGGAGTCGGAAAATTATTTTTCGAAAATCGAGATTTTCTTAAGGGTAACCCCTTAAAATTTTACCAAAAATCGAAAGTTCTCCGATCGACCTGAAATTTGAAACATATACTAATTCGAGGGCGTAGATAAAGAAAATCCAATCAGAAAATTAGTGGAGAGTCTGGTTCGTTTTTTATGGCCAGAAGAAAATCGAAAACATTGGACCTTTTTTAAAAAAATCATAATTTTTCAACTAGAGGACCTTCGTCTATAAAATAATTGGCTACGTACTCACAAAGGACCCAGATATAACCAAAAAAATTCGATATTGTCCAGCCTTACGCGTTTGATCTGTACGACGACCCAAAGTTGACCCAAATTTCGAAAATTTCTCACCAAATCCGGAATATTTTCCAAACCGAATCAGTTACGCAAAATCTAATTACAGATTCGTAATCTACGTGTTCGAATCCATAATATATGATGTGCATATTGTCATAGCTTCAAAAATAAAATTTCGCACGGAATCGCTAAATCTTACCCCCACCCCTCTGCGCTTTGATGTTTATTCGCGGTTCTTTATGAAAAATTTTTTAAGTCCCAAATAAATTTTTTTTTTCGAAAATCGTCGACCTTGTTATCGTTTCCTATTAAATCGAGGTCGTAGATCACGAATATGTCATTAGAAATCGTCCAGTGACAACCGTTTAGAAATTATGGCGGAAATAGTGAAAAAATTTCGAAATTTTGGTCAACTTTGAGACGTCGTGCCGACCAAAATAATGAAGCTGGGTGATGTCGAATTTTTTTACGTGCAGTTCGATCCTTTATCTATGCAATAAAACAGATTTCATCGTCCTACTTTCATCGAGTCGGTAATAATGATTTTTTGAAAAAAGGTCCAAAATTTTGTAACTTCAAGGACCTCTCACGTCCAGGACGATTTTTTTAAAAAATATCTGACCTTATATTCTTGTTCTACGCCCTCGAATTAGTAAGTGTGCCAAATTTCACGGCGATAGGAGTCGGAAAATTATTTTTCGAAAATCGAGATTTTCTTAAGGGTAACCCCTTAAAATTTTACCAAAAATCGAAAGTTCTCCGATCGACCTGAAATTTGAAACATATACTAATTCGAGGGCGTAGATTAAGAAAATCCAATCAGAATGTTAGTGGAGAGTCTGGTTCGTTTTTTATGGCCCGAGGAAAATCGAAAAAATTGGACCTTTTTTAAAAAAATCATAATTTTTCAACCAGAAGACTTACGTCTATAAAATAAGTGGCTACGTACTCACAAAGGATCCAGATATAACCAAAAAAATTCGATATTGTCCAGCCTTACGCGTTTGATCTGTACGACGACCCAAAGTTGACCCAAATTTCGAAATTTTGGTCAACTTTGAGACGTCGTGCCGACCAAAATAATGAAGCTGGGTATTTTTGGAAATATTGGGAAAATAAAACGGCCGACTGCGTAAACACAATAACTCCGAAAGAAACAACTTAGAAACTCGATATCTGTAGAGTAGGTTTGGGGCTTAATTACGGAGGTCGAATTCGTGAATGGGTAAAATCCGCCAAATGATTTCCATTCAAAATTTAATTTTTCCAATATTTCCAAAAATACAGATCACATCAAATTGAAATCCAGTAATTTATCAAAAAAAATTTAGAAAAACACTGCCATGAAGGCAGGATCGTAAGAATAATGGTGATCTATGCACTATACAGTTACCCCCGAATTGAGATGATTAGATGGTCGCTTTGACTTTTGCTACCTCATGAATTCAATGTACAGCGAAAAATGCAATCGGCTGTCGTAAAATTTACGATGATTCGTATTTCAGGGTTAAACAAAAAATTCAAATATTTCACATAATTTGCGATCTTCTTCATCATATTATCCTAATGAAAGTACTGGATTTTGATTCTATCATTGAGTTTTCAAATATTCGATCCAAAAAACTCGACATTTGCAGAGTAGGTTTGCGGCCCAATAACGAAGGCCGAATTCGCTGTGTGAAATCCTCGCAACGATTACGTAGAAATACTCATTCAAATTCGAAATCTATTATCATTCTATATGTTTTTTCTGGGTTATCACTCCCGACAGAACTATTAAAAATCAAATAAAAAATAAAATTGTTTTAATGGAAAACGGCTAAAATAAGCTTTAATTGATACTTGAAAACTAGTAGTTGATTGAAAAACGATAGCTTGAAGAATCATACAGAATTTCATATGTAAAGAGGTGATCGCTTCGGCAACGAATTTGATCATATGTTAGAGCAAAAGCTGCCAACCTCACGTCAGTGCTTATCAAGAATTTTTACGCGCTTGTTCTGGGGAACAGCACTTTATCATTTCGTTACGATGTCTGTAATTTTCGAATTTTGAGCCGAAATTGGTCTCAAACGACTGGGGTGGACTCACTGATGAAGAATCCTTGGTCAAAATTGATTCTGTCCGTTCGGCCGGCCGTGTGTGCTGTAACTCTCGAAAGAAAAGACCTAGAGTCTTGAAATTTTCAGGTTGGGTTAAGATCCTGAATATCTCGGTTAAGTTCGTTAATGGGCGAAATCGGCTGAATGGTTTTTGTGCTACAGCCATTTGAAATTTTGATTTTTCAATAACTCGAAAAATATTTATCTGATCGAGATGAAACTTGGTTGGAATATGAACAGTTCAATATGAAGGATTATCTATGGAAAAATTCGAAAAATAATTTTTTTTTTAAATTTTTTATTTCATTGAAATTTTACTGAAATTTCCAAGTCACCATTTCGCAATGTGAACAAGCGCGTATAAAAGTTGCTGACTTCACGTCAGTGCTTTTCAAGAATTTTTAAGGATTCAATATAGCGTACGTGAATTAGAGCATCCGAAAGTTGTTGTGTTTGTTTTATTTAATGATTTGAAGCAATAGAAGAATCAGTTGAACACTTAATCCTAGCCGTAAAGTTTTTTAAACGTAACGAAGAAATGAAAATAGCCAAATATGAAAACTTTAACTTTTTCCCATAGTACTTACGATAGAGTTGAGCTTGATGTGAAATTTTAGGTGTTCAAGGGTGCAAAATACGGATATTAATTTATCGATATACCCTAGCATTTATATTTCCAAAACTTGAAATTTTTGGGTAAACCCGCAAGATTTCCCGTCGCCAAAATATTAAAAAGATATTTACATCATTGTACGCAGTGTGATTTTCTGAATAAAAAATGTGAAATCGAACATAGGCGGTCTCCCTTAATTTGGAAGATGTGGGCCCCCAAAGTTCCATAATGAGTCTTTTTCAGGTCCCTTTTTCCACCATAAAAACGATCTCTCACTTCATCTGTATTGTTCACACACCACCTTTGAACCTTCAACCAACAATAAGCACCACTTTTTTTCAAGAATAATCAATATTTAATGAAAAAACAATGAAATTACTGGACAACCACTTAACCTCTATTCCTTCTGATTTCGACTCAGACTAAAAGTGAAGTTTGGCAATGGCGCAAATTTCATCGGTCGGAATCGTGCGTATTCGTGAATGACAGCTGGCGAGCAAAATTAAATATGTTCTTAGTTCTTACTGTTTACTGCGAAACTCTAAATCTTCCAATAGGAGAATTCGTTCCTACTGAAATCTACAAGGTTGACACACATAGTCATGGAAAGAGAATACACCCTGATATATATTTCAACGCACATTTTTTTCATATGTGATAGGTCGCGCCCTTTCCAGATTTCCAATGAAATCGAAGTTATTATTTAACCCATTTTATTGGAATACCCTGAATCTCATTCTAAACTGGGACCATCTGGAAGACACAACGAAAAACGAAGTAGATAAAAACATCCCTATTTTGAAGGGGATAGAAAGAAAGATCAAACGAAAATATTGAGAGTGAAACCTTAAAGAAATATTCTCAATGATTTTGTTTTGATGTTAGAATAACCACCTCTTCTTCAGTGACAGAAGCATTTTCCTTACAATCATATCCTTCGACTGTCCATCATTTCATATTTCCCGCCAGCAACTACTCTTCGGTCATAATACGTTGGCCAGCGATGAAAAGACGCTGTTGCCAAGCTCCGCTTTAACATTGAGAAGTATTTCGTAGAAATATAGGTTAAGTGGTTGTCTGATATTTTCACTTTTATTCCTTTAAATAATGAATATTCTTTAAAGAAAGTGTCTCTATTCGTTGGTTGAAGGTTCAAATATGATTTATGAACTAGATTTGAGAAGTGAGAGATCATTTTTATGGCGGAAAAAAGGATCTGAAAATGCAACAATTTGAAACTTTGGGGGCCCATATCTTCCAAACAAAGGGAGACCGCCAATGTTGGCCATCATATTTTTTGTTCAGGAACTCACACTGCTTATAATGATGTCAATATCTTCCTCATAGCTTCGCGACGGGAAATCTTGCGGGTTTACCAATTTTTGTTATCTTTCTACAGTTTATTGAATTCGTACATCAATATACCACATTTCAAAATAAGTAAGATGCAAATATTTTCTTCTGCTTCAGTCTTATATTTATATATATACAAAATAAACTATAAAAATTAAAAATAATATGTACAAAATTATTATTTTTTTTTTCAATTTCCCAACTTTTATAAACACAAACGAAATATCATATTTACAAAAATTATCAATAATTTTTTTTACAATTTTCCATCTGTTACAAACATATTTTCATAAGTGAAATCATTTTTAAAATAATTTCTTTTAAATTATTTCATCTAATATGAAATAAGCAGTCGTATTTTAGATGAATTATTAAAAATTATAACATAATTTTAATTAAAGTCTTAATTTCTTCTACGTCTAACTCTCGATATTCTCCACGAATTAGGCTCCTCATATTTATTGTACAATGGTTCCAGTCGTTGATTTTTCTTGAATTTACTGAGTTTTGTGGGATCAGAAAATTTAAAGAAAGCCGGGGCAAACTCCACCAACCATTTTGGGTCTATCGTTGTAACTTCCCTCATATATTCTTTGGTTGTTTGGACCAGTTCGTGGTATATAACCCTAAAAAAAAATAATTGCACGATTTGAAAACATCCTGGTTGTCACTTTACGCGCTCGTACGCTGAAGACCTACTGATTAATTTAATATAAATCTGCTTCGATATGCGACTCACCATTCAGGTTGACGATTGAATAATGCACTGGAAGGATGTATGTAGACAACCTGACTGTCAACGAGAGTTCTATAACCTTCTTGTGGATCTTTCTTGGCAGCGTTTCTGAAGAAACCGGAGCAGACTGCTTTCTGCACTCTCACTGTATTTTTGTCAGCTGACACCACATCTAACCTATGTCTGAAACGAACAACAATATTTTCATGAATTATTGCAGAGATCAATCATTAATTCAAGAAACTGAAAAAATTTCTTCAGAATCTAGAAGATGTATTTCTACTATTTTTTGCGCGCATGTTCTAGGGGAACAGCGTGCTATCGTTTTGTCCAAATGTCTGTAATTTTGGATGATTGAGCCGAAAATGGTCTCAATCGACTAGGTTGGACTCACTGATGACGAATCCGGTGTCAAAATTGATTCTGTCCGGCCGGCCGTAGACACGATAACTGTCGACAGAAGCAAGCTAGCTACTTGAAACTTTTAGGATTAGGTTGCGCATCAGAATGCCGCGGTTGAGTTCGTTAATGGGCCAAATCGGTCGAATAGTTTCGGAGCTGTAGGCACTTGAAGTTTTCAAGTTATTTATTTTTTATTCCAGAAACTACTCAAGCGATTAGATTCAAACTTGGCAGTTGGGTGAAGTATAACGACGCGCAACTTTGAGGCAAACTTCGTCAGGATCATATTGTCAGTAAATTTTAAAAAAATTTTTTTTCGAAATTTTTTTCCAAAAAATTTTTTTTCCTGGAAACCATTTATCATATTCGAAAAAAAAGTCCACTCACACTTTGAACTTCATATTTCGCAGCAGTGTACCAAATTTCAGTTCGATACTATCATAAGTTTCGGAGATATCCGGAAAAAATGTGTCAAATTTCGAGGTTTTCTTCTCGATATCGATTATTTTTTCGGTATAACTCGAGAAATACTGATTCAGTCCTGATGAAATTTCACAGCTAGTTTTGAGATGCTGAAAGACAACTTCATGCGAAATTTCGTGATAATCGTGTCATCAGAACAATTTGAAAAAAAAAATTTCTATGATTTTTCTTATCATATCATCCTCATCAAATTCTGTATGAAACTTCGAACTGTTATTTTTCGATGAAGTACTGGATTTCAATTCGATCTGATCTGTATTTTTGGGAATATTGAAAAAATAAAATTTTGATTGGGTATATCTACGGAATCATTGGGTGGATTTTATCCATTCACGAATTCGGCCTTCGTAATTTAGGTCCAAACCTTCTCTACAAATATCGAGTCCCTAAGTTGTTTCTTTCGGAAGTTATTGTGTTTACGGTCAGCCTGACGGCCGACTGCATAAACACAATAACTTCCGAAAGAAACAACTTAGGGACTCGATATTTGTAGAGAAGGTTTGGACCTAAATTACGAAGGCCGAATTCGTGAATGGGTAAAATCCGCCCAATGATTCCGTAGATATACCCATTCAAAATTTTATTTTTACAATATGTCCAAAAATACAGATATGATCGAATTGAAATCCAGTAATTTATCAGAAAAAAATTTCAAAAAGCACTGCCGTGAAGGCAGCAGCTTTTGCGCGCACGTTCAAATTCGTTGCTGAAGCGGTCATCTACATTGAACATGCGCGCAAAAGTTGCTGCCTTCACGGCAGTGCTTTTTGAAATTTTTTCATTATCACACAAACTACAGCAAGGAAATTTATTGATATTTCTTGACAAAAATTAGTTGTCGCTTTTATGTTGTTGATGTCTCATCAATGAATTCGAAAACAACTCAATAAAATGAATTTCAAACATGCCTAGAAATTAATAAAAATTAAATTTAGTTTTTTATATTGTTGCTTTCATGTTTGACACTATTTCTAATCGAGGTACTATAATGTAAACATATTTATATGCCTTTACTAGAAATAAAGCTATATTATTATATTTTAACATATCAAATGTTGATCTATAATTGAACTGAAGTGAACTTATTATTCCTCATTACCAGAGCAAATGTGATTCAGTTCATAATTCTTTGTTCATTTAATAATTTCTTTCATTTTATTCTTTATTTTTGAATTTTATATTTAGTGTAAATATATTTGTAATCAAATGTACTCGGTTGGTTACATCACCTGCGATTAACTCTGATTGTTGATGAATTATATACAGTGCGCGTCAAAATTATGGAACGAATTCATTTTCTCAGAAGAAAAATATTTGGCCACAAAATCCTGAAACAGGTCAATTGTTGTTTCACTTTCACCAACTTTATATGCATTTTGAAGGATCTTTGTTGCACCCTGTTCTATCCCCATCAACCCTCTAAATTTTTTGAATATGGAAAGTGGGTGATGTGGTACTTTTTTGGCAAGGTCTTTGAATCTTCTTCACAGGCGTGCATAAATTTTCAAGAAAAAATTTTTTTTTTAAAAATTAGTTCAAAGAGGTTTTCAGTATGTGCACTTTGTCATGGCTCATTTACTTTGAGACGATGGTACCTGATGAAATTTGTCACCGAATGAAAGTCGACCATAACAGTTTTGTTGATGCACAACTTTCAACGTGAAAAAAATTTTTTTTCCCATTAAAGGGTTCATAGGGGTTGAAAGTTGTGCGTGAAAAAAACTGTAATGGTCGACTTTCATTCGGTGACAAATTTGATCAGGTACCATCGTCTCAAAGTAAATGAGCCATGACAAGGTGCACATATTAAAAACCTCTTCGAAGTAAATAATTTTTCAAAAAAAAATTTTTTTTTCTCGAAAATTTCTGCACGTCTGTGAAGAAAATACAAAGACCTTGCCAAAAAAGTACCACATAACCCACTTTCCCTATTCAAAAAATGTAGAGGGTTGATGGGATGGCAAAGGGTGCAACAAAAATCCTTCAAAAAATGCATAAAAATTTGGTAAAAGTGAATCAAAAGTTGACCTGTTTCAGGATTTTGTTGCCAAATATTTTTCTTCTGAGAAAGTGAATTTGTTCCATAATTTTGACGCGCACTGTATATTAATAAAATAAATAAATAATGTGAAGCACTTCAATATGAAAGTAGAAAAATAAAAACTAAATGAAATCTGAAAAAAAAGCAAATGAAAAAGAAAAAGTGGATTGAGCTTGCAAGAAGAGATCCAAAGAAAAAACTTACCTGTCCATAATTCCCAATAATTGTTTTCTTACATCTTGTGCCCTTTTCAAGGTTCTAATCTGAACAAAATTATCGTAACACCATGTGTTGGAGAACTTGTTGTTCTTCCAACTGTTATACACGGCCAATAACGTCAAATGATCCCCTTCAGCTTGATTGAATTTTGCTTTTTTCTGATCGGCTAAAGCTTGTTTGTCCTTCGGTCGATAGAAGACATTCTGGACAGAAAGCATGCTCACAATGGTTAAAATTTCATCAGAACATTGGAGCGCAACTGACATTATCAACATTTTAGAGAGATTCGGCTCTAAGGGAAACTCGGCCATCTGAAAACAACATATTCATTTTCACGTTGATAATTTTTAACTGTCGAATTAAATGAGAAAAAAAAAGATTGAATTTCTTCCAAGAGAAGATTATTCAATGTACTTAAATGGGGGTTTTTCCTTGAAGCGAAAATGCAGTAATTTTCATGGAAAACCTTTAGAACATCACATTTCAAGTATAATTTCAATATTATATTTTCCAAAAAAAAAATGTTTGATCACCTAAAACTGAAAAATAAAAATGGGGATTTGCATTTAAAGGAATTTGTCTTGAGTGCACGATATGGCAACGTCGAATTCAGCTTTCTCGGAAAGAAAAGGACGTCAAATGAGTTACTTTGCTTAGGAAAACACAGATGGCTATACTTCGATCTGGTTAGAGTAGAAGACAACGACCAAGGAATAGAAAAAGAAGAGCACAGACTGTCATATCACTGACAAATCGCAAACGGAAATTGTTTGGTTATATTGACAAAGAACACGTGTGTACCACAGAATAGGAATAAAGATTTCATTATTCTATAGCAGAAAAAGCTTTTCTACTAAACACCGTTGTCACTTCGTGCATGCCTGGCAAATCCCAAACCTCAATTTTGAAATCTGATTTTGAATACTTTCTGAAGGTAATTTGGGAAAATGATGAATGAAACCCATAATAATTATGTTCAAATTTGCTTTTGCAGTAATAGCCCAAATTCAGGAAAAACCCCCATTATCTTCACTGACAACCAACTTTAGATGAAAAGAAAAAATACAGCCAGTATAATAGAAAGTTTCAATACTTACTCTTCTTCCAAGTCTCGTTAGCAAACCCTCATCGTCCAAGGCGGACAATGAATGAAGCTGCTCCAAGGCCATAATAAGAGATTCCACAGGAGGGGCATCCATGAAATCGAAATGCAGAAGGTCATTTATGCCCATAGTTTTCAGTTGTAAAACGGTAGTGGCCAAATTCGTTCTCTGTATTTCGGGTACAGGTGTTGGCAACATTTCATCTCTGTATGCTCGTTCTGTATAAAGTCGATAACATTTTCCTGGGCCAGTTCTTCCAGCACGTCCAGCTCTCTGCTTTGCTTGAGCCTAAAGAAAACCAATTGCTTTTCAATTTGTTAAATCTTTGAGTATAAGATGTTCAAATCAACGAATAAATAAGCAATTTTTGAATCAAAGATAAGTGCAAGAAACCCTGGTTTGTTTACGATTCAAACCAATACAAAACATAACGGAAGTTGGCCGTCGATATAAGCCGTGTTGCCAAGTGTAGGATTATTTATGGTAACTGCTTACAATTTGAAGACAGCATTAAACCTTAGACTTAGAAGAATATTTCAGACCTCTTGAAATTGTTCCATGAAGACAAATCTTCAAAATAGAATATTAATATAGCACAAAAAAGCAATCCACAGAATACGAACAAAAAAGGAAAAAGTTCATGCACTGATAAAAAAAACCCAGAAAAATTATCGACAAATATACCTGTGAAATAGGAGTAACAACCAAGGAATCCATTCCTGTCTTTGAATTATAAACTTTTTGTTTAACGAAGCCTGGATCGACGACATAGAAAATTCCATCTATTGTTAGAGATGTTTCGGCTATGTTGGTGGCTATAACCACTTTCCTACTTCCAGGTGGAGCTGGTTCGAAAATTCTTGTCTGCATTTCCGATGGTAAAGCGGAGTACACAGGAAGAATGATTAGTTCTGGTACATCAGGCCCTGAAAGATAAATAATCATAAGCGTGAATTTTCAACCTATGACATTTTGCATTTGCATGTTTCAGGGGAAATCGTGATATGTCAAATGTCTGTAAATCTAGAACATTGGGTGGTAAGTTTTCGAGCCAAAATTTTGTCCCTTCTACCCCCAGCCTTTAGGGTATACCGATCCTGCTGAAAAGCTTGGAGGATCAATCTCGAGTGACACACGATTTTTTTACCAAGTTTCACGGATTTCGGTTCAGTACTTTCAGAGAAAAGCCCCTGACGGATAGATTTTTTTTTATTAGTTCATTCAAATCGACATACTTCAAAATGTAAACTGTGAAATTTTCAGGAGGGGTAATTTTTTTTTTTGGTCGATCACTAATTTTTTTTTTTGGTCGATCACTAATTTTTTTTTTTTGGTCGATCACTAATTTTTTATCAAATAATAAACCAAAATTGTTTTTAAGCAAACACTCAATGAGCGCACTAACTCTGCAGCAGGACTTCGGACTATAAGCTGTGTTCAGGTCAGTGTTTTTTAAGAATTTTCTTAGTAAAAATATTAATCTTCTGGTAATTCGGTCTGCAAAGTATGTTCAGTTCATCATAAAGATATTTATACACGAAAAAAGAAACTTTAGTTCATCATAAGAATACATAGACACAAAAAAAGAAACTTAAGGATAATAAACAAAATAATTAAAATTTATAGACACAAAATTACCTAAAAGTACAGCACACATATTGATAGATTCCAAATGAAATCATCTTTCCACTCACCTAAAGATTTCATTCTTTCGTAAAGAATTTCACAGGCGGTGTCAATCTCCTCTTGACCGGTTAAAAAGAGTAGAATATCCCCAGGTGGTTCCCTTAAATGTATCTGCATTACGGTTATCAAACTAGCATCCAGGTAATCGGTTTCGGGTTCCTTCGTATAAAGCACCTCAACTGGAAAGGTCCTTCCCGGTATCGTGAATATGGGGGCTTCGAAGAAATACTGAGAAAATTTAACGGCATCTAATGTCGCAGACGTGACGATAAGTTTTAATTCCGGTCTTTTAGTGACCGCCTGTTTGAGTAAACCGAAAAGGACGTCCGTGTGAATTGTTCTTTCGTGAGCTTCGTCCAACATTATTACGGAGTAGCCCTTTAGATCGAGGTCCATTAAACACTCCCTCAGCAACATACCGTCCGTCATGTATCTATGAGAAAAACATAAAGATATTCATGATGTATTTTTGGACTAGGGGGTATCTGAGGTAAGGGGGCGGTTGGTGGGTGAAATACGTTGGCAAACCTGCTTAGTACTCTTGGTTATTTTTGTTGTTTTCTGTGATATAACCCCAAAATAGTAGAAAGAATCTTTATCATATTTTATAGGATATGCATGGAAATTATCATTTTATTGACTAAACTTCCTGATTCTTGATTGAATTCAGCCAAAAAGAAATTATTCAACAATTTGTATGTGAATAGTGTCGTTAACATCATTCACCAATGACGTCACGACATGGGGGACAAAATTGATGACATTTTGCAAACACTCTATAAACCATGATTCTTACTTACTTTATTATGGTTTCTGGGCTTGTGCAGTCTTCGAAACGAATCGTATAACCTACTTCTTGGCCTAATCGGCAACCAAATTCCTCTGATACTCTTTTGGCTACAGACATGGCAGCTACTCGACGGGGTTGTGTGCATCCAATTTTACCCCTGGCTACAAAACCCGCTTCTGCTAAGTACTGGGTTATTTGAGTTGTTTTTCCTGATCCTGTTTCTCCAATAACGATAAGTATTTGATTGTCGTTCACAGCCTGAAACATAATTTCAGTTTTACTGAATTTTCTTTCAGAAATAAAAGTAAAGATTATTATTATTATAATTACAATAAGAGTAGAGGTATTAAACCTATAAACTCAAACTAAAATAACATTCAAACGAAATATGTGTTTCAGCTATGAAAAAAAAAAAAAAAAACAAAAAAAAAATATAAAGTAAAATGTGGAGATGTGTCGTTCGATCGCCGTCGAGTAAGCCAGGAGTCGTAACCATTCTTGAAGGCGTTAGTGGAAGAAACATTGACCAGGTCTCCAGGCAGACTGTTCCAAAGATGAAAAGTTCTATTTGTTATAAATTGCTGCCTCTGGTTTGTTCGGAAATCCTCTCTTCGGAGTTTTAATGCATGGCCCCTGAGATTATTCACATTTAAGGAGTAGAGATGTCGTATATATTTGCCAAAATGGTCATGAAGGGCGTGGAATATAAATATCATGTCCCCTCTTGTTCATATATGTTAGACCATTCTTCCATGGCATTGCTGTATAATAGTTTTATTAAACCACAACTAAGATATTTAATTCCCTGCTGAGGAAATGCTCCAAAATATTTGATAGAAAAAATTCAAAGAATACAGAACAAGGCTATTAAGTTTATTTTCAATTTGGACTTCTTTACCCCAACAGCTCAACTGTATTCTAGTACATCAATTCTAAGTATAATAACTGAGTTGAAAAAATTAGAACAAACAATATTAATTTGCAAAATAAAGAACAATTTATTAAGGACCCAGACCACTTAATGCTCAGTAAACGAAAAACATGACTACAATGTTAGAAGCAAGAATGAGTTGAGGAAAAACTTTGTAAGAACATGTATTTGTCAGAATTCTCCCATATATCGGAGTATTGATGTATTCAATTCTGTTCCAGTAGAAATAGTCTGTAATAAAAGTATAAAAAAAATGTGCCATGACCTCAAGGAGTATCTTAAACTTTTTCTTTGTTTTTGATGTTTTTTTTTTGGCAGTTTTGATGAATTGTATCTGGGGATTATTGTTGTTTGAAAAATAATCATGTGAATGTAGATTCTGATACCAGAAGTTTTTGATGTTTAAGAGTCAGGAATAAATGAATAAAAAAAAATATTGAAAATAATAAAAAAGCATAAAAACAGAGATTCAAAACACTCTAATGAAAATAAAACCCATTAGAAATAGACATATTATATATATATATATATATATATATATATATATACTTACACTTGTTATCATTAACCTTTTTTATAGCTTGATATATTTCTGTTTAGAATTATTATATAATTTACTTTTGATCTTTTAACTCTGATACCACTGAAGAAATTCGCTTGAGTTAGAAATAAATCTCTATATAATAAATGACATACAAAAAAAGAAATTGAATTTTATCTATTCTGACTTTGAGTCTGAAATAAATATACTAAAGAAGATTTTTGCCTATATATCGAAACTTACACTTAACTGAACAATACAATTCAAAACCAAAACTAATGGTCCGAACCATCTAAAAACTAAAAAACTTTGCCTGAATTTCACGCAAGAAACACAATATTATAATGCAAATAGAAAAAATAGTTGACGAAACTGAAAGCCCGATCAATAAAGATACACTAAAAAATAATCAAATGTGTTTTTCAAATAGAAACCCTTCTCAAGCAACAAAGATACATATTAACAAAATACAGCAATAGAAAAATGTGGAAAATCTAAAACATCTTTTTGTTATATGAAGATTTTTCACTACTTAGGCTATTTTCGCTTTCAGTAAAAAATATTTTAAATTGAAATTAAAACATATTTCCAGTAAGCAAGTTTCTGATTGAAACCTTGCAAGATCCAAAAAAAAATCATCCATACCTTCCGAAGTTCATCTTTCAGCTTATAAATAGGCAATGACTGTCTCTGCTGAATAATACTCAAATTTGTCTTCTTGCCGAAGGAAGATTTTTTGCCACCAATAACATGTTTCTTCCACTCTGGTAAATCTTGCGATTGCAATCCAATACCTCTTATTACTTGCGATTCAGGCTCATCTATATTCAACAGATAACATTTGAAAAATATTGAAATTTATAGGAAATGGTTTCATGGAGAAGAAAGAGCTCCAGTAGTAATGAATAACATAATCACAAGGACGAATATCCGTCGATAAAAGGATGAACGTCACACACATCGATCAAAGTATTCTGCACTCGAAGGTGAGACTCGCAAGATGCTCCTGGCAGATGGCGCTCTGTATGTTGTTATACTGCAGCGGTCCTTCTGAAAGGTAACAAGTATCGAGAGAACTCTCTGCGGTTTATCCAAGTTAAGTTGACCTGACGATCAATAACAATTGTGAAACAGCTGTAGTCATTCTACTTGGATCCGCTTCTTCGGTGTAGGTGTTTTGGTTGATTGGGTGATTAGCTCTGATCAAGGGGGAATATTTGTTGATTTATCGACGGATATTCGTCCTTGTGATTATGTTATTGAAATTTATTTTAAATGATAAAAATACCTGCTGGCAATGGATCTATCCAATTTTTGCCTTTCGAAGTAGATTGGGAGTCAGTTTCTTGTTCTCTCTGCAGCATTTTCTGCTCTCTCCTTTCCTTTGATAATGCAGATTGCATCATAGCTGCTTGGGCAAGAGATCCATCAGGATTCTTGACAATCCTAAAAAATTTAACATTTAGTATTTATCAAAGTTACTCGGGTAGATTTGTATTACTTTACAGGGCTTAAATCGTGAAGAGCCCTACCATGACCTTGTAAGAAAGGTGGTTCGTCTTCCACCAATTCAATTTCAATATCAGCCTCTCCATCTTCTTCCTCTTTGGGGAGTAGACCAGTTTGTTCATCGAACTCAGGAAGCTCGCTTTTATCTATGCATCCAGAAGAAATCATCTGAAATTATATGAAATGTTTGACAATCTGCGAGAATCCAAATTACTGGTGGAATATCAAGACAGAACTCATAGTAAAATAGCAGGAATAGGTCACGAGCAGTTTTGACAGTTGGGAGAGACTGGAGGACCAACAATAACCTAAAATGCATTGTTTACTATTCGCAACTACTGCTAAGCGATACGCCCTCTGGCGATAGAAATTCGAACACTTCCAAGCTAGTAGTTTTTCGAAGTGCCTGTTATTCTAACGTAATTTGCTTACTTTTGGAGTTCATTTTCGAGCTTTTGTGTTGTTCTCCGAGTTGAAATTTTGGTATACCGAAAGTGTTTGTAAAATTCATCAATCAATTTCTTCCTTTCCGATTAAAATTTTCGATTGTATTAATTCGAAATGGCATCCTCCCGAAATGACTATTGTTGTGTGCCACAACTCAATGTTATTCATGGTCAAAGAAGAAAGGATCATCTAATGCCTCTAGTTTCGATTTTTTTCCAAAGCAAAATGAAAGTCAAGTTAATTTGGAAACAGCATTTGGCAGGGAACTCAATGATAGAAGAAAGGCCTAGCTTTAGAAATTGAAGATTGGAAAACAGGTCACGAAATACATGAAAGTATGTTCACTGCATTTCTCTGAAGATGTTTATTTTCATAAAGGTAAATTACCTACAATATATTCATTTCGAAACAACTTCATGTCATGATGTTCTCAGGTGTAATTGAAAATAAGAGAATTTTGAAGAAAATTGCTGCAGAGAAACCACCGAGCACTTCATCAGCTACCTAATTCACATACACAAAATCATATTCTAAAAGATGGATCTGGTTGAAAACCTGACAGAAACTAGATATACTGTTAGAGTTGATAATAGCTGAAGTTATTCGTATAAATACATTAATACTTTTCATTTCTATATATAGGTAGGTTGAACCAGCTGTGACATTTTTCATTTTGTATGTGTATCTTGAGCTGCTGTAATATGATAATGAAATCATTTATATGTCTATCTGTTTCCTTTTCTTTAGAAATACGATGCAAAAGAACTAAAGCAGAAAATCTGTTTTCATTTTATTGATTCACTCGTTTGTGAACAAAGAACAAGTCATATCATTTGGTCTGATTCTAGATTCACCACATAATATAGCCTTCATTCAGCACTTCTTCACATAAATAAGAGACCTTAAATTACTTATTGAGGTGCGTATTTTTCCAGAAATTCAAGTAAACTTAGATATTGGTTCATTTTGATCCACCAAGCAACATACACTAAAATAACACCGAAATCATCCTCCTGGAACGATTTAAAGTTCGATTTTATATCGTGATCCAAACGAAAAGTTCCTTCTCAAGAAACCTTACACAAAATTATAATAATTTCTTCAAATATTTAACCTCTGCTTAATAAATATTCGTTCTCCACCACGTTTCTAAGGTTTGTTTACATAAAACTACTAGCTTGGACAGGTTCCAAATTTATCCGTTAGGGCGCTGGCATCTTCGCAGAAGTTCCCAATGGGAAAAAGCGATTTGGCTTGTGATTTTGTAAGAATTTGGACATTTTGGACTGAAATATTCACTATTGCATTATCTAGGAACTATATCCAAAGTACTTGATATCTTGTAACAGTAACAGCTTTATTAAACTTATGGAATTTTTCGAATAAATACAATTCTTGCTGGTTGATGCTGTTGCATGTTGTTTGGTTCAGTAAGGCAGGAAATACAATTCAAAAGTTTTTTGAAGTAAATTCAGGTATTCAAGCTCGAATAATCAACATCAAATCGATGAAAACTATCAATGAGTTGTTGAAGTATTTTCATTCGAATGGTAGGTACTAACCAGATGTATAGAGGAACTCAATTCATCCATTATAAAAGAGAGAAATAAGAAAATTCTATCGGTTCTGAAAGGGAAAATTATATTTTCTAAATTAATTAAATAAAAAGTCCAAAAAGCACTGCCGTGAAGGCAGCAACTTTTGCGCGCATGTTCAATGTAGATGACCGCTTCAGCAACGAATTTGAACGTGCGCGCAAAAGCTGCTGCCTTCACGGCAGTCCTTTTTGAAATTTTTTTCTGATAAATTACTGGATTTCAATTCGATCATATCTGTATTTTTGGACATATTGTAAAAATAAAATTTTGAATGGGTATATCTACGGAATCATTGGGCGGATTTTACCCATTCACGAATTCGACCTTCGTAATTAAGCCCCAAACCTACTCTACAAATATCGAGTTTCTAAGTCGTTTCTTCCGGAAGTTATTGTGTTTACGGTCAGCCTGACGGCCGACTGCGTAAACACAATAACTTCCGAAAGAAACAACTTAGAAACTCGATATTTGTAGAGAAGGTTTGGACCTTAATTACGAAGGCCGAATTCGTGAATGGGTAAAATCCACCCAATGATTCCGTAGATATACCCAATCAAAATTTTATTTTTCCAATATTTCCAAAAATACAGATCAGATTGAATTGAAATCCAGTACTTCATCGAAATAACAGTTCGAAGTTTCATACAGAATTTAATGAGGATGATATGATGAGAAAATCATAGAAATTTTTTTTTTCAAATTGTTCTAATAACACGATTATCACGAAATTTTTCATAAAGTTGTCTTTCAGCATCTTAAAACTAGCTGTGAAGTTTAATCAGGACTGAATCAGTATTTCTCGAGTAATACCGAAAAAATCAACGATATCGAGAAGAAAACCTCGAAATTTGACATATTTTTTCCCGATATCGCCAAAACTTATGATCGTATCGAACTGAAATTTAGTACACTGCTGTGAAATTAGAAGGTCAAAGTGTGAGTATAATTTTTTTTGGATATAATTAATGGTTTCCGAAAAAAAAAATTTTTTGTAAAAAAATTTCAAAAAATTTTTTTTTTTAATTTACTGATAATATGATCTTGACGAAATTTGGCTCAGAGTTGCGCGTCGTTATACTCCACCAAACTGCCAAGTTTCAATCCAATCGCTTGAGTAGTTTCTGAAATAAAAAATAAATAACTTCAAAACTTCAAGTGCCTATAACTCCGAAACTATTCGACCGATTTGGCCCATTAACAAACTTAACCGCGGCATTCTGATGCGCAACCAATCCTGAAAGTTTCAAGTAGCTAGCTTGCTTCTGTCGACAGTTATCGTGTCTACGGACGGCCGGCCGGACAGAATCAATTTTGACACCGGATTCGTCATCAGTGAGTCCAACCTAGTCGATTGAGACCATTTTCGGCTCAATCATCCAAAATTACAGACATTTGGACAAAACGATAGCACTCTGTTCCCCTAGAACATGCGCGCAAAAACTGCGCTCTAAAACGAAAATTCACATAATAAATGTTACTTTGCAACTTGTCAGTTACCTCGGCAAAGAACATAGGATGATGATTAGTCTCCACAATCAATAAAACTTGAAATAGATAGCATTGATTCATATCATTGACATTGAGGTATGCAATGACATCGAATTTTGAGCTGATTTTCATGTACATTATTATTTTGGTAGGGTCTACCGAACGATTCGGGGTATGGAATATTTGAAAATCTTAATAAGCATTTTTTTATTACTTGAACAGGAAAGGATTTATAAACGATATTTCCATTCAAGTATTCAATGCAGTCACATTTTTAGCTGATTCTCACTTAAAGTGCAGTATTACTACTGACAATGTTTTGTTTGGGTATGCCGATTGATACCAGGTAAGGAATTTTCGTAGAATCGTCAGTTTTTGATGAACATTGCTGTTAGTTTTCACAAGGAAAAGATCTAAATCATCACTGATCAGAATTTTAGCCTAATTTGATCACCCTTGAGTCGTATTTTAGAAACAAAAACCATCCACTGTGTCAATACACTGTTCCTATCTACTACACCCAGGAATACCTGGCAGTGTCTAGGAATGAAAAATTTATTAGCACGATGATATCACAAAATATTTTACCTCCATATGAAAGTAACAAGATGCCTGTAGAGTATACTTTATACTAGAACACACAAAAAGACTTTTGACTGAACTAACCAAAAGTCTGTTTATTAGCCTGTTTATGAAATCAGGGACTAATTTCATATCAGTACACCAAATTTATCCTTTTCAAAAAAAAGTGAATGTATTAATCCAAAATTTGCAATGAATACGAAATCACGAGAGAAATCGCTTTTTCCCATAGTAAACAATGCATTTTAGGTTATTGTTGGTACTCCAGTCTCTCCCAACTGTCAAAACTGCTCATGACCTATACCCACCAAACCAAATAGAGGTCGATCGGCATTCAACGATAAGCTACATGTTGGGCGCCATTCGTGATATATTTTTAGTGGTTGTCATTTTCATATCCATGAATTTAGATAATTATTAGTTTCGTTGTTTATATTCAAATTCAGTTTTTTTTTTTAAATTTATTTAGTTTACCAAAGAAAAATGTTACCTGGTTGATCTCCCATCTCTCAGGACTTGATATTCTAGTGACTCGTTTTCTAGAATCTTCCTCTCCTTCATCAATTCCTACAGGAAGCCTCAACACCGAATTATTGTTACTCATTGGGCGATCCGGATTTCTATCTCTATCTACTCTCTCTATCTGTTTATGGGAAGTGGGATTCAAATCTTCCCCTGTTGTTTGGTCAACTTCTTTCATGGAAAGGGATACCTTTTGTCCATTCAATGATAGCACTTTAGCCTATAAAATACACAGAATGAATGAAATTTACAGATACTGATGAGATATTAACATACCTTGATTTTCATTCCCCTGGACACAACTTCTGAGACTTCTGTAACTCTGCCTTGCGCTCTAAGCTGCGAAATATGTACCAAACCTTCCCATCTCTTCCTCAAACCCTCCAATTGAATGAAACAACCAAAATTAACGATATTTGCCACCTTTCCGTTATAAATCTGATGAAAAAAGAGGGTCAGTTTTGGACAAAATGTTAAGAAAGATAAGCACTTACCTTACCAGGAACAGGATCATCATCCAATTCAGAGTTATCTTTGTTCTTTTTAGAATGTTCTCCATTCTTATTATATTTTCTCTCTCTTGAAATACTTCTATTTCTATTTTTTGGTCTTCTGTCTCTCGACCTACTTCTAGAATCTCTAGTTTTGTTTTTACCTTTATCTCTTTCTTGAGATCTGAAAATAAATGTGCATTTGAGAAGAGCAAAAAGTAAAATGAACATGAAAGAAAATAAATTTGAGGAGAGGTATACGGAAAGAAACCAAACCTGGATCTTCTTCCTCTAGATCTTGATCTTCTACCTCTGGATCTTGACCTTCTCCCCCTAGATCTTGATCTTCTGCCTCTAGATCTTGATCTTCTCCCTTTAGATCTCGATCTCCTACCTCTAGACCTTGACCTTCTTCTTTTATCATTAGATCTTGATCTTTTTTGTCTAGACCTGGACCGTTTCCTCTTCGAATCCCTTGAATACCTCAATTCTGATTTGCTTTCATCTCTTCCTTTATCTACAATCGGTTCATCATTATCATCTTCTTTTTTATTAGAAGGTGCATCTGCTTCAAACAACGCCATCAAATCAGCAACAACATTTTCATCTTCTTTATTTTTAGGATCAATTTTGGAGTCAGTATGCTTTTCTGCTTCCACTGGATCACTGTTGGGTATAGCTAAACCAGGGAATTTTTCTGCTAAATCATCTTTCTCCTGTAAAACAGCAGGCTCGGATGATGATTTGTTTTTCTTGGGTCTCATGTGTTGGATTATCCTCAGAAGGTTTTTTATCAAGGAATCCGAAAAGTCTGCTTCAATTTCAGTGAGAGCTTTCTTGAATGCAGGGAACGTATCATGTTTTTCGGATAAATGGATAATAAATTCAGCTGAAAAGGATACAATCAATTAATTTAATATTGGGAATTCCATGATAAAAATGCTACTTACCTACATCTTTGTCATTCAAACCTAAATGGTTTTCTAATTCTGTACAGACTTTCGAAACTAATGAAAGATATTCTAGTTTTTCTAATTCATCCATTTTATCAGAATTATGAATATATTATGATAAATTTTTAATTTACTTTCAGGTATTTTTAGGGTTATTGAAAATGATCATAGACAAAATAGATTAATGAAAATGCCAACCACAAAAACAATTTTCAATCATAGAATTTTACACCATCTTTTTATATTATTTCACTGGACTGACGACATTTCGGCATCTGCGGCTGGTGTTTTCATTTGTGATAAATTTCTTTGTATTCTGTGGTGATGGTCTCAACACAGATCTGTGGTCTCAATCTGTCAAGTGTCAAGTTAATTGTCAATATTCTCAAAGTTCGTTTCAATTTTCAGCCGGGATGCAGGATGCAGATAAAATAGAAAGTGTTTTAATTTGGAAGGCAAAAATATAAGCATTATTCAAAACGTTTTGTCGTTTTATGCAAAATAGAAACATTAAATATGGAAGACGAAGTTATACGTTTCGAAATAACAGATCATGACTTGGACAACGAATTTAGTACAAGACGAGGGAAAGCGTTATCCAAGGAACAAAAAATTTACGGTAAGTTTTTAGGATGTGTTAGATATGCACAGTTTATATCTTTTATATAGTTGTATGCAAAGTATTAAACATGGATAATCATTTTCTTTTGGATTCAGGTATCTGGGCACAAGACGATAGTGATGATGAGAATCAAAGACCTTCGTTTAAGAGTGGTAAAGATTCTAAAAATTATTCTGCGCCCATTGATTTCGTAGCCGGAGGAGTACATCAAGTAGGTAAAAGAAAAGATGCTAAAATTGAGGTGAAAGAGGAACCTGATCTTAAACCAGCTTCTTTCAAAGTAGAGAAAGATTCTAGCGACTCAGACGATGGAGATGAAATCACATTTTCAAGAGCAGGTTAATGAAGTTATTGGATATCTTTAGAATACTTTTCAGTACCTCCTTACTAGACCATAATAATTAATGTCAAAATTTGTAGGATTTGGTGTATCTTCAGAAACAAAATCTTTCACAACAGAAATCACAGGAGATATAGCTGGACTGAGAAACAAAAATCATGCCCCACATTCAAGTTTGACGAACAGAGGTGTTGGTAACTGGGAAAAACATACCAAAGGAATAGGAGCTAAGTTACTTCTTCAGATGGGTTTCCAACCTGGCAAGGGTTTGGGAAAAGACCTTCAAGGTATATCAACACCTGTAGAAGCACATTTGAGGAAAGGAAGAGGTGCTATTGGTGCTTACGGTCCAGAAAAACAGACTAAAGTAGCAGCACCCATGGTAATATCTTATCAGAAGTGATGAAGTTATATTTTGAAGAATTGGTATTTTATAATTCTGATTTTCTAGGCTATAGATACAAGTTTGAAACAAGAAAAAGGAGAGGACGAAAGGGGTGGTTCTAAATGGAAAAAAGTTTCAGAGAAGAAGAAGTCAAGATATTATTATCGAAGTGTTGATGATGTTATAGAAAAAGGTAAACGTCCTGGAGCTTATAGAAATTCAGGAATGGCAAGGTAAAGATGACTTAGCTAGTTTTCAGAAGACGTGAATTAGTAAAATGAGTTAAAATAGAGAAATATTTATGATTAAAACGAATAATCATTGAAGTTTTTGAGTTTTGCAGATATTAATTAGATGTTTGTTTTTATATGTTCAATTAGGTTAATGAATAAATAGTAAGGTGTTCCAAAGAAAAATCTACAGTAGAAACATGTTGAGCTATCTTAGTTTTAAAAAAGTTTGCCCCCAAAAAATTTGAGTTCATATTAAGGTCCTTTTTTTCACCATAATGTAGCCATTTACTCCTTTGAGTTTGTGGAGGAATCACCCGTGAAGTTGGAGCTTTACTTGTAGAAGATTATTCATTGAAAACAAACACCTTATAATGATCATCTGAAAGATCTAAGATCTTCAATAATTATCAAATGAAGATAGTTCTCGCCATATTTTAAAAACTATGTTTTTCAATACAAATCTTGAGTGAAAAATATTGGTTCTGCTAACAAGATTTCTGGGAATCATTGAAATAGCTCAACTTGTCGATGAATTTATGATTAAGAAATATTAGACATCATAACTTTTTCCGGTAAACCCGCAAGATTTCCCGTCGCAAAGCTATAAGTTAGATATTCACATCATTGTAAGCAGTGTGAGTTCCTGAACAAAAATTATGAAGGCCAACATAGGCGGTCTCTCTTTGTTTGGAAGATATGGGCCCCCAAAGTTCCAAATTGTTGCATTTTCATATCCTTTTTTCCGCCATAAAAATGATCTCTCACTTCTCAAATCTAGTTCATAAATCATCTTTGAACCCTCAACCAACGAATAGAGACACTTTCTTTCAAGAATATTCATTATTTAAAGGAAGAACAGTGAAAATATTAGACAACCACTTAACCTATATTTCTACGAAATACTTCTCAATGTTAAAGCGGAGCCTGGCAACAGCGTCTTTTCATCGCTGGCCAACGTATTATGACCGAAGAGTAGTTGCTGGCGGGAAATATGAAATGATGGACAGTTGAAGGATATGATTGTAAGGAAAATGCTTCAGTCATTGAAGAAGAGGTGATTATTCTAACATCAAAACAAAATCATTGAGAATTTTTGTTTAAGGTTTCACTCTCAATATTTTCGTTCGAACTTTCTTTCTATCCCCTTCAAAATAGGGAGGTTGTTATCTACTTCGTTTTTTGTTGTGTCTTCGAGATGGTCCCAGTTTAGAATGAGATTCAGGGTATTCCAATAAAATGGGTTAAATAATAACCTCGATTTCATTGGAAATCTGGGAAGGGCGCGACCTATCACATATGAAAAAAATGTACGTTGAAATACATGTAAGTGTGTATTCTCATTCCATTACTATGTGTTTCAACCTTGTAGATTTCATTAGAAACGAATTCTCCTATTGGAAGATTTAGAGTATCGCAGTAAACAACAGTAAGAACTAAGAACATATTTCATTTTTCTCGCCAGCAATAATCTCATTCACGAATACGCACGATGGCACGATTCCGACCGATGAAATTCGCGCCATTGCCAAACTTCACTTTTAGACTGAGTCGAAAGCAGAAGGAATAGAGGTTAAGTGGTTGTCCAGTAATTTCATTGTTATTTCATTAAATATTGATTATTCTTGAAAAAAAGTGTTGCTTATTGTTGGTTGAAGGTTCAAAGGTGGTGTGTGAACTATACAGATGAAGTGAGAGATCGTTTTATGGTGGAACAAGGGACCTGAAAACGACTTATTTTGGAACTTTGGGGGCCCATATCTTCCAAATTAAGGGAGACCGCCTATGTTCTATTTCACATTTTTTATTCTGATAAACACACTGCGTACAATGATGTAAATATCTTTTTAATATCTCGGCGACGGGAAATCTTGCGGGTTTACCAAACTATGTTTTTCAATACCTTGAGTGAAAAATATTGGTTCTGCTAACAAGATTTCTGGGATTCATTAGAATAGCTCAACTTGTCGATGAATTCATGATTAAGAACTATTAGACATAATAACTTTCTCCTTAAAAGCTTTCAGATTTAGAGGGATCTTTCATAAATCTCTTGAACAAAACAATGTTTGTATTATTTGAAAATTCTGGGCTCCTTGGTACATAAACTATTAACATAGTTTTCTCTTTTTTACAGTGAGCTATCTAAAGTTAAAGTTATTGATATGACAGGACCTCAGCAGAGAGTGCTGAGTGGTTATCATGCTCTCAGTGGTCTTAGAGCACCACCAGGTGTGGAGCATTTTGAGGATGTGATTCACAAAAAGTGTTCCAATTTTGCCCTGCCCGAAATCCAACATAACGTGGATTTGTTAGTTGATATGAGTGAGCAGGTAAATTCAGTCTTTCAGCTTCAGAAAAAAGAAAACCTTTCGAAGAGTATCAATTCATCGTAGATTGACTGTAAGTAGCAGCTAATTAAATTTGGAATTTTCTTTCAGGAAATCATTAGTATTGATAGGAAAAACAGGGCGAATAAAGAGAGAATTGCTGCTTTGAAGCAAGAGGAGGAATCTTTACGAATGTTATGTGAAAAAGAAGATGTTCTGGTGGATAATTTACAAACTGTAACCAATATGGTTTCAAAATTGGTTGATCCTTTACAGAGTTTCTCGCTGGGACAAGTGTCTGAGATGTTCCAAGAATTGCAGGTAAGATATTTTTCCATACATCCATTCTACTAAACAGAAATAGACGACTTCGGCCCTAGTTGCCAACCCACAATAGAGCAATTCCAGCTATCTATGGTTCATCGAGATGAATCAGCTGATGGGGGGACAGCCTGTCAAACGTTGAAAGTAAAACAACAAAACCTCACTCACAGAACACATACGTAATTTACTTTATGATCTCACTTTCCCGATTTGTTTATGTTATGAAGTACAATATTTTCAACAATTTCAGGATAAATTCACAAGTTAAAATGATTTATATTTATAGAATTGGTGAATAACTAGGCCAAGTTATTGTTTCGTTGTGAAATACAACATAAATACACCTAGAGACGAAAGAATCCGATGTTTCAGATATATTGTACTGTAGACTTTATATTTGCATTTTTGACCCATTCCCCTACATTTTATCTGATATTGGAAGAAACAGAATACTATGTGACTATCCCAGAGAAGGCAATCATACTATATTCTCGCCATAAATTGAAAAAACTGTTCTGACAAAGTAACAAACTATGGTAGAGTTCGTTGGAGACGTTTCCACACTGGTGAATGAATTATGTTAAGACTATCTATTCAATTGGTTCTGTTTAATAAGTTAAATCATGATGAGATAACCATGATAAGAATATTTCGTGTTTATTATACACATTTCATGAATGATATCAACCTACGATAGCTGGCGTTATGATGGACAAACCCATCCTGATTGTTTACCACTCACATCTCTATATGTTGTATAAATTGTATGTATTACAAATAATAATGAACCAGATAACTTCCTCTGTTCTCAACCGAACATATTCCGACGTGGCTCGACTACCCAAGGATGGAACTTCTACATTTTGTTGTTTGTAATATGTTTCGAATTGAACTTATTGTCAATTAAAAATTATGAAAGCCTTAACGTTGCATCTGCATAATAAAAAACATTTTATATGGATAGTAAAGCATTTTTTGAGGATGAATCGAAATCGGTGTTCAAGGAAAAAATTTCATATGAATTATTTTATTTGTAACATATATGTAGTATAATAAATATATGATTGAATATTATGATAGCACTGACATAGCAACTGCAGTCCAATATTGTAGTAATTTGATAATTTGCAACATATAATTTTATTTGAAATAGTACTGAGAAGTTCTCTGGAATCCATGTTTTTTCCATTCCATACATTTGTTGGATTTCATTCAGCTGTTTATTTTCAGGAATAAATGAGCCAAACATTTTACTGTTTCAGTTTCAATAGTTATACCTATAATGAATGCTATCTCTGATGTTGATACTCTAGGCTTTAAAAGACAAGTATAAATACTGCAATTTCCATTTACATCGTTTTGAATGATTATCATCTGAGATTGAATATCAGTTAATCAGATCCATTATCACGAAATTTCACTTGTGAAGTCACTAAAATCTCCAAATAATCGCTCTTCGCCAATGTAAACAAAGGGAATGTATTCCTTCGTCTCTCGGTGTATTTATGTTGAATTTCACAACGACACACTAACTTGGCCTAGTAATCCACCAATTCTATTAATATAAATCATTTTAACTTGTGAATTCATCCTGAAATTGTTGAAAATGCTGTACTTCATAACATAAACAAAACGGGAAAGTGAGGTTGTGTTGTTTTACTTTCAACGTTTGACAGGCTGTCCCCCCATCGGCCATGTTGTGACGTCAGCTGGAATTGCTCTATTTACTTAGCAAGTTTACTTTCACTGGGGAACGGAAATTTCAGGACAAATTCGACATGATAAGGTTCGCGTTATTTATAAATATCCGTAAAACATGCCTCGGCTCTTCAAACCAGATAATTCCTTCCAAATATAGGTTTTTGTTAAGATCGTCCCCGATTAGCTGACATTTTCATAGGATACGTTCCGAAAATCAACTCTGTTGTTTCGGTTGCCGATTTTCCGCTCCGTAAATATGAAATATTCGGATGGTTCCTGGAACAAGCGCGTGAAAAAGGTTATTTACGGAATCTGGTTGATGAAAATGCGGTCGATTTACTGTCACCAGAACGATCTTCTATGGTGAATATCCAGAGCATAGAACAATCTATGTTTACTTTAGGTTCCGAGTTCAGAACTGTACGGGACGGTTCTAGCACAGATCTATGGTCTATGCTAGAACCGTCCCGAACAGATCTGAACTCGGAACCAAAACAAACCTAAAGTAAACATAGATTGTTCTATGCTATGGATATTTACCATAGAAAATCGTTCTGGTGACAGTAAATCGACCGCATTTTCATCAACCACATTCCGTAAATAACCTTTTTCACGCGCTTGTTCCAGGAACCATCCGAAAATTTCATATTTACGGAGCGGAAAATCGGCAACCGAAACAACAGAGTTGATTTTCGGAACGTATCCTATGAAAATTGACACTGTTTGCATGAAATCAGGATTCCCAACTTAAATTTCAGCCAATCGGGGACGATCTTAACAAAAACCTATGTTTTGAAGGAATTATCTGGTTTGAAGAGCCGAGGCATGTTTTACGGTTATTTATAAATAATGCGAACCTTATCTTGTCGAATTTGTCCTGAAATTCCCGTTCCCCAGTGAAAGTAAACTTGCTAAGTAAATTGTGGGTTGGCAACTTGGGCCGAAGTCGTCTATTGGCGCCCACCAGAAGAAGAATTCAGAAAACCCAAAATATTCGATATTCCAGAATTCTCCTGAGTAGCAATGGGTGCTCAGCGTAAGAGGCGTTTTGGAAGCTACCACTCTACTAGCTCTGTTGTCTTTGTTAGCCGTAAAGGTCATTTTGACTGTAAGCACACTTCTATTGCTGTCAAGTTCGAATTTGTTATTACCGAATGAACATAACAAGTAAACTTGTAGTTTACTACTAGCCCCTAACGCTGGGCGCCAATTTTGCACTGTAGAATTACTGAACATCAACATTTCTACGTATACAGGGTGAGTCTTTGACCTTGCAGAATATTTTAACAGAAGATTCTTGAAGCTGAAAGAAACACATTTGTCCTTTAGCATTTTTTCCGATTCGGCCTAGATAAAAAGATATAGGCATTATAAATTTTCATAACAGGCTAGCCGCCCCTGGAAACCTGCACACTGAAGTTTTTCCAAGCCTAAGATATACCATTCAAATCTTCGAAATGAGCAACTCTGTTATTAAAACAAGCGTCAACTTACTTTTTACATTCCAGTTGGTGAAAAAAGTTGTATTTATAGTGCAATAAACAAGTTAGGTATTCCAAATTTCGTGGGCGATAAAAGTTGAATATTCTTCTCTTGGTTTCATTTTCGATAATGAGGAATTCATCTAGCTATCACTCATATTAGCTTTGAGATTCATCTTCAATTTGTAATTATTAATTTTCTTTGTTTATTTCATTTTCTCCAAGAATTATCAGATTCAGACATAACCCATTCAAACTATCATTTTCATAAATAAATAAAACAGATGTACCCAATTTATCTATGAACGTACAAACGTTGCCAAATTGACGAACAGAAAGAAAGAACTCTTCGAAATCAAACAACACACAATATGCTAATTCTATGTATACACTCGTATAGTCTATGATTCTGAACTGATACGAAAAAAAATAAAGAATACTTTTACTTTCCAAAGTGGTCAAAAATTCGTTGAATAGCATTAAAATTGTTTTTAAAAGTTGGATTCTTTGAATTTCTGGTATTTTTATGAAATGTTATGGTCATATTAAAGAAACTGGAGGATGTGGATGAAATTTTTTAATCCAGGAACATTCATCGTATCAATAAAAAACTATATTCTAAAAATCATTTCATTCAGTGAGATCGTTCGCGAGATATAATCGAAAATTAAATTTTTTTATGGATTTTCAACAGTCTGTATCTTACGAACCAAGCCGAATCGGAAAAAGTGGTAAGGGAAAAAAGTGTTTCTTTTGGCTTCAGGAATCTTCTGTTAAAATATTCTGCAAGGTCAAAGACTCACCCTGTATAACAATCAACAGCATAAAATAAAATTACTGGATTTTATTATTAATTACCTTTCATGATAAAGTATTCATTGCATTTTTTAACTTCTGATTAATATGGAGGTTGTTTCAACCAAAACAACCTTAAAAATCTCGATAAAGTATACTTTTCTTAAGGCGGGTATTATAAAACTATTTTGACAGATCATTGGAAGTTAACTATTGAAATCTGGTTCAAAAATGAGAGTTAACTGCTCACTGTGGTCAAGATAAGTTTTATAATTTCGAACCTTATTCTCATTCGATTTGACATTAACAAAATACAAACAAGCGGGAAGTAGAATGATTGTCACAAAAATACATTTGATGAATCAAAGAAGCATGTGGAGCCTTCTTGTCAGCTTGCAGAATTCCTTTCTTATTTTTTCAAAACGCTCACGTTACGTCAACGTAAATTCATCTGCTATACTTCATTCACTTTTATGAACTATCCCGGTTGGCCATGACATTCTGACGCATTTCGCCGTGTATATTTTGAAAATCTTAGGTTATAGTCATTTCCCTGTCAGATAACTACACAACGTTGTCCTCTCTACATAGAGGTCGTAGTAATTACGTATTTTTCAAAATGTGAATTCACTTTGGGAAAATAATGAATTTGAGAAAATGTTATACGAATTCAATGATTCCAAAGACCCGGTGAATATTGAAGAAACTTTTTTCTCTGTTAACACTGGAAATATTTCACGCATATAAACATGGTTGGAAGATTCAGTTATGCTTTTTTCTTGTACGGAAATCAAGAATCGAGTGTTGAAATTTTACTGAAAAATAATGGATAGAGTAGTCTGTTACCTTGTGATAGTTCATTCGAAAAAAATAAAAGTACTCAAATAACCCTGCAGTAAACTCAATTTACAAAGTTCTTGGGAATCTATGTGAACGATACACTGGGTTTTCACTCACCTACTTCGAAAATGTTGGATAGCTTGTGATAAATTATTGATTCCAAATTATCAGGGTTAAGCAGTAAAAAGCAGATTTCATTTCTAAAGAACACTTCCTGATACTTTGTCTCTGCTTCTTCAAAACTACCTTCGGTATTTTTAGTTTGCAAGCCTAACGGCCGACTGCGTAAACACAATAACTTCCGAAAAAAACAACTTAGGAACTCGATATTTGTAGAGAAGGTTTGGACCTAAATTACGAAGGCCGAATTCGTGAATGGGTAAAATCCACCCAATGATTCCGTAGATAAACCCAATCAAAATTTTATTTTTTCAATATTTCCAAAAATACAGATCAGATCGAATTGAAATCCAGTACTTCATCGAAAAATAACAGTTCGAAGTTTCATACAGAATTTGATGAGGATGATATGATAAGAAAAATCAGAGAAATTTTTTTTTTCAAATTGTTCTGATGACACGATTATCACGAAATTTCGCATGAAGTTGTCTTTCAGCATCTCAAAACTAGCTGTGAAATTTCATCAGGACTGAATCAGTATTTCTCGAGTTATACCGAAAAAATAAACGATATTGAGAAGAAAACCTCGAAATTTGACACATTTTTTCCGGATATCTCCGAAAATTATGATCGTATCGAACTGAAATTTGGTACGCTGCTGTGAAATATGAAGTTCAAAGTGTGAGTGGACTTCTTTTTCGAATATGATAAATGGTTTCCGGAAAAAAAAATGTTTTGGAAAAAAATTTCGAAAAAAAAATTTTTTTAGATTCACTGAAAATCTGATCCTGACGAAATTTGCCTCAAAGTTGCGCGTCGTTATACTCCACCCAACTGCCAAGTTTGAATCTAATCTCTCAAGTAGTTTCTGAAATAAAAAATAAATAACTTGAAAACTTCAACTGCCTATAACTCCGAAACTATTCGACCGATTTGGCCCATTAACGAACTTAACCGCGGCATTCTGATGCGCAACCTATCCTGAAAGTTTCAAGTTGCTAGCTTGCTTCTGTCGACAGTTATTGTGTCTACGGCCGGACAGAATCGATTTTGACACCGGATTCGTCATCAGTGAGTCCAACCTAGTCGATTTAGACCAATTTCGGCTCAATCATCCAAACATTTGGACAAAACGATAGCACGCTGTTCCCCTAGAACATGCGCGCAAAAACTTGATAGACCTAAATCATGGCCAACCAGGATAGTTTATAAAAGTGAATGGAATATACACGGTTCTTTGTTGCACAAACTGCGATGTCATTAGGCATGTCATGGCATTTTTCGCATTTTCGACAAAAAGTTAACAAAATGCTGAACGAAATAGGGGTAATGTAGGCGTTGGTAAACAATACAAAAGAATTCTCAAAAATTTCCTGAATTGAATTCTTTGGATCATGAAATTCTCTCCGTTTCAGAATGAATTTTTCGACGAATATTGTAGATATGAATTGGCGGAATTAGCTCCGGGGCTGGTTGGTCCTCTATTAACTTCGGCTATGGCTAAATGGGCGCCACTGGTTACTCCTAGAGAATTTCTTTATGTCTTCGAACAATGGAAGGGCATTCTGGAGAGGCATTTGCGTCAGCGTGGGACATTTGAAGGTAATAAAATGGGAATACAGCCGTACGATAGTCTCATTTGGCATACTTGGATGCCTGTCATAAGAACTTGTGTTAGGTAAGTTCTGTCCTAGAATTCAAGTGAAAGGATAGTTTTGTTCTTCTTTGTTTGGAAGTGGAACTAATGATCGTCATAATTATTTTATATTGTATTTTATTGAGTTATGAAATTTTTAGATGAGAGAAAAGATTTCTGTTTGAAATTTTATTTGAAATAGGTACTTGGAAAGGGGAAGTATGTTGATGCTGGTTACTATTGACCATGAACTGTTATTGTTGCAGGAGATAAAACTTATCAGAATGGCTTTATCAAACAATTACAGCCTCTCTGAAAGTTTTGGGATGAAAATGTGCGAAACTGATATCTATTTTATTGTACTGACAATATTCTTTCATTCAGGGATGATTTTGAGGTTTAACTCCTGTACACTTTGATATAAGATTGCAAAATTTGGTAAACCCGCAAGATTTCCCGTCGCGAAGCTACGAGTAAGATATTCACATCATTGTAAGCAGTGTGAGTTCCTGAACAAAAAATATGAAGGCCAACATAGGCGGTCTCTCTTTGTTTGGAAGATATGGGCCCCCAAAGTTCCAAATTGTTGCATTTTCAGATCCTTTTTTCCGCCATAAAAATGATCTCTCACTTCTCAAATCTAGTTCATAAATCATCTTTGAACCTTCAACCAACGAATAACGACACTTTATTTCAAGAACATTCATTATTTAAAGGAAGAAAAGTGAAAATATTAGACAACCACTTAACCTATATTTCTACGAAATACTTCTCAATGTTGAAGCGGAGCTTGGCAACAGCGTCTTTTCATCGCCGGATGACCGAAGAGTAGTTGCTGGCGGGAAATATGAAATGATGGACAGTCGAAGGATATGATTGTAAGGATAATGCTTTTGTCACTGAAGAAGAGCTGGTTATTCTAACATCAAAACAAAATCATTGAGAATATTTGTTTAAGGTTTCACTCTCAATATTTTCGGTTGAACTTTCTTT
Organism: Myrrha octodecimguttata; assembly: GCA_958510865.1. Taxonomy (NCBI): domain Eukaryota; kingdom Metazoa; phylum Arthropoda; class Insecta; order Coleoptera; family Coccinellidae; genus Myrrha; species Myrrha octodecimguttata. The sequence goes on from OY294060.1 coordinate 68,028,264, forward strand.
CTATCCCCTTCAAAACAGGGAGGTTGTTATCTACTTCGTTTTTTGTTGTGTCTTCGAGATGGTCCCAGTTCAAAATGAGATTCAGGGTATTCCAATAAAATGGGTTATATAATAACCTCGATTTCATTGGATATCTGGAAAGGGTGCGACCTATCACATATATGAAAAAAATGTACGTTGAAATATATATCAGGGTGTATTATCATTCTATTTCTATGTGTTTCAACCTTGTAGATTTCATTAGAAACGAATTCTCCTATTGGAAGATTCAGAGTGTCGCAGTAAACAGTAAGAACTAAGAACATATTTCATGATATTTCATTTTTCTCGCCAGCAATAATCTGTCATTCACGAATACGCACGATGCCACGATTCCGACCGATGAAATTCGCGCCATTGCCAAACTTCACTTTTAGACTGAGTCGAAATCAGAAGGAATAGAGGTTAAGTGGTTGTCCAGTAATTTCATTGTTTTTTCATTAAATATTGATTATTCTTGGAAAAAATTGTTGCTTATTGTTGGTTGAAGGTTCAAAGGTGGTTTGTGAACTATACAGATGAAGGGAGAGATCGTTTTTATGCTGGAAAAAGGGACCTGAACACGATTCATTTTGGAACTTTGGGGGCTCATATCTTCCAAATTAAGGGAGACCGCCTATGTTCGATTTCACATTTTTTATTCAGAAAAACACACTGCGTACAATGATGCAAATATCTTTTTAATATCTCGGCGACGGGAAATCTTGCGGGTTTACCCAAAATTTAGTACTCAATCTGACTGATTTAATCTGTTTTCAAATTGCATATATCTCTGCGCCTTTGCGTCAATTTTTTATAGGAATTCTTCTAGGTATGACTTGCTGCAATTTTTCCTGGATTCACCATAAATCAGAATAATTCTAATGAATTCATCATTATTATCAATCAATAGAGTCAACATCTTATTCCCTGAATCCGAGTGGTTATAGTTGTTGATTACGAACCTGGACTTCCTGTTTCATATTTTACCCAGTTTCATTGTCCTGAAAATTATAGAGAAATATTTATTTCCGAAAAGGGGTTAATGCATCTTCAAGATTTAAATTATCTTTTTCTTTTTTGCTTCGAGTGTCCATAACGTCAAAAAACCTATATTTTCCCTTCGTAACATTGCTTTTGATTCATTGGGTATCTGGCCGTTTTATGGTTTATTAGGTGAACCCACAAATTTTCGAGTCGGGAAGATATTTATACGCAGTGTGTTCTGCTGAAAGAAATCTGATGTCGAATCTACACAGTCTCTTAAGTAAGGAAAATATGGCCCCCAAACTTCTAAATAGACGCATTTTCAAGGCACTATTTCCACAATGAAAACGAGTAGTAGTATTTTCTTTTATATGGTCCACGAATTATCTCTGAACCTCCACTCAACTATTAACGGTGCTTTCTTTCAAGAATAGTTGATATTTAAATATAAATTATCGAAAACATCAGATAACCACCTAAGATCGAATTCTTCGGATTTCCACTTACTCCAAAAGTGACGTTTGGCATTAGCGAAATTTAATCGGTCGGAATTCTGTGTATTCGTCTATGACAGCTGGCGGGAAATACATATCAGTCATACACGTTAGCCAGCTATTTCGAGGCGTTATTGGTTTCGTGCGTCGTTTGACATTTGTCATACGTTGGAGGTAAAACAACCTCACTTACCCGCTTTGTTTATGTTATGAAGTACAGCATTTTCATCAATTTCAGGATAAATTCACAAGTTAAAATGATTTATAGTAATAGAATTGGTGAATAACTAGTCCTAGTTATTGTTTCGTTGTGAAATACAACATAAATACACCGAGAGACGAAGGAATCTGATTTTTCAGATATATTGTAGTGAAGACTTTATATTTGAATATTTGCATTTTTGACCCATTCCCCTAAGTTTTATCTGGTATTGGAAGAAATAGCATACTATGTGAACTATCCCAGAGAAGGCAAATATCCTATATTCACGCCATAAATTGAAAAAACTGTTCTGACAAAGTAACAAACTATGGTAGAGTTTGTTGGAGGCATTTCCACACTGGCTAGGGACTTATGTTAGACTATCTATTTAATTTGTTCTGTTTAATAAATTGACTCTTGATGAGATAAATATGATAAGAATATTTCGTGTTTGTTATACACATTTCAAGAATTATATCTTCTCGGCACTACAATAGCTGGCGTTATGAATGACAAAGCCATCCTGAATGGTTACCACTCGCATCTCCACATGATATATAAAGGCGATTCGTTATGTGATAGATTTGTCAAAATATTGCATGCATTCTATAATAATAATGAACCAGATAACTTTCTCTGTTCTCAACCGAACACATTCCGATGTGGCTCGATTACTCAAGGATGGAACTTTTACATTTTGTTGTTTGTAATATGTTTCGAATTGACCTTCTTGTCAATTATTAAAGATTATGGGAGCCCTAATGTTGAATCTGCATAATAAAAAGCATTTTATATGGATAGTAAAGAATTTTTTGAGGATGAATCGAAATCGGTGTTCAAGGAAAAAATTTCACATAAATTATTTTATTTGTTACATATATTTAGTATAATAAATATATAATTGAAGATTATGATAGCACTGACATAGCAACTGTAGACCAGTATTGTAATAATTTGATCATTTGCAACATAGAATGTTATTTGAAATAGTACTGAGAAGTTCTCTGGAACCCATGTTTTTTCCATTCCATACATTTGTTGGATTTCATTCTGCTGTTTATTTTCAGGAATTAATGAGCCAAACATTTTACTGTCATTTTCAATAGTTATATACCTATAATAAATGCTATCTCTTATGTGGATACTCTAGGCTTTAGAAGAAAAGGATAAATACTGCAATTTTCATTTAAATCGTTTTGAACGATTATCATCTGAGGTTGAATATCAGTTAATCGGATCCATTATCACAAAATTTCACTTGTAAAATTAATAAAATCACTAAAATCTCCAAATAATCGCTCGTTGCCAATGTAAACAAAGCGAATGATTCCTTGGTCTCTCGGTGTATTTATGTTGCATTTCACAACGACACAATAACTTGGCCTCACAGGTCTAGTAATTCACCAATTCTATGAATATAAATCATTTTAACTTGTGAATTTATCCTGAAATTGTTGAAAATGCTGTATTTCATAACATAAACAAAGCGGGAAAGTTAGTTTGTTTTACCTCCAACGTATGACAAATGTCAAACGACGCACGAAACCTATTGCCAGACATGGTTGTTAGGTTGGGTGTTCTGGAACTAGATATTGATTTCACTCATCTGTCAATTGCTTCAAAGTCTTCATCAATCTCTGTCAATCATTGAGTTGAACATTAATTTTTATACCTATACAGTCAGTCAGTCTTCTTTCAAGCAATTATTTTATTGCACTAATTGACCGTCTAACTAACTCGAAATGAGTTTTTCCACTATTGAAATCTCATGTAATTGCTCCCTTACCTTGTACAAGGGAATTTTAATTTCATATAATTAATACGTACTTTTCTTCTTTTTAGTACTTGGAATCCTAGAGATTGTGATACCCTGATCACTCTACTTGAGTTATGGATTCCTTTGCTTCCGCAATGGATAATGGATAATATATATGATCAATTGGTTATGCCCCGATTGAAAGATGAGGTGAAGTCTTGGGATCCTATGACGGATACTGTTCCTATTCATACGTGGATTCATCCTTGGATTCCCCTCATTGGTAAGCTATGTCTTAAGCGATCATTATATAGAGCGTTTTACAAATAACTTCTGGAACAACTCAAAATTTACTTTTTTAAAATTTAAATTAAATTGTAGTCCAAGTGGTTTAGTATTCAAAATAAGTAGGAATATTAGCAGATTCTGCCGTTTTTCGCTAGTGAAACTAAATGTGAGAAAAAAATTGTATTAATTGTGACAGTGACGTTTTTTCGGTACTTGAAATCCGTGAAATTTCGTTTTCATAAATTCTACACCAAAATTGAATCGACCACCAAAAAATACTAAGGTGTGACCAAAAACCGTTTTTCCAAAACTTTGGTGGGAATCGAATTTTCTCCGCTTTCGGAAAACCGGGTCACATTCGATGAACTACCGTTGCTTGATAACGGACGTCTTTGTAATCAGAATATATCCAATTTATACGCGACCTTATTGCCCGTAAGTGGAGCGAGTTCGAATCCCATCAAAGTTTTTTTGAAAAAAAATTTTTTTTTTTGATAAATTCATATTTCTATCCAGGTCATTCTGGGGGCCCATTAGCACAATTTTGGCCTCCGTAAGGCCATAAATTTCTTAAATGAACATTATTTAAGTACTCCGAGCGGGATCTTTGGAAGCCTATGAAATGAAAACCAATGAATATTTTTTCATTATGTTTTCACACCAGTGTTCAGAATAGAAATTAGTTCAACCTCGAAAGATTTCAACAATTTTAGGTGAATTTTTTTTTCACTGTAGACATAAAAAAAAATTGAGTTTGAACTTTGGAAAAAAATTTTCACCGAAAATCTTAGAAACTCAAGTACATTGAAATAATGCTATCTAATATGGCAACCGAAAACAAAAAATTCCAGCTTTGTAGGTTTTTCGCCATTTTGAAATTTTTTTTCATAAATTCTACACCAAAATTGAATCGACCACCAAAAAATACTAAGGTGTGACCAAAAACCGTTATTTCAAAGGTCACGCATAACTTACCACAGTTATCAGAATATTGCTCAAAGTTGACATTAAACACCCTGTATCTCGCTTATGCTTCGAAAACGAGGTATATTTCACAAGGCAAAAATCACTTTCCCAATGTCATCTATACGGCTATAAATGTTTGACCAGTTTATGGTGAAACACTCTGTATTTCTTCTGTGGATTTTATGTAATTTGAATTAGGTGTTACGATTACGTTTATAGTCGTCCTAGGCATCTTCAGCGTCAAATTACCGAAAATAGAATTGTGATAAAAAAATTTATTAAACCAAGCTATTCAGATCTATTTAGTATTATGGGTTTGTAAGTCGTTTACAAAGTACTGAGTGTTTTCATTTGATCCATGGAATTTGTCTTTGAATGTGAGCATCGTCATCGTCTATCCAAAAGATGGATTTCGACTGAATCGTGTCTTCACTTTTGTAAATATCGAGATGACGAAATTTCGAAAGCGTTCATCTACTAAATCGTTAGGCGGATGTTGTTTATTCTGAACTTGATCTTTGTATCCAAGCATTAAACCTACGAAAATTTCGAGTCTTTAAGTTATTCCTTTGCAAAGTTATCGTGTAAATAAATACTTTCATCTATTCAAAAACATGGATCTATCGTCCTGCAGATCTACCACCTAGGTAGATCTATCATTAAATGAGATCTACGCCTAGGTATATCCATCACTAAGAGAAATCTGGGCGCACTACTTAGACACGTGACAGTGAACGCGTGACGTCATAGTTTGCTATACAAACACAAAAGACATTCAAACTATCATTCTACTTGCAGGGTAAGTTAATAATGTTAAGGTAATTTCGCTGCCAAATCAACGGTTTTTTTTTCGAAATTCTTCCGAATTTTCTTGATATTCTTGTTTTTTTTTTCGGAAACAGTGTATCAAATTCCGGGTTGTTGCTTCTCATTTTCGTAGATATTGGGAAAAAAACGTAGAATTTCGAGGTTTTTTCTTTGCATGGTTAATAAAACCAGGAAGTAGAGCTGCGTTTATCGGGGTCAATAGGTGAGTAGGTGACCACTTCGGGGAAAGAACTTGCACATGCGAGCAATATTTTGGGATATTTACAAATAGCGAGGATGGTTATGTTACAGACTTTGACGTCATCAAAGGAACCATCACAGTCCAGTAATAATTTTCAATGTGTAAAATTAAATAGGATAATGCGAGTTTCACAGTTATATATCAGCCTTTTGTGTGATTAGCCAATAAAAAAGACAATTTAACCAATTTAATTGCTCAATAGACGACTTCGGCCCAAGTTGCCAACCCACAATTTACTTAGCAAGTTTACTTTCACTGGGGAACGGGAATTTCAGGACAAATTCGACATGATAAGGTTCGCATTATTTATAAATAACCGTAAAACATGCCTCGGCTCTTCAAACCAGATAATTCCTTCCAAATATAGGTTTTTGTTAGGATCGTCCCCGATTGGCTGAAATTTAAGTTGGGATTCCTGATTTCATGCAAACAGTGTCAATTTTCATATGATACGTTCCGAAAATCAACTCTGTTGTTTCGGTTGCCGATTGTCCGCTCCATAAATATGAAATATTCGGATGGTTCCTGGAACAAGCGCGTGAAAAAGGTTATTTACGGAATATGGTTGATGAAAATGCGGTCGATTTACTGTCACCAGAACGATTTTCTATGGTAAATATCCATAGCATAGAACAATCTATGTTTACTTTAGGTTTGTTTCGGTTCCGAGTTCAGAACCACAGACTATTGGTCTATGCTAGAACCGTCCCGAACAGATCTGAACTCGGAACCAAAACAAACCTAAAGTAAACATAGACTGTTCTATGCTATGGATATTCACCATAGAAAATCGTTCTGGTGACAGTGAATCGACCCCATTTTCATCAACCATATTCCGTAAATAACCTTTTTCACGCGCTTGTTCCAGGAACCATCCGAATATTTCATATTTATGGAGCGGAAAATCGGCAACCGAAACAACAGAGTTGATTTTCGGAAAGTATCCTATGAAAATTGACACTGTTTGCATGAAATCAGGAATCCCAACTTAAATTTCAGCCAATCGGGGACGATCTTAACAAAAACCTATATTTGGAAGGAATTATCTGGTTTGAAGAGCCGAGGCATGTTTTACGGTTATTTATAAATAATGCGAACCTTATCATGTCGAATTCGTCCTGAAATTCCCGTTCCCCAGTGAATGTAAACTTGCTAAGTAAATTGTGGGTTGGCAACTTGGGCCGAAGTCGTCTATTAACATCAATTCGAACATTTCTTTTTTTTTTTTCAGATTCCAGATTACGCGATGTCGTATACCCAATTATTCAAGAGAAACTGGGAGCAGCTCTGACAAACTGGCATCCATCAGATCGTTCGGCGAAATTCATGTTACAGCCTTGGAAACGTGCCCTTCCCGAAGGAGCTTTTGTCGCATTCCTCATAAAGCATATTGTACCTAAGTTACAAGTGTGCATGCAGTCACTTGTTATCAGTCCACTCGAGCAGCATCTAGGTAACAAATCAGCACTATTTTATTCACACGGCCAATGCTCGGAGCTTCCTGTTTCTTTGCGCCCCATGTTTTTGGTGAACGCATGCTATCATTTTGCCAAAATATCTGTAATTTTAGAATATTGAACGATCTCAAAGGACTGGATTGGACTCACTGATATTAGCTCTGTTTTAGTTGCAAGTTCAGAACGTTATTGCGGTTTTTTTTCTTGTAATGGGGGTTTTTCCTGAATTTGGGTTATTACTGCAAATGCAAATTTGAACATAATTATTATGGGTTTTATTCATCATTTAATTAAGTGCATATTAAAAAAACATTCATCAAAAAATTATCACTGAACGACACCCCGTTTCCTCCTATAAACGTCGAAATTTCTCAGAATTCTAATATTTCTAGCGGCTATTGGCAACTTTAAAGCATGCAGGACGTGATTTAATGAAATTTGAATGTGGCTGTGTTGCCTATTGGGGGTTTTTCCTGAATTTGGATTATTACTGCAAATGCAAATTTTTTTTTTATTCATCATTTTCCCAAATTACCTTCAGAAAGTATTCAAAATCAGATTTCAAAATTGGGGTTTGGGATTTGCCAGGCATGCACGAAGTGACAACGGTGTTTAGTAGAAAAGCTTTTTCTGCTATAGAATAATGAAATATTTATTCCTATTCTGTGGTACACACGTGTTCTTTGTTAATATAACCAAACAATTTCCGTTTGCGATTTGTCAGTAATATGACAGTCTGTGCTCTTCTTTTCCTATTCCTTGGTCGTTGTCTTCTACTCTAACCAGATCGAAGTATAGCTATCTCTGTTTGCCTAAGCAAAGTAACACATTTGACGTCCTTTTCTTCCCGAGAAAGCTGAATTCGACGTTGCCATATCGTGCACTCAAGACAAATCCCTTTAAATGCAAATCCCCCTTTTTATTTTTCAGTTTTAGGTTATCAAACATTTTTTTATGAATATAATATTGAAATTACATGATTGAAATGTGATTTTCCAAGGGTTTTTTATGAAAATGACTGTATTTTCGTTTATCGGAAAAACCCACATTTGTATTAGCAAATCTCAATCAGAAACATCTGTCGAACGAATAACTCATCAAATCATGAAAGCTCATCTTTTAATTTCATTGGAAACAGTTTCTGGTTGTATACTCTTTGCACCTGTTCATAAATTCCACAACTTGATTAACATTGAACCCTTATATTTGCTTCAAATATGATAATAAAGATTCTTCCCATTTTTTGGGGGTTATATCACAGATCAACCAGATGAACCACTCGCGTCATTTACTTAGGAAATCTATGTCAACGCAGATATGACCCTGAATCGAGCTAATCAGAATTTTAGCAGGCGTTTGGGGTACTTTGGGGTGCCAATCAGATTGCAGGAATAGGATTACGTCACTCTCGCCGCTTTCGGACTCGCTTGAAGAGGTTATAAACATGTAAACAACCTGAAATGAATTTTTCATCCTATTTATTGATGAATAATTCATTATCTGTTCCATTTTAGGATATAATCCAAGCAGTTTTTCACAACCAAATCAATTGTTTAGTCATCTTTGAGGTTCTATTTTATGATGACAGTCCTCATTATATGTTTTAATTATACAACAAGAATTGGAATCGAACTTAGGTGGACTCATTCATAATGTTCATTTTACATAATATAAAAGAATCGCAACTGAAGTAAAAGCATTACAACCTCCATTATTCAATTAAAACGATGGGATGTCTAATAAAATTGTATATGATTGCACAAACACTAGGATTGAAATCGAACAAAGTTGGTCTATTCATAGTTTGATTTTATATTGAAATGAATCTCATTTGATGTAAAACTACAAAGATTCTCTGATTAAGGTAAACGAGTTTTCCATAACATTTTTCCAAAATTGTCATTTACTCCAACCGAGTTCTACAGGAGTTTAAGGTGTGACAAAACACTCGCTTTGGTGTTGGAAATTTGCTTTTCAAATGGTTTCATCGAAAAATCTTAGTCTGATTTTAATTTTGTGATTCCTGAATCCCGACAAATCCGTTTTTACATTTCGATTTCAGATATTCCAAAATCAAGTATTCAATTTGACAGCTGTTTCGAGGAAGAAGAAAGTGTGGTTATGTCTGTTATATTTCTCAAGGTCGGAGAGACGCGATTCCCGCAAACGATGAAGTGATTTGTCTTGTTGGTCTGTAGTTATATCACACTTCTGTGGTTATATCACAGATAAGAATAAAAACAACCAAAATAACTAAACAGGCTTGCCAACACGATTTCTCACCAACCATCTCCTTAGCTTAGGTAACCTCTGGGATGAAAGCTCACTTATCTCTCAACCCCCAATCATCCTATTATAATTATTCGCCTTGAAAATCATTTCTACAATATGAATTTGAAAACTAATGATCTTTATTGTTTCAGATAATTGGCACTGGGTTATGGATTGGAATGACATGATATCTGTCGGCAACATGACCCTAATACTAGACAAGTTCTTCTTCCCGAGATGGCTCCAAACTCTGGCCCTGTGGTTGAACCACGATCCTAACTACACCCAGGTTACGGAATGGTATTCAGGATGGAAGAGGATGCTTTCTGAGGAACTCTTAGCCCAGCCGACGATTAAGGAAAACTTCCACAAAGCCCTGGAAATGATGAACAGAGCCGTCAACCTTGAACAGCAACCAGGGGCGAGAGAATCCATTTCTTACTTGACGACGATAGAAACTAATGTTCCTCCGCCACCCCCTCCTCCCAAAGTTGAGGTGAGTTTCCCATATATAAATATACAGGGTGAGTTTTTAAGTTGTACATTAATTTCAACCCTAGCTTCCTCTCATTAAATAAAACACTTTTTTGATTCACCTTTTGCCAAATTTGGCCCCGGTAAAAGATACAGGCTTTTGAACTTTCCAATTTCTTTTGTAGCTTTGACATGACATTCAATTTCGGTGTGAAGTTTTCTCTAACTACGATACATATTCTACTCTAAGCAATTTCATCTTCAAATGGTTTTCTGGTTATAGACTCCCTCATTTATAAAACTATAAGAAATTAGCATGAAGAATGCAAATAAGTTTATCTTAAGGCAATATAAGAATCCTCAATAATTTCAGAATACTTAATTATTCCTTTTTATTTCTGCTCAAACGAACCGTTTTCGAGATATTCAACGTTGAATGTTATAAAATCAGATAAGAATTCGTGAAATTTTTCTTGGATCCACCCCTGTGCTAGTATAGGCAGTGAATTAAGCTCCGCCTTCGAAGACCCGTAACACAAAGTGCACAGAAATATTTATCAATTTTGCATAGACCAAATATAAGGTCTGTGCCGTTTAGTGACCAGACAGCAGACATAGTTCATGTCTATGGACCAGACTTTCCATAGAATTCTACTTCAATATTTTCAGGTTAGTTGAGTGATTTCATATAATTCATCTATAAATTTGATGAAAATTAGGATAATTATGGATTATGGATTATGGATGAATCATTTTGCTATACGAATCAATGTAAGAGATATCAGTGTTGAACTTGCAAAAAACTGCAGGAGAGTATTATCACATTGATAAATATTTAAATGCTTGTATCTTCTGACCTGAGCCGAACCTGGAAAAATGGTGAGAGAAAAAAGTGTTTTATTTGATGAGAGGAATCTATGGCTAAAATTAATGTACAACTGAAAGACTCACCCTGTATCGTGTTTTCGGGTTAGTAGTAGTGTAGACATCTGAAAAATCACATCACAAAGGCATCATTTTGGTGTTGATGGGTTGCAAAAAAGACATTAATGAAATTAATAAATTAAATGAAATTTAATCTCGGTAGATATTGGGGAAATATATGTCATGCAAAATAAATATATTGTTGCAACTAATAAATATATTGACTTGAAAATAAAAATATTTGCAAACCCACTTTTATCCGAAACGGCGATAGTTAGTTAGTAACTACTAGTAACATTATCAACAAAAAAATACTTCCAGATTTACCCCAGTTTTGATTTTTTTTCAGAGCTTTGCAGAGGCTGTTAGGTTAACTTCGCAGATTCCACAAGGATTCAAGGATCTCGTCGCAAAAAGATGTGAGGAGAAGGGAATCCTGTTTGTACCAATAACAAATAAGTTCCGAGAAGCCAAACAGGTTTATCGGATTGGTAACAATGGTGTGCAGTGTTATATAGATAGAAATGTAGTATTTTATTCAAATAATAACAGTACTTGGCTTCCGATCTCCCTAAATAGATTGTTAGATATGGCATAAGATAAGTAGATTTTTAGTTCTTGTGTATTTATTATTGTACAGAGGAAGAATTACTTCGAAATGTAAATAAGTTTTCTATTATTAAATTCTTTGATTGTCATTATCTTTTTTTCATTATAAACCCTTTAAATAGTGATTTTATTTGGGCGAACTTGGTTGAAGTTAGTTGTTTAACGACATAATCAACTGAATCGGATGGTGTTTATATAATCCATCAATTTTAAAGATTGGAATTTTTAATAAATTCTGGTATCTCAAGACAAAAGCATAGTTGGATATGGACTGGGTTTGTACTCACTGGTGGAACATCTGCTTTAAAATCCAATTCTGTCTAACCTTTCATATTGTGGACTATTATTTTTGGAAAATTTTTCGGAGATTCTCACAATTCAGGGAAGATTAAATTTAAAAAAAAAATCTTGAAAGCGCTGACTTAAAGTTAGCAGCTATTTTGAGCATGTTCAATTTCGTTTTCGAAGTGGTCACCTCTTAACGTATTGACCTCGTCAACCACAATTTATTTGGGACTTAGAAAATTTTTCATAAAGAACCGCGAATAAACATCAAAGCGCAGAGGAGTGGGGGGGGTAAGATTTAGCGATTCCGTGCGAAATTTTATTTTTGAAGCTATGACAATATGCACATCATATATTATGGATTCGAACACGTAGATTACGAATCTGTAATTAGATTTTGCGTAACTGATTCGGTTTGGAAAATATTCTGGATTTGGTGAGAAATTTTCGAAATTTGGGTCAACTTTGGGCCGTCGTACAGATCAAACGCGTAAGGCTGGACAATATCGAATTTTTTTGGTTATATCTGGGTCCTTTGTGAGTACGTAGCCAATTATTTTATAGACGAAGGTCCTCTAGTTGAAAAATTATGATTTTTTTAAAAAAGGTCCAATTTTTTCGATTTTCTTCTGGCCATAAAAAACGAACCAGACTCTCCACTAACATTCTGATTGGATTTTCTTTATCTACGCCCTCGAATTAGTATATGTTTCAAATTTCAGGTCGATCGGAGAACTTTCGATTTTTGGTAAAATTTTAAGGGGTTACCCTTAAGAAAATATCGATTTTCGAAAAATAATTTTCCGACTCCTATCGCCGTGAAATTTGGCACACTTACTAATTCGAGGGCGTAGAACAAGAATATAAGGTCAGATATTTTTTAAAAAAATCGTCCTGGACGTGAGAGGTCCTTGAAGTTCCAAAATTTTGGACCTTTTTACAAAAAATCATTATTACCGACTCGATGAAAGTAGGACGATGAAATCTATTTTATTGCATAGATAAAGGATCGAACTGCACGTGAAAAAATTCGACGTCACCCAGCTTCATTATTTTGGTCGGCACGACGTCTCAAAGTTGACCAAAATTTCGAAATTTTTTCACTATTTTTTTGGTTATATCTGGATCCTTTGTGAGTACGTAGCCACTTATTTTATAGACGTAAGTCTTCTGGTTGAAAAATTATGATTTTTTTAAAAAAGGTCCAATTTTTTCGATTTTCCTCGGGCCATAAAAAACGAACCAGACTCTCCACTAACATTCTGATTGGATTTTCTTTATCTACGCCCTCGAATTAGTATATGTTTCAAATTTCAGGTCGATCGTAGAACTTTCGATTTTTGGTAAAATTTTAAGGGGTTACCCTTAAGAAAATCTCAATTTTCGAAAAATAATTTTCCGACTCCTATCGCCGTGAAATTTGGCACACTTACTAATTCGAGGGCGTAGAACAAGAATATAAGGTCAGATATTTTTTAAAAAAATCGTCCTGGACGTGAGAGGTCCTTGAAGTTCCTTAACGTATTGACCTCGTCAACCACAGCAACTTTTTTATTTTTTTTCAAATTGTAAAGAAAGAACCACGAAATTTGATATATTTTTTTTCCAATATCAACGAAACTTTTGGAACACTGCTGTTGGATATTGATTTAAGATTTAAAGGTATGTGCTAAATTTCAATGAAATTTAAAGAATTGATGTTTCCGAAAAATAATTTTTTTTTTAATTCACCAACGATTTGATCCCTAAAAATTGCAGAGTTGCGCAGAGGTATCCTACAATTAATTACCAAGTTTCAATCAGGTCGCATAAGTAGTTCCTGAGATATTTGAATAAATAACCTCAAAAATTCGATACGGAATCTACCCTGCCAGATTCAAGTCTCTAGTTTTTTCCGTTCTCAAATTATCGTACCTAAGGTCAGCCGGACAAAATCGATTGTGACATCGGATTCTTCATCAGTGAGTCCAGCCTAGTTGTTCACCTATTTTCGAGAAAAAATTCGGTAATTACAGATATTAGGGCCAAGAGATAGCACTCTGTTACCAAGAATATGTGCGCAAAAAAAAATTGAGAATGAAGAATTAGTGAAAATATTGTAGCGTATTCACTCGGTAGATTTTTATTTAATTTGGAGAAAATATTGAAGAAAGTTGAAAGCACCAAAGAAAGAACAGAAATGTTTGAATGAATCGAAAAAAATTTCAAAAAGCACTGCCGTGAAGGCAGCAACTTTTGCGCTCATATTCAATGTAGATGACCGCTTCAGCAACGAATTTGAACATGCACGCAAAAGCTGCTGCCTTCACGGCAGTGCTTTTTGAAATTTTTTACTGATAAATTACTGGATTTCAATTCGATCAAATCTATATTTTTGGAAATATTGGAAAAATAAAATTTTGAATGGGTATATCTACGGAATCATTGGGCGAATTTTACCCATTCACGAATTCGACCTTCGTAATTATATAAGCCCCAAACCCACTCTACAAATATCGAGTTTCTAAGTCGCTTCTTCCGGAAGTTATTGTGTTTACGGTCAACCTAACGGCCGACTGCGTAAACACAATAACTTCCGAAAGAAACCACTTAGAAACTCGATATTTGTAGAGAAGGTTTGGACCTTAATTACGAAGGCCGAATTCGTGAATGGGTAAAATCCACCCAATGATTCCGTAGATATAACCAATCAAAGTTTTATTTTTCCAATATTTCCAAAAATACAGATCAGATCGAATTGAAATCCAGCACTTCATCGAAAATAACAGTTCGATGTTTCATACAGAATTTAATGAGGATGATATTATGAGAAAATCATAGAAATTTTTTTTTTCAAATTGTTCTAATAACACGATTATCACGAAATTTTGCATAAAGTTGTCTTTCAGCATCTCAAAACTAGCTGTGAAATTTCATCAGGACTGAATCAGTATTTCTCGAGTAATACCAAAAAAATCAACGATATCGAGAAGAGAACCTCGAAATTTGACATATTTTTTCCCGATATCTCCAAAACTTATGATCGTATCGAACTGAAATTTAGTACACTGCTGTGAAATTAGAAGGTCAAAGTGTGAGTATAATTTTTTTTGGATATGATGAATGGTTTCCGAAAAAAAAATTTTTTGTAAAAAAATTTCGAAACAAATTTTTTTTAAATTTACTGACAATATGATCTTGACGAAATTTGGCTCAAAGTTGCGCGTCGTTATACTCCACCAAACTGCCAAGTTTGAATCCAATCGCTTGAGTAGTTTCTGAAATAAAGAATAAATAACTTCAAAACTTCAAGTGCCTATAACTCCGAAACTATTAGACCGATTTGGCTCATTAACGAACTTAATCGCGGCATTCTGATGCGCAACCTATCCTGAAAGTTTCAAGTAGCTAGCTTGCTTCTGTCGACAGTTATCGTGTCTACGGACGGCCAGCCGGACAGAATCAATTTTGACACCGGATTCGTCATCAGTGAGTCCAACCTAGTCGATTGAGACCATTTTCGGCCCAATCGTCCAAAATTACAGACATTTGGACAAAACGATAGCACGCTGTTCCCCCAGAACATGCGCGCAAAAACAAAATTCTGATGAAAAATATTTTCGATGATTTAAATAACTGTAGTAACTGGGCGGTATGTTTGTTAAATTTTCGAAGTGTTTCTATCTAAAAATAAGTTAAGCATAACATGTGCATTAGCAATCAGAAATGGATTATTATTATGTCTGATATCTGTTAGATCTTCATTGATGGTAAAAATAAATTTTCTAATGACTTTTTATGAATGGAGAGTAGAGCAATTATAATTGAATTATGAATAAAATCAATCTGAATATAAGCGGAATAAAGTAAATTCAGGACATCAGTTTAATTCAATAGTCAAAATGAAACAGTGTGTTGTTTTAATGGTACTCCTGTTGGTCTATGTAAGTATAATCAATTCCTAATTTGATTTTTTTTAATTTCGTGATATTTTTAAAAAAATTCGCGTTATAGGCAGCCAGAGCAAAAGTTCATGTTAAAAAAATTGAACAATGTGGAGATGCAGCGAATTATAAAATAAAATTTACCAGCCATCTTAGGGAAGAAGGGGGTGTTCAAATAGCCGGAGGAACTTTGAAGACTGATATTGAAACTGGAGACAACGTAGAAGTAAGTTTATAGCTAGTACAAAAAAGAAAAATGTTCTCTGAAGTTGCTTGTTAGCCAAGAAGAAATGTAAGGAATTTAAACATAGAATATATATGGACAATCTGTAATATTTCCATCAAAGAATATTTCATATATCTTCAGAATTCCCATGGTTTTTCTGCTTTGCTCGATTATTTGATGATTTTCAGAATAATGTCGATATCTATTCATTGGAAAATGGAGAATACAAATTCCTCATCAACGTCAAAGAGACATGGTGTAATTCCCTTCATAACTATATGGGAGAATTTGGTTACGACATGCAGAAAGCGGCTGGTCTCAAACCTGGAACTTGTCCCTTACCTGCCGTGAGTGTAAAATTTGAGAAAGAAATATTTATAGTCCTGTAAAATATCCAGTTAACTACTTGAATGTTTCTAGGGAGAATATTCGTTGAAAGACCATGCTCTTGACTTCAGCAAATTTAAATTCAAAGATGTACCAAAAGGAACTCTAAAGATGGTGGATAACATACATGATGTAAAAACGAATGAAAAACTAGGATGTATTGAGCTTGAAGTCAGTATTGATGCCGATTGAGTCATTTGAAATGCATGCAAACATTTTGGAATGAAAAAATTTAATAAAGATATTATGTAAATACTTTTGATTCACTAAAACTAAAACCATGCAAGGGTGCTGAAAGTACCTACCTATATCATAATAAAAAAGATTGTATTCCTGAAATCAATGACCCAGTAAATGAACCTTGACATGCAAAATGGAAAAATTGAGCATGAATAAAATTCAGAACTTCACGATTTATTCAGATGGAAAATTCAAAGTACAGTTTTAGTTATAATAAAAATATTCAATTGCTAGAAGTAAACTTAGGTCTTGTTTCTTGATCACTGACAGATCTTATATGTATAACGTCTTCAGGATATGGCTTGGGAGGATTGTCTTCTTCCAAGAAGTACGAACAGGCAATGGCCAGAACATCACCATTATGACTAAAACTGAGAGATGTGACCGAAGTATGATACTGATGGAATTGACATAAACGTTTTTTATTGAAACCATCCCATATGTTGACATAACCATCTGAGCCACCAGTGGCAAATGTATTATAAGCTGGATGGAAACTAATAGCATTAACTGGATATATTTTTTCAGTTCCGTCTTCCTTGATACGGTGACATTTGAAAGCATATTTTTTCTTTTGAATTTCAGGGTTTGTATCTAAATATTCAACAGCAACTCTACCCTCAATACTACTCAATACAAATCCTTGTTTATTAGGAAAACATCTGATAGATCTTGTCTGGTATTTCAAATTAGATTCCCTTCTTTGAAGAGTATATGACATGTTTCGAATATCCCATACCAGAATTTTCCTTCCAGCAGTTCCAACTACCAATTTTTCACCACAAACGCTCATAGTAAATACTTTTTCTCCTTGGTTATAACTTCCACTACACATTGGAGTTCTGGGGTCCCACAATTTAACATGATGGTCCCAACTACCACTCAATATTACATTTACTTCAGGACAATATTCTACACATTTTATGGCATTATTATGATTACCAATAATGCTCTCGGTAGTTGTATTGAAATCAAAAGACTTCAGTGTATTATCTAAACCTCCACTGTATGCATGTACGGCATCGGTAAAACAACAGTCCAACACTGGAGTATCGTGAGAATATTTGTGTCTTAAATTATTAGCAGTAACATCGTAGAGCCTAACATAATTGTCCCATGAGCTCACAAGAAGAAATTGACTGGTGTTCGGACCAAATTTAACGGCCGAAATTGCACCGTCGGGAGGCGATGCTAATTTATATTCCGTTTGGGATTTCATTTCAACACTTATTATATTAGTGAATCTGGTCTATGGTATTATTATATGTAATTGTTTTATTCGGTACTTCTACTTGGATAAACAAAAACAATCTCTGTAATAGTGTAATCACCACAGAACAATAATCCAATAACATAGAATTTAACTACACAGACTTCTCTTTTTTTTATTTTCATAGACACAATTTGATAAAACGATTTGTCAGGAATCCAGTAAAAGGAATATTATATGAATATCACTTGTTTTTATTTGATGCTGATAGGAATGTCTTTGGAATAAAGAAGTTTTCTATCCAAAGAACGATACAAACATTGTTTAATGTCCTTAAACAATGATATAAATATCTGTACCGTGATCCAAAGAGAATGTTAGGATTCTTCACAATGACATGTCAGGTTTTATATGACTGCTAAGAGATGGGGCTTTCTCCTTCAATAATTTGATCTTTGATATTTTTTCATGTTGAAAATATATTTCCTTCTAAAATTCAAATCGTTAAGTTTCATTCAGATAACTTCAGAACATTTTTATATGCTTATTATCAAATAAACGTTATTATACTTCACCATAAAAGATTTATTTGGTAGTGAAATGGCAGTAAACCTGAGTAAACCCAACAATGGATTATAAAACTATTGCCTTTCGTTCGATACGTCCACTCGTAATGAATCTTCAAATTGATCAAATCTATAAATCGAAACACACAGAGATTAAATAACATTCTTTCATATGACAGTAGTACTTAATTCACTGCACGACATTCTTCAATCGTTCAATCCAGTACAAGACTCGGCAGACTGGTTGTTATTCTTGTTTTCCTTACATTCTTTGTTCTCCAGAGTTTCATCGGTGGGTTGAGTGCTTTTTCATATTCGTTTGAAATTAAATTGAAATGTGTAGTAGTACTAAAAATTTTCCACCATCGACCTATTCTTCTAAGTTTTGTTTGAACTCAGAGGTGAGTGTTTTTAGAAATAGGTTATGCTTTTCTTGTAGGTTATATTTCAAATGCTTTATGATTCAGTTTTTGGCTAGTTTGTAGAGAACAGAGAACACTTCAAATTCGAATACGTTTGCGTTTATCCTAATGACTCATTCTCATGTTATTTTTCAAAGTTAAATTTATTCGACGAATACATTTTCGTTTATATAGGTAGGTATTTATTATAATGAAGAAGAAATATCAAATCTTCAACTACCATAAAATATTAGGTACTCGAAAAAAAATATAAAGATAATATCGAAGGACCAAAAATTCAGAAGGTTTTATTTGTTGTTTCAACAGACCAGTGGCGTATTTCAGAAAAGATCTGAAGGTCCAAAGGGGTACATTATTGCCCCAGAAAAGGAATCGCACCTTGTAGAGTTTTTCGGAAAATCGGCATGTCTGAAATGATCTGAAATTAAAAGTCTTCCCCAATTTTCGGCTGAGTAACTTGAGAAATCTTTTTGAGTGTAACACTTTAATACTCAATGGAAATGTAGATGCTCTGTGAAAAATTTTTAGAAAATAACTGATGATGTGAGCGTATGTTCAAATTCCGCGCAAAAAAAATCGTGAAAAAATTTTTCCTTGAGTTGTGCTAATGACGCACACATTACGAAATCTAGAACAAAATTCTGCAAATTTCATCAAACAATCAATATTTTTATAGTTATTCCATAAATGTCGAAGTCGGGAAATTTCTCCTTGAAACAATTTTTTTTCGAAAAATTCATCACATTTAACAGAATTTTGCTCAGAATTTGAATTTCATAATTTTCCGCAGTGCTTTTAATTTCAATTCGATAAGATTATAATTTTTTGGGATAAAGGGAAAAAAATGTCAAATTTCGGTATCCTTGTTTTTTCCAGAATTTCTCAAAAAATACTGATTCAACCATGATGAAACTTGATAACTAGTTTGAAAATGCTGATGAGGAACTTTGTTTGCAGAATTTCGTGATGATCGTGTCATTAGAACGAGTTGAAAAATTTTTTTTCGAATATTCAATATTCTACGGTCTTCTGATATTTCATCCTTATGAAATTCTGTATGAACTTTCTTGCTGTCATTTTTCAATCAAGTCATAGTGATCTGTTCTTTTTATTTGGAAATATTGGGAATTATGGGTATTTATTTACTTCGGTTTCAGTTATTTAAATAAAAAGTTGCAAATTATCCAAATTCTAACGTCCGAGGAGGGAATATCTGCTTTGAACAAGTAACACTATGCTGTAATAACTGGTTGAATTACAGATACTGTCCGGTCATTGTCTATATTTCCAGATAAACATTGTGAAGCGATCAGTGGCAGTAGAGATAACGAACGTTACTTTTATTATAGGTTTTAATTCAAGTAGGATTAAATTTGGGTCGTAGTTTGTTGGTCTAATTTAGTTGACCGATCTACATGTGGTTGTAATGTTTTGTGATTTGCTCGAATGAAAAAGTGGTAAGTATGATATTATTTTTCTACTCCTATAGTTTAAACGTTTAATTATTTCAATTCGATTCGATCAGCTTCAATATATTGAAAAGTTCCATTTGAAGGTCTGTGTGAAATATTTATAGATAGATAATGTTATTGGGATAATTGTCATTTGATGTTATTCTTGTTGTACAATTTTGTTTTTATCTATGGATATTCTGGGAGAAACTCGAGTTTCATTTGGATAAGATTGAGGAAACTTATTATCATAATGGCAATTGCCTCTTTGTTTGGTATTATAGTATATTACTTCATTCAACTGTTTTTTTTTTTTCGAGATTTTTGAAATTCACAAGAACGCAGAGTCACACATTGGAATTTTACGATTTTAGCTCTTTTGATACTTTTCATTCAGCGGTTTTAAACATTTTATCAGAGGTTGATCGATTCGTTCTTCATTTACTCAAATAATAGACATTTTCACCTAAAAACAAATGGACATAAAGTTGTTTTGAAATGAATAATCTCCATCGTGATTTACTCCTAATAAAATAATCATCTTCAGTGAAATGCATTGAACATACTTTCATGTATTTTGTGACCTGTTTTCCAATCTTCAATTTGAAAATCCAGAATTTTTCTAACAACGAGTTCCTGCCAAATGCTCTTTCCAAATTAACCTTACTTTCTTTTGGCTTTCGAAAAAAAAGGGTAAACTTAAGGTCCTTTCTTCTTCGACCATGAATAACATTGAGTTGAGGCACACAACAATAGTAATTTCGGGAGTATGCTCTTTTGAATTAATACAAACGAAAATTTTGTTCGGTAAGAAACGAATCGATTGAAAAATAGTAAAATTACTTTCGGTACACCAAAATTTCAACTCGGAAAACATTACAAAAGCCGAAAATGAGCTCTAAAAGCAAGCAAAACACTTAAGAATAACGAACACGTCGAAAAACTACTAACTTGAAAAAGTTCGAACTTAGGTATATCGCCAGAAGGCGGATCGTTTCTCAGTAGATGCATAGGATTGATAAGAATTTCCTGCCAGTTTTCATAGACGAATACACGGAATTCTGACCGACTGAACTGCGCCAATGCCAAACTTCACTTTTGGAGTGGAAATCGGAAAAGATAGAAGTTATGTAGTTTTCTGATATTTTCAATTAATTTTTATTGAATATTAAACATTCCTGAAAGAAATTTGCCGCTTACATTTGGGTAAAAGTTCAATTATGATGAGTTGTGGACTAGGTATAAAAAAATGAGTGATCGATTTCATTGTGGAAAAAGTTAAATTCAGAACTTTGGGGGGGGGGCCATATCTTCCAAACTATGAGAGACCTCCTAGTTCCGACTGCAGATTTTCGGTTCAGGACAACACACGGGGTACATTTTTGAAAATATCCAATCTGATTCTTCAATATGGGGAAATTTGCGGTTTCACAGATTTTTTGGAGCTATCCATCAGATCTTGATGAAATTTGGCATAAAACTTGAAGTTGATACATTGCAACATTATTCAAATATTATATTACATATTTTTTGGATTTCGTTGTTATTTTCTCATTTTCGATATTTTTCTGAATTTCATGGTGACCTAATAGACGACTTCGGCACAAGTTGCCCACCCACAATTTTTTTCACAAATTTACTATCACTGGGGAACAGGAATTTCAGGACAAATTCGACATGATAAGGTTCGCGTTATTTATAAATATCCGTAAAAGATGCCTCGGGTCCTGAAACAAATATGAGTTTTTGTTGAGATCATCTCTGATTGGCTGAAATTTAAGTTGGGATTACTGATTTCATGTTAATACTGTTAATAGTGTCAAATTTGAATAGGATATGTTCCGCAAATCAATTTGGTTAGGTCGCTTGCCAGTTTTCCGTTCCGTAAATATGAAATATTCGGTTGGTTCCTGGAAAAAAGGTTAATTACGGAATTTGATTGATGAAAAAACGTTCTTTCTGTCACCAGAACGACAGTCAATGTTTTATGGTAACATATCCATAGCATAGAACAATCTTTATTTACTTTATAATCCATAGAACATAGAAGAGACAACAATGAACAATGGAAAAATTACTTGCTATGGTCTATGGATCGTAAGGTAAATAAAGATTGTTCTATGCTATGGATATGTTACCATAAAACATTGATTGTCGTTCTGTTACATAGACTTAATATGTCAAGTTAATATGACAGAAAGATTGCTTTTTCATCAATCAAACTCCGTAACCAACCTTTTTTTTGAGAAACCAACCGAATATTTCATATTTACAGAACGGAAAACTGACAACCGAAATAACCAAGTTTATTTGCGGAACATACTTTATAAATTTGACACTATTAACATGAAATCAGGAATCCCAACTTGAATTTCAGCCCAACAAAAACCTATATTTGGAAGGAATTATCTTGTTTGAGGAGCCGAGGCATTTTTACGGATATTTATAAATAACGCGAACCTTATCATGTCGAATTTGACCTGAAATTCCCGTTCCCTAGTGATAGTAAATTTGTAAAGAAATTTGTGGGTGGGCAACTTGGGCCGAAGTCGTCTATTGAACTTGCTGCTGACTTCCCAGAATTTTATATTCCGAATTTTTCCAGCGCTCCTATTATTCTAAATAGGTATACTAAATGTTCAGGCCTAACTCTATTACTACTATTATTTAAATACTATTGAAAAGTTTCGAATACATACTAAGCTATTGTTATATAGTATAATATTTTCATTTTGATTCACAGGATATCCATGGAGAATTGCGAAGGAATCGCCATATTATTATTATTATTATTAATTTTCAATAATTTCCAAACATCCCTATCAACCGAATGTGTAGAAGTGGAAAATTCGAAACTGAGGATTTTTCCGTCCTTGCACTCATTTCAAGCGAACAAAATACCTTTCGACCCCTCGAAATCCACCGAAGGAAACTACGTGGCTTTCAGTTTCAAGTCGCTGGAGAATTTGAACAAGAACGCATTCGTCACCTTCGATTCTGAACACATAATAAAAATCGACCTGAATGGAAAATCTCTGAAGAAAATAGAAGATGGAACTTTCCTTTCACTGACATGCGTGAAATATCTGACTGTAAACAACAACTCCATCGTTGAAATAACCTGGAAAACGTTCGTAGGTCTGCCAAACCTGGAGATTCTCGAGCTCAGTGGAAATGAATTGAAGGAATTGCCTGCTATGGCGTTCGAGAACAATCCAAGAATGGTGTATTTGGATCTGTCGAACAACAAGTTGAGGAAGTTAACACCCTTTTCCTTCTCTAACTTGACCGAGTTGAAATCGTTGAATTTGAAGGGAAACTCGTTCATCTACATTCAACCAGAAGTTTTCCTACCTCTAGCGAACTTGGAAAATCTAGATCTCGGCCGTAACAAGCTGCTCGAACTGGACGCCGACAAGTGGTCTTTACCAAACTTGAAGCACCTAATTTTATCAGAGAACTCCATAAGAAGTTTCGACACGACGTTAAACTACACGTTCAGGAATTTGAAATTTGTGAATTTGAGTTCGAATTATCTGACCCAATTGAACTCTTTCGCGTTAAAAAAGACGTTCCATTCGTTGACCATTTTGGATTTGAACGGAAACTATTGGAGTTGTGACGATTTGACGAACATTCTTCATTATTTGGCAGACGCTAAGTTGGAGATTATAGCGAGGAACAAAACGATCGTCAATGAGAAAGGAATAGATTGCGAAAATAAGATGAACAAACTTCCTTTGGATGTGGAAACATCAACTGAAATATTACCTTCGTCTACCGAATCTAATATTCCTGAAACGAACAAAAAATTCGATGCTAAAATTAATAATATATCCAGAAAAAGTGATGAAATACTTCTGGAAATATCTGGCATTCGGAAACTCCTGATTTTTTCACTTTTTTTCATCGTTTTGTGCGTTATAGTTTATGCCATCGTTCAAATTGGACTGTTCGATGGAATGCGCAGAAAATTTGGTCTTAGAAATGGTTACACGCAACCGGAAACTCAAGATAATTATGCTACTTTGATGTCATGATATTTATCTTAAATATGTACAGGGTATACTTGAATTAGGGGATTCAATTTTGATATGAGATTCTTCTGAATCAAGTCTAAATTTTTCGGAATTTAAAGTGAGAAACTTTTTCTGAGTTCAACCCTGTGAAGCGCTGTAGCTACCTAGGTTTGGACAAATAATAATATTACGAACTTTCTGTATTTTTTTGGACGTATCCTTTATCGATTATCTATAAGTTTTATTCTCCGATTTCGGAAAAAAAGGGTCTGCTCTCTATCTACTTTCGTATATTGTGACCTATTAGATTTTGACTCTTTGCATGACTGTTTTGTACGTTTTTACTGACTTATTTTAATACTTATGTTTAATTTCGAAGTGTATTACAGGTAGTTTATTTCCAGGCTGTGAGTATATTAAGTGATTACCTTACTGTGACTAGTAACTTCAATGAAATTAAGCTGTGATCGTGTATGCCATTTTTTGAATTCAATAAAAATAAACGTCTCCTTAGTTTGAATTTCGTGACCCTTCAATATAGTTTGATTTGATATTAAGGGTGAGTCTTTGGCCTTGCAGAATATTTTAACAGAAGATTCCTGAAGCCAAAAGAAACACTTTTTTCCCTTACCATTTTTTCCGATTCGGCTTGGTTCGTAAGATACAGAATGTTGAAAATCCATAAAAAAATTTAATTTTCGATTATATCTCGCGAACGATCTCATCAAATGAGATGATTTTTGGAATATAGTTTCTTATTGATACAATGAATGTTCCTGGATTACGAAATTTCATCCACATCCTCCAGTTTCTTTGATATGACCATAACATTTCATAAAAATACCAGAAATTCAAAGAATCCAACTTTTAGAAATAATTTGAATGCGAATTTTTGACCATTTTGGAAAGTAAAAGTATTCTTCATTTTTTTCGTATTATGCGCCGTTTTCGAGTAATCTGAAATTCAAAAATAAAAAATATCTATGGAATTCCGAGAATTGGGTACTTTGGCTGAATGCAACTCTGTTCAAAAAATTCACAGAATTCAATTTTTCCGCGTTGCCACGTCTAAAAGTTGAGAATGGAATCCTAGCATTTTTTATTTGGAATGATTTGTAAGCGGAGTAGCCGACTTTGGCCAATTAACAATATAAGTAAACGTAAGAATCCCGCAACTCGTGCGTAAAAATCAAAGAGGAAACTACAAAATTCATAAGTACCAAAATCTTCACAATATCAACAATTCTGTTGTTTAATTCTTACATTTTATGTATAAGTAAATTTTCGGTTAAGTTATGTCCATTGTAAATTGGCTGTTAGTTCGAATGTGGAGTAATACCTCACCTCAATTTCTACAATTTAAATACTCCTAATGTAAAAGCAAATTTCCACACCACTATCCATTCAAGAAGCTTCCTTTTCAATTTCGAGCTAATTTGTGTAGTATAATTGATTAACTTCTCACTTTTCCATGATAATTCTTACTGATTTGAATGCAATCTTTCTGCTGACCCATATTTCTTGAAATTATGTACAGAACTTTGATAGTATTTATTTTGAGGTATTCTTCAAATGCGCTTTCATAACATAACAACCCATGGTGGAAGAAAACCACCATGACATAACCTTAAAACCACGGAGCCACAGATTTATAGTTCAGTTCAGAATCATAGTATACATAGAATTAGCATATTGTGTGTTGTTTGATTTTGAAGTTTGAGTTCTTTCTTTCTGTTCGTCAATCTGGCAACGTTTGTACGTTCATAGATAAATGAGGTACATCTGTTTTATTTATTTATGAAAACGAAAGTTTGAATGGGTTATGTCTGAATCTGATAATTTTTGGAGAAAATGAAATAAACAAAGAAAATTAATAATTACAAATTGAAGATGAATCTCAAAGCTCAAATGAGTGATAGCTAGATGAATTCCCCATTATCGAAAATGAAACCAAGAGAAGAATATTCAACTTTTATCGCCCACGAAATTTGGAATACCTAACTTGTTTATTGTACTATAAATACAACTTTTTTCACCAACTGGAATGTAAAAAGTAAGTTGACGCTTGTTTTCATAACAGAGTTGCTTATTTCGAAGATTTGAATGGTATATCTTAAGCTTGGAAAAATCTTCAGTGTTCAGGTTTCCAGGGGCGGCTAGCCTATTATGAAAATTTATAATGCCTATATCTTTTTATCCAGGCCGAATTGGAAAAAATCTTCTTATGACAATCATCACGAAATTCTGCATAAAATTGTTCATAAGTATTTCCTGGCTGCCAAGTTCCATCATGATTGGAATAGTATTTTTTGAGTTATTCTGGAAAAAATAACGATATCTTCAGAAAACCACTAAATTTGACATATTTTTTCATAATATTTTCGAAAATTATTATAATATCGAACTGAAATTTAGTACAATGCTGTTAAGTATAAAACTCTCGGAACTTCAAATGTAATGAACAGTTTCCGAAAAAAAATTTCTCAAAAAAAATTTGGAAAATTTTATTTTCCGAATTTACCAACAAATTCTCGAAAAAATTTGCAAGTCTTTACGCTCCAACTAACTGTCAAGTTTCAATTCAATCGATTCAGTTGTTCTCGAAATATCAGGGAAAGAGCCTCAAAACTTCAAATTATTCGACTGATTATGCCCATTAACGATAGCACGGTGCTGCATGCGCAAAAAGCATCGCTCAATACGTCAGATATAATTAAGTAGCCAACGAATCGTAAAGCTACCGTCAAAAGTATAAAAACAATCCATCACAAGATAAATCATCATAATGATAATTTAATACGATACCTAGATGAAAATTTCGACTATTTCAACACGTTATTTATGATAGTAAACAAAGTGAGTTCTGAGAAAAAAATTTTAATTTTAATAATGAAAACATTTGAATCATAATTACTGATCTGTGGCAAAGTCACAAAAAAGAGATAAACAAACCCGAGAAAGGCACAAACATGAGGCCAGTACTGGGAATGTTGAAGACTCAGTTATTCCGTTCGGAAATTACATGTGAGTTTCACAGCGCCGAGAAAGGTCGAATCTAGTATTTGAATGAACCTTGATAGCTTGAAAGTTCATGCAGAATTGCAGGAGGAACAAAGCTGCGTTTGGCGGGGTCAATACGTGAAAAGGTGGCCGCTCTGACAACGAGTGTGAACATGCGCTCAATAGCTGCTGATTTCACGTCAGTGCTTTTTTAGAATTTTTTCCGTTATTCCCGAAATAACAATCGGAACGAATACAATTCCAGGCTTGGTTGAAAAATGAGGGCGTGAAGGTTTATTCAAAATTTGGTTCATTGTATATCACTATCATATGATAAGAAGATCGCTTCATAGTTTTGTTAGGAGGTAAAGCAACGTTGGATGGGATCATTATCCGGATGGGCGACCATTATAGTTTCAAATTTGAAAAAACCGTAAAGGATCTTTACTACACGTCAGTGCTTTTCAAGATTTTTCTTCAAATAATTGTGGTTGAATACCAAGTATTCACCAGTACGTGAATACAGACATTTGAATGAAAGGACGCCAACATAAATGGCAGCAATAATGATGACAGAGCTTCTTCGCGACCTCACTGAAAATGAACTCGAATACGTGAATGGTGCCACGCATTTTTCACATATTCACTGGAGATCTCCGATTGTTGATCGGTTATAACTTTGTATATACACATCTGTTTCTTTCAAAATACATAAACAAAATACCGCTTTCCGAGTGGGTAAAAGTTGAAAAATCGTCTGCGGTTAGTACCACGTGACCCAATCATTGACGTCAATGGTGACCTCCGTTTGACGAACAGTTGGTAACTATATAGTGAGTTCATGCTCCATATCCAAAGACCTCATCATGGTAAGGATTTCTCTCGTTCACTTGAAATGTTAACTGTTGAATCTGTCGATTTATTAAATTTTGTTAGACTCACCGAAGAAATGACTTGGGAGTTGACCAATATCCTCGAACCGTTTATATAGTCCATAATTCCTCTTGAAATAATGTTTTTTCATCAAACCAAATCCAAATAGGTACGAAACAGGTTAAATTGATGTAATTACACATGCATAGATAAACTATTTCGGAAATATTATTTGTCTGTTGTGTGTGTTGATCAGGTTGAAGATGCATAGAACATGATTCATGTATTCTATGCATGTTTATTAGCTTCTGCAAAATGGTTAGTTTTGGCACTTGTCATGCATATGACGTCACCGAGGGTTTTCTCATTTAGAATTTTTCTGTAGCCATAGATTATGCTTATGCAGTGTTTGCTGAACCTGCATTCGGAACAATAATATTTTATCAGATCATTGATTCGGAAGAAAGCAGCTTACGACGTATTGGAAATGATGCACAAGAACACATCATGTTTTGTTTCACTATGTTTTGATATTCTTCTGGGTATTTAATTACCTGTATGTGCTCCATAATCGAAATAAATAAATCTACAAGCGAGAAGGTTGTCAACGAAAAACAGTTAATCGAAACTTCAAATTCTAATCCTCTATGGACAGAACACAGAGAACCGTGAATTCTATGTTGCCAGCTCAGGCTATTTCGCATTATTTGTCTGGTGCGACGTTGAAGTTGAAACTGATTGAGACATCACAGGTTCAAGTTTGTGACAGTTTCTATCGAGAAATGATCAAGAAATTTATTTTCCACAGTTGAGAATTGGTCTTTCCTTCAAATGAATGTATGAGTTGTAAGGAATCGTTGGCATTTTCTGGATCACCATATTATTACTTTTCATATTGATTTTTAATTAAAAAATTTATTTTACTGATAATATATTTTATATCTAACGAAAATATATTTTTCAATACCTTGAATGCATGTTATAAATATAATATTTCGATTTAATTATTTTCGTGATCTTCCCTGATACTAGAATTTATCATGAATGTTTAATAAAACTTTATGGCTCGAATGTATTGGAAAAAGCATGGGTTAAAATCACCAATAAAGCTATAATACTTAGGTTATAGATAGAGAATCACTGAAGAATTCATATTTCACATTTCTAATATCACGAAATCATTAGAATCCATAATCTCATTATCTTTATTTTTTATTGTTTTATTGGCACCACCATCCAAAAAAATGTCACAACTTTGTTCGTCAGCATTTGTCAACTACTTACCAAGTTTCATTATAATAGGAATCAGCATTATTTGAATCATTCCGGAAATAACCGAGATGCCGAGGAATAAAACACGAAAATTGACATATTTTTTCTGCAATATCTGCAAAAAATTGGAATCAGATCGAAATGAAATTTGGTCCACTATTGTAGAATAGTGACTTCAAGATCTGTGTGCGATTCCATCGAATTCTGATGAATAGTTATCGAGAAAATTTGTTCTAGGAAACAGCGGGTTTTCATTTTGTCACGATGTCTGTAATTTTCGAATTTTGAACCGAAAATGGTCTCAAACAATTTTGTTGAACTCACTGAAGGTGAATCCGTGGTCAAATTAGATTCTGTCCGTCCGCTCTTACTTTCGAAGGAAATGACTAAGCGACTTGAAATTGTCAGATAAGGTTTGGAGTCCAAATATCTCGGTTGAGTTCGTTAATGGGTGGAATCGGTTGGATAATTTCGGAATTAGGCCCATTTGAAATTTTGAGGTTAATTCCTCGTTATCTCATGAAGTATTGAATCAAATTGAATCTTCGTGGACAGTTTGGAATACCAACGCGCAACTCAGAGCAAAATTTGGTGTGAATCCAGTTGTTAGAAAATTAAAAAAAAATTAATTCGAAAATTTTCAAAATTTTGGATGAAAACTTCATTTTTCTCTGAAAATATTGATCAGATTTCGAAGAAAATTGGCACAAACCTTACAGTCAGTATTTAACAACAATGTTCCAAATTTCAATTCGATCCGATATTCACTTCCGGAGATATAAGGAAAAAAATGTGCCAAATTTCGTTGTCATTTGTAATTTTAACGTTATTTCCGCAAAACTGAAAGAGTACAAATACAATCAGATTTGAACTTTGTAATCAAGTGAAGATTACCAACGCACAAGTAAGTGCAAAATTTCGTGTTGATCTAAGAGATCTAAGAGTTAGAATTTGAACAAGCGCGTAAAATCTCCTTGCCTCATGTCGGTGCTTTTCTAGATTTTTTTAGTGGATATGAATTAGGTAGATAAAAATTATTTACATGCAGTATATTCTCGTCTTATCCACCTACGACTCTCATCTTTAGAACTGTCAAGGATGACCAGTTTAGTTAACAGTGATGGTAATTGCAATTTGCATCTTCGCATTTCAATATTGTTGACAAAAGGAATTGATTATATTCAACCCATGTAATGAGAAGAATATACAGTGAATCCGAAAAATGATGAAAACCAGAATACGTAAATTTTCGCCCATATTTGTTATCTTTATTCTAAGATACATATCGATGATAAGTATTTAAAATATTCTAGAAAAGCATTGACATGATTGTTTTCATGACACGATCAACACGAAATTTCAAATAAAATTGTGCGTTAGCATTTGCCAACCTGTCAATGAGTTCCATCATGATCGGATCAGTGTTTTTTGAGTTATTCGGGAAATAACGATACGGAGGAAAGAAAAAGAAATTCGACATATTTTTTTCTCGATATCACCGAGAATTAAAAACCTATCAAACTGAAAGAATATCGATAACAAAACAGTGTGTAACTACCCTCCAATCCACTTACACTTTCTGCGTCTAACGTACGTTTCGGAAACCAAGTTTCCTTTGTCAAAGACATATCGTTACTATCTACAGTTAAAAGTATACATGTCGAACGAGTGGGAGGATGGTATACAGGTCCAATGGGAAAGGGTTGTTAAAGGCCATTAGCCATTAGCGTATTTAAGTGAATTTTGCCCGAGCTTTTTGATAGCTTTACGGATTTTTTTGAAATTAAATGACTAGTTGTTGAAACGTGATCAGCGACCGCTGATTTGTCAGGATTGTTGTTACGGGCATGGCTCATGTGTTCCTTGAATCTCGCGTTGATGGTCTTAGGGCCACTTGCACCGTATTACAAAACCATATATTAAGACCATAACCAAGGTTTAGGTAAAAAATTATCTTGCACCGTCACGAAATCCTCGTTTAATTGCCTTAACTGACTGTTAAATTTAAGCCCTGGAATTTGGGGGTTTAAAAGAAGGATGGTAAGCTTCGAATCTAACCATACGTTCGCACAAGTTTGACATTTTTCTGGACGTAACCTCCAGTTTGTTTACATTTTTCTTTGTTTACATTGGACATTCATGAAGAACTCATTCGAGTTATTGGATTTGATAATCAAATTTTGATTAAAAGTTATTGAATTTCAGATGACATTCATGAAAAATGATATAGAGAGATAATGACATCAGTAGGCATTGATTCGTATCTTTTAAAGCATGAAGAATTAACATCAGTATTTCCATTGAGTTCGTAAACTCAATGGTATTTATTAGAAGCCTTCAACTATTTGAAATGATAAAGTTACAATGATATGCTTATTTATTTCCAAGAGCGAATGGCAGAATGAAATCGAAGACATATTTGGAATGAAAAACCTTAGTTTCATGAAGATTCTTCAGTACTATTTTATTTAGTGATGTATTACGTGGAAAGCTATCATCTACTACTTTATCATTGTGCATGTGCGGTCTCTGTGCTATCCTTCTCCTCGATTATATATTAACTGGACTCAAAATATAACTACAAACGAATTAATGTAAAAGAAATTGCATTCTCGTGTTAGTCGATCTTCAAACGTACACCTTCGTCAATCCATCCATACATGATACTTCAATATTTATATAGAATACTTTTTATTCTGCGGATCTCACATCAGTTTTCATTATATTCGACCCAAAATTAACTCAATTCATAATATACTTATTACAAACAAAATGATTCAATAGAAAGTCTATCCTTAGGTAAGCCGTTCCTTATCCGAAAGTCAATACTTTATTTATTAATTTTACAAACGTCAGGATTGTAATTCCATGCAGAAGCTCAAATCTTATGATATTACAAAATATAAGTTTACTTGAGTATATAACTATAAATTTGAATAATGTTTAAAGCCTGATGTAGAAGTGAGAGCACAGGTCTGTAGTAAGAGATCCCTAGTCTTAATGATAATGAACAAGTCGGGAAAGTTACATGCAATATTTTTATGGAAGCTATAAAGTCTGTCAGATATATTTTTTCGGTGGGTTTTTCAATAGATGCATCTTGATTTTTCATATCTTATGGAAATATGTTAGAACCCATAAAATGAGTTTCATCTTTTGAATTAAAATATTTCATCAATTAGGGTTAAAATAAACAACATGACGCTAGTCACAAGTACCAATTCAGAAGGAAGTAACCAGATTTGTTGATTAACTTTAATCTAGTTACATTCAACCTCGTTGCAAGCCGAGTATTTAAACTAGAGCTCAATAAGTTTATCGTCGCTTAACTAACTGAAGCTTAAGACGAAAACGGTGCAATTGGCCCTTAGCTGTTTGTCCGTTGTAAGATTAGTCGCAATCTGGACATTTTATTTCGTATATGCCCGATTTTAGTTCATACTGAATTTTATCAAACGTATTTCCAAAAAGTTGTCTGGTTTTCGTGGCGGTTGTGAAAGCTATCTTAATATTTACTTTTTTGAAAATGTTCAGCAGTTTCTTGTAAGTTTCAGGGTGATTCGTAAATGCCCTGAAACCTTTAGCTTTTCCTGTTTCTTCCATTAAAGTTATGTCTTTGAAAAATTGTTCATCTTTATGTTTGGTAACCAAAAAACAAAATTTTCCAAATCGCTGAACACAACGGTTACAATAAACACTAAACGGTATCCTAGACAACCTCTCAATCCCCTACGCTACCGAGGTAGTGTCTATGTTTGAGTTGAAAATTAACTGAAATCGAGCACAGAACTGTTGATTGACAATCAAGAAATGAGACTACCTCGGTAGACTAGAGGGTGGAAACATGTTCTAGGATGCTGAAGGTACCGGGTTCGAATCCCGGCGAGGTCATGGATGTTGTAAAGTGTATAGGTGGTGGTGATTTAGTAAGAATCTAAAAGTACATACTTGAGAATGTGTAGATGGACATAGTATCCCGGCACATATAAAGGAAAAAAAAAAAAAAATCAAGAAATGAATAAATTGTGTAAGATCCAGGCACAAAATAGTTAATCTGAAAATCTTGAATTTGACTTGTAATATGAAATCTTTAAAAATTTATATTTTTTCGGAGTTATTCAATCAATTCACACATTTTTTCCGCTTATGCGATCATAGAATAATACTGCGTTGCTGCGTCAACAGCTGACAACACATTCTCACACACAGGATGTTTTTCTCGTTGTTATTTTTCATCGTGAACCGAACCTCCAGAATAATCTAAACACAGGATGTATCATCACCGCCTAACAATGAATGACTCATATATCTTAAACAATAGCTGATTGTGAAAAAAATTGATGGACAATCGTTACTCGAAAAAATTAAACAGACCAATGAAATTATGTATATTTTATGAAAATATTCAATGAAATCGAAATCGTGATTCACAATTGATGCCCTTATTATTCTGTGGCGATATGACGTCAATTGTGTCCGTTGTATTCTAAAAATAGCAATTTCTGCGATATTTATTCCAAACATGAATATTCAACGAAAAGGGCAAATACTTTGTGGTTTATTCACAGCATATTTTCGAAAACGTTGACCCTGACCAAAATGCATAGAATATCAGGTCTCGACACGAAGAAATAGAATTGTCAAATGAGCCACTCAGAGGCCAATCAATTTAAGTCCATCTCACAAAATATCGAATGGGAGCATTATGAATTGAAATAAAACATTATTCCTGTTCGGGAATTATGAATCTTAGGGCCTATACAGGATGAGTTTTCAAGTTGTATATTAATTTCAACCGTAGATTCCTCTCATCAAATGAAACACTTTTTTCATTTAGCATTTTTCCAGATTCGGCTCCAGTAAAAAGATACACGCTGTTTTTTGCGCGCATGTTCTAGGGGAACAGCGTGCTATCGTTTTGTCCAAATGTCTGTAATTTTGGATGATTGAGCCGAAAATGGTCTCAATCGACTAGGTTGGACTCACTGATGACGAATCCGGTGTCAAAATCGATTCTGTTCGGCCGGCCGGCCGTAGACACGATAACTGTCGACTGAAGCAAGCTAGCAACTTGAAACTTTCAGGATAGGTTGCGCATCAGAATGCCGCGGTTAAGTTCGTTAATGGGTTAAATCGGTTGAATATTTTCGGAGTTATAGGCACTTGAAGTTTTGAAGTTATTTATTCTTTATTTCAGAAACTACTTGAGCGATTGGATTCTAACTTGGCAGTTAGGTGGAGTATAGCGACGCGCAATTTTGAGCCAAATTTCGTCAGGATCATATTGTCAGTAAATTTAAAAAAAAAATTGTTTCGAGAAACCATTCATCATATCCGAAAAAAATTGCACTCACTCTTTGAGCTTCATATTTCACAGTAGTGTACCAAATTTCAGTTCGATACGATCATAAGTTTTGGAGATATCGGGAAAAAATATGTCAAATTTTGAGGTTTTCTTCTCGATATCGTTGATTTTTTCGGTATAACTCGAGAAATACTGATTCAGTCCTGATAAAACTTCACAGCTAGTTTTGAGATGCTGAAAGAAAACTTAATGCGAAATTTCGTGATAATCGTGTCATTGGAACTAATTGAAAAAAAAAATTCTATGATTTTCTTATCATGTCATCCTCATTAAATTCTGTATGAAACTTCGAACTGTTATTTATCGATGAAGTACAGGATTTCAATTCGATCTGATCTGCATTTTTGGAAATATTGGAAAAATAAAATTTTGATTGGGTATATCTACGGAATCATTAGGTGGATTTTACCCATTCACGAATTCGGCCTTCGTAATTAAGGTCCAAACCTTCTCTACAAATATCGAGATTCTAAGTTGTTTCTTTCGGAAGTTATTGTGTTTACGCAGTCGGGCGTTAGGCTGACCGTAAACACAATAACTTCCGGAAGAAACGACTTAGAAACTCGATATTTGTAGAGTAGGTTTGGGGATTAATTACGAAGGTCGAATTCGTGAATGGGTAAAATCCGCTCAATGATTCCGTAGATATACCCAATCAAAATTTTATTTTTCCAATATTTCCAAAAATACAGATTTGATCGAATTGAAATCCAGTAATTTATCAGTTAAAAATTTCAAAAAGCACTGCCGTGAAGGCAGCAGCTTTAGCGTGCATGTTCAAATTCGTTGCTGAAGCGGTCATCTACATTGAACATGCGCGCAAAAGTTGCTGCCTTCACGGTAGTGCTTTTTGAAATTTTTTCAGCTTTGATATGGTCATTCTGAATGAGATGAATTTTGGTGTGAAGTTTTCGATAAATAAGACACATATTCTGCAGTGATCACTTTCATCCTACTTCAAACAGTTTCCGAGTTATAGACTCAACATTTCATAAAACTGTATGATATTAGCAAGAAGATTGCAGATGAAGTTTATCTTGTGTCATAATAACAATCTCCTATCATTTTAGAATACTTAATTATTCCTTATACCTCATTTTTATGCATCCATCCCTGACCAAGTAAAGGCGGTATATTATTAAGTCCCGCCTACACTTATTCGAACCATAGAATACACAGAAATATTTATCTATTTCGCATAGAACGAATGTACTTATATTAGGTCTACGTTATTTCGTGATCAGACCACAGATATGGAGGCTAGATCTTCATGCCTATGAACCTGACTTTCCATAGAGTTCAATTAATGTGTTTAGGTTATTTGATTGATTTCATAAAATTCATGTATAAGTTTGATGAAAATAAGAATAATTATGTAGTTTTAAATATGAGAGTGGGCGAGGATGGAATTGTGTATAATTGTATAGTGGAATGAAATTGAATATCGCAAGAATATCAAGTGGAAAATCACTGTTTCAATGCTCTAGTGTAGGGAAATATTTACCTTGCGATAATATCACAAAAAGCACCAAATCATAAGAATTAAGTGAGCCAATGAAAAATATGGACGATCTGCCAAACCGCATTGTAGCATGGTGTAAAACGATAAGAAATTCAGCAGGCATATTTCATCGCATACGCATTTCAATGAGAAGAAGGTAAAATGCTTGTTTGAAGCTGAAGACAGTTATTTTCAACATTTATTATACTTGTATATTTGAAAGGTTTTTGTGTATTGTTCGCTAATGTTCGAGTTTTAAAAGTCTTTGCCTAGTAGGGGATTTTTCCTGAATTTGGGTTATTACTGCAAATGCAAATTTGAACATAATTATTATAGGTTTGATTCATTATTTTTCCAAATTACTTTCAGAAAGTATTCAAAATCAGATTCCAAAATTGGGGTTTGGGATTTGTCAGGCATGCACGAAGTGACGACGGTGTTTAGTAGAATAGCTTTTTCTGCTAAAGAATAATGAAATATTTATTCTGTGGTACATACGTGTTCTACGTCAATATAACCAAACAATTTCTGTTTGCGATTTGTCAGTAATATGAAAGTGTGACAGTCTGTGCTCTTCTTTTTCTATTCCTTGGTCGTTGTCTTCTACTCTAACCAGATCGAAGTATAGCTATCTCTGTTTTCCTAAGCAAAGTAACACATTTGACGTCCTTTTCTTTCCGAGAAAGCTGAATTCGACGTTGCCATATCTTGCACTCAAGACAAATCCCTTTAAATGCAAATCCCTATTTTTATTTTTCAGTTTTAGCTGATCAAACATTTTTTTTTAAATATAATATTGAAATCATATGTTTGAAATGTGATGTTTTAAAGGTTTTTCATGAAAATTACTGCATTTTCGTTTCGAAGAAAAACCCCCATTTGATTGGCTGTTGTTCAATAAAATGCCATTTAACATGAGTTATGTTTTTCTCGTTAATGCTTGAGTTTTCCGAAAATCTTGTAGAAATAAAAAAGTTAGTCTATGAATTGGGCTCTTAAGCTATGTTTATTTAAAAAAGAAAATCTCCATCCAAAAAAATGTTGGAAATAGATCCAGCGAATCCTACGTGTGAAAAAAGAATTTCCAGTTGCCACGATAAACATTTTTCCTACAATATTACTGAATTTGTTGTTTCATTATTCAGTTACTTTGTTCACTTCTTCAGAATAAGAAATAAGAGAAGTATCAACAAACAAGGTTATGTTTACGGCATTTTCGGAAAGGACGTCGAATACTCTTTGAAGGTGTCACTCACAGGGTTGATTCAAATTCATTGGTACCAAACGTATAACATGGTCCCTTACGAAACAAAATTTACCTTCGTACATTTTTTTCTGATTTCGCATGTGAAGAGTGGCCCCTTTTCAAATTGAGAACCGTATATCAATAAGTATTAAAATGAAACAATTCGACTGTGAATAGTTTAATAAATCGATTCGTTTCTAAAAAATCTGTTGAAAAGTCTGTACATCCAGGCAGGCTGATCATGTATAGCCATATGTCCAGAATTTCTCACCAACACTTCTGTCAAATTTCCTGCCTGCTTCACATACCCAGCCAAATCTCCATCGTGGAACCATTGAAACCTTTTTGCACTCTTATACTCTTCACTTCCGTGAAATTTCAGGTGTCTAAGATAGTTGACCGTGACAGGATAAGGAACGATTAGGTCAAGTTGGCCGTTATAAACTAAAATTCTGTAATGACTTAGCAATTCGCTCATCCAAGGAGCCACTGAAACCATGGTCTCGTCCCAGAGATAATATTGCACGAAATTTTCAAGTTGAAACGTGTTATTGCCCACATGTATCGCCTTTCTGACATCTGCTCGATCTACGAACTCGAATATATCAGAGTAATTCACTTTGTATTTCCAGTTGAGCAAGTTGTACAAGGGGTTTGTGAATCCTGAAGATTTGGAAAAGAATGAGTTGGTGGATAGAACTGCTTGGGCCATGTAGTTCAAGCCAAGGTTGTAGTTCTTCTTGTGTATCGAATCAGTCGCTTGTTTTTCCAGGATTTCCATTTTCTCTTTCGTATCGAAATCAATCAGACCAAGTTGGTAATAATATTCAGAATATTGCGTT
The DNA here is from genome assembly GCA_958510865.1 of Myrrha octodecimguttata. Classification (NCBI taxonomy): domain Eukaryota; kingdom Metazoa; phylum Arthropoda; class Insecta; order Coleoptera; family Coccinellidae; genus Myrrha; species Myrrha octodecimguttata. The sequence continues at coordinate 68,066,607 of OY294060.1, forward strand.
TCATGTTCAGGATCAACCACACCATTTCCACTGGAAATACCTTTGAGGTTTATTTTGTAGGTTGCATTTGGATTTTTCTTGTGGATAGTGTGAGCAATTGCCATTGCGTATTTACCTCCATATGATACTCCAGCGATGAAAAACTCGTTTTTGATCAGTTCCGGGAATACTTTGAAAAATTGGTGTAGTGAAGCGTAGAGGTCTTCTCCTATTTGGGTTTGGTTCTGACAATATCCACCATTGGTGTGGCTAAATCCGGTTCCAACAGGGTTGTCGACGTAGAGCATGGATACGTTCTTGGTCCAAGAATATTCGTTCGCTTTCAATGTGTGGTTGTCCAGAATGAAAGGGCCGTTTTCATACAGTAGACTTATGAAAGTTGGATCACCTGGACCACCTTGTAACCATAGTACTACTGGTGCGGTATCGTAGTTTTCTTCAGCAGGAAAAAACCAGAAGAAAATGCGCGAATCGAAAAGTTCATTTACTCTGAAATACCCGGCACAGCTTGTCTTGTTGAGGAATTCGCTATGATCAACCGCACATTTAGATCTCGCTTGATCTGTTCTGTTTTTGTTGATGAAGTCAGTTAAAATTAGCGGTTCGCCTGGTGATATTTCTTGATCACATATTGTGGTTGGAATTAGGAAGAGGACGATTGTGACAAGTTTCATTTCGAATGACAAAATGAAGTGTCGTTCTCAGTTAACATGTTTGAATTCAGATATGGCGTGGAATGTCTTATATCTCCCCTATAGTTATTTATGATAGCTTATCTTGATCCAGGTGCATCAATGGATTCAAAAGAGCTTGAAGAAAACTTTGATATTTTGGGTTGTGATGAAATCGGTAAATAGAAGGTGTGTCAATAAAAGTGCAAATTTCGAAGATTAAATGGAAGGTAGTTTCTGCAAGCTTGCCTTAATGTTTGTATGTTGAATTAAAAATTCTCCTGAACCACTAGTGGATGTAGCATCTCTGGTGAAATTAAAAACCTTCTCCAATTCAGACTTAAAAAAAAATCCGCACCAAACATAGCTGATTATTTTTAGGAAATACTCACGAAAGCTGTTTTCTGTACGATGAAAGATTCCGGAGTTATTCGCAAAACACAATTTTTTTTTCCAATTTCAATTTCTCGAAAATGGTGCATTTTAGAGGGTAAGTTAGTGAAAACTTTTTTCATACTTTCTGTACGTGCTATCACATCCTGAAGTCCTGAGCATATATTATGGGGCACCCTGTATATTTGAAAAAAAATTCGCTCAGACCTACAGCTCCATATTTCACAATAGTGTACCAAATTTTAGATTGATACGATCATAATTTCCGGAGATATTAGGAAAAACATTATCCAATCTCAAGGTTTTTTTTTGTATCGTTGTTTTTTTGCCAGAATAACTCAAAAACTACTGATTCAATCGGGATACAACTTGGTAACTTTGTGCAAAATTTCGTGATGAGCGTGCAATTAGAACAACCTACGCGAACGAATCGAGAACCTGAAATAAGTTGAAGAATATACCAATGCGAAACTGCTCGAAAAGTTTCATTTTGGTCGCATTATTGGTATAAAATTTTTTTTTTTGTACAATTGTCCAATTTTCGAAAACAATTTTTCTCACATCTATTCAGATCAATTCATCAGATTCCAGAGAAATTCGGCGAAGAACTTCAAGTCCTTAATAGTGTACTGAATTTTATTTTCATCCGATTTTTATTAGCGGAGATATTTAGAAAAAAATGAAATTTCGTTATTTTTTCCCGGAATCGTCGTTATTTTCGAAATAATTTGAAAAGTGAATATTGATGCGCAAACTTATGCGATATTTCACGATTTTCGTCACTAAAAAAAATTGAATTTTTTTCGCCCAACAATTCAAAGTCGAGCACAAAAGCTGCTGACTTCAGTGACGTGAGTGATCTTCTGATTTTTTTTATCGAATTAAAACTCAGTGAAAGATGAACATATAGCATTGTTTTTGTGAGATACATATTAAGATCGCAATTTTATATCTTGAAGTTAAGCAGTTCTGGGTTCTTCAACAAATTTGAATGGGTGACCGCACAGTATATCAACTGGAAAAGGACGTCAATACTCGTAACTCTACGTCAGTATTCTCCTCAAATCTTCATTGACATTTCCATAGTATGGATTGCTTCCCATATACGCCTTAGATTTAGCTTCAGATTCGATCATTTGAGGATTTTTCAGCTAGAACATCAACTATTTCTTCCATTCTGTCCAGCGATTTTCGTAAGTTCTCGACCCGGTGGTCGAGAAGGCTTTGATTTACAGCCTTCAACCGTACCCATCGATATGTTTCACATATTTCATCCCTATGTCGCGTTTAGGTAGATTTTTCAATGTTGCCAGCCCTAATAAGTTCCTCACTTCAACCCGCATGAAGTTAGTCGAAGGCAAAGAATGTGTTGACGTCAATACGTGAGGAAGCATAGACAACGAATTTCGAGGAGCAGTTGATTTGTTTCTTTATTAGTTTCAGTTGGAAAACGAAAGATTCGGCAAATGAATGTTAAACGATCGACTTTGGAATCTCGGTTGTGCTTCATTAGAAAAACTAAACGGTATGTTTCCAGTGGTTACATTTGTTCGATTATCGGTATGGATGTTATAGGAGAATCGGAATTATCTTTGCAGGTGAGGAGCTCCTTGTCATTCTATCGTAACCTTCAACTGCGATTTGTCTCGTATTGAAATTCATGATGTGAATTAAATTCTTGATTTGGGTCCGACAAATATGACCGATGGAAATGATCAAGCATTAGATACTGCGCATGTGAAAATTGATTTGAATTTGATGCATTTAAAATTGTGCTGATAGTTCATAAAGTTTCTTTTAGGTTAATTACAATCAATTCAATTTAATCGGAGTAGTATGAGGGAAAAAAATAAATGAGCATTAGTGCAAAAGCTGCAAGATTCCGGAAAATTTTTTAGATGAATCATTGATTAGAAAAAATTCAGAAATTTCAGTTCTAGAAACTGCTTCTGATTCAGCTCAACCTTCAAGTCATTATTTTACATTTAAGGACTGGTTTCAGCCCATTTTCATTTGTAAACAAAATTTCAGATTACACTCATCTGGACCCGGCTTTAGATATTTTCCCATTTTTCCATTTCAGTTTTTATTTTCCCGAGAATTCTTGAATATAAAATAGTGACAACATTGTGAATTCTTACGATTTTTTTTCAACCATTTGCACCGAAAAAATTTTTTGAAAAAAACTCTGGCCCCCAAAAGTCACCCAGTTATATTCGAGGTATTCGAGTATTGTTTGCTCTTAATTGAGACCATTTTCAACAAAAACATCGGAAATTACATGCATTCGGGTGAAATTATAACAGTTTTCGCCAGAAAATCCTCGTTAAATTTTATGCAACACTTCAACTGTTCTTTTTTTGTTCGAGAGAACTGCCAACGTTCTTTTCTCTGAATGATGTACCACTTTACACTCTCGATGCGTTAATTGGTATTATTCAGGATCATCATTTTAATTCCCTTATCATTCTATACCCACTATAAATCGAATACAGGTGTTATTTTTGATTGTTTTTCTTTTGTGAAGACAAATGAATATTAACGATGTGGGTACTGTTGCAGTGCAAACAGTAATCACCTGGATCCCATAGAAATGAAATAGGTGTGTTACTCGGTCAGTTATCTTCTACATAGACATCTCTATGGTTTTGTTTTGATATTTTATGTTCTATGTGCCAAAAACCCAATTACGAGTTTTCATAGCGGAAAATTTTGTGATGGACACAAAAGTGTTTGTATTCGAAATTTAATAACACTTGTAAGAGGTATAGTTGGTAAAATATGTAAATGGTGTAATTAAGGTAATTAGAACATAGAAGGTACTTTCACCTCCTTTCAAAGAAAATACTTAACAGTGTCAAGTTTTATTTTTTAAATTATCGAACAGAATAACACAACAAGTTAGTGATTATGCTGCCCGGAGTTTTCAACGAAATTGCTGATGTCACGTTTCGGCTCACTAAACTTTCCGGTATAATTCTTTAGAATCGTTCTTTTCCGAGCATCCCATTAACTTAATTTCAGTTCATTGTTTTTTCAATTCTCATGCATTTGCACATGAATTTATACATAAAAACTAGCAGGAAAATATAGAAATAGAAGATTATCTCGATGCATTTCACTCCAAGAAAAACGAAAGCTTGTCCAATCATATTTCAATGATTCCTCTTCCTAAAGAACAATGAATATATCGATGATGTTAGTCGATATCAAGTTTTCGATTTCTGACAAATCCTGTCTTGTCAGAAGGGCTCATGAATTATTTGTCATTTCAAGTGAATCATTCATTCATTCACTCCTTCAATGTCTCCGGCTACTTTTAATTTTATATTTACATTCATTCAGATTCATTCCAAACTAGGGATAGTTTTTATTTGTAGATACACAAACATATACCAACACCACAAACTCACACAACATCCATGACCTCGCGGGATTCGAACCCAGTACCTCCGGTTTACATGAAGGCTACTAACCCACTGCACCATCGAGGTAATTCCGATGCAACTTTGTGGACTTCTTATTCATGAGAAAACCAGATGCATAGAAAACCACGTGTCGATGCTATCCTACTAGTATCCACTGAATTTAAAGTGAACTATACTTATTGTTTAGGTTTTTCTGGGTTTTCACTCCCTATATTTGAAACAGCCCTTAATTACGAAGGCCGAATTCGTGAATGGGTAAAATCCACCTAATGATTCCGCAGATATACCCATTCAGAACTTTATTTTCCCAATATTTAAAAAAATGCAGATTACATGCGATTAAAATCCAGAAATTTTTCGAGAAATGACAGTTCGAAGATTCATAAAGAATTTAATAAGGATAATATGATTAGAGGATCACAGAATATTGAATATTTAAAAAAAAAGGTTGACATTTTTTCTCAAATTATTTACTCTTCACTCATTAGAACAATCATCACGAAATTTCGTACAAAGTTGTCCATCAGCATTTTCAAACTAGGTAGTTTCCGAGTTTCATCATCATTAATCAGTATTTTTTGAGTTATTCAGGGAAGAAATTTCAAAAAGCACTGCCGTGAAGGCAGCAACTTTTGCGCGCATGTTCAATGTAGATGACCGCTTCAGCAACGAATTTGAACATGCACGCAAAAGCTGCTGCTTTCACGGCAGTGCTTTTTGAAATTTTCAACTGATAAATTACTGGATTTCAATTCGATCAAATCTGTATTTTTGGAAATATTGGAAAAATAAAATTTTGATTGGGTATATCAACGGAATCATTGGGTGGATTTTACCCATTCACGAATTCGGCTGACCGTAAACACAATAACTTCAGGAAGAAACGACTTAGAAACTCGATATTTGTGGGGTAGGTTTGGACCTTAATTGGGTAAATCCACCCAATGATTCCGTAGATATACCCAATCAAAATTTTATTTTTCCAATATTTCCAAAAATACCGATCAGATCGAATTGAAATTCAGTACTTCATCGAAAAATAACAGTTTCATACAGAATTTAATAAGGATGATATGATAAGAAAACCATAGAAATGTTTTTTCAAATTGTTCTAATGACACGATTATCACGAAATTTCGCATAAAGTTGTCTTTCAGCATCTCAAAACTAGCTGTGAAGTTTTATCAAGACTGAATCAGTATTTCTCGAGTGATACCGAAAAAATCAACGATATCGAGAAGAAAACCCGAGAGAAAACCTCGAAATTTGACATAATTTTTCCCGATATCTCCAAAACTTATGATCGTATCGAACTGAGATTTGGTACACTGCTGTGAAATATGAAGCTCAAAGTGTGAGTGAAATTTTTCTTGTATATGATGAATGGTTTCCGAAAAAAAAAATTTTTTTCGAAAAAAATTTTTTTTTAAATTTACTGACAATATGATCCTGACAAAATTTGGTTCAAAGTTGCGCGTCGTTATACTCCACCCAACTGCCAAGTTTGAATCCAATCGCTCAAGTAGTTTCCGAAATAAAAAATAAATAACTTCAAAACTTCAAGTGCCTATAACTCCGAAACTATTGGACCGATTTGGCCCATTAATGAACTTTACCGCGGCATTCTGATGCGCAACCTATCTTGAAAGTTTCAAGTTGCTAGCTCGCTTCTGTCGACCGTTAGCGTGTCTACGGCCGGCCGGCCGGACAGAATCGATTTTGACACCGGATTCGTCATCAGTGAGTCCAACCTAGTCGATTGAGACCATTTTCGGCTCAATCATCCAAAATTACAGACATTTGGACAAAACGATAGCACGCTGTTCCCCCAGAACATGCGCGCAGAAACAACGATATCGAGAACAAAACCACGAAATTTCACATATATCTTTTCAATATCTCCGAAAATAATAGCCGTATCAAACTGAAATTTGGTACACCACTGTTAAATGAAAAGCTCAAGGTATGACCAGAATTTTCTCCAAATAAAATGAGAAGTTTCCGAGAAAAAATTTTTTTTTTAAATATATTGACAGCACGATCTCAACAACATTTGCCAAAAAGTTGCGACTCCTCATGCTCCAACTAACTGCCAAGTTTAAATTCAATTATTTCAGTAGTTCTCGAAATATCAGGGAAATAACCTCAAAACTTCAAACAGCTATAACTCCGAAACTATTCGACCTATTTCCCCCACTAATGAGCTCAACCTTCACATTTTGAAATTTGCCAAAAAAGAACCACATGACCCACTTTCCCTATTCAAAAAATTTAGAGGGTTGATGGGGATGGTACAGGGTGCAACAAAAATCCTTCAAAAATGCATAAAAATTTGCTAAAAGTGAAACAAAAATTGACCTGTTTCAGGATTTTGTTGCCAAATAAACTGCTCCCCATGAGTTAGGTATATTGAATTAAATTCCAATATAGTTAAAATAAGATTTTTGTGATGATAATTCATATTAATATGATTTCACGTTGCAAATTAATTTTAGCCTGTAGATCTGCAGCGTATACAGGGTGGTTAAAAAAAATCGAGTAAAATAACGAAATTTTATTTCCAGAGAATTCAAGCATTTTAAGACTATCAATACAATGTATGGCCTCCACTGGCATCAATAACAGCTTGACATCTTCTTTGCATACTACACACGAGGTTGTTGAACATTTCTTGAGGAATTTGGTTCCATAAACGGGGCAGAAGCTCTCTCAGATCATTTAAGGATTCTGGGGTAGGTTGATGATTATCTAATCTTCTTTAGAGCATATCCCATGCATGTTCTATGCAATTCAAATCTGGTGAGTGCGGAGGTATTGGTAAATGTGGAATACCAACCTCATCGCGCGCATTCTCAACTATGGCTGCACGGTGCGGTCTAGCGTTATCGTCTAGAAATTGAAAAGTTTCACCAATAGCAGCGTGAAAATTTGGTACAACATTGTCAATGACATGCTCCCTATAGTGTAAGGCGGTGATATTCCCAGGACAAATGTGTAGATCTGTGCGCCCGTTGAAACATATCCCGGCCCATACCATAACACTACCCCCTCGGAATGGATGGACTTCTTGGACATAGCGACGATTACGGGGTATGCGTGGGATTGTCCATACCCTTATTCTTCGAGAATCAGAAAATCGTCCATATCTGGATTCATCAGTGAAAAGGACACTACGCCATTGATCTTTCCAATTGATAAGTTGCCTTGCCTATTCCAGTCTTTGACGCTTATGGTCACGTGTTAATGGAAGTCCTCTTAATGGACGTCTAGAATCTAGATTCACCTCTTTCAAACGTCGTCTGATGATTTCGATGGAAACTTGGACCCCATCTGCATTTCGAAGAGTATTCCGTAGCATTCTACACGTAGATGTAGGGTTTCTTCTCGCCGAAACGGTGATGAAACGATCCTGAGCAGGTGTTGTTTTTCGTCGCCCACCAAGCCTTGGTCTTTCCAACACGGAACCTGTCTCCCTGAACCTATTTCAAAGTCGAGATATCACACTTTGGCTGACTTGGAGCCTTTCCGCTACAAAACCTGAGTTAGGCCACCCTGTAGCATTCCGATAGCCCTATTAGCCACAGCGTTTGTTAATTTACGTCTTGGCATTTTCAGTAAACTCGTCTCAAATCGGAGCCGTTGATAAACTGACTTCATTTCAATATAAGAACATTCATGAAGCATATGCAAAGAACGAAACTTCAGAAAAAAGGCTACCAGATTGACGAAATGTCTCATACTGATTTTTATTGGATCGATTCAAGTTGTTATTGAGCTTTAAATGACTTTACAGAGATTTTCTCGAAAATTACATACTTTTAAAATCGATTGAATACGATATCCCTAACTCTTGTGGAGTAGTTTATTTTTCTTCTGAGAAACTTAATTTGTTCCATAATTTTGACGCCCACTGTAGAATTTTAGATGTTTTAAACCTACCTTTATCTTCCAAGGAAGTAGTAAATCGTAAAGCAATTCAATTCCATACATGTCGATGATAATGTGCGAGACAATAGGCTCGTGTTCTTCGACACCGACACGGTGATTTGGAATGCAACATCGGTCATTGTGGAATTTTTTCTATTCGAGTTACTCAATTTTGAGTGCATTGAATCGCCACATTTGTGCGTTATGTTTCATTTTATGGAATTTTCAATAACGGACGACAGCTGATTTCTGCGGCGAATGGAAAATTCTACTGTTAGTCATCGAATAGATAATTTTTCGAATCGCATTGTACACGATCGCTTTTAAATTGCAAATGAAGGTTTGCACGTTCGGGATTTATCGAATTGCAACAGGTGATTGGGATTTTCTGAAAGAATTGCACGCCTTCTAGAAATTTCCATTATACTCATAGATTCAATGAACAGCTGTTCACATGATGATTTTTCGATTCTTCCCGCGAGCCTGTTCTTCGGAACAAGAGTTCATTTTTAGGTATATCAGGTTTTTTTACTTGAAACTGACACAGGTTGGCACTCTTGAAATATCGGCAATGTCAAAATAATTCTCAGACACGTTGCCAAATGCAACTCTCATGTTCACTCTTGGAAATGTAACCCAAGTTTCATCCCATTTCTGTGGTCTCGTTAATCGAAGCAGTAGAATGGGGGTTTTTCCTGAATTTGGGTTTTTACTGCAAATGCAAATTTGAACGTGATTATTATGGGTTTGATTCATCATTTTCCCAAATTACCTTCAGAAAGTATTCAAAATCAGGTTTCAAAATTGGGGTTTGGTATTTGTCATGCATGCACGAAGTGACAACGTTGTTTAGTAGAATTGCTTTTTCTGCTATAGAATAATGAAATATTTATTCCTATTCTGTGGTACACCTGAGTTCTTTGTCAGTTGGTGAATGAAGATAAGCGCTACTCCCTCTGGTGGCTATCCGAGTAACCCGAGGTACAGACATTATCATTGACAAGTTAAAAGAAATGTTAAGAAAATGAGAAAGTTTATGCATTTTTCTTGGCGTATGTGTGATTTTACAAGTGCTTCTACTGAGGAAAAGCAAACTCAAATGTCCCTTCCCATAGATTTCTACAGCTCGGTAAAAAATTTGGAGTTACGGTGAAAGAAACTTCCTTTAAAAAGTCTGGCCTGAAAGTGTTAAAGAATCGATAAAAACCAACAAACAAGATTTATGTGAGTCTGTTACCTGCATTTTACCGATGATGATCATTTTTATAAAGGTAAGCACGAATTGCTCATGAAATCTTAGATCACATTCATGAAGACAATTTTTTCTAGGCCCATAATCCAAGCAGAGAAATTTACTTAAGAGGAATGCTATGCCTTCCAGAAATCTTCCTGTTGAACTGATCACTAAGGAACAACGTAAATATTCTAGTGATAGAAATGACTATTAAAAAAAAAAGGAACAACAAGGAAATATCTGGTGATAAATACTCTTCGCTCAAAGTGCTTCTGCCGTTGAAAGCAAAGGTGTACAAGGCTTATTTATTACAGCTTTATGAAGACCAATCATATGAGTGTTGGAAAATTTATTTGTCTATCAATTATGAATAAGGCTTACGGTACAAGTAGCATTAGTTTCATGTGAATGTATTCACTTTATTCATAATATATTGAGTATTTAGTCCTTTCCTATAAAAATAGTATGAGTATTTGTCTATTATTCCAAAAAGTATGTTTACTATCTGTTATTCAACTTTCAAGACAGCCTAAGAAATCCACCAAAGTCAATCTTGTCATTTGTATCTTAAAATAAATAATATTAGAATACTGTCTAACCTTGGAGATATCCCCGCAATTTTAGAGTTGCTGCACTCAATTAGATTGAAGGATGATACATACACCTACTTTATAAGAATGGAATATGTACTCCCAGTAATACTTTCGTCAACTATAAAAGTCTAAATAGTCTTTGAATAAATCGTGAAATCAAAAATCATCAAACCAAACAGTGACAAACAGTACAAAATCGACTATCAAAACAAAATCTATGTCTGTATGTAAGAGTCTAAAACTGGCCACCGTGGCGCTCCAATCTTAAATTCAGACGCCAATATAACCAAACAATTTCCGTTTGCGATTTGTCAGTTATATGACAGTATGACAGTCTGTGCTCTTCTTTTTCTATTCCTTGGTCATTGTCTTCTACTCTAACCAGATCGAAGTATAGCTATCTCTGTTTTCCTAAGCAAAGTAACACATTTGACGTCCTTTTCTTTCCGAAAAAGCTGAATTCGACCTTGCCATATCGTGCACTCATGACAAATCCCTTTGAATGCAAATCCCCATTTTTATTTATCAGTTTTAGGTGATCAAACATTTTTTTTAAAACATAATATTGAAATCATATGTTCGAAATATGATGTTCTTGAAGGTTTTTCATGACAATAACTGCATTTTCGTTTAAAGGGAAAACCCTCATTGCAAGGTTGTCAGAATGGATTCCTTGACCGGTGGTTTCGACCGAGTAATAAAGTTTTGTGAAACCCAAATCCGTTAATCGGCGAATTGAATTCGACAAGTAAATCAGTTGATCGACAGATTAACGAATCTTTGTGAAACCCAGGGTGAAGGTACGGAAATACTCAGGTTTGAAGATAGGGTGTCAACATTTCAGCTACGAATTTGAACATGCACGCAAAAGCTGCTGCCTTCACGGCAGTGCTTTTTGAAATTTTTACTGACGAATTACTGGATTTCAATTCGATCTAATCTGTATTTGTGGAAATATTGGAAAAATAAAATTTTGAATGGGTATATCTACGGAATCATTGGGTGGATTTTGACCATTCACGAATTCGACCTTCGTAATTAAGCCCCAAACCTACTCTACAAATATCGAGTTTCTTAGTCGTTTCTTCCGGAAGTTATTGTGTTTACGGCCAGCCTAACGGCCGACTGCGTAAACACAATAGCTTCCAGAAGAAACAACTTAGAAACTCAATATTTGTAGAGAAGGTTTGGACCTTAATTACGAAGACTGAATTCGTGAATGGGTAAAATCCACCCAATGATTCCGCAGATATACCCATTCAAAATTTAATTTTCCCAATATTTCCAAAAATACAGATTAGATCTAATTGAAATCCAGTACTTCATCGGAAAATTACAGTTCGAAAGTTCATACAGAATTTAATGAGGATGATATGATAAGAAAATCACAGAAATTTTTTTTTTCAAATTGTTCTAATGATACGATTGTCCTGAAATTTGGCACAAAATAATCATCCTTCAGCATTTTCAAAATAGCTGCAATATTTCATCATAATTGATTGAGTATTTCTCGAGTTCTACCGATAAAAACAACGATATCGAGAAGAAAACCTCGAAATTTGACATATTTTTTCCCGATATCTCCTAAACTTATGATCGTATCGAACTGAAATTTGGTACACTGCTGTGAAATATGAAGCTCAAAGTGTGAGTGGAATTTTTTTTTTATATGATGAATGGTTTCCGAAAAAAAAAATTTTTTGGAAAAAATTTCGAGAAACAATTTTTTCAAAATTTACTGACGATATGATACTGACGAAATTTGGCTCAAAGTTGCGCGTCGTTATACTCCACCTAACTGCCAAGTTTGAATCCAATCGCTCGAGTAGTTTCTGAAATAAAAAATAAATAACTTCAAAATTTCAAGTGGCTATAACTCCGAAACTATTCTACCGATTTGGCCCATTAACGAACTCAACCGCGACATTCTGATGCGCGACCTACCCTGAAAGTTTCAAGTTGCTAGCTTGCTTCTGTCAACAGTTATCGTGTCGTCGGCCGGACAGAATCGATTTTGACACCGGATTCGTCATCAGTGAGTCCAATCTAGTCGTTTGAGACCATTTTCGGCTCAATCATCGAAAATTACAGACATTTGGACAAAACCATAGCACGCTGTTCCTCTAGAACATGCGCGCAAAAAATAGTTTTTTCGTAAGTATTCTAATAATCCTTTAGCCGATTGTGTTGAAATTTGGCAGTGTTGTTTGGGGTAGAAAAAGGATCCAGTTTGGACTCACCTTAACCAATATTTTTGACCAAAAAAATTTTCGTCACAAATTTTTTGCAATTTTTTTATTTTTCTGCATTGGGTAACCAAAACTGCAGCTTTAGAAGATCGAGAAATATCTTCATCAGGAAAGAGTGATCACTTTGTAAACGACTCAGAACATGCGGAAAAAAGCTGGTATTTCACGTCACTGCTTTTCCTGGCTTTTTTGGTGACTTACATCTGCGACGAAAAAATTTTCACCTTTGAAACTGGTTGCGTGTTGAACGATTCGAACATAATGTATTTTTTTCAAAGAAAATGTTTCGTACTTTAGTTCCAAGGCGTTCAATACGTCAATAATTTCATGATTGTCCAATTTATTTCCTTATTAAAAATCGACAATTACATGACGACTAATACGAATATGCCACGTAAAAATCCCATGATTCGTGCTGAAAAACTTCTTCGATAAATTTATAGTCGATCATTTAAGTCAAGCGGTCGATGATGGGCCACTTATTTTCGCAATTATTGTTTTGTAGATTGATTATGATCAAATTGAGGGTCGAACATGAAGTTATGTCCATATTACGGATTCTGCGTATGCGAATCTATTTTTAGTGAACGTATTTGGTATCGTTGGTCATCAAAGGAGCATATCAAAACAAGAGTACCATAGCTGTGGGTGGTCCGAATGTGCTTTGCATATGCAGGACCAATTTTGCACGCTTAGAAATAAGTGGAAATTTTGTCTATATTAGCAAAGACTCAAGCAACGGTAAGAGGTATTTTTTAATTGTGATCAGAATATTAGTTGCAGTTTAATGGATTTTCCTTGATTAATTTGAACAAAATAACAGTCCGAGTAGGGTAAAATTCAATGGAAAACCAAACTATGTGTACCGATTTGTTTTAAGCATATATTTCGTGTCTGGGTATATGAGTCACTTTGTATAGTCACTTGTCCTGATCAATTATTGCATAACATCACATATCGTAGTTGGTTTTGAAATATTCTGAACTTATGCCGTTTTCTATGCATTCGAATGACATTCGCGGCCACAGAATAGGTCACGAGCAGTTTTGACAGTTGGGAGAGACTGTAGGACCAACAATAACCTAAAATGTATTGTTTACTATGGCAAAAAGCTATTCCTCTCGTGATTTCGTATTCATTCGGAAATTTTGGATTGATATATTCACTTTTTTTTGAAAAGGATAGCATAAATTTGGTTTGCTTAATATGAAATTAGTCCCTCATTGCATAAACAGGCAAATAAACAGACCTTTGGTTAGTTCAGTCAACAATATTTCTGCGAGTCGTAGTTTGGTATACAGACACCTTGTTACTTTCATATGGAAATACAATTTAAAAACTAAGTTTTTTTCAAGTAAATTCAGGTATTCAAGCTCGAATAATCAACATCAAATCGATCAAAACTACCAATTAGTTGTTGAAGTATTTTCATTTGAATGGTAGGTACTAACTGGATATGAAGAGGAACTCAATTAATCCATTATAAAAGAGAGAAATAAGAAAATTCTATCGGTCCTGAAAGGGAAAATCATATTTTCTGAATTAATTCAATAAAGAACTGCGCTCTAAAATGAAAATTCACAGAATGTCACTTTGCAACTTGTCAGTTACCTCGGCAAAGAGCATAGGATGGATATTAGTCTCCGCAATCAATAAAACTTGAATTAGATAGGATTGATTCATACCATTGACATTCAGGTATGCAATGACATCGAATTTTGAGCTGATTTTCATACTTAGTCGAGTAATATCATGTACGTTATTTTGGTAGGGCATAGTGAACGATTCGGGGTATGGAATATTTGAAAATCATAAGTTCTTAATAATCATTTCTTTATTACTTGAACAAGACAGGATTTAAATATATTTTCATTCAGATATTCAATGCCGTCAAATTTTTAGCTGATTCTCATTTAAGGTGCAGTATTACTACTGACAATGTTCTGTTTGAGTATGCCGATTGATACGAGGTAGGGAATTTTCGTGAAATCGTCAGTTTTTGATAAACATTCCTGATTGTTTTCACAAAGAAAAGATCTAAATCATCACTGATCGGCATTTCAGCCTAATTTGATCACCCTTGCGTCGTATTTTAGAAACAAAAACCATCCACTGTGTCAATACACTGTTCCTATCTACTACCTACTACACCCAGGAATACCTGGCAGTGTCTAGGAATGAAAAATTTATTAGCACTGTGCTATCACAAAATATTTTCGCAATATTTTACCTCCATATGATAGTAACAAGGTGCCTATATAATATACTACGACACACAAAAAGACTGTTGACCGAACTAACCAAAGGTCTGTTTATTTGCCTGTTTATGAAATTAGGCTAACCTAACCTCATTTTCAAAATGCCATGATATATACTAGGTGGGTCTTTGGGCTGTATATTCATTTCAAACATTGATTCCCATAATCAAATGAAACAATTTTACCTGTTATTATTCGACCCTATAAGGTATAAAGTTTTGGGGTGGCGTTCTACAATCGGAAGGGAAAGGAGAAATGAAGAAATGTTCAAGGTATTTCAGCAGAATTGATGTCAAATGAGTGTAAAAAACATGAGAATCCAAAAATATAAGTATATGCATTGTAACACTTTTAAATTGCCTGGTTCGTGAATAAATCTAAATATTCAGTTCGATGAAAGATCGGAGCAGAACTACTGACGTAAATTCATGAAATTTGATAAGGAAAAAATGTGGAAATCCACAAAATTATAAAAATTGCATTGGATGTAAACACAAAAAAAACGCTGCAAATTTTACACAAGGGTTTATTATTTTCTCAGTCAAATATTCCAATACTATTGATATCTTAAATAAAATTTATATATTATTCATAACTCATTGAATTTTAACAACGCAATTTGCCACGTTTTTCTTCATAACTCAGGGACCCTTTGTCGGAAATCATCCGGGTGAAAATTTTTAGGTTGAGTTATGCAACAGTAATGAACGTTGCCAGTTTCGTGAAAATTCGGTGGTGAGTTTTCGAGAAATAATTTTTTTCCCTCCTACCCCCAGTTTTGAGCACTTAGGGTGCATCGATCCTGCTGAAAGCTTGCAGGATTAAACTCGAGCGACGCCCGATTTTTCTACCAAGTTTCACGGATTTCGGATCAGTACTTTCAGAGGAAAGCCCCGGACAACTGATTTTATAAAATAATAAACAATTATCCACGTTGAATTCGTAAACAAAGTGCAGTGAATTTTTTAACTTTTACCTGACCTGAATCTAAAAAAATTTCAAAAAGCACTGCCGTGAAGGCAGCAACTTTTGCGCGCATGTTCAATGTAGATGACCGCTTCAGCAACGAATTTGAACATGCACGTAAAAGCTGCTGCCTTCACGGCAGTGCTTTTTGAAATTTTTACTGATAAATTACTGGATTTCAATTCGATCTGATCTGTATTTTTGGAAATATTGGCAAAATAAAATTTTGAATGGGTATATCTACGGAATCATTGGGCGGATTTTACCCATTCACGAATCTGACCTTCGTAATTAAGCCCCAAACCTACTCTACAAATATCGAGTTTCTGAGTCGTTTCTTCCGGAAGTTATTGTGTTTACGGTCAGCCTAACGGCCGACTGCGTAAACATATTAACTTCCGAAAGAAACAACTTAGGAACTCGATATTTGTAGAGAAGGTTTGGACCTAAATTACGAAGGGCGAATTCGTGAATGGGTAAAATCCACCCAATGATTCCTTAGATATACCCGATCAAAATTTTATTTTTTCAATATTTCCAAAAATACAGATCAGATCGAATTGAAATCCATTACTTCGTCGAAAAATAACAGTTCGAAGTTTCATGCAGAATTTGATGAGGATGATATGATAAGAAAAATTATAGAAATTTTTTTTTGCAAATTGTTCTAATGACACGATTATCACGAAATTCCGCATGAAGTTGTCTTTCAGCATATCAAAACTAGCTGTAAAGTTTTATCACTACTGAATCAGTATTTCTCGAGTTATACCGAAAAAATAAACGATATCGAGAAGAAAACCTCGAAATTTGACATATTTTTTCCCGATATCTCCGAAACTTATGATCGTATCGAACTAAAATTTGGTACACTGCTGTGAAATATGAAGCTCAAAGTGTGAGTGGAGTTTTTTTTCGGATATGATAAATAGTTTTCGGAAAAAACATTTTTTGGAAAAAATTTCGAAAAATTTTTTTTTTAAATTTACTGACGATATGATCCTGACGAAATTTGGCTCAAAGTTGCGCGTCGTTATACCCCACCCAGCTGCCAAGTTTGAATCCAATCTCTCAAGTAGTTTTTGAAATAAAAAAAATAACTTCAAAACTTCAACTGCCTATAACTCCGAAACTATTTGACCGATTTGGTCCATTAACGAACTTAACCGCGGCATTCTGATGCGCAACCTATCCTGAAAGTTTCAAGTTGCTAGCTTGCTTCTGTCGACAGTTAGCGTGTCTACGGCCGGCCGGACAGAATCGATTTTGACACCGGATTCGTCTTCAGTGAGTCCAACCTAGTCGATTGAGACCATTTTCGGCTCAATCATCCAAAATTACAGACATTTGGACGAAGCGATAGCACGCTGTTCCCCTTGAACATGCGCGCAAAAACAATCGAATTGGGAATTTACACGAACCTTATCAGAACACACTGTCCGATTCCTAATTCTTGTCAACAATTGTCAATATTGACCTTAGCAGTTTTAATGAATGAAATAGCATTGTGGCAAAAAATTGAAGAAATATGAGTATACTTGTAGTTCTATAGTCTATGTTATGTTATTGTTTTAAATTTTACTGAAGCATTTACGTAAGTGCGGTTAACTGTTGATTCGAGTAGGTATATTGACGTACCTTATTATTACTCAATTAGGTCTTGTCGTTGCATTATTTTACACGTGTGAATCTTGTTCGATTTCATTTGTTCGATGTTTCTTTTGGGCTTTAATTATCTTGACTTACGCGGTCAGGCTTCCTCATTGATGTATTGCGATATTTGGAGGAATGACACTTGGAAATCTTGATCCATGATATTTCATGCTATAGTAGTTCATTATCGTGTTTTAATAGACAACTTCGGCCCAAGTTGCCAACCCATAATTTTCTTCACAAATTTACTATCACTGGACAACGGGAATTTCAGGACAAATTCGACATGATAAGGTTCGCGTTATTTATAAATATCCGTAAAAGATGCCTCGGCTTCTCAAACAAGATAACTCCTTCCAAATATAGGGTTTTGTTAAGATCATCTCTGATTGGTTGAGTTTGAGTTGGGATTCCTGATTTCATGTTAATAGTGTCAAATTCATATAGGATATGTTCCGCAAATCAATTTGGTTATTTCGGTTGCCAGTTTTCCATACCGTAAAAATGAAATATTCGGTTGGTTCCTGAAAAAAAAGTTAATTACGGGAATTGATCATAGACCTATAAAACTATATGGACATGGCTTAAAGAGAGAGGAAGCGGGCCGAAAAAGATGGAACTAGGGCTGGCCAAACCATCATAGAATACGGCAAAAATAAGACAGATCAGTTTGAAGCCATAGACTGTAATTATAAGTTTATGTTTGAAATACATTTTTTTTCAAAAGGTTTGCAAGTCGAAGTATTTCAAAGCAGATTTTGTGTTATTCCATTCTGAATTAGAATATAAAGACTGTATAGAAGATATAATTCCCATTTTTTTTGTGTTTTCGTGAGCGTTTTGAATAGAATTCGATTTCCTTCATTTTAAACCGGGTTCACTGGTGAATAATGGTAAATTTGTGTTGTGCCATTAATTGTACGAGGAGATATAAAATGAAAGTAAAATACAATAATTTGGAAAGGGAGTTAAAAAATCAAATGAATGTATAATTGCTATGAATCCGAGCGCAGAAATGAATTTCGCACAGGTTTCTTCACTATTTAGTGCATTCTAATCGTTTGAGACCATCTAACGCACAAAATTCAAAAGATGCGTTCACGCGAGCTGATGAGCGACTTTCGAGGCAATTTGATTCGGCTTCCTCGCAAGTTTGGGCGGTGTTGAGTGGCTCGCGTACTGTTCAAAACACCGTAGATACTTGTGAGGCAGCTCAATGCTCAATTAAATTGCTCCGGAAGCCGCTCAGCTCGCGTGTCTGTACTCTGATAAGAGAATTTATAATATATTGTTATTGATTAATCATTTCGAATATTCATATCGGAGTTATGTTCACATTCATCACCAATTTTCTAAACTTCAATGTAATCTAATATACCAAGAAGTCATTTCCCCGCAGATTCCCTTCGTAAATGCTTGATTTTATCTCTAGATAGGCGTCATATTGTGCAAGTGAGATCATCCTTCATCTCACTCTCCAAGCGCTATAGAATAACGAATATTGGTATCTTGTCTATGGTCTGCCCGATCCAGGTCCATCTCTCTCGGACCTCTCACTTGCTTCATTATCCCCATTCGACTCTTTGGAAATGAATTCGTACGCCGTGTCCACAGAGTTTAATATGTCTATGGATTTGAATGATGAAAAAGCAATCTTTCTGTCACCAGAACGACAGTCAATGTTCTATGGTAACCTACCCATAGCATAGAACAATCTTTATTTACTTTATGATCCATAGAACATAGAAGAGACAACAATCAACAATGGAAAAATTACTAGGTATGGTCAGTGGATCATAAAGTAAATAAAGATTGTTCTGTGCTATGGATATGTTACCATAAAACGTGATTGTCGTTCTGGTGCATAGATTTAATATGTCTATGTTCTGGTGACAGAAAGATTGCTTTTCGTCAATCAAATTCCGTAATTAACCTTTTTTTTAGGAACCAACCGAATATTTCATATTTACAGAACGGAAAACCGGCAACCGAAATAACCAAGTTGATTTTAGGAACCTATCCTTTATAAACTTGACACTATAAACATAAATAAAATATCTTATCTTAAGTCAGCAGCTTTAGCGCCTTTAGAGAATAATTTTGAATGAAGTGAGAATCACGTCCTTGGTTATTCATGCTGAGTGTTTTGACAGGAGCTAGGACAGGTGGTGAAGAACAAGACTAAGTTGAACTAAATGCCGACGTTTCGAGCTATGTGAACCTGGCAATTGACCTTGAAATTTTCTCGTGAAAATTTTGTGATCGATTGTACCCGGTAGGTACCCGATTGTACCACAAAAATTTTCGTTTGTACCCCTAACGTTTTCTCTACACAGCCATTATAACTTTTGCACCCAACGGCACCAAAAAAAAAAATTCGAAATTTCCTCATTAAAACTTGGTGAAGGATTGTACCAGGTAGGTACCCGATTGTACCACTTTTATTTTTGCTGAAATCCCCATGGTTTTTTTTATACATCAATTCGAAATTTTTTTTCTCTTCAACTCGTGATTGGCCGATAATTGATGGAATTTTTGTATGAAAATTCTGTGGTTGATTGTACCCGGTAGGTACTCGATTGTACCACAAAAATTTTCGTGTGTACCCCTAGCGTTTTTTTTATACAGCCATTATAACTTTTGAACCCACAGGCACCCAAAAAAAAAAATCGACATTTCTCCATGAAAACTTGGTGAAGGATTGTACCAGGTAGGTACCCGATTGTACCACATTTATTTTTGCTGAAATCCCCATGGTTTTTTCTACACGTCAATTCGAAATTTTTTTTTCTCTTCAACTCGTGATTGGCCGATAATTGATGGAATTTTTGTATGAAAATTCTGTGGTCGATTGTACCTGGTAGGTACTCGATTGTACCACAAAAATTTTTGTTTGTACCCCTAGCGTTTTTTTTATACAGCCATTATAACTTTTGAACCCACCGGCACCCCAAAAAAAAAAATCGAAATTTCTTCATGAAAACTTGGTGAAGGATTGTACCAGGTGGGAACTCGATTGTACCACATTTATTTTTGCTGAAATCCCCATGGTTTTTTCTACACATTAATTCGAAATTTTTTTTTCTCTTCAACTCGTGATTGGCCGATAATTGATGGAATTTTTGTATGAAAATTCTGTGGTCGATTGTACCCGGTAGGTACTCGATTGTACCACAAAAATTTTCGTTTGTACCCCTAGCGTTTTTTTTATACAGCCATTATAACTTTTGAACCCACCGGCACCCCAAAAAAAAAATCGAAATTTCTTCATGAAAACTTGGTGAAGGATTGTACCAGGTAGGTACCCGATTGTACCACATTTAATTTTGCTGAAATCCCCATGGTTTTTTCTAAACATCAATTCGAAAATTTTTTTTCTCTTCAACTCGTGATTGGCCGATAATTGATGGAATTTTTGTATGAAAATTCTGTGGTCGATAGTATCCGGTAGGTACTCGATTGTACCACAAAAATTTTTGTTTGTACCCCTAACGTTTTCTCTATACAACCATTATAACTTTTGAACCCACCGACACCCAAAAAAAATTGCAATTTAAATGAAAATGTTTGCTTCCAGATTTTGTGATCGGACATAAATTTAAATTTTTCATTTTGTTTGTTCTATACAGTAATTATGAATTCTGTACTTGTCGGCAGCTGAAAAAATCGGAATTTCTCCGTCAAAATTTGGTTTAGATTTGTACCGAGTAGGTACCTAGGTAGGCGTATATCCACCTCATTTCAGTTCAAACTTTCAGATTCGTGCTACACAGCGATTCAATTTTTTGTTCCATTCTCATAGGAGCTTGCAAAAATGGAAAGAATATTCCATATCTTATAAAAAAAAACATCATTCAATGGATGATATCAAGATTACATCCAGCCCAATGGGAAATTTATCTGTCGCTCATAGGAATCATAAGTTCGTGTTCTTCCTCGAGAATCGTACGATGGATTATAATTACCTTATGGATGCTTGATTGTATGATGTTTTTTTTTTATGAGATATGGAATACTCTTTCCATTTTTGCAAGCTTCTATGAGAATGGAACAAAAAAATCGAATCGCTGTGTGGCACAAATATGGAAGTTTGAACTGAAATGAGGTGGATATTCGCCTACATAGGTACCTACTCTGTACAAATCTGAGCCAAATTTTGACGGAGAAATTCCGATTTTTTTCAGCTGCCGACAAGTACAGAATTCATAATTACTGTATAGAACAAACAATATGAAAAATTTAAATTTATGTCCGATCACAAAATTTGGAAGCAAACATTTTCATTTAAATTGCAATTTATTTTTGAGTGTCGGTGGGTTCAAAAGTTATAATGGCTGTATAAAGAAAACGTACGGGGAACGAACGAAAATTTTTGTGGTATAATCGGGTATCTACCAGGTGAAATCGACCACAGAATGTTCACACCTAAATTCCATCGATTATCTGCCAATCACGGGTTGAAGAGAAAACAATTTTCGAATTGATGTGTACGAAAAACCATGAGGATTTCAGCAAAAATGGAGATGATACACTCGGGTACCTACATGGCGCAATACTTCACCAAAATTTCATGAAATAATCAAAAAAAATTTTTTTGGGTATCGGTGGGTTCAAAAGATATAATGACAGTATAAAGAAAACGTTAGGGGTACAAACAAAATATTTTTGAGGTACAATCGGGTACCTACCGGGTACAATCGACCACAGAATTTTCACACAAAAATTCCATCAATTATCGGCCAATCACGAGTTGAGGAGAAAAAAAAATTTCGAATTGACGTGTAGAAAAAACCATATGGATTTCAGCAAAAATAAATGTGGTACAATCGGGTACCTACCTGGTACAATCCTTCACCAAGTTTTCATGAAGAAATTTCGATTTTTTTTTTTGGGGTGCCGGTGGGTTCAAAAGTTATAATGGCTGTATAAAAAAAAACGCTAGGGGTACAAACGAAAATTTTTGTGGTACAATCGAGTACCTACCAGGTACAATCGACCACAGAATTTTCATACAAAAATTCCATCAATTATCGGCCAATCACGAGTTGAAAAGAAAAAAAAAATTCGAATTGACGTGTAGAAAAAACCATGGGGATTTCAGCAAAAATACATGTGGTACAATCGGGTACCTACCTGGTACAATCCTTCACTAAGTTTTCATGAAGAAATTTCGATTTTTTTTTTTGGGGTGCCGGTGGGTTCAAAAGTTATAATGGCTGTATAAAAAAAACGCTAGGGGTACAAACGAAAATTTTTGTGGTACAATCGAGTACCTACCGTGTACAATCAACCACAGAATTTTCATACAAAAATTCCATCAATTATCGGCCAATCACGAGTTGAAGAGAAAAAAAAATTTCGAATTGACGTGTAGAAAAAACCATGGGGATTTCAGCAAAAATAAATGTGGTACAATCGGGTACCTACCTGGTACAATCCTTCACCAAGGTTTCATGAAGAAATTTCGATTTTTTTTTTTGGGGTGCCGGTGGGTTCAAAAGTTATAATGGCTGTATAAAAAAAAACGCTAGGGGTACAAACGAAAATTTTTGTGGTACAATCGAGTACCTACCGGGTACAATCGACCACAGAATTTTCATACAAAAATTCCATCAATTATCGGCCAATCACGAGTTGAAGAGAAAAAAAAATTTCGAATTGACGTGTAGAAAAAACCATGGGGATTTCAGCAAAAATAAATGTGGTACAATCGGGTACCTACCTGGTACAATCCTTCACCAAGGTTTCATGAAGAAATTTCGATTTTTTTTTTTGGGGTGCCGGTGGGTTCAAAAGTTATAATGGCTGTATAAAAAAAACGCTAGGGGTACAAACGAAAATTTTTGTGGTACAATTGAGTACCTACTGGGTACAATCAACCACAGAATTTTCATACAAAAATTCCATCAATTATCGGCCAATCACGAGTTGAAGAGAAAAAAAAAATTCGAATTGATGTATAAAAAAAACCATGGGGATTTCAGCAAAAATAAAAGTGGTACAATCGGGTACCTACCTGGTACAATCCTTCACCAAGTTTTCATGAGGAAATTTCGAATTTTTTTTTTTTGGGTGCCGTTGGGTGCAAAAGTTATAATGGCTGTGTAGAGAAAACGTTAGGGGTACAAACGAAAATTTTTGTGGTACAATCGGGTACCTACCGGGTACAATCGATCACAAAATTTTCACGAGAAAATTTCAAGGTCAATTGCCAGGTTCACATAGCTGACGTTTCGTCCGTATATTCGAACTTTTTCAAGGCTATATACAAGAAAGATATAAAAATTCATCAGTACAATCCAATAAAACAATCAGAATGACAGCAAACAACAACTATAAAATGCATACATACAAAATGATGCAATCTAGACAAATTATTGTACATAACAAATATCAACGAACAAACCTGATAAACAGACAATAGCACACATAATATACAACGATAATAAATTAAATTGGGTAAAACTGTGGTATACAAACTTACCAAGTTCCTTCAGTCTGACATAAAAGATGTTATTTCTACTGATAGTCGGAAAAATTGCAACCAAGCCAAGACTTTGTCAATTTTCAATTTAAACTTTGAAATCTCTACTACCATTGAAACTTGTTGAATTGATTGTTGAGGGAAGCTGTTATCTCATGTAAACAATGAAGACATATGAATGACATTTATGCCGGAATACGGGAATCGCGATACAGAAACAATAAATTCGTGTACATTTGACTCAGATCTTGGGTGTCAGTTCTGTGGTTTACAGTTGCGTTTAGTTGAATGTGAATCATTTCGCTGATGTTCCTTTTCCTCCAATTACTTTCATAGTCGAGTATTTCGACATTGTCGAAATTGAAATGATGGTTTTCAGCAAATCTATGGGCCGCTAAAGCTGTGGAACTATCCTTATCCCGGAACCTATCATCACAGTCATATTTGTGCTGTTTGATTCTCGTCTTCAGCAGTTGTTTAGTTTGTCCGACGTAAGATTTATTACACCCCAAACATGGTATCTTATACACAATGCTTGAACGGTTGTTATTGGGAGTTGGATCCTTAAGTCTCGAGAATAAAATTTTTTAAATATTTCACGAAGAAAATATAAAAAGGATCAGAGAAATTTCGAAAACAAATAATTATCCAACAACATTCGTGAATAAAATAATTAATGAATATAATCCATTTCCCCCTAGAAATAGTGAAACCCTTAGTTCAGATGATCAGAACAAAAGATATTTCAGGTTCCCCTACATATCAGGCCTGAGTCACAGCATTGCTCATTCAATAAAACAGAAATCAAAAACTACAGAGCTTGTTTTTTATAACCTTTTGACGACACAGATTTTATTCTCGAGACTTAAGGATCCAACTCCCAATAACAACCGTTCAAGCATTGTGTATAAGATACCATGTTTGGGGTGTAATAAATCTTACGTCGGACAAACTAAACAACTGCTGAAGACGAGAATCAAACAGCACAAATATGACTGTGATGATAGGTTCCGGGATAAGGATAGTTCCACAGCTTTAGCGGCCCATAGATTTGCTGAAAACCATCATTTCAATTTCGACAATGTCGAAATACTCGACTATGAAAGTAATTGGAGGAAAAGGAACATCAGCGAAATGATTCACATTCAACTAAACGCAACTGTAAACCACAGAACTGACACCCAAGATCTGAGTCAAATGTACACGAATTTATTGTTTCTGTATCGCGATTCCCGTATTCCGGCATAAATGTCATTCATATGTCTTCATTGTTTACATGAGATAACAGCTTCCCTCAACAATCAATTCAACAAGTTTCAATGGTAGTAGAGATTTCAAAGTTTAAATTGAAAATTGACAAAGTCTTGGCTTGGTTGCAATTTTTCCGACTATCAGTAGAAATAACATCTTTTATGTCAGACTGAAGGAACTTGGTAAGTTTGTATACCACAGTTTTACCCAATTTAATTTATTATCGTTGTATATTATGTGTGCTATTGTCTGTTTATCAGGTTTGTTCGTTGATATTTGTTATGTACAATAATTTGTCTAGATTGCATCATTTTGTATGTATGCATTTTATAGTTGTTGTTTGCTGTCATTCTGATTGTTTTATTGGATTGTACTGATGAATTTTTATATCTTTCTTGTATATAGCCTTGAAAAAGTTCGAATATACGGACGAAACGTCGGCATTTAGTTCAACTTAGTCTTGTTCTTCACCACCTGTCCTAGCTCCTGTCAAAACACTCAGCATATTTTTGAATCTTCGCGCCCATGTTTGTGGGAACAGCGTACTATGGTTTCGTCCAAATGTCGGTAATTTTAGAATTTTTTCCCGAAAATGGACTCAAACGACTAGGTTGGACTTACTGATGACGAATCTGATTTTAAAATCGGCTGTGTCCTGCCGACCGTCCGTATGCACGATTACGGGCGTACGGAGAATCCTATCGACCTGAAACTTTCAGGGTAGGTTGCATTTCAAAATGCGATGCTTAAGTTCGTTAATGGGCTAAAACGGCCTAACGGGTTCGGAGTTAGAGCTGTTGGTTTTTCAGGTTCCTGTTCAATGTTGATTAGGATTGTTATAGTTGACTTCGAGCAGAAATGCCTCTTCAGAATGTTTACATTATACACGGGCATGAGCCGAGGGACCATGAAGAAAAGCTTAAATTTCGTGTTTTAAGGAATTCTTTCTAAATTATTAGAGGTACCGTGAAATGGGGTGAATTTGTCCAATTTAGAACTTTGAATCCTTTTTTCTTCTATATAGTATCGTATTCTCCATGAATCGTAGGATCTACGCAACGAGTGGCAGTAAGGGCAACGCTTTAGTAACTTCCTTTCCGCAATGAAAAAAAAATTAATTCGGAAAAAAATTAAATAACCGGGTGGGTAAAGTCATTTGTTCAAATGGGGTGACTTTGCCACTTTGTTCATTTTCATTGATATATCAATGTCACCCCATTTAAAAGCATATTTAAGTTTTTTAAAATAAAGTTAGTTGTGTTGAACACAAATAAAACCTGTTTGGATAGCTTAAATAAAAATCATAGGCAAGTTAGAAATTTTATTTATCGAAAAGAACTGAAAAATACATAAATACTGTTTATAAAAATAAAAAGAAGGGAAACAAAGTACTGTCGCATTCAATTTATAGTTGATAGTTCTTGAAGTCAACTCCAAAGACAATTCTTCCACGACGGCAGCTTATAGGTGCAGGAAGAACACCAACAATCTGTTCAAAATTGATATCAGAGATGTCAGGTTCGTTAGGAAAAACGAAAACTTTTTTGTCATTTGTTCGAAGGCAACTAACTGAAAATTCTTGATTACTTTCGTAAGTGTGTATAATTTTGGCGACATAGTGCCTGTAAAATGTGTTCTTGTCCGTTGAAAATTTTACAATAATGTAGTCGTCTTTTTCCAATTGTTCTGTATCCATCTGCAAATTTATGTCAAAATCAGGAACACTTTCCGCACCATCTGAACTGTCGTGTAAGGACATGGCTTCATCATCTGAGTCGCTGCTGCCTACAGAGTGATTTTGCAATTGAGGTGCTCTTTCATTGCCCCTCTTCCGCTTAGACCCAGAATTAGGTTCGTCCTTACTGCAACCAGCTGTAGGATCAGAATTTTCTTTGGCTTGATTACCCTCAAGAGGTTGCAAATCAATTAGGGACACAGATTTTCCGGCGGGAATAGAAATTTTCTTTCGGCGGCCTTTGATTGGTGTTCCCTTGTCCCCTTGTCTGCAGGCTTGGAGATAATTGAGAAGTGTGTCACTCACTATTGCTGGAGCATCATCGTGAGCATGCAGGGGTACACCTGGAAGTTTTTTTAGCACCTCGTGGCGGTTCACTGGAACAATACCACACGTCCTGAAGCCAGATTTGATGCTTTCTATAATTCTTGGGTTGATCTCGTCAAGTAGTCTCTTCAATAGTCTTGGAAAAACCGACTTATCCAAGCTTACACTGTGTGGATGTTTCATTTTATAATCTGTTGGCAGTTGGCAAAGTCACCCCAATTTGACTTACAATCGACGGGGTGACTTTGCCCACCCCATTTCTAACCTTAGAAAGCAAATTTTTGGCCGTTATTATATACCAAACTTTTCCTCAATAATATATTGTACATTTACTAGATACTCACCTTAATATATCGTAGTCTACAACTGCAGTCAGGAGGAAGTTTGAAACAAATAAATTTCTCGCAAATTAGTTGCTCAAGTTCACAGCGTTACAACTACCTACGTGCGACGGCCGGCAAGCGTGTCGAGCGCAGTTAGGGAAGGGGCTTACCCCCACCATTAATTTCAACGCAACAGACAGCGTACTTCCTCCCAACAGTGCTTGAGGTTATCTGCCATAACTTTTCGGGCATGAATGGGCAAAGTCACCCCCCAAGGTAAAGTCACCCCATTTTACGGTAGTTCTCATTTAACACTCCATGAGTGAAGAAACCTTTCAAGTGCATTTATTGCCAATAAAGAAATTGCATAAAAAAGAAGAAGCTTTCCTTCATTTCAACATAGCCTTTCCAACGAGAGCCCTTTGAAGTTTTGAGGTTATTTCCGTGAGAATTGGGAACCACTGGAATGATTAAATTGAAACTGGGAAGTTAGTTGGAGTATAACGACGCGCAACTTTTCGCGAAATTTCGTTGGGATCATACTGTTAGTAAATTTAAAAATAAATTGTTTCGAAAAAAAATTTTTTTTGGGAAACTATCATATTTGGAAAAAAATCAGCGCACACTTTGAGCTTCATATATTTAACAGCAGTGTACCGAGTTTCAGTTCGTTACGACCACCATTTCCGGAGATATTTGAAAAAAATATGTCAAATTTAATAGTTTTTGCTCGGTATCGTTTTTTTGCGCGCATATGTTCCGGAATAACTCAAAAAAACCTAGAAAAGCACTGACGCGCATGTTCGAAGGATAACACCAAAATGGAACGTGCGCGCAAAAGCTGCTGACTTCACGTCAGTGCTTTTATAGGTTTTTTTGTATTACTACTGTATTTGTTCTGAATTTCGGAACCAAAACAAAGCTTTTATCTCAGAAACTGTCTGCCGGCAACTTCGGCTGCGGCTAGACGATTCCCAAAAGGAATTGTGACTAATCCTCATAAATAGACGACATGGCTGAATTAATCTTAAATTGATTATTTGGTGCACCGTCCAAAATATAAACTCTAGTCACTAGTAATTGATTTTTGATTAACCCATGAATTAAAGTATGTCCTTCGAAAACCAACTCAATTATTCGACTAGAAAGAGAATCGGAAGGGTATCAAACGATTTATGAGAACACTTAATGAGAATGAAACGATTTGGTTTTTATATGCAACGATTTATTACAGTTCATTTTGTTCGAAACCCACCAATATCAGTTTTATTGTACCATTAAAGGAGGGATATAAAATTCTGTATTCATGCTTTGCTGCTGGAATAATTCAATCTCTGGTTGGTTAGAATTCGGTTATTCATGAAATCCGAAATTCTACATACAGGGTGTCCGGTAAACCTCGTAGAATATTTGTACTGTTGATAGGCTAGGTCATGATGACCCAGAATATTTAAAAATTTGTAGGTGAAATTTTCACCGCTTTCAAGGTTATGGGCATTTTGGAAATTAGTGAAAAAATCATTACCTTTCCTCGATGTTTTGGACACCATGTCTCTGAATTGGTACTGATTCGAAATATTCTTTTAACTGAATGTATGAAACAGTTTTCAAAAATTGATATGATTAGGATAATGGGGATGAAATGGCATATTTGAATTCTACCTATTATTATTCTCGTAACTTTGACCTGATTTTCTGAGAAAATTTATCACCACGTGAATGTGAACATTCACTACAAAAATATGCGCACATTTTCCACCAAAATCCTCAAAAATTGTATAAAATATACTCTGATTATTCCTGGAAAGGGTGATATTTCCGTTCCAAGGAAATGGGGAGATATTCTGGTCTATCCATCACCATAACAATTTTGAGGAAAGAAGTTCCTGTTGCTAATTTTTCGGAATGAAATGATGGAGTAATGATTAATTATAATGCCTTCATTGTTAGACAGTTTTCAGGAAAATGAAAAAACTATTTGAAATCTTTTTCTAATTGAAATCTTTCAAACCATAGTTTCAAGCAATAAATTCCATAAACGAGTTATAGAAAAAAATTATCAATTGTTTTTTATGTGCTCTGATGCCAAGATGACATACTCTCAACAAGGACTTTTTGAACATGCTTTGACACCGAACCAACGATAATCTGAGTGTTCATGTGGATACACCAACTCATTTATTGTTCCACGTACGTCAGTTGTATTTAACTGTACCGTTATACTCTCAAATAGCCTAAGTGAAATAAATCACATAATTGCAAGATTGATTTAGTCCCCGGGAGCCGATTCCTGAATCTCGATAAAGAATTGAAGATTATGACAATTCTCATATGTTTATGTCAATTTTCTAAGTTTTCTCGAGCATCTGCAGAATTTGTGGGAGTTCTATTCGCCATTTGGACTATGATTTCAAGCAAATATTCCAGAAATGAACTGAATGCAAGATATCGAAAAATTTCAAATCGGAATATAAACATAACCTTAACACCGTTTCCGTCGACTTAGCAACGAATGGTACTGAGTTTAGGAGATATAACATTCGATAGTCGAGTGACATTCGGTTCCATGCGCAGGTCATGTCTACTTGTTGTTCATAGTTAACTTAGAAAATCGACGCAGACATAAGACAATGGGGGTTTTTCCCTTAAACGAAAATGCAGTAATTTTCATTAAAAACCTTTAGAACATCGCATTTCAAACATACAATTTCAATATTATATTTTTAAAAAAATGTTTGATCCCCTAAAACTGAAAAATAAAAATGGGGATTTGCATTTAAAGGGATTTGTCTTGAGTGCACGATATGGCAACGTCGAATTCAGGTTTCTCGGAAAGAAAAGGAAGTCAAATGTGTTACTTCGCTTAGGAAAACGGAAATTGTTTGGTTATATTGAAAAAGAACACGTGTGTACCACAGAATAGGAATGAATATTTCATTATTCTATAGCAGAAAAAGCTATTCTACTAAACACCGTTGTCACTTCGTGCATGCTTGGCAAATCCCAAACCCCAATTTTGAAATCTGATTTTGAATACTGAAATTCTGAATCTGAAGGTAATCTGAGAAAATGATGAATCAAACCCATAATAATTATGTTCAAATTTGCATTTGCAGTAATAACCCAAATTCAGGAATTTGTCATACCCTTCAATTCTTGATCGAGATTCAAGAATCGGCCTCCAGCTTATTATAATACCTAGTAAATCAGACCCAAATATTATCGGACTTGTTCAATACTAACCACTGATTTTTCAATAGCAAGGTAGAATCTTTATTCTTTTATTTGGTCGTTCTCAACTGAAATGACAGGAAGTGTGTTCCCTAGATACAAATAGTCTGGTTTCTAATGATATGAAGTATTCAGCACATTACAATCACTTCTTATGCCGATAATTTGAATAAATTCGTTGTTTTTCGGTTTCAAAAACCTCAACATTTTTCCATAATAATCCTGCGTAAATCAATCGGTTGTTTATCCTTCCTCCGCATTAAATTACAAGCAATCATACAGTTTTAGATCTCAATCTTGTTTCAGCGACGCTTGACGTCACTAGCATCTTTCAAAATGGCAATACAAGGCGGGGTTCAGAATCTTAATTCTCCAATGATTCAGGTTACAATCAATTAAGTGTCCGTTGGAACGTATCGGAAAAATTCGGCTTTCAATATCTTTTGCGATTTATTTTAGCGCAGATGACTATTTATGTCATATTCTTGTACGTGTCACCTTGAAAAAGTTTTCGTTTTTTCGAGCATGTTCTAGGGAACGGCGAGTTATCGTGTCGTCAAAATGACTGTAGTTTTCGAGTGTTTTCCTGAAAATGATTTTAATAGACTATGTTGGACTCACAAAAAAGGAGGTTGAAATCAAAATTCAGGTTTGCAATTTTGGACCTTAGCTTTGACAAGAGAGATGAGAAATTTTTAGAGATTCGTGGCACCAACTTTCGTTTTTTGAAGGGAAAGGTCTGAATTTTACAATGAAAATAGACTCCTTTCAAAATTCTGAATTACTTTAATGCAAAATTTTCGAGTTTCTGTCGAAAATGTCTTTTTTTTAACGCGAAAATTGGGAAAAGAGAATTGGAAATGTTGGTCTGCTGCAACATGGATATCTTCAAGGTTTTTCATTGAGAAAATGTCGTTTTAAGGCTTTTTCGAGAAGTAAGAAAAATGCCCCGCCACAATAGTGAGAATCAAAAATCATGAAACAGGGGGTCAAAAAAGCGTTGTCAAAGTTGACATTTCCGAAAAAGTGAAAACTCGATTTTTTCAAATAAAAACCTCATTTTTTCATAGCCAGAATGGACCCTTCGTTGAAAATAAATGTCTACTCTAAAATGTATATTCGTAAAAAGCAATGTACGCGATCATATTTCGAATTCTATACATCTCAGAAAGAAAATTATTTTCTCGAAGAAAATGGAGAACAAAGTGAACATTTATTTCAGATTGTCCTCGAAGAAGTAAATTTTCAGTTTTGTTTGTATTTTGGAGATGATTGATATTTTAAATATAATCGCGACTGCATATCTCAAAAAAATGAATTTTAGGGCATTAGTGTTATTTCCACACATACATCATTTTTCAACGTAGAGTCCATTATGGATGTAAAAATTTAGAAAAGCACTGCCGTTAAGGCAGAAGCTTTTGCGCGCATGTTCTATATAGATGACCGCTTCGGCAACGAATTTGAACTTGTGCGCGAAAGCTGCTGCCTTTCTAATTTTTTTTTCTATTAATAACTGGATTTCATTACGATCTAATCACTATTTTTGGAAATATTGGAAAAATAAAATTTTGAATAGGTATATCTACGAAATCATTGGGTGGATTCTACCCATTCACGAATTCGACCTTCGTAATTAAGCCCCAAATCTTCTCTACAAATATCGAGTTTCTCAGTCGTTTCTTCCGGAAACACAATAACTTCCGAAATAAACAACTTAGAAACTCGATATTTGTAGAGAAGGTTTGGACCTTAATTACGAAGGCCGAATTCGTGAACGGGCAAAATTCACCCAATGATTCCGCAGATATACCCCTTCAAAATTTTTTTTTCCCAATATTTCCAAAAATACAGATCAGATAAAATTGAAATCCAGTACTCAATCGAAAATAACAGTTCGAAGGTTCATACACAATTTAATGAGGATGATATGATAAGAAAACCACAGAAATTTTTTTTTTTCGAATTGTTCTAATGACACGATCATCATGAAATTTTGCATGAAGTTGTCTTTCAGCATCTGCAAACTAGCTGCTAAGTTTTATCAGGATTGAGTCAGTATTTATTTCTCGAGTTATACCGGAAAAATCAACGATATCGAGAAGAAAACCTCGAAATTTGACATATTTTTCCCGATATCTCCAATACTTATGATCGTGTCAAACTGAAATTTGTTACACTGCTGTGAAATATGAAGCTCAAAGTGCTAGTGACATTTTTTTCAGATATCATAAATGGATAAATGACAAAATTTGGCTCAAAGTTGCGCGTTGTTTTACTCCACCTAATTGCCAAGTTTGAATCCAATCGCTCAAGTAGTTTCTGAAATAAAAAATAAATAACCTTAAAATTTCAAGTGGCTATAACTCCGAAACTATTCGACCGATTTGGCCCATTAACGAACTTAACCGCGGCATTCCAATGCGCGACCTACCCTGAAAGTTTCAAGTTGCTAGCTCACTTCGTTCGACAGTTATCGTGTCCTCTGGCGGCCGGACAGAATAGATTTTGACACCGGATTCGTCATCAGTGAGTCCAATCTAGTCGATTGAGACCATTTTCGGCTCAATCATCCAAAATTACAGACATTTGGACAAAACGATAGCACGCTGTTCCCCTAGAACATGCGCGCAAAAATGAGGTTCTAATTCGAAAAAATTGAGTTTCCACGTTGCCAAATTGCCTATATCATGATATTATGGATCTATGGGAGATGATTTCCCAATATAAGTGGCCTGTAGCGTTCTTCGTTCATCTGAGGATCTGAAAAATCATCACTTGGAGGACCGGACCTGGTCGAAAGACTCTCCCGGTCAGTGAGCAAATGTAGGTAATTTTATTTATTACTTCCTGTTGGTTTTCTGTCCCTCTTTCTGTTTCAGATGTTATGTTAAGATATTTTGTCAAAATATTCAAGATGACGCAAACATTATTTTAGAATGAAAAAAAGATGCCATCCATTTTCTTTAAACAAATAACATCACTTATACGGGGAGACAGAGTTTTTGCTGAGGTTTTTATCGATGCTCTTGTACAGAAAAATGTATGGTTCCCCGTTTACATTTCCTCTGCTAACACTGTGTAAAGAATGTAATGCTCGTTCTCAAAATATATATGTTATTTAATTTTATATTGAGTGAATTTCTTCAAATATTTGTCATGATTATCGTCGTAAACTCAGATTTCAATCAAAATTACTGGACACTGTATACTGGAAACTGTATGCTTCCTATGCGCCATCTCTCGGCGTGGTTCGATAGATCGAATATATGGGATCTGACATATTTATATATTTAAAACTTCCAACTCATAAATATATTATGTTCTGTAGAGAACAAATATATTGGATCACGAAATAAATATATTGCTGCAACTTATAAATATATTGACTCGAAACTGATTACATTTTATTTGTTAACCCACTTTTGTCCCAAATGGCGTCTCATCAGGCTATGTCCCAATTGAAATCGGTGGCCAACCGATAAACTTAAGTCTTCAAATTTTCAGGCTGAGTGTGAATTGAAATTCGATAGAAATCAAAGTCACCCTAGTGGTTTCTGAGAAGACATCCAACATCACCTGTTTTTCCCCAAGAATTAAAAAAATACAGGTACCACTTGTTTAATATACCGACGCGCCAACTCATACAGAACAGCTAAGAGAGTCCATATCGGTGCCTAAATTAAAAATTTCGAACTCTTAAATGGTTTAAATTCACTTGATGATTCCGTACACCTATATCAATTCAAAATGATATTTTTCCAGAATTTCCAAAAATTAATCTAGTTTTCGGTGAAGGTTCATGCTAACTTTCGTCTGGATCATATGTGAAGAAAATCGCAAAATCGCTTTATCCGGAAGTAAGATGCTAAGAACGGGGTCGTTACTTCAATGGGCGACCGGTTAAACACTCGCGTAAATTTCCCGTTGTCGCTTCGTTCGTGAGAGCGTCGAAGCATCTAGCGGAGGAAATGTTACAAGAATAATCCTTAGCAATGGTTTAAACAAGAAGAAAACACAAAATTTGAGGCACGAAGTTACGAAGGCAACAAAAAAAGAGAATCTCAATATTCCCATTAGAAAATAATAACATCTAATTCGTATGTCTCCAGAATCCAAACCTTAATAGAAGCTATCAGTGTAATTGGTAGTTGTTGGTTTTTTGCTTCCGATTAATAACATATTGGAAAGTGTATTGAGAAATAATAACATGTCGGTTACATAATTTTAATGTCGGCTACTAAATACGCATTAATCATCTCATCGTAGGTGAAATACTAGGTAGCTATTCGAATTTCGCGAAACCTGATATCACATCATAAATATATCATTATGAGCTACGAACATCATTATGACGAAGTAAATTACTACAAAATATTAGCTGCGAGTCCACGATTAAACTGAAAAACTCGATAAAACACTGACGTAAAGACCGTAAAGTCAGAAACTTTTGCAAGCTTAATCATCTTCCTATTTACCGCCTAAATCTACACATCAGATTTCAAGGCACCGAGTTGTTACGTGTTACAGGATGGTCACCTATCCGGGCACAGACCGTGAGCTACGCTGGCGATTTATTTAAAGAATATGAGATATTTAATAGACTATTTCCCTCGTCGTAATTTCCACCAATCAGAAACGCGCAATTTTGAATAGACGACTTCGGCCCAAGTTGCCAACCCACAATTTACTTAGGTTTACTTTCACTGGGGAACGGGAATTTCAGGACAAGTTCGACATGATAAGGTTCGCATTATTTATAAATAACCGTAAAACATGCCTCGGCTCTTCAAACCAGATAATTCCCTCCAAATATAGGTTTTTGTTAAGATCGTCCCCGATTGGCTGAAATTTAAGTTGGGATTCCTGATTTCATGCAAACAGTGTCAATTTTCATAGGATACGTTCCGAAAATCAACTCTGCTGTTTCGGTTGCCGATTTTCCGCTCCGTAAATATGAAATATTCGGATGGTTCTTGGAACAAGCGCGTGAAAAAGGTTATTTACGGAATCTGGTTAATGAAAATGCGGTCGACTTACTGTCACCAGAACGATTTTCTATGGTAAATATCCATAGCATAGAACAATCTATGTTTACTTTAGGTTTGTTTTGGTTCCGAGTTCAGATCTGTTCGGGACGGTTCTAGCATAGACCAATAGTCTGTGGTTCTGAACTCGGAACCAAAACAAACCTAAAGTAAACATAGATTGTTCTATGCTATGGATATTTACCATAGAAAATCGTTCTGGTGACAGTAAATCGACCGCATTTTCATTAACCAGATTCCGTAAATAACCTTTTTCATGCGCTTGTTCCAGGAACCATCCGAATATTTCATATTTACGGAGCGGAAAATCGGCAACCGAAACAGCAGAGTTGATTTTCGGAACGTATCCTATGAAAATTGACACTGTTTGCATGAAATCAGGAATCCCAACTTAAATTTCAGCCAATCGGGGACGATCTTAACAAAAACCTATATTTGGAAGGAATTATCTGGTTTGAAGAGCCGAGGCATGTTTTACGGTTATTTATAAATAATGCGAGCCTTATCATGTCGAATTTGTCCTGAAATTCCCGTTCCCCAGTGAAAGTAAACTTGCTAAGTAAATTGTGGGTTGGCAACTTGGGCCGAAGTCGTCTATTACAAATGGTTTCTAGGTAGAAAAACTGTTTGGCAAGAGCTGTCAGTTCATTTGAGTTTACCCGCGGCAGAACTTGACAGTTGTTGTCACCAAAAATTACAATACCCCTACTGTGTACTAGAATTGCAATTTATATTTCAATTGTACCATAAATAATTAAGTTTGTAGTATTTTTGATGAAATAAATTATGTACTCGTTTTTCAGTTTTCGAATTAATACCTATACATAATGCATGCAGAATAATCTGTTACTCATGAAATAGTCTTGTCAAATACCATTCGAGAATCTAATATTTCCTGTGAAAAATATCATAAAGGCATCTAATATTTCCGAAAAAAATCGAAAAAACACTTTGCTAAGTAATATTTTATTATAACTAAAAGCATTCGTGCAGGTGCAAAAATCCGAGTCAAAGACTCGGATTGTTGTTGCTACCAGCACTCACTTAGCAACGTGTTTTTTCGATTTTTTTCGGAAATATTAGATGCCTTTATGATATTACGAGAAAATTGAACATTCCGGACAAGGGCGGATATAGTTCTTTTTCATGGGAAGGGTAATAACGATTGAGAACCAATAAATCAGGTACAAAATATTTTATCACCTCATTGTCATTGATTGCAATATTTGGGAAATTACTAATTCAGAATTATTGCATGGAATATTTTATGTGTTTTCGATTCTCATGAAGGGGGTCAAAATTTGACAGTTCGAAGGTTCGTACAGAATATCTTGAGGATAATATGATCAGAAAATCACAGAATATTGAATATTTGAAAAAAAAATTAAATTTTTTTCAAACTGTACTAATGATATACGAAATTCTACATAAAATTGCCCATCAGCATTTCCAAACTAGCTGCCAAGTTTGATTTCGAATGGATCATATTTTTCGAGTTATTCCGGAAAGAACAACGATATCGACAAGAAAACCACGAAATTTTTGATATTTTTTCTCAATATCTCTAGAAATTATGATCGTAAAGAAATGAAATTTGGTACACTGCTGCAAAATATGATGTTCATGTTGGAAGCAGCAGTTTCTTTCCGGATTTAATGAATAGTTTCCGAGAAAAAAATTTTTTTTTCAAAATTTACTGACAGTGTGATCTCAACGAAATTTCGTGGAAGTTTATGCGTTGATATGCTTCAGCTAACTGTCAAGTTTCAATTCAATCGCATGGGTAGTTCCTGAAATGTCCGGAAATTAATTTCAAAATTTCAAATCATCATAACTCCGAAACCATTCGACCGATTTGTCCCATAAACGAATTGAACCGGCGCATTCTTATGTGCGACCTAACCTGAAAGTTTCAAATCGCCAGCTTGCTTTTTTCGACAGTTATTGTGTCGTCGGCCGGACAGAATCGATTTGGACAACGGATTCGTCATCTGTGAGTCCACCCTAGTCGTTTGAGACCATTTTCGGGAAAAATTACAGACATTTGGACACAACGATAGCATGCTGTTTCCCAGAACATGTTCCTTTCTGCTTTGCAGCAAATATTCTTCATTCTTTCTATTTCCATTCATGGAAACAATGGTGAAAGGTTCTTCTCGTAACGTACGCAAGTGGAACACGTGACATGAGAGAGAGTTATTAGGTGTGATAATCAAGAAATGTAGATTGCGAGAATTCGATTCACGAGAAATGACTTGACGTACTGATGACATATTTTCTAGAATAACCGGCAGTTGTTAATTTCAGAATTAAGGCGGATGTTTATTATGTGGGAGCAGATTCCAATAAATCATCAGAAGTGACGAAGACATTACTAATCAATTTTTGCGCTCTAGGGGAACAGCGTGCTATCGTTTTGTCCAAATGTCTGTAATTTTCGATGATTGAGCCGGAAATGGTCTCAATCGACTAGGTTGGACTCACTGATGACGAATCCGGTGTCAAAATCGATTCTGTCCGGCCGGCCGTGGACACGATAACTGTCGAACGGAGTGAGCTAGCAACTTGAAACTTTCAGGGTAGGTCGCGCGTTGGAATGCCGCGGTTGAGTTCGTTAATGGGCCAAATCGGTCGAACAGTTTCGGAGTTATAGCCACTTGAAGATATTTATGTTTTATTTCAGAAACTACCTGAGCGATTGGATTCAAACTTGGCAATTAGGTGGAGTATAACGACGCGCAACTTTGAGCCAAATTCTGTCCGGATCGTATCGTCAGTAAATTAATAAAAAAAAAATTTTTTCAAAATTTTTTCCCAAAAATTTTTTTTTTTTGGAAACCATTTATGATATCCAAAAAAAAATTCCACTCGCACTTTAAACTTCATATTTCACAGCAGTGTTCCAAATTTCAGTTCGATACGATCATAAGATTTGGAGATATCGGGCAAAAATATGTCAAATTTCGAGGTTTTCTTCTCGATATCGTTGTTTTTTTCTCTCGAGAAATACTGATTCAATCCTGACAAAACTTCGCAGCTAGTTTGAAGATGCTGAAAGACAACTTTATGCAAAATTTCGTGATGATCGTGTCATTAGAACAATTTGAAAAAAAAAATTCTGTGATTTTCTTATCATATCATCTTCATTAAATTCTGTATGAACCTTGGAACTGTAATTTTCGATGAAGTACTGGATTTCAATTCGATCTGATCTGTATTTTTGGAAATATTGGGAAAATACAATTTTGAATGGGTATATCTGCGGAATCATTGGGTGGATTTTACCCATTCCCGAATTCAGCCTTCGTAATTAAGGTTCAAACCTTCTCTACAAATATCGAATTTCTAAGTTGTTTCTTTCGGAAGTTATTGTGTTTACGCAGTCGGTCGTTAGGCTTTGAAATTTTCAGGTTAGGTTAAGATCCTGAATATCTCGGTTGAGTTCGTAAATGGGCCAAATCTGCCGAATGATTTTTGTGCTACAGCCATTTGAAATTTTGATTTTTCAATAACTCGAAAAATATTCATCTGATCGAAATGAAACTTGGTTGGAAGATGAACATTGTCAATAAGAAGAATTATCCATGGAAAAATTCGAAAAATTTTTTTTTTTTAAATTTTCATATTTCATTAAAATTTCACCATTTCGCAATGTGAACAAGCGCGTAAAAGCTGCTGATTTAACGTCAGTGCTTTTCTGTTTTTTTTTGCCTTCAAATTCTCTTGGGCAGCCGGTTTCAGGACAATAAGAATCCATAAGGACATATTAAACTCACCTTTGAAATTTTACATTCTCCCCTTTTTATATCTCCTCGAACAATTAAAGGCTCAACAAGAGTTTACCATTGTTCACTCAACAGTTAATTCGATTCAAAAGAAAATAACTCAAAACGCTAACGAAAACAAACCACACGAAAATTATAACTTCTATATACAGTCTTTATACTGAGCTTTATACCCTAACTGAAAATGGAATAACATAAAATCTGCTCTTAAATATTTCCGAAATCACAAATATATCTTACAAAACTTTTGAAAAAAAAATTATTTCAAGCATAGACTAACAGAGTTTAATATGTCTATGGTTTCAAAATGATCTGTCTCATCTTTGCCTTATTCTATGGTTTGTCCGAACTAGTACCATCCTTTAATGTCCGCAGTTCCTCTCTCTCTTCTTCTTCTTCTCTCTCTCTATCTCTCAAAGCCGTGGCCATATAGTTTCATAACTCTATCATGTATATGGATCAAACCACAGATATAAACCGTTGAAAGGAATCTATCTCTTAATTCAAAAGGATTCTATGAATGAGCATGTTTCTATGATATTCGGATTATCGCTGATGTTCAGTTTTCGTGTTAACAAATGCTTTTTAATCTAGCACGAGACAATTACTCAGATATAATTTTATAATTCCTCAATTAAGTTCAAGCCTGGATGAATTCCTATATCCGTTAGCCTCTTTCCATTTTTTTCATGGAATTAATATCTTATAGAATGCGTGTCAATTATTTTAGTACAATTTTCTTACGGAACTATTTCTTATCGCATCATTCGTCTTCTCACGGAAATGCGCTCACTCTGAGTGATTGATACATTAATTGGATAATTGATTAATTTTCTTTGGGAATTTCATATGCAATTTCAGGCACGCAATCAGAATTTCCACAGTACATTCTTAATTGAATACATATAAATTATATTGACGTATATAATTTTTATTGGCAGTTTTTTCTGAGGTTTTTCCTCGGAAGCTTTTCAGCAGCTGAGATTGGTTGGTGTTTTACTGCGACTACTGAGGCCTTTGGATCGTTAAAATTACCATCAAGACAATTATGATATAGTGAATCGTTTAGGTCCGGTACTCTGTTCACCTACGAAAAACTAAATTTATTCTATGAAATAGTTATTTATGTATCAAGGGAGGTATGAGGAATAATAATTACGCCACTGGTAAAATAATGATTTCGCTTACACATCGGAAAATTCATCTTGGTGCAGTGAAAACATGTATTAAATTTCATAAAAATATCTGGAATTATATAGTTTTGTTTATAAAAAATTTTTTTAGAAACTTTACCAGCCTGTTTCTCGAAAGTTAGCATGTTTAAGTTGTTTCAAGTTTGGCATAGACATCGAGATGAATACAGTGCCCGGCAAAATGATAAGATAAGAAAAGTAGGTCATGTGGTACTTTTTTGGCAAGGTCTTTGTATCTTCGTTACAAGGCGTGCAGAAATGTTTAAGAAAAAATTTTTTTTTTCTGAAAAATTAGTTAGTTCAAAGAGGTTTTCAGTATGTGCACTTTGTCACGGCCCATTTACTTTGAGAAGATGGAACCTGATGAAATTTGTCACCGAATGAAAGTCGACCATTACAGTTTTGTTCATGCACAACTTTCAACCCCCTCCATTTTTTTCTCCATTAAAGGGTTCGTAGGGGTTGAAAGTTGTGCATGAACAAAACTGTAATGGTCGACTTCAATTTGGTGACATATTTCATCAGGTTCCATCGTCTCAAAGTAAATGAGCCGTGAAAAAGTGCACATACTGAAAACCTCTTTAAAGTAACTAATTTTTCAAAAAAAAAATTTTTTTCTTGAATTTTTCTGCACGCCTGTGAAGAAGATACAAAGGACCTTGCCAAAAAAGTACCACATGACCTACTTTCTCTATTCAAAAAAATTAGAGGGTTGATGGGGATGGCACAGGGTGCAACATAAATCCTTCAAAAATGCATATAAATTTGGTAAAAGTGAAACAAAAATTGACCTGTTTCAGTATTTTTTTGCCAAATATTTTTCTTCTGAGAAAATGAATTTGTTCCATAATTTTGACGCGCACTGTATGTTGCAATAGGTTGCCAAATTTCAGCTCTTTGCGATATTTCTTTTTGGAAATATTGGGAAAAGTATATTTTAAATTTCTAGAATTTTTGTAAATAAACTGCGTTCAAACTCTACTAGGGAAATTATTCAGACAGTTGTTCCTACGAAAGTTAGATAATTTATCCCCTATTTCCTATTCCAACCAGAAGTTCTAAATTCAAGGCTCATTTTGGACATGATGTATTGAACCTTTGAATAATTATCATTGACAGAATATATTACCGGTTGTTGAACCTTATGTGCGACAATGAAAAAAATTAACAGTTTAGTTCGACAACTTCGTGAACGCTCTACTGAATAAATATCCATATCGATTGAAGATGAGTTTCCTCAGTTCATATTCACGTGTATTTTTGCTTTGCGGGAATCGAAAAGGAAATTGTATTCACCGGTATTATGTTTTATGGACAATATGTTGTGAAATTTTATAAAGATTATGCATTTTTTATGATGCCATTAATTTTTGCATATAAAAGTGAGGTTATGCGACATTATGTCATTTGGTAAAAGAGCAAATGTCATGGAATAGATGCATAGATTACATATTGTGCGGACACTCTTTGACATATTTTGGGTCCGAAATGATGTCCAAATATTGTCAAAATACGGCTTTGTTGTCCTACTACAGTTTTCGCCGATAGATGCCGGCATAGGATCTGCCGTATGAAATCTGAAATATTTACGGAAGCTACCGACCTGTCATATCCAAACTAGTCAAATCAGAACCTCTTTCTGATTTTACGAGTTGGACCATCCATTATTTTCAAGAATTTCCGAAAATAATTTCATTTTGACAAATTTAAATTTTGATTATTCATTTCATTCAGTCATAATGGCGATAATATATATGAAAGTTTCCTTCGTCTCTGAATACACGAGTCTGAAACTTGATATTTTTGAATACCTGTTTATTACAATATTTTTATCTCAATATTTAGTTCATGAAAAGGAAGTCTTTCAGAGTTGCGTTTTCAAAAATACCTCAAGAAATCATTTAAATCGATTGATATTAATTAATTTGTCTGGTTTGAAATTCGTCTGATAAATTCCCATGAACATGAACAGCAAAGTGAAAATTCATCTTTAGTTATGAATTCTTCCATTAGTGTTTAAGGTTAATGTATTAAAGGGAAAATTTGAACACACCAAATTTTTATTTACAAAATTTACTCTCGACTATCGATTTCGGCCTTCAGGCCATCATCAGGCCAGCTGAAAATACAGGGAAAACAATATCATATACATATATAAAAAAACGTTTTTCACATGAAACATTTACACGATCTAATTGATAATACTTTAGTTAAAATCTGTATACTCAAATTAGTTTTTTCTAGGATTTTTGTGTAGAAGTAAGTGACTTCGAACTCTGTCTTACCGTCAGATTCGTGAAATACAAATTTATTTTACTCATCCTTTGTTGTTGTTATCATATGAAATTCTTGATATTTGGGTCGTATTCTCTAAAATATATAGAATCTTAAAATTCTCTTACAACTTACAATGAAAACAACAAAACGGAAGGAAAGGACAAAGGTTCAATAAACTGTCACTGAACCTGTCAAAATAAAATGTCAAATCAAGAGAACGAATATTATAATTAATTTGACCTAACGTTATAAATAGTTTTCTCTAAATAGATTTAAAAAGGTGTCTCTCTGTAAACTCGGAGATATCATTTAATAGGTGGTTATCATTTTTATTTTTTAGGATCTCATATTGCTCTAGAAGAACCAGTTTTCTATAGTTGTTCTCTTTATGTATCAGTGTTAAATTTTCTATTGTAGTTTTATGTTTACTTTCTATTAGATGACTACCTAGTGCCGATTTAGGGCGGTTCTTTATATGTTCCGTGAATCGTATTTTGGCTGCG
Organism: Myrrha octodecimguttata; assembly: GCA_958510865.1. Lineage (NCBI taxonomy): Eukaryota > Metazoa > Arthropoda > Insecta > Coleoptera > Coccinellidae > Myrrha > Myrrha octodecimguttata. Next base: position 68,110,136 of record OY294060.1, read on the forward strand.
CGAGTGGTCATACCTATATACAGAGTGTAACAGCCAAATGGAATAAATTCGATAACGAATAAATGAGGGCGTGTTGGGAAAAACGCTCGGACACGTCGATTTGTAATTTTAAATGCGCATATTTTTCGAGAAAATAATATTATATAGGGTGTTCCATGTGACCGTGGCAAATACCAACTTTCTTATTTCAAATGCAACCCCCTGTATATTATTTATTTTTTGGATTCTTCAGAGAATTCTAGACACAATTCATGCACAATGTCCTATACCTATCTTTAACTATTTCGGAAATATTAAGTGTTTTCAGATTAAGTGCAAAAATCAACGTTTTAAATCAAAATTATTTTATTTCACAAATTCGGTACATTACACTTAAATCCTAATAAGTAATCCTGATTATTTCTTAATAATTATAAAAAAAAAACAAAAAAAATATTAATGTCAATGTAGGAAATGTTCAAAATGCTCGCCGCGAACGTCTTGGCAACATGCTAATCTGGTGTAGAATTGTCTTCTAACGTTACTCAACATTTCTGAAAACACTTAATATTTCCGAAAAAGTTGAAGAAAGGTATGGGACATTGTACATGAATTATGTCTAGAATTTTCTGAAGAATCCAAAAAATAAATAATATACAGGGGGTTACATTTGAAATAAGAAAGTTGGTATTGGCCACGGTCGCATGGAACACCCTATATAATTTTATTTTCTTGAAAACTATGCGCATTTAAAATTACAAATCGACGTGTCCGAGCGTTTTTCCTAACACCCCCTCATTTATTCGTTATCGAATTTATTCCATTTGGCTGTTACACTCTGTAGAAGGATGGACATTCATTGCGAGTGATTTTGTAGATACCACTGCAACACTCATTGTCTACCTTTGTTTTGTTGTTAACTAACATGTTTTCTAATGTTCGCTGCCGTCTATTGACTATCGAGTAATCGAATTTACTTAGGGAAGAACTAATTTTCTCATTGAAACCTTTGAAATACGGAAGTGAAATGTAATGTTGTTTAATAGAAATGTGGGGATATATTTTCTTGTAAAGGATTTTCCTCCTTATGGACTTGAATATATTGTCAATATATGCTCTTGGGTATTGATTCGCTTCTGCAATTTGATATATGGTACAAATTTCCTTATTATAGTTTCTTTCAGACAGTGGGACATTCAGAAGTCTATGGAATAGAAATCTAAATGCTGAATTTTTGATAGAGGATGAGTGGTATGATCCAAAAGAAATAATGACATCTGTTTGCGTTGGCTTTCTGTAAATATCGTATGTGAATATATTATGTTCACTCAGGTTTATATTCAGATCTAAAAAATTTAAGGAATTATTTAAAGCTTTCTCCAAAGTAAACTTAATCTTGAGCCCTATATTGAGCATATTGAAAAAGGTAGTCAATTCTTCTTCAGTCCCAGACCATATACAAAATACGTCGTCAATATATCTTCTCCAAAGTTCGATATGTTTTCCTAGTGGTAATAGCATGATCTTATTTTCTACATGACTCACATAAATATCAGCCATTTTTCCTCTAAATGGGGAACCCATTGGTACACCATCCTTCATTGTATATACTACATTGTCGAAAATGAAAAAGTTTTGTTCTGTTGCAATCTTAGCGAGATACATAATATTCTCTATGTCGGAGACTTCTAGATCAACAGCATTATCTGACTCTTTGTATTCGATTAAAATTTCATTCAGTAATAAAAGTGTCTCATCTATCGGTATATTAGTGTATATATTGACTATATCTAACGAAATAAGAAAATATCGTTTATGTGGGTTTAATCTGAGAGAATTCAGGAGCTCAAGAGAGTTTTTTATGGAAAATTGGGATTCAATTTTCAAATCCCTACTAATGAATTGAGGATTTCTTTCTTTGATACTATAAATAGTCTCTCCATATTTATGTAAAGTTGGTAGAGAAGTTTTCATATTTCAATTTCAATAATAGTAAACATGAACATTTCCTCTAAATATTTTCATAACTTTTGAATTGAATAGGAATTTATTAATAGGTACATACAAAATTTATAAACCATACTTTATGACAGGAGATCCAAACTATCCAATAAAATCCATGAGTAATATCAATCTCCACTTTTCGTTTTCATCGTTGTTTCGAAAATGACTTCTTGTGTCCATCCATGAAAGTGTTCTTACAATATTGCCTCTCATATTGCTCCTTATACATATTTCATATTATGAATGAGTAGATGATCCAAATTTGTTAAACTCCTATTTTATATACTTAAGAATCCATAATTTCAAATATCTGATTCATTGTTTGAGAAATAGTTTCATCAGATCAAACTCAATTAATTTGATTGACAAAGCGACCTTGGAGCCATCATCGTTTACAGAAAGAAATACGACAATATTTGACCGTGTTTTGGACCCAAAATTTTAGTGGGTAATGGTAGGAAAGTGTAGAGATCTCATATATCCTGTGTTGAAATGAGATTTTGTCAAAACGATTAGATATATGAGTATAAGGATCGTTTTATTTCTATTCAGTATTATTGTTCTAACTCCTTTCACATCATACATAGAAGTATAGCTTTAAAATATGCGATCAAATGGTCCTTTTGTGTATTATTATGTAGATGATACCTATTTCATGTTGAGTAGTTTATTATTATGCTGTAATTCATAAACCTATTTCTTAGAGTGTTTTGGCTCTGCAGAGATTCGATTTCAATGCGAAAAAATCTCGAATGTAATATAGTTAACTGTCTTGTGGGCCTTGATATTCAACTCGAAATTTGAATTGACGTATGTCATCATAAATTTTAATTTTTATTGCTGCCGATTATTTACTTCTTTAAGTGACTTGAGCAACCTTTATCTGCATCATGGAGAGGAATACGTTAATCGAAATATTCAGGTTCTTAAAATTATAAATTTCGGAAAATTTGCTATTATCGAATGAGAAATATTCAAGTGTGTGCTAGTGAATATTTAGTTGGTTAATCAGATAATATCTACTAGAATCATAATAATTTATTAGTTGTACGTCAAACAATTGTTTTTTAATATCAGAAATCGATGCAAGCTAGCAAATTGTTGTTGTTTTCAAGTTGATGCGATGATTCCCTTTTTGCTCGTATCTCTGCAGAACACCATGCTATCTTTTTCCTTGAATTTCCATAATTTTCCGATTTTTCCCGAAAATTTTCTATGACAACTAGGTTGGATTCACCGATGAAGTAACCGATGTTAAAATCAATTCTGTCTTGATGACTTTTGCCACTATAACTTGAGAACAGAAAGAGCTAGCGATTTGAAAATTTGAAGTAAATTTTAATGGTTCTGTTTCAGATATTGGGAGTGAAAATTCAGAAAACACCTACAAAATAATCCAATAGTCTGTTGAGTATCACATAGTTCGATTAATGTGATGTAAATGAGATAATGTTGATGCGGTTATATTTTCAGTATGCACCAAAAACAAACTGAATACCTATTCGCAATTAATTATCGGAGTTATTTGTGGAATCTTCTGTTTTCATAACAACGAAACAAATAAACCAGCCCAAATCTTTCAAAACATTTTTCTAATTTTTGACGCAAATACCTTTGATGTAAACCAACGAATGTTTCCATTGAAAATTTAATTTTTCTGATAAAGGCACCCATACATATTATTCGTGGTATGCCGGTATATGCACGTGGCACCATCCTGTTTTGTTCGTATTTTGCTACCAGAACACTGCACGTGTTTGTTATTGCGTAGTTGTTTTCAAAGGTTTTTTATTTGAGAAAAAAATGTATTGCGAAAATAACCTGGGTGGTGTACATATTTCGATACAACTAGTATATTAAGTATCGAGAACCGTAAGGACATTTTACCGATCGAAGACAATAGTTATTAGAGAGATATTGCAACTTTTGAAGAGCGCAAACGTTATGTTATTACGGTTACGGTATGTTTGGTAAGGTTATTTGAGACGTCAGATTTTTGTGTTACAAACTCACGTTTTTAAACTCCTTAAGTTTAATTATTCGCATTTCTGTATTAGTTTTCTGATTCAGGACAAAATGAAAAAATTTCAAAGAGCACTGCCGTGAAGGCAGCAACTTTTGCGCGCATGTTCAATGTAGATGACCGCTTCAGCAACGAATTTGAACATGCACGCAAAAGCTGCTGCCTTCACGGCAGTGCTTTTTGAAATTTTTTACTGGTAAATTACTGGATTTCAATTCGATCTGATCTGTATTTTTGGAAATATTGGAAAAATAAAATTTTGATTGGGTATATCTACGGAATCTTTGGGTGGATTCTACCCATTCACGAATTCGGCCTTCGTAATTAAGGTGCAAACCTTCTCTACAAATATCGAGTTTCTAAGTTGTTTCTTTCGGAATTTATTGTCTTTACGCAGTCGGCCGTTAGGCTGACCGTAAACACAATAACTTCCGGAAGAAACGACTTAGAAACTCGATATTTGTAGAGTAGGTACTTCATCGAAAAATAACAGTTCGAAGTTTCGTACAGAATTTAATGAGGATAATATGATAAGAAAATCAGAGAAATTTTTTTTTCAAATTGTTCTAATGACACGATTATCACGAAATTTCGCATTAAGTTGTTTTTCAGCATCTCAAAACTAGCTGTGAAGTTTTATCAGGACTGAATAAGTATTTCTCGAGCTATACCGAAAAACTCAACGATATCGAGAAGAAAACCTCGAAATTTGACATATTTTTCGCGATATCTCCAAAACTTATGATCGTATCGAACTGAAATTTGGTACACTGCTGTGAAATATGAAGCTCAAAGTGTGAGTAGAATTTTTTTTTGGATATGATGAATGGTTTCCAGAAAAAAAAAATTTTTGGAAAAAAATTTGGAAAACATTTTTTTTTTAATTTACTGACAATATGATCCTGACAGAATTTGGCTCAAAGTTGCGCGTCGTTATACTCCACCTAACTGCCAAGTTTGAATCCAATCGCTCAAGCAGTTTCTGAAATAAAAAATAAATAACTTCAAAACTTCAAGTTCCTATAACTCCGAAACTATTCGACCGATTTGGCCCATTAACGAACTTAACCGCGGCATTCTGATGCGCAACGTATCCTGAAAGTTTCGAGTTGCTAGCTTGCTTCTGTCGACAGTTATCGTGTCCTCGGCCGGCCGGACAGAATCGATTTTGACACCGGATTCGTCATCAGTGAGTCCAACCTAGTCGATTGAGACCATTTTCGGCTCAATCATCCAAAATTACAGACATTTGGACTAAACGATAGCACGCTGTTCCCCTAGAACATGCGCGCAAAAAGGAATCGGAAGCGGTAATTTCAACTGGTGCTATTGCAAAATAAGTGGAACTAGTCATACTGCACAATATAATTGGCATGGTACAAACTATTCCTAATTTCAAACCCCTCATGTTGGTTCCAAAAGTATTTCTTGATTCATGAAAAAGTAACAAATACCTATATATGAAAAAAATTTGATGTGATAGCACTAATAAATCTTAATGTCTTAAAACTGACGCAGGTTGGCACTCGTGAAATATCGGCGATTCTCAGCGACGTTGCCAAATGCCAATGCCAATTTCTACCCTCAATCTCAACATAATCATCACGCTCGGAAACTAAAAATGCCGAAGGTAGTTTTGAAGAAGCAGAGACAAAGTATCAGGAAATGCTATGAAGAATTGAAATCTACTTTTTCTGATAGTAACCCTGATAATTTGGAATCAATGATTTATAAGAAGCTATCCAACACCCAAAGATAACAGACTGAAACTAAGCTGCATCACATAGAAAATTGAATTCATAGAAAAATGTTCATCCCAGTCTATCGTTCACATAGAGTGCCAAGAACTTTGTAAATAGAATTAGTTCTTTTAAGGTGACACAGGTTTCGTAGTACTACTACACTTTCGTACTGGAGTATTTCAAGTTGTGCAACAAGGTATTTAAATGTCTTCTGTAGGCTTATTTCTTAAGAATTTCGAAAAGTAGGGAATTCCATAAGTTCGTCTGTTCGTTAAGAAGTTTTATTGCAAGGTTATTCGAGTACTTTTATTCTTTTTTCGAATGAATTATGACGAAGTAACGGACTACTCTATCCATTATTTTTCAGTAAAATTTCAACACTCGATTCTTGATTTCCGTACAAGAAAATAGCATAACTGGATCTTCCAACCATGTTTATATACGTGAAATATTTCCAGTATTAACAGGGAAAAAATTTTCTTTAACATTCGCCGGGTCTTTGGAATTATTGAATCCACATAATATTTTCTCAAATTCATTATTTTCCTAGAGTAAATTCACATTGTGAAAAATATTTAATTACTACAACCCCTATGTAGAAAGGACAACGCTGCGTAGTTATCTGACATGAAAATGACTCTAACCTAAGATTTTCAAATTATACACTGTGAAATGTGTCAGAATGTCATGGCCAACCGGGATAGTTTATAAAAGTGAATGGAGTATACGATAGCATTTCCATATAAAAATACCAACCTAAGTGTCCCAGGTACCATTTCATTAAATTATTGTTACTTTTGGACACTGTAGTATTCTGTAAATGGAAGAGAACACTCATTTCCATTCGTGGTATTTTTGAGGTCGCCGACTCAATGAGTCCATTCTCGTGTTCAACGACGTGAAAGTAAAAACCGAAAATCGTTGCACCCAGAGAACGAGTGAACCAAGAAAACAAATCTCTCGCTTTTGGTGACCCACAATATCCCGGAACAATGTTCAATTTTCACGATGGTGCCTCTTCCTAATCGGCGTGCTCGGTCTACATTCACGACCCCAAGGCCCCCTATACAACCGGACGCGGATGCCTTTGAGGATGATTCGAATATCGTCAACTTATTGACATCCAACCGTTGCATTGATCGATATTTTGTTGTTTGGCTTCATTTGAGGCATATCGTCGGTCCTAGAGCATAAACACGAATGTGAAGATTCCTCATTTCGAAAGAACAAGGTCTCAATTTTGTATTGGCTTTCAAAATCAGGCTGCATACGTGATTAATCAAACCCATGACCATCTCCGCTCATCTTCGTGGTTGTGAGAGGAATTTCAACATGGAACTGAATTCAACCAAGCACATAATAGGTTGGTTTTGGTTCCGGAATTCAGAACTGTCCTAGAACAGTTCTAGAACTGCGTAGAATCGATGCGCTGTGGAAACCCAATTCTGAACTATCCTAGAACAGTTCTGAAAGCGATGAAACCAAAACACGAATTAAGTTCAAGCTCTCATCGGGATCGTAAAAGAAAAAAAACTTCCGTTTGAATTGGTAGAAAAGAGGAATGTTAATCATGTCTTATATATTGTGTGTGGTTTAATTAAAAATATGCGAACCTCCTTGTCGCACCATGTAATATAAAAATATTTTTGAGAATACTTGCTTTCACTTAATTTTTTTTCTGAATTTTCTTCATTACTTCAATTATATTCCGAAATGAACCAACAAATTATTGGTTTATATAGTAATGAATCTAATGACGAACGCATTTCAGAAATGTGCTCTTCAGAGAAAAATTAATGCGAAACATTATTATTCAATAGAGGAAGATGACTGTTGTGTTCATAGATTTATACAGGGTTTTTCAACAAAAACTTTGTTTTTCAATGTGGTAACACCGGCACCACATGACAGTTTTGACATTTAGTTTTTTGACGTATTCGCAGTTTATGCTTTGGCAATTGTTACAATGAATTCAATTTCGCTCGAAAATCGCATTAAAATAATTCAAATCCACTATGAAAATGGTCGTTCTGTTAAAGTTACATTTCGTAAAATTCGTGATATTTTCGGACAACATAAACGCGGGATGTTAACAACTGAATTTTGGCCTATTATTGATGACATGGATGTCACTGAAATGTGGTTTCAACAAGACGGTGCCACATGTCACACAGCCAATGAAATGATCAATTTATTGCAAACCAAATTTCCCGATCGCATAATTTCGCGAAATTCAGCTGTTAAGTGGCCGGCCAGATCGTGTGATTTAACACCACTGGATTATTTTTTTTTTTGGGCTATGTTAAAGACAGAGTTTATACGGAGCCAATCGAATCGATTGCAGCCTTAAAACTCAAAATCCGTGATGTCATTAACGAAATAGACCCTCCATCTTGCCAAAAAGTGATTAAAAATTTTGATGAAAGAATCAACGTCTGTCAGCGTGGTCGTGGTGGACATTTGTCAGATATCATTTTTCATTCATAATTGCCGAACTTTTCTCTTTGTAATACAATAAAAATTTTATTCATTTTCCACTAAATTCTTTGTTTTATTTTTTTTTAAAAAACAAAGTTCTTGTTGAAAAACCCTTTATAAGAAGTATACATCCTAGGTGTGAACAATGGAAATAAAATCCATTAGATTATCCTGGTACGTCGTAGCGAAGGAATTATCCTCAATAACAAATGTTTAAATTTAACAGTTAACCGTTTCCTCAACAAATAAAACAATCAAAATCGAAATCAACACGACGTCGAAAAAGTCAGGTTAACCATTTTAATCGTTGACAGCCACTTTACGCTTGTGCAAACTACCCTATTTTGAAATCTGAAACAGTTCAGACTCTCACGTCCGAACTCCTTTCACAGTTCTAGAACAGTTCGGAATCGATTCTGAAAATAACCAAAACAGGATTACACAAATCCTGAACCGGTTCTGAAATGAACCAAAACACAAAATCGCAATCGCGCATGCGGAACCGTTCCAGAACAGTTCTGAACTCGGAACCAAAACAAACCTAATTGAAATCAGCTTTTTTTCAACTGTATCAATAGTTCCGAGGCGCCATCTCTTGACAACAATCAATAGATCAAATTAAAGATTATAATCTTCAACATAAATATTGTGTTTAAATAATATACAGTGCGGTTCAATATTGTGGAACAAATTCATTTTCTCAGAATAAAAATATTTGGCAACAAAATCCTGAAGTAGGTCAATTTTTGTTTCACTTTCACCAAATTTATATAATTTTTGAAGTATTTTTGTTGCTCTCTGTGCCATCCCTATCGACCCTCTAAATTTTTTGAATAGGGAAAGTAGATCTTGTGGTACTTTTTTGGCAAGGTCTTTGTATCTTCTTTGCAGGCGTGCAGAAATTTTCAAGAAATTTTTTTTTTTTTTTTAAATTAGTTATTTCAAAGAGGTTATCAGTATGTGCACTTTGTCAGGGCTCATTTACTTTGAGATGATGATACCTGATGAAATTTGTCACCGAATGAAAGTCGACCATAACAGTTTTGTTCATGCACAACTTTAAACCCCTTTCAACCCCCTGACGTAAAATTTTTTCTTCTCCATTAAAGGGTTCGTAGGCGTTGAAAGTTGTGCATGAACAAAACTGTAATGGTCGACTTTCATTCGGTGACAAATTTCATCAGGTACCATCGTCTCAAAGTAAATGAGCCATGACAAAGTGCACATACTGAAAACCTCTTTTTAGTAACTAATTTTTCAAAAATAAAAAATTTTCTTGTAAATTTCTGCACGCCTGCAAAGAAGATACAAAGACCTTGCCAAAAAAGTACCACATGACCCACTTTCCCTACTCAAAAAATTTACGAGGTAGATGGGGATGACACAGGGTGCAATAAAAATCCTTCAAAAATGCTTAAGAATTTGGTAAAAGTGAAACAAAATGGACCTGTTTCAGGATTTTGTTGCCAAATATTTTTCTTCTGAGAAAATGAACTTGTTCCATAATTTTGACGCGCACTGTATAAATATATCGGAATTGAAAATAAATATGTTTGCACACAAAACAAATACAAATACAACTACACTTTTGTTCAATATAGCACCTCAAAGATTTAACCCATCCATGTTATATATATATTTATAATGAAGCCTTGATTTAACCTGCAAATATTGAGTATAATAAAATTTATTTCCGAAGTTATTTTGTTTCGGGTCAACCTTGCAGCAAATTGTAAACACAATTGCTTCACAACAAACTAAATATTTCTAGGCTAAAAATTTGTGAAGCAACCTTGGAGCTGAATACTGACGAATTACACGAATAGGTAAAATTCAACAAAAAAAAACAATCGAATTATTGTTTTTCCAAAATTTCCTAAAATACATATACGATTTAGCAACGTTTTAAACATAAACACAAAGATTGACATTAATGTTTTCATACAGAATTTCTATAATATCCGGATTTTTTCTGTAACATAATCTCCACGTAATTCCGAACAGGTTTTGCTCGTCGGCATTTTACAAGTATGTAATTACCTAATTTCCATCTGATTGCATAAGTATTTTTTGAGACATCAAGGAAATAAACACTAAATTTCCAGTGTTTATAATTTATTTGGATGAACCTACCCTGAAAATTTCTACTCTCTAGCTCATTCCGTTCCAAATTTATCTTGGCAACCGGAATTGAATTCGGTTCTTCATCAGTGAAAGGATCTTGATTCTTTATGAACGCCTACGGCCAAAAAAACGAAAAACACACTCTTTTGTTCCGTAAAACAATTCAGGTTCACATCAAAGCTTGAAATCTATCCTGAGAAAATTTCAACTATTCTGGCTACATGACATCAGTTGATTACCAGTTTCAACACTATTTTCGTATACCCTGTGTAGTAATACGTGCAGTAGCTTTGAAAAATATGAATTTACATTATGAATCAACACGTAGAATGAATAATATAGGCTGGAATTCAATAACTCAATATAGACATACAAGAGATCGTAATAAACCTCAAAATAATTGACAATTTTTCTCTTTCACCGTAACAAATTATGCATCCATATCATTAATACATCAATATGCGATGTAGGATGAAATTCTTTTCGTATTACATCTGTGGTAATATGCCCTACTATAGAAGTAGGCTAGGAAAAATAACCTTCTTGCCTTTGCGAAACCAATTCAAATACGTACTGCTTTCACAGGTATGAAAATTGCTGAACATATATGGAGATAGCAATTTTGTAAACAGCTATGATTCTTCTAGAAAAACTTGACGCTTTTATGGTAGTCCAGATCGTGAGTGAAGTCTGTTAGAAAATGCAGCGATAGATAATGGGGGTTTTTCCTTTAAACGAAAATGCACTTATCTTCATGAGAAACCTTCAGAAAATCACATTTCAAACATATAATTTCAATATAATATTTTTGAAAAAATGTTTGATCACCTAAAACTGAAAAATAAAAATGTGGATTTGCATTTAAAGGGATTTGTCATGAGTGCACGATATGGCAACGTTGAATTATGTTTTCTCGGAAAGAAAAGGACGTCAAATGTGTTACTTTGCTTAGGAAAACAGAGATAGCTATACTTCGATCTAGTTAGAGTAGAAGACAACGACCAAGGAATATAAAAAGAAGAGCACAGACTGTCATACTGTCATATTACTGACAAATCGCAAACGGAAATTGTTTGGTTATATTGACAAAGAACACGTGTGTACCACAGAATAGGAATAAATATTTCGTTATTCTATAGCAGAAAAAGCAATTCTACTAAACAACGTTGTCACTTCGTGCATGCATGACGAATCCCAAACCCCAATTTTGAAACCGGATTTTGAAATCTGATTCTGGATACTTTCTGAAGGTAATTTGGGAAAATGATGAATCAAACTCATAATAATTATGTTCAAATTTGCATTTGCAGTAATAACCCAAATTCAGAAAAAAACCCCATTCAGCATACTTCAATTGTTTCGCGCATGCTCTAGGGGAACAGCTTGCCATCGTTTTGTCTAAATGTCTGTAATTTTCGAGTTTTGAGCCGAAAATGGTCTCAAACGACTAGGTTGGTCTCACTGATGACGAATTTGCACTCAAAATCGCTTCAGTCTGGCCGGCCGACCGTAAGCACGATTACGGGCGTACGGAGAATCTTATCGACTTGAAACTTTCAGGGTTGATTGCATTTCAAAATGCCAAGGTCAAGTTCGTTAATGGGGAAAATCGGTCTAACGGTTTTGGAGTTATAGCCTTTTGAGGTTATTTCCTTCCCTATTCCTTTACTACTGGAGCGATTGAACTGAAACTTGAGAGTTTGTTGAAGCATAAGTTGCAACGGTCTGCAGAATTTTGTTGATATCGTGCTGTCAGTAAATAAAGAAAATTTTAATTTTTCTCGAAAAAAAGGAGGAAAAAATATGTTTTTTGGAAATTGTTCATCACATTTGAAATAAATTCTGGTTTTACCTTGAGTTTCACATTTTATCGCAGTGTTCCAAATTTCAGTTCCATACGATTATAATTTTCGATATTGTGAAAAAATATGTCGAATTTCGTGGTCTATTCCTTCATATCGAAATTTCTCCAGAATAACTCGAAAAACCTAAAAAATCACCGGCTTAAGTCAGCAGCTTTTGCACGTATGTTCAAATTTGAGGGCGAAAAAATTCACACTATCATTATGTATTTTTGAGTTATTCCAGAAATAACTGTAATGTACTGAAAATAAAAATCTAACATACGCCGTTGTGGAAAAAAATATTATTTCGTGAAATGTTGATAAAAGTTGCGATTTTGAAATACGTTATGGTTATAAAAGGATTTAATAACATGCATATTTTCAGAAGTAATTTTACGTCAGTTTGCTTTCAATATCACCCGAAATATTCAGCAGTTCAATAAAAAAATTATTCTGATGATAGATTGCGTTTGTTTTCATAATGTTTTCTTTTCGAGCATAGAATTACGTCAAAATGCAGATTATTACAATTACAATCCCGAAATAGTCTTTTGTGACGTTATAGGACTAGAATAATCGTATTAATTTCTATTTTATCCTATGACTCAAAGGTGAGGTCAAAATTTTCACTACCATCAAAACTTGCTATTTGACTATATGACAAAGGAAGTCCAAAGATAGAGCATAACTATGGGTAACCGGACCACCCATAGAGTCATGGATTCAAAGATTCGAGAGACATGACTTTTATGCCTTACTAAAACTAAAATAAATTCTCAGCATTGTGATAGGTGCCATTGCGTTAATATTATGAAAATTTGAATATATATTAATTATTGTCCCAATATATTTATTTTCTATCAAATATGATAGATATGATATGATAAATTGAGCTGGGAGTTACAAATAAATAAAAATTTCAGATTCAATATATTTATTGATTCGATCTTTCAATAGATGGCACTCAGAAAACATACAGTTTCCAGCAGTTTCGATTAAAATCAAGATTTACAACGTTGATGACTACAAATATTGGAGAAATAACGTTAAATATTCACAAATCAAACCAAGATCAGGACTGATTTTCACTATTTTAGGCTCTTTCAAGGTACGATTTCCAAACTTCCAGAAAATGTACTAAATATGCTATGGACGCATTATTTCTTATTGACGATGTTAGATAGAAATGATAAATATTTTCGGTCTCACATTTTATATATTTGGAACTTCCAATTCATAAATATATTGTGTTTTTTAGAAAATAAATATATTGGAGCGGAATATGACGTATCGTTTCACAGATAAATATATCGCGGCTCATAAATATATTTGCTCAAAAATAAATATATTTGCAATCATGTTTTTGTCTCGAAGGGCGTTTCTTGGTAGGTGCTGTAACTTTCTAGGGAATTTTCGAAATTCTTGAAATTTTCAGGGTGGATTTGGAGCTTGAATACCTCGATGGTTTCGGATATAAGGCAACTGTTCAATGATTCAATCGGAATATAAAACTGTCCACGAACTGAAGTCTCATGAAACTTTAGTGAGGATCATATTACTGAAAAATTTCAAAAAGCACTGCCGTGAAGGCAGCAACTTTTGCGCGCATGTCCAATGTAGATGACCGCTTCAGCAACGAATTTGAACATGCATGCAAAAGCTGCTGCCTTCACGGCAGTGCTTTTTGAAATTTGTCACTGATAAATTACTGGATTTCAATTCGATCTAATCTGTATTTTTGGAAATATTAGAAAAATAAAATGTTGAAAGTGTATATCCACGGCATCATTGGGCGGATTTTACCCATTCACGAATTCGACCTTCGTAATTAAGCCCCAAACCTACTCTACAAATATCGAGTTTCTAAGTCGTCACTTCCAGAAGATATTGTGTTCACGGTCAGCCTAACGGCCGACACAACACAATAACTTCCGAAAGAAACAACTTAGAAACTCGATATTTGTAGAGAAGGTTCGGACCTTAATTACGAAGGCCGAATTCGTGAATGGGTAAAATCCACCCAATGATTCCGTAGATATACCCAATCAAAATTTTATTTTTCCAATATTTCCAAAAATACAGATCAGATCGAATTGAAATCTAGTTCTTTATCGAAAAATAACAGTTCGAAGTTTCTTACAGAATTTAATGAGGATAATATGATAAGAGAATCATAGAAATTTTTTTTTTTCGAATTGTTCTAATGACACGATTATCCCGAAATTTCGCAAAAAGTTGTCTTTCAGCATCTCAAAACTAGCTGTGAAGTTTTATCAGGAATGAATCAGTATTTCGCGAGTTATACCAAAAAAATCAACGATATCGAGAAGAAAACCTCGAAATTTGACATATTTTTTCCCGATATCTCCAAAACTTATGATCGTATCGAACTGAAATTTGGAACACTGCTGTGAAATATAAAGCTCATGGTGTAAGTGGAATTTTTTTCGGATATGATGAATTGTTCCCAGAAAAAAAACTTTTTGGGAAAATTTCGAAAAAAAATTTTTTTTTATTTACTGACAACATGATCTTGACGAAATTTGGCTCAAAGTTACGCGTTGTTATACTCCACATAACTGCCAAGTTTGAATCCAATCGCTCAAGTAGTTTCTGAAATAAAAAATAAATAACTTCAAAACTTCAAGTGCCTATAACTCCGAAACTATTCGACTGATTTAGCCCATTAACTAACTTAACCGCGGCATTCTGATGCGCAACCTATCCTGAAAGTTTCAAGTAGCTAGCTTGCTTCTGTCGACAGTTATTGTGTCTACGGCCGGACAGAATCGATTTTGACACCGGATTCGTCATCAGTGAGTCCACCTAGTCGATTGAGACCATTTTCGGCTCAATCATCCAAAATTACAGACATTTGGACAAAACGATAGCACGCTGTTCCCCTAGATAATGCGCGCAAAAAGAGAGTAAATCGAAAATCTAAAGATCTATTCACATTATTTTTTAGGTGTTTTCTAGGTTTTCACTCCTTATACATTTCAATAGGTAAATTACAATTTTATTTGATGTTTTATATTTCTTTTTAAGATAGTGGGAATGAAAACCTAGAAAAAAAAACCTGAAAAATTATTCAGAATATGAGATAATGTTTCCGGTAATATTTCATTGAAATTCGTGAAGATATATCTCTATCGCACCGCTGCAAGATTCTTTGATCACATTTTCTACATATGTCATATCGTGCAGTTTTCAATCATGAATGAATCACCCGGAACTATCAACTTTTCAGTGGTAAAAATCTGATTAAATGGATGAGCTACTTAATGATGTTATTCTCAGAGAAATTAGTCATGTTTAACGATGCAGTAATGAAAGATTTTGGTAAGTAAATTCTAGAGAAAGTGTAAGCCAATTGAATTGCTCAGATTGAACGTACTGTGTCAAAATATACTACTCAAACCAAAGAATGTAAAGGGTGTTTCAAATTGCGCGTTTTTTTGAGAATAAATAAAACACATAATTTGCATTCATTTTCAAAAAATTTTTATTGGTGATTGAAGTATCAGTTATGACATTTATATACGAAAAACAATGTCTCTCAAATGGCCTCCTTTTGCAGCTCTTCAGACGTCCACTCTTTTGTCAAAATGTTCAATGACATTTTGACATAATTGAGGCTCTATCTCACTAATGACACGAATAATTTCATTCTCTAGTTCAGGAATCGATTTCGGATTATTCTTGTAGACCTGGCTTTTCACATAACCCCAAAGAAAATAGTCCATCGGTGTTAAATCACATGATCTTGGTGGCCAATTGATATCACCGTTTCTGGAGATAATTCGCCCAGGAAATTTTATCTCAATAAATCAAATGTGTCATTTGCAAAGTGAGGTGTAGCGCCATCTAGTTGAAACCAAATGTCTTCTAGATCATTATTCATTAATTCAGGCCACAAAAATTCGATTATCATCCGACGGTATCGATCACGATTGACAGTTACAGCTTGACCAGCAGCATTTTCAAAGAAGTAAGGTCCAATTATACCACCTGATCATAATGCACACCAAACAGTGACTCGTTTAGGATGCAAAGGTTTCTCATGAATAATTAGTGGATTTTCCTCACCCCAGATACGACAATATTGTAGATTTACAAAGCCACCAAGTGAAAATATGCCTCATCAGAAAGCTGGTTGTTCATTGATGAAAATGACAAATGAACAACGTTTTAAATGATCTAATGGCTTCAGTTCCTGTGTTATTTGAACCTTATATGCCTTCAGAGCTAAATACTTTTGTAAAATACGCCATGTTGTGGACTCACCAAGTCCAACTTGTTGTGAACCTCGTCTTATGGACATTCCAGGTTCTTCAGCAACACTTTCACGAACCAAATCAATATTTTCTTGTGAACGACCGCTACGACTGTATTTTTTCACTTTTTTGATCTTTCACCGAACCGGTCTCTTAAAATTCGACCAATAGTGCTTTGAGATGGACGAATATGTAAATCATAAAATTCACGTTATTTTCTAAAAACGCTTTTCACAGAACACTGATTTTCATAAAATAATTCAACAATTTGAACGCGTTGTTTCATCGTTTACCAAGTAATTTTTATAAATGTCATACATCACGCTTCTTTGATGTCAAAATACCCAGACGAATTCAGTGCGCCATCTTTATTTTATTTATTCTTAAAAAAACCGCACAATTTAAAACACCCTTAATTTTGATATCTTTCCAGAAATTAATCAGTTTTATTGTTGAAGGGTACATTATTCTCAGTGATGAACAGCACGAATGAAATCATCCCACTTCGAATCTATGTAATAGAGACCTTCAAATGCAATTCGAAAATGAAAAATGCAAAAATGATTTCGCAGATATCAACTATTCAAAATTTATTTTTCTTTATATTTCCAAAGACACATATCAGACGGCATTGAAAAGTACTGGGTCGCAAAATGATTGGCTTGAAGGATGCAAAATTTCGTGAAAACCATACGATCAGAGGATCGCAAAGTTGTGTTCATCAGAAAACCAAGTTGCGTTTGATGCGGTCAATACCTGGATTGGCGACCGCTTTACCTTCTTCACGTCAGCGCTTTCCTCGAATATTTTCGCACATTCCTGCGGTCTAACGTGGTGAAAATCGGTCATCAACTTCGTATTTTCCAACGAAGTTTCCTCGTACAGACAGCAAGCATAGAATACGGTACGACCATCAGACGTGGTAGGGTTCGTGACGCAAATGGAATCGGACATATCTATGTCTTGCCTCGGCCGAGTGAAAACAGATATCGGTTTATACTCACAAGTGAAGTATGCAGTGGAACTCGATTCAACTTTGTTGTCGAATGAAAAGTTACTCTTAACTGTATTAGTGGCTCGATCGAAAGTTTTCGGACGTGCATTGACATTATCGAATACCTGACTTGAAATTATCGAATCTGATCGAAAAAATTATGTGTGTGAATCAGAATCAAATAGCCATGGTGCCTGCTGTAGTTAATCTAGTCGCCTCAAAAGGAAAGGATACCTATTCTGGGTTCATATCTGAATTGACCTGTTTCAAATGCCGAAGTATTTCGGTGAGTGATTTTTTGAGCCTAGTTTTCAATGTAAGTTTATCAACAAGTATCTCTATGATTTTGAGTCTAAAACTTCTTACAATTCAATTTTCATTCATTTAAAAATTTAAGTTGGTGATTTCAAACGTACAATTCCCATTTGTTATCAAAAATGCTAATGATCAAACACAGGAAAATTTGATTTCTTCCAAGATTTCAGGACAACATATGTTCTTGATCTATTATTATTATTTCTTCACCACGCTTTGCATAAATGCAAAACGTGATGAGAACGTTATGCTTTTTGAATTCCTCAAAAATTCCATGGAATTCCAGATAAATCTTCTGCAGATAATGTACAGAAATTAGGTTTTGAACTTCATTGATTTCCGTTTCGAATTGAGTTAATATTTCTCCTAGAATGGAAGCCGAATATAGTTTTTGATATTAAAACTAAACTTGAAATCGAAATAGAAAAAATCGGATGAAATTTCGACTTCGATGGAAGGAACTTTGAATCTGGCGTTGTTCAAATTCTTGATATTAGATTGCACGAAATTTTGCACCTAGTTGCGTGTTGGTAGACTCCGAAATTTTGCTATATTTTTTCCTCGTATCTCCAAAAGTGAATTTCGGGTCGACTAGAAATTTGAAACATCGTTGTTAAATACCGAAATATAATCAACAACTTTTTCAAATTTGAAAAATTTTCGAATAAACAATTTTTTTAAATTTCCTAACAACTGGATCCACACGAAATTTTGCACTATGTTGAACTTTATTATTCCAAACTGTTTACAAAGTTCCAAACTGATCGATTCAGTACTTCATGAGATATCTAGGAATTTACCTCCGAAATTAATCCACTGATTCCACCCATTAACGAACTTAACCCAGGTATTTGGATTCCAAACCTAACGTAAAAAATTTCGAGTCGCTAGGTCATTTCCTTTGAGAGTTAGAGCTCATACGGATGGCCGGACGGACTGACCACGGATTCTTCTTAAGGGTATTCAACCCAATCTTTCAAGAATATTTTCGGCTCAAAATTCGAATATTATAGACATTGTGACAAAACGATATAAGCTGTTTCCTAGAACAAGCTCGTAAAAATGTGACCTTTCGAGTATAATAAGTATTTTTTCGAAAATCTCAAAATTGATATTGATGATTTCTTTCTTTCACTAGATTTTTGCACTTTCATCCCCTATTGATCTGTCCAGAATTTCATCGAAATATTCTCTGTGACAGAATCGATTTTTACATCGTCATCAGTCCAACTTCCTATGAGAGCAAAAACGGTAAACAATTCGAAAATAACAGACATTTAGACAAAACAATAGCACGGTGGTCCTCAGAACATATGCGCAGAAATATGATTCTATTTCGCTGAAATCAACTTTTTGAGAAACACTGAAAAATTATCTGCTTGTGGCCTTGTTTCGAGTCCGGCGAATCAAAACCGTTTTCAATTGATTCAAACCATTGGAGCGAAAAATTACTGGTTCGTTTCGACAGGAAATCATTTATTGCACGCAGTCAATTTGTCAATTCTCATCTAGCAATTATTTCGATTTGTTCTGTTCGAAATTTTTGCTGATCGAAATAATTATTGAGATGGAAGAATGTTCGAATTGAATTAACACAAAAGAAGCGTTCAATATGGATGAAACGTAGGTGACTTGATGACCTGGTTTCTTTTGCGCATATATGAAAAAGTTTCCAATACAATACAAACCTTGAATGGGGGTTTTTCCTATTAACGAAAATGCAGTAATTTTCATGAAACACCTTCTGAACATCACATTTCAAACATACAATTTCAATATTATATTTTTGAAAAAATGTTTGATTGCCTAAAACTGAAAAATAAGAATGGGGATTTGCATTTAAAGAGATCTGTCTTGAGTGCACGATATAGCAACGTCGAATTCAGCTTTCTCGGAAAGAAAAGGACGTCAAATGTGTTACTTCGCTTAGGAAAACAGAGATAGCTATACTTCGATCTGGTTAAAGTAGAAGACAACGACCAAGGAATAGAAAAAGAAGAGCACAGACTGTCATACTGTCATATTACTGACAAATCGCGAACGGAAATTGTTTGGTTATATTGACAAAGAACACGTGTGTACCACAGAATAGGAATAAATATTTCATTATTCTATAGCAGGAAAAGCTATTCTACTTAACACCGTTGTCACTTCGTGCATGCCTGGAAAATCTCAAACCCCAATTTTGAAACCCGATTTTGAATACTTTCTGAAGGTAATTTGGGAAAATGATGAATCAAATCCATAATAATTATGTTTGAATTTGCATTTGCAGTAATAACCCAAATTCAGGAAAAACCCCCATTGAGAGTGGGTACTATTAAAAGAAGGGCACATACCGAGGTCATACTTTCACGTACTATTTGAAAAATATAAATATTGAGTATTCTTAGATAAGATAGTTAAACACCATGTATATGAAAACCGTAGCGTTCACGGACACGTATCATCAAAAGAATTATCTGAGAAGGGTTGTGATCATTCTATACTATGCTAGTTGAATAGGGGAGGTCCAAGCAAGATGGTATAGAATCTTTTGAATCTTATATGTGGATGAAACTAAGAGATCACCATGCATATGCCATCTTGCCTGCCTTTCCCCGAAGGTGTGAATCGATGCGAGCTTTAACTTGTAAAAGAACAATTCGGATGATATTTCTAGTTTTCTGAGCGGAAGTTTGAAGAAAGATCTAATAAGCGCACCAAAGAACGTGACATTTTGATGATTCCGAGTATTTTTCAAAAATTCCCAAAATCGACA
The DNA here is from genome assembly GCA_958510865.1 of Myrrha octodecimguttata. Lineage (NCBI taxonomy): Eukaryota > Metazoa > Arthropoda > Insecta > Coleoptera > Coccinellidae > Myrrha > Myrrha octodecimguttata. Next base: position 68,130,677 of record OY294060.1, read on the forward strand.
CGTTGAGGATTCAAACCCTGTTCGTCCGCCATTTTGCAAAGTTTTGATGGTTCTTCTCCTTATGTCTTCTACTGCGTTCCTGCAGTCCTTATTAATTTATATTGTCTAACATCTCTGACTTTTCCATTGTTAGAAAAATGAAATTATAATTTCTCTTTAAACAAGATAGGAAAATAAATATCTCAAACGAGTAGAAATTCTTGAGAGTTCTTCAAAAATTTGCCGATAAATCAATCCGGTTTCACCTCGGGTTTCACCCAGGTTCCATACAGAAGTAAGTTCTTAAATATTTCAAGCGAATTGAAGGAATGTAAAGCGTGGAATTGAATGAATATTCACAATTGAAACCTGTTTCAACAGAGTCATTTATAGAATCGACTTGATATTCTCACGTTACAAAAGTATTAGATTATTGAATACATGAATTGAAATAATAATGAACGATTTTTTGATATAGCGAGCACATTCTCTGAAAAAATCTGGTTTCTTCCAATTCGCCATCATCACATCTGCCTATCGTTTTCGAAAACTCGTCCACTTTTTCTATAAATATACAAAATCAAGCTTCGTGTTGGCATTGACAAACTAAACTGGAATATAATATTTATGTATTATATTAAATTCCAAAGCATGAAAAATTGGTGTGAACTGAATAAACGAACATGAAAAATCTTCTGGAATTATTGCAATTTCGAATAAATAAATATGTGAAATACTACTTTCTTCATATGGCTAGAACAGGAAGTAAACATTCCTGTCAAACCATTTTATTTGAATTCATGTAGAATATTTAAAGCTAATCCTGTTCTTAATTTTATTTGTACAAAAATTGTCTGAATGCTTCGATACGCAACCTATCCTGAAAGTTTCAAGTCACTAACTCTTTCCGTTTTCAAATTATGCTGTCAAAGGCCGGCAGATAGAATTGATTTTAACATCGAATTCTTCATCAGTGAGTACAACATATTCGTTTGAGACCAATGTCTGCTTGAAATTCTAAAATTCAGGACATTCGAGTTCAAAGAAAGTCCTCCCTGTTCCCTCTAACATGCTCGCAAAAAATGGGTGTAGAAAGAACATTGGAACAAGCATTTATTTTAATGTATGAATACTAAACATGCAGTTGTTCAACTTGTTCTGTTTACATAAACGAAAAAATTCCTAAACGTTCATTCGAAGTTCAAGAACAATATTCTATTTTTAGTTTTTAAAAAAACTAGAAAAATAAACATATAATTACAATAAATCTCAAGTTCCATTACTACATTTCGATGAAGATACATTAAATATAAATAAGCTATGTGCGTCAATGGTTTATCGTTTTTTGATAAAACGTGATTTCCACTTCTATTGTTGATTTCGAAATTCCATATAATGAAGAATTAATCGCACCACTTTTGTCTTTCGATTTTCTCTTTCAGATAAGGTGATTGATCTGAGGGAAGTAGTTATATTCGTTTAGAATGGTGTAACCAAAAATATCGCTGATAAATTGGTATGAATTCGATTGATCAATCAAATTTCATTTATTGTCATGACTTCGACACGAGACCAATTCGTGCCAGACTATTTATGTTGTGACAAATGGTTTAGGCATATAAATAAATAAACAGATCTGACCTCAGTTATCAAATATTTTATGCAATATGTCATTTATGTCATCTTGTCTTAGACAAGATGATAGTTTTTAATTCAAACTGATTCATATCCAACCAACAAATCCGTCCCGGTTTTGAACGATTGGACAGTGAAGGTGCCAATTGGTTTAAGGTGATAGATAGTTGAGATGTTCCATTCAATTTTCAACAAAAATATTAATTGATATTTGTTGATTCTGAGAGGAATTACAGTGGAACTTCCCTAACTCGAACTTCCCTATCTCGAAGAATTCTCCAAGTCGAATTTTTTTCAGAAACAATAACGTTTTCATAACATCACCATGTAATTTTGTCCCTATAAGTCGAATTTCCTTAACTCGAATATTTCTAAAACTCGAACTTAAATTCAGCAGTTTCCGAGGCGACAACCAAGCAAAACCCGAATTTTTTGAGGCAACACTCACTGCAACTTCGGGGAATCACCGAGCGTAGAGCCGCCGACAGATCCAAACTTGTTTTTCTTAGTTTCCTTACATACGTCGCATCGCGCACGCGCTGTATAAAATATTATTAGTAACTGTTTTGTGTTAGGTGATATAAGAGTGAACGAAAATGACATCAAAGCGAAAATTAAAGTGTTTAACGCTCAAAGAAAAATTGCAGGTAATTGCTGAGGTGGAAAGGGGAGAAGCGAAAAAGAAAGTGATTGCACAACAATTTGGGATTCCCCCAAACACATTATCGACCATTTTGAAGAACAAAGACAAACTTTTAGGAAAACAAGATCGATATGAGTCTAACTACAAACGAAAAAGGCTTACAACTTGTGTGAACAATGGTGTTGATGAAGCCATGCTAAAGTGGGTTACTACTGCGCGTGCAAAAAATATTCCTCTCTCAGGAGTCTTAATCAGAGAGAAAGCTCTAGAATATGCCGCTGCTTTGGGTCACGAAGATTTTTCAGCTAGTGTAGGGTGGCTAGATAAATTTAAAAAAAGACATAATATCACCCAAATGTCAATTTGTGGTGAAAGTGCTTCTGCAGATTCAAAATCTAGTGAAAATTGGAAAAATAACGTTTTGCCAGATTTAATCAGACAATTCCACGAAAACGATATTTTCAACGCTGATGAAACGGGTATTTTTTTTAAATGTTTACCCAACAAAACATTAGCGTTTAAGGGTCAAAAATGCTTTGGTGGCAAAAACAGCAAGGAGAGAATCACAGTTATGGTTGCCAGCAATATGAGTGGTTCAGAAAAGTTGAAATTGCTCGTTATTGGCAAGTCAAAGAACCCACGTTGTTTTAGGGGCATTAAGTCACTTGATGTTGATTACGAACACAACAAAAAAGCGTGGATGACAAGTCTAGATAAAATCTTCGTTGCCCAGAATAGGAAGATTCTACTCTTTGTTGACAATTGCCCTGCACATCCTAAAAATGTAGAAGCAAACCTAAAGAATATTAGACTGGAATATTTTCTCCCTAATCTCACGTCCTTTCTTCAACCAATGGATCAAGGGATTATCAAAAATCTTAAGCATCATTATAGAAAACGAGTGGTAATGAAAGCCTTGGCACATATGGAGGAATCAACTCCTACGACTGTGTCGTTACTTGATGCAATCAGGGATCTGAATAAAACCTGGAATCTCGATGTAAAACCACAAACAATCCGCCATTGTTTTAGAAAGGCAGGATTTGTTAAAGATGAATTGATGCAGAATTATACTACAGCTGACTGGGATGAAGGAGACGATCTTCCATTGGCAGAATTGAAACAAATTTGGACCACATGCACAAGGTCAATGGGAAGCGATGATGTTTCTTTTGAAGATTACGTCGACATTGACGATGGTGTACAAACAATGGGATTCCCAACAGACGAAGACATTTTAGATGACGTTATAGAAAATCTAGTTTCTTCTGGAAAAGGTGATTTTGAAGTGAAATACCGCATTATTGTTAAACATAAATAATCTATTCTTTTAGAGTCAGATAAAGAAGAATTTTCTAGTGGAAGCGATGTTGAAACAACTACTGTTGCCACACCCACCTTCAACGAAGCGTATTCTGCTATCCAGACCCTACGACATTTTGCTTCGTCAAAAAAAAATGTTCCGTGTGAAGTACATGCGTCGTTAAATGTAGTGGAGGATTTTATAGATAAAAATAAGTGGTCCCTATTGAAACAAACCAAAATTACAGATTATATATAATAAGAATAAATGTTTATGTACTTCGAATAAATGTACATGTTTTTTTTTTGTATTCGTATGAATTTGTTTTTTGTTATTGTTTATTTGATAGAATGTATATGGAACCGCGTTTTTGTAATACATACATATAAATAGCCGTATGTACACGCGTATTATGTTTAATTCAAAAACCCTCAATCTACTGCATTTTTCCGTAATTCGAATTTTCCGTAACTCGAAGTAAAAGTACTGGCCCTTGGAGATTCGAGTTAGGGAAGTTCCACTGTACTACATTATTAGGTATGCAACACTAAATGAAAATCATAATCATGTTTAGTATAAAAATTGTTTTGGGTATAATTATCCCGAGATACTTGAAAGATCTATTAAGAATACAAGAAAAATTCGAACTAAAAATTCGTCATTCAAAGAAGACTTCGGTCAAAGTTGCCAACCCAAAAATTTCATCAAATTTACTAGCACTTGGGAAGTAAATGAAGATTGTTCTATGATACGGATATGTTACCACAGAAAGTCGATTTTGCAGCAATCAAATTTCGTAAAGAATTATTTTTTTCAGGAAACAACCGAATATTTCATATTTACGAAACGAAAAATCAGTAACCAAACTAACCAAGTTGGTTTGCCGAACATATCTTGTTCAAATTTGATACTGCTGACGTGAAACCAGGAATACCAACTCAAATTTCAGCCAATCAGAGATGATATTAACAAATACCTCTATTTGCGATTTCAAGCGATGGACCAAAAGCTCCGGTTATAGTTGCGGTTATCCAAATTGACAGATTATCCTTTGCCTAAATGTCAGTTTGGATAACCGTAACTATAACCAGAGCTTTTGGTCCATCGCTTGAAATTATAGTTTACGGATATTTATAAATAATGCGAATCTCATCATGTAGAATCTGTTCTGAAATTTATCTTCCTCAGTGCTATTGAATTTGATGACATTTTTGGGTTGGCAACTTGGGCCGAAGTCTCCTATTACATTACAGCAAAATGTTGTCGAACATTACCTCAGTGGCGAATTGTGTTTTCGATGGAGATTCGAACAACGCCCTCGTATCATTTTTCATCAAATCAAAGTATTCGAATTATTATCTAGTTATCATTTTCATGTCCCGATTAGCATCTGGCATCTGTCCGAAGGTATTAATTTTCCTGTTTACACGGGCTTCTCTCATTTCACGAACTCGATACCGTGTGTTCATTTATTTCCTCGAATGACAAACTCAAATAGCCCACGGCCTCAATATTTCGTGAATGGATCTGGCGTTATTCAAATACGAAAGCTATAATTAAATGTTCCATTCAATAAGAAGTAACAAAATCTTTTTAGGACTGACGTGATAATCAATATTTAATATATTCTGAATATCAGGTAATTTTCCACTTATATTTCTTCTTAATCAGCTTCGTTCCATTTTTTGAGGACGTCTAAGTATTCTGTCGATTATTTTAGCTACTAATCAATGGGTTTTCTGATTTTGAAATGAGACCATCTGAATGTCTGTGTTTTCTGGAACATCTTATTATTTTTTATAACTTTCATCTTAGTTCAGAATATTCTATGGTTTCAGAACAATCCCTGCATTATTACAACGTTCGATGCTTCGGGAGCGTTCCATGAATATGCGTTTCATGCATATGCTATGCTTCTGGAGATTTCTATGATTACTAGAAAACTCTGTGGTCCCAAAAATATTCTGTTATTTGCATATTCTATGTTTTGTTAGCAAATTCTCTGTTTCTAGAAATTCTATGATTTCCAGAATAACCTATGCTTTGTGAAGCATTCTATGATTTCAAAGTATCATCAATTTCGCCACTTGGCAGAACCACAATCTATGTTGAAACAATGGCTGCCAATCATCCAATTCGAATAAGGATAATCGATCGCAATTTCTTAATTATACAATCATGGTATTGAGGAATGCATGGAAGTGTTTTATAGCTGAAGCTGGCGAGAAATCGTCCTCAGACGAATCCTAATAAGAAGCTCGAACGTCAGCCCTCAACCATTAATGCTAGGCGTGAATAACAACAAGAATCTACTAAGGACGAACCAATAGCGTAATTGACGTAACTATTGACCCTGCCATGTAAATCAGGAGAAATCGGCTCTGTGTTCATTCGATCCTATGAATAATTTCTGAATATTTTTATAAGCCTCGGGGCTTCTGCTCACTGAAGGGATTCTTAATCAAATCGTTAGAGCTTAATGAATGTTTTTGTTATGCACGTTTAATAAAACCTCATATTATTATGGATGTAGGAGTACGTCTTTCTGAGGACGGAATTTGAACTGGTACGTTAATTTGAATAGTTTGTATGTGAAAATAGATACTACTGAGCCGAAAAAGTATCTGGAATCGGCAAATGGAACACAGAATATATATTGTTCCTCATGGTATTTTTGCACATTCAGTGATAACTCGTCCAAATGTTTCTTCTATTGTTTAATGTGACTCAAAAATTAACGAATTTTCTCCTTGTTGCAGACCAACGAAAAGAATAGCGATGTTGCAGAAATATGGAAAAAACGACCACCAAAGACCTCGAGACCAAAATCTCCCCAAAGTGCTTTCAAGAAATGGAGAAAGTCCGCCAGCCTAAAAGCTATAGATGTACAATCCTTGAACGTTCAAGAACGAACTCAGGAAGATGAGATGTCACTACTTAAATTTCTAGCAATTGTAAGTGAATGTTATGTCACTATTCATAATTTGAGTCGCCACGAATCTGTGTTTAAGAGAGGCCGACGAAATCGTATCATCAATTTTGCTCAACAAGCAGATAATGATAGTCTTGCTATGCTTTTCCATATAAGATTACAAATTCGCATTAACAAAGGATTAAATTTTAATGATAGCGATTCGCAAGATTTATTTCCGGTGTAACTGGTGGTAGGTAGGTCACTTTTCTCTACAAAGTTTACCGGAACAAGATTCAACATGAAGCTATAATATCAACGGAGATGTAGACTAAACATTGTTACATCGTCGCTTTAATTAGTATACTCATGTAGGTCTTGAGCATCGCCATATTTGGAACATTATTTTTTCAAGTAAGATGTAGCTAGTAGTTGGATATTTTTCAGAAACTAGTATATTATTTGCAATTCTCACCAGCTGTAAATTAGACACCTTCGGTATGAAATAAAAAAAAATTAAGCTGCTTATGCCTGTTTCCTGAAGTAGTCTCCGAGTAATACAATAGAACAATAATTCTTCAAGGAAGTGTATAAAGCAATAAAATATCGATTAGATTCCACTTTCAATGATTCTCGTATGCGTTTGATTTCAAAGGTTTTAATGTATTGAGCCGCACCCTTCTCGTGCACTTTATGAAGTAAATATAATTTTTTTTCGCTTCAAACTTGTTTCTATTATCGGTGGAATCGATTTAACAACGTGAAGTTCAGGACTGTATTTCAAAGTGAGTTATTTTGAGCTTCGAAATAAGCTCATATGATCGAGCTAGTTTCAGGTTTAACTGTTTAGTCGTGAACCGAGAAATACATTTCCGAACAATATCAATGCATATTATAGGAAAAAATGATGTGCAAGATCGAAACGAAATCTGAAGAATATTTTCCGAGATATAATATTTTTGAAATACATTTTCTTTCATCTTTATTTTGTACAGATAAGAAAAATCTCTAGTTGTCATATTTATACTTCTTAACTTAGTTCAAGACTCATCTAACTTTTGTAATCTCTGAAAAATCCTAGGCAAGTGAAGTGACATTTTTTCCTTGTAAAATAATAAATAAAGTGAAATCGAGAGAAGTCAAAATGTAAGGAACTCGTTATAATTAAATTACCTTGAATCGTTTCTTTTGTGACATTGATTCGTGCATAATATTGTTTGTCATTATACAAATGGGTTAAGCATGTTTCCTCGGTTTGTTTTGATTTAATAGTATGAAATTTGGTTACATCAGGATCATGCGTGTTTAAATGCAATAAGCTCTCAGACTTGCTTCATTTCAGAAGGAACATTAGCGTCGATATTTTGCCCAAATCTCGAATTTTTGGCAGAAAATAGTCTCAATGTCCCCTGATGAAGTATTCGTGGTAAAATTCAATTCTGTCCGTCCTAAAATACTGTAACAATTGGAAGAAAACACCAAAGGGACTTGGGAATTTTCAGGGTAGCTTTAAAGTCCAATTGTGCTAGCTATATTTTTGAATGGGCGAAATTATTCAAACGCTATTGGAGTTACACCCCTTCTGACTATTTCTTTTTTGAATAGGTCTCTTGCATGTTACACGAATGATCATATTTTTATGTTTTCCTCATTCAATATCGATACAAAATCAAAATGTATGCTATAAGACACTTCAATAATTAGCGAATTTTGAATAATTCGGTATTAAAAATGGCCAAATCGGGACTCAAGGTCGAAGCGGGAGAAACGCGTCAGATCGCCTCTACGTCACTCGTTATTGTACGATTCACCGATCGATACAGCCCGACTCTGCCTATTGGCTTGCTTGAGAGAAAAGTACACGAGAAGAGGGAGAGAGTGGATATATGCCCATACGTCACGGAAACCGCGAAGTTTCGTCCGTTTAAACAACCGACATGCGGAGCCAACATTTTCTCGTTAAAAATTGAAATTTTTGATGGCGGTCAAAGTTTTTCAGTGGTCTCACTAATAGAATATTTGAATCCAATGATAAAAAAAATTCATGCAAGAGACCTATTAGTCGAAAAATATGGATCTGATCGAATCGAAAGTTAATAAGCGGTGGCGGAAAACTGACAAGAAAACATATGCAAAATTTCGTGAGGATCGTAACCCCCCAAAAAAAAAAAGAGTTTGCCAGTAACCAAGTATCAGATTAATTGCTGGATTGGTAGCTTCAAACCATGAAAAAAAAAATATTTATTTTGAAAAAATAATTTGGAGTAGTGCCAATTCCTTGGATTGAATCAGATAAAACTGAGACAGAAAAATCTAGAAAAGCCGAGGTGAGGTCAGGAGCTCTTACGCGCTCCTTCAAATTTGTTCACAAAGCGAAATTTGTCGTATTTTTTTCCGAAAATAAACATCGCATACACCTGAAATTTTGTACACTGTTGTTGTATGTTGACTTCGAGAACTGTTCCAAATTTAAAGAGAATATGATGAATACTTTTCGCAAAAATATGGGAAAATTTTTGAAAAAGATTCTCCGTTGAATTTCTAACGATCAGATCCTGAAGAAATTTTGTATACAGCTGGGCGTCGGTATTCTGCAATTAATTACCAAGTTTCAATATGATCCAATTAATAATTCTTGTGGTATTGGGAAAATTACTTGAATATTTTAAATGTGTATAACTGCTAAACCGTTTGCTCGATTTTACCCGCCATTTGACTGGTTTCTTATTCATCAGTGAGTCGATTCTAGTCTTCTAAAAACATTTTCGGGAAGCAATCGAAAATTCACACATTTGGGCTAATTGAAAATAGGTAGGTCATGCGATTAAAATTGTAAGTTCAAGTGATATCGAGCTAAAGAAAACAATGGAAATGTGTGAATTTTAGTGTTTCAGCATAGTTAAGAAAGCAGGTGCATCAGTTTTACGGACCTACTTCGAGGTTATCTAGCACTCATTCTACAGCTTTTCACTTTTCAAGAAAGTAGAAAAACTGGTGACATTACTGAGAAGTTTCTATCGACATTAGCGCTTTCGAAGATCAATGAACAATTCTCGTAGATTCCTCAACCTTTGCCATAAGAAACGACAGTGAAATCGTGTTGTTCACTTCGCTCGCGCACAGGTTCCTTAAATGGCCATTTATACGAGTTATTTTAATATTAATGGGAAGAAAAACGGATCCCAACCAATGTCGCTCTATCTAAATTCAACACGAGATATAATCGCTCTTTATCATTTCCCATTCGATTCTTACCCGCGCTGTCATTTCCTACATATATGCGATCTGTTGGAAAGCAGTCCGTTTCCTCAACATGTTAATGCGACTTGCGTGCGTGGTTTATCGACAAGAATTCAGATTAACGTGTACTTACGTACGCGGAGTTAAGACGACCTGTTTACGGAATTGCTAGTATGAATTTTTCATCACGTAGTTCGGATTCATGGAGGTATTTTTTTGCGGGTGTTCGCTAATCGACTCGCAGATTCGATAATGACACGAATCTTAAACGAGTCGTGTCCGAAAGTAATCGATTTCAGGGATTGTCTGGGTTGTTGAGCAAATAAGCCAATTGCAATTACATCGTGTTGATCCGGTCTTGAATTATTAGCAGGTCGGTTGTAGTCTGGCTTTAACACAAAGAAACACGATGGTTGCTACCGGGGTTCTTGAAGAGGGGGGTCTGTGAAATTGTCATCAATTTTTTCCTTCACGTTGTGACATCAATGGTGGGCGCGCTTTGTAGACAACACTACTGGATAATACATACAAATTGTTGCACGATTTCCTTTTGGCTGAATTCACTCAAGAATCAGTCAAAAATAAGTTCTTGCTGATGTGGTCCAATTCAATTAGTAAAACTGATTTTTACTGCAGATATACTGAGTTTAAATCATGTTAACATCATTATCGTTTATAACTCCTGAATATACTTCGAAACAAAATATTACACATCTCCATAGTCCGGAATGATTTCTATGATGAAATGTATATTTACGTATAATTTGGGTGTAATTCAATCGACCGTTTGAAGGTTGAATCGGCACAATTCAATTGTAAACCTTTGTCCATTTTAATTGTAATTTTCATCAGAAAAAGTTTCTGATTGTAAACTCTTGGAACCTCTCATAAAATTCCAAAACTTGTACAACATGACACCCCATTCTTTAGTTGCATTGTTTCTGATATAATGGAAACAGCTTAATCAGGTTAGGATATCATTAATAGAAGGAGTCTTAATTCCTTCTGATTACTACAGGCGGAAGATGAATAAATAAAAATTTATAAAATTATATTTCCATGCATATTCTATAAAATATGGGAGATTCCTCCTACTTTTTTCGGGTTATATAATTACAGAAACCAATAAAATAACCCAAATTAAGCAGGCTCGCAAACGTGGTTCAGCTTTTTTTTTTTTTTTTTTAATCCGCGTTGAAAATCATCGCCTGAAAATTATCAGGATTTTATTCATCTTATTACCAAGATGAATGTTTGGACAATGTGTTAAATGCTCAAAAGCAGCTAAAAACTTGTTAATGCTTTCGCTTTGTTCAATTGACTGTCCAAGCGTAACATTCACTTCCCATTGAATTTTGCAAATAGCTAATGAGACGGAAATAAATACTAACTTTTTCACGTGCAAGGAAATGAATATTACCTTGAATTACGGCTATCTATAAAGTCTTGACAATGACAAATTTCAGCGTCTCGGTATTGCTGCATAAATATCTGATAACACCCAAAATACCTTGAAAACATGATGCGCAGAATTGAAATTATTCGTAATGAACCACTGAAGACTTCATAATATTTCCGTGATTATTTTTTAAGAACATTCAAATTTCTTCAATGTGAGCCAACCCTCATTTTCAGAAACTATGATTTCTTTCATTTCATAGTTAATATATTTTTCAATGACTTCTTTTTATTTTTTAATACATCATAAAGATTGATTTTTTTTCTCTTTGTTACAGAATGCCCTAGACTTGAGTGCTCCTGCCAGTGATGTTCTACTTAAAAGCAGAAGTTCAAGTTGGTTTCAGCTAAGCGGCCACCCAGATAGCTTAGCACCCGCTGGACCTGGAACAGTTTGGAAAAAACGAGCAAATCCCAGCGATGAAACAGAAAGGATGGTTTACGAGGAAATATCCAAAGATCCCCAACTAGCTAGCATTATCCCAAAATATTACCGAGAAGTAGATTACCAGGGAGAAAAATTTATAGAACTTCAAGACTTACTTCATGGTTTCCAAGACCCCTACGTCATCGATATAAAGATGGGAACCAGAACTTTTTTAGAATCTGAAGTGAAAAACATAAAGGCACGTGAAGACTTATACCAAAAAATGATAGCGATAGATTCAAATGCTCCAACGGTGGAGGAACATCAACAGAAGGCAGTTACCAAACTTCGGTATATGCAATTCAGGGAACTGCAATCGTCTTCTTCAAGTTTAGGATTCAGAATAGAAGCTATGAAGTGTCGGGGTTCACCTCCAGTAACAGATTTGAAGAAAGTAAAATCAACCGAAGAGGTTCAACATACATTAGAACTTTTCCTGAATGGAAAAGACGAGATAAGACAAAGACTGATTAACAGAATAAGTGAAATTAGAAGTAAAATAGACCAATCGGAATTTTTCAGAACGAGAGAGGTTGTAGGAAGTAGTCTCTTTGTTATTTATGATGATTACAAAGTCGGTGTTTGGCTTATCGACTTTGCAAAGACTAATAAACTTCCCGACGGTTTGATGGTTAATCACAGGAGTAGTTGGGAGCAAGGAAATCACGAGGAGGGCCTTTTGTCTGGGATGGATAAACTTATATCTGTAAGTATCCTGTCCGATTCATTTATTCCCTGAAGTATGTCAAGTAATCGTTGAAGTTTAGAGAAAAGAATAGCATGGCAGCTCAATAAAGTCACCTCAAATTTTAGAAAAAAACATCCAAAATGATCAAAAAAGTATATCAAATCAATCACTTAAAACTTTGAATACGAATGTGAAATTGAAAAGATAAAGAGTAAAAATCAATCTCTTAAACAATAGTGTAACTATTTTCTACAACTATAATTTTTATTGCAGATCATGGAAAATTTGAATTCAGAGTCCAGAAGAACAGTGCCAAGCAATATTCCTACAATAACTGTTAAATAGTGAATCAAGTGAAAAGTGTTATGAAAAAAATTGGAACTGTGGTGTTCATTTACTTCCGGACATTTAGCCATTTTTCTAATGGCCCAATCCTGGTGGAGAAGCAGATCTCGTCTTTGTTGAGAACTTAAAAGTATTGTATTGCTATGATTGGTTGAGTTTTTAAACTCAACAAACGTCAATATCTAGTCACTAGATTTATGAACTACTAATTTATAAAAATCATTGTATTTATATTCTTCATTCATATAATCATTCAGAAATAAATTGTAATATCTTTGAGCTTTTGTTTACTTATTTTTAATTCCCTCTCTTCGAATGACTCTTCCGCAAGGAGCTTTTTCATCTTCAAATCTACTTTGAATATATTTTGTTGTCAGTTCATTGCATAAAGTAAGAAGGTATGTGACAAAAGTAGTAAAAATGACAACCCTGCGAACACACTGTGGCAACACTGTTTGATTTGTCAAGACAGCCACATAGCTCAAGTGAAGCTGTTTTTATTGAGTGTTGCAAAAAAAAATTTCATGCCAAAAATGGAACTGTCTGGAAAAAAAAATTCTAAATTTTGGCGAAACGATATACCCAGTGACATCTAACGGAATTACGATGAACTATAAAAAATGGTTAGGTTTGACTCCGCTAGATGGCAGAACCTAAATGAAGAAAACTGTTTATTACAGTGACCTATTTCAGTTTTTCCTGTCATATAGCGGATTCAAATATAATCATTTTTTATAGTTCATCGGTATTCTAACAGATGTCGCTGCAAACAATTCGGCCAAACTGTGTTTTATTTGTTCAGACAGCAGACGTTTCCATTTTCCGTATGGAATTCAAAAATTCAAGGATATCTTTAACCCCTGTTTTTTTGCAAAACACACAATAAAACCAGCTTCACTTAAGCTATACTGGTTCGATGGCTGTCTAGACAAATCAAACACAGTTTTGCCGAATTGTTCGCAGCGACATCTGTTGGAATTACGATGAACTATAAAGAATGATTATGTTTGAATCCGCTAGATGACAGGAAAAACTGAAATAGGTCACTGTAATAAACAGTTTTCTTCATTTAGGTTCTGCCATCTAGCGGAGTCAAACTCAACCATTTTTTATAGTTCATGGTAATTCCAGCAGATGTCACTAAGTGTATCGTTTCATCAAAATTTAGAATTTTTTTCCAGACATTTTTCGGCATGAAATTCGAAAATTCAAGGATATCCATAACCACTGTTCTGTCGGCATGAAATTTGAAGGAATATTGTCAAAATGTAATGGGGGGTTATACCTCGAAACAAGCGCGTAAAAAGGAAGAGGTTTATTAAAAAAAGTACTTGTTAAGACTTCAAATATATTTTTATTGATAAGCATTCAATAAATTATTTAAAACATTTCAACATACATATTACATGAGTTCAAACATAAAAAAATAGAAAATACAACAACAAAAATAAATGATTATGACAGTAAATATTAATACTCGCAGAAAAATGTTCTTCCTATATACAATCAAATACCACAAAAGAATAAACATTAATTTTAGTTGTAGATCACAGAAAGTGTTCAATGAATGAAAAACTGAAATGCCTTGTCAATCATATTGCAATAAATTTATTGCACTTAATATTTTCGGAGAATAGTCATAACACAAATGATCTGCTTTGATGAAACAATGGGATGAATGAATGTCCAAATTGATATGCACAAACGTTCCCATGAAACATTTCTCTCTTCATGTTTTTTTTGATTTCACAAAAACATCATTTCAAAATAACAAAAAAAATTTAACCCATTTCTAAGTTTTCATGAATTAACTAAGGTACTATCATTAGGATATTGTTAAAACACTTTTATGTGAAAATAACATAGTTCCAGCTACTCAAAAATATTTCGAAAGTTCCTATTATTGAAAAACATACATACATCATATTTTCGTACCATATTTACAGATTCGCTTAGATCTAAAATATCCATGCGTTCTACTGATAATTAAATATCTCGAAAACATTTTAACTATTTGTGAAAATTTTCAGATAATAATTCGCTCCGAAGAGCTTGTACATTTTAAAAAAAAAATTCATAAGGCCAAAATGTACCCGAAACTCAACATAAAACGAGTATTCATATAATCCCCATTTGAAAATATCTAAATAAAATCGATCTCTCTAGAACATGAACACAATCATTCAAATTTTTATCAGTGCAATATAGATCTTGAAAAACATTCGCGCATTATGGGATTTACAATGACTTCGAACGATTTGCCAATTTCAAAATGTGCCAGTACTCTTATTACAGGGTTTCCTGCTTGGTAGCGAAAAAACTTTGATAGTTCCTTCTCTGGTTGTTGATTACCTTCACAAAACCCCTGTATGGAGTTTTCTTCCTCGCCCCCTTCAAGTTAAACTGTTTTCAATGTGCACATGACGTTCGGCTAGTTTAACATCTGAATAATGAGTTTGCAACATCAATGAAGCATCATTTTTTCGTGTATAAATATGGCGAGAAAGACAAGCTATCAGTAAGCATCGAATTTATTCATTACATTCTGAATTGAAGACAGATGATGAAGTTAGAAAACAAGTTTTTTACCGTTTTCTTCAAAATTACACATAATCTAGAGTCCTATCAAATGTGATTTTTCAGTTTCTATCTAATTTTAGAGATATACAAAATAGTTTTCAAATTATTAGTTTGAGTTCAATGATTAAAAAGTTATTGTAATCTGCGTGAATCAAACATAATTGGTCTATCCCATTTGTGGTTGCATAGGGAGCAGATTTCAATGAATTCAGAGTAAAAATTTAAAGAATGTTTTTCATTTCAACTCAAAAACTAGGTAGAAAAAGCCACCTACCTTAGGGATCTCATTTTTGGGTAATTTAGGAAGATTTGGGGAAAAAATTCGATTTATCTAACTTTGTCTTTGTGTGTAGACTCACTATTCAGATAATTACCTTAAAGTCCTGTGCACATTGAACACGCTGTAATTCAACATCCCTTAAAGTCTTGTTGCAACTAACTAGGACGCCCTGTATCCAACAGATAGACGCGATGAATAATCAAGAAGCTTGACCCTTGTTTAGATTTCGTTTTCAACAATTAAATTTCTCAAATGCAATTGGATACTCTTTCTCAAAATCATTGAAACTCTATCAAGTACACCTGAAAATATTCGATGTCACAAAGGTCTCAAAAAAGTCACCATTTCAGTAGACATTTTTGTCAATGGAGATATTTGAGTCAAATTCAAAGCATTGAAAGGTAATTAACATGGAAATGGGTCATCCCGTAAATTTTTCTATAGCAAAGATATTGATTAGATATTTGCATCAATGTACGCAGTGTGCCCTCCTGAACGAAAATCTACAGACAAATCTAGACGTTCTGTCATAGTTTGGAAGATGTAGGTGCCCAAAGTCTTGGAAATATTCATTTTTAGGTCACTTTTTCCTTCATAAAAGCAATCACCTACTGCTTCTACATTCAAAAATTGTCTCTAAAACTTAACAAAAGGATTAGTGGCGATATATTTCAAGATAATACGATATTTAATGAAAAAAACTTAAAATACCAGACAGCCATCTAACCTCTATTTCTACAGATTATTAATCAATTTTGAAATAAAGTCCGGCAACAACGCCGTATACTTGCTGGTGAACGTTGAATACACATAATTCCCACCGATTGAATTAAATTTTACTTAAGGAGTGGAAGTCACAAGAAGAAGGGGTTAAGTGGATATCTGAAATTTTCATTTATTTTTCATTGAATAATGCTTACCGCTTATAGTTGAATGAAGGTTCAAAGATGATTTGTGGACCAGAAATAAGTGATCGTTTTTATGGGTGAAAAAGTAACCTAAAAATGCATTAAACTAGAACTTTGGGAGCTGAACTATGAGAGACCGACTAGTTTCAAGTGCAGATTTTTTTTTTCAGGAGAACACAATGGGGAACACCCAATAAAAATGTCTATTGAATTGGTGACTTTATTTTGGGACCTTCGTCACATCTGATATTTTCAGTAGATTTTCATAACTTTGAAGCTTTCAGGTAGGCCTCTTATCATTGCGAAAAAATTATTGATTTCAAAGTATATTTTGAATAGTTGGCGAGCAATAACACAACCCACTATTCTACCCTCTTCACCGAGTCTTTCGAAAAAATTGTAAATCCTTCATCGCTCGATTAATTTTCCCGATCTGTACACAACTTGGATAACACTTCAGACATCACTGTCTGGATCAGTCTCGCTCTTGGGCTGTCCAAAGTTCCTAGTAATACTTTCACTCATGGATTTGATATTAGCCAGATGAATTTCATTAGCAGGCACAGAGAAATAGTTCAGTCGGTCCAAGTCTGGTACGGCGTTCAAGTCGTCGTCGGTTCGGTAACAATTGTCGTATTCGGAGTCGTAGAGGGCGCTGAGGGAGTCCAATGACATCATGGCGTCGGAATCGAAGATACGAGACGAGGCCCTCGACGACATGGAGGTGTTGTCGTCTAGGTCACCTTCGTGGTTGTGGTCGTTATAGGCAGAATTAACATCGCTCAGTGCTCCTGAAATATTTTGATCATTTCAAAACATGACAATCGTTCTTAATATACTTCAAGGTTTACATGGGCCAAACAAGCAGGATGAACAAGGTATCCGCCAAAAGTTTTCAGGTCAGCATTTCAGCTTTGGTTTTTGCGCGCATGTTCTAGGGGAATAGCGTGCTATCGTTTTGTCCAAATGTCTGTAATTTTCGATGATTGAACCGAAAATCTCAAACGACTAGATTGGACTCTCTGAAGACGAATCCGGTGTCAAAATCGATTCTATCTGGCCGGCCTGCCGTGGACACGATAACTGTCGAGCGGAGTGGGCTAGCAACTTGAAACTTTCAGGGTAGTTCTCGCATTGGAATGCCGCGGTTAAGTTCGTTAGTTGGCCAAATCGGTAAAATAGTTTCGGAGTTATAGCCACTTGAAATTTTGAGGTTATTTATTTTTTATTTCAGAAACTACTTCAGCGATTGAATTCAGACTTGGCAATTAGGTGGAGTAAAACAACGCGTAACTTTGAGCCAAATTTTGTCAGGATCATACTGTCAGTGAATTTTGAAAAACTTGTTTTTCAAATTTTTTTTCCAAAAAATTTTTTTTTTTTTTCGAAAACCGTTTATCATATCCAGAAAAAAATTTCACTTGGACTTTGAGCTTCATATTTCACAGCAGTGTACCAAATTTCAGTTCGATACGGTTATAAGTTTCGGAGTTATCGGAAAAAAATATGTCAAATTTCGAGGTTTTTTCTCGATATCGTTGCTTTTTTCGGTATAACTCGAAAAATACTGATTCAATCCTGATGAAACTTCGCAGCTAGTTTGAAGATGCTGAAAGACAACTTTATGCAAAATTTCGTGATGATCGTGTCATTACAACAATTTGAAAAAAAAATTCTGTGATTTTCTTATCATATCATCCTCATTAAATTCTGTATGAACTTTCGAACTGTAATTTTCCGATGAACTACTGGATTTCGATTCGATCTGATCTGTATTTTTGGAAATATTGGGAAAATTTCATTTTTCCAATATTTCAAAAAATTCAGATTAGATCGAATTGAAATCCAGTAATTTATCGAAAAAAAATCTAGAAAAGCACTGCCGTGAAGGCAGCATCTTTCGCGCGCAAGTTCAAATTCGTTGCCGAAACGGTCATCTACATTGAACATGCGCGCAAAAGCTGCTGCCTTCACGGAAGTGCTTTTCTAGATTTTTTTATCTTTGTAGTTAGTTAATATCTTTCATTTGTTTTCATGAATCAGATGATTTATGAGTTCTAATTCCTGAATAGGGCCCTTTTGAAGCTCAACCACGAAGTTCGTATTAAAATCCATCTAATAAGTCCGCCAATCAAAATATAACTATTCCAATATTTCCGAATCAAGATATAAGATTGACCTGAAATTTGGTAAAATAGTGACGAATATCAACTCAAGTTTTATGCCAAATTTAATCTGACAAATAGTTTCCGAGAAAAATTAAACAGATATTATCAAAACGTCCTTTTATTTTCGTCTCTGAAATATGAGACAGAAAACTTTTGGCACACACTTGATCGTATGTGATATAAAGGTCTCTTTAATATAAGCATGGTAGTGCTTTAGTTCAAGAATGTGAAAAAAATCTCGATAAACATACGAAACATCAGTGGAAATAGAGGGAAATTACAACACTGATGCAATTCTAGAGATGAGAATAAGAAAAATATAAAGTATTAAAATTAAAAAAATACAAAGACATTCTTCAATTTGTAATGACATTGTAACATCTATAGTCGAGTTTCAGGTGAACAATGTTCCAGTAGAATGTTACAATAAATCAATATTAAAACACACAAATTGAGAAACGTCATTGCTTTTTGATTCAGAACCTTCAACACCTATAAAAAACGTTTCATATAGAAATTATCGAAACTTCTTTTAACGAAAATAAAATGTTTCAAATGCTCTAATTTAATCCATCAATATTTTCGGGGAAAACACATTCACACCATTTATACCTTCACTCTTTTGTACAGGAAGATTGTTGAGCTGAAATAAAATTATAGAACCAAATATTCAAAATGAATGAAAATATCGACTATTCTGGGTGTTTTCAACCTTCTTCAACAGGACTTGACACTCATCATAATTAAATGAACCAATGTTGCACATATGACAGAGAATAGTACTAACAACAATTCCTCATAATCAATCCAAAGTTTTTTGCAAATATTAGACTAGTGATTTTGGGTGGAATAGTTCATCTTGATGAGTTCAAAATCATGTTGAAAAACTTCTCCCTTGAAAACACCCTGTATGTAATCGATTAAAGTCACTACAAAACTGACCTTCTGCATCCGTGAGACCGGTTTCATTCAACATCGAGATGTTTTCTAGAGCAGGATCGTCAGTTGTATAACCAGTAGACTCTCTGTCGTTTAGGAGTGGCTCCGAAGCACCGGCTTCTTCATCTTCGCTCCACTCCGATTGACTACCTTCCGCATACACCTCTCTTTCTATGTTTGCTATTCCAAACTCAATGTTCCTGAGTTTTTCTTGTACTCTTTCCTCTAATAGTCTCTTGACCTCTGCTTCCTATGGAGATGAGTTAACACATTATCAGGATTATCAATACTGAGAAAGGAATTTCAATGCAAATTGAGAGTTTCTTTCCTTCAAAATACAAATAAGAACAAATTTCAATATATATATTTACCAATTCCTCATCCACATGCTGCATGAAACACATGATGTTTTAGTTGGAGAAAGTATAAGGTATATGAGTACAGTACATTGATGAAACCGACAAAAATGCGACCGATCTGGCAACGCTGTAATGCATTACTTGCCTAAGGGCCGGTATTATAAAACTTAACTGGAAGTTATCTTTGACTTTAACTGACAGTTTTGACAGTTATGTAAGGTCACAACTGTCATAACTGTCAATTAAAGTTAAAGATAACTCCCAGTTAAGTTTTATAATATCGGCCCTAAGGGCCAGTATTATAAAACTTAACTGAAAGTTATCTTTAACTTTAACTGACAGTTTTGACAGTTATTCTAGGACATATCTGTCAAAACTGTCAGTTAAAGTTAAAGTTAAGTTTTATAATACCGGCCCTAAATAGGTTTGTTAATCCCTATCAACTGCTCAGTAGGTCTTTAATGTTCAATTAAAAGTTGTAACAAGTCTGTAGGGTACGATCAGAACTTTTGATAATGAATTTCCTGTAGAACTTTGATAATATCCTAGCTCAGATCAATGAAAATCCGTAGGGTGAACCTGCATATGTTCACGCCGAGAAAATATTGATTAGATATCTTCATTAACATATGCAGTGTGTTTTCCCGAATAAAAAATCTGCTGACAAAACCAGACGGTCTCTCATACTACGGCCGGCCGTGGACACGATAACTGTCGAACGGAGTGAGCTAGCGAATTGAAACTTTTAGGGTAGTGCGCTCATCGGAATGCCCTGGTTGATTTCGTTAATGGGCCAAATCGGCCAAATGGTTTAGCCCTTTGAAATTTTGAGGTTATTTTCCTGATATTTCAGGAACTACTGGAGCAACTGTATTGAAGCTTGGCAGTTAGTTGAAGCATAGCGACGATGAACTTTAAGGAAAATTTTGTTGAGATGGTATGGTCATTTGATTAAAAAAATTTTTTTTTCAAAATTTTGTTCGAAAAATTTTTGTTTCTAAGACTATTGATCAAATTCGAAAATTATTTTGCTCATACCTTGAGCTTTATATTCCACAGCAGTGTACCAAATTTCAATGGGGGTTTCTCCTGAATTTGGGTTATTACTGCAAATGCAAATTTGAACATAATTATTATGGGTTTGATTCATCATTTTCCCAAATTACCTTCTGAAAGTATTCAAAATTAGATTTAAAAATTGAGGTTTGGGATTTGTCATGCATGCACGAAGTGACAACGTTGTTTAGTAGAATTGCTTTTTCTGAATAACGAAATATTTATCCTATTCTCTGGTACACACGTGTTCTTTGTCAATACAACCAAACAATTTCCGTTTGCGATTTGTCAGTAATATGACAGTATAACTGTGCTCCTCTTTTTCTATTCCTTGGTCGTTGTCTTCTACTCTAACCAGATCGAAGTACAGCTATCTCTGTTTTCCTAAGCAAAGTAACACATTTGACGTCCTTTTCTTTCCGAGAAAGCTGAATTCGACGTTGCCATATCGTGCACTCAAGACAGATCCCTTTAAATGCAAATCCCCATTTTTATTTTTCAGTTTTAGGTGATCAAACATTTTTTTAAGAATATAATATTGAAATTATATGTTTGAAATGTGATGTTCTGAAGGTTTTTCATGAAAATAACTGCACTTTCTTCTCAAGGAAAAACCCCCATTCGATACGGCTAGCAGTTTTGGAGATATTGTAAAAAAAATATGTGAAATTTCTTGGTTTTCTTCTCGATATCGTTGTTCTTTTCGTTATAGCTCAAGAATTACTGTTTCAATCAAGATGAAACTTCGCAGCTAGTTTGAAGATACTGAAGGACAACTGTGTACGAAATTTCGTGATGATCGTGGCATCAGAACAATTCGAAAAAAAATTTTTTTCTTTCACATATTCGATATTCTGTAATCTTTTCATCATATTACCCTCATTTAATTCTCTATGAACCTTCAAACCGTCATCTTTCAATAAAGTACTAGATTAGATCGAATAGACGACTTCGGCCCAAGTTGCCAACCCACAATTTACTTAGCAAGTTTACTATAACTGGGGAACGGGAATTTCAGGACAAATTCGACATGATAAGGCTCGCATTATTTATAAATACCCGTAAAACATGCCTCGGCTCTTCAAACCAGATAATTCCTTCCAAATATAGGTTTTTGTTAAGATCGTCCCCGTTGGCTGAAATTTAAGTTGGGATTCCTGATTTCATGCAAACAGTGTCAATTTTCATAGGATACGTTCCGAAAATCAACTCTGTTGTTTCGGTTGCCGATTTTCCGCTCCGTAAATATGAAATATTCGGATGGTTCCTGGAACAAGCGCGTGAAAAAGGTTATTTACGGAATCTGGTTGATGAAAATGCGGTCGATTTACTGTCACCAGAACGATTTTCTATGGTAAATATCCTTAGCATAGAACAATCTATGTTTACTTTAGGTTTGTTTTGGTTCCGAGTTCAGATCTGTACGGGACGGTCCTAGTTCGAAAATAGTCTGATTTGAATCTTGTGAATACTGAATCCCTGCAAATCCATTTAGGTATACATTTCGATTCAAGATATTCGCAAGAAGAGCTGTTTTGTTAAGCGGAAGAAATAAGTGTGGTTATGTCCGTTATTTTTCTCAAGGTGAGAAAGACTCGATTCCAGCAAAGGATGAAGTGATTTATCTTGTTGGTCTATGCTAGAACCGTCCCGTACAGTTCTGAACTCGGAACCAAAACAAACCTAAAGTAAACATAGATTGTTCTATGATATGGATATTTACCATAGAAAATCGTTCTGGTGAAAGTAAATCGACCGCATTTTCATCGACCAGATTCCGTTAATAACCTTTTTCACGCGCTTGTTCCAGGGACCATCCGAATATTTCATATTTACGGAGCGGATAATCTGCAAATGAAACAACAGAGTTGATTTTCGGAACGTATCCTATGAAAATTGACACTGTTTGCATGAAATCAGGAATCCCAACTTAAATTTCAGCCAATCGGGGACGATCTTAACAAAAACCTATATTTGGAAGGAATTATCTGGTTTGAAGAGCCGAGGCATGTTTTACGGTTATTTATAAATAATGCGAACCTTATCATGTCGAATTTGTCCTGAAATTCCCGTTCCCCAGTGAAAGTAAACTTGCTAAGTAAATTGTGGGTTGGCAACTTGGGCCGAAGTCGTCTATTGAAATCCAGTACTTTATCGAAAAAAACCCTAGAAAAGAACTGCTGTGAAGGCAGCAGCTGTAATTCGTTGCCAAAGCCGTCATCTCCATTAAACTTGCGCTCAAAAGCTGCTGCCTTCACGGCAGTGCTTTTCTAGGTTTTTTAAGTCAATGAATGAATTTTTAAAAGAGTGTAAAATATCCAAACATACCCTTGCAGCTTCTTGCTCCATCCGCCGTTCCTCTCTTTCGAAACTTTCTATATCATCGGTATCTTCATCTATTCGGTTTATTTCTAGTATATCACAGGCGACAGTATCTTGATTTATTTTTGGCATTCTATAACGGAAATACTTAAGTCGGTATCATCACAACAAAATCATGATAACTTTATATTTCCCAACAATTTCATAATTGAATAAAAAATTCATTCAAAATAAGAGTGGTTGAGAAATGATAAAATTCGTAAGATTAGGGATGGTGGATTTGTGTGAAACAAAATGAAGCGTTATGAGCAAGCAGCATGAGTTAGTGTGTTAATGAATCCTTGTGAACAATAGAACACCATACAGTTAGTAAACATAGTTTGAACTCAGGTAGAGATTGCTCAGGAAAATCACAAAATAGTTAACAGTGTGTGTGGGCAAATATAAAATGGTAAAGTGGGTATAAATTGAGTGAAATATCGAATTTGCATCAGGAATATTCGCTGGTAAACACGAATTATGTGAAGAATACAATGTTCGTGAAATGAGGACTGCTCATCATTTTTCCCTATTGTACTCAAAAATATCTGTGAGTCAACCAAGCGAACATACTTGATACACAAGGTATATTGAATAATGAAATTAATAAAGTAGTTTCTTTTTTTCTGAGGTGTTCTCAAGAAAATATTTTGAGGAGTAAAAAACCATAAAAATTTGTCATTTGTAATTTGTTCAAAAATATGAAATTTAATAGGGAAATGTTCACCATAACGATCCTAATTGTGTAGTTTATATTTTTCAATTTGATCTCCTAAACGAAGAATTTTTGAGTTAAGTTGTAAAATTGTCGAACAACAACAGTCAATCTTACGAGGATATCTTAATACCTATAGGGAATTTGACAAAGCGCGTGAAGTCTTGATTTACTTGTATTTCTGGAATTTTTATTTAGGAGATTAAATTGGGTTTATATAAATATGTAATATCTGAATGCGATCGTGATGGTGAGGTTTATCTTTCATATACAGGGAGTCTCAAATTTGTAATTTAATTCAACCATAGTTTCCTCTCATCAATTAAAACAGTTTTTTCATTTAACTTTTTTCTAGATTCAGCATCGGTAAAAAGTTATAATCGTTTGAAGATCTCTAATGTGCTAATACACTCCTGCACTTTGTTTACCGGTTCAACATAGATAACTTCTGCAGTAATATATGTATTATACATTGACTAAAAGCATTATCATCTTGTGCTTGAAATTAAATGGAAACTGCTTGAGAAAATTTATTTAATCTTCAAACTTATAGTTTGGCGGGTAATTGTCTAGGAAATCGCATAACGCTCTAAATTTTATGAAAAAATCAGTACTTACTAATTTTGGTATAAAAATCACAAATCCGAAGTCAAAAAATGTCGCTCGCCTCTAGATTTTCCAAAAAAAATTAACAAAATTCTTCGGGGTCACTGAACTTTTCTCGCTGAATTTCGCTATTACACTCTATCACGAACCATTCCCTTGATAGATATTGATTTTAAAAGCATCATTATAAAGATTTCAAGCAATTTTCGCCACAAAAATTGCCAGGAATTGTTGAAATAAATTGATATCCTCATTGTTTACAAGTTCCCTTTTTGACGTACGCGGGTACGCGTACAGCACTATATCATGCAGGGTTGCCAGTGCCAGTCAATTTCCTGAATCTATTATGCCGGGGAAATTTTGAAGGATATGATGGAAAGAACGAATTTGTCCGAACAGTAAAAGAATCGCGATATTTTTCCTAAATTTTGTCTCTCTTGGGAATATCGTCTTTCTTCTTGAATTATTCCATCTCTGTGCATCTTGATAAACGTAGATAGGTAATAAGGTACTTCCATTTTTGAAGCGAAACTTGCTTGAAATCTTTATATCAATGCAATTATAACCAATATCCATCAAGGGAATAGTTCGAGATAGAGTGTAATAGCGAAATTCAGCGAAAAAAAATCAATGACCTCGAAGAATTTTGGGAATTTTTTTTGGAAAAACCAGAAGCGAGCGACATTTTTTGACTTCGGATTCGTGATTTCTATACCAAAATAAGTGAGTACTGATTTTTTCATAAAATTTAGAGCGTTATGCGATTTCCTAGACAATTATCGTTTGGCGATTATTAAAGCGTTTTTGTAACAGGAATAATTTACTATTCTTCAATATTAAAACACGGAATTTCCACATTTTCTCATTCAACTTTCAAATGTTTCCAGTATGATATTCTACATAATTCCATCACTGCAAATTCTCATATCGAAAATTTCATAATTACCCTAATTTCCATCAAAATATTAAAGTATTTATATGAAATCACTTAAGCCATTGAGAAATATTATATTAGCAAAGACTGTTCTGTGGTATTAAACTCTATGAATGCTCTGGGTCTACCCATTCAAAATTTTATTTTTCCAATATTTCCAAAAATACAGATTAGATCCAATTGAAATCCAGCAATGTATCAAAAGAAAATTTCAAAAAGCACTGCCGTGAAGGCAGCAGCTTTTGCGTGCATGTTCAAATTCGTTCCTGAAGCGGTCATCTACATTGAACATGCGCGCAAAAGTTGCTGCCTTTACGGCAGTGCTTTTTGAAATCTTTTTGAGCGGATTTCTTGTAGTTTCATGAATCGGTGTGTCTATAACTGAAAAACCAGTGGAACTGAACAACCTGTAATTTTATATATATATAATCGTAAATGAAAAAGTGCTTCATTTTAATGGGGAGAATCAATGATTCAAATTTATGATACTCTTGAAGACTCACCTGTACAGTGCGGGTCAAAATTATGGAACAAATTAATTTTCTCAGAAGAAAAATATTCGGCGACAAAATCCTGAAACAGGTCAATTTTTGTTGCGACCATTACAGTTTTGTTCATGCACAACTTTTAACCCCTTTCAACGTGAAAAGTTTCACGTGAGGGGGTTGAAAGTTGTGCATGAACAAAACTGTAATGGTCGACTTTCATTCGGTGACAAATTTCATCAGGTACCATCGTCTGAAAGTAAATGAGCCATGACAAAGTGCACATACTGAAAACCTCTTTGAAATAACAAATTTTTCAAAAAAAAATTTTTTTCTTGAAAATTTCTGCACGCTTGTGAAGAAAATACAAAGACCTTGCCTCCCTATTCAAAAAATTTAGGGGACACAGGGTGCAACAAAAATCCTTCAAAAATGCATAAAAATTTGGTAAAAGTGAACCAAAAATTGACCTGTTTCAGGATTTTGTTGCCAAATATTATTCTTCTTCTAGAAAATGAATTTGTTCCATAATTTTGACGAGCACTGTATATGAAAGTAAATTTTCTATTGCGGATATTCTTCAAAATATTTAGAACGTACTTGAATTTGCTATTTCTACCATTAAAACATCTGCCAACTATCGTACAAAAAAAAATTTGGTAAACCCGCAAGATTTCCCGTCGCTAAGCTAAAAGTAAGATATTCACATCATTGTAAGCAGTGTGAGTTCCTGAACAAAAAATATGAAGGCTAACATAGGCGGTCCCTCTTTGTTTGGAAGATATGGGCCCCCAAAGTTCCAAATTGTTGCATTTTCAGATCCTTTTTTCCGCCATAAAAATGATCTCTCACTTCTCAAATCTAGTTCATAAATCATCTTTGAACCTTCAACCAACGAATAGCGACACTTTCTTTCAAGAATATTCATTATTTAAAGGAAGAAAAGTAAAAATATTAGACAACAACTTAACCTATATTTCTACGAAATACTTCTCAATGTTGAAGCCGAGCTTGGCAACAGCGTCTTTTCATCGCTGGCCAACGTATTATGACAGAAGAGTAGTTGCTGGCGGGAAATATGAAATGATGGACAGTTGAAGGATATGATTGTAAGGAAAATGATTCTGTCACTGAAGAAGAGGTGGTTATTCTAAAATCAAAACAAAATCATTGAGAATATTTGTTTCAAGGTTTCACTCTCAATATTTTCGGTTGAACTTTCTTTCTATCCCCTTCAAAATAGGGAGGTTGTTATCTACTTCGTTTTTTGTTGTGTCTTCGAGATGGTCCCAGTGTAGAATGAGATTCAGGGTATTCCAATGAAATGGGTTTTATAATAACCTCGATTTAATTGGAAATCTGGGAAGGGCGCGACCTATCACATATGAAAAAAATGTACGTTGAAATATATATCAGGGTTTATTCTCATTCCATTACTGTGTTTCAAACTTCTAGATTTCATTAGAAACGAATTCTCCTATTGGAAGATTTAGAGTTTCGCAGTAAACAGTAAGAACTAAGAACATATTTCATTTTTCTAGCCAGCAATAATCTCATTCACGAATACGCACGATGGCACGATTCCGACCGATGAAATTCGCGCCATTGCCAAACTTCACTTTTAGACTGAGTCGAAATCAGAAGGAATAGAGGTTAAGTGGTTATCCAGTAATTTCATTGTTTTTTCATTAAATATTGATTATTCTTGAAAAAAAGTGTTCCTTATTGTTGGTTAAAGGTTCAAAGGTGGTTTGTGAACTATACAGATGAAGTGAGAGATCGTTTTTATGGTGGAAAAAGGGACCTGAAATTGACTCATTTTGGAACTTTGGGGGCCCATATCTTCCAAATTAAGGGAGACCACCTATGTTCGATTTTCCCATTTTTTATTCAGAAAAACACACTGCCTACAATGATGTAAATATCTTTTTAATATCTCGGCGACGGGAAATCTTGCGTGTTTACCAAAAATTTGAGTTTCGTGTCCGAAAATAATAAACCAGTGTAAAAATTCAATAAGATAGTATCTCTACCTGTTCTTCAGATAAGACGAGTCTGTGTTCTTATTCAAGATATCCAAAGACGCAAAATACCTGTCAAGAGACGACACTTTTGGCTGTTTAACGCATTCAGACGGCCCTGGTGATGCGCCCCTCTTAAGCGACCCCTCTTTGCTGCTTGCTCTTGTAGGGGAAACGCAATGCATTGCACAGGCGTTTGGCGAGTTCACCCTAAGCCCCAACGCCAGAGCCTGTATAGCTGCAAGTCCCACCTGATGATTGTTATTATTGGAGGGGGCATACCTTACTAAGGGCTCCAACGCAATATCCTTATTTCTAGGATTCAACTCAATTTTCGGCGGTATATTCTGTAGGAGATTCTGTTCGTCCAACATCTTTTGTATCTCTCGTTCGAACGGACTAACTACGTTTTCTTCGCTGTTTTTTATCTTTTCGTCGTTTCTTTTTAAATCTTTTCGATCGGTTTGACATGAACTATCTTTTTTTCCGCTACCAGAAGTGTTTATTTTTAGGTTATCCTCTTTTAGTAACTGCCGGATTTCTTCCGCTTCTTTGAAACTAGGAGAACGCTTGTAGATCGAGGACTGCTTGTTGCATTCCAGAACCGAATCACTATCGTTCCTAACCCGTTTCTCTAAACTTTTCTGCTTGTGGTTCTTAACTGCAGCACCGTTAGCACTTATAGTTCTCAATAATGCACCTTGCGGTTTCTGCGGCACTGACTTCGTTAAAAATTCGAAACTGGCACAACTGTCTCCTCTACAACTTTCCGTACCGTCCATTAGGGGGGGACTTGTAATCGTTGAGGAGTCTACAGTGTTACAAGTGGCTGCTATTGCTAGAACTGCGTTCGGTGGTAGATTATTCCTCTTCGCGTTATTCCTGTCACCAGTGTTATTCTTCAAGGAACAATTCGGGGGTATGTAATCCAACGATGCTTTCGGAGAGACCTCGGGGGAAGAACACGGATTCACCTGAATATCTGAGGGAAAAAGAAACTGTTGAGTATCCGTCGGTATAGGTGGCGACACACACGGTGAAACATCTGCATCCGTAGTTCTACTGTAACTTTCATCTGAACTACTTATACTTGGAGAATGATTCAAACTACTGATTTCATCGGCAGAAGAGTGGATTCTTTGCGAAGGGCCCGTGGCGTAAAGTCCTCCGAGGCTTTCGTCAGAATAATGCCTCTGTAGTGGACTATGCCGTCTTTGGTGATGTGGACTATGCCTAGAGTTCAAAGGACTATGCCTGGAGCTTAAAGGACTGCCTCTAATCGCTAACGGATTGTGTTTCGTCTGCATCTTATTCTTGAGAAGTTCGGGAGTTTGCTCGATAGAAGACGGTTGCGATGTGTAAGAAATGTTCGATTTGATTATGTGGTTCTGTTGATGGTTTGGAACAGCTTCGAGGTTGAAATTTTTCCTGTGATGTCTGTTGGGTGATTCTTTTCCTGGAGGTTTTGGTAGTGGTTTGAGGTAAGGTTTCACCTCGTTTGCTACTGGGCGAATGTTCAGGACCGCATAAGGGTTAGGTACTCTGGGCCAAGGCGGTGTGTATTTGGAGTCCTGAAATTGAAAAAACTATTGAAAATGAGTCAAATGTTTCAACAAAGAAGCTGCGATTTTTGAGAGCATGTTCTAGGGAACAGGGTGATATCATTTTGACCACATTTTTTTTAATCGAAAATGGTATAGGTTGGACTAACTAATGAAGAATCCGATGACTAGTGAACGATAACTTGAGAACAGAAAGAGCAAGCGACTTGAAACTTTCAGGGTAGATTGAGTATCGTGATTGGGCCAAATCGGCCGAACGGTTTCGCAGATTGTCATTGGTTTCGTGCGTCGTTTGACATTTGTCATACGTTGGAGGTAAAACAACCTCACTTACCCGCTTTGTTTATTTTATGAAGTACAGCATTTTCAACAATTTCAGGATAAATTCACAAGTTAAAATGATTTATATTAATAGAATTGGTGAATAACTAGGCCTAGTTATTGTTTCGTTGTGAAATACATCAGAAATACACCGAGAGACGAAGGAGTCCGATTTTTCAGATATATTGTAGTGAAGACTTTATATTTGAATATTTGCATTTTTGACCCATTCCCCTAAGTTTTATCTGGTATTGGAAGAAATAGAATACTATGTGAACTATCCCAGAGGAGGCAAACATTCTATATTCACGCCATAAATTGAAAAAACTGTTCTGACAAAGTAACAAACTATGGTAGAGTTTGTTGGAGGCATTTCCACACTGCTTAAGGAATTATGTTGAGACTATCTATTTAATTTGTTCTGTTTAATAAGTTGACTCATGATGAGATAAGTATGATAAAAATATTTCGTGTTTGTTATACACATTTCAAGAATTATATCTTCACGACACTACAATAGCTGGAGTTATGAATGACAAACCCGCCCTGAATGGTTACCACTCGCATCTCCATATGATATATAAAGGCAATTCGTTATGTGATAGATTTGTCAAAATATTGGAAGCATTTTATAATAATAATGAACCAGATAACTTTCTCTGCACTCAACCGAACACGTTCCAATATGGCTTGACTACTCAAGGATGGAACTTCTACATTTTGTTGTTTCTAATGTTTCGAATTGACCTTATTGTCAATTATTAAAGATTATGAAAGCCCGAATGTTGCATCTGCATAATAATAAAGCATTTTATATGGATAGTAAAGAATTTTTTGAGGATGAGTCGAAATCGGTGTTCAAGGAAAAAATTTCATATGGATTATTTTATTTGTAACATATATTTAGTATGATAAATATATAACTGAAGATTATGATAGCACTGACATAGCAACTGTAGACCAATATTGTAGTAATTTGCAACATAGAACAACGTTATTTGAAATAGTACTGAGAAGTTCTCTGGAACCCATGTTTTTTCCATTCCATACATTTGTTGGATTTCATTCTGCTGTTTAAGACAAGGATAAATACTGCAATTTTCATTCATATCGTTTTGAACGATTATCATCTGAGATTGAATATCAGTTAATCAGATCCATTATCACAAAATTTCACTTGTAAAATTAATAAAATCACTAAAATCTCCAAATAATCGCTCTTAGCCAATGTAAACAAAGCGAATGTATTCTTTGGTCTCTCGGTGTATTTATGTTGCATTTCACAACGACACAATAACTTGGCCTCACAGGTCTAGTAATTCACCAATTCTATGAATATAAATCATTTTAACTTGTGAATTAATCCTGAAATTGTTGAAAATGCTGTATTTCATAACGTAAACAAAGCGGGAAAGTGAGTTTGTTTTACCTCCAACGTATGACAAATGTCAAACGATGCACGAAACCAATTAAAATTTTTGAGGTTATTTCCTCAAAATTTCAGAAACTACATGTGCCATCGGATTGAAACTTGGTATTCAGTTGTAGAAGACTGACATACAACTATTTGCAAAATTGTAAGTAAATTTGTTTTTGTTGAAAAAAGTTATTGAAGAGGATACCTAGATTCTTGAAATTTTCGATCCCGAATATCTCGGTTATATTCATTAATGAGCTAAATCTGAAGATCGGTTTCGGAGTTACACTAATTTGAATTTATGAGGTTATTTCCTCAATATTCAGGAACTACTTATGGATTGAAACATTTTATTTAGATGTTGAATATCGAAGAGAAACTCTATACGACATTTCGCCTGGATCGCATTGGTAGTGAGTTCAAAGAAATTATGTTTTCGAAAACTTTCAAATTTTTATCGAAAATATTTTTTTTTCCCAGGAAATATTTATTATATTTCAGTGAAATTCGGCACATACTATTAAGTCAATATTCAACAACAGTGTACCTAATTTTCAGTTCGATCTGATTTTTATTTTTGGATATATTGGCAAAAATAGAACACAAAATTCTTGGTTATGTGGATAACTTCATTCAGCAAACCAATATATTGCCAACGTCTCGAGCTAACTAAAGTTCTTCATCAGGGCTACAGAATTCAAGAGACAAATGGCGATGAGGACCACCCAAAAAAATAGCTGATTAGTATCATTCTATTTTTCGATGTGGTTTCCATTGTCATTTGCTTGGAATTTTATAACCCCGATGAAGAACTATAGTCAGTTCGAAACGTTGGTAATATCCTTGTTTGCTGAATTAAGTTGTTCCAAGAATTTTGAGTTCTATTGGTTATACAGAAGACAAAGAAGTTAGTATTGGAATTAGGAAAAATATTTCAGGATTATTGCTTACTCAATGTCGTTTTTAAATTTCAGAATAACTCAAGGAACACAGATCGGATCACTATGAAACTCGATAACTAGTTGGCAAATGCCTATTCGCAAACTTGTGCGAAATTTCGTGATAAAAGTGACATTAAATAATTCCAAATTTTGTTCTCATCGCGAAGTAAACGCTGCGTTTGGCGAGGTCAATACGTGAGTAGGTGACCGCTTAAGCATCGAAAACGAAGATGCGCGCAAAAACCTGAAAACTTCACTACAGTGCATTTCTGTAATTTTTTCATATTTTACCTGGGGATTTTGCATAGAGAATTGATGATAATTAGTTTTATGTGGCGGCAATGGAGGAGGTGGTAAATTATCTTCCTGAGGAAGAAGTTTGCCATTCCTGGGTTTACAGGACAGAGAGGGTAACAAAGGTTCATTTTCACAGCCATTATTTCCATGTAATCTCTCTCTTTGTCCAGTTTCTCGAAGGGGAGGTAATCGTACAACATTTCTCAAACTATTATTATAGTTGTCTTCTCTAGAATTGGATCTGTTCGCCATTGGTGGTCTACTCGTGCTCTGCTCTGAATGATGTAGAAGTGCTAGAGGAGTTGCCACACCTCCGTACATAGCGTTTATATCTGAAAATGTTGATGTTTACTCGGAAAATTAAAGTAACGTTTTTGATAGTGCATCAGGGATAAACAACTGGATGAGAATCAAAGTTGTATACTTATTTTCGCCATAGATTCTCCACATCGAACAAAACACTTTCTTCATTTGCTATTTTTCCAGATTCGGCTCAGGTAAGAAGTTATCTGACTTCTTAGTGTGATAATACACTCCTGCACTATGTTTGCACTTTCAACTCTTACTTTATATGTATTGTAGAATAATTTGAAGCTGTATCGTCGGGTGCTCGAATTTCAATCAAAAAAATTATTTACTCACTTAATTCTTATGCTTATTGCAGCATTTGTAAAGCAAAAATTTCACCATCCTTGACTTCCACAGCACTGAATTTCCACTGGATTCTCAGCCAATATCCAATTATTTTGACCGTTTATTTGTACATAATTCCATCATTGCCCACTCATATTGAAAATTCCATAAACATCCTAATTTTATCAAATTATTATATGATTGATTTCAGATTACTTGATCAGTGTGAACCCAATAATTAAACTCTATGAATTCTTTGTATAGTCTGGCCACATAAGAATATTTTTCTGTGACATTTACTAGGTAAGGACCAGATCTACCAAACAGTGCAACTTCTCGAATTTTATCAGATTTTATATTATTCAATGTTGAATACTTTGGAAAGGTTTGATTTTAGGAAAGATTAAATTAATTGAAAAAAAATATTGAAGGTTCTAAATAAATTGAATAGACGACTTCGGCCCAAGCTGCCAACCCACAATTTACTTAGCAAGTTTACTTTCACTGGGGAACGGGAATTTCAGGACAAATTCGACATGATAAAGTTAGCATTATTTATAAATAACCGTAAAACATGCCTCGGCTCTTCAAACCATATAATTCCTTCCAAATATAGGTTTTTGTTAAGATCGTCCCTGATTGGCTGAAATTTAAGTTGGGATTCCTGATTTCATGCAAACAGTGTTAATTTTCATAGGATACGTTCCGAAAATCAACTCTGTTGTTTCGGTTGCCGATTTTCCGCTCCGTAAATATGAAATATTCGGATGGTTCCTGGAACAAGCGCGTGAAAAAAGTTATTTACGGAATCTGGTTGATGAAAATGCGGTCGATTTACTGTCACCAGAACGATTTTCTATGGTGAATATCCATAGCATAGAACAGTCTATGTTTACTTTAGGTTTGTTTTGGTTCCGAGTTCAGAACCACAGACTAGTGGTCTATGCTAGAGCCGTCCCGAACAGATCTGAACTCGGAACCAAAACAAACCTGAAGTAAACATAGATTGTTCTATGCTATGGATATTTACCATAGAAAATCGTTCTGGTGACAGTAAATCGACCGCATTTTCATCAACCAGATTCCGTAAATAACTTTTTTCACGCGCTTGTTCCAGGAACCATCCGAATATTTCATATTTACGGAGCGGAAAATCGGCAACCGAAACAACAGAGTTGATTTTCGGAACGTATCCTATGAAAATTGACACTGTTTGCATGAAATCAGGAATCCCAACTTAAATTTCAGCCAATCGGGGACGATCTTAACAAAAACCTATATTTGGAAGGAATTATCTGGTTTCAAGAGCCGAGGCATGTTTTACGGATATTTATAAATAATGCGAACCTTATCATGTCGAATTTGTCCTGAAATTCCCGTTCCCCAGTGAAAGTAAACTTGCTAAGTAAATTGCGGGTTGGCAACTTGGGCCGAAGTAGTCTATTGAACTTCATCTGCTTTCTTCCTGCCATTTTCTCAGAGTTTTATGAATGAAGTAGAAACAAATTTATAATTCAGGAATTTAAGTCGTAGTTATAAAAAAATTCACACCAAAACTCATGTCATTCGTCATACTCATGTCGAAGCTACAAAAAATACCGATTTTAATCGACAACCTGTATACTTTTACCTCACACGAATCTGGAGAAAAGTTGGATGAAAAAGTGAAATGTTTGACAGGAAATCCTTGGCTAAAATTGTTGCCCAACTTTATGTCTCACCTTATATAGTTTGATCATCAAAAAAAATTTTAAAAACTTTTCATCAGTTTATTATTCATAAAAATATACATCCCTCAACATACTAAAAACGAATAGAATAAATCTTATGATACACTTATAATACTGAAAATTCTTGATATTTCTTATCACTATACTCACTTGTCGTAGCATTAGTAGTCCTTATATTATTCAATTCTTCAATTCTCAATGTCCCAGGCTGCTTTCTATCGATAAGAAAGTACGTAGTCATATCACCTTTACCTTTCACTTTGACTTTTCCTCGGCATTGGAATTCATAAGGATACGACTTTAAAACTTGGTACACTTCTTCAGTGACTTGGGTGTGATTCGGTAAACCTGTCGAGTCCATCCTACTGGCCACGTTCACTGTGTTTCCCCAAATATCGTACTGAGGTTTACGTGCTCCTATCACACCAGCAACTACAGGACCCACGTTGATTCCTGAAAGGAAGAAATACTTATAGAAGTAGTAGTTTACAACAGCGGGATGGCTAATTTTCGAAATTTGTCTTAGTATGTTTTGGCGTGGGACTATACCAAGATTGCAATGTCCGAGTGAAAATCGGTAATGAAATATCAAAAGGATTTTCCCCAAACAAAGGTCTAAAGCAAGGCTGCTGTCTCTCACCGACTCTTTTCAAGATCTTTCTAGAAAAAGTGCTTCGAAATTGGAAACTGAAGTGCAAAAATATGGGGATCCCCTTGAATGATACTGTTCTATATACGCTGAGCTTTGCAGATGACCAAATAGTGATAGCACAAGAGCTCGAAGATTTAGAGTATATGACAAGGAAACTCATAGAAGAGTACAAAAAATGGGGCTTGGAGGTCAATTTGGCGAAGACAGAGTACATGTGTGTAGGCGGGGCATAACAGGATCTGGTGACTGACGACGGACAAAATATCAAATCTTGCAGAAGCTATAAATACCTTGGTGTTAATATAACCCAGAACGGAACTCTCGATGACGCAATAAAAGAAAGAAATATTCAGGGCAGGAAAGCCATCAAATCCCTCAACAACATTTTATGGGATCAGAAAATCAGCAAAGAGAATAAACACCGAATATACAACACAATAGTTAAGAGTATCGTAACTTATGGCAGTGAAGTATGGCAATTGAAACAACGAACAATGAAATATCTAGAAGCCACAGAAATGGACTATTGGAGACGAGCGGCGGGAAGATCTAGGTTGGAAAGAATAAAAAATGAGAGAATCCGCGAAATCATGGGTGTAAAACAAACCATAGTCGAAGAAGTGAGAACAAGGCAGCTGAGATGGTATGGACACGTACAAAAAATGACACCAGACAGACTACCAAAACAAATATTGGAATGGGTACCTGAGGGCAGAAGGAAGAGAGGAAGGCCAAGGAAAAGTTGGAGGGAAGGCATCGATAAAGAAATGCAGGAAAGAGGGCTTGAAGAAGGCCAATGGAATGATCGTGACGAATGAAGACTAGGTATCGGAAGACGTCGGAGAACGTTAGAAAACCGATAGATATATTATGTTTTGGCGTGTCTCCAAAATTTTTTTTCATTTTTGCGTGCATGTTCTAGAGAACAACCGGCTATCGTCTTGCCAAATTGTCTGTTAACAAAACAGTTTGTAACTACTCTCCAAACCACTTACACTTTCTGCGTCTATCGCACGTTTCGGAAACTACGTTTCCTTAGTCCACAGACATATTGTTACTGTTTATTTCAATTGTCTGGTATTATTGAATTTTTGCCTGAAAATGTTTTAAAACTTGGTATTCAAGTTTTAAGTGCATCCTGGAAGTATGGACACCATGGCCAACCGGGATAGTTTATAAAAGCGAATGGAGTATATACTTCATTCACTTTTATAAACTATCCCGGTTGGCCATGACATTCTGACACATTTCACCGTGTATATTTTGAAAATGTTAGGTTATAGTCATTTTCCTGTCAGATAAATACACAACGTTGTCCTCTCTACATAGAGGTCGTAGTAATTTGGAATTTTTCAAAATGTGAATTTACTTTGGAAAAATAATGAATTTGGGAAAATATCATGTGAATTCAATAATTCCATAGACCTGGTGAATGTTGAAGAAACTTTTTCCTCTGTCTTCACGTTTGGCAGATTCAGTTATGCTATTTTCTTGTACGGATACCAAAAATCGAGTGTTGAAATTTTACTGAAAAATAATGGATAAGTAGTCCGTTACTTTGTGATAGTTCATTCGAAAAAAAAATAAAACTACTCGAATAACTCGGGCAGTAAGACTTCTAAACGAACAGACAAACCTATGGAATTCCTTACTTTTCGAAATTCTCAAGAAATAAGTCTACAGAAGACATTTAAATACTTTTTGTTGCACAACTTGAAATACTACAGTTTGAAAATGTAGTAGTACTACAAAACCTGTGTCAACTTAAAAGAACTAACTCAATTTACAAAGTTCTTTGGAATCTATGTGAACGATACACTGGGTTTTCACTCACATACGTCGAAAATGTTAGATAGCTTGTGATAAATTATTAATTCCAAATCATCAGGGTTACTATCAGAAAAAGCAGATTTTAATTCTGCATAGCACTTCCTGATACTTTGTCCCAACTTCTTCCAAACTACCTTCGGCATTTTTAGTTTCCACGCGTGATGATTATGTAGAGAGTAGAAATTGGCATTGACATTTGGCAACGTCGCTGAGAATAATTTTGACATTGCCGATATTTCACGAGTGCCAACCTGCGTCAGTTTTAAGCAAAAAACTTGATAGACCTAAATCATGGCCAACCGGGATAGTTCATTAAAGTGAATGGAGTAACGAATATATGAGATTTCTTCGACTGAATCAATTTTCAAATAATATGTTTATTTGATCTATGATTTAAAATTCAAATATTTCAAATATACAAGGTACCCTCGCGAATATTAGAATTCGCTGTCATTTTTCCCGCCACGATCGCAAAAGATGACAACCACTCTGTTTTTCTAATTTAGTAGGGAGGAAGCACTTCCAGGAAATTGTTTTTTTTTGGTGTACTGTGCGCGCAAAAACTGTGACAACACTAATTAGGACTTACCGACTCTCAGCATAAAATTGTTGTACGAATTTTCATTTATATTCAGCAACCTGTCCCTCATTGAGAAGACGAATTCCACCAAAGTGCTCAAGTGGATTCCAGCTGTAGTTTCATCGTCATCCAAAATCCTCTGGTCGGGCATCAAACCAACGGCTGCCATGTATGTAGATCCTACAGTTTTTATCTTATCGATAGCCTTGAATCTTTCCTCTTTCAACAGATCGTCGAAATCTGCAATAATTTCGTTGAGAAGCCGCAGACATTCAACACCCTGGTTGTTCCCATCTAATTCTGTATAAAATTCGTGATAGTTGGTTATGGAAGCAAAAACGACACCGACTCTTGAATAGCTTTGGTAGTAGAGTTCCTGTGATAAAGTATTCTGTAATGGAATGAAATTTTTTTCTGTCATCTACTGCATGAATCAAGCGCACAGCTTTCTACTAAAGTAACTTAAGTCAACTAAAAAATAATAGTTCAACGTGAAAACTACTATCTAAACTATGATCAACGTGCATTTTACGAATATACCTTATGGATTCACTCCTCTTGTTGATTATAGATTATGAAGAATTGTGCTATGATGACCCAGCCGACTTATGTTTTAAACCATCTAACAGATCGTAAACAAATCGAGTATACCCTCGACAAAGCAACTGCGATGTAGTTTCATGAAATACAGGGTGAGTCTTTAATAAGTTTTAAATTAATTTTGACGTAGATTCCTTTCATGAATCAGAACACGCTATGCTAGATTCAGACCAGTCAAAAAGTTTAAGAGTTCAAAGATTTCAAAATGTGTCTCCACACTAATAGGTCACGAACAGTTTTGACAGTTGAGAGAGACTGGAGGGCCAACAATAACCTGAAATGCATTGTTCGCTATGGAAAAAAGCGATTTTCTCTCGATATTTCGTATTCATTTGGAAATTTTGGATTGATATAGTCACTTTTTGCGCGCATGTTCTAGGGGAACAGCGTGCTATCGTTTTGTCCAAATCTCTGTAATTTTGGATGATTGAGCCGAAAATGGTCTCAATCGACTAGGTTGGACTCACTGATGACGAATCCGGTGTCAAAATCGATTCTGTCCGGCCGGCCGGCCGTAGACACGATAACTGTCGACAGAAGCAAGCTAGCAACTTGAAACTTTCAGGATAGGTTGCGCATCAGAATGCCGCGGTTGAGTTCGTTAATGGGCCAAATCGATAAAATAGTTTCGGAGTTATAGGCATTTGAAGTTTTGAAGTTATTTATTTTTTATTTCAGAAACAACCTGAGCGATTGGATTCAAACTTTGCAGTTGGGTGGAGTACAACGACGCGCAACTTTGAGCTAAATTCATCGTCAGGATCATATTGTTAGTAATTTAAAAAAAAATTTTTTTTCGAAATTTTTTTCCAAAAATATTTTTTTTTCGGAAACCATTCATCATATCCAAAAAAAATTATACTCACACTTTGACCTTCTAATTTCATAGCAGTGTACCAAATTTCAGTTCTATACGATCATAAGTTTTGGAGATATCGGGAAAAAATATGTAAAATTTCGAGGTTTTCTTCTCGATATCGTTGATTTTTACGGTATTACTCGAGAAATACTGATTCAGTCCTGATTAAACTTCACAGCTAGTTTTAAGATGCTGAAAGACAACTTTGTGCAAAATTTCGTGATAATCGTGTTATTAGATCAATTTGAAAAAAAAAATTTCTATGATTTTCTCATCATATCATCCTCATTAAATTCTGTATGAAACTTCGAACTGTTATTTTCGATGAAGTACTGGATTTCAATTCGATCTGATCTGTATTTTTGGAAATATTGGAAAAATAAAATTTTGATTGGGTATATCTACGGAATCATTGGGTGGATTTTACCCATTCACGAATTCGACCTTCGTAATTAAGCCCCAAACCTACTCTACAAATATCGAGTTTCTAAGTCGTTTCTTCCGGAAGTTATTGTGTTTACGGTCAGCCTAACGGCCGATTTCGTGTTGATCTAATAATTAGAATTTGAACAAGCGCGTAAAAGCTTCTGACCTCACGTCAGTGCTTTTTTAGATTTTTCCTTATAATTTTAAATCCTGGATCTTTTCGCCATAGCCGAATCTGAAAACTAAGTATCTTGGAAAAGTATTTCGATTGAGGGTAAGAATCTATTGTTGAAGTTAATGTACAACTCACCTCACATATTTCTTAAATTATTTTTTTTCAGTTTTGTATTTTGCGTGGTTTTGGTATATTTATATATATTTTTGTATTGAACAGATGTGATGGAATAAGATATATTGAATTTTTCACCAAAAAAAGCTTTTACAGTCACACAAAATTTAAATCCCTCAATAAGAATTATAGTTTATTTCCATAATAGTTACTTAATTTGTAGCTTCTTTTTGACTATTCCTAAACAATGTTATAATGTAATAATAAAGCTTATTATTATTATTGATTGAAACCTATAATTACAAAAACACAAAACTTGTGTTACCTAACCAGAAGATGAGTAGATACTGCCGACTTCAAATTAATTAAATTAATTCCAAAATCTTGATCCGATATTTCACAAAAGAAATTATATTTCTGGAATTGCTGTTTCAAATTTCTCGATAAAATTCTCTAATTTAACTTTTGCATTTTTGAACAAAATAGAGTAAATCTGTTAAGCAAAATCTATAATTTTCTACGAATCAACTCCAGCTAATTAAGCATTATTTGCCATATAAACTGCAATATGAACCCCATATATATTTCGAAACTAACAGAAGAAATGATCCAACAACGAACATTCTTCTTACCATATTGCTCCTGAACTGATTGTCCAGAAAATGGGCAGCCACATGAGCAGGTAACAAGTTGAAAAGGATTCTCTTGTTGGAATGTTGAAGCGCATCCATCTCACGTTTCTCTTCGTTGGCCTGAACTTGCCATAGAAAATCCAAACGTGCTGTCCATTCCACTTGCCTTCCATGCAGAAGAACCGCTAACACAAACATGACGACTTGCACTACACTTATCACATGCAGAGGTATCACAGGACCTAGATAACTGAGGAAAATTTCTATAATTTCATAGTACATAAAATAGTTAACATTGATTATTAATTTTGAGGTTAATTCCTCGATATCTCATGAAGCATTGACTCGATCAAATTAAAACATCGTGGACAGTTCTGGAATACCCCCACGCAACTTAGAGCAAAATTTCGTGCGAATCAAGTTGTTAAAAAATTTCAAAAAATTTTTATTCGAAAATTTTCTCTGAAAATTTTTT
Organism: Myrrha octodecimguttata; assembly: GCA_958510865.1. Classification (NCBI taxonomy): domain Eukaryota; kingdom Metazoa; phylum Arthropoda; class Insecta; order Coleoptera; family Coccinellidae; genus Myrrha; species Myrrha octodecimguttata. The sequence continues at coordinate 68,171,962 of OY294060.1, forward strand.
TTTCTTTGTAAATAATGATTAAGATTTCAATGGAATCTGGCACGAACCTAAGAGTTAGTATTTAACAACAGGGTTCCAAATTTCAATTCGATCCGATATTTACTTTCGGAGATATAAGGAAAAAAAAATTGCCAAATTTCGTTGTTATATAGAATGGGGGTTTTTCCTTTAAACGAAAATGGAGTAATTTTCATGAAAAACCTTTAGAACATCACATTTCAAACATATTATTTCAATATTATATTTTTGAAAAAATGTTTGATCACTTAAAACTGAAAAATAAATATGGGGATTTGCATTTAAAGGGATTAGTCTTGAGTGCACGATATGGCAACGTCTAATTCAGCTTTCTCGGAAAGAAAAGGACGTCAAATGTGTTACTTTGCTTAGGAAAACAGAGATAGCTATACTTCAATCTAGTTAGAGTAGAAGACAACGACAAGGAATTGGTTTCGTGCGTCGTTTGACATTTGTCATACGTTGGAGGTAAAACAAACTCACTTTCCCGCTTGGTTTATGTTATGAAATACAGCATTTTCAACAATTTCAGGATAAATTCACAAGTTTAAATGATTTATATTAATAGAATTGGTGAATAACTAGGCCAAGTTATTGTTTCGTTGTGAAATGCAACATAAATACACCGAGAGACGAAGGAATCCGATTTTTCAGATATATTGTAATGTAGACTTTATATTTGAATATTTGCATTTTTGACCCGTTCCCCTAAATTTTATCTGGTATTGGAAGAAATAGAATACTATGTGAACTATCCCAGAGAAGGCAAACATACTATATTCTCGCCATAATTTGAAAAAACTGTTCTGACAAAGTAAGAAACTATGATGGAGTTTGTTGGAGACATTTCCACAGTGGTGAAGGAATTGTGTTGATTTATCTATTTAATTTGTTCTGTTTAATAAGTTGAATCATGATGAGATATAATCATAAGAATAATTCGTGTTATAATTTCAAGAATGTTATCTTTTTGACACTACGATAGCTGGCACGTTCCGATGTGGCTCGACTGCCCAAGGATGTAACTTCTACATTTTGTTGTTTGTAATGTATCGAATTGACCTTATTGCCAATTAAAGATTTTGAAAGCCCTAATGTTTCATCTGCACAATAAACATTTTATATAGATAGTAAAGCATTATTTGAGGATGAGTCGAAATCGGTGTTCAAGGAAAAAAATTCATATGAATTATTTTATTTGTAACATATATTCAGAATAATAAATATACAATTGAAGATTATGATAGCATTGACATAGCAACTGTAGACCAATATTGTAGTAATTTGATAATTTGCAACATAGAACGTTAGTTGAAATAGTACTGAGAAGTTCTCTGGAACCCATGTTTTTTCCATTCCATACATTTGTTGGATTTCATTCTGCTGTTTATTTTCAGGAATTAATGAGCCAAACATTTTACTGTTTCATTTTCAATAGTTATACCTATAATAAATGCTATCTCTGATGTGGATACTCTAGGCTTTAGAAGACAATGATAAATACTGCAATTTTCATTCATATCGTTTTGAACGATTATCATCTGAGATTGAATATCAGTTAATCAGATCCATTATCACAAAATTTCACTTGTAAAATTAATTAAATCACTAAAATCTCCAAATAATCGCTCTTAGCCAATGTAAACAAAGCGAATGTATTCCTTGGTCTCTCGGTGTATTTATGTTGCATTTCACACGACACAATAACTTGGCCTCACAGGTCTAGTAATTCACCAATTCTATGAATATAAATCATTTTAACTTGTGAATTTATCCTGAAATTGTTGAAAATGCTGTATTTCATAACATAAACAAAGCGGGAAAGTGAGTTTGTTTTACCTCCAACGTATGACAAATGTCAAACAACGCACGAAACCAATAGAAAAAAAGAGCAAAGACTGTCATACTGTCATATTACTGAAAAATAGCAAAGGGAAATTGTTTGGTTATATTGACAAAGAACACGTGTGTACCACAGAATAAGAATAAATATTTCATTATTCTATAGCAGAAAAAGCTATTCTACTAAACACCATTGTCACTTCGCGCATGCCTGGAAAATCCCAAACCCAAATTTTGAAATCTGATTTTGAATACTTTCTGAAGGTTATTTGGGAAAATGATGAATCAAATTCATAATAATTATGTTCAAATTTGCATTTGCAGTAATAACCCAAATTCAGGAAAAACCCCCATTTTAACGTCATTTCCGCAATATCTCAAGAAGTACAAATGGAATCAGATTAAAACTTCGTAATCAACTGGAGATTACCAACACGCCACTAACTGCAAAATTTCGTGTTGATCTGATAGTTAGAATTTGAACAGAGGGCGAAAGCTCCTGACCTCAAGTCAGTGCTTTTATAGATTTTTTCACATTCTGTAAATCCAATAAATTTATTAACCGAAATTTTTTCAATTTGTTCTGCAGTCCCAATTAAAAGTGATTAAAATTATTGCACACACCAACACAAATGAGCACTAGTACGATTCCATAAAGCTCATCGATCACAATCTATATTTACCTGATTCTCTTATCATAGCACAAAAATAGTTCCAAGTGGGAATATTCTATCAGGAAAATATATCCAGTTGTCATGATAACCAGTAAGGAAGCTTTCAGCAGAATGGGAAGCCTCAAAAAAATTGCTACAGCCAAATACCCAAGGGCACAAGATAAAATAATGTACTGAGGTAACGGACATGCCCTGTGATCGTTCTCGAATACTTCCTCAGAAGCGGTGACATTCAAACTACACTTGGTTAATTCTTCATAGCGGCAAGTGAACTGTGAAATCAAATGAGTCTGTGTTAGGATCAAAAAACATATCTTCATTATGAAGGAATGGTTCACGAGGTTGACAGAGTTCTAGAATAGGGTTCGCAAGTTTCTCTTTAGATGGCGCTAGTGAACTTTCGTTTACAAAGCTACCGTCCAGTGGAACACACGTACCTAGAACTCTTTCGGTATTTGTATGAGACATAAGATCATTTCTTCAGTTCAGTTTTAAAAAAGCATATTTTTATTATGAAGGAATGGTTCACGAAGATGACAGAGATCTAGGTTAGGGTTCACAAGTTTCTCTTTAGATGGCGCTAGTGAACTTTCGTTTACAAAGCTACCATCCAGTTAAACACAAGTACCTAGAACTCTTTCGGTATTTGTATGAGACATAAGATCATTTCTTCAGTTCAGTTTTAAAAAAGCATATTTTTATTATGAAGGAATGGTTCACGAAGATGACAGAGATCTAGGTTAGGGTTCACAAGTTTCTCTTTAGATGGCGCTAGTGAACTTTCGTTTACAAAGCTACCATCCAATGGAACACAAGTACCTAGAACTCTTTCGGTATTTGTATGAGTGATAAGATCATTTCTTCAGTTCAGTTTTAAAAAAGCATATTTTTATTATGAAGTAATGGTTCACGAAGATGACAGAGATCTAGGTTAAGGTTCACAAGTTTCTCGTTAGATGGCGCTAGTGAACTTTCGTTTACAAAGCTACCGTCCAGTGGAACACAAGTACCTAGAACTCTTTCGTTATTTGTATGAGACATAAGATCATTTCTTCAGTTCAGTTTTATATCAGTGTCATCATAGATGCATAGAATATATGGTGAGGTCACCCTTTGACATATTTTGGGCTTGACAAAGCGACCTTTGAGCCATCAACGTTTATCGAGAGAAACAGAACAATATTTGACAATTCTAGTTTCGCGTTTTGGACAGAAAAATTTAGTTTTTTCATATTACGCATCTTGGTGTAAACTTACCACATTGACTTGTGCCACCGTGTATATCAGAACGATGGTGAAAACTGTTATCGCCAATCTGAGTACAAAACTATGGGAAATATCCCATATGATCCACCTGAGACGGACTGCCAAAAGTAGCATCAGTACCACCGATATCCAAATGAAAGCTGTTAAAAACAAGAGCAGAAGAATTATAGTTCTTGGCAGTATAGTTGCTTGAAGTGTTCCCAGAAGTACTAGAAGTACCAGCGCACAAGCCAATGATGAGCTGTATCCAACGTCTAGATCACCTCGATACTGTAAATAAAAGATTTAAATTTTTATTTATTTTTCATTGAATGGAGCTTGAAAGGACTCAAAATATAGATATTCCTTCGAAATTATTTAATTGAAACATACATGATATTGCTTTTCGTATGATCAAATTAGAAATATGCTATATTTATATTCAAAATATGTATGGATGAGATCGAATTGAAATCCAGTACTTTATCGAAAAATGACAGTTTGAAGGTTCATACAGAATTTAATGAGGATGATATGATGAGAAGACAACAGAATATTAAATATTTGAATAAAAAATTAGATTTTTTTTTTCAAATTGTTCTAATGACACGATCATCACGAAATATTGCACAATGTTGTCGTTCAACATCTTCGAACTACCTGCGTAGTTTCATCACGATTGAGTCAGTATTTCTTGAGTTGTACCGAAAGAAACAACGATATAGAGAAGAAAATCACGAAATTCTACATATTTTTTCCCAATATCTCCAAAACTAATAGCCGTATCGAATTGAAATTTGGTACACAGCTGTGAAATGTGAAGTTCAAGGTATAACTGAATTTTTTCTCGAATATGAACAATTGCTTCGAAAAAAAAAATTTTTTTCGAAAAAAATTTTGAATTTTTTTTTTAATTGAGTGAACATACGATTTCAACGAAATTTTGCTCAAAGTTGCGTGTCGTTATGCTTCAACTAACTGCCAAGTTTCAATCCAGAAACGATTTGGACACCGGATTCGTCATCAGTGAGTCCAACCTAGTCGTTAAAAAAAATTTCGGCTCAATCATCGAAAATTACAGACATGTGGACAGAACGATAGCATGCTGTTCCCTTAGAACATGCGCGCAAAAACATAGAAAAGCACTGACGTGAAGTCAGCAGCCTTTGCGCTCATGTTCAAAGGAGATGACCACTTTGGGAACGAAGTGCATTCCTAGTATTTTATTTCGGAAAAACAACGATACCGAGGGAAAAACACGAAATGTGAGATATTTTTTTCCCGATATCTCAAAAAATTATGATCGTATCAAATTGAAATTTGGTACACTGCTGTGAAATATGAAGCTCAAAGTCTCAGCAGAATTCATTTTGAAATACAATAAACAGTTTCCGGAAAAAAAAATTTGAGACAATTTTTTGAAGTTTTTTGACAGTATGATCTCAACAAAATTTAGCAAAAAGTTGCGCGGCGTTATACTCAAAGCAACTGCCAAGTTTCAATCGAATAGTTTCAGTAGTTCCCGAATTTTTACGGAAATAACCTCCAAATTTCGAAAGGCTCTAACTCCGAAATTTTCACCCTGTATAGTTAATAGGTTTATTTTGGTTTCGAGTTCAGAACTGTTCTGGAACGGTTCCGCATGCGCGATTGCGATTTTGTGTTTTGGTTCATTTCAGAACCGGTTCAGGATTTGAGTAATCTTGTTTTGGGTATTTTCAGAATCGATTCCGAACTGTTCTAGAACTGTGAGAGGAGTTCGGACGTTAGAGTCCGAACTGCTTCAGAATTTGGTAGTTCGCACAAGCGTAGAGTGGCTGTCAACGATTTAAATGGTTAACCTGACTTTTTTGACGTCGTGTTGATTTGGTTTTTGATTGTTTTATTTGTTGTTGAGGAAACGGTTAACTATTACCTTTAAACTTTTGTTATTGAGGATAATTCCTTCGCTACGACCTACCAGGATATAATAATAATGTTTCGAATTATTTTTTCTCTAAAAAGCATATATCTGAAATACGTCGTCATTAAATTCATTATTATACAGGGTGATTCCGGAGGAGACCGTCAGATTTTGGGATAAGTTTACACTAGTTAAGACAGTCTCGGAACAATGTTTGGTTTATTGTTGGGGGTCTCTGTTGAGAATATACCGGGTGATTTGTCAGATTCGACCGATTTTACTCTTATTGATAACTTTGGTATGACTTATTCGATTTCAATGAAATTTTCAGCGTAGTACATTAGTGTTGAATACATTCATTGATTTCAAATTTTTTTTCAAAATAAGCGGTTGTTATTGTGATAAATCCAGATTAATTGTGCAGGTTGAAAAAACACCCCGTACATAGCGTTTCCTAAACTACGCTATCTGTTTACGATTGTACTATTATAAGTCATTATTTGAGAGTTTCTAACTTTTTTGGCACACTTCTAGTTTTCCGAGAACATTTTTTCAAAAAATGATAATGTCGAAATTTCGCTCCAATCGATTCTACTTTGATTGATAACTTTGGTATGGCTCATCCAATTTTGTTGAAATTTGCAGTGTAGAACAATCTGAATGAGTACATTAAATAACCGCAACAATCTCTCAAAATACAGTGTTGTAGTTGTGATAATTTCAGAGTTTCAGATTAATTGTGCAGTTGAAAAAAAAAACACCTTATACATTGCTTTTCCAAAACTTTCTTATTCGTTGCAGATTCTTCAATAATATGTCAACAACCAGAGGTTTTTGATTTCTTTGGCACACCTCCGGTTTTCCTAGAAAACATTTTTGAAGAAGAGCATTATCGAAATTTTGCTCACAAGCAGTGAGAGTATTCCGCACTAGGTAAGAAAGCTGTATATTCCAAGGATGCAAAGTTGTTCGTCACTTCTAAAATATTCTTTTCGAATTCTAAATATATTCTGAATTGAATGATTTCATACAAAATATTAGCAATTAAATATGAATTTCGAATTTAAAAAGAATATTTTAGAACTTAAGAACTGCTTTGCATCCTTCGACAATACAGCTTTCCTACCTAGTGCGGAATACTCTCACTGCTTGTGAGCCAAATTTCGATCATGCTCTTCTTCAAAAATGTTTTCTAGGAAAACCGGAGGTGTGCCAAAGAAATTAAAAACCTCTGAATGATGACATATACTTGTAGAATCTGAAAAAAATAAGGAACTTTTGGAAAAGCAATGTACAGGGTATTTTTTTTCAACTGCACAATTAATCTGAAATTCTGAATTTATCACAATTACAACACTATATTTCGAGAGACTTTTGCGATTGTTGAATGTACTCGTTCAGATTGTTCTATACTGCAAATTTCATCAAAATTGAATGAGCCATACCAAAGTTATCAATGAAAGTAGAATCGATTGGAGCGAAATTTCGACATTGTCTTTTTTTGATGGAATTTTCTCAGAAAACTAGAAGTGTGCCAAAAAAATTAGAAACTCTCAAATAATGACTTATTATAGTAGAATCGTATACAGATAGCTTAGTTTTGGAAATGCGATATACAGGGTGTTTTTTCAACCTGCTCACTTAACCTGAAATTATCATAATAACAACCACTTATTTTGAAAAAAGTTTGAAATTAATGAATGTTTTCATCGATATTGTACTTCGCGGAATCACCCTGTATAGACCAATAATTTGTTGGTCCATTTCGGAATATAATTCGGAAGAAAAGATGGAAGCAAGTTTTCCAAGAATATTTTTATATTACATGGTGCGACAAGGACTTTCGCATATTTTCAATTAAACCACACACAATATATAAGACATGATTAACATTCCTCTTTTCTGCCAACTCAAACGAACAAAGTTTTTTTCGATCCCGATGAGAACCTGAACTTAATTCGTGTTTTGGTTTCATCGCTTTTAGAACTGTTCTAGGTTCTAGGATAGTTCAGAATCGGGCTTCCACAGCGCATCGATTCTACGCAATTCTAGAACTGTTCTAGGACAGTTCTGAATTTCGGAACCAAAACAAACCTAATACCTTCTTCATGCAATAAGAACTATCCCTTTTTTCTTGCAAACTACTTAATGACTCTCACATCGTCATGCCTTAAATCTTTCGAGAGCACTCAACTCGAGTAAACTTACCTGGTTCTCTTTGTTCCTATCTTTGAAGCACAAAGTAAATAGATTAACATGGGTCGATTTCTCTCTATCAACGCTTCTTGCGTCGATTGCTTGCGCTAAATATTTGTTCACCCTATTCGAGGTCTGATGGTAGACGGTGGAATGTCTTTTCGTGAACGGCCTCTTACTTCTCTCGGTCACCTTTGTCTGAAAAAGCAGCACGATGTCGTTACAGAGATGTAAAGGTTAGTTTCACCTACAGAAAATCGGAAAACTAGACAGCCAGTAAGGTTCAAACATACCCGTCTCTGACTGTGGAAAAACGAGAATGAGTTGGCAAAATCAATCGGGTTTTTGAGAAATATTCAAAATGATAGATCGCTGGATCAATATCAAAAGTTGAATATGAAGCTTTTCCGACGACCTCATTCTTAAGAGCAAACAATACCTCGAATATATAGGGGTGACTTCCGGAGTCCAGAGTTTTTATTTTCGAAGAATTTTTTGGGTGCAAATCGTTGAAAAAATTTGTGAGTATGCGCAATGTTGCCACTTTTATATATTTATGAATTTCCGAGAAAATAAAACTGAATTAGAGTGAAAAATAACTCTCATTGAGCATTCTCACAAAAGAATCGAGTACATCTCAAAAAAAATTCATCAAAAAATTATCACCCCGTTTCCTCCAATAAACGTCGAACTTTCTCAGAATTCTAATATTTCTCGCGGCTATTGGCAACTTTAAAGCATGCAGGCCGTGATTTAATGAAATTTGAATGCGGCTATGTTGCCTATTGGGGGTTTTTCCTGAATTTGGGTTATTACTGCAAAAGCAAATTTGAACATAATTATTATGGGTTTGATTCATAATTTTCCCAAATCACCTTCAGAAAGTATTCAAAATCAGGTTTCAAAATTGGGGTTTGGGATTGGCCAGGCATGCACGAAGTGACAACGGTGTTTAGTAGAATAGCTTTTTCTGCTACAGAATCATGAAATATTTATTCCTATTCTGTGGTACACACGTGTTCTATGTCAACATAACCAAACAATTTCCGTTTGCAATATGACAGTCTGTGCTCTTCTTTTTCTATTACTTGGTCGTTGTCTTCTACCCTAACCAGATCGAAGTATAGCTATCTCTGTTTTCCTAAGCAAAGTAACACATTTGACGTCCTTTTCTTTCCGAGAAAGCTGAATTCGATGTTGCCATATCGTGCACTGAAGACAAATCCCTTTAAATGCCAATCCCCATTTTTATTTTTCAGTTTTAGGTGATCAAACATTTTTTTAAAAACATAATATTGAAATTATATATTTGAAATGTGATGTTCCAAAGGTTTTTATGAAAATCAAAGCATTTTCGTTCAAAGGAAAAACCCCCATTGTGCGAAGTCGTAATTTAATAGCACATGGTAGTGTTTGCTCTTAATTTTCAACTTGATAGACATACAGGATGATGTTGCTACATTAGAGGTACAAACGAAGGATGATACTTTGATGATAAAAAGGCTTTTAGGCACGCAAAAGTTTGAATTTAGCAATTTTTTTTCATCATAGAATCTGTTGTCTTGAAATTAATCAGCTGAAGTCTGGCAAATTCAAGTGAAAAGCCACGAGGTGATGTTTTTCTTGGGAAATATTACATTTTTCCTCCCAGGACTTTTTTGTGGTGCGTCACTGGTACTTAAAAAAATGTAGGAAAGTTTTTTTTTAAACTTTATATTTCTTGTGATTTTTTGTATCTTTCAAGGATTCGCAGGTGAAACCTGTTTATCAAGAATTTCAATGATTAATTTTCACAGATTGAAGAAAATTTTTCTCCTTTTATAATAAACATTTCAACAGCTGAACAAACAATTGCAGGCCAATTACAGTTTTTAAATTCTTGTACAGAAACATATTACCCGGCAGATTTTTACAGGACATTTCAGACGATAGACGCTTGCCGGGATTGATAACTTTTATTTTTGACATAATAAATTTTTTTTTTTTAAGTACCTCCAAAATCTAGGAACATCGGTAGAGAGGTCGACAGATAAAAATTAATCAAAACTGCCTCAGTATGAACGAGTAAAATTAGTTTAATGTCGATTTATGGATAATTTGGAAGGAGTTCGGCATTATTTTCGTTTTTTTTCTAGGTTTTCACTCCCAATATTTGAAGAACTATTAAAATTAAATAGAATTTATATTCAATCTTTACTTATGTCAGAGGACGATTTCTTGAAATGAACAATATCAGAATAATATAAACGATGAACGGACTGAACTGTATGGTTTTAGAATCTATATCTCACTGCTTCATCAGAAAATGAAGCCAAAATCAGCAGGATTATCTTCTTGCAATACTTTCGCAAAGCAATTTTCGAAAATCAGATGATGAAACCAAGAAATGTAAAAAAAATAAAGTATCCTGTATGTTGCTAACTGGAGAGAATCATTTCGCCAATTGCTCAATAGAAATGGACGATATTTGACTAAGTTTATCGAAAAAGGATGTAGAATTGAAAAAATTTCATAAAAACCAATTGAAATCAAATTAACCAATAACCGATTTCCAGGATCCCAAAAGAATATTAGTTATCAGAAAGCAAATGCAGCAATTTTATGCAGGCGTTAATAATTCGAAATTCGATGAACTTTTCTGTTGGCAACTCAAAGGGATTGCTGTTGTTGAGATGATTGGAATAATCATCTCAGCTGTTATCTACGTTGCCGGTATTTTAACCTAAAAAATTCCCTTGAAATTGAATATTCTAGAGAACCTCGAACACATTTCCATACTTTCCTATTTTAGAATTCTTGGAAGAAATGATACAGAAACATATAGATCTCTGCAATATTCCCTTTCTAACTTATCTTATTATCAAGCACAGCAAGCACTATTTTGAGGTTGCTAAGAAAGCAATATTGATATAGCAAGATTCTTGTTAAAGTGACATATAAAGGGTTTTCCAATAAGAGGTGTAATTTTGATATTCAAAGAAAAATACCAATTCTCAATATAAATGATCGGATATTTATTTCATTAAAAAGAAGAAGCTATGCCGTTAATAGCGGAAAATAACATCAGGCAAATGACCACCACGACCACGCTTACAGGGCCATATCCTTTCAATGAAATTTTCCATAACCAAATCGCAAAGTGCTGCCTTATGTCCTCGATAGCCTCACGAATTCCATTTTTGGGGTCTTGAATCGACGCTGGGCTGTTGGCGTATACCTTCTCTTTCACGTGGCCCCAAAGGAAGAAGTCGCAAGGTGTTAAATCACAAGATCTCGGCGGCCAACTGTGATCACCTCTTCGAGAGATAACACGGTCCGGAAACTTTCCCCGCAAAAGATCAATGGTTTCGTTGCTTGTGTGGCACTTAGCGCCGTCTTGGTGAAAGTAAACGTTGTCCAGACCAATACCATCCAATTCCGGCCATAAAAAATCATTAATCATCTCTCGATAGCGCAATCCATTCACCGTAACTATTGCTCCAGCCTCATTTTCGAAAAAGTAAGGTCCAATGACTCCGCCAGACCATAAACCGCACCAAACAGTCACACGTTGAGGATAGAGAGACTTTTCAACAATAACTCTCGGGTTTTCCGAGCCCCAAATGCGACAATTTTGCTTGTTGACGAAGCCACCGAGGTGGAAATGGGCCTCATCACTCAAGATGATTTTTCGATGGAATTCCGGATCATTTTCATGCATTTAAACGACCCAATCAGCAAAGACAGGACTTTGTTGATGATCGGCCGGTTTGAGTTCTTGTGTTAACTGAACTTTATAAGCCTTAAGACCCAAATCTTTATGCAAAATACGGTGTAATGACGTTTGTGGAATGCCTGCCTAATTCCAAAGAACGACGAGGAATGGACAAACCTAGGTTTTCTTCAACACTTTCGGCTACAGCAGCAATATTCTCGGCTGTTCTTGAGCGACGTGCACGGGTTTTATTCTTCACATCACTAACTTGTCCGAACAGCCCGAATTTTTACACCAATTCCTTTATTGCGGTTCGACAAGGTGCTTCACGACGACCCAAAAATGTTCGAGTTTCACGAACCGTCTCTGCCAAATTTTCACCATTTTTATAGTGAATTTTAATAATTGCAATGCGTTGTTGAAGCGTGTATCGTTCCATTTTTATTAATGGCGTGGTTTCTCCTTGTCAAATGTCAGAAAATGACAGTTTCAAAAGTGACATCTACCGAAATAGCGGGCTATTCAAAATAACACCTCTTATTGGAAAACCCTTTAATATTGCTCAGAATCGATGACCAGAATACCATAATTTCTGATCTTGTTATGGAAGCAATATATTTTTACTGGCAATATTGCTATTTGCACATAGAATAGGCCTGATTGTCTGATGAAAGAGTCAGATATAGACTCGAAAACTCTGCAGTTCACTTCATTGATCGTTAACATTTCTCCGATATAGTTCATCAGTAAACATTTTTTCAAGTAACTGCCCTTGATTATTAGTTAATTTTCATTTATTTTTTTGAGTTTTTTTCCAGAAATTGGGAGCGAAAATCTAGAAAAAACCTGAAAAATAAATAAGTTGAATTTTTCGGAAACGATGTAATACGTTTCGGCAAACCTCCAACATTGTTTTGAATAATAGATGGCAGTGGTGTAATGGAAATGTAACAAATAATTCCGTCTGGTATGAAAGCATAAATAAACACTGGGATAAAATAATCTGGCGTACTGACAAGAATTAATATTTCGAATAAGATGAATGGAGGTTGAAAACCTCCTTTTGTTATTCACCATCTCATCCTTAGAAGCTGGAGAAGTTAGAAAATAGTCAAATAACTATCAATATAAACAATCTTAATTAGTGTATGTTCTGAAAACGAGGTGCACTAAAGTAAACTTCAAAGAGTTTATTTGTAAAGCGAAAAACTTGCAGTAAAATGACAGGCATATTCATGCTCCGAATAACTTCATATTTTCGAAATTTATTCGATTGAATTGGAAGTTTCAGAGAATTGACAGATGAATTTTATTTTTGGAGGAAGGTAAGTTATCACTATCATTTCTCTGGAACTTTGAACTCGATTTTTTTGGTCTCTACAGTTGAATATACAGTGTGTCCACGGATTGGGTGCCGGTAAGGTGTAAATGACGAAAAATTTTCGATTTAGACTCTGATATTCTGGGAATCGCCCCTGCTTGGTCACAAATTAAGATGTTGAGAAAATAAGCCAAATCAATTGATATATATATATATATTCTTTTGAGAATGAGCATTACATTCTAAGATATATCACAGTGTTAGCAGAGGAAATGTAAACGGGGTACCATACATATTTGCGTATGATACAAGAGCACAGATAAAAACCTCAGGAAAAATTCTGCCTCCCCGTATAAGTGTAGTTATTTGTTTATAGAAGATGGATGGCATCTTTTTCATTTGAAAATAATTTTTTCGTCATCTTGAATTCATTTCGACAAAATATCTTGACATAATATCTGAAACAGAAAGAGGGACAGAAAACCAGAAGGAAGCAGTAAATAATATCACCTACATTTGCTCATGACCGAGAGGGTTTTTCGACCAGGTTCAGTCCTCCAAGCGATGATTTTCAGATCCTCAGATAAACGAAGAACGCTACAGGCCCCTTAATTGGGGAATCATCTCCCATAGATCCATAACTGTTCATTTCAAAGTAGAAATCTAATAAAATATCGGGAATAAAGTGAAAAACTTGTGACATGTATTATGTCAGGATGACATAAAAAAAAAAAAAAATCAATTGATATACAGGGTGGTTGAGAACTGATTTAAGGAAAATTGTTAAGAATAAAACACCTTTGTCTCAAAAGATATCGAGAAAGTTTATTGAGAAACGTTGTTTAGAATCAAAAGACACGGCTAAATCCCGAATTTCAGATAAATCGATCAACTTTGATTTTGTAAGTAGGTTATGAAAATATTTGATAATATCCATGGTTACAAATGCCAGACGTGACTTGAAACGTAAATTTTATTCGTCATAAACAAACATTCTCCTGTTAAAAACATGATGACCATAGAACAAAGTGTGTTTATTGTGCAGTGCTACGGCTTAGGTGCAGACATTTCGTATTAGGGAGTAACGAGACAATTCCATTGACGTTGGCCAAATGTAGCGGTACCACGTAACCCTGCTAAAAAATAGTTTCAAAATTCAAATTTTTGATCATGACAAAAATCTCACGTATACAAAATGTTCATACCAACTTATTAAGTCAAGGTAGGCTGATTTATCTGTAACTTGAGTTCCTGCAGCATCTCGTCATTCCGAACAATTTTTCTCAATAAACTATCTCGATATCTTTTAGAACAAAGGTACTTTATTCTAAACAATTTTCATTGAATCAGTTCTGCACCACCCTGTATATAAATTTATTTGGCTCATTTTCTCAACATCTTAGTTTGAGACCAAGCAGGAGCGATTCCCAGAATATCAGAGTCTAACTCGAAAATTTTTCGTGCTGTCTGCACCTAAGCCGTAGCACTGCACAATAAACACACTTTGTTCTATGGTCAACATATTTTTAACGGGAAAATTTTCGTTTATGACGAATAAAATTTAAGTTTCAAGTCACGTCTGGCATTTGTGACCATGGATATTATCAAATATTTTCATAACCTACTTACAAAATCAAAGTTGATCGATTTATCTGAAATTCGGGATTTAGCCGTGTCTTTTGATTCTAAACAACTTTTCTCAATAAACTTTCTCGATATCTTTTGAAACAAAGGTGTTTTATTCCTGACAATTTTCCTTAAATCAGTTCTAAACCACCCTGTATATTAATTGATTTGGCTCATTTTCTCAACATCTTAATTTGAGACCAAGCAGGAGCGATTCCCAAAATATCTGAGTCCAACTCGGAAATTTTTCGTCATTTACACCTTACCGGCACCCAATCCGTGGACACACTGTAGATTCGAGAGTAGATAATAATCACTTCAAATGTCTTGAAAGAATTGCTGTTCCTCATTCAAAAATATAGTCATGTTCGGATTTTTAAAATTTTTCTAACGACACGATAATCACGAAATTTTTCAAAAAATTGTTCGTCATCATCATTTGCTAGTTACCTCATATTTCATCATGATCAAATCAACACTTTTTGAGTTATTCCGCAAATAATAAGGGTACTGAAAAAAAAACAGGAAATTCGACGAAATTTTTCCCCAATAACCTCGAAAATTAAAATAAGATCGAAATGAAATTCGATATCCGGCTGTGAAATACTGAAAGCAAGCGGAATTCCATCGAACCTGATGAATACGTTTCGACATTTTTTCCAACAACGAGTCAAAATAATCATGGAAGAAGTTTTTTTCAGAGTTCACTAACTCTATGATTTTTTCAGGGAACTCTATGATCCCAAAAAAATGTTGAAGCAGGTGGCCGATTTGGCCCATTAAAGAGCTCAACCGTCTCATTTTGATTTTGATCTACCCTGACAGTTACAAGGTGATAGGGTTTACCGTTCTCACGAAATCGTGCCTACTGCTGGTCGGACAGAATCGATTTTTGATATTGGTTTCAACACCAACCTAGTCATTTATTTATTCATATTATTTTATCATGAAGTTCTCGCAAAATTCCTTCAAGTCGCCCTTTTTCGACTTAGCACTTGATTTGAACTCAATGAGATCTGTATTTGTAGAAATTTCGAGAAAATAAAATTTTCAATGGAAATATCGACAGATTCATTGGACGGATTTCATCCAGTCACGAAGCCTATCTTTGTAAGTAAACCCCAAATCTGTATTTACAGTTGGCCTACCGGCCGATCATTAACGCAACAACTTCTGAAATGTACAACTCAGAAACTCGATATTTGTATAGTAGGTTTGGGGCTTAATTAAGAAGGTAGGCTTCTTGAATGGGTGACATCCACACAATGATTTCTTAAAAATTTCCATTCCCAATTTCATTTTCTCAATAATTCCAAAAATACAGATCAGATTGAATCGAAATCAAATACAAGGTTTAATAATGTTTATTCGAAGGTTTCTGCAGAATTTCGTGATCATCAGATGGTTAGAGGATGACAAAATCGTTCCAGCAGAAAGTAAAGCAGCGCTTGGCGGGCCTGATACCTGCTTGGGTAACCGCTGTAACTCCTGATTTCACGTGAGGGCTTATCTAGAATTCTTCATTTTCCACATTTTCCACGTACGATACCGAACGAGAACCGTTCAAAATAATCCGACTATATTTCATTGGAACAGCAAGGCATTAACATTGACGAAGGTAAATCATACACGGTTAAAGTATTCAAGGAAGAGAAGGCAATATAAAATCTCGTAAAAGCGTACAAGCCATCATCATCAGAGTGAGCGAGACTCACATTGCCGCCTGAGTCGTTTGGGAGGCACGGGTCTGTTGCAGAGGTGGATATTTCGGCATGGAGGACCTTCTGTAGTTCTAGTACCTATAAAGCCACAATCAGTCCACCTAAAGAAACTACAACATGACGCTATTTACGCAGATGACCAAAGAACATCTTCAAATCACTCAGAACTCAATTTTTTTCATCTCTACAGAAGGTTTGTTATTGGAAAACTGTGCGAGGAGATATTTCAGGATGTAAATATAACCGTTAAGAAAGGGATTAATTTTTTTTGGCTATTTTCTATTCTGTTTGAGTTTTACATAGGGTGTTTCTAAATAACAGGTACAAACGAGTAGTTTTTCGGGCGATTTCAATGATAAGAGTATTATAATCGTGAATTCATAAACGCTTAATTCCGAGATACAAAGCGTTGAATTTTTGTAAATCGACATAGTGATATTTTTTTTGGCATCTCATTTTCCTCTAGAACCTTCAGGTGGTGCGCTACTGGTATTTAAAATAATATAAGCAAGAATCTTCGTTTCATCAAAAAATTTTTCAATCTCAAAATTTTTTTGGATCTGTAGCTGTTTATGAGAAATATTTCCCTTCAGGTCGTCAGAAAAATTTTTTTTTACGAAAATTCAGTAGGTTGTGGAAATTCTTGGATAGTTTCTCGGTTTTCCTGTTCAACCGATAATCAGTACCAACGTGTTATGCAAAAAAATGCTGAAAATTCCACCATGAATCGTTAAGTAAGTTTCATGGAAATCTCGACTTTCCTAACGACTTTTATTTTATTTATGTTTCTATTATCGATGATCCGTACAGAAAAGTTCTGCATAATTCAAGAAAAACTCGAAAAACACTAAAATATCCTACATATTTAACCATGGATTTACCCAAATATTCTCTAAGAATATTTATTAAAATCTCGAATTTCCTAAACAGTTTAAAACAAAAATGTTATATAGAAAACAAGAAAAATTGCAAAAAAACCTAGAGAATTAAACAAAAATTTATCCAAATATGTAGGCCTTATGGATTTCATTGAAATCTCGAATTTCCTAAGGACCTTCATTTCATTTTTCGTCTTTCAAATCGATTAGCAGTATAAAAATGTTATTCATAAGAAAAATTCGAAAAATCCTAAAAATTTAACCATAAGTTTAAGCGAATATGATAAATGAATTTCAATGAAAATTTCGAATTTCCTCATGACTTCAAATTCATTTATTGTTTTTACAGTCGATGATTTAGTACAGAATATTATATACATAACACAAGGAATATTCGAGAAATATTTAGACTTTCTTGCAGGAAAACGTCGGTAAATGTGAGAAAATTGCAATAAATTTTTTAAAGGAATCAGATATGTTTTTTCATATTGATTAAACTATAAGTACATTAAAAAGTTCTGGAGGAAAGATAATATCACTGTAGATTTTCCTTTTCAAATTAAAGTTGCATATCTTAAGAAATGCATATGGATTGGGAAAAAGCTATGGAAAAATTCTAATCTCAACACCCTGTATCTTCAGAAGAAAGTGTATGCGGATACATGTTAGTAAGATTCTTATTTTTGATTTCATCCAAGTAATTGTTTTTAATTCCAATTTAGGAACACCTGTACATGAACGCGATTGATGAATTAGGTACAGAGTATTATTGAGAAAAAAATAGTCTTTCAGCGGCATGTATAATTCATTATAATTAGCCAAAAATAAAGATTATACAGGGTGCTTCATGAATTATTTTTCAATACTCTGTAGGAAAAAATAATTAATTAATTTTTTTCAGTTTTTTTCATTAAATCTTTATATTGTATGCAACAATTTTCCCAGTCATCATATGGGAAATTTTCAATAAATTAACCTGTATAAAAGTGCTCAGAGTTGAAACCATCATGCAATCATTTTAAAAATTCACACGGTACTCTGAGAAAAATGAAGCACGACAAACTCAGCATATTTATGTATCCTATGAAATATCTCTTCATCATGTCGGTTAAACGATCAGATAACATGCATTTCATTTGCTTGAAGTGTTTCAACATGTGGTTGGATGGTATGATGATGCCTATTATTTCTTCTAAATCAGCGGATATCGGGTCTTCATGTTGAAGCGGAAAAAACCAAACTGACTCACTTTCGTGGGCGTCTTAAAAGATGGATGACCATGAAGGACTCTTTGTAAATTCAAAACCTGACGACACAAATAAATCCTGAATTTCAGTGATGATCCATTATTCGGAAAAAAATGTCAGTGTGAGTGAGATTTTCCAACGCAATCCCTTCAGTAATTTTTTCTAGGTTCCTTCTAGGAGTTGAAAGAAATTCCTGATAATCTACTGAAAACAATCTTTCAAATCAATGATATTTGATGATATATACCTGATCTATAATTTAGGATATTTAAATTCTAAATGAATCCGAGCATTGCTCGACAACTGTACAGTTACTTATTTCAGTTCAATGGAGTTTTAACATTTGTTATTACAATAAAAGTGATTTCGGCCTTCCAGGAATTATATTTGAGAGGTAGTATGACATTTTGAAAATGGGTAAAACTGTGTTCACCTCTTAGAGGTCAAATCATCTGAACTATGAAAGATATGGGAAAAATTAGTGCAGATATATTTTCCATGCAAATTACGAGTACTTTAATATTTTATTTATTATTTTTACTTTTATGGAAAGTCGAAAATTCTAGAGAAGTCAGCAGATTTTGCGGTCATGTTCAAACTGGTTACCAAGACGGTATTTCTGGAGTAATTATGGAAATAATAGCGAAAATGAGAAAATACCAACGAAATTGGACATTTTTTCCCACTATTTCTCAAGATTAGAATCGCATCGAACTAAATTTGGCACACTATTGTAACGTATCATATAATACTTTTATGAAAAATGGCGGCTCGAAAGTTTATGCAGAATTTCGTGAGGAAATGTTGTTCGGAACTGAACAAGCACATAAAACCTCATGACATCATGTTCCTGCGTTTCTAGAATTCTTATGAAATATCTTCACACATTCATAACTCAGAACTTTCTATTTTCTAATGAATTTTGTGGACGTTGAAATGAAAATCGAATATTTGGGGATTTATAATTCAAGGTGCATTGTTTCTAGTGCACCATACGGCAACATCGACTATTCGGATAGAAAAGGGCAACAAATATATGACGATGATAAGGAAAACAAAAATAGTTATATTCTAATCAGACAAACGCCACATATCTGTCATCATAGCTAAGGATTTAAAGTTATGTTCATATCTGGATTGTATGTTTAAATAGATCCCCATTTTAAAAAGCTCAATTTGAATAAATTCTGCAGGTAATATATAATATAATAAGTATATACAGGGTGATTCCGGAGGAGACCGTCAGATTTTAGGATAAGTTTACACTAGTCAAGACAGTCTGGAAACAATGTTTGGTTTATGGTTGGGTGTCTCTATTGAGAATATACAGGGTGATTTCTCCGATTCGACCGATTTTACTTTTATTGATAACTTTGGTATGACTCATTCGATTTTGATGAAATTTTCAGTGGAGTACAATGTTGATGAGCACATTCATTAATTCCAAAATTTTTCTCAAAATGAGCGATTGTTATCCTGATAATGACCGATTAATTGGGCAGGTTGAAAAAACACCCTGTACATCACGTTTCCAAAACTACGCTATCTGCTTACGATTCTACTATAATGAGTAATTATTTGAGAGTTTTCAATTTTTTGGCACACTTCTAGTTTTCCGAGAAAATTTAATCTAAAAAAGACAGTGTCGAAATTTCGTTTCAATCGATTATACTTTTATTAATAACTTTGGTATGGCACATCCAATTTTGATGGAATTTGCAGTGTAGAACAATCTGGATAAGTACATTCAATAATTGCAATCTCTCAAAATACAGGGTTGTAATTGTGATAATTTCAGAATTTCAGATTAATTGTGCAGTTGAAAAAAACACCCTGTTCATTGCTTTTCCAAATCTTTCATATTCGTTTCAGATTCTACAATAATATGTTATTATTTAGAGGTTTTCAATTTCTTTGGCACACCCCTGGTTTTCCGAGACGAAATGTTTGAAGAAGAGCATAATCGAAATTTGGCGCAAAAGCAGTGAGAAATTCTGCACCAGGTAGTTAAGCTGTATATTCCAAGGATGCAAAGCAGTTCTCAAGTTCTAAAATATTCCCTTCAAATTCCAAATTCATATTCAATTGCTCATATTCTGTATCATCATTCAATTCAGAATATATTTCGAAATTGAAATGAATATATAAGAAGTGACGAACAACTTTGCATCCTGGGACAATACAGCTTTCCTACCTAGTGCGGAATACTCTCACTGCTTCTGAGCCAAATTTCGATTATGCTCTTCTTCGAACATTTTTTCTAGGAAAACCGGAGGTGTGCCAAAGGAATTAAAAACCCCTAAATAATAAAATAATATTGTAGGATCTGAAACGAATAAGAAAGTTTTAGAAAAGCAATGTATAGGGTGTTTTTATTCAACTGCACAATTAATCTGAAATTCTGGAATTACCACAATTACAACCCTGTATTTTCAGAGATTGTTGCAATTATTAAATGTACTCAGCCAGATTGTTCTACACTTCAAATTTCATCAGAATTGGATGAGCCATACCAATGTTATCAATAAAAGTATAATCGATTGGAGCGAAATTTCGACATTGTCTTTTTTTGAAAATACTTTCTGAATGTGTGCCAAAAAAATTAGAAACTCTCAAATAATGACTTATTATAGTAGAATCGAGAATGGATAGCGTAGTCTTGGAAACGTGATGTACAGGGTGTTTTTTCAACCTGCACAATAAATCTGTAATTATCACGAAAACAACCGCTCATTTTGAAAATTTTTTTGCAATTTATGAATGTGCTCCTCAATATTGTACTTCGCTGAATTTCATTGAAATCGAATAAGCCATGCCAAAGTTATCAATAAAAGTCAAATCGGCCAAATTGGACAAAACACCCTGTATATTCTCAATAGAGACCCCCAACCAGAGAGTAAACTTATCCCAAAATCTGACGGTCTCCTCCGGAATCACCCTGTATAATAATAAAACATCCACGATAAGGAACTTCCCACATTTTTTTCTACTAAATCGAATCTATTCATCGCTCATGTTCAAAATGTCAACAACTGCATTGGAAAATCTCAATCTACTCATAACCTACAGCAGTTTTCTTCCATCAATATTTGCACATTCCTTAATATAGCTCGTAATCTCGAGCTGATGTATTTCCATATTACTTTTAGACTTGGGGAGAGAATAAGTTGGAGTGTAATATGAAGGCACTGAACATCTCGTTTCTGCAGTGTGCCTAGGAGTCCAGATGTGGAATATTTTCCGCAACGTGTGAGTATGTGCAAAACAGCTAGGGTGGCAAATTAAATTTGTGCATTTTCGTGTTATCCGAACTGCCGGATTGGAAATATTCGGGGGGCTCAAACAGCAAGTGTAGCGACTTACCACCATGGTGTTGCTGTTGTGATTCTGAATATATGTAGGTTCTAAGTTGTTAGTGTGAGTGTAGATAGATAACACTTACCGCGTCCTAAAATTCAAACAACAAATGACCATGCAATAAGATATACTTAAAATAATCTAGACTACGAAAATACCACAAGTATAAAAATACACAGAGAGATTCAATTTTGCACGATAAAAGTTTATGTTGAAAATCGTAATACGAAATCGTTTGAACCAGAATTCGGGTTGAATTTTGAGAATATTTCGTTATAATGCATGATTTAAGTGTTATACGTAGAAGAGGAATGACAGACTTAAAACTTCAAGTTTTATTAGAACCTTCATGCAATTATCAGGGTAACATGTTTCGGTAGTTTGGCTGTTCTACCATTTTTGAACCAACAATAAATACTGGCTTCTAAGTCATAAAGTAAATAAAATCATTTAGTCAGGTTAATAATGAAAGATTGGGTGGTCAAATTTCAAAACTATAAATACGGAACAAACTACATATTAAAATATTCTCTGATAGTAGTCCATTGGTGGAGTTGGATAGATAAAAAATAATAAATGAAAACAAAGGTCTGCTCCACTCGAAAAGATTTAATTCTTCAAAAGTTGCAATGCATTTCGGCAAGGTCACTTGCCATCATCAGGCATTCTAAAAACAAAGGCGTCAAACAAATAGAAGGTTTAAAATCAAGATATAACCTACCAAAATATACATTAACGTCAACAACGATGATAAAATTGCAAATGGGACAAAGACAGCTCAAATATCAGAAAACTACACAATTGATGACATATATATGAAACAAACCGAAACTGAAAGACAAATTGTGTAGTTTTCTGATATTTGAGCTGTCTTTGTCCCATTTGCAATTTTATCATCGTTGTTGACGTTAATGTATATTTTGGTAGGTTATATCTTGATTTTAAACCTTCTATTTGTTTGACGCCTTTGTTTTTAGAATGCCTGATGATGGCAAGTGACCTTGCCGAAATGCATTGCAACTTTTAAGGAATTAAATCTTTTCGAGTGGAGCAGACCTTTGTTTTCATTTATTATTTTTTAAAATATTCTTCTGAAGATTATTAGTAATATGTAGTTTGTTCCGTATTTATACTTTTGAGGTTTGACCTCTCAATCTTTTATCAACTTTAAAGGTATAAATAAGGAACAAACTACAATTTAAAATATTCTTCCTATGATTACTAGTAATGTCATTGTATAATTGTGTATTTCTATACAATTGTAATATGTAGTTCATTTCGTATTTATAGTTTTAAAGTTTGACCTCTCAACCTTTTATTAGGCTGACTTAGTTCTCTTTTATTGACTATATGACAAAGGAACCAGTAATTACTTTAAAATTGTGGTAAACCCGCAAGATTTCCCGTCGCGAAGCTATAAGTAAGATATTCACACAATTGTAAGCAGTGTGAGTTCCTGAACAAAAAATATGAAGGCCAACATAAGCGGTCTCTCTTTGTTTGGAAGATATGGGCTCCCAAAGTTCCAAATTGTTGCACTTTCAGATCCTTTTTTCCGCCATAAAAAGGATCTCTCACATCTCAAATCTAGTTCATAAATAATCTTTGAACCTTCAACCAACTAAAAGCGACACTTTCTTTCAAGAATATTCATTATTTAAAGGAAGAAAAGTGAAAATATTAGACAACCACCTAACCTATATTTCTACGAAATCCGTCTCAATGTTAAAGCGGAGCTTGGCAACAGCGTCTTTTCATCGCTGACCAACGTATTATGACCGAAGAGTAGTTGCTGGCGGGAAATATGAAATGATGGACAGTTGAAGGATATGATTGTAAGGAAAATGCTTCTGTCACTGAAGAAGAGGTGTTTATTCTAAAATCAAAACAAAATAATTGAGAATATTTGTTTAAGGTTTCACTCTCAATATTTTTGTTTGAACTTTCTTTACCCTTCAAAATAGGGAGGTTTTTATCTACTTCAGGGTATTCCAATAAAATGGGTTATATAATAACCTCGATTTCATTGGAAATCTGGGAAGGGCGCGACCTATCACATATGAAAAAAATGTACGTTGAAATATATATCAGGGTGTATTCTCATTCTATTACTATGTGTTTCAACCTTGTGGATTTCATTAGAAACGAATTCTCCCATCGGAAGATTTAGAGTAACTGCAGAGTAAGAACTAAGAACATATTTCATTTTTCTCGCAAGCAATAATCTCATTCACGAAAACGCACGATGGCACGATTCCGACCGATGGAATTCGCGCCATTGCCAAACTTCACTTTTAGACTGAGTCGAAATCAGAAGGAATAGAGGTTAAGTGGTTATCCAGTAATTTCATTGTTTTTTCATTAAATATTGATTATTCTTGAAAAAAAGTGTTGCTTATTGTTGGTTGAAGGTTCAAAGGTGGTTTGTGAACTATACAGATGAAGTGAGAGATCGTTTTTATGGTGGAAAAAGGGACCTGAAAACGAATCATTTTGGAAATTTGGGGGCCTATATCTTCCAAATTAAGGGAGACCACCCATGTTCGATTTCACATTTTTTATTCAGAAAAACACACTGCGTATAATGATGTAAATATCTTTTCAATATCTCGGCGACGGGAAATCTTGCGGGTTTACCAAAATTATAAATAAGGAAAAAACTACATATTAAAATATTCTTCGGATGATTACTGGTAATATGTTGTTTCTTCTGTACTATAGTTTTAAAGTTTGACCTTTCAATCTTTTATTGAGCTTACTAATGATTTTTTTTTTCTATATGACTGATGAACCAGTAATTATTATTGGTTTAAAAATGGTAGTACAGCCAAACTACCGAAACATGTCACCCTGATAATTGCATGGAGGTTCCGATAAACAAGTTTTAAGACTATTACTCTTCTTCTTGAATTTGGAGTACCAATGGAATATATTTTATATGAGGCGCCGTTTGGTACCAAAGTGTGTCTGTAAATAAATTTATTTTTCGTTCCGATATATTTATTTCTCACTAAACACAGAATATTTACGAGTTATGAGCTCAAATATATCATTATATATTAAATCAATCTATTTAACATCGTCAACAGATGTCGCGTCGAAAGCATTCGGTGCAGTTTCCAGCAGTTCGGAACTACAAGTTCGATAGTTCCCTAAAACATACAAAATCACTCCTGCTTTTCATTTGCGTTGTGAACATTCAGTGATACTCCAAAAAAACTGCTAGAATCTGTACCCAATGCTTAAGAAGCGCGCCATCTATTGACGATGCGAGATAAAATTAAAAAATATATTGGACCTCACATTTTCATATATTTGCAATAAGAGATGATTATATTGCCACACAAGATATACATATTGTGGCAGGTTATGAATATTTGGTTAAAAAAAATATCATATTGTCCAAAATAGCGCCTCATAGTTTTACACTGAAAGCAAACATTTATTGATAAGCGTTTTGGGCCGTTCGCATCGAAATTATGAAACACTGTTTTCTAGCTACGTTTAGATTTTATATTTGAATTTTTCACTCGTGTGAATCACAACATACAGAACGACCTTTCTGAGTGAAAGTGATAGTTTTACTTCATTTTTCCCCAGAAGAAGAATTTGGATCAAAAAGGCAGGAATGGCTTTCATTTCCAAAAAAACAGACTTCAATTTACGCAATGTGATCTAGCTGGACAAGATTTCAAACAGCTTATCTGGTATACAAAAGAATATACGGGGCGTTTGGGAAGAACTTCCTGAACCACATCAGCACTAAATAAGTAGAGTGGTGAAATTTCTATCATTTATGAATTCAAATTCTTGTGAAGTTTCTTCTATTTTTCTAGTGGCATATACCAGAAATGTCGTTTTGTATGTTAGATCTATGACCACAATCCTAACGTAATTACATCTAACCTAACCCAACACCAAATAACATTTAAGGCGACAGATAATAATCACTACCTGAGGTAGATCCAAATTTAATTGATACTTAAACATACAGCAATCGAAATTCTGTTTAGGATTCACAACATACAGGCTGTTTCGAAACATGTGTCGTTACATTAGATGAGATTGAAAAACATTGGTTAGAGTAGGTATTTGGTATAAAATTTTTTGAAAAACCTCCCCACGGAAACGTTTCCCTCCGAATATAAACAAAATTTTATTTTTTCTGTATATTAAGCTGAAGACACGAAACTTGGTAGATATTATTTGTCAATAAAACTACACATTTTGGAATTTTTTCAACCCTGAGCTATACTGAGAAGGGGTTGAAATAGTCAACCCCTTAGATATTTTTTCTTACAACTTTTTTTTGGATAAAAATCTTCCTACAAGAAAACATGGCTTAAAAGCCCAATTCATTCACTAACTTTTTCATCTCTACAATTTTTTCGAAAACTCAAGCATTTACGAGAAAAACATAACTCATTTTAAATATAAATAGCATTTTTTTGAACAACAGCCAACCAAATTATGACTGTACTAGGCTAAGACTTTTACAATTAAAACAATAGCGAACAATGAACGAAAACCTGTCAAATATCGATAATGCAATTAAAATTAATTTTGAAAATGACCCCGTTCAGCTTCAATACAAGCATTTACTCTTCTCCTCATTGAAATGCGTATGCGATGAAATATGCCTGCTAAATTTCTTATCGTTTCACACCCTCCTACAATGCGGTTTAGCAGATCATCGATTTTTTTTCTCTTAAATGCTTGAGTTTTGGAAAAAACTTCCACAGATAAAATAGTTATTAGATGAATTCGGCTTTCCAAAAAAAAATTGCAAGAAAAAATATCTTAGGGGTAGGACTATTTCAACCCTTTCTTAGATACTTCAGGGTTAAAAAAATTACAGAATGTGTACTTTTATTGACAAATAATATTTAGCAAGTTTCGTGTCTTCAACTTAACATACAGGTCAAAATTGTATAGGGTTTGCGGTTATCACGCAATGTGTACAGAAAACACCAATTCCGAAACATCCTGATGCATTTTTCTGAAAATTTCGGCGCGTCCGTTTATCCAAACCAGAATAAAAACTCACCTTTCGTGAATTGGTGCCCTTGGGGTCGGGTTGCATCGCCATGTTGGAGAACGGCACCTCCATGGAGTACTTGATCGAGTGCAGCAGCTGAACCACGACGTTGGAGACGTTCTTGAAGCTGAGCTTGCGTCTCTGAGCCGCGCCAAGAGCCGATCGCACCTGCAGTGTGTTGAACAAGAGTGGCTGGAATAGATCCACCGGGCAGGGTGGGGGAAGGTATTTTGGTTAGTCACAGGGGTTAGCCAGGGATTCTACAGACGGGACGTAACAAAAAAATCGATTTTTTCCATGAAAAAACACACGAAAATAATCAAAAGATATTTGAGATCACCGTGGACAGAGTGCTGATACTGAATAGCGGGACACTACACTCTAGTCCG
Organism: Myrrha octodecimguttata; assembly: GCA_958510865.1. Taxonomy (NCBI): domain Eukaryota; kingdom Metazoa; phylum Arthropoda; class Insecta; order Coleoptera; family Coccinellidae; genus Myrrha; species Myrrha octodecimguttata. The sequence goes on from OY294060.1 coordinate 68,199,111, forward strand.
CAAATACTTTTGGCCTTCAACGTAAGTTTCGGAAAGAATACTTCCTTCTTCAAGAGACTGCAGGAGTCGAAAATAATTGTAGATTACAGTTACGAGTCAGTTCGAATTTGGTACAACGAGGCTGTCACAAATAACAATAAAATTGGGATCATGCTCTACAACTAGTTCTAGTCGTAAAACGGAAAGATTATGAATAGTTAGAGTTTGAGAGAAGAAATTCTAGAAACTCACAATAACAATTTCATACCACAACTAACATTTATTTGCTATATTCTTATAGGCTAAAGTGTTTCAGAGGAATAGAGGGGTAAAAATTCGACTCGTATTTTTTCCGAAACTGAATATAAATGATCAGGATATCTAATTTCGGCCGATCAGTTGTTGATTGTGTTTAATATGAGCTATCAATTTCATTTGAATGAAACAAATATTTCGAAGATACAAAGAGATATTTTTTAGGGAAATTTTGACAACCAACATGCTTATCTGCATACCGGAAATTCGAACAAATACAATAATTCTAGACAGAGAACTTGACATAAAAATAAGAAAGTGAACATTGAAGGAAGCAACACTGAAGTGAATAGACAAAGACAAGAAGACTAAAAGTTCTCATTGAAGAATGAACTCACAAGATTTTGAGTTTCACGAAAAATTTAAATTGCAAAAAATTTTTTTTTGTCATTCAGTTGACATTTTATTAGTGAGACAAAATATAGGATGGAAAGAGAGAAGGAAACAAGCAAGTAAAAAGGATTTTTAAAAGCAGTAAGTGGTTTAGGATTAAGAATGAACAGATGAACAATCCACTTTCTAGTGATTGACGAATATGTTATTTTATTTCGGTGGAATAAATTTGATCATTATGCACTTTTTAAATATATTGAAGTGGCATTTCGATAAAGTATTCAAACTAAACTATAATTTTAAATTATGTCTATTTCTAATTGCAATTTCTAGGTATGACTATAGAAAAAAGGGAAACAATATTCAAACACTACTGATACTCACTAATACTAAATGGATAATCAAAACAGAGAAAACTACAGTACCTAATAACTAGTTTAATATTCTGATTCAATGTTCTCAATCAGGGAAATTCTATTAGTATTTTTTCTACGTTAAGGTAAAAACTAAATAAATTCGAAGAAAAGTTCTTCTATGATTTTTTCCAACTTCTAGGCGGAGTCCTGTAACACATTCTATGAGCACGTACCACCTACACGAAGCGATAATGGACGACTTCGGTCCAATTTTCTTCACAAATTTACTATTAGTGGGGAACGGGAATTTCAGGACAAATTCGACATGATGAGGTTCGCCTGATTTATAAATATCCGTGAAAGATGCCTCGGCTCCTCAAATAAGATAATTCCTTTCAAACATAGGTTTTTGTTAGGCTGAAATTTGAGTTGGGATTCCTGATTTCATGTTAGTAGTGTCAAGTTTATACAGGACATGTTCCGCAAATCAACTTTGTTATTTCGGTTGCCGGTTTTTCGTTCTGTAAATATGAAATATTCGGTTGGTCCCTTAAAAAAAGGGTTAATTACGGAATTTGATTGATGAAAAAGCAATCTTTCTGTCATCAGACATATTAAATCTATGCGCCAGAACGACAATCAATATTTTATGGTAACATATCCGTAGCATAGAACAATTTTTATTTACCTTATGATCCATAGACCACACCTAGTAATTTTTCCATTGTTGATTGTTGACTCTCCTATGTTTTATGGATCATTAAATAAATAAAGATTGTTCTATTGGATATGTTACCATAGAACATTGACTGTCGTTCTGGTGACAGAAAGAACGTTTTTGCGCGCATGTTTTTCATCAATCAAATTCCGTAATAAACCTTTTTTCAGGAACCAACCGAATATTTTATATTCACGCAATGGAAAACCGGCAACCGAAATAACCAAGTTGATTTGTGGAACATATCCTGTATAAATTTGACACTGTTAACATGAAATCAGGAATCCCAACTGAAATTTCAGCCCATCAGAGATTGTCTTAACAAAACCCTATATTTCGAAGGAATTATCTTGTTTGAGGAGCCGAGGCATCTTTTACGGATATTTATAAATAACGCGAATCTAATCATTTCGAATTTGTCCTGAAATTCCCGTTCCCCAGTGATAGTTAATTTGTGAAGAAAATTGTGGGTTGGCAACTTGGGCCGAAGTCGTCTATTGAAGGATAATATTTTCCTGTTTGCGTTTTTTCAGCTGAAGTAACAGTTCGATTGATAGCTTCACATGAGAGTGAATTATTCATCAACTTTGCGACACAAAAGGGTAGACAGATAGATTGCCAATTTCAAAGTAACAACCTATTCGATCAGCGTGGAGTGTTGTTGATACATTTGAATCGTTCAACATTTCCTATGTAGGAAGGTAAGTTGTTCGCTGTTGAAAATGACAAGGAAACATTTGGAGATATACCAAGCCAAGGAACACAAAACACCCATGGAAAAAACAGATAAAGGTAAAACAGCCTAAGTTTTTCATTGAGATAAGGAGTTTTTCATAAATGATCACAAATTTTGAATCCAAACTGTTCATCGGTTTATTTTCGTTTCATGTGAAAATGTAACTGAGAATATCAAGAAACTACAGTTCCAACCAAGTTTTTTGAAGCGTTGGATCTATGCACTGATGTTGGTTCAATCCACGTCAAAAGAAATAAAAAATAATTCACGATTTACTTTTTCGACCAAGACGAATGCTTAAAGTATACTCCATTCACTTTTATAAAGTATCCCGGTTGGCCATGATTTAGGTCTATTATGTTTTTGTAACTGAAACCAAGGCAGGTTGGCGCTCCTGAAATATCGACAATGTCAAAATAATTCGACGCGACGTTGCCAATTTCTACTCTCTTTCAATAACAAATAACAATTCAGCTCCAGCCATAATAAACTAATAAATTAACATTTCGCTTTGATTGTATTGTATTGAGCCTTAATTAAGTAGGTAGTCCTGTTTGAATTGAACAAATTCCTTAATGAATAATTTCAAAAGTTATATATTTCGTGGAATTGTTTCGATAGGAAGTAGTACATTGAAAATGACCTTGGTATATCCTATGTTGGCAGAACATTGAATTTTTATGTACGAAAATAACATGAATTATACAATATCTTATTCAATGCTATTTTTTCTAATATTTCAGGAATCGCTTTTTTCTGGGAATTGAATATTTGAGTTGACTTCAAAGTATGTCCATAAAACATAATTCCATATCTTGCTTTTGACTCGAGTACTGCATGATAGGTAGTTTTCATGGAGAATTTATCCAGATATCTTGTCATTACACCCAAAGATAACAGACTGAAGCTAAGCTTCATCCGAGTTCAGAAATATGTTGATCCCAATCCAGTGTATGTATCATTCACGTAGATTCATAAGACCTTTGTAAATGGAGTTAGTTCTTTTGAGGTTAACTGTGACACAGGTTTCGAAGTACTACTACATTTTCATACTGGAATATTTCAAGTTGCGCAACAAGGTATTTAAATGACTTTTGTTGGCTTATTTCTTGAGAATTAAGAAAAATAGGGAATTCGAAGTAACGGACTACTATATCCGTCATTTTTCAGTAAAATTCTAAAACACACACATTACTGAATCTTCCAACCATGTTTATATACGTGAAATATTTCCAGTATTAACAGAGAAAAAGTTTCTTCAACATTCGCCAGGCCTTTAGAATTATTGAATTCACATAATATTTTATCAAATTCATTATTTTCCAAATGTAGATTGACATTTTGAAAAATAAGTAATTACTACGACTTCTTTGTAGAGAGGACAACGTTGTGTAGTTATCTGACAAGAAAATGACTATAACCTAACATTTTCAAAATATACACGGTGAAATCTGTCAGGATGTCATGGCAAACCGGGATACTTTATAAGAGTGAATGGAGTATATGTGTATGGAACAAAAATGACACTGGTACTCGTATTTTAGATTCGAAAAATTTGCATGAGTGTTCATATCTGAAACTAGTTAAAAAAATGTCTACAATCTTTCTGAGCAAGTAAGAAAAAAATCCCAGTACTTCTTGAAAGTTAAGAAACCTAGATTGATAATTAAAAACTGTTGTTCATTCTTGACCATAAAACTGCTTGTAGAAACGATATTCAATGCTGTACTCTCCAACGACCACTCCTTATCTCAATAATTTATGCATGAAGGCATCGATTTTGATTTCAGTTTCTCTGAATTTACAATTTATAGTGATGAAAATGGCAATGCTCTACTTTCAGTAGTTTATAGCGTTTCTCACAAAGAAACATCGTTACTCATGTCGAATGCGTGAAATAGATTTAAAATGAATCAAATCGATTGTAGAGATCAAAGAGGTAGTGTTTTTATTGACAATGTTCTGAATGCAGTGTAATTGAATCTATATAATTTAATGCACGTCAATACGTTCTCAGAAAGTCATTTATCTAGCTGTGATCACACCTATAAATATTTAACCTGTTCAAAATAGATATTTATGGCAGGAAAATCATAAAAATAAGGAAAATACTGATAATGATAGAAACCAAGTAATGACAGTATTTTCAGGAAATGCTGCCAAGCGTAGAGAGTTAATTTTTTCTGGCATCTGGTATATGTTTCCGAATTTTTGGATGATATTTCTTAGAAGAGAACGGTTTTGGACGACTTAAAAAAAACCCCCTTAAAATTTCACAGTTTACATTTTCAAGTATGTAGATTAAAATGAACTCATAAAAAAAAATCTGCCCGTCCGCGGTCCGTTGTCCGGGGCTTTTCTCTGAAATTACTGACCCGAAATCCGTGAAACTTGGTAGAAAAATCGTGTGGCGGTCGAGATTGATCCTCCAAGCTTTTCAGCAGGATCGGTGAACCCTAAGGGCTCAAAACTGGGGGTTAGAGGGGAAAAATTTTTTTTCAAAAACTTACCACCGAATTTTCATGAAACACTCAACGTTAATTACTGTTGCATAAGTCAACCTGAAAATTTTCACCCGGATGATTTCCGATCAGTGGTTCCTGAGTTATAAAGAAAAACGCTGCAAATTGTGTTGTGAAAAACCGATGAGTTATGAATAATATATAAGTTTAATTTAAGATATTGGTATTGGGTTATTCAACTGTGAAAATAAAAAAACCTTTGTGTGAAATTTGCAGCGTTTTTGCAATTAGAAATTGAAATAGAACTGTGAAAATTTTGGATTTCGAAATCATGAATAATATATAGATGTCTCAAAAAAAAAAAAAAAAATCTGAAATCTGCAGTATTCTTGATAGTTTTTCATCAGAATTCAGATTATTCTAGGGAATCATATATTGTCGAAATGTTCGTAGTTTTCGAATTTTGAGCAGAACATGGTATCGGAGCAATTAGGTTTTGTCCACTTACAAAGATTTCAAGATCAAACTAAATGGGGGTTTTTCCTTTGAACCAGAATGCAGTAATTTTCATGAAAAACCTTCAGAACATCACATCTAAAACATATTATTTCAATATTATATTTTCAAAAAAATGTTGGATCACCTAAAACTGAAAAATAAAATGGGGATTTGACATTTGAAGGGATTTGTCTTGAGTGCACGATATGGCAACGTCGGATTCAGCTTTCTCGGAAAGAAAAGGACGTCAAATGTGTTACTTTGCTTGGGAAAACAGAGATAGCTATACTTCGATCTGGAATAGAAAAAGAAGAGCACAGACTGTCATATTACAGACAAATCGCAAACGGAAATTGTTTGGTTGTATTGACGAATAACACGTGTGTACCACAGAATAGGAATAAATATTTCATTATTCTATAGTACAAAAAGCTATTCAACTGAACACCGTTGTCACTTCGTGCATGCCTGGCAAATCCCAAACCCCAATTTTGAAATCTGATTTTGAATACTTTCTGAAGGTGATTTGGTAAAATGATGAATCAATCAAACCCATAATAATTATGTTCAAATTTGCATTTGCAGTAATATCCCGAATTCAGGAAAAAACCCCCATTCTGTCTGGTAGTATAACTGTGGAAGAAAATAAATCTAGAAAATCACTGACGTGAGGTCAGGAGCTTTTACGCGCTTGTTCAAATTCTAACTATTAGATCAACACGAAATTTTGCACTTATTTGCGTGTTGGTAATCTCCACCTGACTACAAAGTTTCAATCGGTTTGCATTTCACTTTTTTTTTCACAACGAAATTTGCCAATTTCTCCGAAAGTAAATATTGGATCGGATTCAAATTTGAAACATTGTTATTTAATACTGACTCTAAGGTTTGTGCCAAATTCCATTGAAATTTAATCAATATTTTCAGAGAAAAAAAATTTTAATCGAAAATTTCAAAAATTTTCGAATAATTTTTTAAAAATTTTCTAACAATTGGATCCACACGAAATTTTGCTCCAAGTTGAGCGTTGTTATTCCAAAACTGTCCACGAAGTTTCAATTTGATCGACTCAGTATTTCATAAGATATCGAGGATATAACCTCGAAACTTCAAGTGGGCCTAACTCCGAAACTATCCAACCGATTGCACCCATTAATGAACTTAACCGAGATACTTGGACTGCAAACTTAATCTGATAATTTCAAGTCGCTGAGTCTTTCACTTCGAAATTTAGAGCACCTACGGGCGGCCGGACGCACAGAATTGAATTTGACCACGGATTATTTTCAGGGAGACCATTTTCGGCTCAAAATTCGAAAATTACAGACATCGTGACGAAATGATAACGCGCAGTTTCCTAGAATAAGCGCGTAAAAATGGAATGATTACAGTAAGTTTAATTTCTGTATCTATCGAAAATTCGTTTCAACCTAATGATGAACAAAGACAATTAATTTGAGCTATAAAATATTCAACGAGAATAACCCTATTGAATCCTGATCACCCCTATTTCACACAGTTGTTAGCACATGTTTTGCCGGCAAACAGGCTTCACGACATTGATTGAAGTTCATTAATCATAACAGTGATGAGCCTGGAACGCCATAACAATAGTTAATTTGGAGGTTCATTTCACGTGCTTTGTTTACATTCAACGATGGTAATGATTCTATAGTGTGTCTGTAACATGTTTTGCTAACATTGAAGAGAAAACTCTTGAAAGCTTGACGTCAATTACTTCATTTAAACTTTGATTCCACCTTGGAGATTTCGAGTCTCTGATTATATGATTCACACGAAATTCAACATGAAATTTCGTGCCGATAATTCACAACTGTAATTCGAGCTATACATATACATATAGCTATGGAATAGTTAGGCTTTACATACAATGTGAATGATTTTCTACGAATTCATCATAGCAGAACTTAATACATAGTGGCCCTATTTTTAATGACCATCATGCTAGTAGGCGCTACCCTTCTTCGGAAGCATCACAGATGCCATAAATCATCCTCTCTGTAGGCACTTTATAAAACAAAATTACGGTTCGTTTCACGGGGCGGCTTCTTTGACACCTTGAAGAGATAGTTGATAGTTGCTAAGGGGTTACGTTCCACTGCGACCTTAAGGTCTATTGTGCCCCCTTGTCAGAGCTGTTTTCGCAACCTACAGCTCGCCCTCCAGCTCAAGAGCTCTGATGAATTCTAATATCTGTGAGGGCTTCAAGGAGGCTAAGTTCTCATTCCTCCTATAATGCTCCTGTCCAAGGTATCTTTTGCGCAGGCTCACAATGGCGAGGCATTCTGTGATCAGGTGAACAGGGGTTTCCTCCTCCTCCCCACAAAATCTGCACTCGTCAGTTTCTGATAAGCCCATTCTCATCATGTGCTTCCTTAGGCGACAGTGTCCTGTGAGGAAACCAGTGAGGAGGCGTAACTTATTCTTACTGAGATCCAGATGATTTTTGGATCTAGCAATTTCAAAGTTCCGAAGGAACTTTTTAGAGTGTTCCATTCCTGGAGAATTCCTCCACAGTGCCCCTCTTTCATTTCCTTCTTTCTCCAAAAACTCTTTCTTATAGGTACATTTGCCTATACCACAGAAAGGTTCTGGGCCAGTAGGTAGCGTTTGTGCTCCCTTTCTGGCTAGAGTGTTGGCCTCTTCATTTCCTTTGATTCCTGAGTGCCCAGGAACCCAGACTAAGACTTGTTATTCTTGCCTACTTCATTGAGTTTTCTTCGGCACTCCCATATCAGCTTTGAGTCGATGACATAGGAGTTCAGTGCTTTAATAGCAGCCTGACTATCAGAATGGATCACTATGTCACACCCTTGATAGTTTCTTTCCAGGTTTATGTCTATGCATCTTTCGATAGCAAGTATTTCTGCCTGAAAAACACTCGAGTAGGAGCCACCTTGAAGAGATACATGTTCGTCGCACTGAAACCTTCTATTATATGAAAGTACCTTGAAGAGATACTTTCATATAATAGAAGGTTTCAGTGCGACGAACATGAAAACGTGAGAACATTCCAGATTTTACCGATATCCATGAGCTTCGCCGAGAATTGCCGGAGGTGTGTTCAAGCTATAAAACCCTTCCTAAGCATGAGTCAATACTTGAACTTGTCTCAGCGGAGAATTTCTCAAGAAGAAATTTTAAATCGGACTGTGCGTACGGGCACAAGTCTCTCAGCTTCGCGCGACATCTATTGATTATGAAATTGGTATGCGACTTAAGTTGTCCACGCACAGAGGGGATTTTGAAAATATTGTAACAATATCGACTCAGTGGTAATTTTTTCCGTTTTCAAGAAAAATAAAAGCGAGTTTTGCAGCGTAAACAGAAGCCGCCACTGAATTCAGTATTCATTAATACTCCATGAGAACGAAGTCGAATAAAATTTCATCATCTATTTTGATTACACATTTGCGGCTTCGTCCAAGTATAGAATAGATCGAAAAGTCTGTCATATGTAATCAAACCACCGAACCAATTAGGGGATGATTTGTTTCTCTTCTAGCGATCACAAGAGTTCCTTATTCGATAAAATAATCAAGAGAAAAGCATTGAACATTCCGATCCTTAAAAGATCGACGAAAGTCTAACATTATATGTAATCAAACCACCGAACCAATTAGGGGATGATTTCTTTCTCTTCTGATCACAAGAGTTCATTATTCCATAGAATAATCAAGAGAAAAGCATTGAACAGTTCGATCCTTCACGAATCAAAGTTTAATTTGTATCCGATCAAGATTCATCACTACTTCTTTGATCTCTATCTTTGTCCTTCGAATATTTTTCCTTGAAAAAAGGGGTACAACAAATAATTTCTCAAGTACCTTTCTCCGTCTAGCTGGGGGAACTATGAAGTAAGTTGTCACACAGTGGTCCCGTAAATACTGATTTCTAGAGGCTCCATTACCAGGTTCTACTTCATATTCTCCATTCAGGTAATCTAGGGTAGCTTGAGTTATGTGAACCCTCCTGAAAAAAAATTAGGTTATACTACATTATTTTTTGTTTTGTACATTTTTCGCAATGTCCACATAAAGAAAAATCCTGATATGAATTCAGCAGCTTTTGCGCGCATGTTCAAAAATTCGTTGCCAAAACTGTTACCTATTCACGTATTGACCCTGCCAAGAGCGTTACCTCCTGATCTGGCGATATACTGATAATATTATCCTCACGAAATTCCGCGTGGATCTGGATTCAATTCGGATTTTTATGTATATTTGGAAATATTGAGTAAATATTAAATAAATACTTGTAATTTTATGAAACCTTTTAATGTGTAATGTGAATTATTCAGTACTATATATTTTAATATTTATGTTGCTTGTATGGACGTATTCTGGATTCATAGAATAATAAATTAACATTATTATTATTATTATTATCAATTCAATTTCGAATGGTTATAGGAATCATGTATTATGTCATCCTGACATAATACATGTCACAAGTTTTTCACTTTATTCCCGATATTTTATTAGATTTCTAGTTCGAAATGAACAATTATGAATCTATGGGAGATGATTCCCCAATAAAGGGGCCTGTAGCGTTCCTCGTTTATCTGAGGATCTGAAAATCATCGCTTGGAGGACTGAACCTGGTCGAAAGACCCTCTCGGTCATGAGCAAATGTAGGTGATATTATTTACTGCTTCCTTCTGGTTTTCTGTCCCTCTTTCTGTTTCAGATATTATGTCAAGATATTTTGTCGAAATGAATTCAAGATGACGAAAAAATTATTTTCAAATGAAAAAGATGCCATCCATCTTCTATAAACAAATTACTACACTTATGCGAGGAGACAGAATTTTTCCTGAGGTTTTTATCTGTGCTCTTGTATCATACGCAAATATGTATGGTACCCCGTTTACATTTCCTCTGCTAACACTGTGATATATCTTAGAATTGTAATGCTCGTTCTCAAAAGAATTTATATATATATATATATAGGAATCATTGGGCGGATTTTACCCATTCACGAATTCGACCTTCGTAATTAAGCCCCAAACCTACTCTACAAATGTCTAGTTTCGAAGTCGTTTCTTCCGTAAGTTATTGAGTTTAAACATAATAACTCCCGGAAGAACCAAATTGGACACTCGATATTTGTAGAGTAGGTTGGGGCCTTGATTACGAAGGCCGAATTTATGAATGGGTAAAATCCAACCAATGATTCCGCAGATATACCCATTCAAAATTTCATTTTCCCAGTATTTCCGACATTACACGTTGAATAGATCGAATTGAAATACAGGACTTTATAAATATAAATTATTATAATTCCTAAACTGTCACACTCATTTACGAACTAAGCTGTCACGTTTTGATGCGCAACGTTATCGATTTTTTATTGGATTCGACATCACCGAGTCCAACCCAGTCGTTCAAGACCATTTTCGGCTGAAAATGAGAAAATTACACGTTTGGGCGAAAGCATTAACGTGAGATGGGGTGCATTAGCGCGCCTGCGCATCTGCTAAAAGATCTAAACGAAAAGGGCATTAGATCAGAAGAGAAGAATCACGGTACTTGAAAATGTTGAAATGGACTGTCCAAAACACCCTGGTTAGTGAGATTAGACGGAGTAAATGAAGAGGATCGGTGAAAATTCATAATTTTCTATAAAGAGAGAGCACTCACACAATGACGTAAGGCGTGAATGCTGGTGAAAAGAAATAGAATCGCGTGTTTCATGACTATCTACCATTAACAATTATTGGTTTCCCTTATTGTGATCTATCAACATTTCCTTCACTGAGTTTTATACCCTTACAAGGCTTTCAGAATACATTCTTCCGTTCCGGAAAAGACCTTTGTTTGAATCAGTTTCGGAGCTCAAAAATATAAAAGAAATTTACATCATAATTCAGGAAAATTCTCGTGAAACATAAGGAGGAGTTAGTATACAGGATGAGTCTTTAAGTGGTACATTAATTTCAACCATAAATTCCTCTGAGGAAATGAAATACTTTTTAAATTCGCCATTTTTCCAGATTAAGCGCAGGTGAAAAGCTAAAGCATTTTTAGCATTTAGATATTTCTCGATGTGCTAATACGCTCCTGCCCTTTCTTCGAAAGTTCACCACAGATATCTCTTACGGTGATCTCTTGTGCATAACCAATCCAAAACGAATTAATCGCCCTTCAATGAAAAATGCCACCTTAAAGTTTCAGCCAAATGCGGTCTACAGAACAATGAGCAAAATAACTCTGTCCATTAAACAAAATGCAGGAGGACTCTTTAATTTTTTTTGCTCATTGTTCTGTAGACCTCATTTGGCTGAAACTTCAAGGTAGCATTTTTCAGTGAACGGTTATTCGATCTATGTTTTTGGAAATATCGGGAAACTGAAGTTTTGAAAGCGTATATATCTGCGGAATCATTCGATAGTTTTTACTAATTCGCCAATTCGACATTCGTAATTACACTCCAAACTTACTCTACAAATATCAAGCTACTGAGTAGATTCCTCCGGAAGTTATTTTGTTCACTATCAGTGGTTAGGCCGGCCGTAAACACATTAACTTTAGGAAGAATCGACATAGGGAATATATTTGTAGAGCAGGTTTTCAGTTTTATTGAGAAGGTCGAATGCTTAAATGGGTTGAATTCGCCAATTATTCTTTAGGTAGTTATACCCATTCAAAATTTTGGATCGAATTGCAATCTAGTACTTGGTAGAAAATTATAGCTTAAGGTTAATGCAGAATTTCGTGAGGACCATATGAAGAAAAATCTGCGTTTGGCAGGGTCAATACTTGTATAGATGACCGCTTTATCAACGGAACAAGCGCGTAAAAGCTCCTGACCTCACGTCAGTGCTTTTCTAGTTTTTTTTCCACAAGTCCAAATTTTTTCGATGCTCCCTAGGCAGAGGGATATTTTCAATTCACTACAAGCAACGAGTGAAGAATTCGAGAAAACCAAATCCATACTCCAACGGAGTGGAACTAATTCGGAGTGGATTCACCGCATTTTCTATAGATAAGGGCGAAGAACCTCATGGAATCTGTCCAGAGGGTAGTTTCTGAAGACTTATATGTTTTTTTTCCATCCCCAACCTTTCAAAACGGAAAAAGACAGGTTATTAGTGTCAGATCAATCGCGTCCTTCGATAAAACTTGCATTACCCGTCTGGCTCTGCTGAAAGTAAATTGAGATTCAATCCGAGTTCATTGGGGAGAGAGAGCTACAAGGTATACCGTGTGGATTATTGGATAACCCATTTCATCCATACCTTGACGTATTTCTCGATATTCTTCATTGGATTATCCATTATTATTTAATTGAAAACTGCAGGGAATGATCATGAAATTGTTGCACAATGTCGAAAAAATATTTGTGAATATCAAGGAAACATGAAGTAATTCAGATTGAGAGAAGAGTCGGAAAAGGTACAACAAATTAGCACGGTAGGACAATTATAATTAACTCTCACGATATGGTCTTCCGCTAACAGTAAAATCTGCAATTTTGACTTGATTGCAAATTGGCGAATGCTCCGGGTCAACCGGCATTGCGTTAGATGAAGGATTGGGTTCAATATTATCCCGTAAACACTCAACTGTTTAGGGCTGTGTTGAGAGTGAGTTTAAAAGGCCTATTGCACTATCCAATCTCCAGGGCCCGGCAGCCAGGTACCGGCTAGTGTAATAAGGAACCGGCAGCTAGGTTCCTGATCTAGGGCGATAGAGTAGGCCCAATCTGCCGGACCCGGCATACCGTGCAGTGTAATAAGCGCTAGGGAGTTAGGGAGCTCAGTCGCATAGCAACGCAGAGAGCGTACAATACACATAAACGTGTCACAAGCCTGAATGCGTTATTCTGTGAGATGTCGTGCGCAAGAGAAAAAGCAATTTTACTTAATATAATAGAAATATACAGGAAAATGCCGTGTCTGTGAAAGAAAGACCACAAAGACTATCAATAAAGACTTGAGGAATGATGGCTATAAGGTGCTCTTAGAAATCTAAGAAAATATATGAAAACTTCAATGAAACGGCAACAGTCAAGGTTATAATGTTTTATAAGAGAGGTTGAGATATCAAAGAACTAAATCTCAAATCTTGATAAGGGTCTCCAGTGGCTAGAAATCTCAATGTGACAACCTGTCTTTATTGTGGACCTAAGCTTTCTCTTGAAATGGTATCATTTCTTTTATAAACGAAGCTACTGAGTTAAGTAGCTCTTCAAATTGGTCTGTTTCTAGTCTCAAGTAGTTCCGTGAATCTGTTTGGTCTAAACAACGAAGTATTTGCATATTTGAGAGTTTTTCTCTGAGGAGCAAATATTTTTTCACCCATATTCCCCTCTCCTTCCGTTTGGTGGATTTCGAGGTACTGACCGCCAAACTCACCACTAATGCAACTTTTTGTCTTTTCGATAATTTCGGGGACATATCGATTGGATATTTGTAAATTTCCCCACGTTGACGTTCAGATGACAGAAGTCAGACCGGTATCTAGGGTAGTGTAATAAGCGACACCCTACCCGGAAAACCGGACACCCGGCATACCGGGCCCTAAAGATTGGATAGTGTAATAGGCCTTTTACTGCCTCATCATGACATTGATGTTTTCTCAAAAACTGTCAATTTGACAGAAGTCTCAAATCGAAACGAAAAATCGAAAGAAAATAACTCTTGAAATTTTCTGCTTTATCTGATGAAAGAGTCAGATTTAGTCAGATTTGTACTCTGAAACGTCACAGTTAGCTTTCTTTATCGTTTGTATTGTTCCTTAGGCAATCTGTTTTGCAAGAAACTGCCCTCGTCAAATAGTTTGATATTGCAATTCGCAACGGCGTTTTTCATGGAAAAACAATTTTTATTCAATTTTTAATAGTTCTGTTTCAGATATTGGGAGTAAAACCCATAAAAAACCTAAAAAATAATATGAACCTACCCCGGTTCTCCACCAGCCTCCATGTTGTTCGCCAGAGTAACGTCGTTGGACCACACGTCGTACTGCCATTTTCTGAGTCCTAAAACACCACACAGTACCCTACCAGAATGAATGCCAACCCGCATATTCAACTGAACATCTGTAGCTTCTACTACGCTGGCTATAGCGTCTATCATATCCAAGCCCATCTCGACTGTACAGTGCGAATGGTCCGATCTTGGTTCTGGTAGACCCGATACACAGTAGTAGCAGTCACCCAAAATCTTGATCCGAAGGCAATGGTTATCCTGAAAAGAAAAAAAAAGTTTAGACCGTCGATGTTACCATAATGGAATACTGATTCTCTTTATTTCAATAAAAGTGGCAAAGAAATTTTGCGATATCAATGGAATTTGTGTAATATTTTCAACAAAGGTATGATCAGCGATTATTTCGAATCGATTTTAATAGGTCATAGTCGCTGTGATAATTTTCTCCCCAAATCCTGTCGAAAGTTCTAGGTTCGACTGTGGAGTAGAAGAGGAGAAACAATAGAACACTCAGTTGATAGTTGTTCCATAGACGAGGATTGTCCGGAAAATACTTCGAAAAGAGGAATAATCACTGTTGCTTCTGCAACGTGGGAGTCTGTATTCTTTTGGTTCTCAGGAATATGCCCGAAATTCAATATTTTTGGTTTACATCAATTGACACCGGCTTTAAGAGCATTTTATCTCAAGCCAACAATAAAGTATAATTTTGCATGACAGAAAACACTCAATTAAAATTCAAGCTCTTAGCATTCCAGGAATCGGAGCTTGATGGGTGGTATACTTTGGTTATTCGAAGAATCCAGGCACCACATGTGACAGTTTATAGAATTTATCATCTTAGACCATTTAGGGATACTTCCTTCACACATTTGAGCCCTCTCTTTCACACCAGCCAATCCGAGGTGTTTTTTCGGATTTTAGAAGAGCGTCGCGTAATTCAAAAAACCAATCAAAATTTATATTCTCCCTCTAAAATGTGAAGAAGGGAATTTTCTTAATTTGGGTAGTTAGTTTCTAAACACTCTTCATTTGACCGTTGTATAGTAAACAACAATTCGCTCTTGAAATTGCAAACAAGACTTATACGTTAATTTTTGTATTGTAAAAATCGTAACTTCTCATTTGAAAGTCGCTTCGACCTTGCTATCGAAGAAGATATAGAAGGAAGATTCTATTGTGCAAATTACTTGTATACCATTTCGGTCTTGTTATCTAATACAGATACAAGAAAATACATTTTTGTTACGTGTTAAAAGTGCGTTTTTAATACACCTTAACAAAATCTTCGTGTCATAAGTGCAACGATATTGATCAACTGGTCAATAAGTTCTTCAATTATCTGCTTATTTTAGAAGTATCAACATTTCTGATAAAGATCAGAAAATATTCGTCGGTCGTGTCTTCATTTTGATAACGACAGAGTTAATCAAGTGCGATTAATTCATCCACACGGAGTCTCTATTATTGAAACCCCAAAACACCTGAATAAACCAATTCAGGTCGAAACAATCACTTTATTTTACAATTATTCAGGTATTTCAATAGGGTCTCCATCGAAGTACTCTCCCTGAGACAAGATGTACCTCTGCCAAGGCCGTTTCCACTGCTGATGCGATGGCTGAAAGTCTTCAGTTGTGAGGTTCTTCATTTGCCGTGTCGTTTCAGCCTTGATGGCTTCCCCATCCCCCGAGTGCCGCCCTCGGAGCACCATTTTGCATTTCGGGTACAGGAAGAAGTCGCAATGAGCTAAATCGGGTGAATAAGGCGGGTGTTCTGTTACGGTGATTGAGCTTTGGGCCAAAAACTCACGCTCAACGAGAGACGTGTGAGCAGGCGCGTTGTCGTGATGAAGGATCCACCTGCCTCCTTGTATCCGATCGAACTCGATTGTTTTGGGGATTGACAGTTTCTCTGCTACCATTCTAACTGCAATCGATGGTCTTTAAGGACACAACCAACTCGTTCAACATTTTCCTCAGCACTCGATGTGGAGGGGCGTCCTGAGCGTTGCTCATCTTTCACATCGACCTTCCCGAAACCTTTTCAACCACTTGTTGTCGGTTGGTTCTTCAGAGAATTGTCTCCGTAAACTTGTTGCAAACACTCAAAAATGTCACGACCATTCTTACCTAGCTTTGCGAGAAACTTGATGTTGATGCGCTGTCCCTCAATCAGAGGGGGCTCCATGCCGACGGCAGGTAAAAAAGGGGTTATTTTCAACAAGCACACGTGAATCCTACTTACTCGCAGAGCGCTACGGCTCGAACTGAGCGTTGAGGGGATTGCATAGAGAGGGGCTGTACGTCCACAACGCCTTGACAGGACGCCCCGAATTTTTTTTAGTATTTTTCGGAAAAACCTCGTATACCTAAAGTTGAAGATGGCTATACATACGTTGTCATATTCTTTTTACGAGCTTGTTCTACGGAATAGCGCGTTATCATTTCACCAACGGTCTCAAACGATTGGGTTGAACTCCCGGAAAAAGAATCCGTGTCAGCAGTTCGAAGAACCATGAAATTAAATGTCATTGTGTTGTATGTAGTTATACTGCAGTTTTCCATCTAACAAGTGATAACAGCATGTAGGGTTTCATTCTGCGGTTTACCAAGGTAAGGTGGTCTGAAGATCGGGCAAATATCGTGAAACAGCTGCGAACATTCTCCTTGGACACCGCTTCTTCGGTGTAAATGGTTTGGTTGATTATCTCTGATCAAGGTGGAATAAACTGCTCCACAAGAGTTAGGGATATCGTATTCAATCGTCTTTAAAAGTATGTAATCTTCGAGAAAATCGCTGTAAAATCATTTAAAACTCAACAACTTGAATCGATCCAATAAAAATCTTTATGAGACATTTTGTCAATCTGGTCGCCTTTTTTCGGAAGTTCTCTGAAGAACTCAGGTTGTTGTAGCGGAAAGGCTCCAAGTCAGCCAAAGTGTGATATCACGACTTAGGGATAGGTTCAGGGAGGCAGGTTCCGTGTTGGAAAGACCAAGGCTTGGTGGGCGACGAAAAACAACACCTGCTCAGGATCGTTTCATCACCGTTTCGGCCAGAAGAAACCCTACATCTACGTGTGGAATGCTACGGAATACTCTTCAAAATGCAGATGGGGTCCAAGTTTCCATCGAAACCATCAGACGACGTTTGAGAGAGGTGAATCTAGGTTCTAGACGTCCATTAAGAGAAGTTCCATTAACACGTTACCATAAGCGTCAAAGACTGGAATGAGCAAGGCAACATATCAATTGGAACGATCAATGGCGTAGTGTCCTTTTCACTGATGAATCCAAATATGGACGATTTTCAGATTCTCGAAGAATAAGGGTATGGAAAATCCCACGCATACCCCGTAATCGTCGCTATGTCCAAGAAGTCCATCCATTCCGAGGGGGTAGTGTTATGGTATGGGCCGGGATATGTTTCAACGGGCGCACAGATCTACACATTTGTCCTGGGAATATGACCGCCTTACACTATAGGGAGCATGTCATTGACAATGTTGTACCAAATTTTCACGCTGCTATTGGTGAAACTTTTCAATTTCTAGACGATAACGCTAGACCGCACCGTGCAGCCATAGTTGAGAATGCGCGCGAGGAGCTTGGTATTCCACATTTATCAATACCTCCGCACTAACCAGATTTGAATTGCATAGAACATGCATGGGATATGCTCCAAAGAAGATTAGATAATCATTAACCTACCCAAGAATCCTTAAATGATCTGAGAGAGTTTCTGCCCAGTTTATGGAACCAAATTCCTCAAGAAATGTTCAACAACCTCGTATGTAGTATGCAAAGAAGATGTCAAGCTGTTATTGATGCCCGTGGAGGTCATACATTGTATTGATAGTCTTAAAATGCTTGAATTCTCTGGAAATAAAATTTCGTTATTTTACTCGATTTTTCTTAACCACCCTGTATACGCTGCAGACCTACAGGCTAAAATTAATTTGCAACTTGAAATCATATTAATATGAATTTTCATTACAAAAATTTTATTTTAACTATATTTTTTTGGAATTTAAGTCAATATCCCTAACTCATGTGGAGCAGTTTATTTGTTGATTTATCGACAGATATTCGTCCTAGTGTTTATGTTAATAAACTCACTAATGCGCATAAATCCAAATTAGCGGTACGAAAATGGCATTTCCGCGACGTTGCCGTTACCAGCCCTTACACCAACCCATCAACTCCGCATTAACCCGTAATTAGTACAATGATTCTCGCTGAATTCAAACATACGCCCCGTGCGTTTCGCACACAAAATGTCCTCCCACCGTGTGAGCACATGACATCCGTGGAAATTGGGTCACCTAATCTAGAATGCATATCGAATTCACTTGTCGGGCGGGTCAAGTTTGCCTACTGTGACTGTGAACAAACACGCGTGGGCGGGTAGATCTTGTACGCGAAACCGGATTCTGTGCTGCGATCAATGGAACCGTCTTCGGGGCCGATCGGCATCACTACTTTTCACACCTGGATCAAGAGTTTTTACGAGGCCGAAGAGAAAACGAGGCACTGGCGAATGAATTCGCGAGAGCATAAGACCAATGGACATAATTAAACATCATTTTAATTCCGAGGATATTGGGTTATATTTTTGCGCGCATGTTCTACCGGAGCAGCGTGCTATCGTATTGTCCAAATGTCTGTAATTCTCGATTTTTTTCCCGAAATTGGTCTCGAACGACTAGATTGGACTCCCTGATAGCGAATCCAATGTAAAAACCGATTTTGTCCGTCCGACCGGCCGTGGACACGATAACTGTCGAGCGGAGTGAACTGGCGACTTGAAACTTTCAGGGTAGGTCACGCATTGGAATGCCGCGGTTGAGTTCGTTAATGGATCAAATCAGTCGAACAGTTTCGGAGTTATAGCTATTTGAAATTTTGAAGTTATTTATTTTTTATTTCAGAAACGTCTGCAGCGATTGGATTGAAACTTGGCAGTTAGGTGGAGTATAACTACGCGCAACTTTCAGCGAAATTTTGTCACGATCACAATGTCAGAAAATTTCAAAAAGCACTGCCGTGAAGGCAGCAACTTTTGCGCGCATGTTCAATGTAGATGACCGCTTCAGCAACGAATTTGAACATGCACGCAAAAGCTGCTGCCTTCACGGCAGTGCTTTTTGAAATTTTTACTGAAAAATTACTGGATTTCAATTCGATCAAACCTGTATTTTCGGAAATATTGGAAAAATAAAATTTTGAATGGGTATATCTACGGAATCATTGGGCGGATTTCACCCATTCACGAATTCGACCTTCGTAATTAAGCCCCAAACCTACTCTACAAATATCGAGTTTTTAAGTCGTTTCTTCCGGAAGTTATTGTGTTAACGGTCAGCCTAACGGCCGACTTCGTAAACACAATAACTTCCGAAAGAAACAAGTTATAAACTCGATATTTGTAGAGAAGGTTTGGACCTTAATTACGAAGGCCGAATTCGTGAATGGGTAAAATCCGCCCAATGATTCCGTAGATATACCCAATCAAAATTTTATTTTTCCAATATTTCCAAAAATACAGATTTGATCGAATTGAAATCCAGTACTTCATCGAAAAATAACAGTTCGAAGTTTCAGACAGAATTTAATCAGGATGATATGATAAGAAAATCATAGAATTTTTTTTTTTCACATTGTTCTTATGACACGATTATCACGAAATTTCGCATAAAGTTGTCTTTCAGCATCTCAAAACTAGCTGTGAAGTTTTATCAGGACTGAATCAGTATTTCTCGAGTTATACCGAAAAAATCAAAGATATCGAGAAGAAAACCTCGAAATTTGACATATTTTTTCCTGATATCTCCAAAACTTATGATCGTATCGAACTGAAATTTGGTACACTGCTGTAAAATATGAAGGTCAAAGTGTGAGTGGAATTTTTTTTGGATATGATGAATGGTTTCCGAAAAAAAAATTTTTTTTTGAATTTACTGACAATATGATCCTGACGAAATTTGGCTCAAAGTTGCGCGTCGATATACTCCACCTAACTGCCAAGTTTGAATCTAATCGCTCAAGTAGTTTCTGAAATAAAAAATAAATAACTTCAAAATTTCAAGTGCCTATAACTCGAAAACTATTGGACCGATTTGGCCCATTAACGAACTTAACCGCGGCGTTCTGATGCGCAACCTATCCTGAAAGTTTCAAGTTGCTAGCTTGCTTCTGTCGACAGTTATTGTGTCTACGGCCGGACAGAATCGATTTTGACACCGGATTCGTCATCAGTGAGTCCAACCTAGTCGATTGAGACCATTTTCGGCTCAATCATCCAAAATTACAGACATTTGGACAAAACGATAGCACGCTGTTCCCCTAGAACATGCGCGCAAAAATTGAAGAAAACATTATTTTCGACCAAATTTTTTTTTGGAAACCGTTCATCATATTCAAAAAAAAGTTCCATACCTCACTTTAGAGTTTCCTATTTCACAGAAGTGTACCAAATTTCAGTTCCATACGATCATAATTTTTGGAGATATTGGGAAAAAATATGTAAAATTTCGTGGTTTCCTTCTCGATATCGTTGTTTTTTCGGTATAACTCAAGAAATACTTATGCAATCATGATAAAACTTCGCAGCTAGTTTGAAGATGCTGAAAGACAACCTTGTGCAACATTTCGTAACAATCGTCTCATTAGAACAATTAAAACGAATTTTTTTTTCAAATATTCAATATTCTGGGTTCTTCTTATCATATTATCCTCATTAAATTCTGCATGAACCTTCAAACTGTCCTTTTTCGATGGAGTGATGGATTTCAATTCGATATAATCTGTATTTTTTGGAATCATTGGGTGAATTTTACCCATTCAAGAATTCGACTTTCGTAATTAAGCTCCAAACCTTCTTTACAAATATCGAGTTTCTATGTCGTCTCTTCCGGAAGTTATTGTGTTGTCTGTCGGCATAACGGCCGACCGTAAATCACAATACCTTGCGGAAGAAACAACTTAGAAACTCGAGTTCCAAGTTATTGTGCTTACTATCGGCCGTTAGAATTTCATGAGGATAATATGATTAGGAGATCAGCAAAGGTGCGTTTGCTGGGGTTAGTATGTGAAAAGATGACCGCTTTGGCAAAGAATTTGAACATGCGCGAAAAAGCTGCTGACTTCACGTCCGTGTTTTTCATGATGTGAAAATCATGGTGTGCACATCTGAAAAAAAAGTGACGTGAGCAAGATTAAAATGCAAGGAAATATATATTCTGTGCTTTTAATTTGAATGAAAAAAGTGACGTCATCATTGGTAAATCGATCACAGATGAGCACACCATGTTTGATTTACATCATGGTGCTTTTCTAGCTTATTTGAGGCATCATCACACCAATTATTTCATTTTCATTCAGCGGAACTAATTGTATGGACTTTAAAAAGTGACCTAAGCGCCATCAACAATCACAGAATGGAATAGCGCAGAATTTGACAATTCTAGTTGTGCGTTTTGAACCAAAAATTTTATCTGACAATAGTAGGCGTGTGTCGACACCTGATATTTGGATGTTGCGAACCTCTCATGAGGAGAGGCAAAGAATAATTCAATCATTTATAAGAACCCTGCACTTTCGATCAAGTCAATACGTTTCGATATTTCCACATCGAATAAGTAATAATCATAAATCTCAATCAAGAAAAATTTCTGTTTTTTTTGTTCGTCGTCTACATCGACCACTCAACTATACACAAGTTTCACATTCGATCTGGAGAAACTGAGTAAATTTATTAAAACTGCAATGGTTTATACTGCAATTACATAATTTGTTCTCCTATTACAGAACGTACTGAGTAAATTAAAACAGTGTGGTGCGTAAATCATTGGTCTGAAAAACAGTAATTGGTATAACATTTCTTTTTGCTGTACAACAGTCTGAGCATTATGTTAGTACAGTATATAAATTTCCTTTTACGTGTGAACGGATCTCATCAACATCTTTTATGGCTTCATATAATGGACTTCAATTATTTCTTGCATTCTATCGGAAAGTATTGACCACAGTGGTACCTAATGCATCGGGATGGTTTTGAGATTCAATCTCCGAGTATTTTCCTAGTATAAAAACGGTGAGAAATAGAAGCAACCTACAATCGCGAAAACGAATTTAAGGAATGTCCTCAAAACAGACAACTCAGTGCAAATATTGAAATCCATTTAGAATGCAAAACTCGGGACAGATTTCATGTACGATATTTTCTACTGTAAAATCTGAATGTAAAATGTGAAGTCGAATTTGAGATGATCTGACGAAATGGAGCACTGTCAATAACCTGAGTGACTTTCGCCAGTAGAGGTGTTAGTTGTGCAAAATTGGAGAGGAATTTCTACCAGAAAAATTGTTGGTAAACCCGCTATAGGCCCCCCAAAGTTCATGTCATTTTTCACGCGCTTGTTCTGATTCTATCATAGAAACAATCACTAACTGCTACTATACAGGGTGATTCCGGAGGAGACCGTCAGATTTTGGGATATGTTTACACTAGTCAAGACAGTCTCAAAACAATGTTTGGTTTATGGCTGGGGGTCTCTATTGAGAATATACAGGGTGATTTGTACGATTCGACCGATTTTACTTTTATTGATAATTTTGGTATGGCTTATTCGATTTTAGAGACATTTCAACGAAGTACAATATTGATGAGGACATTCATTAATTTAAAAGTTTTTTTCAAAATAAGTGGTTGTTATTGTGATAATTCCAGGTTAATTGAGCAGGTTGAAAAAACACCCTGTACATCGCATTTCCAAAACTACGCTATGTGTTTACGATTCTACTATGATAAGTCATTATTTGAGAGTTTCTAATTTTTTTGGCACACTTCTAGTTTTCTGAGAAAATTCCATCAAAAAAAGACAATGTCCAAATTTCACTCCAATCGATTCTACTTTCATTGATCACTTTGGTATGGCTCATTCAATTTTGATGAAATTTGCAGTATAGAATGATCTGAACGAGTACATTCAATAATCGCAAAATTCTCCCGAAATAAAGTGTTGTAATTGTGATAATTTAGAATTTCAGATTGATTCTGCAGTTGAAAATAAAACACCCTGTACATTACTTTTCCAAAAGTTTCTTATTCGTTTCAGATTCTGCAATGATATGTCATCATTCAGAGGTTTTTAATTTCTTTGGCACACCTCCGGTTTTCCTAGAAAACTTTTTTGAAGAAGACCATGATCAAAATTTGGTTCACAAGCAGTGAGAGTATTTCGCACTAGGTAGGAAAGCTGTATTGTACAAGGATGCAAAGCAGTTCTTAGGTTCTAAAATATTATTTTCAAATTCCAAATTTATATTTAATTGCTAATATTTTGTATGAAATTATTCAATTCAGAATATATTTAGAATTTGAAAAGAATATTTTAGAAGTGACGAACAACTTTGCATCCTTGGAATATACAGCTTTCCTACCTACTGCGGAATACTCTCACTGCTTGTGAGCCAAATTTCGATAATGCTCTTCTTCAAAAATGTTTTCTAGGAAAACCGGAGGTGTGCCAAAGAAATCAAAAACCTCTGGGTGATGACATATTATTGTAGAATCTGCAACGAATAAGAAAGTTTTGGAAAAGCAATGTACAGGGTGTTTTTTTTCAACTGCACAATTAATCTGAAACTCTGAAATTATCACAATTACAACACTATATTTTGAGGGATTGTTGCGATTATTTAATGTACTCATTCAGATTTTTCTACACTGCAAATTTCATCAAAATTGGATGAGCCATACCAAAGTTATCAATCAAAGTAGAATCGATTGGAGCGAAATTTCGACATTATCATTTTTTGAAAAAATTCTCTCGGAAAACTAGAAGTGTGCCAAAAAAAATAGAAACTCTCAAAAAATGACTTATTATAGTACAATCGCAAACAGATAGCGTAGTTTAGGAAACGCTATGTACAGGATGTTTTTTGAACCTGCACAATTAATCTGGATTTATCACAATAACAACCGCTTATTCTGAAAAAAAAATTGAAATCAATGAATGTCTTCAATACTACTGTACTACCCCGAAAATTTCATTGAAATCGAATAAGCTATACCAAAGTTATCAATAAAAGTAAAATCGGTCGAATCGGACAAATCACCCTGTATATTCTCAACAGAGACCCCCAACCATAAACCAAACAGTGTTCCGAGACTGTCTTGACTAGTGTAAACTTATCCCAAAATCTGACGGTCTCCTCCGGAATCACCCTGTATAGTTGACAAATTGTAATTCAACCTTAATAAAATAAGCGATTCATTTCAAGAATATACGATATTAATAAAAACTCGCTTGTTCAGATTCAAGAATCGGCCCCCTGATCCCCAAAATACGTATCGACGCTGCAAAATTCTCGTTGTTAATTAAAAATCATCCCGAAATTGAAAACTTCCACTATATTGAACTATCAATGAACGAATCAAGGGTTATGACCGCCGATGCGAAATTCGCTTGAAAGCGCCCAGAAAATTCGGATTTTTTCGATTTCATGACGTGCTGAAAGCTAATTAGTCAGATTTCCCATCCCGGCATGGCGAATCGATTTCACGGGCTAAATATAATGTACTCAAAGCGCTCGAGCATTGAAGGTTAACACAAGTTTCAGAATTCACCGACGAATATCGTGACCTAGGTCATTTTTAAAGGAATATTTAACCCTTGGGGATACACACCCTCAAATACATCATCGATATACCAGGTGCTACAGCCATCAGGTTGATTCCTAGAAAATTTTTTTTTCAACATATTGGATACTAGAGATCTCCTTCTTTCGAAAGTAAACTCACATTTGGGAAATTACTAATTACTACGTGCTCTATGTAGAGAGTACAATGTTGAGTAGTTATCTGACAGGAAAATGACTATAACCTAACATTTTCGAAATATACACGATGAAATGTGTCAGAATGTCATGGCCAACCGAGATAATTTATAAAAGTGAATGGAGTATACAGGGTGATTCTTTAAGTTGTACAAATATTTTAACCATAGACTCCTGTCATCGAATAAAACTCTTTTAATCGGCTATTTTTCCCGATTCGGCTCAGGTGAAAAGTTATAAGCATTTAAATATTTCTCAATGTACTAATACAGTCCTGTGCTTTGTTTGCAAGTTCACCACAGATATCTCTTACGATGATCTCTTTTGGAGAATAACCAATGCAAGGTTTGAAATTCAAAGAAACAAAATTGAAAAAACTCATTTAATTCTTATGATTTGGTGCTTTTTGCGATATCATCGCAAGGAAAGCTTTCACTACACTGGACTCGAAACGCTGATCTTCATCTTGATGTTCATTCATTCCACTATTAGATTATACACAATTCCATCCTCGCCCATTCTCATATTGAAAACTTCATGATTATACTTCTGTCGCGAAATTTAATAATGAATTATATGAAATCAATCAGTTAACCTAAGAACATTCTCTAGAATGTTATGGAAAGTATAGTCCATAGACAGGGAAAATATCTGTGGTCTGGTCACGAAATATCATATACCTAATATTGGTTCTATGCGAAATAGATGAATATTTCTGTGTATTCTATGGTCAGGATAAACGTGAACCCAGCTTAATTTACTTCCTTCACTAGATCAGAGGCAGATCCATAAATATGAGGTAATTTTTCGAATTTTCATCAGATTTTATAATGTTCAAAGTTGAATATCTGCAAAACGGCGTGTTTAAGGAGAAATCATAAAGAATAGTTAAGTATTTTAAAATCTTTGAAGATTCTTATAATGACATAAGATGAACTTTATCTGCATTCTTCATGCTAATTTCGCATAGTTTTATGAATCGGCGAGTCTATAACTCGAAAACTGTTCGGAGTAGGATGAAAGTGACTACTGAAGAATATGTGTCATACTTCACACCAAAGTTCATCTCATTCGTAGTTACCATATGAAAAATTACAAAAGAAACTTATTTTTCTTGGAAATTTAAACAGCCCGTATCTTATGCTGGAGCCGAATCTGAAAAAATGATAAATGAAAGAAGTGTTTCATTCGATGAGAGGAATCTATGGTTAAAATTAATGTACAACTTAAAGACTCACCCTGCATACAATAACATCTACATGCAGGTATATACAACAATCAAACCTTGTATGTTTTATTCGAGATAAAACTTTTACACTACAACGAGCCGAGTAAAATTATTCCATAGACGCTTTTTCTTTGGAAACCTTCCTGCAATTAATTCATTCTCCCGCAGGAAGACGCTGCAGAAACTCGCTGCAGAGAATTTCGAAAGTCGACTCGACTGGCTGTTTCTCTCATTCCAGTTTTTTGTGGAACCCGGCTAATGGATTACGGGCTGTGTGTGCATCGAGTTCCACACGACACTTAAGATATAACGACAGGGCATACTCTGCATATAGAGGATTTCTCTTATATTTCCACTTTTCATGCCGCTGCTTCCCGCTCTTTCAATGAACGGCACCGCCGGAATTCTAATACGGGAAACTGCTTGAACTCCGGTTGCATGTTGAAAAGGAATAAGCGTAGAAATTTCCAACTTGATCGACACCTCCGTATCCTTTGAAGTTGGATGAAATCGTTTCGACGGATATTTGTATTTGGTTGCTTCGTGGTTTGCTTCGATTTGAACGGCGCTAAGGGGTTTATTTCGATTTGTGATTCTTCTCACGCCGAGATATGCTCGGAATAAGTGTATTTTTGGTGATCGTGGGTCGATGTATGACACCCGTTACTGTAACACTTCATGAATTTCTATATAATTTTCATCTTCAGCCTCTACCCCTTTTGGTGACAGCTATATTGGTTGCGTTTCACTTCATGTCGTGATAGGAAGGGCATTATTATGACTAGAAAAGCACTGCCGTGACGGCAGCAGCTTTTGCGAGCACGTTCAATAGATGACTTCGGTCCACGTTGCCAACCTACAAATTTCGTTCAAAATGACTATTAAGCTAGCTTTTGTGCTAGGGAGATTTGGGTATTTGGTGAATCGGAGATT
Source organism: Myrrha octodecimguttata (assembly GCA_958510865.1). Classification (NCBI taxonomy): domain Eukaryota; kingdom Metazoa; phylum Arthropoda; class Insecta; order Coleoptera; family Coccinellidae; genus Myrrha; species Myrrha octodecimguttata. The sequence continues at coordinate 68,226,469 of OY294060.1, forward strand.
CTTTCCTATTGGCCGACGACGATCACGTGATCGTCGTCAGCCAGTAGGGTGAATCTCTCGACCAATAGGATGAATCCCCGATTACCCAAATACCCGAATCTCCCTAGCTCTAACGGTGCCTTTACTGGGAAAGGGGAATTTCAGAACAAATTCGACACGATAAGGTTAGGATAATTCAAAAAAGGTAATTCCTTCCAAATAGAGGTTTTTGTTAAGATCATCTCCGATTGGCTAAAATTTAAGTTGGGATTCCTGATTTCATGTCGATAGTGTCAAGTTTATATAGGATGTGTTCTGCAAATCAACTTGGTTATTTCGCTTGCCGGTTTTCTGTTCCGTAAATATGAAATATTCGATTGGTTCCTGAAAAAAAAGTTAATTACGGCATTTGATTGTTGAAAAAGCAATCTTTCTGCCACCAGAACGACAGTCAATTCTTTGAAAACGTATCCATGGCATGGAACAATCTATATTAACCTTATGATCCATAGACCATACTCAGTAATTTTTTCATAGTTTATTGTTGTCTCCTCTATCTTCTATGGATCATGAAGTAAATAATGATTTTTCGATGCTATGGATATGTTACCATAGAACATTGGCTGACGTTCTGGTGACAGAAAGATAGATCATTCCATCAAATTCCGTAATTAACCTTTTTTTCAGGAACCAACTGAATATTTCATATTTACGGAATGGAAAACCGGCAACCGAAATAACCACGTTGATTTGTGGAACCTATCTCATATAAATTTGACACTATTAACATGAAATCAGGAATCCCAACTTAAATTTTAACCAGTCAGATATGATCTTAACCAAACCCTATATTTGGAAGGAATTATCTTGTTTGAGGAGCCGAGGCATCTTTTACGGATATTTAAGAATAACGCGGATCCTATCATGTCGAATTTGTCCTGAAATTCCCGTTCCCCAGTAAGAGTAAATTTGTGAAGAAAATTGTAGGTTGGCAACTTGTACCAAAGTCGTCTTATTTTTTGGGCTTTTTATGGGTTTTCACTCCCATTATCTAAAACAGAACCATTGACATTAAATAAAATTGCTTTTTTCATGAAAAACCAAAAAAAAATTGTATATAATATTTCCTGTATTTGTGGAAAGAGCTATACAGGAGAAACGTCAAGACCATTAGATATCAGAAAACGAGAGCATAAAAACAACCTAAGGAATAGAGACATACAGAAATCCCAAATAGCGAACCATGTGTTGTTCGACCATTGGGAATCACTTGATAGATATTGGAACAATACGAAAATACTGATGTTGGAATCAGATAATTTGAGAAGGAAAATTTCATATATACGGAACAGAAAACCAAGAATTGAAATGACAAAGTTCATTTGCGGAACATATCCTATGTGAACTTGACACTATCGACATGAAATCAGGAATCCCAACTTAAATTTCAGCCAATCGGAGATAATCTTAACAAAAACCCATACTTAGAAGAAATTATCTTGTTTGAGGAGCCGAGGCACCGTTTACGGAGAGTTCAAATATTTTCCCTGTACTTCGTCTACAAGTTCCACACCGAACCTATCTCTTACTGTAATATGGATTGCATGAAATTCAAAGAAACTCGATTGGAAGGACTCAATTGCCTACTTGATGTTTTTGTACATTTGCAGTATTATTGTAAAGAAAAATTACTACACTCGATATTGAAGCACTGGTTATCCGATTGATATTCGCCCAAAATCCAATTGTTTCCACCCTAAGATTGTACACAATTTCACCCTCGTCCATTCTCATATTGAAAAATCTATAATCATTCTTATTTTGATCAAATTCATAAATGAACCATACAAAAACACTCAATCAGATTGAACATAGATTACGAACCGGAACTTCGTAATCTGTGGTCCGGTCACAAAATGAGGAAGTAACACTATCCACTCTGTGGTCTGAATGAACATGAGGGTAGCTTGATTCAAGACTTTCACTAACTCGGGGATGGGTCTGAAATTTCTCGAACTTTCATCAGATTTTTTAACAACGAGGAATATTTCGGAATCAGTGCGAATAATTTATTATTGTGAATTCAATTTTTCTTAGAATAAACTAAGAATAACTCAATTCCACTAGAAAATGATAATTCCTTACAGTTTCTTGATAGAATCTATAACTAGGAAACCGTTTGAAGTAGGATCAAAGTGATGAAGAAATGTAACAGAAAAAATCAGACGAAAATTCAACCCATTCGAAATATCCGTGATGCATAGGAAAAACTGATTTTTTTCGGAAAATTTCAACAGGTTGCATCTGGAAAAGTGGTAAATGAGGAATGTGTTTCATTGGACGAGGAGAATCTATGGTTGAAATTAATGTACAACTTGAAGACTCACCCTGTATATATAATCCATTTGTAAAATTGCATACGGCATGTAGCTAGAATTGGGCAATATTCTTGCATATTACTAAGATGAATGAATAGTCTGATCTTTGGCAAATGCATCTTGCGACGGCTCTTGGCTTGTGGTCACTCTGATGCCTCCGACATAGCTTGGACTTAGGCCAACAAGTTTCGAGAAATAGACTTATTGCATCGTAATTTATGTTTCTGGCCCAAGTTTCATCTGAAACTTTGCTAAATTATGGCAATATTCGCCTCCGGATTTTGTAACAGGAATATCAGAAGAAAGTAACCGTTTAAGTAACTTTATTACTATGGAGATTTCCAGTCGGTTCAATGATTTATTTATCAATTATTTATGGTTCTAGAATAGTAGGCAATTTATTGGGTTCGCCTCTCGAGATAATAGCATTCTCAGAAGTCATTCATTTGTGTTTTATGTAAGATACCAGAAATATTATACAGGGTGTTTCATTGGTAAATGAACATACGGTAACCTGAGCAAGAGTTACCCTAGGCGATTCCAAAAAACCTATATATGATAGGTCTAATAAATTCCATAACCGAGATACAGGGTGGTTCATGTTTTCACTGATACTTTCAATTTCTCATAACTTTTGAACCACCCAATATATTCGAATATTAAATTCAAAAAAGTCTACTTGTTAAAGGCTATTGATACAACAATTAAATACAGATTTTTCTGTATTAACCTTTACATAATAATATCTTTCGATATTGATTTGATATCTTTCGATATACTTTTATGTCGTCGAACGTACTACGTCTTCAATGACAAAATTATTATATCAACTGGCATATAATGATCAAAGTAAAAAACCTTAGAAAAGGGTAAAAAAATGAAATACAACCTAAAAACAATACTAGACACAGTGTTTCATCTTCTATCTTTCGATTTAGAATCATCAGTAGCATTTATTCTATATTATATATCAAAAACTTACCACGTGTTTCAACTCACATTTCACATCAACGGAAATAACCAGATTTAAGTCCATACGCATGCTTGTTAGAATTGTGCATAGAAAACAATAATGCCACAGATTTTACTTAAACCTTTTTCTTTCCTTGACAAATGAAATGCAGTAAAAAACATTTTCCAAAATCTTTATAACTTCAAAAATTAAATGACAGTTGATATTGACCTTTGAAAACTATAAGTTTTCATTCAAATATTTTTTTACCCTTTTCTAAGGTTTTTTACTTTGATCATTATATGCCAGTTGATATAATAATTTTGTCATTGAAGACGTAGTACGTTCGACGACATAAAAGTATATCGAAAGATATCAAATCAATATCGAAAGATATTATTATGTAAAGGTTAATACAGAAAAATCTGTATTTAATTGTTGTACCAATATATTCGGTTGATATTTGGAACATATGATTAAGTTTCACCGGTCGATCGATATCATATCATATTTGAATTACCAAAAAATTCCAGGTCCGTATCTGAAAAATATTGGAGTTCTTGCAAGCTGAGACACCCAGCTTCATTATTTTGGTCGGCACGACGTCTCAAAGTTGACCAAAATTTCGAAATTTTTTCACTATTTCCGCCATAATTTCTAAACGGTTGTCACTGGACGATTTCTAATGACATATTCGTGATCTACGACCTCGATTTAATAGGAAACGATAACAAGGTCGACGATTTTCGAAAAAAAAAATTTATTTGGGACTCAGAAAATTTTTCATAAAGAACCGCGAATAAACATCAAAGCGCAGAGGGGTGGGGGGTAAGATTTAGCGATTCCGTGCGAAATTTTATTTTTGAAGCTATGACAATATGCACATCATATATTATGGATTCGAACACGTAGATTACGAATCTGTAATTAGATTTTGCGTAACTGATTCGGTTTGGAAAATATTCCGGATTTGGTGAGAAATTTTCGAAATTTGGGTCAACTTTGGGCCGTCGTACAGATCAAACGCGTAAGGCTGGACAATATCGAATTTTTTTGGTTATATCTGGATCCTTTGTAAGTACGTAGCCACTTATTTTATAGACGTAAGTCTTCTGGTTGAAAAATTATGATTTTTTTAAAAAAGGTCCAATTTTTTCGATTTTCCTCGGGCCATAAAAAACGAACCTGACTCTCCACTAACATTCTGATTGGATTTTCTTAATCTACGCCCTCGAATTAGTATATGTTTCAAATTTCAGGTCGATCGGAGAACTTTTGATTTTTGGTAAAATTTTAAGGGGTTACCCTTGAGAAAATCTCAATTTTCGAAAAATAATTTTCCGACTCCTATCGCCGTGAAATTTGGCACACTTACTAATTCGAGGGCGTAGAACAAGAATATAAGGTCAGATATTTTTTTAAAAAATCGTCCTGGACGTGAGAGGTCCTTGAAGTTCCAAAATTTTGGACCTTTTTTCAAAAAATCATTATTACCGACTCGATGAAAGTAGGACGATGAAATCTGTTTTATTGCATAGATAAAGGATCGAACTGAACGTGAAAAAATTCGACATCACCCAGCTTCATTATTTTGGTCGGCACGACGTCTCAAAGTTGACCAAAATTTCGAAATTTGGGTCAACTTTGGGTCGTCGTACAGATCAAACGCGTGAGGCTGGACAATATCGAATTTTTTTGGTTATATCTGGATCCTTTGTAAGTACGTAGCCACTTATTTTATAGACGTAAGTCTTCTGGTTGAAAAATTATGATTTTTTTAAAAAAGGTCAAATTTTTTCGATTTTCTTCTGGCCATAAAAAACGAACCAGACTCTCCACTAACATTCTGATTGGATTTTCTTTATCTACGCCCTCGAATTAGTATATGTTTCAAATTTCAGGTCGATCGGAGAACTTTCGATTTTTGGTAAAATTTTAAGGGGTTACCCTTAAGAAAATATCGATTTTCGAAAAATAATTTTCCGACTCCTATCGCCGTGAAATTTGGCACACTTACTAATTCGAGGGCGTAGAACAAGAATATAAGGTCAGATATTTTTTAAAAAAATCGTCCTGGACGTGAGAGGTCCTTGAAGTTCCAAAATTTTGGACCTTTTTTCAAAAAATCATTATTACCGACTCGATGAGAGTAGGACGATGAAATCTGTTTTAATTCATAGATAAAGGATCGAACTGCACGTAAAAAAATTCGACATCACCCAGCTTCATTATTTTGGTCGGCACGACGTCTCAAAGTTGACCAAAATTTCGAAATTTTTTCACTATTTCCGCCATAATTTCTAAACGGTTGTCACTGGACGATTTCTAATGACATATTCGTGATCTACGACCTCGATTTAATAGGAAACGATAACAAGGTCGACGATTTTCGAAAAAAAAAATTTATTTGGGACTTAAAAAATTTTTCATAAAGAACCGCGAATAAACATCAAAGCGCAGAGGGGTGGGGGGTAAGATTTAGCGATTCCGTGCGAAATTTTATTTTTGAAGCTATGACAATATGCACATCATATATTATGGATTCGAACACGTAGATTACGAATCTGTAATTAGATTTTGCGTAACTGATTCGGTTTGGAAAATATTCTGGATTTGGTGAGAAATTTTCGAAATTTGGGTCAACTTTGGGCCGTCGTACAGATCAAACGCGTAAGGCTGGACAATATCGAATTTTTTTGGTTATATCTGGGTCCTTTGTGAGTACGTAGCCAATTATTTTATAGAGAAAGGTCCTCTAGTTGAAAAATTATGATTTTTTTAAAAAAGGTCCAATTTTTTCGATTTTCCTCGGGCCATAAAAAACGAACCTGACTCTCCACTAACATTCTGATTGGATTTTCTTAATCTACGCCCTCGAATTAGTATATGTTTCAAATTTCAGGTCGATCGGAGAACTTTCGATTTTTGGTAAAATTTTAAGGGGTTACCCTTAAGAAAATCTCAATTTTCGAAAAATAATTTTCCGACTCCTATCGCCGTGAAATTTGGCACACTTACTAATTCGAGGGCGTAGAACAAGAATATAAGGTCAGATATTTTTTTAAAAAATCGTCCTGGACGTGAGAGGTCCTTGAAGTTTCAAAATTTTGGACCTTTTTTCAAAAAATCATTATTACCGACTCGATGAGAGTAGGACGATGAAATCTGTTTTAATTCATAGATAAAGGATCGAACTGCACGTAAGAAAATTCGACATCACCCAGCTTCATTATTTTGGTCGGCACGACGTCTCAAAGTTGACCAAAATTTCGAAATTTTTTCACTATTTCCGCCTGTATATTGAAATTTTGGTATTCGATTGAGATATTAGGAAAGAACAGAAAATTTTCAGTGGGGTTCAGTAGATTCCATCGTCCCGCACGTTATTTTGCTCATACATAACTTCAGGGAAAGATTTAATTGAATATTCGAATTCCAAAAAATTCTCAAAAAAGTCTTGCATTGGGATCAAATTACATTTTCTTTGCTCCACTGATTGCACATTCATACTTCCTTACATTCTGAGGATTATTTCAATTTATTTCCGGAAAAACATTAGAAAACATAAATAAAAAAAAATAGAAACATATAATAAAAATCAACGTGAATCACAGAAGGTGCTCGAAAGTACCACCATTTTGCTGAATACACATTCTTGCCCTTTTCAAAATATGCCTGATAGCTTTTTCGATCATGTCTGGACTACTGCGTATTTTATTGCAGGCGGCTTCGATACGTTGCATGAGGATCTCTTCACTTCCTATTTCAGATGAATACACCAAACATATCAAAAATCCCCAAATGAAATAATCGACCGGATTGAAATATGGCGATCTAGCGGGCCAAAATTTATATCACAGAAATTGTCGCAGTCTACTCGAAAAATCCCTTGTGGGATACAATACAAATAAATTCCTCACAATTTAATTTTTTAGTTTTTTTGGAATTATATCAGGATATCGAAAAATACAAATATTCAATCATTTGAACGAAAAAATTCTCAATTCAATTACAATGAACTTATTTTCTAAGAATTTATTGGAATTCAATTATTCAATTGAATCTTTCTCTGAAGTTTTCTATGGGCAAATTAACGTGCGGGACGATAGAATCTACTGAACCCCACTGAAAATTTTCTGCTCTTTTCGAATACCTCAATCAAATCCCAAAATTTCAATATACAGGGTGTTGAATCTCAGCTTTCAAGAACTCCAATATTTTTCAGATACGGACCTGGAATTTTTTGGTAATTTAAATATGAATCGATCGACCTGTGGAACTCGATCATGTGTTCCAAATATCAACCGAATATACTGGGTGGTTCAAAAGTTATGAGAAATTGAAATTATCAGTGAAAACATGAACCACCCTGTATCTCGGTTATGGAATTGATTAGACTTATCATATATAGGTTTTTTGAACTCGCCTAGAGTAGCTCTATCTCAGGTTACCGGATGTTCATTTACCAATGAAACACCCTCTATGAATAAGTTTATTTATTCCGAATTTCGAAAAGTATAGCATCGGCGGGTGATACACATATTGAGTTAGCTTCTCGTAGAAGTTTCGCAAAGTAGCCATTTCATTCTCAGTTCAAGAATCAAATTGAAGTCTAGTAAAGCACTGACGTGAAGTCATGCGTGAGTATACAAATCCGAAAAATTTTATCGTTTCTTAAATTGTTCGATTATCACGAAATTTTGCACAATTTTGTGCATCAGCATTTTCCAGCTAGTTACAGAGTTCAATCATGATCGAAACAGTATTTAAGGATTATTCCGGAAATAAAAACGTCAAGGAAAAAAATCACGACATTCCACATAATTTTTTTGAAATTTCTATGGGAATGAAATCCGAGTAAATTTAAATGCAGTTCACAATATTGACTTCAAAATACGTGACAAATTTCAATGGAAATCTCAATTCGAGAAAATTTAAATGCACAATATTGACTTCAAGATCCTTGACAAATTTCAATGAAATCTCACTTAAGTTTCAAAAAAAAATTCACATAAATTTGGAAAATCTTAGACATTTTTTTGTGAAAATTCACAACGATACGATTCCAAAAAAATTCCACATCTGTATCCTGAAACGAATAATCAAGTTTCAATTCAATCACATGAGTAGTTCCTGAGATATTGAGAAATAACTCCAAAACAGTTTGGTCGATTGGTTTCGAATCTCTAGCCCTTTCAGTTCTCAAGCCGTCCGCCTGACAGAATCTATTTTGATATCGGATTCTTCATCAGTGAGTAAGTACAACCTGGTGGTCCAACACCATTTTCGGAAAATACGTAATTTCAACAAAAGGATAGCACGCTATTCCCTAGAACATGCCTGCAAAAAAGTGACCTATTGTCGAGTGCAAATCAAGTGAGTTGTTGAGTTCGAAAAGTAAGTAATGCACTGTCTACATAAACTTCATAATGTTTTTCACGAGAATAAAACCTTGGGTTTCGAATTTCTTGTTCGCATTCAATTTTTTCACGGTTGAAATTCGATATTAGAGTAGAAATTTACGATCGAACTATCTTCTGTCCTTTAGAATTATCAACCGTTAGGAAAAATGTCTGCCTCCTGAATAGCATAGATAACGTCATTCCATATAAATAGGAGTTGCATTATTCTCGTGGCTTCTATGGTCAAAAGTATCACCCACGGACAAACAAAGCGTAACAGAAATCGAGACAGGTTCAGTTGAAATCGATAACCGAACCGTGGACAATGGGACGTTTGATGTTCTGCATATTAAAATACTTGAGGTCTAGAGCGGATTACCTTCTTCGAATTGATACAATGTTTTTCTGAAATATTACATATGATGACGCGATCACATTTCAGAAACTCTGCATTGAGGGTTTTTCCTGAATTTGGGTTATTACTGCAAATGCAAATTTGAACATAATTATTACGGGTTTGATTCATCATTTTCCCAAATTACCTTCGGAAAATATTCAAAATCAGGTTTCAAAATTGGGGTTTGGAGATTTGTCATGCATGCACGAAGTGACAACGGTGTTTAGTAGAATTGCTTTTTCTGCTATAGAATAGCGAAATATTTATTCCTATTCTGTGGTACACACGTGTTCTTTGTCAATATAACCAAACAATTTCCGTTTGCGATCTGTCAGTAATATGACAGTATGACAGTCTGTGCTCTTCTTTTTCTATTACTTGGTCATTGTCTTCTACTCTAACCAGATCGAAGTATAGCTATCTCTGTTTTCCTAAGCAAAGTAACACATTTGGCGTCCTTTTCTTTCCGAGAAAGTTGAATTCGACGTTGCCATATCGTGCACTCAAGACAAATCCTTTTAAATGCAAATCCCCATTTTTATTTTTCAGTTTTAGGTGATCAAACATTTTTTCAAAAATATAATATTGAAATTATATTTTTGAAATGTGATGTTCTGAAGGTTTTTCATGAAAATAACTGCATTTTCGTTTTAAGGAAAAACCCCCATTCTACACAAGGCAGAACATGTGCTAACAACTGTATGAAATGGAGGTGATCAGGTTTCAAGGGGATATTTATTGTCGTTGAATATTTTATAGCTCAAATTAATTTTCTTTTTTCATCATTGGGTTGAAACGAATTTTCGATAGATACCGAGAAAGCTACAGAAATAAATCTTACTGTAAAAATTCCAGTTCTTTTTCTTCCAGAGTTGTACGAACGGACAGAATTGAGTTAGATCTTGAATTATGTATAAGTGAACAAAACCTAATTGCTCCTAGACAATGTTCTGCTCAAAATTATTAGTTCATTGAAATCTACATACTTCAAAATGTAAACTGAAATTTTCAGTGAGGGTAATTTTTATTTTGTGGATCACTCAGGTTTATTATTTAATTTTATCAAATAAACCAAAAATGTATTAGTAATTTGTTCAGTTTTTGCGCGCATGTTCTAGGGAACCAGCCCACTATCATATTGTACAAATGTCTGTAATTTTCAAATTTTGGGCCGAAAATGGCCTCAAACGACTAGGCTGGACTCACTGATGACGAATCCGGTGTCAAAATCGAGTCTATCCGGCCGGCGGACCGTTCGTAGCATGCTTACGGGAATCCTATCGACCTTAAACTTGTAAGGGTACGTCGTTTTTAAAGATGTCACATCTTTAAAAACGACCTCACCGTCGCGACTGAAATCTGCCAAGTGGTGTGGGAGTTAGGGCCCTTTGAAATTTTGAGGTTATTTCCTTGATAACCCGGGAACTATAGGATTGAAACTTGGCAGTTAGTTGAAGTATAACAACGTTCAACTTTTGGGAAATTTTTTTGAAATCTCATTGTCAGTAAATAAAAAAAATTTTTTTTTAAATTTTTTCAGGAAATTTGTTTTTCGAAAATCTGTTCATCATATTCGGAAAAATATGTTAAATTTTGTGGTGTTTTCATCGTTATCGTTGTTTTTTTCGGAATAAGTGAAAAATTACTGATTCAACCATGATGAAACTTGGCAGCTAGTTTAGAAATGCTGATGGAAAACTTCGAAATTCGAATTTCGTGATGATCGCGTCATTAGAACGATTTGAAAATAAGATTAAATTTTTTTTCAAAAATTCAATGTACTGATCAAATTAACTGAATTCTGTATGAACCTCCTAACTGTCATTTTTCGATAAGGTACTGGATTTGAATTCGATCTAATCTGTATTTTTGGAAATATTGGAAAAAGAAAATTTTGAATGAGTATATCTACGGAATCATTCGGTGGAATTTACCCATTCACGAATTCGGCCTTCGTAATTATGATCCAAACCTACTCCAAAAATATCGGGCTTCTGAATTGTTTCTTTCAGGAAGTTATTGTGTTGACAGTAGGCCGTTCTTCATACTCACGAAATTTCGCATGAACCTTCCAGCTATAATTTTTCACATCAGTCATTTATATCTATTTTGTATTTCTGAAAATACTGGGAAAATAAACGTAGAATGGGTATATTTGAGGAGTAATTGGCTGGATTTTACCCATTCACGAATTCGGCTCCGCAAATTAAGGTTCCAACCTTCTCAACAAATACCGAGTTCCTAAGTTAGTGTGTTTACGATCGGCCTTGAGGACGACGGTGAACACTTCCGAAAGAAACAACTTAGAAACCCCATATTTGTAGAGTAGGTTTGGGGCTGAATTACGAAGGTCAAATTCGTGAAAGGGTAGAAAGCGCCAAATGATTCCTTAGATATACCCATTCAAAACTCCGAATATTCCCAAAAATACAGATTGGATCGAATTAAAATCCAGTGCTAGATTGAAAAAGGACAGCTTGACGGTTCATGAAGAATTCCGTGAGGATAATATGATTAAAAGATCACCAAATCTTTCCATCAGGAAGTAAAGGCGCGTGCGGCGGGGTTTGAACATGCGCGAAAAGCTGCTGCCTTCACGTCAGTACTTCTCTAGAATTTTAAAATTTTACAGAGTGGAATGTGCCAAGCTTCCATAGCCTACCGATTGGTTTCATAATAACGAATACTGTTGTAATATTTCAGGCGAAATCGAAACCTAAATCAAACAAAACAAAGTATCAAGATTTCTCCCTGAAGAAAAACCAACAGGAAAGAAATAAATACTTCAGACTTCGACGGATAGTTGCCCTTTTGCAACTATCCCAGACCTCTCGAAAATAATTGCCGAACAAGGCTCCCAGAGAGCTCGAAATATTGTTCGAGAATTATTATTCCGAACAAAGACAACACGACCATTTGAAGTTTACGTTCGTAGTTATTCTTTATAGTTTTTTTTTCCATGTGGCTTTCGCATCAGCCCGCGGCTGTGAAGGGGAAAAATTCATTAAAACAACTCTGTCTCAGACACTCGAATAGAATTGTTGCGGGAGATACTTGCAAGAAACACGAGAGCCATTGAAAAGCACTTCCTCCTGCGTCTCAGGTGTTTTGAAAGTTCCCTTTATCGGGATTGAAATGCGGCGCAGTTTTGAATGAACTGCTCTGGTTCGATACGTTTAGTTCGTTGTTAGTTTGTTTTAAATGGAGAATCCATAAATATCTCTAGAAAAGCATGCTTGAATTTGGAGGAAAGAAATGTGAAACCTTTTTTTTCAAATTTAGGACGAAATTGTTAATCAGCATTTTGCAATTAGTTACCAAGTTTCATCATGATGTATATTTTGTTAGATTTCTAGTGTAGAATAACCAATGGGGGTTTTTCCTGAATTTGGGTTATTACTGGAAATGCAAATTTGAACATAATTATTATGGGTTTGATTCATCATTTTCCCAAATTACCTTCAGAAAGCATTCAAAATCAGATTTCAAAATTGGGGTTTGGGATTTGCCAGGCATGCACGCAGTGACAACGTTGTTTAGTAGAATTGCTTTTTCTGCTATAGAATAACGAAATATTTATTCCTATTCTGTGGTACACACGTGTTCTTTGTCAATATAACCAAACAATTTCCGTTTGCGATTTGTCAGTAATATGAGAGTATGACAGTCCGTGCTCTTCTTTTTCTATTTCTTGGTCGTTGTCTTCTACTCTAACCCGATCGAAGTATAGCTATCTCTGTTTTCCTAAGCGAAGTAACACATTTGACGTCCTTTTCTTTCCGAAAAAGCTGAATTCGACGTTGCCATATCGTGCACTCATGACGAATCCTTCAAATGCAAGTCCCTATTTTTATTTTTCAGTTTTAGTGGATCAAACAATTTTTCAAAAATATAATATTGAAATTATATGTTTGAAATGTGATGTTCTAAAGGTTTTTCATGAAAATAACTGCATTTTCGTTTAAAGGAAAAACCCCCATTATGGATCTATGGGAGATGATTCCCCAGTATAAGGGGCCTGTAGCGTTCTTCGTTTATCCGAGGATCTGAAATATCATCGCTTGGAGGACCTGACCTGGTCGAAAGACTCTCCCGGCCAGGGAGCAAATTTTATTTATTGCTTTCTGCTGGTTTTCTGTCCCTCTTTCTGTTTCAGATATTATATCAAGATATTTGGTCAAAATACATTTAAGATGACAAAAAAATTATTTTCCAATGAAAAAGATGCCATCTTTGCTCTTCTAACACATTACAACACTTATACGAGGAGACAGAGTTTTTGCTGAGGTTTTTATCTGTGCTCTTGTATCATAGGCAAAAATGTATGGTACCCTGTTTACATCTCCTCTGCTAACACTGTAATATACCAAAAAATATAATGCTCGTTCTCAAAAGCATATATATATATATCATGATGGAATCATTATTTTTCGAGTTGTTCTGGACGATACCGAGGGAAAACCATGAAATTTCACAAATCTTTTTTCGAATATGTCAGAAAATTCGAATCGGATTGATCAGAAATTTCGTAATCTGTTTTAAGATATTGACAGCAAGCTCTGTACGAAATTTCATCGAAATCTAATGCATAGATAAAAAAAACTATCGTTATGATTTTATTTAAAGGTCTGTGAATTTCGAAACTGTTCCAAAAACTACTCGGTTTTTTGGTCAGTATCGTCGGTTTTTTGCTGAATATCTGAAAAAATACTGATTCAATCATGATGAAGCTGGGTTACTAGTCTGAAAATATTCATGACCAACGTGGTGCTAAATTTCTTGCTAATCGTGGCATCAGAACAATTTCAAATGAAAAATTTCAATTTTATTTTCAAATATTCAATATTCTGTGATCTTCTGATCACATCATCTTCACGAAATTCTATATGCGCCTTCAAGCTGTGTCATTTTGGTTTATTATTTGATGAGATATTCTTAATCTACGCCCTCGAATTAGTATATGTTTCAAATTTCAGGTCGATCGGAGAACTTTCGATTTTTGGTAAAATTTTAAGGGGTTACCCTTAAGAAAATCTCGATTTTCGAACAATAATTTTCCGACTCCTATCGCCGTGAAATTTGGCACACTTACTAATTCGAGGGCGTAGAACAAGAATATAAGGTCAGATATTTTTTAAAAAAATCGTCCTGGACGTGAGAGGTCCTTGAAGTTGCAAAATTTTGGACCTTTTTTCAAAAAATCATTATTACCGACTCGATGAAAGTAGGACGATGAAATCTGTTTTAATTCATAGATAAAGGATCGAACTGCACGTAAAAAATTCGACATCACCCAGCTTCATTATTTTGGTCGGCACGACGTCTCAAAGTTGACCAAAATTTCGAAATTTGGGTCAACTTTGGGTCGTCGTACAGATCAAACGCGTGAGGCTGGACAATATCGAATTTTTTTGGTTATATCTGGATCCTTTGTGAGTACGTAGCCACTTATTTTATAGACGTAAGTCTTCTGGTTGAAAAATTATGATTTTTTTAAAAAAGGTCCAATTTTTTCGATTTTCCTCGGGCCATAAAAAACGAACCAGACTCTCCACTAACATTCTGATTGGATTTTTTTTAATCTACGCCCTCGAATTAGTATATGTTTCAAATTTCAGGTCGATCGGAGAACTTTCGATTTTTGGTAAAATTTTAAGGGGTTACCCTTAAGAAAATATCGATTTTCAAAAAATAATTTTACGACTCCTATCGCCGTGAAATTTGGCACACTTACTAATTCGAGGGCGTAGAACAAGAATATAAGGTCAGATATTTTTTAAAAAAATCGTAACCTGAGGAAATTAAATACACCAAGAAAATAGAATTGATTAATGAAAAACGTATATTGCACACAAAATGACACACGTTCAACTATTCTGATTCATAGCTAACTCAATTAACAGAATTATGTGGTTACTATGAAACATGATGACTACAGAATATTATATATTAGGTTTTAAGAAAATCTCGATTTTCGAACAATAATTTTCCGACTCCTATCGCCGTGAAATTTGGCACACTTACTAATTCGAGGGCCTAAAACAAGAATATAAGGTCAGATATTTTTTAAAAAAATCGTCCTGGACGTGAGAGGTCCTTGAAGTTCCAAAATTTTGGACCTTTTTTCAAAAAATCATTATTACCGACTCGATGAGAGTAGGACGATGAAATCTGTTTTAATTCATAGATAAAGGATAGAACTGCACGTAAAAAAATCGACATCACCCAGCTTCATTATTTTGGTCGGCACGACGTCTCAAAGTTGACCAAAATTTCGAAATTTGGGTCAACTTTGGGTCGTCGTACAGATCAAACGCGTGAGGCTGGACAATATCGAATTTTTTTGGTTATATCTGGATCCTTTGTGAGTACGTAGCCACTTATTTTATAGACGTAAGTCTTCTGGTTGAAAAATTATGATTTTTTTAAAAAAGGTCCAATTTTTTCGATTTTCCTCGGGCCATAAAAAACGAACCAGACTCTCCACTAACATTCTGATTGGATTTTCTTAATCTACGCCCTCGAATTAGTATATGTTTCAAATTTCAGGTCGATCGGAGAACTTTCGATTTTTGGTAAAATTTTAAGGGGTTACCCTTAAGAAAATCTCAATTTTCGAAAAATAATTTTCCGACTCCTATCGCCGTGAAATTTGGCACACTTACTAATTCGAGGGCGTAGAACAAGAATATAAGGTCAGATATTTTTTAAAAAAATCGATGAGTTATAAAGAAAAACGCTGCAAATTTCCAATTATGTCGAAAATGAATATAGCATTCGGTTCTTAGTTGTTTAAGTTATCAATGGTATATTGGGTTATTCAACTAAGAAAATAATAAACCTTTGTGTAAAATTTGAGGTGTTTTTCTATCAAATACTGAATTTTAATTCGATCTCATCTGTATTTTTGGAAATATTATGAAATAAAATTTTGAATGTATAAATCTGCGGTATCATTGGTTTGGGGCTTACTTGCGAAGGCCGAATTCTCGAATGGGAAAGACCTACCCTATTATTCTGCAGATATACCAATTCAAGATTTCATTTTTCCAATATTTCCAAAAAAAAACACTTAAGATCAAATTGAAATCTAGTATTAGATTGAAAATGACCGCTTGAAGGTTCACACAAAATTTCGTGAGGATATCATTAGAAGATCAGTAAATCTTCCCATCAGTAAGGAAATGCGGTGTGAATAGATGAACGGTTTAGCAACGAATTGGAACATGCGCGTAAAAGCTGCTGACTTCACGTCAGTGCTTTTTTAGATTTTCCTTAGTATCGTTGTATTTCCTCATATCTCAAAAAATACAGATCACATCGAGATGAAACTTGATGAATAGTTGGAAAAAATACACCTTATATTAAATGTTCAATTCCCTAGGTCTGTTCTTCCGGAAAAATTAGCTCCAATCAGACTGAATTCAATATGACTACGAGTTCATCAGGGCCGAACCAAATTACCAAATGACAGACATTCGGACAAAAATAATAACGCTCTCTTTTCTTGAATAAACGCGAAAAAATGTTGAAAAGTTATTATTGCAGAAATGACTTCATGCATTTTCACTTCAGTCGGTGAGAATACTTTCAAAATCGATATGCAACAAAATCAAGCAATCAGAAAAAATCAACTTTCACCATTACAATAAATAAATCATTTAAGCCGCCCGATATGATTTTTCGATATTGAAAAGACTTGAGTTGAAACCGGTTAATCCCAATTACATAATAACATTTCAAGATGAGTACATTCAACAGGCTACATTGGTACGAACATGAAATCGATTTTTATCAGGTCCTAATGATTCTAGATAGTGTGGGAATTCGTTTTTTCGACACTTAAAAATTACAAGATAATCGTTAAGATGATAAACCTGTTGAACGAAAACTTGTTCGATTTGTTATGACACTTTAGCCACCACGATTTCACACTGATTTATATTTGCCCGTATAAATCTGATTATGAAACTCATATATGAGATAAGAGTACTTCTTGTGTACATAAAGTTAGCAGAGCGGTTTGCAAAGAAGTCGAAAATAGAAAAAACCATTTGTTATAGCTCTTTTTTTGGGCTTCAATGAAATTTACGGATTTCTGAGGACATTACGCAGACTCGGCAACACCGCATTTGTATATTTATATTAACGATTGATTTTTCGTAGCATTATTGATTGATTGTGTTGTCCGTTGAATCTTCTATTTCCTGAAACGGACAATTCACGTTTTAAAAGCAAACAATACTTCTAATATAACGAGATGACTTCTGGAGCACAGATTTCGTTGTTTTCAAAAAATTTTTTGGGTGCAAATCGCTGAAAAAAACTGAAAAAATGCGTTGTGTTGTCACTTTTATATTCAAGAATTTTCGGGAAAATGAAACTGAAATGAAGTGAAAAATAACTAACATCCTGAACAAAAAATTACAAAAAAACATCACTGAAGCCTGTAGAACGACAGCGCGTTTTTTCCTATTAACGTAGAAATTTCTTCTCCGAATTCTAATATACCTCGCGGCTATTGGCAACGTTAAAGCCTGCAGACCGTTGGCAGGTCCTGACCTTGAGATATTAAATAGGTTTAATGAAACTAGAATTTGGCTGTGATGCCTAGCCGTAATTTACCAGCACGTGGTTGTGTTTGATCTAAAGAATGGAGGTATTCCTTTCTTGCGAATTTACACCTACGTAACTTTGTGATACGAAAAAGTTACTTAGATGAAAGTTTTTTCTTCCAGAAGTGAGCTGAACAATTGAACGACGACCAAAATATATTTGTGTTGAAAGAACAAAATTTGTCCCGCTTTTAGTTTTTTTAAAGAGGTGGCTCTACTAACTCAATATTCAGTTAGCAGAGCCATTCTACGTGTATGGATTTCGTTCAACTCGGTTATTAATAATTGTCGAGTATTTGTCGTAGACTATCTAACGTGAGAAAAAAACAGAAAAATCAATTGTTTATAGGTTTTTTTAAGTTTCAATAAAATTTTCTGATTTCTTGGGATATTTCGCGAAGTCGGCAACACTGCATTGGTATATTAATGTTTTAGGTTTATTTTTCGTATCATTATCGACTGATATTGTGTTTCATGTTAAATTTTCTATTTCCCAAAACGAACCACCCCTTTTAAAAAAACTAAACGCGCGACAAATTTCTAATTGAAATAGTTTCGAAAATATCAGATTTACCGGGCAAGTTTGGTCGCTGAATATGACTGTGACATTATCTCATCGATATCTCCTGCCGTTTAGATTTTCACCTGTCAAATGGGATATTTCCAAAATGTGAAATTTCAAAATCATTTATTTTCCCTCTCAACTGACGGAATCAATTGGGAATTGCAGATTATAATTCAGCATCGAACCCTCCTCGATTATCTCAATTTTGAAGGAAGTCTTGTTTTTTTAAATTTTCATCGAAATTTTACTAAGGGTCTAGAACCCCCAAAAACGCTATATTTGGCATATTTTCAAGAATTCAGTGGAATCTACGTGTAGTTTTTTCGTGTGAAGTTCTTGAGCTCGTTGGTGTGAATGATAAAAAGCAATAATAGAATCGCACAGTCATCAATTCGTCCTTTTCGGAAATGAAAAACGCGAAAGTTTCTAATTGAAATCGTTACGAAAATACCAGAGTTACCGGGCAAGTTTGGTATGCAAACATAGGTTTTCGAGGTCGCTGAATACGACTAAGACATTATCTCATCGATATCTCCTACCGTTCAGATTTTCACCTGTCAAATGGGAAATTTCCAAAATGTGAAATTCGAAATCATTTATTTTCCCTCTCAACTGACGGAATCAATTGGGAATTGCATATTATAACTGAGCATCGAACCATCTTCGATTATACCAATTTTTGAGGCAGAAAACCGTTATAAATGCTGTTTTTTCTAGAGCTTGGGAACTTAGAGGATCTGGCTGTATTCCGTGAATAGTGGCTTGAATATAGCCTCCAATGGTTAAAGAGTTGTTTGTTCATCAGCATAAACCGATGACCTAACATAGTATCATAAGAAGTAATCGATAGTCGTAAAGTCACCCGGACAAGGGGGCGAGTTAACAAACCACTTCTGTAACCAGGTTGACCAGGTTGATTCTGCAATTAATTGATGGCTAAGCGCGCACGCTGTATGGCAAGTTGCGCTGTCTTGTCAGAACTGAATGTCTTCGATGTTCAGCCTATTCTTTATTGTCATTACTTTGTCTTGTCGATCGTTTTGAACCCAGAAGAGCAAAATAAGTGCGAAATAATTGTTCTGATGGCGTTGAACGATTCATAATGACTTGCCAAACCTTCCCAAACAGAATTGTCAAAACGGGTTGACATTGTCAGCTGTCAAACCATAGGCAACAACCAACCTTCTCAAGCAGCTAAAAACGCCCATTACCATCCCACAACTTTCTCCACGGATACAAAGAAAATGGAAATGAGCTCAATAAAAATGCAAGATTTAAGAGAAGTCTTCAAGAAAATCTGATTCTGCCTCTCAAACAATTTCTGAGTTATTGTGCAAGAAAATATTTTTAGATACCTCGGATACCAGCAGTAAGGACGAATACACAAGAATAAGCATTTTCGGTCACATTTTCTGAAATCAATACAAGTGCGCTACATGGGATTATAAAAAAAAACTTGTTCGACTTGTTATGACACTAAAGCCACCATGATTTCACACTGATTTATATTTGCTCGTATAAATCTGATGATGAAACTCACATATGAGATAAGAGTACTTTTTTTGTACATAAAGTTAGCAGAGCCGTTTGCAAAGAAGTCGAAAATAGAAAAAAACCGTTTGTTATAGCTTTTTTTTGGGCTCCAATGAAATTTACGGATTTCTGAGGATATTTCGCTGACTCGGCAACACTGCATTTGTATA
The DNA here is from genome assembly GCA_958510865.1 of Myrrha octodecimguttata. Classification (NCBI taxonomy): domain Eukaryota; kingdom Metazoa; phylum Arthropoda; class Insecta; order Coleoptera; family Coccinellidae; genus Myrrha; species Myrrha octodecimguttata. The sequence goes on from OY294060.1 coordinate 68,246,460, forward strand.
TTGATATAAACGGTCAATTTTTCGTAGCATTATTGACTGATTGGGTTATCCGTTGAATCTTCTATTTCCTGGAACGAAGAATTCACGTTTTAAAAGCAAACAATACTTCTAATATGACGGGATGACTTCTGGAGGAATTTGGATGTGATGCCTAGCCGTAATTTACCAGCACGTGGTTGTGTTTGATCTGAAGAATGGAGGTATTCCTTTCTTGCGAATTTACACCTACGTAACTTTGTGATACGAACAAGTAACTTAGATGAAAGTTTTTTCTTCCAGAAGTGAGCTGAACAATTGAACGACGACCAAAATATATTTGTGTTGAAAGAAAAAAAATTGTCCCGCTTTTAGTTTTTTAAGGAGTGGCTCTGCTAACTCAATATTCAGTTAGCAGAGCCATTCTACGAATTGTATGGACGTCGTTCAACTTGGTTATTAATAATTGTCGAGTATTTGTCGTAGACTATCTAACGTGAGAAAAAAACAGACAAATCAATTTTTTATAGGTTTTTTTGAGTTTCAATATAATTTTCTGATTTCTTGGGATATTTCGCGAAGTCGGCAACACTGCATTGGTATATTAATGTTTTAGGTTTATTTTTCGTATCATTATCGACTGATATTGTGTTTCACGTTAAATTTTCTATTTCCCAAAACGAAGCACCCCTTTAAAAAAAAATAAACGCGCGACAAGAATAAGCATTTTCGGACACATTTTCTGAAATCAATACAAGTGTGCTACATGGGATTATAAAAAAAACTTACGTTTGCCAATTGGTCGAATCTTCCAAAAAGTTCGTTGAGTAGTCTGACCAATTCTTGTGCAGAACATTGCGATGCCAGCACAGTGAATCCAACGATGTCCGCGAAAAGGATGCTGGAACGAGATAAAAAAATCGTTAAACGAATGTTTGCCCATTTGGTTGACTATGAATACAAGAACTTCGAACTACTTCAAGCGTTGTTATTTAAAGAGCAGGATTAGGGTTTAATAACAAAGTTCTAATTCGTAAATGGGTCAAATCCACCGAATGATTCCGTAGATGAATCCATTCGAAATTCAGTTTCCCAGAATTTCCAGATATACAGGGTGAGTCTTTGACCTTGCAGAATATTTTAACAGAAGATTCTTGAAGCTGAAAGAAACACATTTGTCCTCTACCATTTTTTCCGATTCGGCCTAGATAAAAAGATATAGGCATTATAAATTTTCTTAATAGGCTAGCCGCCCCTGGAAACCTGAGCACTGAAGATTTTTCAAGCCTAAGATATACCATTCAAATCTTCGAAATAAGCAACTCTGTCATGAAAACAAGCGCCAACTTACTTTTTACATTCCAGTTGGTGAAAAAAGTTGTATTTATAGTACAATAAACAAGTTAGGTATTCCAAATTTCGTGGGCGATAAAAGTTGAATATTCTTCTCTTGGTTTCATTTTCGATATAATGAGGAATTCATCTAGCTATCACTCATATTAGCTTTGAGATTCATCTTCAATTTGTAATTATTAAATTTCTTTGTTTATTTCATTTTCTCCAAGAATTATCAGATTCAGACATAACCCATTTAAACTTTCATTTTCATAAATAAATAAAACAGATGTACCTAATTTATCTATGAACGTACAAACGTTGCCAAATTGACGAGCAGAAAGAAAGAACTCTTCCAAATCAAACAACACACAATATGCTAATTCTATGTATACACTCTTATAATCTATGATTCTGAACCGAATCACCACTGTATAACACAGATATAGTTTTGGGATGGAAGCCTATTTTGGAGAAACTTCTTATTTCGTCTTGGTGATAATAATCGTAGTATTTAAATTGTAGAAGTTGAGGTGAGCTTATTCATATTACTCCACTTTCGAACTAATAGCCAATTTACAATGGACATAACTTAACCGTAAATTTACTTATACATAAAATGTAAGAATTAAACAAAAGAAATCATAAGGAATAAGAATAGAACTGCATTCGACTTATGAAAGTCAAAAGCAAAGTGGAACCTATTGTGAAGATTATGGTACTTTTGAATTTTATAGTTTCCTCTTTGATTTTTACGCACGAGTTGCGGGATTCTTACGGTTACGTCATTGTGAATTGGCCAAAGTCGGCTACTCCGCTTACAAATCATTCCAAATAAAAAATGCTAGGATTCCATTCTCAACTTTTAGACGTGGCAACGCGGAAAAATTGAATTCTGTGAATTTTTTGAACAGAGTTGCATTCAGCCAAAGTACCCAATTCTCGGAATTTCACAGATATTTTTTATTTTTGAATTTCAGATTACTCGAAAACGGCGCATCATACGAAAAAAAATAAAGAATACTTTTACTTTCCAAAATGATCAAAAATTCGTTGAATAGCATTCAAATTATTTTTAAAAGTTGGATTCTTTGAATTTCTGGTATTTTTATGAAATGTTATGGTCATATTAGAGAAACTGGAGGATGTGGATGAAATTTTGTAATCCAGGAATTTCATCGTATCAATAAAAAACTATATTCCAAAAATCATCTCATTCGATGAGATCGCTCGCGAGATATAATCGAAAATTAAATTTTTTTATGGATTTTCAACAGTCTGTATCTTACGAACCAAGCTGAATCGGAAAAAATGGTAAGGGAAAAAAGTGTTTCTTTGGGATTCAGGAATCTTCTGTTAAAATATTCTGCAAGGTCAAAGACTCACCCTGTATATCTAATCCGGGGACACCCTGTATATTCTTTATGTAAACAATTAACCAATAAAAAACTATATTCCAAAAATCATCTCATTCGATGAGATCGCTCGCGAGATATAATCGAAAATTAAATTTTTTTATGGATTTTCAACAGTCTGTATCTTACGAACCAAGCTGAATCGGAAAAAATGGTAAGGGAAAAAAGTGTTTCTTTGGGCTTCAGGAATCTTCTGTTAAAATATTCTGCAAGGTCAAAGACTCACCCTGTATATCTAATCCGGGGACACCCTGTATATTCTTTATGTAAACAATTAACCGAAGAGTTCAACTTTTCAGTATAATTCTTCAAGACACTTCCCACACTATTGTAGTAAGAAATTCATAATGGCTCCTAGTGAAACTTCCTTTAAAATTGATAAATCCTCTGAAGCTTCATCATCCTTGGAGCCGCAAATCCCCCCGTACAAGACAATCAATACTGTCGAAGTTTCTTGCGAAAGATAATTCTAAATGAATGGATATTTTTTCTTCACCTCGCTCGAGTCTTAGCATATTAATTAATTCTAAAGGCCACGAGGGATCACAAATTTCGTGGTTTAGCAAAGTATTATTCCTAAGAGATTATTCCCAGGAGAAGGGAGTTCGTGGCACGAATTTCTACAAGAAACGCAATAATTTTTTTTCGACATGCTCATCCAGTACTTGATGGAAAAATCACAGCTGACGTTCACGTGGAATTTCATCAGTGCCATATTATCAAAAAATCGCTAAATCGTTTTCTATCGCGATAAAGCTGGATCGAGTTCGGCCAATATCTGAACGGGTGACCGCTTTGGCAACTAATTCAAACGAGAACGTAGTGTTATGAATCTGACTGTTGTTTGATTTTGAATAATTTTAAATTTTGAATTTTCAACAGGATCCAATAACAAAAATATGAATTTTGAATTTGATTTAAATTTTGCGCGGCTTTCTATCTCTTTCTCAGGTGGATTCTATGACGTGAAATAATAGTTTATATAATTTCGAATAACAATATTTAATGAAATAATCTTGAGGAAATTGATTTAAATGCTAAACTTACTAACTACCTAATTCAAATAATTAAATTTAAAAACTTATAATAATATCCTTTTTGTCTCACCCACGGTGTTTCTATTCTATGTCGCTTTGTTGCTTTATATTCTTCTGTGGTTCGGGTTTTCTGGTTAACCTCCAAAGTTCGTCTTGTTTATTTATTGCGCAATGTGCAAGTTCCAAGGGTTGACTCTTGAAATTAAATTTATCTGGCTCGAATTTTACTTCTTTGGATTTGATAACTGCTGGTTTTTTCCTTTTGGTGAGTTTATTTTGGTTTTGCTTCAATATTCCATGTATTTTATTCTGATATTCTTCCAGGATGCCAGTCACTTCGATTCAATTTTGGTTTACTTTGGGTTTCTGACTGGAATATTACGATGTTTCGACAAATTCTTACGAGGAGCAGCTACAGTCTTGACGATGGTTAAAAATGGACTAAAATCTCTGTGTTCGAGCTTCGGTATTTATACCTTTCCGGAATTTTCTTCAACATCTTATTAGCCTTGCTTTTAAAGATGTCTTCCAAGAATGATGCTTTCGCAGTATTCTCTTCAGAGGTAAGTTTTCCTTCTTCGAACCTGGTCTAGAAAATTCGGCCGTATTTTTCTCCGTATTTTTCGAAAATCGATTTTTTCGATTTTCTTCTGGCCATAAAAAACGAACCAGACTCTCCACTAACATTCTGATTGGATTTTCTTTATCTACGCCCTCGAATTAGTATATGTTTCAAATTTCAGGTCGATCGGAGAACTTTCAATTTTTGGTAAAATTTCAAGGGAAAAATATCGATTTTCGAAAAATAATTTTCCGACTCCTATCGCCGTGAAATTTGGCACACTTACTAATTCGAGGGCGTAGAACAAGTGTATAAGGTTAAAAAAATCGTCCTGGACGTGAGAGGTCCTTGAAGTTCCAAAATTTTGGACCTTTTTTCAAAAAATCATTATTACCGACTCGATGAAAGTAGGACGATGAAATCTGTTTTATTGCATAGATAAAGGATCGAACTGCACGTAAAAAAATTCGCCATCACCCAGCTTCATTATTTTGGTCGGCACGACGTCTCAAAGTTGACCAAAATTTCGAAATTTGGGTCAACTTTGGGTCGTCGTACAGATCAAACGCGTGAGGCTGGACAATATCGAATTTTTTTGGTTATATCTGGATCCTTTGTGAGTACGTAGCCACTTATTTTATAGACGTAAGTCTTCTGGTTGAAAAATTATGATTTTTTTAAAAAAGGTCCAATTTTTTCGATTTTCCTCGGGCCATAAAAAACGAACCAGACTCTCCACTAACATTCTGATTGGATTTTCTTAATCTACGCCCTCGAATTAGTATATGTTTCAAATTTCAGGTCGATCGGAGAACTTTCGATTTTTGGTAAAATTTTAAGGGGTTACCCTTAAGAAAATATCGATTTTCGAAAAATAATTTTCCGACTCCTATCGCCGTGAAATTTGGCACACTTACTAATTCGAGGGCGTAGAACAAGAATATAAGGTCAGATATTTTTAAAAAAAATCGTAACCTGAGGAAATTAAATACACCAAGAAAATAGAATTGATTAATGAAAAACGTATATTGCACACAAAATGACACACGTTCAACTATTCTGATTCATAGCTAACTCAATTAACAGAATTATGTGGTTACTATGAAACATGATGACTACAGAATATTATATATTAGGTTTTAAGAAAATCTCGATTTTCGAACAATAATTTTCCGACTCCTATCGCCGTGAAATTTGGCACACTTACTAATTCGAGGGCCTAAAACAAGAATATAAGGTCAGATATTTTTAAAAAAAATCGTCCTGGACGTGAGAGGTCCTTGAAGTTCCAAAATTTTGGACCTTTTTTCAAAAAATCATTATTACCGACTCGATGAGAGTAGGACGATGAAATCTGTTTTAATTCATAGATAAAGGATCGAACTGCACGTAAAAAAATTCGACATCACCCAGCTTCATTATTTTGGTCGGCACGACGTCTCAAAGTTGACCAAAATTTCGAAATTTTTTCACTATTTCCGCCATAATTTCTAAACGGTTGTCACTGGACGATTTCTAATGACATATTCGTGATCTACGACCTCGATTTAATAGGAAACGATAACAAGGTCGACGATTTTCGAAAAAAAAAATTTATTTGGGACTTAGAAAATTTTTCATAAAGAACCGCGAATAAACATCAAAGCGCAGACCGAGGGCTGGAGGGGTAAGATTTAGCGATTCCGTGCGAAATTTTATTTTTGAAGCTATGACAATATGAACATCATATATTATGGATTCGAACACGTAGATTACGAATCTGTAATTAGATTTTGCGTAACTGATTCGGTTTGGAAAATATTCCGGATTTGGTGAGAAATTTTCGAAATTTGGGTCAACTTTGGGCCGTCGTACAGATCAAACGCGTAAGGCTGGACAATATCGAATTTTTTTGGTTATATCTGGATCCTTTGTGAGTACGTAGCCACTTATTTTATAGACGTAAGTCTTCTGGTTGAAAAATTATGATTTTTTTAAAAAAGGTCCAATTTTTTAGATTTTCTTCTGGCCATAAAATACGAACCAGACTCTCCACTAACATTCTGATTGGATTTTCTTAATCTACGCCCTCGAATTAGTATATGTTTCAAATTCCCCTGAAATTCGTTGAGATTTGAAAAAATTGTCAAATTTCTGCAAATGGAAACTAATTTCAACTGACTATGTAAATCACTCATTGAATTGGTAAAGATGTTCTATATTGTGAACTCCTTTCAAACATCCTGTTGCTGGATCTTTCAATAGATAACTATTCACAGGGTTTTCTGTTTCTATTATATATGGTCCTTCAAATGGAAATTGGAATTTGGCACATTTGTTAAGCCTTCGAGCAGATCTTCTTGAAGCTCTTACAACTACTAAATCTCCCTTCTTGAATCGATTTCCTTGAATTTATTTCATTAAATATTATTATTCGAAATTATATAAACTATTATTTCACGTCATAGAATCCACCTGACAAAGAGACAGAAAGCCGCGCAAAATTTAAATCAAATTTAAAATTCATATTTTTGCGCGCATGTTCTAGGGGAACAGCGTGCTATCGTTTTGTACAAATGTCTGTAATTTTGGATGATTGAGCCGAAAATGGTCTCAATCGACTAGGTTGGACTCACTGATGACGAATCCGGTGTCAAAATTGATTCTGTCCGGCCGGCCGGCCGTCCGTAGACAAGATAACTGTCGACAGAAGCAAGCTAGCTACTTGAAACTTTCAGGATAGGTTGCGCATCAGACTGCCGCGGTTAAGTTCGTTAATGGGCCAAATCGGTCGAATAGTTTCGGAGTTATAGGCACTTGGAGTTTTGAAGTTATTTATTTTTTATTTCAGAAACTACTCGAGAGATTAGATTCAAACTTGGCAGTTGGGTGGAGTATAACGACGCGCAACTTTGAGCCAAATTTCGTCAGGATCAGATTTTCAGTGAATTCAAAAAAAATTTTTTTTCGAAATTTTTTTCCAAAAATTTTTTTTTTCCGGAAACCATTTATCATATTCGAGAAAAAAGTCCACTCACACTTTGAACTTCATATTTCACAGCAGTGTACCAAATTTCAGTTCGATACGATCATAAGTTTCGGAGATATCCGGAAAAAATGTGTCAAATTTCGAGGTTTTCTTCTCGATATCGTTTATTTTTTCGGTATAACTCGAGAAATACTGATTCAGACCTGATGAAATTTCACAGCTAGTTCGGAGATGCTGAAAGACAACTTCATGAGAAATTTCGTGATAATCGTGTCATCAGAACAATTTGAAAAAAAAATTTCTATGATTTTTCTTATCATATCATCCTCATCAAATTCTGTATGAAACTTCGAACTGTTATTTTTCGATGAAGTACTGGATTTCAATTCGATCTGATCTGGATTTTTGGAAATATTGAAAAAATAAAATTTTGATTGGGTATATCTACGGAATCATTGGGTGGATTTTACCCATTCACGAATTCGGCCTTCGTAATTTAGGTCCAAACCTTCTCTACAAATATCGAGTTCCTAAGTTGTTTCTTTCGGAAGTTATTGTGTTTACGCAGTCGGCCGTTAGGCTGACCGTAAACACAATAACTTCCGGAAGAAACGACTTGGAAACTCGATATTTGTAGAGAAGGTTTGGACCTAAATTACGAAGGCCGAATTCGTGAATGGGTAAAATCCACCCAATGATTCCGTAGATATACCCATTCAAAATTTTATTTTTCCAATATTTCCAAAAATGCAGATTTGATCGAATTGAAATCCAGTAATTTATCCGTGAAAACTTTCAAAAAGCTCTGCCGTGAAGGCAGCAGCTTTTGCGTGCATGTTCAAATTCGTTGCTGAAGCGGTCATCTACATTGAATATGCGCGCAAAAGTTGCTGCCTCCACTGCAGTGCTTTTTGAAATTTTTTGTTATTGGATCCTGTTAAAAATTCAAAATTATTCAAAATCAAATAATAGTTAGATTCATAACAGTAGGAGTTCCTGCCTTCACGTCAGTGCGTTTCCCAATTTTTTCGCACTTGGCAACACATGAAACTGCCGCATGGAAACCCAATCAAATTTTTCATTTAATTCTATACAACATTCGCTCGACATGCCAATGAGTTTATTCTCACTTTTTTGAGGACTCGACAACACCATAAAACTCACATATTCTCCGGTTGAACACATGCATACGCGTAAAGTGTGAAGCACATATAACTTAAGACGGTTTAAATATAAATCCAGTTCACAGACTCCGTTGCATCTCATTCAGATTCCTTATAACGTATTTTATGGTCTGTATCCATTCTTGGTTCGAAAAATAAATACACCTAACACTCAGTGCCGGTGTATCCAAAAGAGGATATCCGGCATTACTACACGGCAATAAAGATTTCTACGATTTGGTACACGTGATTCATATTTTCATATTTACAGCTCAGCGTGAGACATAATAGGAGTTGACATTTCTTCTTTTACATGACAACAAGTCATTAGGAATTCTTTATTTGGATCTGCATGATAATGCTTAGAAATACGAGGATAAATGGCAACACTAATGTAAAAATGTCAAATCTTACATAGGTACTTATTCTACGAGTGCTCTTTGTGTAGTTAAGACACTTAGAAACATTCACTTTGGTAACGAAATTAAATCCTTAAAACATTTTCTTCCAAGTGGAGTGAACCAACAACAACAATAAACATCGTGAGAAGCACATAAATGTTCGGTCGGCTGTTAGGCCGACCGTAAACACAATAACTTCCGAAAGAAACAACTTAGAAACTCGATATTTGTAGAGGAGGCAGCATTCGCGAATGGGTAAAATTCACCCAATGATCCCGCAGATATACTCATTCAACATTTTGTTTTCCTAGTATTTCCAAAAATACATATTAGATTTTGTATTTTTTTTTTATATTTTTGCATTTTTTCCGAATATCCTAGGCTTCAATGAAACCCCCTCAGAAGCTTAAAGCTTGTGCGAGTAAGGATTCCGGGTGTGTTCTGTGAAGGCTTTGTTACTAATCCCTTGCGCCACGTTAGGAACAGCACTGTTAATTGTTTACCCAACAGCGAATGGTTGGACGATCCCCTAAAAACCGGAAAAGTTATTTCCCGGCCAAGGGCTTGAACCCCAGACCTTACGATCATGGGGCTTGCGCTCTAACCACTGAGCTACCGCCGCTATATATCGCTATATTTCGAATTGAAATCCAGTACTTTGTCGAAAAATGTCATAAATAGGTTCATACAGAATTAAATGAGGATAATATGATGAGAAGATCATCGAATATTGAATATTTGAGAAAAAAATTTGATTTTTTCAAATCGTTCTAATGACACGATCATCACGAAATTTTGCACAATGTTATCCTTCAGCATCTTTGAACTAGCTGCGAAGTTTCATCACGATTGAATCAGTGTTTCTTGAGTCCGAAAAAAACAACGATATCGAGAAGAAAACCATGAAATTCTACACACTTTTTCCGAAACTAATAGCCGTATCGAACTGAAATTCGGTATACTGCTGTGGTTATGTAACTCAAGCTATAACTGGAATTGTTCTCGAATATGAACAATAGTTTCAGAAAAAAAAGTTTTTTTCGAAAAAAATCTTTTTAAAATTGAGTGACCATAAGATTTCAACGAAATTTTGCTCATACAAGTCGCTAGCTGGCTCCACTCGACAGTTATCGTGTCCGCGGCCGGCCGGCCGGACAGAATCGATTTTGACACCGGATTCGTCATCAGTAAGTCTAACCTAGTCGTTTGAGACCATTTTCGGTTCAATCATCGATCTCGTAAGCCTCCATCAACACAATATAAAATTGGTCGATATATGTAGGACTTCAAGAACAATCAAATTAGAAATTTTTCCAACTTTAAGTTCAGAGTCTCGTTTGAGAGGCTCTACTTTGTGATAGCGCCATCTAACGAGAGCGCAATAACGACTAACTTTACGATATCAAAACTAGTTGTATAGCTTAGGTGCTATAAATCTTGCGTTTGATATTTGGGGTGTTCTGGCACCTGGGTAATAACAATGTTCATACTTCACTCTGCAAGTTCCCCCATGTAATCTTTTCATTGGATTATTTTCAGTTCTCCCCCCGTTTATGCTGAAGGTTATAACCTACAACATTATCCCAATGTTACGTTTCATGAACAACACAATACTTCACCTTCCATTGAAATAGGGAGAGAACTCAGGAATCAACCCTAAATATGTTAGCAAAAGGAAAAATAATAAATAAAATGAAACTTTATTGGTATCCGTGATAAATGTCAGTCCAGAAGGAAAAGGATGATTTCGATCCTCAACTTTGTAGGTTTAAATGAAATACAGGTTCTGGGTTGTTTCGGAAAATGGCGAACTGAATTACTTTTGGAATGAATGAACATTTTTTTGCCGCAATGGTGGTTTTTCCTGAATCTGGGTTATTACTGCAAATGCAAATTTGAACATAATTATTATGGGTTTGATTCATCATTTTCCCAAATTACCTTCAGAAAGTATTCAAAATCAGATTTCAAAATTGGGGTTTGGGATTTGTCATGCATGCACGAAGTGACAACGTTGTTTAGTAGAATTGCTTCTTCTGCTACAGAATAACGAAATATTTATTCCTATTCTGTGGTACACACGTGTTCTTTGTCAATATAACCAAACAATTTCCGTTTGCTATTTTTCAGTAATATGACAGTATGACAGTCTGTGCTCTTCTTTTTCTATTCTTTGATCGTTGTCTTCTACTCTAACCAGATCGAAGTATAGCTATCTCTGTTTTCCTAAGCAAAGTAACACATTTGACGTCCTTTTCTTTCCGAGAAAGCTGAATTCGACGTTGCCATATCGTGCACTCAAGACAAATCCCTTTAAATGCAAATCCCCATTTTTTTAAAAATATAATATTGAAATTATATGTTTGAAATGTGATGTTCTGAAGGTTTTTCATGAAAATAACTGCATTTTCGTTTAAAGGAAAAACCCCCATTGCCAACCGTACTCAAAATGTAATTTATGTTCGCTGAATACGAAAATTATATAGAGATATCAAAGCATGGAAATTTCATTAAACCTCGTTAATATCTCAAAGTCCTACTTTAACGTTGCCAATAGCCGCGTGAAATCTGAGAATTTGGAGAAATTTCGATGTTTATAGGAGAAAACGAGGTGTCCTTCTGCAGGCTTCAGTGATTATTTTATATACCTTTTTTTTTCTGGGATGTACTCAATACCTTTGTGAGAATGCAAAATGTAAGTCATTGTCCAAGTTTCACTCCATTTCAGTCTTCCTTTTCCTGAAAATTCTGGAATATACAAGTTGCAACATCGCGCATTCATACAAACCTTTTCAATCATTTGCACCCAAAAAATTTTCGAAAAAAAACGAGCTCTGGCCTCCAAAAGTCACCGAGGTATTGTTTGATCTTAAGAATTTCCACTTTCAAAATTAACAAAGCTTGAATTTCCAAACTCCGATTTTTCACCCCATATAGAGCACAATCAATTTTGAATTGCAGATTATAATTCAGAATCCAAGACACTAAAATTCGATGAATTAATAAACGAAATATCAAGTTCCAACCAAAATTTTGCTAATGGTCTGGCCCTTCCCTAAAACATCGAATTTTGATATATTCCAAGAATGAAGTCCGGTTTCCTATTTCCTGTTTGAAGTCCCACAATTAATTGGATATTTCAGATCATTAAGGACCATAAGCCCGCTATAATTGTAGCATGATTTGTTTCGAAGAACATAATTATGGGCCTCTGACGAAACAATTAATTGACAACTCATTCCACATATTTGTTTTCAATGATGAAACAAGAAATGATAGTTAATGACTGGTAGGAACAACTTACATTTCCTTTCGAGAAAAATTCAACTTCACCGCATCATTAAAATTTATGTAACAACCATCCAAGAAAGTCTGCGAAAAATATCATAGAAATATTGAATATCCAGGTAGGATTCCTATGTTACCTCTGATGAACCTTGAAATAATATTTGTCTCGATATTATAATAGGAGCTGCGACCTGTAATCATTCGATAGTTGCGGCTAATAAATAAGAAGGCAAAATGGCTTAAATATACACATTCTTTAGACACGAATCAATAAGAGAATTTCCGTTCTTCAATGATCACAGTTTATCGACGAAAAACGAAAAGTTTATGAATCATCGATTTCGGACCGAACGATGTCAACATTCGCGCAATAAATAGGTCTCTTGCATGAATTTTTTTTATCATTGGAATCAAATATTCTATCCGTAAGACCACTGAAAAACTTTAACAGCCATCAAAAATTTAAATTTTTAACGAGAAAATGCTCTTTTAAATTTGGCTCCACATGTCGGTTGTTTAAACGGACGAAGCTTCGCGGTTTCCGTGACGTATGGGGATATATCCACTCTCTCCCTCTTCTCGTATACTTTTCTCTCTAGCAAGCCAATAGACAGCGTCGAGCTGTATCGATCGAGGCATCGTGGAATAACGAGTAGGAGGCAATCTACCGCGTTTCACCCACTTTGGTTTTGCGTCCCGATTGACGATTTTTTATACCGAATTATTCGAAATTCGCGAATTGTTGGAGTGTGAGATAACATACATTATGATTTTGTATCGATATAGGATGAGAAAAACTTGCGAATACGATAACTCGTGTTACATGCAAGAGACCTATTGAAGTACAACGTGAAAACTCGCCCTGTATAGGACGGCTTCACTTCCTGACCCAATTTCTTCTGTAACAAAGTCAATAAAATGACTCGCTTCGAATTAACTGAGCTACCACTCGAAACTAATGCCCAACCGAAGGACATTCGTTCGAAAAAAATCCCTCTGGAATCCCGTTAATGAAACGATTTTCATTTTTTAACCGGTTCCCTTTGATGCTGCGCCTCTGGAATAAACTCAACAAATTGAATTTCGTCTCTGCATAATGATGTTTGATGGAGTCCTTTGTGCCTCTCCTAGTCGAGGGGCTTTTAACATTTTCTTTTTCATCTTGGGAAAATGTTTTTGTTCGTCTATTTTTTCGAGGGTTGACTTAATCAAAGGAAGGACCATATGATTCTTTTCATAATATTGAGGAGAGAGGCTAGAAGGTCTTTCAGCTTGGATATTCAAGCTACCAATATCTAAACGTCTATAAAGTGCGCGTTAAAATCATGGAACAAATTCATTTTCTCAGAAGAAAAATATTTGGCAACAACATCCTGAAACAGGTCGATTTTGGTTTCACTTTTACCAAATTCATATGCATTTTTGAAGGATTTCTGTTGCACCCTGTGTCATCCCCATCAACACTCTTAATTTTTTTAATAGGGAATGTAGGTCATGTGGTACTTTTTTGACATGTCTTTGTATCTTCTTCACAGGCGGGCAGAAATTTTCAAGAAAAAAAATTTGTTTTTTAAAGATTAGTTAGTTCAAAGAGGTTTTCAGTTTGTGCACTTTGTCATGGCTCATTTACTTTGAGACGATGGTACCTGATGAAATTTGTCAACGAATGAAAGTTGACCATCTCAGTTTTGTTCATGCACAACTTTCAACCCCTTTCAACCCCCTCACGTGAAAAATTAGAATATGTGAAACACTGCACCTACTTAAGATCATAACTGAAGCGCAGTGTTTCACACATTCTCATTTTTCACGTGAGGGGGTTGAAAGTTGTGCATGAACAAAACTGTAATGGTCGACTTTCATTCGGTGCCAAATTTCATCAGGTATCATCGTCTCAAGGTAAATGAGCCATGACAAAGTGAACATACTGAAAACCTCTATGAACTAACTAATTTTTCAAAAAAAAATTATCTTCTTAAAAATTTCTACACGCCTGTGAAGAAGATACAAAGACCTTGCCAAAAAAGTACCACGTAACCTACTTTCCCTATTCAAAAAATTTAGAGGATTGATGGGGATGGCACGGGGTGCAACAAAAATTCTTCAAAAATGCATATAACTTTGGTAAAAGTGAAACAAACATTGACCTGTTTCAGGATTTTGTTGCCAAATATTCTTCTTTTGAGAAAATGAATACGTTCCATAATTTTGACGCACACTGTATATTCACGAAATAATATGTATTATGTCATTCTGAGATAATACATGTCACAAGTTTTTCACTTTATTCCCGATATTTTATTAGATTTCTAGTTCGAAATGAACAATTATGGATCTATGGGAGATGATTCCCCAATAAAGGGGTCTGTAGCATTCTTCGTTTATCTGAGGATCTGAAAATCATCGCTTGGAGGACTGAACCTGGTCGAAAGACCCTCTCGGTCATGAGCAAATGTAGGTGATATTATTTACTGCTTCCTTCTGGTTTTCTGTCCCTCTTTCTGTTTCAGATATTATGTCAAGATATTTTGTCGAAATGAATTCAAGATGACGAAAAAATTATTTTCAAATGAAAAAGATGCCATTCATCTTCTATAAACAAATTACTACACTTATGCGGGGAGACAGAATTTTTCCTGAGGTTTTTATCTGTGCTCTTGTATCATACGCAAATATGTATGGTACCCCGTTTACATTTCCTCTGCTAACACTGTGATATATCTTAGAATTGTAATGCTCGTTCTCAAAAGAATATATATAAATATATCGATAAGATAATGGGATGAATCTATATTTCTTCGAAACTATCACGAAAAAATATTACAAAAACACTGCAGAGCCCCTTCAATGGCCTATTATGTTTTCAGATGAATGTGCAATTTTTTCTGAAAAAATGTACATATTATGTCCTTTCTCATGTTCTCGACAAAATAGGGGTCTTTGTACTAATATTACAGACTAATCCAATTTATAGATTGGCTCTGTTGGAAAAGCAATCGATTTCCTGCAATGGACTATATTTAGAAGCATCAACTCATAGCATGATGTCTTGTTTAATATAGGCAACATAACACACTGAATCTGATACTAGAGATTAGGCCCAAATCTTACTATTCGGACCTTCAGTTATTTTCGAGTAGAAGTTTGCACAACTTTCAAGCCCTACGAACCCTTTAATGGAGAACAACAAAATTTTTCACGTGAGGGGGTTGAAAGTTGTGCATGAACAAAACTGTAATGGTCGACTTTCACTCGGTGACAAATTTCATCAGGTACCATCTTCTCAAAGTAAATTAACCACGAAAAAGTGCACATACTGAAAACCTTTTTGAAGTAACTAAGTTTTCAAAAAAAAATTTTTTTCTTGAAAATGTCTGCACGCCTTTAAAGAAGATACAAAGACCTTGCCAAAAAAGTACTACATGACCCACTTTCCCTATTCAAAAAATTTAGAGGGTTGATGGGGATGGCACAGGGTGCAACAAAAATTTTTCAAAAATGCATGAAAATTTGGTCTAAGTGAAACAAAATTTGATCTGTTCCAGGATTTTGTTGCAAAATATTTTTCTTCTGAGAAAATGAATTTGTTCCATAATTTTGACGCGCACTGTATATTTGAATGAATGAGACAAGTTCTTTTTTCCATGAGGATAAAGCTAAAGGGTTTTCCAATAAGAGGTGTTATTTTGAATAGCCCGCTATTTCGGTAGATGTCACTTTTGAAGCTGTCATTTTTTGACATTTGACAGGTAGAAACTACGCCATTAATAAAAATGGAACGATACACGCTACAACAAAGCATTGAAATTATTAAAATTCACTATAAAATGGTGAAAATTTGGCAGAGACGGTTCGTGAAACTCGAACATTTTTGGGTCGTCGTGAAGCACCTTGTCGGACCGCAATAAAGAAATTGGTGGAAAAATTCGAGCTGTTGGGACAAGTTAGTCATGTGAAGAATAAAACCCGTGCACGTCGCTCAAGAACAGCCGGGAATATTGCTGCTGTAGCCGAAAGTGTTGAAGAAAACCCAGGTTTGTCCATTTCTCGTAGTTCTTTGGAATTAGGCATTCCACAAACGTCATTACACCGTATTTTGCATAAAGATTTCGGTCTTAAGGCTTATAAAGTTCAGTTAACACAAGAACTCAAGCCGGCCGATCATCAACAACGTCGTGTCTTTGTTGATTGGGTCGTTGAAATGCATGAAAATGATCCAGAATTCCATCGAAAAATCCTCTTGAGTGATGAGGCCCATTTACACCTCGGTGGCTTCGTCATCAAGCAAAATTGTCGCATCTGGGGCTCGGAAAACGCGAGAGTTTTTGTTGAAAAGCCTCTCTATCCTCAACGTGTGACTGTTTGGTGCGGTTTATGGCCCGGCGGAGTCATTGGACCTTACTTTTTCAAAAATGAGGCTGGAGCAACAGTTACGTTGAATGGATTGCGCTATCGAGAGATAATTAATGATTTTTAATGGCCCGAATTGGATGGTATTGATCTGGACAACGTTTACTTTCAACAAGACGGTGCAACGTGCCACACAAGCAACGAAACCATTGATCTCCTGCGGGAAAAGTTTCCGGACCGTGTTATCTCTCGAAGAGGTGATCACAATTGGCCTCCGAGATCTTGTGATTTAACACCTTGAGACTTCTTCCTTTGGGGCCACGTGAAAGAGAAGGTCTACGCCAACAGCCCAGCGTCGATTCAAGACCTCAAAGATGGAATTCGTGAGGCTATCGAGGACATAGGGCAGCCACTTTGCGATTTGGTTATGGAAAATTTCATTAAAAGGATATGGTCCTGTAAGTGTGGTCGTGGTGGTCATTTGCCTGATGTTATTTTCCATTATTAACGGCATAGCTTCTTCTTTATAATGAAATAAACATCCGATGATTTATATCGAAAAATGACATTTTTCTTTGAATATCAAAATAACACCTCTTTTTGGAAAACCCTTTATATTGCTGTATGCACCATTACAGTTTATCCCCATAGGTTTTCCCATGAACACCCCGAAAATATTGTTAAATGCGCGGTAAAACGGAATGTGATTCGGTTAACTCATTTCCGGCACGTAATATGTTGGAAATGAGAAAATTGGACAATTAAAATTTTCTCTCGCACGTAAATAATCGATAATACACAAGCTGTGCTGATTTCTCGAATGCCATACGCGCTGAAATGTTCCCATGTCAATAAATAACCTTAATCAAGTATGAATTATTGGAATTGTAAATACGACCAGACTCGGTACGACTTGGTGATTTATTTCAACGAGAAAACGAGTTTTTCATAAATAAATACAAATTTGTAACACTTTTTTATTGCTTGTGCATCGGCACAGCAGGTGAACGAGTATATTTGTATTATTATCGTTCACTGGATAGTCAACATCTAGTGCGTACAATACAAATGGTCGCCTATTTCCAGAATTTTTCTCCTCAATATTTGCGTCATTATATTGAACTTATCGAAATAATCTAGAAGAATTGTACAATATCTTCTCTCTCGAAAATAGAAATAGATACAAGAAATATAAAAATATCAAACTCTTTGAAACTGAACGAGGATTCTGTTCCATATTTTTTTTTAAACTTCCGCATACAGGGTGTTCCTTGGTGATATGCTAATATATGAAGGGGGTGGAAGTACCGGTCTTTCTAAAAAAATTCCCAGATAATAAAATTTCATAACCGCCCCAACGTCGCAATATTCACCTAAAAATAAAAAAAAACATCATCGCCCATCTGAATAAACCTCGTTTCAATCATCGCAATCAATTTACATCTTAAAGACCCTCGTCTTCATCGAATGAAACCAATATTGACTTTCCCCCCGCCACAGCTCAACAGGTGTACTCGGTCTAGTAAACTCAATAAACCTACCTGACATTTTCATGCTTCTGGATGTAGATTTTATGAAATTGCCCTTCGACCGGCGAGATGATATCATTTTTCATTTCCATGGCAACGTGCTGCGGCAGTACGGACAGCAACAGCCGCTCCTGCAAAAAGAAAAATTGAAAGATATCCAGGAAAACAGCAATAATGAGTCCGAGTTCATGTTGAGGATCACGAATATTTCAGAATCTCAAGATGAACCGATACTGCTTCAATGGGGGTTTTTCCTGAATTTGGGTTATTACTGCAAATGCAAATTTGAACATAATTATTATGGGTTTTATTCATCATTTTCCCAAATTACCTTCAGAAAGTATTCGGAATAAGATTTCAAAATTAGGGTTTGGGAGTTGCCACGCATGCACGAAGTGACAACGGTGTTTAGTAGAATAGCTTTTTCTGCTATGGAATAATGAAATATTTATTCCTATTCTGTGGTACACACGTGTTCTTTGTCAATATAACCAAACAATTTCCGTTTGCGATTTGTCAGTAATATGACAGTCTGTGCTCTTCTTTTTCTATTCATTGGTCGTTGTCTTCGAATCTAACCAGATCGAAGTATAGCTATCTCTGTTTTCCTAAGCAAAGCAACACATTTGACGTCCTTTTCTGCTGAAGCTGAATTCGACGTTGACATATCGTGCACTCAAGACCAATCCCTTTAAATGCAAATCCCCATTTTTATTTTTCAGTTTTAGGTGATCAAACATTTTTTCAAAAATATAATATTGAAATTATATGTTTGAAATGTGATGTTCTAAAGATTTTTCATGAAAATTACTGCATTTTCGTTTGAACGAAAAACCCCCATCACATGCGAGGTAGCTTCTTATAGAAGGTGAAGGGAAATTTTGGTTTATTATCTGATGAAATCAAATAAATAAACCTAAGTCATCGACCGAAAAAAAATTACCCTCCCTGAAAATTTCAGTTTACATTTTGAAGTATGTAGAATTGAATGAACGTTTTTCTTCATAACTCAGGGACCGCTGGTCGGAAATTATCCGATTGAAAATTTTTAGGTTGAGTGATGCAACAGTAATAAACGTCGAGAGTTTCATGGAAATTCGGTAGTAAGTTTTCGAGAAATATTTTTTTTCCCCCCAAGCCCCCATTTAAAGCCCTCAGGGTACACCGATCCTGCTGAAAAGCTTGCAGGATCAATCTCGAGCGATACACGATTTTTTTAGCAAGTTTCACGAATCTCGGCTCAGTACTCTCAGAGTAAATCGACGGATTCGTTTCTAGAGAGTCGAACGAAGCGGATAAAGAACGAACGAGAGAGTGATGGAACTAGTTCGGGCAAGACCATAGAGACCATAATTTTTGGAGATATGGTAAAAAAATACGTAAAATTTCGTGGTTTTTTCCTTGGTAACGTTTTTCACGGAATAACTCTGAAAAAACTAGAAAAGCACTTACAAAAGCTGCTGACTTCACGTCAGTGCTTTTCTAGATTTTTAATTCGAGAAACACATTGTATTTTAGTAGTTAGATACTAGATAAATTAAACATTCGCTAATACTCACAATAGAAGTGGCGCTAATGAACTATTTGTTCATTGATTGCCATTATCTCAATGCGAAAATAATATGTTTTTCTCAATATCTCGTCATATAATCAAGTTTATCTAATAACGACCATCAAAGAATCCTAACCACGTATAACACATATTTTGTAGCCTGTGAATTGTTTGATTAGGATACGGGTATTGATGAACATAACCATGATAATAACGGACACCCATCCACGTACCAATCACGTTCAACGCTGTTTGGTTTCCATATATTTTTTCATTTAACCGTCCCTCGTAATACTAATTTTGTAAATCATCGACCAGATCCCCTGTTCTTTTTTGGCAGCGCAGTAACATATTCAACAGACGGGAGCCTGTGCGGGATCTTCCACTGAAAGTAAACATTTTTATCTGCGCCTTTTTTACTGTCGGAATAAATGGAAAAGATGGAGAAACTCCAAAGCAGTGAGATTAATGTTCAAACGGATTGCGATAGTTCAGTCCATTTATTATGCGTCATAACCAGAGATTCTTGCGAGAGATCGGTAGACATCAATAATAAGACTTGAAGTAGTCAGATATACGGGGTCCCGCAACAGTGGGTGTTCCCTATGTCTATTCAGGAAACAAAAAAATTTCAAAAAGCACTGCCGTGAAGGCAGCAACTTTTGCGCGCATGTTCAATGTAGATGACCGCTTCAGCAACGAATTTGAACATGCACGCAAAAGCTGCTGCCTTCACGTCAGTGCTTTTTGAAATTTTCTACTGATAAATTACTGGATTTCAATTCGATCATATCTGTATTTTTGGACTTATTGGAAAAATAAAATTTTGAATGGGTATATCTACTGAATCATTGGGCGAATTTTACCCATTCACGAATTCCACCTTCGTAATTAAGCCGTAAGGTCAGCCTAACGGCCGACTGCGTAAACACAATAACTTCCGAAAGAAACAACTTAGAATCTCGATATTTGTAGAGAAGGTTTGGACCTTAATTACGAAGGTCGAATTCGTGAATGGGTAAAATCCACCCAATGATTCCGTAGATATACCAAATCAGAATTTTATTTTTCCAATATTTCCAAAAATACAGATCAGATCGAATTGAAATCCAGTACTTCATCGAAAAATAACAGTTCGAAGTTTCAGACAGAATTTAATGAGGATGATATGATAAGAAAATCATAGAATTTTTTTTTTTTCAATTGTTCTTAAGACACGATTATCACGAAATTGCGCATAAAGTTGTCTTTCAGTATCTCAAAACTAGCTGTGAAGTTTTATCAGGACTGAATCAGTATTTCTCGAGTTATACCGAAAAAATCAACGATATCGAGAAGAAAACCTCGAAATTTGGCATATTTTTTCCCGATATCTCCAAAACTTATGATCGTATCGAACTGAAATTTGGTACACTGCTGTGAAATATGAAGCTCAAAGTGTGAGTGGAATTTTTCTTTGGATATGATGAATGGTTTCCGGAAAAATTTTTTTTTTCAAGTTTACTGACAATATGATCCTGACGAAATATGGCTCAAAGTTGCGCGTCGTTATACTCCACCTAACTGCCAAGTTTGAATCGAATCGCTCAAGTAGTTTCTGAAATAAAAACTAAATAACTTCAAAATTTCAAGTGCCTATAACTCGGAAACTATTCGACCGATTTGGCCCATTAACGAACTTAACCGCGGCATTCTGATGCGCAACCTATCCTGAAAGTTTCAAGTTGCTAGCTTGCTTCTGTCGACAGTTATTGTGTCTACGGCCGGCCGGACAGAATCGATTTTGACACCGGATTCGTCATCAGTGAGTCCAACCTAGTCGATTGAGACCCTTTTCGGCTCAATCATCGAAAATTACAGACATTTGGACAAAACGATAGCACGCTGTCCCTAGAACATGCGCGCAAAAAAAGTCTTGGGATAAACATCATTCCTTTCCGAATTTATTCCCAATCATGTGTAATATTCCGGATTCTAAAATTGCTAGATTGAAATCTCGTAATCCTCTATGAATTAACGATTTTCTTTATTTCAATAAAAGTGTCAAAGGAATTTGGAGTTCGATATGGAATTCTTATGATGTTTTCAACAAAGGTTTGATCAGCTATCCTTCAAAAAAAAGTTCGTAGTTTCAATCTTCGGATCATTTTGAATCGGCTTAGAACAGGTCATGGTCGCTGTAATGATTTCCTCTTCAAATGGAATACGGTCGAAAGTCCAAGGTGCGAATGAGAAGAAGAAAAGGAAACAATATACCATTTAGTTCATAGTTGTCCAATATATAAATTTGACGATGGTTTCGAGGCGATTCATTCGGTGTCTGATTCTTTCTTGAGGGGGATCGTGAACTTCAAATTAATTTGATGAGTCATACATCATTTAATGGTTCATATTGGTTTTTCCGTCTTCTTTTTCGTTCTCAGATGTGATTGTTATCAACCTGCATCGAAAGGAAAGAAGGATTTTTCTGATGAAAAAAACCCTTCAATAACAAACAACCATGTCACTACACTTATATGGAGAGACATAGTTTTTCCTGAGGTGTTCAGCTGTGCCCTTGTATCATACTTTAAAATGTATGGTACCCTGTTCACATTTTCCTCTGCTTCTACTGTGATAACACATATTCTTTGATTTAAAAAATGTACTGCTCGTTCTCGAAAGAATATATACAGGGTGAGTCTTTAAGTTGTACATTAATTTTAACCATAGATTCCTCTGATCAAATAAAACACTTTTTTATTGGCTATTTTTCCAGATTCGGCTCGGGTAAAAAGTTTTAAGCATTTAAATATTTCTCAATGTGCTAAAACACCCCTGCGCTTTGTTTGAAAGTTCACCCCAGATCCCCCTTACGGTGATCTCTTTTCTAGAATAACCAATCCAAGGTTCGAAATTCAAAGAAACAAGATTGAGAAAACCCATTTACTCATTTCATTCTTATGATTTGTTGCTTTTTGCGATATTATCGCAAGGAAAACGTTTCACTACACTAGACTTGAAACACTCATCTCCAACTTGATGTTCATGCAATATCCAATTTCATTCTACTATAAGATTATACATAATTCCATCCTAGCCCATTCTCATATTGAAAATTCCATAATTATACTTTTTTTCACGCAATTTATAAATGAATTATACGAAATCAATCAACTAACCTAAAAACATTCTCTAGAATGTTATGGTTATGGAAAGTCTAGTCCATAGACAGGGACTATGCCTGTGGGGTGCATATAACATATAGTGAAATAGCATATACCCACAGAAATGATAAACAAATGTTATATCCATGCATATACTCAATATTAGTTCTATGCGGGATAGATAAATATTTCTGTGTATTCTATGGTCGTTATAAACGTGAACCCAGTTTAATTAACTTCCTTTACTAGATCAGGGGCGGATCCATAAATACAATATTCAATAATTCGACATATTGGAAAAACCACCCAGAAAAATGAAACACCCTGTGTATCCGAAACCATTCTTATTTTGACCACTTCGAGCAATAAGGTAAGATCATGGAAAACTAGATTCCTATCTGTTTCCTGAATATAAATATTGAGCACGGCGCCACTGTAGCGGTACCCTGTATATACTAGGAGAGTCTCGTTACTCCTTTAATTGATAAGAATTTCTCTGGCAGGGTATTAGGCTTTAAATCGAATAAAATCGCAAATATCATAAATATTTCCTTTGATGAAGCGATTAAAGAGAAACATCTTTTTTTAGAGATTGTGGGAATGATCAAGTTTTTACTGATACATCGAATTACGGCAGATATAATGAACATAATCAGTGTCATTGGTAGGCTTTATATCAAAGCATTTGGATTGAATGAAGAAACATGTACGACTATATGTGTAAGGAAATCCTGTAGGTTGCACGATGTTACTTGACATAACATAACGATCTGTATCATTACATTGGGTTGTTCGTGATGGTAAATCCGCAAATTTTCACTTCGCCAAGATATTGGTAAAATACTTGTATTAATGCTCGCAGCGTGTTCTCCTGAAAAAAAAATCTGCAGGCGGAAGTTGCCGGTCTCCCATTGTTCAGAAGAAATGGGCCCCCAAAGTTCTAAGTTGACGCTTTTTAAGTTAATTTTTTCCAACATTAAACGATCAGTCGTCTTTTTGCGCGCATGTTCTGGGGAACAGAGTGCTATCGTTCTGTCCCAATGCATGTAATTTTCGAATTTTGAGCCGAAAATGGTCTCAAACGACTAGATTGGACTCACTGATGACGAATCCCGTGTCAGAATCGATTCTATCCGTCCGTCCGTACGGAAAATTAATAATTTTATAATATTCAAGGTATTGATACGAATTCTTGTATTTTCAGATCATGAGAAGCCTGTTGAGAAAGATAATTTGGAAGGATTATGTGCCCTGAATAAACTATTGAAATGAATTCTCTGGATTTGTTACTGGATCGTGATTGGTTTGGACATTTCTTATATTTTATGATAGAATTTACTATGTTTGAGGCCTGGAATTAACTTAATTGTATATTATGATAATAAATGATTGAATATATGCATTTGTGTTCATTGGTAAGTTATTTTTTTTATGTTTCTTAAATACCGATTAAGAAAAAACCATAACAATACATACAGTTCAAGAATTATTAATAATCTGTAGATTGATTGAATATGGATACTAAGATTTCTGGACACCTTAGACACCAAGAATTTGCAACCGTCATGAAATGAGAACACCAGTCATGAATTATTTCAAGGTCCCTCTATGGAGATATCAAGTAAATACCAAGAATTCGAAAAGTGACCTAACAAAATACACTTTACATATCAATGAGAAATACGATAAAGAAAATAGGTTTAACATATTTCTTTCAAGTGTCCCATATTCTTATCGACTGACAAAGCATATTCTTTCACGAAATGAATGCCTGATTTTTACTGACTGGAATATTTTAGAGCGCTTGTTGCGTGCAACACAGCATTATCTTTTTGTCCAAATGTTATTTTGTTATTTTCGAATTCATTTTCGAAAATGATCATTATTATTTTGAATAGCCCGCCATTTCGGTAGATGTCACTTTTGAAACTGTCATTTTTTGGAGATTTGACAAGTGGAAACTACGCCATTAATAAAAATGGAACGATACACGCTTCAACAACGCATTGAAATTATTAAAATTAACTATAAAAATGGTGAAAATTTGGCAAAGACGGTTCGTGAAACTCGAACATTTTTGGGTCGTCGTGAAGCACCTTGTCAGACCGCAATAAAGAAATTGGTGGAAAAATTCGAGCTGTTGGGACAAGTTAGTGATGTGAAGAATAAAACCCGTGCACGTCGCTCAAGATCAACCGAGAATATTGCTGCTGTGGCCGAAAATGTACCAGAAAACCCAGGTTTGCCCATTCTTCGTCGTTCTTTGGAATTAGGCATTCCACAAACATCATTACACCGTATTTTGCATAAAGATTTGGGTCTTACGGCTTATAATGTTCAGTTAACTCAAGAACTCAAGCCGGCCGATCATCAACAACGTCGTGTCTTTACTGATTGGGTCGTTGAAATGCATGACAATGATCCGGAATTCCATCGAAAAATCATCTTGAGTGATGAGGCCCATTTACACCTCGGTGGCTTCGTCAACAAGCAAAATTGTCGCATCTGGGGCTCGGAAAACCCGAGAGTTATTGTTGAAAAGCCTCTCTATCCTCAACGTGTGACTGTTTGGTGCGGTTTATGGTCCGGCGAGGTAATTGGACCTTACTTGTTCGAAAATGAGGCTGGAGCAACAGTTACGGTGAATGGATTGCGCTATCGAGAGATGATTAATGATTTTTCATGGCCGGAATTGGATGGTATTGATCTGGACAATGTTTACTTTCAACAAGACGGCGCTACGTGCCACACAAGCAACGAAACCATTGATCTTTTGCGGGAAAAGTTTCCGGACCGTGTTATCTCTCGAAGAGGTGATCAGAATTGGCCACCGAGATCTTGTGATTCAACACCTTGCGACTTCTTCCTTTGGGGCCACGTGAAAGAGAAGGTCTACGCCAACAGCCCAGCGTCGATTCAAGACCTCAAAGATGGAATTCGTGAGGCCATCGAGGACATAGGGCAGCCACTTTGCGATTTGGTTATGAAAAATTTCATTAAAAGGATATGGTCCTGTAAGCGTGGTCGTCGTGGTCATTTGCCTGATGTCATTTTCCACTATTAACGGCATAGCTTGTTCTTCATAATGAAATAAACATCCGATCATTTATATTGAAAAATGGCATTTTTCTTTGAATATCAAAATAACACCTCTTATTGGAAAACCCTTTAGTATTGACGCGTATTTTTGGGGAAAAGTTCGTGAAGATTGTATGGTTGAAAACTTTCAAGAAAATGTTTCAAAATGTTACAATTTTTTTTTATGATGATTCCTATGAAATTTGACACATATTGAGAGCGAACACTACCACGTGCTAGTAAATTACGGCTTCGGCAACAAGTTTCATGAAACCTGGTTAATATCTCAAGGTCAGGCACCTGCTTACGGTCTGCATGCTTTAACGTTGCCAATAGCCGAGATAAATATCAGAATTCGGAGAAATTTCGATGTTTATAGGAGAAAACGGGGTGCAGGCTTCAGTGATTATTTTTTTGGGATGCACTTAGTTCCTATGTGAGAATGAGCAATGTTTATTATTTTTCCATTTTTCACTCCATTTCAATTTTTATTTCCCCAAAAATTCTTGAATATACAAAAGTGGCTATGACATTGCGCATTCTTACAATTTTTTTTTGCACCCAAAAATATTTTTGAAAAAAATTAACTCTGGTAACCACAAGTCACCCCGTAATATTCGATGTATTGTTTGCTCTTAAGTTAATATTTTTCAAGGGTGTAACAAATTTTAAGCTCAATCCGAGATTTCTTTTCGGATACCTATAAAATATTATTTTAAAATTTTATTTGTCAATAACCTTAGAAATACCGTCCTGACAACTAATTTGCTCCCAAAAGCTCCTGACGCGATGAATTCTCTAGATTATCTTTATTAGTTCTGGATAATTACTCACCAATTTCTCATTTTCATCTTCCATTTCTAACCTGGCAGCTATACAATTCCGTGTATCCAAAAAGGCCTTCCTCTGAGCATGTTCCATCAGGTTGTGCATGAAGATACCGACTACATTCACGCAAACGAATACTATGAGATTAGCAGTCAGCTGAAAAAAAAACTCCAATAAATTATTAAGAACGAAAAACAGTTTTTTTCAATATACGGAGTAGATGAAGCAATGAGCAATAATTGTGGTGTTTATATTTTATTTTCAGATTTTAAATCTGTATGCCCTCGCATTCTTGACAGAAATATAAATGATAGCGTTAAGTGTGGATGTATTCTGGAATGCAGATGAAATTATCCATTAAATCATACTTATAGCCGACTAAATTGCAGCTAATGTTTATTTTCATTCTACATACATATTACTTTGAGCTATGAATGGCTTCAACGAAAAAAATTAATGTGTGCCAAGAAGCGCGAGATATTTTCATTCGTTGATATGAAAAATTAATTGATATTTTGTTGTAACAAAGTTTTGCGTCAAGCTCGAATTGAAATACACCGAATCTTGGTGTTTTGGCGGGAACAAATTATTCTTTATAAATTTCGAGAAAAGAACTGAAGATGCTGAACATGAAATACCTTACTTGGCTATTGAGAGAACGGACGGAAGACTTATCCTTAATTTTAGAGATACAGGGTGTTAGACCGATCGTAAACACAGTAACTTCCGAAAGAAATCATTCACAGACTCGATATTTGTAGAGAAGGTTTGACCTTGATTACGAAGGCCGTGAAGGGCAAAATTCATCCAATGATTCCGCAGATATACCCATTCAAAGTTTTATTTTTCCATTATTTCCATAATAAACATATAAAATCGAATTGAAATTCGGTACTTGATTAAAAAATGACAGCTTGAAGGTCAGGTTATAAACCTGTTTCATGATTGTTATCGTATCTAACTGAACTTTAGTACACTATGAAATATGCATTTCAAGATTCTAGCAATTTTTTTTCAAATATGAAGAATAATTCCCGCAAAAAAATGTTCGAAAAAAATTTCGACGATTTTTTCAAATTAACTAACAGTACGATCTCTACATAATTCTGCTTAAAGTTGCACGTCGCTGAGTTCCAACAAACTACCAAGTTTTGATCCAATCGCTCATGCATTTCCTGAAATATCAGGGAAAAACCTCTGAACTTCAAATGACCATAACTTGGAAACCGTTAGATTGATTTTGCCCATTTACCACCTCAACCGTCGCATTTTGGAATGCAATCCATCCTGTAAGTTTCGAGTAGATAGGATCCTCCGTACGCCTGTAATCGTGCATACAGACGAAGGGCCAGTAGGACAGAATCGATATCGACACCGGAGTTGTCGTCAGTGAACCGGTTTGAGACCAGTTTTGGAAAGAAATTCGAAAATTACAGACGTTATGGCATAATGATAGCACTCTGTTCCCCTGAACTTTAGAAAATACCAGCGAATCCCACGTGTGGAAAAAAAACATAATTTCCAGATACCATGATTGACAAATTTTCTATAATATTACTGAATTTGTTGTTGTATTCTTCATAAATTTTTTATTTATTCAGAATCATAAATTGGAGAAGCCCTTACAGAAACGAAGTAGGGTTGAAGTCTAAAAATCCACTATACAGCGCGCGTCAAAATTATGGAACAAATTGATTTTCTCAGAAGAAAAATATTTGGCAACAAAATCTTTAAACAGGTCAATTTTTGTTTCACTTGTTACCAAATTTTATGCATTTTGATGGATTTTTGTTGCACCCTGTGCCATCACCACCAACCCTCTAAATTTTATCAATAGGGAAAGTTTTTCATGGGGTACTTTTTGGCAAGGTCTTTGTATCTTCTTTACAGCCGTGCAGAAATTTCAAGAAAAATATTTTTTTTTTGGAAAATTAGTTATTTCAAAGAGGTTTTCAGTATGTGCACTTTGTCGTGGCTCATTTACTTTGAGACGATGGAACCTGATGAAATTTGTCACCGAATGAAAGTCGACGATTACATTTTTGTTCATGCAGAACTTTCAACCCCTACGAACACTTTAATGGAGAAAAAAAATGGAGAGGGTTGAAAGTTGTGCATGAACAAAGCTGTAATCGTCGACTTTCATTCGGTGACAAATTTCATCAGGTACCATCGTCTCAAAGTAAATGAGCCATGACAAAGTGCAAATACTGAACACTTCTTTGAACTAACTAATTTTTCAAAAAAAAAAATTTTTCTTGAAAATTTCTGTGAAGAAGATACAAAGACCTTGCCAAAAAAGTACCACATGACCCACTTTCCCTATTCAAAAAATTTAGGGGGTTGATGTTACAGGGTGCAACAAAAATCCTTCAAAAATGCATAAATATTTGGTGAAAGTGAAACAAAAATTGACCTGTTTCAGGATTTTGTTGCTGAATGTTTTTCTTCTGAGGAAATGGATTTTTTCCATTATTTTGACGCGCACTTCATATCGAGAAACTATTCATTTGTTGGCAACCTGTTCGAATTAACACACATTATGTCGAATGCAAAATTTAATCAATATCTCACAAAATTCGAACCTCAGAATCTCCAGCATGATTCAATATTTCACCAACGCCAGGACAATCTATCAAAATCTAGAAGTTCCAAAATGGAGTTAATCAGACGGCGAATGTTAACTGGCGCCAGCAGTGCCAAGATAATTAGCGTTTAATTATTTAATTGAAATCGAGATTCAGTTCGACGTACGTCAAATTCCGTCGCTGATTGGCTCGTTGCCGGACGAAATCGAACTCCTTCCTGTCGTTGATCATAGAACGTAGAGACGTGAACGTTGTCCAAATTATCAGTTCAGACTGTGCGATGGCTAGGGGAAATTTCCCCGAGCAATCGATCTGTACAGCGATTCTTCAAGGCGATAGAATAGAACGTTCCCCCATAGGGAGCTATCAAATGAGAGCTCCCAAACATACGAGCAATGTTGCCAAATTTTCTAACCACTCAGAAACAACTATTTCCCGATAGATTAGTCGTACCTAGAAACATATAATATATCGTGCTCTTTTGACATATTTGGGTTCAAAAATCCAAAATACAGCGTTAATGTTCTAATTCGGTTTCCGCCAATAGAGTCGGAAAATATGCCAATAAAATTTGAAATATTTACAGAAGTCAACGACATGTCATATCAAAACTAATCAAATCAAAGTTTTCTTCAATAATTTTGACAAATTTAAGTTATGATGATTGATAGCATTCAGCCAGAATGGCGAAAATATATATAAAGTTGAGGGGACTTGATATTTTTGAATATTTATCATAGATCACTATTATTTCAATATTCAGTTAGGTAATTAAAAAGAAGTTCACCAGAGTTTTGCATCAAAAAACACATATAGAAAATGAAGCATTAAATTCAATTCAAACGTCTAGTTTAACTGTTGAATTCAATTATATACATACCATAGAAATTACATTTCAATAGAAAATTTTCGAGAACCGAGCTTTCCAATGAAATTCATGAGTAATATCAATCTCCCGTTTTATACTAACAGTTTTTCTGGCTTCGAAATTACTTCTTGTATCCTTGAAAGTCTTCTAACAATAAATTCGTTATTGCTTACTCCCATATTGTGAATCGGTAGATGCTCCACAAGCGTCATACTCATCTTAAATTGTACAAATAAGAATGGGAGCGGTCAACTAATCGTAGTAATTAGACAGATCCATCAATTCAAATATCCCATTTATTTTTGAGACTTAGTTTCATCAGATCAATCGGATTCAATCCAGCGGAATTGATTGTGTGGACTTGACATAGTGACCTCAGCGCCATTATCGTTCACATAGAGAAATGTAACAAGTTGAAATGGTCGACAGCTGGTATTCTATGCAGCTTCATTTATATGGCTAACTTCATTCATAACACTAACTTCATTCATATTGTTTTCAATCTTATATCATATAACATTTATAATCTCTTTTTTGTGAAAACCGATGATCTTAAGGGGGTTTGAACATGATTTTATAATTTGTATTTTTTTTTAGCTGCTTTTCAGGGAAGTTTTGATGGTTATTGTCTATGGTTTGGCAGGTTTAGAATGTTAAACTATGTTGAAACTTCTGTGAAGATCATATGCCGGCAAAAATATTTACAAAAGGAATGCCACTAAATTACCTACTAGATTATAATAATAAAAACACAGAAAAGCACTGAAATCAGCAGCATTTGCGCGCATTTTGAAATTCGCTGCCAGAGCGGTCATCTTTTCATGTATTGACCCCACCAAACGCATTTTTGGTGAACTCCTTTGAACACAATAACTTCCGAAACAATTAGAAATTCGACATTTGTAGAGTAGGTTTGGACCTTAATTATGAAGGTCAAATTCGAGAATGGGTAAAATCTAGCTACTGATTCCGCAGATATATCCATTCAAAATGTTATTTTCTCCATATTTTCAAGATTAGATCGAATTGAAATCCAATTCTTGATCGAAAAATGACAGCAGAAGATCGCATAATATTGAATATTTGGAAAAAATATTGAAATATCCTTTTGTAAATGTTTTTTTGACACGAGCACAACGAAATTTCGTGTGTAGAGGTATTCGCGAAATATGGGATGGCTCCCACGCAAAATTCGATTCTTCAATATTCGGATCGAGAGAGTAGCTTTAATTGAACACCTCAGAAGCTGATTGCCTTTCCATTCGAGAATGAGGTGTTCAAAGAGGAACAAAAAAACTGAAAGATGTAACTGGAAATATCTAGGGCGAATTGGCAATTATGCTCAATGTTCCGCTTCACTGGATATCGGGTCTTTATATATTTTTTTTTAAAGTTTGGCTCGAGTTGGAGAATATCATTTGCTCTTTGAGGTTGGGGCCATTCTCACTTCCTCAATATCATATTTCTGAATGATCCAAAACGTATACCAATGACGTGCCTCGAAATTACAAATTTACTGTGAAATTTGATACATTATGATTCATTATTTGATAAAATGGAATAATAAACCTTAGTGATAGACCAACAAAAAAAATATAACCCCCCATGAAAATTTCACAGTTACATTTTGAAGTATGTAGATTTGAATGAACTAATAAAAAATTTCAAAAAGCACTGCCGTGAAGGCAGCAACTTTTGCGCGCATGTACAAAGTAGATGACCGCTTCAGCAACGAATTTGAACATGCACGCAAAAGCTGCTGCCTTCACGGCAGTGCTTTTTGAAATTTTTTTCTGATAAATTACTGGATTTCAATTCGATCTGATCTGTATTTTTGGAAATATTGGAAAAATGAAATTTTGATTGGGTATATCTACGGAATCATTGGGCGGATTTTACCCATTCACGAATTCGACCTTCGTAATTAAGCCGTAAGGTCAGCCTAACTGCCGACTGCGTAAACACAATAACTTCCGAAAGAAACAACTTAGAAACTCGATATTTGTAGAGAAGGTTTGGACCTTAATTACGAAGGCTGAATTCGTGAATGGGTAAAATCCACCCAATGATTCCGTTGATATATATACCCAATCAAAATTTTATTTTCCAATATTTCCAAAAATACAGATCAGATCGAATTGAAATCTAGTACTTCATCGAAAAATAACAGTTCAAAGGTTCCTACAGAATTTAATGAGGATGATATGATGAGAAAAATCATAGAAATTTTTTTTTTTTCAAATTGTTCTAATAACACGATTATCACGAAATTTTGCATAAAGTTGTATTTCCGCATCTCAAAACTAGCTGTAAAGTTCAATCAAGACTGAATCAGTATTTCTAGAGTTATACCGAAAAAATCAACGATATCGAGAAGAAAACCTCGAAATTTGACATATTTATTCCCGCTATCTCCAAAACTTATGATAGAATCGAACTGAAATTTGGTACAGTGCTGTGAAATTAGAAGATCAAAGTGTGAGTATAATTTTTTTTGGATATGATGAATGTTTTCCGAAAAAAAAATTTTTTTGGAACAAAAATTTCGAAAAAATTTTTCTTTAAAAATTACTGACAATATGATCCTGACGAAATTTGGCTGAAAGTTGCGCGTCGTTGTACTTCACCTAACTGCCAAGTTTGAATCCAATCGCTCAGGTAGTTTCGGAAATAAAAAATAAATAACTTCAAAACTTCAAGTGCCTATAACTCCGAAACTATTCGACCGATTTTGCCCATTAACGAACTTAACCGCGGCATTTTGATGCGCAACCCATCCTGAAAGTTTAAAGTTGCTAGCTCGCTTCTGTCGACAGTTATCGTGTCTACGGCCGGACAGAATCGAGTTTGACACCGGATTCGTCATCAGTGAGTCCAACCTAGTCGATTGAGACCATTTTCGGCTCAATCATCCAAAATTACAGACATTTGGACAAAACGATAGCACGCTGTTCCCCTAGAACATGCGCGCAAAAAATCCGTCCATCCGCCGTACGTCATTCGTTGTCCGGGGCTTTTCTCTGAAAGTACTTAACCCAACTCCGTGAAACTTTGTAGAAAAATCATGTGACGCTAGAGATTGATCGTCCCAACTTTTCAGCAGAATCGGTGTACCCTAAGGGCTCAAAATTGTGGGTTGGATGGAGGAAAAAAAAATTCCCGAAAACTTACCACCGAATTTTCATGAACCATGAGGATGTTAACAACCTCGGGCAACTTACAATCTCTCGGGACTGACGTCCCTCGGGATCGAAATCTGTTGCCCTCGGTAATTAACATCCTCACAACTCCCTTGATGTATAAATAACTCGTAATAGGCCAAATAACAGCATTACCTATCAGTCAACCGTGATATCCATTTTTTCCACGATATTATACTGAATTTATTGTTGCATTCTTCAGTTAGTTCCTTCACTTCTTGAGAATGACAAATTATAGAAGTACTAACAAAAAAGGTCAAGTGTACGGCGTTTTTGAAAAGACCATCGAAATACCTTCAAAACAAGATGTCACTCAACCCCCTTCCCCTCTTGGATCTAAGGGGTTGCTACCATCACACTGACATGGTTGATAAAAATTGATTGTAACCAACCATCGTTTAGTTCGACCTTCTCTCGAATAGAATGGGGGTTTCTCCTGAATTTGGGTTATTACTGCAAAGGCAAATTTGAACATAATTATTTTGGGTTTGATTCATCATTTTCTCAAATTACCTTCAGAAAGTATTCAAAATCAGAATTCAAAATTGGGGTTTGGGAATTGCCAGGCATGCACGAAGTGACAACGGTGTTTAGTAGAATAGCTTTTTCTGCTATAGAATAATGAAATATTTATTCCTATTCTGTGGTACACACGTGTTTTTTGTCAATATAACCAAACAATTTCCGTTTGCGATATGTCAGTAATATGACAGTCTGTGCTCCTCTTTTTCTATTCCTTGGTCGTTGTCTTCTACTCTTACCAGATCGAAGCATATCTATCTCTGTTTTCCTAAGCAAAGTAACACATTTGATGTCCTTTTCTTTCCGAGAAAGCTGAATTTGACGTTGCCATATCGTGCACTCAAGACAAATCCCTTTAAATGCAAATCCCCATCTTTATTTTTCAGTTTTAGGTGATCAAAAATTTCTATTAAAAATATAATATTGGAATTATATGTTTGAAATGTGATGTTCTAAAGGTTTTTCATGGAAATTACTGCATTTTCGTTTAAGGAAAACCCCCATTTATGTCCGAGAATCTCTAGTAAAACCGCATGAAATGCTTACCTGTTGCCACATCAACTGCTGAAAATCCTTGGTGAATATCGCCACGACGGCAAAATGCGCTCCACACAACAGCAGTCCGAAAACGGCAGCGATCCAACTCTTCAGCGGCATCATAGCGTACGCCAAGAAGATAACGAACACCACCTGCCAGGTCCCTTCGGCAGCCACCTTCGCGGTCAAACCGGCCGGAAAGATCGGCAAGGCCAGAGCGCAGAAGGTGGCCAGGAAGAACAGCACCACGTAACACACCCAAAGGAGATAGTTGTCCTGCATGAACCTGGTGTGCAGGAACCCCAGCAACAGCGCGAAGAGTATGCAATGAGCGGCGTGGTAGACGTTCTGAGCAGTCGCGGTCTGGTGGTAGACGAAGCTGAGATTGGCCAGGATCGCCGTGAGGATGACGAAGAGACCCACGACCGCGGCAACGCTGGAGTGTTGGAGCTTGCAGATGTATCGTTGGTAGAGCTGCTCCAGCTCGTCGTTCTCGAATCTGTGAGGGTTCACCATACGCGAGAGGACACGCGGTGACGTCATCGCCTTTACGCTGTGATCCATCGTGATTATCGGCTTTCTGCGTATTACGTTAGTTTGATACGTTGTTTTCTGCGTCGGGCCATCACTGGAACAAAAAGAATTACTTTAATACACATTGGAAAAATGTTCATGAAGTTGGGGATATGGAAAATCAGACACGTTGATGAAACGTTGAAATAGGTGTTTTTAACTGCATGAGGAGTTTGAATGGTTCGACAATTGAGAAAGTGAAACTGTGTTGACATTTATGTTCAGAAAAGTTTTGGCAAATCATCATGAATCGTTTAACGCCCAAACAATGCTTCCAAATTGTGGAAATACTCGGAAAAAATAAATCTGTTCGCAAAGTCCATGGAACACTTCATCCATTCCACGGTCAACAAATGTGGCCTACTCATTCGTGCGACTAAACTCCCCTAGATTAATTTTTATGGACCTGGGTTTAGTCATTATTTTTAACCGACAAACCAGCAACTCTTGGAAGGGTTCGAAACCAATATTCAAGCCATCATTGACTTCATACGGGCAGATTCATTAGAAAAAAGTATCAAAAAATTGGACTGATCGAATGAACTATTCAACAAATAGCCGCTGCGGACGTTTGTCGGAAACCATAGCTGAAAAAGCAAATGCTATAAATTTGTTACCCTATTATAATAATAAAAAAATTAATTCCTACAAAATGGGGGTTTTTCCTGAATTTGGGTTATTACTGCAAATGCAAACTCGAACATAATTATTATGGGTTTGATTAATCATTTTCCCACATTACCTTAAGAAAGTATTCAAAATCAGATTTCAAAATTGGGGTTTGGGATTTACCAGGCATGCACGAAGTGACAACGCTGTTTAGAATTGCTTTTTCTGCTATAGAATAACGAAATATTTATTCCTATTCTGTGGTATACACGTGTTTTTTTGTCAATATAACCAAACAATTTCCGTTTGCGATTTGTCAGTAATATTACAGTATGACAGTCTATGCTCTTCTTTTTTTATTCCTTGTTCGTTGTCTTCTACTCTAACCAGATCGAAGTATAGCTATCTGTTTTCCTAAGCAAAGTAACACATTTGACGTCCTTTCTTTCAGAGAAAGCTGAATTCGACGTTGCCATATCGTGCACTCATGACAAATCCCCTCAAATGCAAATCCCCATTTTTATTTTTCAGTTTTAGGTGATCAAACATTTTTTTAAAAATATAATATTCAAATTATATGTTCGAAATGTGATGTTCTGAAGGTTTTTTATGAAAATAACTGCATTTTCGTTTAAAGAAAAAATCCCCATTATTTTATTCGAAAACACCCTTGATTTTACGAGTAAACCACCATCTGTTATGTTTGAATTAAACTGTGCATAAAACGTAAAGTTATCAGTATAATTTTAGTTACAAAAGTAACTTTAATGTAACGTTTACTTAAGAACAAACGATACCTCGAATATAACGTGGTGACTTTTGGAGACCAGAGTTCGTTTTTTTCATAGAATTTTTCTCCTATAAACGTCGAAATTTCTCAGAATTCTAAGATTTCACGCGGCTATTGGCAACGTAAAGCATGAACACCGCGATGCAGGTGTCTGACCTTGAGATGTTAAAGAGGTTTAATGAAACTTGAATGTGGCTGTGTTGCCAAGTCTTAATCCAACACCACGTGGTATCATCTGCTCTTAAGGATATCTACAACCGACATATTTTATTAGGCGCTTGTTCTGGGGAACAGCGCGTTATCGTTTCGTCACAATGTCTGTAATTTTAGAATTTTTAGCCGAAAATGGTCTCAAACTACTAGTTTGGACTCATTGATCAATCCATAATCAAATTCAATTCTGTCCGGCCATGTATGCTCTATCTTCCGAAGGAACGGACCTAGAGTTTTGAAATTTTCAGGTTTGGTTTGTAGTCTGAATATACCAGTTAGGTTCGTTAACTAGTGAAATCATTTGAATAGTTTCGGAGTAGGGCCCATTTGGAAATTTGAGGTTAATTTCTCGATATCTCATGAAGTGATTCGATCAGACTAAAAGTTGGTAGATAATTTTGGAATACCAACCAAGTCAAGTCAGTGCTTTCGTAGATTTTTTTTATATTATTGCAACGACAATTCAACTGGTATGAACCTACGCAATTTCGTTTCGACTTATCGTTGCTTAGAAACGAATTCTAATCGTACATGAAGATCTTGTAGTACTTAAACAAATGGAGAATCCTGGTAATTATACCAAGTTTATTGGTTCTAAAAATTCATGGAAATTTCTATTGGATATGAAACAACGGATGTGAATATGTCAAATCGAAGATCGTAAAGTTTGACATTTTTAATGGTGAACATAATCGAAACGTGTTGTTGTAAGTGTGCTATTGGTGTTGTTTACAGTACTTCAAGTACTCTACGAATCATTCTCTACCACACGAGCGCCAACAAAAGCAATCGCCATTTTCGATTATGAATATCTGCTTTCTTTTTCTGCTTCGAAACTCGAATAGCAAACCTGGGAAAAGCGTTTATGGCAGCGTTTGAAGGAATACTAATGAATCAGGTCGATTCTGTTTGCAACTAGCAATATTGCTAGGAAAAAGATATTGCTATCATAACAAGATTGGAATTATTGGTATTCTGATCAACGATTTTGAGCAATATGGTCTGTCACTTTAACAAGAATCTTGCTATCAACATTGCTATCTTAGCAACCTCAAAATAGTACTTGCTACGCTTCATAACAAGAAAGTTTAGAAAAGGAATCTCTCAGAGATCCATTTGTTTCAGTATTATTTCTTTCAAGAATTCGAAAATATTGAAGATAGGGAAGAATGTGCTAATAGAAATGTGTTAAAGGTTCTCTAGAATATTTAATTTTAAGGATTCTTAGACTAAAATACCGGTATAGTAAGCAACAGCTGACCTGATTATTCTAATGATCTCAACAACAGCCATCCCTTTGAATTCCCAACAGAAAAGTTCATCGAATTTCGAATTATTATCGCCTGCATAAAATTGCTGCATTTGATTTCTGGAAACCAAAATTCTATCGGTATCCAGGAAATAGGTCAATTTGACTTAAATTGGTTTTTCTGTTTCATAACATTTTCGAATAAGTCGATGTTTACATGAATAAAAAAAAGTATATGCTAATGGAAATGTGTTCAAGGTTCTCTAGAATATTATTTAATTTGAAGGAAAATTCTTAGACTAAGATACAGGCATAGGCAACAGCTGAGATGATTATTCTAGTCATCTCAACAACAGCAATCTCTTTGAAGTGCCAACGAAAAAGTTTACGGAATTTCGAATTTTTAACGCCTGAATAAAATTGCTGCATTCGATTTCTGATCATCAATATTTTATTGGTATCCAGGAAATTGGTTATTGGTCAATTTGACTCGTTTCGTTTCCTAACATTTTTCATGTCGATGTTTACATGAATAAAGAAAGCCGTAGATAGAGGTTATGTATGCGAAACCATAAAGAAGACTAACGAATTAGGGTTATTTTCTTCTTCCTTGTAGTTCTAAAGTCACAAAATACAGTGTTGTCAGCTCTAAAATCACCAATTATGGAAGTCTATGATAGCAATATTGTTATGACAAAATTCATAACAAACATTGCTATAACACTCGAAACAGAATACGTAACATCATGGCCATATCTATAAATTAGAAAGATAGCAATATGACTAGAATAACAAGGTTCATAGCAATACGCAAATAGAATCGACCTGAATATCAACAAAATTATCACAAACCAAAAAACTGAACTACTATAACGCTGCCCTGCGTATTCAGCTATAGAGTTTTCATATCAGTTAAAAGAGTTAAAATAGGCCTTTGACGCAGTAGAAAATTCAATGAGTTTTTATTTGTGAAATTGAGTATCAATTTCACTCCACAAAGGAAATATTGGCTATTAAGTGAATCAATTGAAAGCATGCACAACATCAAAGTTACAACTTTCCGATGGCAACTTCACTATTCCAATATTCATAAATGTATGACGGGAGTTCACCATTACGTGGAAACTCAATACAAACAAGTTCAAACACCGGGGTCATTCGAACCAAAAACAACAAAAACCGACAATATTATGTGATGTTTCCTATCGGGCAATATATGCGTGAACAATGTTCAATGCTAGTAATTCAGGAGGAACATTTGTGTATAATGCTTTGTTTTCTTAGTTAATCGAACAATATACCATATATCATTTGATAAGTCCAGGGACTGGCGTACAGATGGCATCACCAGTATCAAATCACTTTTTTCCGTTAGTACAAAGCCTCAAAAGATACATGTCAAAGTTTCGGAACATGGAGCTATGTATGGACATAGACATATAAAAATCTTTGGATATGGCCTACAAATTCAATTCGCAACTACTGTTAAGCGATACGCCCTCTGGAGATAGAAATTCGAACACTTCCAAGCTAGTAGTTTTTCGACGTGCCTGTTATTCTAACGTAATTTGCTTACATTTGGAGTTCATTTTCGAGCTTTTGTGTTTTTCTCAGAGTTGAAATTTTGGTAT
Source organism: Myrrha octodecimguttata (assembly GCA_958510865.1). Taxonomy (NCBI): domain Eukaryota; kingdom Metazoa; phylum Arthropoda; class Insecta; order Coleoptera; family Coccinellidae; genus Myrrha; species Myrrha octodecimguttata. The sequence goes on from OY294060.1 coordinate 68,285,868, forward strand.
ACCGGGAGTGATGGTAATATTCATCAATCGATTCCTTTCTTTCCGATTAAAATTTTCGATTGTATTAATTCCAAATGGCATCCTCCCGAAATGACAATTGTTGTGTGCCTCAACTCAATGTTATTCATGGTCAAAGAAGAAAGGATCGTCTAGTGCCTCTAGTTTTCATTTTTTCAAAAGCCAAATGAAAGTAAAGTTAATTTGGAAATAGCATTTGGCAGGGAACTCAATGATAGAAGAAAGGCATAGCTTTGGAAATTGAAGATTGGAAAACAGGTCACGAAATACATGGAAGTATGCTCACTGCATTTATCTGAAGATGTTTATTTTCATAAAGGTAAATTACCTACAATGTATTCATTTCGAAACAACTTCATGTCCTGATGTTTTCAGGTGTAAATGAAAATAGGAGAATTTTGAAGAAAAATGCTGCAGAGAAACTACCGAGCACTTCTGCAGCTACCTAATTCACATACTACACAAAATCATATTCTATAAGAGTGATCTGGTTGAAAACCTGACAAAAACTAGATATACTGTTAGAGTTGATAATAGCTGAAGTTATTCATATAAATGCATTAATTCTTTTCATTTCTATATATAGGTAGGTTGAACCAGCTGTGACATTTTTCATTTTGTATGTGTATCTTGAGCTGCTGTAATATTGAAATGAAATCAATTATATGTCTATCTGTTTCCTTTTCTTTAGAAATATGATGCATAAGAACTAAAGCAGAAAATCTGATTTCATTTTATTGATTCACTCGTTTGTAAACAAAGAACAAGTCATATCCTTTGGACTGATTCTAGATTTACCACATAATATAGCCTGCATTCAGCACTTCTTCACATAAATAAGAGTCCTTCTTCACATAAATAAGAGTCCTTAAATTACTTATTGAGGTGCCTATTTTTCCAGAAATTCAAGTAAACTTAGATATTGGTTCATTTTGATCCACCAAGCAACATACACTAAAAAAACAACGAAATTATCCTCCAGGAACGATTCAAAGTACGATTCTATATCGTGATCCAAACGAGAAGTTCCTTCTCAAGAAATCTTACACAAAATTATAATAATTTCTTCAAATATTCAAGCTCTGCTCAATAAATATTCGTTCTCCACCACATTTCTAAGGTTTGTTTACATAAAACTACTAGCTTGGACAGGTTCCGAATTTATCCGTTTAGGGCGCTGGCATCTTCGCAGAAGTTCCCAATTCTAAAAAGTCAATGCGGATGAGGTCCGACAGAGAGAGAGAGAGAGAGAGAGAGAGAGAGAGAGAGAGAGAGAGATGGAACTAGTTCAGGCAAGACCACAGACAAAACACAAATATAAATTCCCCGTATATTTGTATTCTATGCCCGGTATACTATTGCGCATGGGGAGAAAGATGGAAAATGATCTCACATTCAATTATTAGCAAAACACCGAATTTACCATTATTCATTCCATATTTAATCCGATTTGGAATTGAAGAACTCGAATATCATTTAAAAAGCTTACGGAAACACAAACAACACGAAAATTATATCTTCTATGCTGTATTTAAAGTCTAATTCGAAATGGAATAACCAGAAATATGCTTTTAAATACTTCCGAAAACACAAAAATTACTTTCAAACTGAGAAAAAATTTACCTCAAACTGATCTGTCTGATTGTTGCCGTTTTTTATGGTTTTGCCCGAACTTGTTCTATTCTTATGTCAATATAGTATCATAAGTCTATGCTCTGGATCGAGATATTGAAGGTTAAGTGACGCTACATTTGTCGTTTGAAAAATGGATGAAAACGAGTTTCGTTAACTGATAAATCACTGTTTTTTGATGGGGAAAAATACCGTGTGAGCAAAGCAATTATTTCATCAGTGGAGTGTAAGCGGGCACCATACGTGTTCACGTATGATACAAGGGCACAGCTAAAAACCTCAACAAAAACTAAGTCTCCCCGTATAAGTGTAGTGGAATTGAAATGTGTTGAATAAATGAGTTGGAATGGAAGGGCTCTTTTTCTCGAAACATAATTTTTTACTCCCCTTTGAATTTATATCGACAATATACTTCGAAATTAGATCAGCAACAGGAAGAGGGAAACAACCAGCAAGAAGCATTACCTAAAATAAACTTTATATGCCTGGTCTTTCGACCGGGCCCAGTCCTACAAGCGATTATGATTTAGATCCTAATATAAACCAAGAACGCTACAGACCCCCTTAATATTGTGGAATTTCCCATATATTCATAATACATTAATTTTCACTTAAAATTCAGTGAAATATCAGGAATAAACCGAAAATAAAGAATGCAGTTATAAAATATTTTTCATCAAGCGCATCATTTTTTCGAATTTTAATAAAAAAAATTATGAAAGGCATAAACAGATTAAATCGCAAATCCAAATGAGACTAACATAATCTCAAATCGCTCTTGCCGAAAGTCAAATGTAGCATGAGCTGTGTGGCACGTAGTGCCGACCTGTTGAAACCGTAAATAAAATTCTACACGTTTCATTCAAGATTGATTACATTTCTTCACATTTCTGTGAAAACGTCATCGCATTCTCCGCAACATAGCTTCTAAAAAGCAGTACAACCGGAGCATTATCAAAAACAAACAAAAAATTATCTACGAGAAGCGTAATTACAAATGAACTGACCGGAATAATTCCTGAATGTTATGTGTTAAAGGTCTTCTCGAAAAACGCCCGATAATTTCCTAATGGGCGGATAAATCATCATTAATATGTGATCAAATTTATCACTTGAAACAGCTGTTGTGGCGGAATGATATATTATTTTGCATGTAATTGGACTTAATTGGAGGTGGGAATTGTAACGCAGTGAGGTGAATTCGAAGAATTTTATCTGAGCTTATCAATTGAGAAATTAATTATTGAAAGCCTTCAACAACATCCCAAATAATGAGTGTCTGAGATTAGGTCTAATAATTATTATCATTCCACTCGTCTTCTCAGCGATTTTGATGTTTTTATATACGGGGAGGGTCACGATTTTATTGGCGATTTGGTTTCTAATACTCCATTCACTTTTATAAACTATCCCGGTTGGCCATGGCATTCTGACACATTTCACCGTGTATATTTTGAAAATGTTAGGTTATAGTCATTCTCCTGTCAGATAACTACACAACGTTGTCCTCTCTACAGAGGGGTAGTAGTAATTACGTATTTTTCAAAATGTGAATTTACTTCGAGAAAATAATGAATCAGAGAAAATATTAATGTGAATTCAATAATTCCAAAGACCTGGCGAATGTTGATGAAACTTTTTGCGCGCACGTTCTAGGGGAACAGCGTGCTATCGTTTTGTCCAAATGTCTGTAATTTTGGATGATTGAGCCGAAAATGGTCTCAATCGACTAGGTTGGACTCACTGATGAGGAATCCGGTGTCAAAATCGATTCTGTCCGGCCAGCCGGCCTTCCGTACGGCCGTAGACGCGGTAACTGTCGACAGAAGCAAGCAAGCAACTTTAAACTTTCGGGATAGGTTGCGCATCAGAATGCCGCGGTTAAGTTCGTTATTGGGCCAAATCGGTCGAATAGTTACGGAGTTATAGGCACTTGAAGTTTTGAAGTTATTTATTTTTTATTTCAGAAACTACTTGAGCGATTGGATTCAAACTTGACAGTTAGATGGAGTATAACGACGCGCAACTTTGAGCCAAATTTCGTCAGGATCATGTTGTCAGTAAATAAAAAAAAAAAATTTTTTCGACATTTTTTTCCAAAAAATTTGTTTTTTCGGAAACCATTCATCATATCCAAGAAAAATTCCACTCGGACTTTGAGCTTCATATTTCAAAGCAGTGTTCCAAATTTCAGTTCGATACGATCACAAGTTTTGGAGATATCGGGAAAAAATATGTCAAATTTCGAGGTTTTCTTCTCGATATCGTTGATTTTTTCGGTATAACTCAAGAAATACTGATTCAGTCCTGATAAAACTTCACAGCTAGTTTTGAGATGCTGAAAGACAACTTAATGCGAAATTTCGTGATAATCGTGTCATTAGAACAATTTGAAAAAAAAAATTTCTCTGATTTTCTTATCATATTATCCTCATTAAATTCTATACGAAACTTCGAACTGTTATTTTTCGATGAAGTACTGGATTTCAATTGATCTGTATTTTTGGAAATATTGGAAAAATAAAATTTTGATTGGGTATATCTACGGAATCATTGGGTGGATTTTACCCATTCACGAATTAGGCAAAAAAACAGATTTGATCGAATTGAAATCCAGTAATTTATCAGTGAAAAATTTCAAAAAGCATTGCCGTGAAGGCAGCAGCTTTTGCGTGCATGTTCAAATTCGTTGCTGAAGCGGTCATCTACATGGGGAACGGGAATTTCAGGACAAATTCGACATGATAAGGTTCGCGTTATTTATAAATATCTGCAAAAGATGCTTTGGGTCTTCAAACAAGAGAATTCCTTCCAAATATAGGTTTTTGTGAAGCTGAAATTTAAGTTGGGATTCCTGATTTCATGTTAATAGTTTCAAGGTTATGAACGATATGTTCCGCAAATCAACTTGGTTATTTCGGTTGCAGGTTTTCCGTTCTGTTTATATGAAGTATTCGGTGGGTTCCTGAAAAAAAAGGTTAATTACAGAATTTTCTTGATGAAAAAGCAATCTTTCTGCCACCAGAATATAGACATATTAAGTCTATACACCAGAAAGACAATCAATGTTTTATGGTAACATATCCATAGCATAGAACAATATATATTTACCTTATGATCCATACACCATACCCAGTAATTTTTCCATTGTTGATTGTTGTCTCTTCTATGTTCTATGGATGATTGAGTAAATAAAGATTATTCTATGCTATGGATATGTTACCATAGAACATTGACTGTCGTTCTGGTGACAGAAAGAACGTTTCTTCGTCAATCAAATTCGTTAATCAACCTTTTTTTCAAGAACCAACCGAATATTTCATATTTACGAATGGAAAACCGGCAGCCGAAGTAACCAAGTTGATTTGCGGAACATATCCTATATAAATTTGACACTATTAACATGAAATCAGGTATCCCAACTTAAATTTTAACCAATCAAACCAAAATCCTACATTTGGAAGGAATTATCTCGTTTGAGGAGCCGATCTTTTACGGATATTTATAAATAACGGAAATCTTATCATGTCGAGATTGTCCTGAAATTCCCCTTCCCCAGAAATAGTAAATTTGTGACTAAAATTGTGGGTTGGCAACTTGGGCCGAAGTCGTCTATTATCTTGTTATCAGTTTGACATTTTCAACCGTCGAAACTGTAGACGACAACCATAGAAACTTCTCATGCAGCTAAATATTTTACATAACTCATATACAACATATGTTCCGTGACCTTTCAGGTGTGCCATCTTCCCAATCCGAAAACCCAAATGACACCGGTACACACGACTGAACGCATTCACCCAGAGCCAGATCACACGGTTGATTTGATCGACACACAAAACTAATCGCGCTGAAAAAAAATCCGTTTCGAATTTTGGCCGAAACAACAGGACAATATTTATAGAAATACCTACGTGATCGACGTGTTCGGTTCAGCAAGTCGCTCATGACGCGCCCGGGCGTTTGACCGGCCATCTGTGAGAGCAAATTAGCCATTGAGGCCTCTCAGTTTGACACACAATCGTGCGGCCCTTTGTGATACCTACTCCAATGTTATCGGATCGAATGCTGCACGGCTTCATCGAATGTTTCAAGAGCACCTTGGGTTTGCGGATAACCTGTAGCAACATGCAGGGTGTCCCAACGAAAGTTATGCCCCCCTCCCGGATATCCAATTTTCGAAGATTTCAAAAAACAGGTCAACTTCTGCTTCGAGGGGGAAGAATTTCCATCATGACTTTGCTCAGAGAAAAAATTTTCCATACAAATCCTATGAAATACGAAAGATTTTCCGTACAATTTTCGGGATATGTCATAGAAAACAATAAAAATAACAAAAATGGGTCTTTTTCCTGAATTTGGGTTATTACTGCAAATGCAAATTTGAACATAATTATTATGGGTTTGATTCATCATTTTCCCAAATTACTTACAGAAAGTATTCAAAATTAGATTTCAAAATTGGGGTTTGGGATTTGCCAGGCATGCACGAAGTGACAACGGTGTTCTGTAGAATAGCTTTTTCTGCTATAGAATAATGAAATATTTATCCCTATTCTGTGGTACACACGTGTTCTTTGTCAATATAACCAAACAATTTCCGTTTGCGATTTGTCAGTAATATGACAGTGTGACAGTCTGTGCTCTTCTTTTTCTATTCCTTTGTCGTTGTCTTCTACTCTAACCAGATCGAAGTATAGCTATCTCTGTTTTCCTAAGCAAAGTAACACTTTTGACGTCCTTTTCTTTCCGAGAAAGTTGAATTCGACGTTGCCATATCGTGCACTCAAGACAAATCCCTTCAAATGCAAATCCCCATTTTTATTTTTCAGTTTTAGGTGATCAAACATTTTTTTAAAAATATTTTATTGAAATTATATGTTCGAAATGTGATGTTCTATAGGTTTTTCATAGAAATTACTGCATTTTCGTTTAAAGGAAACACCCCCATTACTAAACAGGCTTGCCAACGCATTTTCCCACCAACCACCCCTCTATCTGTGAACCCTGTATACTCACTGTTTATTGTGAAATCTGTTATTCAATGTGTTATTCAGGTTTGTAGGAAGTGGGAGCTTCGGAACTGATAAAACAAAGGTTGGTATCCTTTGTTTTCTAGGTGAATGAGCAACGAAAGGGATTGGAAACAATCGCTGGATGAAATGAGCTTTTCAGGCGCTATCCTGAATGCTTAACGGGTTTTTTCGAATTTACTGAATTCGAGAAAACAAAAGCATCATCGAGTTTATACGAGAGTTGTTTGAGTTTCAAGATAGGCAAAGAACAAATGTTTTCGATCCAAAATGGCGTTATTGTTCTTCGAGATATTTTTCCTCATCCCGATCTCTAGTGGATTTCCAGTAAAATACTTATTTTTTTGCAAAACAAAGCTCCATTCAAATATTTATTACTTCGTAGCTAGGAATCTCAGAAAGTTTTCTGGTATGGATTACCGATATTCCTCTTATCATTTACGTATGAAAAATTACGTCTCGAATCATACGGGATTGTAAAGAATTCGAGGCCATGACATTTCATGGGGACCTATACAAATTGAACCTCAATAATTTCATTGAAATGGAAACTGGATTTCACTTTCCTTCTAACGAAAATGCAGTTATTTTCATGAAAAACCTTTAGGACATCACATTTCAAACATACAATTTCAATATTATATTTTTAAAACAATGTTTGATCACCTAAAACTGAAAAATAAAAATGGGGATTTGTATTTAAAGGGATTTGTCATGAGTGCACGGTATGGCAACGTCGCTTTCTCGTAAAGAAAAGCACGTCAAATGTGTTACTTCGCTTAGGAAAACAGAGAAAGCTATACTTCAATCTGGTTAGAGTAGAAGACAACGACCAAGGAATAGAAAAAGAAGAGCGCAGACTGTCATACTGTCAATATTACTGACAAATCGCAAACCGAAATTGTTTGATTATATTGACAAAGAACACGTGTGTACCACAGAATAGGAATAAATATTTCATTATTCTATAGCAGAAAAAGCTATTTTACTAAACACCGTTGTCACTTCGTGCATGCCTGGCAAATCCCAAACCCCAATTTTGAAATCTGATTCTGAATACTTTCTGAAGGTAATTTGGGAAAATGATGAATCAAACCCATAATAATTATGTTCAAATTTGCATTTGCAGTAATAACCCAAATTCAGGAAAAACCCCCATTGAGAATAAGTTACTGAATCGAACAATAGAGTCATGGATGAAAATATGTAAGAATTAACAATCTTTATCAGAATTCATTTGATCTTCATCACTTAGCTCAATTGAAGTTATAAAAACTTACGGACTCATTCAAAGTTGTAATGGAGTACGCAAACTTTATGTTTCAATGGTTCAATCTTAATACAAAAACTCTGTTTTCTATTCAATTCAAATCTTGCGTTATTATGGAAAACACTTTTGATACATTTTCCATATTCCTCTTAGATTCTTTCTCTATCTCAACAATGAAAATATGAAAACGTATAAACTACATAACAATTGTTAAATTAACGAGTAGGGTCAGATGTAATTCAAATAATGGCGTTTGGTATCATGGAATTACTCATCTACAACTGAAAACAAGAATGTGAGTTGCAAAAACCATTCTATCCATTAATTAGGATACGTCCAAAGTTCTACGTATAGAACAAGTGGAATAATGAAAAGCCACTTGTATTTAACAAACAACATGAACCAATTCGAATTAAATGTTTTATTTTGAATCGATTGAAACAATTTCGCCAATGCACGATGACATTCCACGAATTTATCGACGAGTAAAAATATATCAAACACCCAGAGCAATACAGCTTCAAAAAGGCTGATATATTCTAATTTGGGAGAATAGAAGACTTCGGTCCAAGTTGCCAACCCACAAATTTCTTCCAAATTTACTATCACTGGGAAAGGGAGTTTCAGAACAAATTCGACATGATAAGGTTCGCGTCATTCATAAATATCTGTAAAAAATGCCTCGGCTCCTCAAACAACATAATTCCTTCCAAATATGGGTTTTTGTTAAGATCATCTCTGATTGGCTGAAATTCAAGCTGGGATTCCTGATTTTATGTCAATAGTGTCAAGTTTTTATAAGATATGTTCCGCAAATCAACTTGTTTATTTCGGTTGCCGGTTTTCCGTTCGGTAAATATGAAATATTCAGTTAGTTCCTGATCAAATGGTTAATTACGGAATTTGATTAATGAAAAAACGTTCTTTTGTCCCAAAACGACAGTCAATGTTCTATAGTAACATATCCAGAGCATAGAATAATCTTTATTTACTTCGTGATCCATAGAAAATAGACGAGACAACAATCAACAATGAAAAAATTTCTGAGTATGGTCTATGGTTCATAAGGTAAATATAGATTCTTCCAAGATGTGAAAAACATGCTCATCTGAAAAAGAAGTGACGTCAGCAAGATCGAAATACAAGGAAATATATATTCTGTGCTTTGAATTTGAATGAAAAAAATTACGTCATCATCGGTAAATACGATCACAGATGAGCACACCATGTTTTACTTACATCATGCCATAGAATCATGATGTAGGCAAAACATTGTTTACATCAAGCATTGAACATTGACTGTCGTTCTGGTGACAGAAAGATTGCTTTTTCATCAATCAAATTCCGTAATTAACCTTTTTTCAGGAACCAACCGAATATTTCATATTTTCAGAACGGAAAACCGACCACCGAAATAACCAAGTTTATTTGCGGAACATATCCTATATATATTTGACAATATTAACATGAAATCAGGAATTTCAACTCAAATTTCAGCCAATCAGAGATGATCTTAACAAAACCCTTTATTTGGTAGGAATTATCTTGTTTGAGGAACCGAGCTGATCTTTTACGGATATTTATAAATAACGCGAACCTTATCATGTCGAGTGTGTTCTGAAATTCCCCTTCCCCAGTAGTAAATTTGGAAGAAATTTGTGGGTTGGACCGAAGTCGTCTAATATATGAGGGCGGTGCTTTTTTCGATGAGTCTCTTTTCGAGGTCGAGATATGGCGACAATGTAAAAATTTGAAATGAATTTCCATGACGGATGTTGTAAACTGCAAATCACAGATGCAGCGACCTGTTGCAAGAATATGGATGAACACGTCGATCAAGGTGTTCTATACTCGAAGGTTAAGATTCGCAAGATGCTACTGGGAGATGGCGTGCTGTATGTAGTTATACCGCAGTGTTCCATCTGACAGGTGATAAGTATCTAGATTCTTATACTGCGGTTTACCAAGGTAGGGAGGTCTGAAGATCAGTAAAAACTGTGAGCCAGCTGTCACCATTCTGCTTCTTTCGGTGTAGGTGTTATAGTTGATTGAATGATTAGCCATGATCAAGGCGTAATATTTGTTGATTTATCAACGGATATTCGTCCTTGTGGTTACGCTAAGTGTAAATTGAGTTGTGTAACAGACTGTATACACGGAAGAACAATCGTCTTCTGCTTCAATTGACTAATTACCTACCGTTAATGAGTCTTGCTCCGCAAAGCGCTAAATAAGGCGTCAATGCGGCCCGAATCCGTCATGTTGAGCGAAACGCGGAGATAGTTTAATTAAAAAATACCCGCGCTGTGACATTTTAGATCCATTTCAAAGCGGATTGCAGCATCGCTTTCAGAAGAGACGGCTTTATTTGTTATATGCCGCCCTCGAGTCAGTTGAATAATTTCATTTAATAGTTCGGAGAGAGTTTGTCACGAGGTGTTAGGTGTTATAATAGGAGTTTTGCACGATACGTGCAATTTGCGGTTGGGTCTAGCTGGAGATTTACTTACTTTTGTAGAGTTCGTGTCAGTTATCGACGGTGTCGCCTTTGTTAGTGGTGTTATCCAGTGGATTATATGAGGATGAGTCCTTCAGTATGGGGGTTTTTCCTGAATTTGGGTTATTATTGAAAATGCAAATTTGAACATAATTATTATGGGTTTGATTCATCATTCAGGTCAATTCTGTTTGCGTATTGCTATGAACCTTGCTATTCCAGTCATATTGCTATCTTTCTAATTTATAGCAATATGGCCATGATGTTACGTATTCTGTTTCGAGTGTTATAGCAATGTTTGTTATGAATTTTGTCATAACAATATTGCTATCATAGACTCCCATAATTGGTGATTTTAGAGCTGACAACACTGTATTTTGTGACTTTAGAACTACAAGGAAGAAGAAAATAACCCTAATTAGTGAGTTTTCTTTATGGTTTGGCATACATAACCTCTATCTACGGCTTTCTTTATTCATGTAAACATCGACATAAAAAATGTTAGGAAACGAAACGAGTCAAATTGACCAATAACCAATTTCCTGGATACCAATTAAATATTGGTTATCAGAAATCGAATGCAGCAATTTTATTCAGGCGTTAATTATTCGAAATTCGATTAACTTTTTCGTTGGCACTTCAAAGGGATTGCTGTTAATGAGATGATTAGAATAATCATCTCAGCTGTTGCCTATGCCTCTATCTTAGTCTAAGAATTTTCCTTGAAATTAAATAATATTCTAGAGAACCTTGAACACATTTCCATTAGCATATACTTTTTTTATTCATGTAAACATCGACTTATTCGAAAATGTTATGAAACAGAAAAACCAATTGAAGTCAAATTGACCTATTTCCTGGATACCGATAGAATTTTGGTATGCAGAAATCAAATACAATTTTATGCAGGCGATAATAATTCGAAATTCGATGAACTTTTCCGTTTGGAATTCAAAGGGATGGCTGTTGTTGAGATCATTAGAATAATCAGGTCAGCTGTTGCTTACTATGCCGGTGTTTTATTCTAAGAATCCTCAAAATTAAATATTCCAGAGAACCTTCAACACATTTCTATTAGCACATTCTTCCCTATCCTCAATATTTTCGAATTCTTGGAAGAAGTAATACTGAAACAAATGGATCTCTGAGAGATTCCTTTTCTAAACTTTCTTGTTATGAAGCATAGCAAGTACTATTTTGAGGTTGCTAAGATAGCAATGTTGATAGCAAGATTCTTGTTAAAGTGACAGATCATATTGCTCAAAATGGTTGATCAGAATACCAATAATTCCAATCTTGTTATGATAGCCATATCTTTTTCATAGCAATATTGCTATTTGCAAACAGAATCGACCTGATTGTCCCAAGTTACCTTCAGAAAGTATTCAAAATCAGGTTTCAAAATTGGGGTTTGGGATTTGTCATGCATGCACGAAGTGACAACGCTGTTTAGTAGAATTGCTTTTTCTGCTATAGAATAACGAAATATTTATTCCTATTCTGTGGTACACACTTTTTCTTTGTCAATATAACCAAACAATTTCCGTTTGCGATTTGTCAGTAATATGACAGTCTTTGCTCTTCTTTTTCTATTCCTTGGTCGTTGTCTTTTACTCTAACCAGATCGAAGTATAGCTATCTCTGTTTTCCTAAGCTAAGTAACACATTTGACGTCCTTTTCTTTCCGAGAAGCTGAATTCGACGTTGCCATATCGTGCACTCATGACAAATCCCTTTAAATGCAAATCCCCATTTTTATTTTTCAGTTTTAGGTGATCAAACATTTTTTTAAAAATATAATATTAAAATTATGTTTGAAATGTGATGTTCTGAAGGTTTTTCATGAGAATAACTGCATTTTCGTTTAAAGGAAAAACCCCCATTGTATGAACACGAATTTTTCTACTCAGGAACACATATGCACATCCAGTTTTTCAAACTATGGCGCCGTTGCGGAGCCGGATCGATTCAATGCACACTGGTTCTTAAGGCCGGTGTACACATCCGGATTTTCAAGTTACGGTGACGTATATGCGGTCTGAAACATACATCATCGAATGGGATACGGCACACATCTGGCCGGTCTATCGCGTCACCGCAGAGGTTATTTTTTAGCATTACTTTCCTGGCCTGTGCACACATCCGCAACTAGCCCGTTGCGACGTAGAGAAAGCTGTAGAAAAAAAAAGGATACTTCCAGTGCCGCAATGGCCGGAAGGATTCCAGGCAAACAAATAACCGGTGCGGCGCCGCGACGTGCTGGCCGGATGTGTGCATTCTCCCATCTGATAATGACCTGTATTTCAGACCGCAAGTACGACCACGCAACGGCGCCGCAACTTAAAAAACCGGATGTGTACAACGAGCCTTAAGAACAAAGGTTTCGTTGTACCGGCATGAACTACACTACCTCCAGTGATACCGTTCGGAGTGTTTTGTTGTAACCTTACACTCTGTTCGTTGCGGGAATGTTGGAAGTAAGTGTATAGCCACATATTACAGTGCAGTGCATATGGTGAGGTTACCTTCTGTGATAGTTATGCGTAATGGTAGTGCGTTTATGCGTAATTTATGATCATAGCCATATGTTGTCTCTGGTCATATTCTCTTATTTAGATAGCAATCATTGGTTTGAAATTGCCCACTTCGATCCTACGTTCATTCGCTTTTTTTAAACGATAAGAATTTTTTTACGAGACGACATATAACCTCCAAATGGTAGCAAAAACAAAATAGACTTCAGTCATCTTGGATTCACGTCAAATCATCTATCATATGTTTGTATTCTGTGAAAATCATAGAGAAGTTTGGGCTACACTTACTACCCTTATTCCGTTATCTGTGACTACACTCAACTACACTCATCTGCACTGAGAATAGACGACTTCGGTCCAAGTTGCCAACCCAGAAATTTCGTCCAAATTTACTTTCACTGGGGGGAAGGGAAATTTCAGAAAAAAATTGGCATAAGGTTCGCGTTATTTATAATAAATAACATAATCACAAGGACGAATATCCGTCGATAAATCAACAAATATTCCTCCTTGATCAGAGCTAATCACCCAATCAACCAAAACACCTACACCGAAGAAGCGGATCCAAGTAGAATGACTACAGCTGTTTCACAATTGTTATTGATCGTCAGGTCAACTCAACTTGGATAAACCGCAGAGAGTTCTCTCGATACTTGTTACCTTTCAGAGGGATCGCTGCAGTATACAACTTACAGCGCGCCATCTGCCAGGAGCATCTTGCGAGTCTCACCTTCGAGTGCAGAATACTTTGATCGATGTGACGTTCATCCTTTTGTCAAGGGGAATATTTTTGATCAAGGGGGAATATTTGTTGATTTATCGACGGATATTCGTCCTTGTGATTATGTTATTTATTACTACTGGAGCTCTTTCTTCTCCATGAAACCATTTCCTATCTTTGTTATTTATAATATTATAATTATTTGTTAACGGTGCCTCGGCTCCTCAAACAAGATAATTCCTTCGAAATATAGGTTTTTGTTAAGATCATCTCCGATTGGCTGAAATTAAAGTTGGGATTCCTGAATTAATTTCAATAGTGTCAAGTTCATATAGCATGTGTTCCGCAAATCAACTTGGATATTTCGGTTACCGGTTTTCCATTCCATGAATATGAAATATTCGGTTGGTTCATAGACCTATAAAACTATATGGACATGGCTTAAAGAGAGAGGAAGCGGGCCGACAAAGATGGAACTAGGGCGGGCTAAACCATCATAGAATACGGCAAAAATAAGACAGATCAGTTTGAAGCCATAGACTGTAATTAAAAGTTTATGTTTGAAATGTGTTGAGTGGCTCGCGTACTGTTTAAAACACCGTATATACTTGTGAGGCGGCTCAAAGCTCAATTAAATTGCTCCGGAAGCCGCTCAGCTCGCGTGTCGGTACTTTGATAAGAAAAACATCATTTGGAGCTGGGAATACCGTCCTGAAACAAGCGACCCAGGAGAATTCATAATATATTGTTATTGATTAATCATTTCGAATATTCATATCGGAGCTATGTTCACATTTATCATCAATTTTCAAAACTTCAATGTAATCTAATATACAAAGAAGAAGTCATTTCCCCGGAGATTCCCTAAGTAAATGCTTGATTTTAACTCTAACTTAGCGTCATATTATGCAAGTGAGATCATTCTTCATCTCACTCTCCATGCGCTATAGAGTATCAGATATTTGTATCGTGTATCTTGTCTATGGTCTGCCCGATCCAGGTCCATCTCTCTCTCGGACCTCTCACTTGCTTCATTATCCCCATTCGACTCTTTGGAAATGGATTCATTCGTACGCCGTGTCCAGAGAGTTTAATATGTCTATGGGTTGGTTCCTGAAAAAAAGGGTTAATATCGGAATTTGATTGATGAAAAAGCTCTTTCTGTCACCAGAACAAAAGTAAATGTTCTATGGTAAGATATCCATGGCATAGAATAATCTTTATTCACTTTATGATCCATAGAACATAGACGAGACAACAATCAACAATGAAAAATTACAAAGTATGGTCTATGGATCATAAGGTAAAATAGATTGTTCTATGCCATTATGTTATCATAGAATATTGACAGAAAAATAGCATTTTCATCAATAAAATTCCGTTATTTCCCTTTTTACAGGAACCAACCGAATCTTTCATATTTACGGAACGCAAAACTGGCAACCGAAATAATCAAGTTGATTTGCGGAACATATCCTATGTAAACTTTACACTATTGACAAGAGATGAGGAATCCCAACTTAATTTCCACCTAATCGGAGATGATCTTAACGAAAACTTAAGAAGAAGAAAAACTCATGTCGAACAATCCAAATCATAGAACTACATTAAATCAGATCACGATTCATTGTAGTATTTCTGTACAATGTAGCTATTCTAAGCAACTGTGAATCAACCTACAATGTTGTCCAATTAAAAAAGGATATAATTTCAAACTCACTCAGGTCTTTCTAACTCCGGCATCAAGGTATGAAGTTCCATTCCAATTAGTCAAATGAGGTCATCATTAATCCCAGGTTCGATTATCAAACATTGTCTAGAACGCGACGGTATCGTATATAACGAATCCGAATCAACTCTCGATATCGATAACTATCGTTATCGATACTCTCCAGGGAGTCTATCAAAACGTTTGAATCCAATCAGATCTGCTTTGGATGGCGAATCTCATAAGCTTCTATTATATTGGGACACAATCGACTTATCGAGAATAAAATTGAAACACCAAATGTGTATGTACTCATGTGGAAGTCAAGTATGACGCAGAGAGCATACAAGATAAACGTTGGATATTGCCATCGTCGAGTGTACAGCCAGTGTTTAAGGTTACGAGTACATATTTGTTTTGTAAATACTGTAGGCTTTATGTGGGTGATTGGAGTCTCCCAGCTTTGTAGAATGGCTTCCCTATCCGGTGTCTTGGTGGTATACATGACGGACGACTTGTTGTTTTATTTATAAGAATAGATTGCGATTAATTGGATGTGAAGTCGTTAATATCAAGGATGGTTATTGCATGCAGGATATTGTGTAAAATAACATTCGCGAAGATTATTAGAGATGCTGGAAATGTTTCTAATTGTTGGTATTATCTTCTAGTTGAATTGAATTGTTCGTATTTTCGGCAGATTTCTTTCCGTAACTTACTAATTGGTGGTAGTTTGGATATTCCGGTGAAGGAATTGTATTGTGTTTGAGATCAGATAACAGGACGATCGTGGACAGGATAGATTCCGAACGAATCTTAAAATTTTCGATATCAAAGAGAATGTGCTTAATCACGAAGATTAGAATTCTTACGGAAAAAGAGATCAAGATGCATTTGGGAAGGGTAAGAGACGACTTAGGTCCAAGTTGCCAACCCACAAATTTCCTTCAAATTTACTGTCACTGAGGAAGGTGAATTTCAGAACAAATACGACATGGTAAGGTTCGCCTTAGGTATAAATATCCGTAAACGTTGCCTCGGCTCTTCAAAGAAGATAATTCCTTCCAAATATAGGTTTTTATCACGATCATCTTCTATTGCTTGAAATTTAAGTTAGGATTCCTGACTTTATGTTAAAAGTGTCAAGTTTATATAGGATAAGTTTCGCAAATCAACTGGGTTATTTCGGTTGCCGGTTTTTCGTTCCATGAATATGAAATATTTGGTTGGTTCTTGAAAAAAGCTTAATTACGGAATTTCATTGATAAAAAAGCGATCTTTCTGTCACAAGAACGACAGTTGATGTTCTATGGTAACATATCCATAGCATAGAACAATCTATATTTACGTTATGATCCATAGACCATACTTAGTAATTTTCTCATTGTTGATTGTTGTCTCGTCTATATTCTATGGATCATAACGTGAATAGAGATTGTTCTATGCTATGGATATGTTACCATAGAACATTAACTGTCGTTCTTGTCACAGAAAGATCGCTTTTTATCAATGAAATTCCGTAATTAACCTTTTTTCAGGAACCAACCGAATATTTCATATTCATGGAACGGAAAACCGGCAACCGAAATAACCAAGTTGATTTGCGAAACTTATTCCATATAAACTTGACACTTTTAACATGAAATCAGGAATCCTAACTTAAATTCCAACCAATAGAAGATGATCCTAACCAAAAACCTTTTCGAACATTTCATATTCTGCGATCTCCTAATCATATTATCCACACCAAATTATGCATGAAATTTAAAACTGTCATTTTTAAATTCGATGAAATCTATATTCTCGAAAATATTCAGAATATAAAAATTTGGATGATTCGGTATATCTTCGGAATCATCGGTTAGATTTGACCCATTCACGAATTCGGCGATCGTAATCGAGATCCAGACCTACTCGGTAAATATCGAGTGTTCATGTTGTTTATTTAGGACATTTTTGTGTTTACGATCGGCTGTTAGTCATTTTGTGATTGGAGTTATAAAAACCAAAAACTAGACGAATTAGTACGTTCATTTGTTTCATTTTACGCGCTTGTTTCGTCACGATGTCTGTAATTTTCGAATCTTGCGCCGAAATTGGTCTCAAACGACTAGGTTGGACGCACTGATGAGGAATCCGTGGTCAAAATTGATTCTGTCCGTCCGGCCGGATGTGTGCGCTATAACTTTCGAAAGAAAGAACATAGAGTCTTCAAATTCTCAGGTTAGGTTGAGATCCTGAATATCTCAGTTGAGTTCGTTAATGGGCCAAATCCGCCCAATGGTTTTTGTGCTACAGCCATTTGAAATTTTGATTTTTCCTATCACTCGAAAAATATTTATCTGATCGAAATTAAACTTAGTTGGAGGACAAACAGTGTCAATAAGAAGAATTATCCATGTAAAAACTCGAAAAAAAATTTTTTTTTTCGAAAATTTTTATATTTCATTAAAATTTCACTGAAATTTCCAAGTCAACATTTTGCAATGTGAACAAGCGCGAAAAGCTGCTGACTTCACGTTAATGCTTTTTTGAATTTTTTTCTTTAAAGATATAACAGAAAAACCTATATCATCTCATGATTGTATCAATTTTCCAACTAGAGGACCTTCGTCTATAAAATAATTGGCTACGTACTCACAAAGGACCCAGATATAACTAAAAAAAATCGATATTGTCCAGCCTTACGCGTTTGATCTGTACGACGGCCCAAAGTTGACCCAAATTTCGAAAATTTCTCACCAAATCCGGAATATTTTCCAAACCGAATCAGTTACGCAAAATCTAATTACAGATTCGTAATCTACGTGTTCGAATCCATAATATATGATGTGCATATTGTCATAGCTTCAAAAATAAAATTTCGCACGGAATCGCTAAATCTTACCCCCCACCCCTCTGCGCTTTGATGTTTATTCGCGGTTCTTTATGAAAAATTAATAAATTTTTTTTTTCTAAAATCGTCGACCTTGTTATCGTTTCCTATCAAATCGAGGTCGTAGATCACGAATATGTCATTAGAAATCGTCCAGTGACAACCGTTTAGAAATTATGGCGGAAATAGTGAAAAAATTTCGAAATTTTGGTCAACTTTGAGACGTCGTGCCGACCAAAATAATGAAGCTGGGTGATGTCGAATTTTTTTACGTGCAGTTCGATCCTTTATCTATGAATTAAAACAGACTTCATCGTCCTACTCTCATCGAGTCGGTAATAATGATTTTTTGAAAAAAGGTCCAAAATTTTGGAACTTCAAGGACCTCTCACGTCCAGGACGATTTTTTAAAAAAATATCTGACCTTATATTCTTGTTCTACGCCCTCGAATTAGTAAGTGTGCCAAATTTCACGGCGATAGGAGTCGGAAAATTATTTGTCGAAAATCGAGATTTTCTTAAGGGTAACCCCTTAAAATTTTACCAAAAATCGAAAGTTCTCCGATCGACCTGAAATTTGAAACATATACTAATTCGAGGGCGTAGATAAAGAAAATCCAATCAGAATGTTAGTGGAGAGTCTGGTTCGTTTTTTATGGCCAGAAGAAAATCGAAAAAATTGGACCTTTTTTAAAAAAATCATAATTTTTCAACCAGAAGACTTACGTCTATAAAATAAGTGGCTACGTACTCACAAAGGATCCAGATATAACCAAAAAAATTCGATATTGTCCAGCCTTACGCGTTTGATCTGTACGACGGCCCAAAGTTGACCCAAATTTCGAAAATTTCTCACCAAATCCGGAATATTTTCCAAACCGAATCAGTTACGCAAAATCTAATTACAGGTTCGTAATCTACGTGTTCGAATCCATAATATATGATGTGCAAATTTTCTAAGTCCCAAATAAATTTTTTTTTTCGAAAATCGTCGACCTTGTTATCGTTTCCTATTAAATCGAGGTCGTAGATCACGAATATGTCATTAGAAATCGTCCAGTGACAACCGTTTAGAAATTATGGCGGAAATAGTGAAAAAATTTCGAAATTTTGGTCAACTTTGAGACGTCGTGCCGACCAAAATAATGAAGCTGGGTGATGTCGAATTTTTTTACGTGCAGTTCGATCCTTTATCTATGAATTAAAACAGATTTCATCGTCCTACTCTCATCGAGTCGGTAATAATGATTTTTTGAAAAAAGGTCCAAAATTTTGGAACTTCAAGGACCTCTCACGTCCAGGACGATTTTTTTTAAAAATATCTGACCTTATATTCTTGTTCTACGCCCTCGAATTAGTAAGTGTGCCAAATTTCACGGCGATAGGAGTCGGAAAATTATTTTTCGAAAATTGAGATTTTCTTAAGGGCCCCTTAAAATTTTACCAAAAATCGAAAGTTCTCCGATCGACCTGAAATTTGAAACATATACTAATTCGAGGGCGTAGATTAAGAAAATCCAATCAGAATGTTAGTGGAGAGTCTGGTTCGTTTTTTATGGCCCGAGGAAAATCGAAAAAATTGGACCTTTTTTAAAAAAATCATAATTTTTCAACCAGAAGACTTACGTCTATAAAATAAGTGGCTACGTACTCACAAAGGATCCAGATATAACCAAAAAAATTCGATATTGTCCAGCCTCACGCGTTTGATCTGTACGACGACCCAAAGTTGACCCAAATTTCGAAATTTTGGTCAACTTTTAGACGTCGTGCCGACCAAAATAATGAAGCTGGGTGATGTCGAATTTTTTCACGTGCAGTTCGATCCTTTATCTATGCAATAAAACAGATTTCATCGTCCTACTTTCATCGAGTCGGTAATAATGATTTTTTGAAAAAAGGTCCAAAATTTTGGAACTTCAAGGACCTCTCACGTCCAGGACGATTTTTGTAATGTTTGAATTTAATATTTCTTTTATTCGCGAATGGATCATTTTCGCCTAAAAATAGAGAACCAAAATATGCAAAGAATCATGTTATTCACCGCCGATCATAAGTAAATAGTGAAACAACGTTCACAATGAATCAGAACTGTTGACCCCGATTGTTGACAGTATAGTTAGTCACTTTTAATTTTAAATTAGAAACTTGTTAACTTCCAAGCACTTCACGAAAACCATGCTCTTATGTTATGTTATGTTATTACCCATTAAACGAAGAGAAGTCTAATGGACAAAGTTATTTGAATGGTGCTTTGAGATGCAACTAGATGAACATAAACAATATTATTTAGCAGTATCTGTTCGTTTAGTTGGATGAACAAATGATTGTTGAATCATTATCGTCTATCTTTATGGTTTGTTCAATAGATTTTCCATTTAGTGAATAACACAAATAATGCTTCCATGACCGATACTAAACTTGATGATTTGTGGTATACTTGTGCAAACGGTCATGAAATTTATACACTTTGGAAAATGAAACTATTTTTTTTTAATATTAATTAATATTTCAAAAAAATATAAAAATCGTAGAATTCAAATTTGGAAATGTGACTTGACGACTCGAAAAGTCGTGTGGATCTCATCATGGAAATATGAGAATAATTTAGAAAAGCACTGACGTGAAGTCAGCAGCTTTTACGAGCTTGTTCACATTGCGAAATGGCAGCTTGGAAATTTCAATAAAATTTAAATCAAATATGAAAATTTTCAAAAAACAAGTTTTCCATTACTGGTACTGTCCATCTTCCAACAAAGTTTCATTTGGATCGGATAAATATTTTTCGAGTTATTGAAAAATCTAAATTTCAAATAGCTGTAACACAAAGCCCATTTGGCAGATTTGGCCAATTAAGGAACTTAACCGAGATATTTAGGATAAAAACCTAACCTGAAAATTTCAAGACTCAAGGTATTTCCTTTTGGGAAGCAACAGCACACACGGCCGGACGGACGGACAGAATCAAATTTGACCTCGGATTCTTCTCCAGGGAGTTTAGCCTAATCCTTTAAGATCATTTTTGGCTCAAAATTCGAAAATTACAGACTGACGAAATGATAACGCGCTGTTCCCCAGAACAAGCGCGTGAAAATGTCATTCATCAAATATTGTTATTAATAAGTTAATCGTGAATATTCATATCCGAATAATCATCACATTAATCACCAATTTTCAAAACTGTATTGTTATCAATACCTAAGAAGTCAATTTCCTGGAAATTCTCTAAGCAAATGCTGGAATTCGTCTCTGGCTCTACGTAAAACTATATAAGTGAAATTCTCAATTCCAGGCTCATAGAGCACCAGGTATTTGTATCGGGTATGTTATCTATGGTGCTGCCCGAACTAGTTCTGTCTATCTCTCGGATCTCTCGCTCCATATCTTATCCGCATTCGACTCTTCAGAAATGAAACCGTACGCCATGTACGGAGAGTTTAGTATGTCTATAATATACATACACTCTCTAACTCTATATCCATATGATCGTTTGTATTGTTCCGGTATTGTTCATAAGGAAACTGCCTTCGACAAATAGTTCAATCCCGCATACCGCAAGGGCGTTTTCCATAAGAAACAATTTTTATTTAATGTTTAAAAGTTCTGTTTCAGATATTGGGAGTAAAACTTCAGAAAAAAACCTATGAAGGATATGCCGATGTATTTCCCCACCAACTGCCCCCTTACTTCAGGTATCCCCTAGTTTAAAAGCTCACTTATTACACGACCCCCCTAACTATACTTGGGTTTATTCGTTACAGATTTCGCCATATGACCATAAACATAGAGCTCATGCCTCATGATCGTAAGGTTTGGGGTTCAAACCCTTGGCCGGGAAATAATTTTTCCGGTTTTCTCTAATACTCTGTGGACTCAGTAAACAGAATTGATCACCTTCGAAAATTACAGAGATCGTGACGAAATGATGAAGCGCTGTTTCCAAGAACGAGCGCGTAAAAACCAATTATTCAATCAATCGCCTTCACGACAGAACTCGGGCCAGTATCCGAGTTGAAACCTGCCAGAAAAATATGTTTGTTTTCGTCGTCGTTACTTAATGATATGTCGGAAAATGTACTCCGGTTAAACCGTGATTTTCTGCGACCTGCCTAGTCTAAATTTATACATTGCACGTCAGTTTTCACTGTCAGAGAAACATTCTTTTGGCAGCTTGAACGTGCGGCCCTGCTCCTGAAAGGTGTACAACGATCCATATTTATGTCCCGCTATTCCATTAAATTGAATCATTACAAATAGGTATTTTGGCCGTTTCTGAGACCGAAATAGCATCGGAAGATACAAAAATAGAAATCTAATTAATAAATCTCGATGCAAAGCGTACAGTGCGAGTAGTGCATATCATAAAAATTTTGACGCGAAAATGTTTTTTGGCCGTCTGGAATTCGTTATTGGCGAGTGAAGATAAGCGCTTCTCCATCTGGTGGCTATCAGAGTAACCCGAAATAGTCAGATTATCATTGACAAGTTAGAAGAAATGTCAAGAAATTTAGAAAGTTAATGCATTTTTTTTTGGCGTTTGTAAGATTTCATTCGTGTTTTTATCAATAAAAGCAAATTCAACAGTGCCTTCCCATAGATTTCCACAGCCCGGTGAAAAATTTCGAGTTTGTGTAGAAAGAACTTCCTTTGAGAAGTCTGGCCTGAAAGTGTGGAAGAATCGATAAAAACCTTGGTAACTTGTAAATCAATATTGATAAACCAACAATCAAGATTTTTGAGAGTCTGTAATCCACATTTTAACGATGATAACCATTTTTATAGTGGTAAGCACGAATTGCTCATGAAATATGAGATCATATTCATGAAGACAATGGGGGTTTTTCCTTCGAACGAAAATGCAGTTATTTTCATGAAAACTCTTTAGAACATCACATTTCAAACATATAATTTCAATATTATATTTTAAAAAAAATGTTTGATCACCTAAAACTGAAAAATAAAAATAGGGATTTGCATTTAAAGGGATTTGTCATGAGTGCACGATATGGCAACGTCGAATTCAGCTTTCTCGGAAAGAAAAGGACGTCAAATATGTAACTTTGCTTAGGAAAACAGAGAAAGCTATACTTCGATCTGGTTAGAGTAGAAGACAACGACCAAGGAATAGAAAAAGAAGAGCACAGACTGTCATACTGTCATATTACTGACAAATCGCAAACAGAAATTGTTTGGTTATATCGACAAAGAACACGTGTGTACCACAGAATAGGAATAAATATTTCGTTATTCTATAGCAGAAAAAGCAATTCTACTAAACAACGTTGTCACTTCGTGCATGCATGTCAAATCCCAAACCCCAATTTTGAAATCTGATTTTGAATACTTTTTGGAGGTAATTTGGGAAAATGATTAATCAAACCCATAATAACTATGTTCAAATTTGCATTTGCAGTAATAACCCAAATTCAGGAAAAACCCCCATTGTTTTCCAGGCCCCTAATCCAAGTAGAGAAAGTTACTTGGGAGGAATGCTATGCCTTCCAGAAATCTTCCTGTTGAACTGATTATGGAGAAGGAACAACGTAAATGTTTTAGTGGTAGAACTGACCGATTGAAAAGGAAATATCTGATGATGAATACTCTTTGCTCAAAGTGCTTCTGCGATGAAACCGAATCTGTACAAGGCTTATTCATTGGAGCTTTTTCAAGACCAATCTTATGAGTGTTGGAAGAATTTATTTGTCAACCCATAATTAATAAGACTTACGGTACAAATAGCATTAGGTTTATGTATCCATTTTATTCACAATATATTGTGTACATTGAGTCTTTCCCTATATAAATAGTAAAGTTATGAGTATTTGTTTATTATTCCGAAATGTCTGTCTTACAATACTATCTGTTTTTCAACTTTTCAAGCAGTAGATCTGAGGGGGTATTTGATCACGGATCAATTTGGGCGAGTAACAACGTTGAAAGTTTATTAGTTTTGCAAATAACCAAACCAAATAATACAACATGCATCTTCCTGAACACTTCTTGCTTCTGTGACTTCAAGATACTCCAAATAATATGAAATTAATCTTTCCATTTAGAGTTGAAATGAGGTGATATTAAAATATCTCTAACAGTTAATGTAGCATTGCTATTCTGATTTAGAATAGATGATACATAAGTCTTTCATACAAATGAAATATGTATACACAGAATCACTTCTGTTAACTGAAAAATACTTCGAACAAATTGTGAAATCGAATTTCAATCAAATATGCAAGCAAACACTTGAAAACCTAATGGGGGTTTTTCCTTTAAACGGAAATGCAGTAATTTTCATGAAAAACCTTTAGAACATCCCATTTCAAACATATAATTTCAATATTATATTTTTAAAAGAATGTTTGATCCCCTAAAAGTGAAAAATAAAAATAGGGATTTGTATTTAAAGGGATTTGTCTCGAGTGTACGATATGGCAACGTCGAATTAGCTTTCTCGGAAAGAAAAGGACGTCAAATGTGTTACTTTGCTTAGGACAACAGAGATAGCTAAACTTCGATCTGGTTAGAGTAGAAGACAACGACCAAGAAATAGAAAAAGAAGAGCGCAGACTGTCATACTGTCATATTACTGACAAATCGCAAACAGAAATTGTTTGGTTATATCGACAAAGAACACGTGTGTACCACAGAATAGGACTAAATATTTCATTATTCTATAGCAGAAAAAGCAATTCTACTAAACAACGTTGCCACTTCGTGCATGCATGACAAATCCCCAACCCCAATTTTGAAATCTGATTTTGAATACTTTCTGAAGGTAATTTGGGAAAATGATGAATCAAACCCATAATAATTATGTTCAAATTTGCATTTGCAGTAATAAACCAAATTCAACAAAACCCCCATTCCTATCTATCTAAGGTTTCAAAACTGGCCACCGTGGCGCTGCAATCTCAAATTCAGACGCCAATGCTATCGGAAGATACAAAAATAGGAATCTAATTATTAAATCTCGATGCAAATATTTACAGCGCGAGTACCGACATCATAAAAATTTTGACGCGAAAATGTGTTTTTGGCCGTCTGGAATTCGTTATCGCTGTTTGTCCAATTCAAGTGTATGAGGAGTCGGAATGCGTTTAAAATTTGCATGGGTTTTTATTGGGTATCCAGGAGAGGTGCTTAATTCGAGTGGATGAACTTTCTGCTTTTTACGAACCCAATTACGAAACCTATTAAAAAATTATTTGTGAATAGTGCGCATGTGGAAATTCCAAGTCTGGAATAGACTTTGATACGGATGTAATCCAACTAGTCAACGAAATATATTTCCAACGTTTTAATGTTTCCCAGGAAAGTTTTAAATTTCAATTTTAAAAGCGAGTTCTGTTGACATAACATATGTCACATGGTTTTCACTTTATTGCCGATATTTCATCAGCTTTTTAGTAAAAAATAACCAATTATGAATCTATGGGAGATAATTCCCCATTGCAAGGGGCCTGTAGCGTTCTTCGTTTATCTGAGGGACTTAAATATCATCGCCTTGACGACCGAACCTGCTCAAAAGACCCTCCCGGTCAGAGAGAAAATGTAGGTAATATTATTTACTGCCAACTGCACTCCAACTTATCTACCACCGTATAAATTTTTATATCCAATTTCTTAAATTTAACTTCAAACTCGGATTTTTTCATTATTTATCCTCTCGAGTGGTAATTCCAGATTACCCTTCAGTATGAAAGCGTCTTTAATGGGGGTTTTTCCTGAATTTGAGTTATTACTGCAAATGCGAATTTGAACATAATTATTATAGGTTTGATTCATCATTTTCCCAAATTACTTTCACAAAGTATTCAAAATCAGATTTCAACAACGGTGTTTAGTAGAATAGCTCTTTCTGCTATAGAATAATGAAATATTTATTCCTATTCTGTGGTACACACGTGTCCTTTGTCAATATAACCAAACAATTTTCGTGATTTGTCAGTAATATGACAGTCTGTCTCTTCTTTTTCTATTCCTTGGCCGTTGTCTTCTACTCTAGCCTGGTCGAAGTATAGCTATCTCTGTTTTCCTAAGCAAAGTAACACATTTGAGGTCCTTTTCTTTCCGAGAAAGCTGAATTCGACGTTGCCATATCGTGAACTCATGACAAATCCCTTTAAATGCAAATACCCATTTTTTATTTTTCAGTTTTAGGTGATCAAACCTTTTTTTAAAAATATAACATTGAAATTATATGTTTGAAATGGGAAATTACTGCATTTTCGTTTAAAGGAAAAACCCCTATTATTCCAATTCAGAGGGAAATCTAAATTTTTGATTTCAACACTGAAATGTCAAATGCAACGGTTTTAGAGTTATATCCACCTGGAATTTCGTTTTCTCAATTTTTGTTTGATGTGCTTTTTACAGGACAACCTATAGCACCAACTCATTCATGTGCAGGTATGTAAACTATGCTCTATATTTTGAACTCATTTACGTTTTCCCTCGACGTGACAATCTGATGACCCCTGACCAAGTTGCTATTCACGAATATAATTATCCAAAATTCAAATTAAAATGCATGAATACGAATACGGACGTGCTTATCCTCGTTTGCCTTAAGGGGTTTGTCGCGCCTAATATGAATATTTATGTAATGTGAAATATAATACGAGATGGTGTACGAACAATCAGAACTTACGTAAGCCTACTTATAAAATCGATTGTGAACCTACACTTAAATCAGTTTCAAGATCCAATTGAAACACTTCCTACGGTCAAGTTGTTACCAATGCCAAGTCGCTTGATCCCAATCATTAGTAATCTCGATATTCAGTACAGTTGGCACTAATACTGGGTAGATTCGTTTTTATACGAGTTTACATCCAACGATCAATCAAGATTGGAAATGATATTGGCAATAAAATCTTGATGAAGCTGCCGATTTCACTTTTCAACAATCTTTTAATGGGTATGGGTACCTAAGATTTAAGAGAAATAAAAACAAATTGTACTTTTAATCGGAAATGGATGTTTTTCCAAATATTCTTTACAAAGATACCTCAGCGTCTGAAACAATTTTCGAAGTAATATTGCGCGCATGTGCTATAGTGTAATTTTCCATTTTTTCCCGAAAATGATCTCAAACGACTAGGTTGGACTCACTGATTACGAATCCGGTGTCAAAATCGATTCTGTCCTGCCGGTCGAGAACACGATAAATGTCGAGCAGAACGAGGTACAGACTTGAAAGTTCATTGATGAGACAAATTGGCAAAATGGTTTTGGAGTTATAGCAAGTTGAATTCCGAGGATATTTCCTCAATATCTCATAAACTACTAGGCCGATCGGATTGAAACTTGGTAGCTGGTTCGAAGCCTTCCGACACACAACTGCCTGTACAATTTTGTTGGGATCGTTTGTTAGAAAAAATCTCTTCAAAATTTTTTTTTCCCAAATATTTTTTCTGAGATCGTTCATCAGATTTCGAAGAAATCTCGCACAGATCTTGAACCCAATATTTCAGAACATTGTACCAGGTTTCAGAAGGATCCGATTTCAATTTTCTCGGAAATATGTGGAAAAATATGTCAAAATTCGTGTTGTTTTCTTGGGTATAATGGGGGTTTTTCCTTTAAACGAAAATGCAGTTATTTTCATGAAAAACTTTCAGAACATCACATTTTAAACATATGATTTCAATATTATATTTTTAAAAAAATGTTTGATCACGTAAAACTCTCGCTTAAACTGAAAAATAAAAATGGGGATTTGCATTTAAAGGGATTTGTCATGAGTGCACGATATGGCAACGTC
The DNA here is from genome assembly GCA_958510865.1 of Myrrha octodecimguttata. Lineage (NCBI taxonomy): Eukaryota > Metazoa > Arthropoda > Insecta > Coleoptera > Coccinellidae > Myrrha > Myrrha octodecimguttata. Next base: position 68,313,922 of record OY294060.1, read on the forward strand.
GAATTCAGCTTTCTCGGAAAGAAAAGTACGCCAAACGTGTTACTTTGCTTTGGAAAACAGAGATAGCTATACTTCGATCTGGTTAGAGTAGAAGACAACGACCAAGGAATAGAAAAAGAAGAGCACAGACTGTCATATGACTGACAAATCGCAAACGGAAATTGTTTGGTTATATTGACAAAGAACACGTGTGTACCACAGAATAGGAATAAATATTTCGTTATTCTATAGCAGAAAAAGATATTATACTAAACACCGTTGTCACTTTGTGCATGCCTGGCAAATCCCAAACCCCAATTTTGAAATCTGATTTTGAATACTTTCTGAAGGTAATTTGGGAAAATGATGAAACAAACCCATAATAATTATGTTCAAATTTGCATTTGCAGTAAAAACCCAAATTCAGGAAAAACCCCAATTTCCGGAATAACTCGAAAAATACAAATCCAAGCATGATTAAACTTGGTTATTAGTTGAAAAATGCCATCAATGCCCATAACCTGCGAAATTTCGCGATGATCTTGTGTCAATTTAAAAATTTGGAAAAAAAAAATCTATTCGACCCGATCTGTGTTTTCGGAAATGATTAAAAAAATTAAATTTCAAATGTAGGTATCTACGGAATCATTGGTCGGATTTTACCCATTCACAAATTCGCGTTTTTGAGTTGTTTCTTAGGGAAGTTGTGTTCTCGGAAATAGCGAGATACGACCTCGACTGAATTTGGAAAACCAGTAACACACGTTGTCTCACCAAAATTCAAGCAGATGATCCAATCTTCAAGAAAAATTTTGTACGAGATTTTATCGCGCCAAGAGATATTCAGAGCAAGTTCATCGAAAATTCATAGCAAAGATATGGCCAAAAATATACGAACTGATAAAGCAGTGAAAATTTCCTTTGATATTGCTGCATTCAATGCAATCAGAATATTAAACAGCAAGTACATCCTGTATGGCTTTGAATAATTCATACATTACAGTATAATATGACGAAATATCGATATACCAATTCCTAACACCTGGCTTCATATTCATTTGACCATCAAGTTCTTAAATTCGTGAAACTAAGCCCATTATGATGGTAACCGATGCTCACGGCATGCTAATACAAAGTAATAATATTAAATGACCTGATTTCCTTCGAGTTCTTCGACCTGAAAAAATCGATGAAAACTAAATTTTTGCTTTCCGTTGACCAGCACAAAAAACCTTCCTGATTTAGAACCAAACCAACCAACAAGAAACAAAAATAAAAAATTTGTATTTATAGTAATCCCTGTATTTGTGGGAATACATATACAGGGGAAACATCTCGACAGTTAGATATCAAAAAGCGTGAACAAGAAAAACAATCTAAGGAATAGAGATATACAAAAATCCCAAATAGCGAACCATGTATGTTCGACCATTGAGAATCACATGATAGATTGGGACCAGGGCTGGGCAGTATTTCAATAACATGTAATTGAAATACGTATTTGAAATACAAATACGTATTTTGTATTTGAATTTCAATTACTTCTTGAAAATGTATTTTGTAATTGGTATTTCAAATACCTGACGCTGAAGTATTTTGTATTTCGTATTTCGATACTTTTGTCTTCGAAATACTTTCGAACAAATACATATAGCGCCGAGCGCTCTACAGAGAATAGACCCTGAATCTCCCTTAAGATGGCGCGACGTCCATCTGTTTCATATAGTTCTTTTGCTAGCAATCATATTTTCGGCAAATGGAAAGGAAGAAAAGGTCCTGCACAATGGACATTTCATCATGGAGTTAGAGTTAGTCAACTTCTAAAAACGATAAGAGCAAAGAGCTCACCATACTTGAACATTATCCTTACATAAAAAATGTGTTCATACAATATAACCTAAGTTTTTGCCCACCATCCGGACCCCTAGAAATATTGTTTTCTTTAGCAGGTTTTATTCATTTCCCAACAAGAGGCTGTTTGTCTGATACGACATTCAAAAATCTTGTGTTTCTGAAAGGAAATTCTTTATTTAGCGATAAAATAGCTGAGCTGAATTAGTTGTACTCTTTTCACATTTTACGTAACACCTGAATGTATTTTGTAATTTGTATTTCAAATACAACTAGTTAAAATACTGTATTTTGTATTTTATATTTCAAATACCAGACTTGAAAGTATTTTGTATTTCAAATACCTGCGAGAAAGTATTTTGTAATTTGTATTTCAATTAAGCCAAGCATGTATTTTGCCCAGCCCTGATTGGGACAATACAAAACTACTGATGTTGGAATCAGATAATTTGAAAAGCAAATGAAAGAATAATTTTGCTTATTGTTTTGTAGAAATGGATCCTATTTGGCTGAATTTCCTTAAAAAAGAGGTAGAATCAAAAAAACTTTCAAACCAAGTTAATCTATGTTGCTGTGATTTCATAAAAATGTCAATTTGACCAAAAATTGGAAGAAAATAATTCTGAAAATTCCACACATGTGATTTTTAACCTATCAGAACGTGTATATCTGACAGATCACCATCGCAACGGATGAATTTTAGTGGAAATTTTTTTGACGTTTATAATGACAGAATATTTCCTCAATTCGTCTGCTGATAGTGCGGATGAACTTGCCTTTCTCTTGGTTGGATCTCTTTGTAGCTTCCGACGCTCAGCACTTTTTGCATCTCTTGCGTTGACAAATTCTAAGTCAGAAAATGGATAAAATTTGCGATTATACCTTTCGAAAAAACATTCCTGCAACTGCTTAGCTGTAGAGTTCCATAGAACTTAGATAACACTCTCCTTGTAGTCTTCGGAGTTCTTTTTTCGCATGTTGAATGCATAGTCTTCAAGAATAAGCGCCAGTTCTTCCACAGGTATATCCGCTCTGTCGAAATCATACGCTTTTTCTGCGCAAAAATTTATAAACTGCTTCCATACACTTGCCTCCGATTTCCTAGTATTCGCGGGTGTCAACTGCTTAATATTCCGACGAATATTTTCTTTACTTTCTTGACCGAAACGAGACATTTTTCTACGTCGTGCTGTTTTTGTATAGATATAACAAACCATGGATGAGGCCTGTCAGCTTGCACTGTGTAATCATATGTTGCCGAGAGAGATAGAGCTAGTGGTGGCAGAAAGCCCGCGTATTTCATTTAAAAAGCATTAAATGCGTATGAAAATTCTGTGTTTTATGCGTTTTTCCATTGGCTAAAGGATTATTTGTTTTTATAGCTACAAAAATGGATTACTGAATATTTTCAGGAATTGCAGGAATTAGATAAAAATGATTGATGTAGGTAATTTTTTCTTGGCGCAAGCTTTCGAGATTTTATTATTCTTTCATCAGGAGAACTATAATAAATATTTACAATGCAGTAGGAGCATTGAAATGAAAGATTATTTTATGATATAGAAGTATTATATTTGACATCATAATGATAATCAGTAGGTGAAAATATTGCTGAAAAATATTGACTTGAGTCGAAATGATATTCTATATTCATTTCTTGATTCAGGGATATTGATTAATCAGAATTTATAAAATCTAAATGGGTCATATGAAAAAATGCAGTTGAGACCACCTACATATCTCTTCTTGAATTCATTCTTTTTTCATTTCGTGGAATTCTATTTTTTTAATATCTTCTTCGAACTCTTTTATTTTCTAATGAATTATTCTCGAAATTTGGTTCATGTTGTTCTTTGTTCTGCTATCACAAAAATGTACTAAGCAGGTACTTAAAATTTCAAGGACATCACGGAAGAAAAATAAAAAACCTATAGCGAAGCACTGACGTGAAGTCAGCTACGTACTCACAAAGGACCCAGATATAACCAAAAAAATTCGATATTGTCCAGCCTTACGCGTTTGATCTGTACGACGGCCCAAAGTTGACCCAAATTTCGAAAATTTCTCACCAAATCCGGAATATTTTCCAAACCGAATCAGTTACGCAAAATCTAATTACAGATTCGTAATCTACGTGTTCGAATCCATAATATATGATGTGCATATTGTCATATGCTTCAAAAATAAAATTTCGCACGGAATCGCTAAATCTTACCCCCCACCCCTCTGCGCTTTGATGTTTATTCGCGGTTCTTTATGAAAAATTTTTTAAGTCCCAAATAAATTTTTTTTTTCGAAAATCGTCGACCTTGTTATCGTTTCCTATTAAATCGAGGTCGTAGATCACGAATATGTCATTAGAAATCGTCCAGTGACAACCGTTTAGAAATTATGGCGGAAATAGTGAAAAAATTTCGAAATTTTGGTCAACTTTGAGACGTCGTGCCGACCAAAATAATGAAGCTGGGTGATGTCGAATTTTTTTACGTGCAGTTCGATCCTTTATCTATGAATTAAAGCAGATTTCATCGTCCTACTCTCATCGAGTCGGTAATAATGATTTTTTGAAAAAAGGTCCAAAATTTTGGAACTTCAAGGACCTCTCACGTCCAGGACAATTTTTTTTAAAAATATCTGACCTTATATTCTTGTTCTACGCCCTCGAATTAGTAAGTGTGCCAAATTTCACGGCGATAGGAGTCGGAAAATTATTTTTCGAAAATTGAGATTTTACTAAGGTAACCCCTTAAAATTTTACCAAAAATCGAAAGTTCTCCGATCGACCTGAAATTTGAAAGATATACTAATTCGAGGGCGTAGATTAAGAAAATCCAATCAGAATGTTAGTGGAGAGTCTGGTTCGTTTTTTATGGCCCGAGGAAAATCGAAAAAATTGGACCTTTTTTAAAAAAATCATAATTTTTCAACCAGAAGACTTACGTCTATAAAATAAGTGGCTACGTACTCACAAAGGATCCAGATATAACCAAAAAATTCGATATTGTCCACCCTCACGCGTTTGATCTGTACGACGACCCAAAGTTGACCCAAATTTAAAATTTATATTTAAATATTATCTGACCTTATATTCTTGTTCTACGCCCTCGAATTAGTAAGTGTGCCAAATTTCACGGCGATCGGAGTCGGAAAATTATTTTTCGAAAATCGATAGCTTTTGCGCGCATGTTCAAAAAATAAAACCATAGAAGGAAACACCCGCAAAAGCTGCTGACTTCACTTAATTGCTTTTCTAGGTTTTTTCGAGTTATTCTGGAAATTATTCCGGAAAAACAACGATACCGAGGGAATATCCACGATATTTGACCTATTTCTTCCCAATATCTCAGAAAATTATAATCGTATCGATTTGAAAATTGGTACACACAGATGTGAAGTATGAAGGTCAAGGTCAGAGCACATTTTTTTGGAATGTGATCAATAGTTTCCGAAAAAAAATATTTTTTCGAACAAATTTTCGAGAAAATTTTTGTTATATCTACTTACAGTACGAACTGAAAAAAAAAATCGCACAAGTTGCGCGTTGTTTTGCTCCAACTAACTGTAAAGTTTCAACTCAATCGCTTCATCAGTTTTTGAAATATCTATTGCTTCGAAACCGTTTCACCGATTTAGTCCATTAACGAACTTAAACACGGCTTTCTGATACACGGCCTACCCTGGAAGTTTAATGTCGCTAGCTTGCTCTGTTCGATCGTTATCGTGTCCACTGTCTGACGGCAGAATCGATTTTGACACTGGATTCGTCATCAGCGAGTCCAACCTAGTAGTTTGAGACCATTTTCGGCACGAAATTCGAATATTACAGACATGTGGATGAAACGATAGCACACTGTTCCCCTAATAAGAACATGCGCGCAAAATGCCGATTGATATCGCCGTGATGTTCAATTAAATAAACTTTCAATCAATCCAAAATCCAATGTTGGAAGAATTATTCAACATTTATTAACATTTGTGATTCAATAACTTGATTCATTTGAACAAAATTTCATTTATACCAATGTAAATAATAATTTCAAACAAAATGCTTGCTGCAAGTTGAAATGGTGTCCGTGGGAACAAATTTTTTTCTTCGTACCGCCACTTACCATCTTTTCCTCAGGACATTGTCCTTTGAAAATCTGTAATATATAGAAAGTCTTATCTCTTATTCAGAAATTAGGAAAAAAATAAAACAAATCAGATTTAAATAAATGAAAACCCCTTGTGAAATTTGATATTTTGGCCTTTTTACAACCTGTTTGTGCAATTTACGGCTGATAAAGATTTAACCATGTTCTGTTACTATAATATACACACTTCAAAAAGAAAACTCTTTGAAAAATCTTACAAAAAGCATGAAATAAGATGCTTTTGAATGCGATTTGGTGGCTTCTTGCCACTCCTAGCTTTATCTTTCCCTAGACAACACGTTTCTCTTTCCCTCACCGCTTCCATTGTTAGTTATAATTTCTATGTGTTTTTGACAAATTCAAAACAGAAATAATTTCTAGCTCGGAGTTTCACTGAGTTGCCATGGTACCTAAATAATCAAGTCGACAAAACCTTCTATGTTTTGCAAGTACTTGATGAAGACGAAAATTGATGTTGTCCAATAAACACATTCGGTGTGGAATTTTCTTACCGAATACCACACGAGGTCAATTTAAATCCGGAAATTTCTTGACCTCTAGTGGTATTACTAGTGAAAATTTTCTCGTCTGCCAGATGAAAAAGTCAGATTTGTACTTGGAAACGTCACAGTTCGCTTTGTTTATAATTTATATTGTTCCTGTTTTTTTGATTAGGCAATCTGTTTTCCAATAAACTGCCCTTGAAAAAGTTCGTTTTCCATAAAAAAAAATTACTACTTAATTTTCAATAGTTCTGTTTCAGATATTGGCAGGGAAACCCCCGAAAAAATCTAAAAATGAAACATTCAAATCGTGAATATTGATTTTTGAATTTGATGTTTTTTTTTCGTTTTGAAGAAGGAAAACAGAGCCGATTGAATAACAGAGAACTATTCAACAGTTGAACGAATCCAATACATGCAGGAATCATAAAAAAATGCACATTTCCACGTAATGACCGTAGCATAGAGCGATTGCATATAGATGAAATATGCCGCATACAACGGTATCTAAACATAATACCTACTCTATAATAGGCCTGATAAGAATGAGCTTATCGGTGCAAATACAGAACGCTATGAAAACGGACGATTCCGGGAAAACAAATATGACTTATATCATCAACACAGCTGGTCATTGACTTGGATCTATTTAGGAATAAGTTTCCAGATTCGTCTTCGTGGTGGTGTATCAAATATTTACATTAATTAGAAATTCAGATCAAATCGGAATTTTATGGAGTCATTTCGGTAGCTATATCGCTATTTGGAACCTATCGGAAGTCGTTTACTCATATTCGATGTTTGGTTTCCGAATAATCTCGCGAATACATTAGACTATACAGGATGAGTCTTTAAATGGGGGTTTTCCTTCGAACGAAAATGCAGTTATTTTCATGAAAAACCTTTAGAACATCACATTTCAAACATATAATTTCAATATTATATTTTTGAAAATATGTTTGATCACCTAAAACTGAAAAATAAAAATGGGGATTTGTATTTAAAGGGATTTGTCATGAGTGCACGGTATGGCAACGTCGAATTCAGCTTTCTCGGAAAGAAAAGGACGTCAAATGTGTTACTTTGCTTAGTAAAGCAGAGATAGCTATACTTCGATCTGGTTAGAGTAGAAGACAACCACAAAGGATAGAAAAAAAGAGAACAGACTGTCATACTGTCAGATTACTGTCAAATCGCAAACGGAAATTGTCTGGTTATATTGACAAAGAACACGTGTGTACCATAGAATAGGAATAAATATTACATTATTCTATAGCAGAAAAAGCTATTCTTCTAAACACCGTTGTAACTTCGTGCATGCCTGGCAAATCCCAAACCCCAATTTTGAAATCTGATTTTGAATACTTTCTGAAGGTAATTTGGGAAAATGATGGATCAAACCCATAATAATTATGTTCAAATTTGCATTTGCAGTAATAACCCAAATTCAGGAAAAACCCCCATTGTACATTTATTTAAACAATATATTCCTCTCGCCAAATAAAACACTTTTCATTTACCATTTTTCTAGATTTGCCCTCGGTCAGCCTTATTTTTGTAGCTTTGCGATGAATGTTGAGGTTAATTTTCCTATAATTATGACACATATTCTTCAGTAATCGCTTTCATCCCTCTTCAAACGGTTTCCTAGTTATTAGACTCGCCGTTTACTAAAACTATAAGAAATTGGCATGAAGAATTCCGATGAAGTTTATCTTATGCATTATAAAAAACTTCAATCGTTTTAAAATACTTAATTATTCTTTATAATTTCTCCTCAAACGCACCGTTTTGGACATATTCAACATTGAATGTAATACAATCTGATATAAATTCGAGAAATTTCCTTATTTTGATGCATCGGCCCCTGTACAAGTAGAGGCCGTAAATTAACCTCCGCCCACTTTTAGTCGGACCATAGAATACCCAGAATATTCATCTATTACGCATAGAACTAATATATTTATATAAGGTCTGGAATGGAGAAATGTCTCCATGTCTATGGATCAGACTTTCCATAGAATTCAAGAGTTCAATTTATTTGTGTAGTTAGGAATACCAGTGTTCCAACAGTCCATTTTAGTGAAATGTTTTCGTGGAAGTGAAAATTTTAACTCCGAATGTTGCTCGGAATGTTGTGTTCTTCGGCTTGCGCCGATCTTTCATGACATCCTTATTTCGAAACGCCGTGCCTGAAGGCGAACAAAAATTTTTTTATTAGCCGTTTTATAACAAAATTTAATATCACCCATTGCACAAGTCTTCTCCAAGCGGGCTTCCAAGGCAACCCTTGATTATTTCCTCTTTTACCCCATGTTCCTTGTGTGGTCCAATTATAGGAACGCAATCAAGTGGATAAATTGAAAACGCAAGAATTTGTTATCTCATGTTCGAATGAACTCCATCTGAAACTCACTCGAAGAATCTTCTGTTGAATCTGGGGGCCGATTCTTGAATCTCGATGAAGAATTGAAGAGTATGACAATTGCCATATGTTTGAGTCGATTTTTTAAGTTAAATATGAACAATAAGTAGACATGACCTGCGCATGGAACCTAATGACACTCGACAATCGAATGTTATATCTCCGTACCACTCGTTACTAAGTCGAAGGAAACGGTGATAAGGTTATGTTTATATTTCGATTTGAAATTTCTCGATAGCTTAATTCAGTTTATTTCTTGAATATTTTCTTGAAAATATAGTCGAACTGGCGGATAGAACTCTCACAAATTTTGCAGATGCTTGGAAAAACTTAGAAAATTGACATAAACATATGACAATAGGTGGGTTTTTCCTTCAAACGAAAATGCAGTAATACTCATGAAAACCTTCAGACCATCACATTTCAAACATATAATTTCACTATTATATTTTTAAAAAAATATTTGATCACCTAAAACTGAAGAATAAAAATGGGGATTTGCATTTAAAGGGATTTGTCTTGAGTGCACGATATGGCAACGTCGAATTCAGCTTTCTCGGAAAGAAAAGGACGTCAAATGTGTTACTTTACTTAGGAAAACAGAGATAGCTATACTTCGACCAAGGAATAGAAAAAGAAGAGCACAGACTGTCATATTACTGACAAATCGCAAACGGAAATTGTTTGGTTATATTGACAAAGAACACGTGTGTACCACAGAATAGGAATAAATATTTCGTTATTCTATAGCAGAAAAAGCAATTCTACTAAACAACGTTGTCACTTCGTGCATGCATGACAAATCCCAAACCCCAATTTTGAAACCTGATTTTGAATACTTTCTGAAGGTAATTTGGGAAAATGATGAATCAAACCCATAATAATTATGTTCAAATTTGCATTTGGAGTGATAACCCAAATTCAGGAAAAACCCCCATTGTCATACTCATCAATTCTCGATCGAGACTCAAGAATCGGCCCCCTGTTGTACCTACATACCTACTTAATTACCAGCCTGTATACGTATTCGATTGCATGTATAATGCTCGGTATAATGTGACTGCACGACTATGTTTTTTCAAACTAATTTAATATCCTGATAACTGAACCATTCAAGCAATTGAACGATATTAACTACAAACCGAAGGTCAACTATATTCGTAAATATTTTACGATTTGACCATAAATTGTTCGGAAAAACGTAGTCGATAAAAATACATCTTGTAATTTTTCAGACACAAATTCAACCAAATTATAAATATCTCTTCTGGGTTGTCATAAAACTTGTTACAGAGAAAGAAATCGATAATATAATTTTTTTATTAGATATCCCAACATTAAACTCTAAGAATTCACATCTGAAATGAAAAATAATCTACGGTTCTTATCACCGTGAAAATAGATAGAGATGAGCAATGTGGGTTTATAATATCATGTCCAGTTATTCCAAAAAATTAGTATTAAAAATGGTTTACGGTCAGCCTAACGGCCGACTGCGTAAACAGAATAACTTCCGAAAGAAACCACTTAGAAACTCGATATTTGTAGAGAAGGTTTGAGGCTTAATTACGAAGGTCGAATTCGTGAATGGGTAAAATCCACCCAATGATTCCGCAAATATACCCAATCAAAATTTTATTTTTCCAATATTTCCAAAAATACAGATCAGATCGAATTGAAATCCAGTACTTCATCGAAAAATAACAGTTCGAAGTTTCATACAGAATTAAATGAGGATGATATGATAAGAAAATCATAGAAATTTTTTTTTTCAAATTGTTCTAATGACACGATTATCACGAAATTTCGCATAAAGTTGTCTTTCAGCATCTCAAAACTAGCTGTGAAGTTTTATCAGGACTGAATCAGTATTTCTCGGGTTATACCGAAAAAATCAACGATATCCAGAAGAAAACCTCTAAATTTGACATATTTTTTCCCGATATCTCCAAAACTTATGATCGTATCGAACTGAAATTTAGTACACTGCTGTGAAATTAGAAGGTCAAGGTGTGAGGGGAATTTTTTTGGGATATGATGAATGGTTTCCGAAAAAAAATTTTTTTTTCAATTTACTGACAATATGATACTGACGAAATTCGGCTCAAAGTTGCGCGTCGTTGTACTCCACCTAACTGCCAAGTTTGAATCCAATCGCTCAAGTAGTTTCCGAAATGAAAAATAAATAACTTCAAAATTTCAAGTGGCTATAACTCCGAAACTATTCGTCCGATTTGGCCCATTAACGAACTTAACCGCGGCATTCCAATGCGCGAACTACCCTGAAAGTTTCAAGTTGCAAGCTCACTCCGTTCGACAGTTATCGTGTCCACGGCCGGCCGGACAGAATCGATTTTGACACCGGATTCGTCATCAGTGAGTCCAATCTAGTCGTTGGAGACCATTTTCGGCTCAATCATCGAAAATTACAGACATTTGGACAAAACGATAGCACGCTGTTCCCGTAGAACATGCGCGCAAAAATAAACAACAAACAAAAATTTCACTCGATTGCAGAAAACAAATATGACACCATAAGCGTCTGATTAACACCAAGGGCATGGAGTGCCCATTTTCGAGAAAGGTGTTAATTTCCCCTCATTCACGTGAGATAAATCACATGAGACATAAATGTCAGCTCGAAATTATCTCACAAACAAATTCTATGTAAATTGCTTTCAATCGTCGTTTAAATTTTTTTTAATAGTCTGTTACTGCTCATCGTTTTGAGGTCATTTCAAAGGTCCTTCCTGGGTTTTTTGCTGGAACGTTCGAAAGATACGTGGAATATGACCGTCACCCAGATATTTCATACAAAAAATACAAGGTTGAAATGGTTAAAGAATTTTTTGGGGCATCTATTTCGACAAAATAGAGGCAAAAAGATTTGTTTCAGCTGAAGATATATAAATAATACTCATTTAGTCGTTCGAAAATGATTTCATCACAGTTCTTCAGCCACTAAATAAATTACGAGACCAGTTCGCACCGTTTTTAATTTTCGGAGATATTGGGAAAAAAGTATGTGGAATTTCGTGTTTTTTCGGGAATAACTTGAAGCGAGACTAAAACTTGGTAACAACAATCAAAAAATTATTGAGTATGGTCTATGCATCATAAGGAGAATATAGATTGTTCTATGCCATGGATATGTTACCATAAAACATAGATCATACTTAATAATTTTTTCATTATATACGTTCTATGGATTATAAAGTAAATGAAGATTGTCCATGGATATATTGACATAGAACATTGACTGTCGTTCTCGTTACTGAAAGAACGTTCTTTCATCAATCAAATTCTGTAATAAGCCTTTTCTCCAGGAACCAACCGAATATTTCATATTTACGGAACGGAAAACGGGCAACCGAAATAACCAAGTTGATTTGCGGAACATATCCTATGTAAACTTGACACTATCGACTAAAATCAGATATCCCAACTTAAATTTCAGCCAATAGATGATCTCAACAACAACCTATATTTGTAAGGAATTATCTTGTTTGAGAAGCCGAGGCACAGTTTACGGATATTTATGAATAACGCGAACTTCATCATGTCGAATTTGTTCTGAAATTCCCCTTCCCCAGTAGTAATAAATTTGGACGAAATTTTAGGTTGGCAACTTGGACCGAAGTCGGCAAACAAAAACGCAAAGTAAAACATTTTTTTCTATGCTTCTTCCGAAAACGATAGATCGTACGTGAAAAATTTCATCAATTTCATGATATTCGTTCATTCAGCAACCATTTAGTTCACATAGTCGAGCACATGCACAGCTGAGTAGCGGTTTCAGTTGTTCGATTTATTATTTTCGATTCTGATTCAACATCACTTTTCCCCTTGTCAAGCACCTTGATAAATAATAGCCTTGTTGACCACCCACGCCAGAAAATAAACATTCTGCAATAGATGAGCCATACCAAAGGTTAAGGTAGGTAGGTAAATATGAATTCTTCTTATTGGGATCTTCGAAACAAACAATATTTGTGCGAGTATCAGGATGACTTTGAATATATGAAATTTCCTGTTTAGTCATTTTTGGCTTAAAATCTCGTTAACCCTAACGAAACACTCAAATGAATAATACTAACGGCTGAAGTAATTAGAAAATAGTCGGGAATGTTTCATTATTGGATGATTATTGGATATTTCTAGAACATCTAATTAATATTTTTGAATAAAACCATGAATTTAAACTATTCAGTAGTATCTTCTTCCATTGGTTCTTATCTGATTTAAAGATATTTGTAACCTCGTTTGTAACTGTTCAGATGTCCAGAAATTTGACGATCTCCGGATCTCCAATGAATTTCGTGGGGTCTTATTCATATTTATGTATGTATAAACAGAAGCGATAAAATTATCATCTAAATGAGATATAATTAGTCACATCACAAAGAATTCATTAATGAATTATCTGGTCAGGACCACAATGTGAATGAATTTCAGTATTCAACATTGATGTTTATTTTTAAACATTTCTCCATCAACAAATAATAAAGTCTTTATGAAGTCTGTACCCATTTATTTCACCAATTCTTTTACATGGAAATTGATGTCGATTTCAACTAAATCAATCAGTTACAATATACAATGAACTGTAAATCTTTTTCGAAAAATATGCCTGGGATTGAAGCAAAATAAAATATTCGTATATATTCAATTTCAATACCTACAACAATTTTTGTTGATAGGTTCTAGTATTTCTCTCTCAAAGGGTTCTTGAAACGACATAAGATTTTTGAGGGAAGGAAGATAAAATGAATTAAACCAGTGAAATGTTGAGGTAATGGAAAATATCATGTTTCGTTAGTGGGAAAGATTCAATGCAAGAAGGTATCGAAGAAATAAGGAACTCATTCACGACAATAAACGTAGCACTGCCTACCTTTACATTATTCCTCAGTTTTGATTTTGCGAGGGATTTTCACTCTCCATTTAAAAATCTAATCAGATGAAACTCGGTAGGGGGTAAATCCAATGAAGAATACTACTAGTTCATTCACAAAACCGAAGAAAAGTCACTCACACTGACACAATGCAATCATTCATCACAAAATGTTTTATTTCACAGAAAAGGGTTAGTCGACAAAAAAATCCATGTAAACATCGAACTCAACACCTCTTGCCGGTCCTTAGGGTTCTACAACAATAAATCCCTCCTCGTCAAAAATTTAAAATAAGACTAACGAGCAGGTTCAATTCAGGTAGAAGCACTTATTCCGAGCTGGCTGTCGATGCTATTCCGCTAGACGAAAACAAATTTGATTATTTTTTCAGAGGACGGACAACAAGAGAGAAAGACAAAGATGACGATATGACATGCGTACACTATTCCTGCAACTCTGTTGATTAGACCGTGATCCTGCAGAGGATAGGGGTGTCCATTTCCTTCTTTATCGACAGTCATAGAGGATTGGCAAGACTTTTTTATCTTCTATGAATTGATGTCAGTGATCAATTCTAACCAATAAGTCTCTATTTTTGTTTTCTTCCGAAAAATGTTAACATCTACCTTTATTAGGAATGTTTTATCTAAAACAAGATACAATGCAGGAACAATTGTCGAATTCTCTAGATTTAAATCCAAAGGAACTAAAAATATCAGCGATACCTCTGAACAGAGTGAAGATGCTATGGTCAACGATAAATCTAGTACAATCATGAAAATCAACGTAGCGAATACTAGAGTCGATTTAATAATTAAGTCAGGATTGGGAATAGCTAGAAATAAGATAGAAAAATTGTTTTATGAGAACAAAATAAGAGTCAATGGGCAAAAAATCAGTAAAAAGAGCGAGCAAGTAGACGAGGGAGACGAAATTGATGTTATTAAAGGACCAAGTCCAAACAACCCTGACTTTTCAGTTGTTGCCAGAGTTGAAATACTATCAATGAAACCAGATGATGACACAATATCAGTCAAAATTAGGAGGTGCCGATCACTACTTGTGGATAGTAAATCATATTAATGAAGTATTGCAGAAAACATATCTGTAATGATTTCTCAAGTTAGACCTCCAGTACGAACTTTTTCAAAAATCTGAAAGATATTCATATTGGTATATAATTTATTATTGTTATAAATATTGTGAGTAAATGCAATTCTACAAACAAGGATATAAAAATACTATGATTCATTCATTTGTTACATAAGTAATATCTCAGATGTACATGATAGTAGACATTATTGTATTATCTTACATCGAACAGGCCTGAAGCTCTCTCTACTATTTCTAGAACTAGCAAATTTACATGATACAAAATGCATGGTAACAAAGGCAAAAAGACACAAAAGAGCAATTTTAATATCATAAATGAGCAAATAGAATATTTACCACTGGACATTCCTTGGACTAGTATTGAACTGGAAGTTAAACATATAACTATATTATCCTGTAAGGATTGAATTATTCAAACAAATTGAAATGTGTAAGGTTTCATTATCTCATATTGAAGTTCAAATCATGAAAACGATGTTAAAAAACTGAAAACAACGAGGAAAAATAGCCTTTGAATAATGTGTAATAAAGTTATGGAATGTTGTCTTTTACACAAAAATAAATTATGCTTAAGAGGAGAAATACTATTTTTGAGGTGAATAACTGTAAAAGAATTGAAAATCATTCGATGGAACTTTATGAATACATCAATTATTATTTCATCGGTATGATGGAAGTACTAAGGTCATTCATCAAGAAATTATATAGGAAATTTGATTTTCCCCGGCTTGCTTGTGGTTTAGAATTTCGTATTGGGTCTCTGAGTAATATCTCCCCAAACAGAGATGCTAACGTTTTCGCATCGTATCCATTTTCATTCGAATGACGAAGAAACTCCTGTAAGAACATACATATGTACAAAAATACATTTCTGTGGATATCTGGCAGCTTTTGATTAATAATCTGAAAGTAGAAAATACTGGGTTTTAGTATTTTTCAATAGATAAGGTATGAGTGAATATAAAAGGTTTAAAGAAGTTTCGGTAAACCCGCAAGATTTCCCGTCGCGAAGCTATAAGTAAGATATTCACATCATTGTAAGCAGTGTGAGTTCCTGAACAAAAAATATCAAGGCCAACATAGGCGGTCTCTCTTTGTTTGGAAGATATGGGCTCCCAAAGTTCCAAATTGTTGCATTTTCAGATCCTTTTTTCCGCCATAAAAAGGATCTCTCACTTCTCAAATCTATTTCATAAATCATCTTTGAACCTTCAACTAACGAATAGCGACACTTTCTTTTAAGAATATTCATTATTTAAAGGAAGAAAAGTGAAAATATTAGACAACCACTTAACCTATATTTCTACGAAATACTTCTCAATCTTAAAGCGGGGCTTGGCAACAGCGTCTTTTCATCGCTGGCCAACGTATTATGACCGAAGAGTAGTTGCTGGCGGCAAATATGAAATGATGGACAGTTGAAGGATATGATTGTAAGGAAAATGCTTCTGTCACTGAAGAAGAGGTGGTTATTCTAAAATCGAAACAAAATCATTGAGAATATTTGTTTAAGGTTTCACTCTCAATATTTTCGTTTGAACTTTCTTTCCCCCACAAAATAGGGAGGTTGTTATCTACTTCGTTTTTTGTTGTCTTCGAGATGGTCCCAGTTTAGAATGAGATTCAGGGTATTCCAATAAAATGGGTTATATTATATAATAACCTCGATTTCATTGGAAATCTGGGAAGGGCGCGACCTATCACATATGAAAAAAATTTACGTTGAAATATATATCAGGGTGTATTCTCATTCTATTACTATGTGTTTCAACCTTGTGGATTTCATTAGAAACGAATTCTCCTATTTGAAGATTTAGAGTATAGCAGTAAACAGTAAGAACTAAGAACATATTTCATTTTTCTCGCCAGCAATAATCTCATTCACGAATACGCACGATGGCACGATTCCGACCGATGAAATTCGCGCAATTGCCAAACTTCACTTTTAGACCGAGTCGAAATCAGAAGGAATAGAGGTTAAGTGGTTATCCGGTAATTTCATGTTTTTTTCTTTAAATATTGATTATTCTTGAAAAAAAGTGTTGCTTATTGTTGGTTGAAAGTTCAAAGCTGGTTTGTGAACTATACAGATGAAGTGAGAGATCGTTTTTATGGTGGAAAAAGAGACCTGAAAACGACTCATTTTGGAAATTTGGGGGCCCATATCTTCCAAATTAAGGGAGACCGCCTATGTTCGATTTCACATTTTTTATTCAGAAAAACACACTGCGTACAATGATGTAAATATCTTTTTAATATCTCGGCGACAAGAAATCTTGCGGGGTTACCGAAGTTTCTTTCCAACTCAAGGCCTACAAGCATGAAGTTACATGTCAAAAATCGACAATGTAACTTAAATATTGAGTCTCTAAGGCGATGTTTCAAAAGGAATCATATTTGAAGCTCGATCTAACAGTGGAACAAAGACCACTAAGAGCTTATTTCTTTTTAGTCTAAATAAAAGAGAAAAATTAAATATTACGCTTACATTTTTACAATTCAGATAGTTACTGGAAGCAGCTATTGCAGCGTCATGTAAATTAAACGGAATGACGGGTTCCTTCGTGTATGACAGAAAGATGAGTAATGTTTCTGCTACCGTTTCAACTGAAACAGCTGGAAAAATATTTAGGAAAAACATCAAATTCACAGAAGAGATATGTTTATCTATTATCGAACCATAGTTGTTGGAAACCTAATTTCAATTTTATGTACAATTCCTTTGAAGTAAAAATCAAAAATATTTAGTAATGAAGAATATTGTCCAGGTCATAACAACAAAAAGGATACGAATGGGTTCTGTAGAACCAAAGTCCAACCAGTCTCTGATTTTCACAAAATTTTCTTGAGTACTATTTGATTCAAATAAATCTTTCACTGTTAGTCCATTTTTATACAAATGATCCACTAGAAGCCATAATTCTCTTGGAACTGAATATAGTACTTCACTTTCCAAAGCAACCTATAAGAAAGCCAACAATTATGAAAATATCCAAGTATATCAACACTAAAAACTGCGGCGAAATTCCAAACAACATTTTTCTGTAGTTGATTCTCCATTCACTTTTATAAGTCAGTTATGAGACCTTGGAATACGTTAATTCAGATTTTGTAACAAGTTCATACTATTGTGAAAGGACATCAAGATCAAAATAATTCTTACATATTTACGCCAAGTAATTATCTAACAAGAAAATTACCATCAGCTAACATTCTTCACATATAAAGGGTGGACTGTGTCAAACTTTCATGGACTATCCACTGACTTCATAAAAGTGTAAAGATTATATTTATATTTTCAACATATTTTTCTCCATAAGTTGCTTATTATCTGAGTACACCTACACAGGCTCAGAGACAGAATTAGCACTGAATATATTCCCAAATTGAAGGTATAAAGGAAGAGACATGATTATTTGGATGATTTAAAGAATAAAACTTCAACATAAACTTTGTTTCGGAGAAGATTTTGCCTCATAGCCTCTGTATTTCTGAAATTTGTCGAAGACATTGAACTTTAAGGTTCACATTTTTCTGAGGTTGATACTCGATTCACTTTTATAAAGTCAGTTATGAGACCTTGGAATACGTTAATTCAGATTTTGTAACAAGTTGGCACTATAGTGAAAGGACATCAAGATCAAAATAATTCTTACATATTTACGCCAAGTAATTATCTTACAAGAAAATTACTATCAGCTAACATTCTGCACATATAAAGGGTGGACTGTGTCAAACTTTCATGGACTATCCACTGACTTCATAAAAGTGTAAAGATTATATTTATATTTTCAACATATTTTTCTCCATAAGTTGCTTATTATCTGAGTACACCTACACAGGCTCAGAGACAGAATTAGCACTGAATATATTCCCAAATTGAAGGTATAAAGGAAGAGACATGATTATTTGGATGATTTAAAGAATAAAACTTCAACATAAGCTTTGATTCGGAGAAGATTTTGCCTCATGGCCTCTGTATTTCTGAAATTTGTCAAAAACATTGAACTTTAAGGTTCACATCTTATGACATGTAAATAATTGTCTGTGAAACTCTAACAGGGTGATATTTTTCGTGGTTTAACATCCTTTTTCCTCCAGAACTTTCAGTGGTTTGCGACTGGTGGTTTGAAAAATATTTGTTTCATTCGTGAACTTTTTGATCTCTTGCAATTTTTTCGTATCTGCTATAGTTTTCGAGTGAAAATAATGTTGAACAATTCTCTTCCGTCTCTCAAAAAATTTACTCATTACCTTATTTTCATATTAAACTTAACTACAAGAGCTGAGGAGAATTTCGATTGTCTCGACTCATGAAAAGTATTGAGGCATGTTTTTTCTTTAAAACTGTAGCAGATACGGAAAAATGGCTACTAATAAGAGTGATAAATAACACTTTCCAATAGACGACTTCGGCCCAAGTTGCCAACCCACAATTTACTTAGCAAGTTTACTTTCACTGGGGAACGGGAATTTCAGGACAAATCCGACATGATAAGGTTCGCATTATTTATAAATAACCGTAAAACATGCCTCGGCTCTTCAAACAAGATAATTCCTTCCAAATATAGGTTTTCGTTAAGATCGTCCCCGATTGGCTGAAATTTAAGTTGGGATTACTGATTTCATGCAAACAGTGTCAATTTTCATAGGATACGTTCCGAAAATCAACCCTGTTGTTTCGGTTGCCGATTTTCCGTTCCGTAAATATGAAATATTCGGATGGTTCCTGGAACAAGCGCGTGAAAAAGGTTATTTACGGAATCTGGTTGATGAAAATGCGGTCGATTTACTGTCACCAGAACGATTTTCTATGGTAAATATCCTTAGCATAGAACAATCTATGTTTACTTTAGGTTTGTTTTGGTTCCGAGTTCAGATCTGTTCGGGACGGTTCTAGCATAGACCAATAGTCTGTGGTTCTGAACTCGGAACCAAAACAAACCTAAAGTAAACATAGATTGTTCTATGCTATGGATATTTACCATAGAAAATCGTTCTGGTGACAGTAAATCGACCGCATTTTCATCAACCAGATTCCGTAAATAACCTTTTTCACGCGCTTGTTCCAGGAACCATCCGAATATTTCATATTTACGGAGCGGAAAATCGGCAACCGAAACAACAGAGTTGATTTTCGGAACGTATCCTATGAAAATTGACACTGTTTGCATGAAATCAGGAATCCCAACTTGAATTTCAACCAATCGGGGACAATCTTAACAAAAACCTATATTTGGAAGGAATTATCTGGTTTGAAGAGCCGAGGCATGTTTTACGGTTATTTATGAATATTGCGAATCTTATCATGTCGAATTTGTCCTGAAATTCCCGTTCCCCAGTGAAAGTAAACTTGCTAAGTAAATTGTGGGTTGGCAACTTGGGCCGAAGTCGTCTATTGAGTGATTTCAAATAGTACTCACTATTTTAGACCATTGTTCATCAGTTAAGTACATAATCGGAATAGGCGCCCGACACAACGCTGCCATGGAAGTCGTGAAAGATGTCTTCTGTGCCGTTCCACTGACTATTATGAACATATCCTTACCACCATTCAAATGCAAGACCAATATATCTTCAAGTACGGTTGAATCGGATTCTAAATTGATTTCCAATCGAATATCAACTTTTTCACCTACAATAATGGGATATTTAGAAAGTTCAAGGCCTCAACAAATCAAAACTAAGATCTACCTGGATTCACAGTTCCACAATAAGGTGTTATTCTCAGCCACTCCTTGCAATACGTTTGTTCGTCCAATTTCTTTATGAATTCAAATTCCGCAGGTACCTTCAAATGCAAATATGAATGAAAGTCCATCGAGACAAGCCTGAAAGTGGTAAACCCGCAAGATTTCCCGTCGCCGAGATATTGAAAAGATATTTACATCATTGTACGCAGTGTGATTTTCTGAATAAAAAATGTCAAATCGAACATAGGCGGTCTTCCTTAATTTGGAAGATATGGGCCCCAAAGTTCCAAAATGAGTCGTTTTCAGGTCCCTTTTTCCACCATAAAAACGATCTCTCACTTCATCTGTATGGTTCACACACCACCTTTGAACCTTCAACCAACAATAAGCAACACTTTTTTACAAAAACAATCAATATTTAATGAAAAAATAATGAAATTACTGGACAACCACTCAACCTCTATTCCTTCTGATTTCGACTCAGACTAATAGTGAAGTTTGGCAATGGCGCGAATTTCATCGGTCGGAATCGTGCCATCGTGCGTATTCGTGAATGACAGGTTATTGCTGGCGAGAAAAATGAAATATGTTCTTAGTTCTTACTGTTTACTGCGAAACTCTAAATCTTCCAATAGGAGAATTCGTTTCTAATGAAATCTACAAGATTGACACACATAGTAATGGAATGAGAATACACCCTGACATATATTTCAACGTAAATTTTTTTCATATGTGATAGGTCGCGCCCTTCCCAGATTTCCAATGAAATCGAGGTTATTATATAACCCATTTGATTGGAATACCCTGAATCTCATTCTAAACTGGGACCATCTCGAAGACACAACAAAAAACGAAGTAGATAAAAACCTCCCTATTTTGAAGGGATATAAAGAAAGTTCAAACGAAAATATTGAGAGTGAAACCTTTAAGAAATATTCTCAATGATTTTGTTTTGATGTTAGAAAAATCACCTCTTCTTCAGTGACAGAAGCATTTTCCTTACAATCATATCCTTCAACTGTCCATCATTTCATATTTCCCGCCAGCAACTACTTTTCGGTCATAATACGTTGGCCAGCGATGAAAAGACGCTGTTGTCAAGCTCCGCTTTAACATTGAGAAGTATTTCGTAGAAATATAGGTTAAGTTGTTGTCTAATATTTTCACTTTTCTTCCTTTAAATAATGAATATTCTTGAAAGAAAGTGTCTCTATTCGTTGGTTGAAGGTTCAAAGATGATTTATGAACTAGATTTGAGAAGTGAGAGATCATTTTTATGGCGGCAAAAATGATCTGAAAATGCAACAATTTGGAACTTTGGGGGCCCATATCTTCCAAACAAAGAGAGACCGCCTATGTTGGCCTTCATATTTTTTGTTCAGGAACTCACACTGCTTACAATGATGTGAATATCTTACTTATAGCTTCGCGACGGGAAATCTTGCGGGTTTACCCTGAAAGTTTCTAACCTGTCCAGTATTTGCTATAATGATGTCTTTGAATTGTGGCTCCCTAAACTTAACTGAATCGAACCTAACTTCAGTCTGATCCACTGTTACTTGAGGCAGAAATTCGTTCTCCAATTTATCCATTCTTTTCAATAGGTCTTCGTGCACTTTTCTGAACTTGGCCTGATCGACGACGCTTATTTCAGATTTGAAGATTCCACTAACTGAAAAATACCTTTCAGTCAGAAGAAATATAAATATCCTCAAGTATCGAATTCTCTCCTCGATAAAATATAAAATATTCAAGTGAATTTCTCACCAGGTTTATGATCACTAATCCGTAGATCCATATGGCTCCTGTATACTAACTGATATATTCCTTTACCTCGATATAATATCCTATCGGTCCAAGCTGGAGGTCTTGCTTTTTCGCTCGTGTCGAAGGTATCGGAATTCAGATCGTATTTGTAGGTGGGTGGAAATGTTATATCAGCTTCTGTATAATCCTGAAAAACAAAGTTATTAAGAAGTATCCTTGGTAAACCCGCAAGATTTCCCGTCGCCGAGATATTGAAAAGATATTTACATCATTGTACGCAGTGTGATTTTCTGAATAAAAAATGTGAAATCGACCATAGGCGGTCTCCCTTAATTTGGAAGATATGGGCCCCCAAAGTTCCAAAATGAGTCGTTTTCAGGTCCCTTTTTCCACCATAAAAACGATCTTTCACTTCATCTGTATAGTTCGCAAACCACCTTTGAACCTTAAACCAACAATAAGCAACACTTTTTTTCCAGAATAATAAATATTTAATGAAAAAACAATGAAATTACTTGGCAACCACTTAACCTCTATTCCTTCTGATTTCGACTCAGACTAAAAGTGAAGTTTGGCAATGGCGCAAATTTCATCGTGAATGACAGGTTATTGCTGGCGAGAAAATGAAATATGTTCTTAGTTCTTACTGTTTACTGCGAAACTCTAAATCTTCCAATAGGAGAATTCGTTTCTAATGAAATCTACAAGGTTGAAACATAGTAATGGAATGAGAATACACCCTGATATATATTTCAACGTACATTTTTTTCATGTGATAGGTCGCGCCCTTCCCAGATTTCCAATGAAATCGAGGTTATTATACAACCCATTTCATTGGAATACCCTGAATCTCATTCTAAACTGGGACCATCTCGAAGACACAACAAAAAACGAAGTAGATAAAAACCTCCCTATTTTGAAGGGGATAGAAAGAAAGTTCAAACGAAAATATTGAGAGTGAAACCTTAAACAAATATTCTCAATGACTTTGTTTTGATGTTAGAATAACCACCTCTTCTTCAGTACAGAAGCATTTTCCTTACAATCATATCCTTCAACTGTCCATCATTTCATATTTCCCGCCAGCAACTACTCTTCGGTCATAATCCGTTGGCCAGCGATGAAAAGACGCTGTTGCCAAGCTCCGCTTTAACATTGAGAAGTATTTCGTAGAAATATAGGTTAAGTTGTTGTCTAATATTTTCACTTTTCTTCCTTTAAATAATGAATATTCTTGAAAGAAAGTGTCTCTATCCATTGGTTGAAGGTTCAAAGATGATTTATGAACTAGATTTTAGAAGTGAGAGATCATTTTTATGGCGGAAAAAAGGATCTGAAAATGCAACAATTTGGAACTTTGGGGGCCCATATCTTCCAAACAAAGAGAGACCGCCTATGTTGGCCTGCATATTTTTTGTTCAGGAACTCACACTGCTTACAATGATGTGAATATCTTACTTATAGCTTCGCGACGGGAAATCTTGCGGGTTTACCGTATCCTTTTATCAGAAATTCTGTAGTCAATTATAATTATATCAACTTAGACATAAGGATCATTATCCCTTAATAAATTACATCTCTGATTTGGGCTAGTCAAGTCAAAACCCAATGAATCTATACAGAGGAAGGTACCATCTAGGGCGTTCTCATGGTTATCATTAACCATCAGAGAAGGTAAACCCAGAATGACATGAAGAAATTTTAGGAATAATCCTATCCAGGTCCTATAGCGGCGACGTTCCGGGAAGTTAATTTTACTAGCGCCACCTATGGAGAAACTTACAAACCCACACTCTTTGTGATGCAGAGACTTTGAGCTATGCACAGTATTATTCTATGATTATAACTTAATTTTGATGAATTGGTATTATAAAAACGGTGGCATGCCGATTTTGAGAAGGAAAGAGATAGAGAAACATATTCAAATGAAATACCCTGTATATTATACAATTTCGGGGACGATATTTTTTCCTAATATCATAAAAATAGAATACCTTACCTCTATTTCATACCGTTTTTGAGCTAATAAAAGTTGAATAACATAATAAAGTTGTCACTTTCATAGCTTATTTGAAATATGTTTACTTTCATAGTTTTCATGAATAAGGTTGACCTTTTTAAAAACAAAAAAAAGAGATCATTTCAAAATTCATCAATAAACAGGGCGTTCCATTTGAAATTATTTCTTCCCGGAACAGGTTTTCTGTTAACATTTTTCCAGGATTCAGGCTTTTAAAAACAACATTTATCTAAAATTTTTTGCGCGTATGTTCTAGGGGAACAGCGTGCTATCGTTTTGTCCAAATGTCTGTAATTTTGGATGATTGAGCCAAAAATGGTCTCAATCGACTAGGTTGGACTCACTGATGACGAATCCGGTTTCAAAATCGATTCTGTCCGGACGTCCGGCCGTAGACACGATAACTGTCGACAGAAGCGAGCTAGCAACTTGAAACTTTCAGGATAGGTTGCGCATCAGAATGCCGCGGTTAAGTTCGTTAATGGGCCAAATCGGTCGAATAGTTTCGGAGTTATAGGCACTTGAAGTTTTGAAGTTATTTATTTTTTATTTCGGAAAGAACTTGAGCGATTGGAATCAAACTTGGCAGTTGGGTGGAGTATAACGACGCGCAACTTTGAGCCAAATTTTGTCAGGATAATATCGTCAGTAAATTTAAAAAAAAAATTTTTTCGAAATTTTTTTCCAAAAAATTTTTTTTTTCGGAAACCATTCATCATATACAAAAAAAAATTCCACTCACACTTTGAGCTTCATATTTCATAGAAGTGTACCAAATTTCAGTTCGATACGATCATAAGTTTTGGAGATATCGGAAAAAAATTTGTCAAATTTCGAGGTTTTCTTCTCGATATCGTTGATTTTTTCGGTATAACTCGAGAAATACTGATTCAGTCCTGATAAAACTTCACAGCTAGTTTTGAGATGCTGAAAGACAACTTTATGCGAAAGTTCGTGATAATCGTGTCATTAGAACAATTTGAAAAAAAAAATTTCTATGATTTTCTTATCATATCCTCATTAAATTCTGTATGAAACTTCGAACTGTTATTTTTCGATGAAGTACTGGATTTCAATTCGATCTGATCTGTATTTTTGAAAATATTGGAAAAATAAAATTTTGATTGGGTATATCTACGGAATCATTGGGTGGATTTTACCCATTCACGAATTCGGCCTAACGGCCGACTGCATAAACACAATAACTTCCGAAAGAAACAACTTAGAAACTCGATATTTGTAGAGTTGGTTTGGACATTAATTACGAAGGTCGAATTCGTGAATGGGTAAAATCCGCCCAATGATTCCGTAGATATACCCATTCAAAATTTTATTTTTCCAATATTTCCTAAAATACAGATTTGATCGAATTGAAATCCAGTAGTTTATCAGTAGAAAATTTCAAAAAGCACTGCCGTGAAGGCAGCAGCTTTTGCGTCCATGTTCAAATTCGTTGCTGAAGCGGTCATCTACATTGAACATGCGCGCAAAAGTTGCTGCCTTCACGGCAGTGCTTTTTGAAATTTTTATAGTAATGATGATGAAGGATAGCAAATTTATAATGAACACAGACAGCGTTCATATACTTCATTCTCTTCTATAAAATCAGTCCGTAGGCCTTGGAATAGGTCTATCAAGGTTTTGAAACTAGAACTGAGACAAGTTGGCACCAAAGGAATCATCAAGGTCAAAATAAATCGGAGGGACATTGCCTTTTCTTCAACATTTACATGAAGGCTTCTATGTTTGGTTTAGTTAGATATGTTATTACTATGACCTTTATGTACTCGTAGAACGGACAATGCGGCGTAGTTAACTGACAGGAAAATTACTATATCCTGACATTTTCTACAGAGTGTAATGTGTCAAACTTTCATAGCCTATCGACTGAATGGACTATTAATATATATCAGGGAGCTGTCACTACGATTTATCAGTTACTTCAAGCTATGATTGATATTCTTGAGATTTTCCATCTCTATGAACCTCTTTCATTAAATGTCAGAAATTTGCTGCCTCGTGGTAAAACCACACAACCCTGTCATCACAGAGTTGTGCGAAAATCCATAACAGTTTAAATTTCACCAACTGTTACATGACTTAACCTACTTACCAGAAGTACATTTCCCCTTTCTTTCTGTTGATTCAACTGATCAGCTTTCAGTAAGGTGGTCATTTCGTTTCTCAACAACAGAGTTTTTACTTGGGATGTGGTGAGTTCTGTTATCCTGTAATTCAGGTCCCCCAACCAATAGACATGGCTGAAAACAAAATGAATTCATCACATAAATATAAAAATTCAGAGTATTTCGATGAATTTAACACAATTCAGAAATTTCGTACATTTTGATGAAGTTTTTTCAAAACAATAATTGGAACACAACCGGAGCAAGCTTAGGAAACTACATACATACTCATGGTTTTTTATGGCAGTCGGATATCTCCTGAAATTAATCCTAGCGTTGATGTCCTTATAGTCTTGATTTCGTCTCTCGAATTCTTCAACATGTGCAGCTAAATGCGAGTTAACGAAACATATAGAGGTATTATGGAGTTCTAATCTAACAGCTACACCTCCTTTGTTACCCTGGAATCAAACACACATCATGTCATTCAACAATATCAATAAATATACCACATGGAAAAATAAAAGTTTGTGAACATGAAACACTTTTATAAATGATTCTGACCATACACAAAACCCGCAAGATTTTTCGTCGCAAAGCTATAAATAGGATATTCACATCATTGTAAGCAGTGTGAGTTCCTGAACAAAAAATATGAAGGCCAATATGGGCGCTCTCTCTTTGTTTGGAAGATATGGGCCCCCAAAGTTCCAAATTGTTGCATTTTCAGATCCTTTTTTCCGCCATAAAAATGATCTCTCACTTCTCAAATCTAGTTCATAAATCATCTTTGAACCTTCAACCAACGAATAGCGACACTTTCTTTCAAGAATATTCATTATTTAAAGGAAGAAAAGTGAAAATATTAGACAACCACTTAACCTATATTTCTACGAAATACTTCTCAATGTTAAAGCGAAACTTGGCAACAGCGTCTTTTCATCGCTGACCAACGTATTATGACCGAAGAGTAGTTGCTAGCGGGAAATATGAAATGATGAACAGTTGAAGGATATGATTGTAAGGAAAATGCTTCTGTCACTGAAGAAGAGGAGGTTATTCTAACATCAAAACAAAATCATTGAGAATATTTGTTTAAGGCTTCACTCTCAATATTTTCGTTTGAACTTTCTTTCTATCCCCTTCAAGATAGGGAGGTTGTTATCTACTTCGTTTTTTGTTGTGTCTTCGAGATGGTCCCAGTTTAGAATAAGATTCAGGGTATTCCAGTGAAATGGGTTATATAATAACCTCGATTTCATTGGATATCTGGAAAGGGTGCGACCTATCACATATATGAAAAAAATGTACGTTGAAATATATATCAGGGTGTATTATCATTCTATTTCTATGTGTTTCAACCTTGTAGATTTCATTAGAAACGAATTCTCCTATTGGAAGATTTAGAGTATCGCGGTAAACAGTGAGAACTAAGAACATATTTCATTTTTCTCGCCAGCAATAATCTGTCATTCACGAATACGCACGATGGCACGATTCCGACCGATGAAATTCGCGCCATTGCCAAACTTCACTTTAGACTGAGTCGAAATCAGAAGGAATAGAGGTTAAGTGGTTGTCCAGTAATTTCATTGTTTTTTCATTAAATATTGATTATTCTGGAAAAAAAGTGTTGCTTATTGTTAGTTGAAGGTTCAAAGGTGGTTTGTGAACTAAACAGATGAAGTGAGAGATCGTTTTTATGGTGGAAAAAGGGACCTGAAAACGACTCATTTTGGAACTTTGGGGGCCAATATCTTCCAAATTAAGGGAGACCGCCTATGTTCGATTTCACATTTTTTTTTCAGAAAAACACACTGCGTACGATGATGTAAATATCTTTTCAATATCTCGGCGACGGGAAATCTTGCGGGTTCGATTGCAGTGCTTCAAAAGATGGCACAAAACATAAAGTTATTGCATTGTTCGAAATTCCGGTTCTTCTAACACAAAACATAAGAACAATTTAACCAAAGACAAGTTCAAAATAGCTCGATGGCTTACAGAGCTGAAACTCATACTGATCACTTGTTAGGGATGAACACACCTGTCTAGATGACAAGTAGAGCAACATAGCATTGCTACATCGCTCACAGTGTTGTCAGTTTCATTTATTTTCTCACATACTTGATATACAGGGAGTACCCAATACAGATGTGATATTTACCATTTTTCCTAATAATCCAGTACCTACAGTATCTACAGCTATATTTCTAATATACTGATAATGTTTTACATTGATGAGGACTATTAGTTGAATGCCTACAAGTCTAGTTAAAGCTACAGTTCGGTATTTAGCCTTTGGATGAACACCATCATAAACCATTTTTCTGAAAAATATACAATCGACTTTAGTGATTATTACATTCAATCTTTCGAAACTGGCTTGGTTTGCAGTCAATTGAGAATATAGAGTAGTTCAAAATTGTCCCCTCAGTTGAAATACAGTGGACTTATTGTTGTTAAGCATTCAGATAATCAAATATCCAGATAAACGAAGGAAAGGGATTATATTTGATGAAATCGTTCTTCACTGGATGGCTATTCATTGTCCAATGAGTTGTAAATAAATTTAGTTTCCAGAAAATTTTGTGGAAAAATAAGGAGTTATCGTTCACATTGTTCCAGAGGAAACCAATATACAGTGTGTCAATTTAAGAAGGTACCACCCTTAGAAAAGATAAAATACAAAACAGGAAATTTTGGTCCGTCAAGGAACAGTTCATATGGTTACAATAAATTTGTATCAACTCTTTGAAAGTGATGATAGCAACCTCTAAAATCTTGAATGAGGAGGGGTTGAGTGACAGATTGTTCCAAAGGTGCTTGCCTTTTCAAAAATGCCACACACTTGATCTTTATTGTGAGTACTTCCCAAAAATAAGAAAAAGTGATGAATAGTACAAGGTATTGCATATTCATGAAACAATTTTTACTTAAGGCCTAATATCAGCATTTCCTAGAATACCAGCCAATCTCGAATGTGGAACAAAGCTTCCAGATGACATGATGAACATTTTTTTCCAAAATATTTTTCATATATTTTCTTCAGACAAATACTGAAAGGGTAAACCCGCA
The DNA here is from genome assembly GCA_958510865.1 of Myrrha octodecimguttata. NCBI lineage: Eukaryota > Metazoa > Arthropoda > Insecta > Coleoptera > Coccinellidae > Myrrha > Myrrha octodecimguttata. Next base: position 68,343,505 of record OY294060.1, read on the forward strand.
AGATTTCCCGTCGCCGAGATATTAAAAAGATATTTACATCATTGTACGCATTGTGATTTTCTGAATAAAAAATGTGAGGTCTCCCCTAATTTGGAAGATATGGGCCCCCAAAGTTCCGAAATGAGTCGTTTTCAGGTCCCTTTTTCCACCATAAAAACGATCTCTCACTTCATCTGTATAGTTCACAAACCACCTTTGAACCTTCAACCAACAATAAGCAACAATTTTTTTCAAGAATGATCAATATTTAATGAAAAATTAATGGAATTACTGGACAATCACTTAACCTCTATTCCTTCTGATTTCGATTCAGACTAAAAGTGAAGTTTGGCAATGGCGCAAATTTCATCGGTCGGAATCGTGCCATCGTGCGTATTCGTGAATGACAGATTATTGCTGGCGAGAAAAATGAAATATGTTCTTAGTTCTTAGGTTCTTAAGGTTTCCTGCGAAACTCTAAATCTTCCAATAGGAGAATTCGTTTCTAATGAAATCTACAAGGTTGACACACATAGTAATGGAATGAGAATACACCCTGACATATATTTCAACGTACATTTTTTTCATGTGATATGTCGCGCCCTTACCAGATTTCCAATGAGATCGAGGTTATTATATAGCCCATTTCATTGGAATACCCTGAATCTTATTCTAAACTGGTACCATCTCGAAGACACAACAAAAAACGAAGTAGATAACAACCTCCCTATTTTGAAGGGGATAGAAAGAAAGTTCAAACGAAAATATTGAGAGTGAAACCTTAAACAAATAATCTCAATGATTTTGTTTTGATGTTAGAATAACCACCTCTTCTTCAGTGACAGAAGCATTTTCCTTACAATCATATCCTTCAACTGTCCATCATTTCATATTTCCCGCCAGCAACTACTCTTCGGTCATAATACGTTGGCCAGCGATGAAAAGACGCTGTTGCCAAGCTCCGCTTTAACATTGAGAAGTATTTCGTAGAAATATAGGTTAAGAGGTAGTCTAAAATTTTCACTTTTCTTCCTTTAAATAATGAATATTCTTGAAAGAAAGTGTCTCTGTTCGTTGGTTGAAGGTTCAAAGATGATTTATGAACTAGATTTGAGAAGTGAGAGATCATTTTCATGGCGGAAAAAAGGATCTGAAAATGCAACAATTTGGAACTTTGGGGGCCCATATCTTCCAAACAAAGAGAGACCGCCTATGTTGGCCTCAATATTTTTTGTTCAGGAACTCACACTGCTTACAATGATGTGAATATCTCACTTATAGCTTCGCGACGGGAAACCTTGCGGGTTAGAAATACCGACAAAAAAGGTCAAGTTAATACAAATTGATTAAAACCAACCGTACAAAATGCCCCTCTTTCAAACTAAAGTTTACCTCTTTTTGCATTTTCTTTGATTATGCATCAGGGCCGAGATATTATTGGGGGGGTACCCTTTTATGTGACACACTATGTTGAGTACACCAAAACCCACACTCAGCTACATGAATAAATATTCATTCAAAAAAAAATTAAATCAGATAATCGAATATATTTTTTTTTAGTTCATTTGAAGTTGAAATATTCAATGCAGACATCGGATAAAGCTCTGATCTACACCTTGTTGCATCGGAGACTTCCATATAATTGGAAATCCATATAATAGGGTCTCTACTGTATTTAGTTGATACTCACTCCCACTCTGCTTCTCTTGGAGTATCATTGAACAAAAACGCCTCTTTGCTTAAATCGATCTCTTGAAAGCCAACTGCGTACAAGTCTGGAGGATCATCATCACAGCTCAGCCAGGGTTTCAAGGATATTGAGGGTAACTGACCATTCACATTCCAAGTTCCAATGAAAACTCTAGAATAATTTATTGACATTGGAGATGAAATTGAATTTTATACAGAGTGTAACAGCCAAATGGAATAAATTCGATAACGAATAAATGAGGGTGTGTTGGGAAAAACGCTCGGACACGTCGATTTGTAATTTTAAATGCGCATAGTTTTCAAGAAAACAAAATTATATAGGGTGTTCCATGCGACCGTGGCCAATACCAATTTTCTTATTTCCAATGTAACCCCCTGTATATTATTTATTTTTTGGATTCTTCAGAAAATTCTAGACATAATTCATGTACAATGTCCTATACCTATCTTCAACTTTTTCGGAAATATTAAGTGTTTTCAGAAATGTTGAGTAACGTTAGAAGACAATTCTACACCAGATTAGCATGTTGCCAAGACGTTCGCGGCGAGCATTTTGAACATTTCCTACATTGACATTAATGTTTTTTTTTGTTTTTTCTTAATTATTAAGAAATAATCAGTATTACTTATTAGGTTTCAAGTGTAATGTACCGAATTTGAGAAATAAAATAATTTTCATTTAAAACGTTGATTTTTGCACTAAATCTGAAAACACTTAATATTTCCGAAATAAATAAAGATAGGTATAGGACATTGTGCATGAATTGTGTCTAGAATTCTCTGAAGAATCCAAAAAATAAATAATATACAGGGGGTTGCATTTGAAATAAGAAAGTTGGTATTGGCCACGGTCACATGGAACAGCCTATATAATATTATTTTCTTGAAAAATATGCGCATTTAAAATTACAAATCGACGTGTCCGAGCGTTTTTCCAACACGCCCTCATTTATTCGTTATCGAATTTATTCCATTTGGCTGTTACACTCTGTATGTTTAACTTACGTGAACTCCTGATACTGGATATATTCAGGTTCTTTCAATTTTAATTGATACTTGAGCATAGATTCTCGATTTATGGCATTTTGGTTTTGAGCCATTTTTTGCCTGATTATTGATGTGTCAGGCGACTGAAAGAAAGCACATACCATGAGTGACACTTCAAGATAGGGAATTGATAGTGAAGCAACACCTCTGCTAGATTACCAATACCGAGTTAATAACAAAATGACTACAGTATGATATCAAATATCCACCAGATAAGAGTGCAGAAATGGGTCGAGACTATGCAATAGAGACCACAAAACACAAATATTTTTGCCTTAGATGAAAGACAATGGATAAAATACCAGTTGATATTCTGAACAGTCTATACTCTTATCTCTATGCAGAACGGAAATCATTTCTTATATCAAAAAACAATCAAAATACATTGTTTTTATTGTTTTGAATTAAGAAGGAAATACATACGCTGAAAATCAGTGTATAATACTGCACTGTGTAACTGTTGAATTTTATTTTTAGTGTTGATCAATTGAAGTTTTGTACCAAAAATGTAATAGTTCAAAATACAGAATGTTCTAAGGAAGAAAATAGGAAGAATTGAAAGTAGCAAAACTACCAAATCATTCGTAGTTAATTACAGAAGAAGAATTCAGAAATGTTTATTTTTTGTTCATATATTAGAAAAAACGGTAAACCCGCAAGATTTCCCGTCGCCGAGATATTAAAATATATTTACATCATTGTACGCAGTATGATTTTCTGAATAAAAAATGTCAAATCGAACATAGGCGGTCTCCCTTAATTTGGAAGATATGGGCCCCCAAAGTTCCAAAATGTGTCGTTTTCAGGTCCCTTTTTCCACCATAAAAGGATCTCTCACTTCATCTGTATAGTTCACAAACCACCTTTGAACCTTCAACCAACAATAAGCAACACTTTTTTTCAAGAATAATCAATATTTAATGAAAAAATAATTAAATTACTGGACAATCACTTAACCTCTATTCCTTCTGATTTCGACTCAGACTAAAAGTGAAGTTTGGCAATGGCGCAAATTTCATCGGTCGGAATCGTGCCATCGTGCGTATTCGTGAATGACAGATTATTGCTGGCCTGAAAAATGAAATATGTTCTTAGTTCTTACTGTTTACTGCGAAACTCTAAATCTTCCAAAAGGAGAATTCGTTTCTAATGAAATCTACGAGGTTGACACACATAGTAATGGAATGAATACACCCTGACATATATTTCAACGTACATTTTTTTCATATGTGATAGGTCGCGCCCTTCCCAGATTTCCAATGAAATCGAGGTTATTATATAACCCATTTGATTGGAATACCCTGAATCTCATTCTAAACTGGGACCATCTCTAAGACACAACAAAAAACAAAGTAGATAACAACCTCCCTATTTTGAAGGGGATAGAAAGAAAGTTCAAAAGAAAATATTGACCTTTAAGAAATATTCTCAATGATTTCGGTTTTGATGTTAGAATAACCACCTCTTCTTCAGTGACAGAAGTATTTTCCTTACAATCATATCCTTCAACTGTCCATCATTTCATATTTCCCGCCAGCAACTACTCTTCTGTCATGATACGTTGGCCAGCGATGAAAAGACGCTGTTGCCAAGCTCCGCTTTAACATTGAGAAGTATTTCGTTGAAATATAGGTTAAGTTGTCTAATATTTTCACTTTTCTTCCTTTAAATAATGAATATTCTTGGAAGAAAGTGTCTCTATTCGTTGGTTGAAGGTTCAAAGATGATTTATGAACTAGATTTGAGAAGTGAGAGATCATTTTTATGGCGGAGAAAAGGATCTGAAAATGCAACAATTTGGAACTTTGGGGGCCCATATCTTCCAAATAAAGAAAGACCGCCTATGTTGGCCTTCATATTTTTTGTTCAGGAACTCACACTGCTTACAATGATGTGAATATCTTACTTATAGTTTCGCTACGGAAAATCTTGCGGGTTTACCGAAAAAACTTTTCATACAAAGACCACCTTATACCTTATATGTGCAATTCTCTAGAATGATTATTGATAAGATATAGACCACTCTCATTGTGCATCAATACCAATGGTACTTACTAATATTATACAAATGAAAAAAGAAACTAGAAGTAAATATCTCATCACTATTCACAAAATGATTAATGGGAACTAAAACTTGCAGAAAAACCTAAAATTGAAAATGTTTACTCTACTGAATTTCGAATGAGGAGCACTTAAAAAACTTGCATAAACCCTTACTTGTAATTCAAAGCCTGTATTATCTAAACAATCGTACAAATCAGTATACTTGAAAAGCCACTTATGATCTGTTTCTTCGCACTGTGATCCTGGGGATATAAAATTTTCATTCAAGTGTTGTAACAACTGAAAACATAGTAGAGCTTACCTTCTTTAGATTTTATTAATTCAGAAGCAAAATCTGAACTTTCTGGACCAATTTCTATTTTAAAATCAAGCTTCAATTTCTTATATTTTACACTGAATAATAAATGATTGTCGTCACCTTGGATCGGATCAGAAACTAAAAACATTCAATATGATTACTGTATATAGTACTAATAGCATCTTATAAGGTATAAAACAACTAAATTGCAAATCAGCTTTTTGCTACAATTTGAAGTAACTTCAATAATGTTATTGAGGATGTCAGTCATTTAGTTTTTTCATCAATTCTGACGGATACTTACAGCAGTCAAAATATTCATCTATTGGTATCACACTTTCAATTTGTATATCAGACAAGTGCACAGGGTTCTGTTTTTTCGAAGAGAATAAGAATAAAGCTGAATTAGGGTTACTCACAACTATAGCCAAGATATGATGAACTTCATTCCAGAAATCATCTGCAAGTGATACATTCAAATGTACCTGTACAAGAATTAAGGAACTATCTTCAAAATAGGTTTTATAGTTGATAACAATTTAAATTCCTCATATATACGACTTAATATTATGCAAAAGGATTGTAGATCAGTAGTTGATATCGATCTTTAATTATGATACTTGTAAGGATACACTTCTAACAATTTCCGAAGAAGAGAATTTAGCTTGAATTATTTGTAGTACATCTCGATGTACTGATAACATAATTCGTCATATTATCCAGGGTTCCATAATGAATGTTTATATCACTTATGTATATTCTTCTTAGCCGAAATATATCTTCTGAAATATTTATTTTTCAGCTGAGAAAGTTTAGAGGATTTCAAAGACGTCAAATTCGTTTAACCTAAAAATCCTCTGACAAGTCAATGTCATTATTATTCTATGATCTCAAGATCCATCCCCATAGAAGAGATGTTTTCGCCCGCTCTTTATTTTCAGTTCACATTCGGCATATAATTCGTGGTATCATTTATGTTTATCTACCGACCTTGCTGAAATTATAAGATATAATACATTCATCCTATAATCCTTCGAATCATGTAGATATTCTTTCTTTTAATTTTGAGTTAGCCTTTATACAATAATGAATTTCCCAAATAATTTAGCATTTCATAGCAAAAGCTTGCGTGTATGGAAATAAAAGGAAATAATAAAAATAAGTGCAATGAAGGTGATTTATATATAGTGAACTGAAACTCCTCTCACAAGTTTTATGTTTTAACAGTTAAAATTTAACTGAACACCATTGTTTCTATGCATCTCATTCAAATTCCTATGCATTTCATATCAAATCTTCTGATCTAGGAGCTTGAGGATTTTTTGTTGATGACAGGAGAAATTTTGATCACTTATCAATAATTTCAACTCGAATATCATTCTGGTTCCATTGTCAACTGCCTGGTCAAACTAAATCTGAACAATGGCAAACTGGGTTCATTGTAATAAATGTAACGAACAACTACAAAAGAACAAAAACACTGGCTTTTTTCTCACAGAATGTGGTCATATAGCTTGCGAAAAATGCTCAGAAAAAATAAGTAAGCCTTAAAACGTTGTGAATATTTTATTTTAATAGGTACTAATAATTTGTTTTAGAAGCCACCAATGCCTGTATTATGTGTTGCAAACCCACCAGGGTTATGAAGCTATGTAAAGAAATGGATCCTTCAATTCGCAGTTTCTTCAATCCTTTGGATATTCAATTCAAGAAATGTATTGAGGTAATTGTTGCGGAATGAATTTCAAGTTTGGGACTCAATAATGTGAAGAATTCAATTTTTTTTGCAGATTTATAACTTTCAGAATAACCATAAAGAATCACTTCTTGCGAATTATTTGAAGAAGTATGAGTATGCCAAACAGCAGTGCATGAAACAATATTCGATCAATAATAAACTCATGCAGGAGATGAAAACGTTGCGTGCAATTATACAGGTGAGTTTGTGGATAAATGATCCATATAATAATAAATTTGATATTAAACCGAAATGCAGTCAGGTACACCCATAGACTTATAAAACTATAAGGACATGGCTTAGGTAGAAAAGAACTGCAGACATGAAAGGTTGGAACTGGTTCGGGCAAACCATAGAATAAGGCAAAATGAGACCAAAAAAAACCGTTAGCCTCTCATGAAATCTGACAAATCATAAGAGAATCTTTTCTGAAAGACGAACTAGTTTCCTTCATTTTGTATCTGATTTTCTTTATTAATGTTAGAGTTTCCAGGAACATGATGGGGAGTTACGCATGCTAGTCGAAGGACGAGAATAAAACGATAATGGTGCACTCCAGAAAATTAACGGACTACCTGCGACTAACGTCTAAATTTTAGAGTTCGAAAAGAAATTCTTTCAAATGAACATTTTTCCCTGAATAATTCAACCATTGAGCTCGAAATCCTCATCTCGGAGCTGCTCGCGAGCCTCATTGAAATAAATAAAAAAAAACTTCCAGATGAATTGTACAGAGAGGTCTGTCTCGATCCTCTTGCGAACTTCTTTCTCTTCGTTTCGCTTGAATTTTTGTCCCAATTTATGTAATTTGCCATCAAAGAGCGACCTACTCCTTATAAATGCTTTAATTAGAGAATTTCCCCCCCGCTAAAGCGGCTTTTTCACGTCGTCGCGAGGATTTTCATCAGATATTATAGGGAACGGTCGCCGGGTTTTGCTCAGTTTTCTTTCGGGGCTTTTCTTTCATTTCCCCGGTTTCCAATTTCGATCGCGAACTCCGATACTGAAACTTTTGTCCTTCTGGAAATTTTCACCGTTCCTGGTAATTGAAACGTCTGGTGGCCAGTGTTTTCCGCGTTTGTTGAATGATAATTATTTTCTCTCGAGTTTCCTCGAGGTAACATGGAAATATCTAGAAAAAACTGTTTTGAAATGAGGCTGATTAATTTCGCGCCCATGTTTTCATGAAAAACCTTCAGAACATCACATTTCAAACATATTATTTCAATATTATATTTTTAAAAAAATGTTCGATCACCTAAAACTGAAAAAATAAAAATGGGGATTTGCATTTAAAGGGATTGGTCTTGAGTGCTCGATATGGCAACGTCGAACTCAGCTTTCTCGTAAAGAAAAGGACGTCAAATGTCTTACTTTGCTTAGTAAAACAAAGATAGCAATACTTCGATCTGGTTAGAGTAGAAAACAACGACCAAGGAATAGAAAAAGAAGAGCACAGACTGTCATACTGTCATATTACTGACAAATCGCAAACGGAAATTGTTTGGTTATATTGACAAAGAACACGTGTGTACCATAGAATAGGAATAAATATTTCATTATTCTATAGCAGAAAAAGCTATTCTACTAAACACCGTTGTCACTTCGTGCATGCCTGGCAAATCCCAAACCTCAATTTCGAAATCTGATTTTGAATACTTTCTGAAGGTAATTCGGGAAATGATGAATCAAACCCAAAATAATTATGTTCAAATTGGCATTTGCAGTAAAAACCCAAATTCAGGAAAAGCCCCCATTGTTATTTTCGAGGTTTTTGCAGAATTGGTCAGAAACTACCAGGCTGGACTCACCGGTGAATAGTCTAATGTCAAAATCGATTTTGTACTTTGGCCTTGCCACAATAATTTTGAAACGGAAAGAGCTAGCGACGTGGAACTTTCAGGGAAGGTTACATTTCAGAATGCGACGGTTGAGTGTAATAATAGGCCAAATCGACCGAACGATCATTGAATGATTGCCTTAGTGAGTTTATTTTCTCATTATGTCAGGAAATTCTTTTGCGATCGGATTGGAAGTTGCTTTTTAGTTGAAGAATATAGTTGCGCAATATTCTGCAGAATTTTGTTGTGATCTCGTGATTTCACAAAATTTTTCAGAGTTCTTATTGAAAAATATTGTTTTTCGGAAACTTTCCACTGGATTCCTATGAAATTCGACACATACCTTGGGTTTCATATTTAAAAACAGTGTGACAAACTTCACTTGTATTCGATTTAATTTTCGGAGATATTGGCGAAAAAAATATGTCAAATTTCGATCATGATGAAACTTGGTTACTAATTGTTATGCAATTGCGTGATAATCGTGTCACCAGAGCAAAGAACGTAGGCCAGATTCGTGAAAGATGAAAATCCACCCAGTTATTCTGCAGATATATATTTCCAATATTCTCAAAATTACAGATCGAATCGAGTTGAAATCCATTACGTGATCGAAAAATGACAGCCTGAAGGTTTGTGCAGAATTTTGCGAGGTCTGCGCATGATCATAAGATCTCAAATGAAAAATATTGAAAAAAAATTGCACAAGTTGACCCATGAGCATTTTGCATCTAGTTACCGAGTTTTATTATGATCGGATCAGTAGTTTTGAGTTTTTCCGGAAATGGAAACGATACCATGGAAAAAACCAGATATGTTTTTCCGATAACTACGAAACAATTTCCTATCGAACTGAAATTTGCCATACTGTTGTGAAATATTGATTTAAAAGTCTATGTGTCAAATTTCATTTGAATCTGATGGAAAGTACCTGAAGAAACACATTTTCCAAAAAAATTTGTGAAAGTTTCGAACAAATATTTTTAAATTGACTAAAAGATGTTCACAAAATTTTGGATTCAGTTGTGCGACAAATTATGAAGTTTCGATTTCAAAAAGGTATAAATGTACTAAAGAATCCCTTCCCTTAGCTCACTTCACCGCCTCAGTTTGATCTTCGCTAGCTTGCCGCTAGTGTTAGTATTTTTTTCGAATTTTAAAAATATTTCATTCGAAAATTTCACAAATTGCGATTGGGATTATAAGGGAAGTTTTTGAACAAACTGCGGAAAATCTATGTATTTTGCATTACTTATCAGGTGTTTTCTGAGTTTTCAATACCAATATCTAAGACATAACTCCATTTTAAAAATTAAATGAAACTATTATTTATTTAGAAAACGCCCTTGCGGATTTTAGAATTACACTATTTGTTAAGGGCTTTCTCGTTTGTGTGATTAAGGAGTCAGATTCAGACTCTGAAACGTTATACAGTTCATTTTTTTGATAGTTTGTATTGTCCCAATAGTATTTATTAGGAAACTTTTGTCCTATAAACTGCTCTTAACAAACAGTTCAATCCTGCAATTCGGAAGGGCGTTTTCTATAAATAAGAGTTTTATTTGATTTCTACTAGTTCTGTTTCAGATATAGGGAGTGAAGACCACGAAAAAACATATAAAAAATTTCAAAAAGCACTGCCGTGAAGGCAGCTCGTTTCGCGCGCATGTTCAATGTAGATGACCGCTTCAGCAACGAATTTGAACATGCACGCAAAAGCTGCTGCCTTCACGGCAGTGCTTTTTGATTTTTTTTTTGATAATTACTGGATTTCAATCTGTATTTTTGGAAATATTGGAAAAATAAAATTTTGAATGGGTTTCCAAAAATACAGATCAGTTCGAATAGACGACTTTGGCCCAAGTTGCCAACCCACAATTTACTTAGCAAGTTTACTTTAACTGGGGAACGGGAATTTCAGGACAAATTCGACATGAGAAGGTTCGCATTATTTATAAATAACCGTAAAACATGTCTCGGCTCTTCAAACCAGATAATTCCTTCCAAATATAGGTTTTTGTTAAGATCGTCTCCGATTGGCTGAAATTTAAGTTGGGATTCCTGATTTCATGCAAACAGTGTCAATTTTCATAGGATACGTTCCGAAAATCAACTCTGTTGTTTCGGTTGCCGATTTTCGGCTCCGTAAATATGAAATATTCGGATGGTTCCTGGAACAAGCGCCTGAAAAAGGTCTATGTTTACTTTAGGTTTGTTTTGGTTCCTAGAACCGTCCCGTACAGTTCTGAACTCGGAACCAAAACAAACCTAAAGTAAACATAGATTGTTCTATGCTATGGATATTTACCATAGAAAATCGTTCTGGTGACAGTAAATCGACCGCATTTTCATCAACCAGATTACGTAAGTAACCTTTTTCACGCGCTTGTTCCAGGAACCATCCGAATATTTCATATTTACGAAGCAGAAAATCGGCAAATGAAACAACAGAGTTGATTTTCGGAACGTACCCTATGAAAATTGACACTGTTTGCATGAAATCAGGAATCCCAACTTAAATTTCAGCCAATCGGGGATGATCTTAACAAAAACCTATATTTGGAAGGAATTATCTGGTTTGAAGAGCCGAGACATGTTTTACGGTTATTTATAAATAATGCGAACCTTATCATGTCGAATTTGTCCTGAAATTCCCGTTCCCCAGTGAAAAGTAAACTTGCTAAGTAAATTGTGGGTTGGCAACTTGGGCCGAAGTCGTCTATTGAAATCCAGTACTTTATCGAAAAAATTACAGTTCGAAGTTTCATACAGAATTCAATGAGGATGATAAGATAAGAAAATCACAAAATTTTTTTTTTTCAAATTGTTCTAATGACACGATTATCACGAAATTTTGCATTAAGTTGTCTTTCAGCATCTTAAAACTATCTGTGAAGTTTTATCAGGACTGAATCAGTATTTCTCGAGTAATACCGAAAAAAACAACGATATCGAGAAGAAAACCTCGAAATTTGACATATTTTTTCCCGATATCTCCAAAACTTATGATCGTATCGCACTGAAATTTAGTGCACTACTGTGAAATTTGAAGCTTAAAGTTGCACGTCATTATACTCCACCTAACTGCCAAGTTTGAATCCAATCGCTCTAGTAGATTCTGAAGTAAAAATAAATAACTTCGAAATTTCAAGTGCCTATAACTCCGAAACTATTCGACCGATTTGGCCCATTAACGAACCTAATCGCGGCATTCTGATGCGCGACCTATCCTGAAAGTTTAAAGTTGCTAGCTTGCTTCTGTCGACAGTTATCGTGTCGTCGACCGGACGGACGGCCAGCCGGCCGGATAGAACCGATTTTGACACCGGATTAGTCATCAGTGAGTCCAACCTAGTCGATTGAGAGCATTTTGGGCTCAAAATTCGAAAATAACATACATTTGGACAAAACGATAGCACGCTGTTCCCCAAAACATTCCCGCAAAAATGAACTGTGGGTTCCTTTGATGATGTGCAAATTACTCATATCACTGAATGTTTTCCTAGTGCTCATGATAATAACAATCTCACAGCAAATTCCAAATATCTGGTTCATGATTCACATTTAAAAAGTTCAAATAATGAGGCGCTCATTATATTTTCCAGAAATCCTGCGATCGAGATGGCCCGATATCGAGTACCCCCATTGACAAGAATATTTCATTCCAGCACACATCACTTTCAACCATCACACCTGAAAAAAGCTTCAGGTTGGGCAGTGTAGGCAGTAATGGGCGTCCTTCACTTTTCACTCCTATGAAAACTGTTCCGGGCTTTGCTCACAGATTATCTACTTCAAAGTTGAGTGATCAGGTGAGAGAATTGAATAGATGTATGTGAAGATGTATGATATAAAATGTGGAGAATGCGTATTTTCCCAAAAATGACATTTTGAGAATCCTGTCGAAAAAAATTTGTTTTCAGAACAACATTTTCTGGAATATTTTACATAATATCTTTCGATATTGATATCTCAGGATATCTGCTCCACATGAGTTAGGGTATTGACTTAAATTCCAAAAAAATAAAGTTAAAATAAGATTTTTGTGATGAAAATTCATATTAATATGATTTCAAGTTGCAAATTAATTTTAGCCTGTAGGTCTGCAGCGTATACAGGGTGGTTAAGAAAAATCGAGTAAAATAACGAAATTTTATTTCCAGAGAATTCAAGCATTTTAAGACTCACAATACAATGAATGGCCTCCACGGGCATCAATAACAGCTTGACATCTTCTTTGCATACTACACACGAGGTTGTTGAACATTTCTTGTGGAATTTGGTTCCATAAACGGGGCAGAGAAGCTCTCTCAGATCATTTAAAGATTCTGGGGTAGGTTGATGATTATCTAATCTTCTTTGGAGCATATCCCATGCATGTTCTATGCAATTCAAATCCGGTTAGTGCGGAGGTATTGGTAAATGTGGAATACCAAGCTCCTCGCGCGCATTCTCAACTATGGCTGCACGGTGCGGACTAGCGTTATCGTCTAGAAATTGAAAAGTTTCACCAATAATAGCGTGAAAATTTTGCACAACATTGTCAATGACATGCTCCCTATAGTGTAAGGCGGTCATATTCCCAGGACAAATGTGTAGATCTGTGCGCCCGTTAAAACATATCCCGGCCCATACCATAACACTACCCCCTCGGAATGGATGGACTTCTTGGACATAGCGACGATTACGGGGTATGCGTGGGATTGTCCATACCCTTATTCTTCGAGAATCTGAAAATCGTCCATATCTGGATTCGTCAGTGAATAGGAAACTACGCCATTGATCGTTCCAATTGATATGTTGCCTTGCCCATTCCAGTCTTTGACGCTTATGGTCACGTGTTAATGGACGTCTAGAACCTAGATTCACCTCTCTCAAACGTCGTCTGATGGTTTCGATGGAAACTTGGACCCCATCTGCATTTTGAAGAGTATTCCGTAGCATTCTACACGTAGATGTAGGGTTACTTGTCGCCGAAACGGTGATGAAACGATCCTGAGCAGGTGTTGTTTTTCGTCGCCCACCAAGCCTTGGTCTTTCCAACACGAAACCTGTCTCCCTGAACCTATTCCAAAGTCGGGATATCACACTTTGGCTGACTTGGAGCCTTTCCGCTACAACAACCTGAGTTAGGCCACCCTGTAGCATTCCGATAGCCCTTTTAGCCTCAGCGTTTGTTAATTTACGTCTTGGCATTTTCAGAAAACTCGTTTCAAATCGAAGCCGTTGATAAACTGACTTCATTTCAAAATAGGAACATTCATGAAGGATATGCAAAGAACCAAACTTCAGAAAAAAGGCGACCAGATTGACGAAATGTCTTATACTGATTTTTATTGGATCGATTCAAGTTGTTATTGAGTTTTAAATGATTTTACAGCTATTTTCTCGAAGATTACATACTTTTAAAAACGATTGAATACGATATCCCTAACTCTTGTGGAGCAGTTTAATTTCATTTTTCGATCGTACTACGCTTTGAATGACCAAATTAAAAAACTTATCAGCTGGCATAATTATTGTAGTTGTTTGAGAAAAAATGAATCTATTGATTATTAATTTTAAATCGGAAGTTAGAAGATTAAACACTGTCTAATATTATTTTCCTATTGTATTTTTTGTGTTGCAGTTTTATCAAGTTTTTGATTTCAATAATTATTTGCCAGACAATATTATCTCTGATTTTGTTTTTCAAGACTTATATACTTAAGAATATTGCATGATTTGAATATCAAATAAATACTAACTGACCAAAAAAGCATTTTTTGAGTAATTCCGGAAATTACAACGATACCGAGGAAAATCACGAAATTTGATTCATCTATTTTTCAATATCTCCGGAAATTGGAATCTAAACTTGGTACATATATGTGAAATAATGACTTCAAGGTCTATGTGAAATTTTATCTCGATCTGTTCAATAGTTTCCGGGAAAAAATGTTTTCAACAAAAATATAGAAAATTTTCGAAATTTTTGTTGTAAATATGATACGATCCTAAGGAAATTTTGTGGAAAGTCTGTATTCTAGATATGAAGTTTTAATCCCAGATATGGGGAAAATAACCTCAACAAGCTCGTAAAATTCACATGATTTTTTTTCCAAATTGAGTATACCGTTTTGGCGCACGTGGAAAGTTGTCAAAATGAGCCCTCGAGCAAATGCATTTTTCAATAACGACACATTTTTCATAATCAAAAGTATTCATTACATCTCGAAAAAGAGGCCCAGTGGATCCAAAAACCCAACGATACCATATAAATTTGAAATCCCTAAGGTACATCCAAATCTTCGTAATTTGTTATCTTCAAGCGGATCCCAGAATAGGTCTCTTGCATATGATACGAATCGTCATATTTTATGTTTTTCTCATTCTATATCGATACAAAATCTTGATGTATGTTATCACACACTTCAACAGTTCGCGAATTTTGAATAATTCGGTATTAAAAATGGTCAAATCGGGACTCAAGGTCGAAGCGGCAGAAACGCGTCAGATCGCCTCTACGTCACTCGTTATTGTACGATTCACCGATCGATAAAGCCCGACGCTGTCTATTGGCTTGCTAGAGAGAAAGATACACGAGAAAAGGGAGGGAGTGGATATATCCCGGTCAATGTACTGGAATATACCTGGAAGGGACCCGTTTTGAGCGACAAGTGAAGCCAATTCGTTGCTTCTGCAACCCGTGAAGTGGACGGGTATCTATCTCTTTCTTTCTCATTGCAGTAAAGGGAACTCTGTCGCATTTATTCTAAATATTTTTAATTTTTCGTTTCAAATTAGGAGAACCTGAATTTTTTTGTGACTAATTCGTGAATAAGGCAGGATTGTAGAAGATCGCACATGTTCAAGTGAAATTTCAACTTATTGAGCGTTTTTTCTGGGGAACAGCGCGTTATCATCCTCCGTAAATTTGCGTTTTTTTGCCGAAAATGGTTCCAAGCGACCTTGTTGGACTCATGATGAAGAGTTCAATGTCAATTGAATTCTATTCAGCCGCCCGTTGCCACGATAACTTACTACCGAGAAAAGCTATAGCGACTTAAAAAATTCAAAATAAGTTCGTTAATGGGCAAAATTTACCTAACAATTTCGAAGTTATATCCATTTCAAATATATTATTTTATTTCCTCTATATCTCAAGAAGTACTGATGCGATCAGATTGAAACTTGCTGAATGATTGCATGAAGAATCGTTAAAAAAATATTTTTTTCGGAAACTATCAATGAGATTTCAATGAAACTTGGCGCAGACCTTGAAGTCGAATCTGAACAGCAATGTTCGAAATTTCAGCTCGATTCGACACACATTTCCAAAAATATCGGAAAAAAGTATGTCATATTTCGCATTGGCAATGAATTTCAACCAGCGCTTAAATTTTCCTGACTTCAAGTCAGTGCTTTTCGAGAAGAATTTTTCTATGTTCCTATTATTTAAATTTATTGTAATAATGATGAAACTATCGTCAATCGTCAATGCACAGCTCACACCAACATAATTCTTCACTGTTTGAACCATACGCGGTGAGGGCAGAGAAAGTAATGGCATATCAGAGAAAAACAGATATTCATTTTCAAAAATATTGCACTTTCTAAACGATGTAATACCCAAACTACCTGAATTTCCAAGTAAAACCAAATTTGAGCCGTTCAACACCATTTACTTCAATGGGTGTGACAGGGAGAGGTTACCGTAATTAGCGCTATCTTTGTTTCGTTGCCCCTTGTTACGCTTTGAGCATAGTTGAAGAAGGGTCGGGTCCTTTCCAGGTAGTAATATAGAGTTCTATGATCCCGGTACGTCACGGAAGCCGCGAAGTTTCGTCCGACATGCGGAGCCAACTTGAAACAGAAAATTAGATTCAAACTGAGGCGCAATACATGATAGTCTCTCATATTTCTATCAATCCAACGCTTGATTGAAATTTGAAATTTAAAATTAACTCAAGTTTTAGTATACGAGCGCGAAGAAACTCCAGACGCCATTTCAGCGTTACCCGAGATTTTTATCGCCGAGATTAAGAAACAAATTAATGCATAACTTCGCAGGATTCCGCCGTAACGCAGACTCCATAAAAATCCAATAACTCTCAGACTCCCCCGAAATTCCGGGAATCTCCCAAGACCAAGGCACGAATTTCACGCTTCGCTCCACGACTCGTTATTCAAATTCAAAAACCTCCCCCTTTCCCGCCACCGCTCGCGGGCGCTGTAAACAACCCTTTGCCCCACTCCGAGATCTTACTTTTCGCATAATTCACTCTCGGTACATCTTTTACGCCCCGGGCAATTTATTAGTACACAATTCGATTAATTATAATTTGAGATGAAAGCGACGTCACGCCGTCACTGGTTCTCCCCCTGTTTCTTATTTTTTTTTCCGAAGACGTATCCTTAGGCGAACGCCCATTATTTATACGGCGCAAAGTGGTTTTGGTTAAACGTAACAAATATCTTTCGGAGGCGTTGATTTCGGGTCTCGAAAAAAATGGGGCATGACGCGTATCGTCCGCGATTAACTTCAGGGATTGGATAAATGGAAGACGGTTGAGGTGTTGAGCAACAGATAATCTTTTGTGGTTCGTTTTAAAATATACGAAAAAGATTGCCTGGTAGTGTGGTTCGCTAAGGGGTCGACTAGGATGCTGGTGGTAGTGGGTTCGAATCCCGGTGAGGTCATGAATTTTTTGTGAGTTTGGCGTGAAGGTATAAATGTTCGTGTTCCTTAGGGCCACTTGCACCGTATTACAAAACCATAGATTAAGACCATAACCAAGGTTTAGGTAAAAAATTATCTTGCACCGTCACGAAATCCTGGTTTAATGGCCTTAACTGTGGCCTTAACTCAGTGGAAGCACTTGTAAAATTACACAAACGCCAAGTAAAATGCATACATTTTCTCATTTTCTTAACATTTCTTTTAACTTGTCAATGATAATGTCTGTACCTCGGGTTACTCGGATAGCCACCAGAGGGAGTAGCGCTTATCTTCATTCGCCAATCGAACTCTCCAGTAGGAATTTCAGAATGTTCGAAAGCTAGAGCCGAAGAATCGATATCAAGTATCGATGGCAAAGAGAAAATATTCCTGTGTTTCATCTCCTTGAAGTACGTACTCAAAAGAAGGAAAATGGCGATGTATAACCGATGTGGCAAAATGAAAAAGTCAACATCCGGTAACACATGCATAAATGAAGTTGGATCGCCATCCCCGGGCCAATAACTTCATAATGTTCCAACTGAAACTTTTATCTTTATTTACTGCCGCCATACTCAATGTTATCATTACATTTTCTTTCGGGAATCCCAGAGGCCAGATAGAGAACTCGAAGCACAGAAAAGTTTCACGAATGGAAATGTTGTTCCACTTCATATTTAAAAGTTTTCCGAGCCATGGAGAAACCTATGCCGTAATGCCGCATTAAAAATGTATAAAACTTCGAATTCGCGCGAAAAAAAAGGAAACATCTTCTTGGCTTTTTCTCAGGTTGAGGTGAATGTATTTACGATGGAGTTTGAGATATGCATGTTTTGACACCTGAGAAAATAACGAATGAGGCAATGGGGGTTTTTCCTTTTAACGAAAATGCAGTTATCTTCATGAAAAACCTTCAGAACATCACATTTCAAACATATAATTTCAATATTATATTCAAAAAAAAATGTTTGATCACCAAAAACTGAAAAATAAAAATGGGGATTTGCATTTAAAGGGATTTGTCATGAGTGCACAATATGGCAACGTCGAATTCAGCTTTCTCGGAAAGAAAAGGACGCCAAATGTGTTACTTTACTTAGGAAAACAGAGATAGCTATACTTCGATCTGGTTAGAGTAGAAGACAACGACCAAGGAATAGAAAAAGAAGAGCACAGACTGTCATATTGTCATATGACTTACAAATCGAAAACGGAAATTCTTTGGTTATATTGACAAAGAACACGTGTGTACCACAGAATAGGAATAAATATTTCGTTATTCTACACCAGAAAAAGCAATTCTACTAAACAACGTTGTCACTTCGTGCATGCATGACAAATCCCAAACCCCAATTTTGAAACCTGATTTTGAATACTTTCTGAAGGTAATTTGGGAAAATGATGAATCATAATAATTATGTTCAAATTTGCATTTGCAGTAATAACCCAAATTCAGGAAAAACCCCCATTCTAACTCGAGGGATCTTTAGAGGAAAAAAAAATGTTCAGTTGACCCTCCTCGTTATTCGGTTGGTTGCAACCAGTTTGTATAAACCATGTTAGCGTGATGACAGCGATCCCTGAAATCTTAAATAGGATGGGGGTTGAGTGATACCTTGTTTAAAAGGTTATTCGATTGACTTCTCGAAAATACGTGCTATCATTTTGTCCAAATGTCTGTAATTTTCGATGATTGAGCCGAAAATGGTCTCAAACGACTAGGTTGGACTCACTGATGACGAATGCGGTGTCAAAATCGATTCAGTTCGGCCGTTCGGTGGTGCATACGATCGGCCGAACAGTTTCGGAGTTGTAGCCATTTGAAATTTTGCGGCTAATTCCCTTATATTTCAGAACCTACTGAAGAGATTGGATTGAAACTTCGCAGTTAGTTGAAGATAGCGACGCGCAACTTTCAGCGAAATTTCGTTGAAATCGCATGGTCACTCAAAAAAAAAAAAATTTTTTTCAAAATTTTTCTCGAAAAAACTTTTTTTCTTCTGAAACTATTGTTCATATCCGGGAAAAATTTCAGTTATACTTTGAACTTCATATTTCACAGCAGTGTACCAAATTTAAATTCGATACGGCTATTAGTTTCGGAGATATTGGGAATAAATATGTCAAATTTCGAGGTTTTCTTCTCGATATTGTTGTTTTTTTCGGTATAACTCAAGAAATACTGATTCAATCGTGATGAAACTTCGCAGCTAGTTCGAAGATGTTGAAAGACGGCATTGCGCAAAATTTCGTGATCATCGTGTCATTGGAACAATTTTGAAAAAAAACTTGAAATTTTTTTTCAAATATTTAATATTCCGTGATCTTCTCATCATATTATTCTCACTTAATTCTGTTTGAACCTTCAAACTGTCATTTTTCGATAAAGTACTGGATTTCAATTCGATCTAATCTGTATTTCTGGAAAAAATGCAGGTACATACGAAAAGGGGAGATTCCTCGCATGAATTCAACGAAAAAACCTAGAAAATTACATGCGTGCAAAGCTGCTGGCTTCAAGTCAGTTCTTTTCTAGGGTTATTCGATGAAGTACTGGATTGCAAATCGATCTAAGCTGTATTTTTGGAAATATCGGGAAAATAAAATTTTGAATGGGTGTATCTAGGAACTCGATATTTGTAGAGAAGGTTTGGACCTAAATTACGAAGGCCGAATTCGTGAATGGGTAAAATCCACCCAATGATTCCGTAGATATACCCAATCAAAATTTTATTTTTTCAATATTTCCAAAAATACAGATCAGATCGAATTGAAATCCAGTACTTCATCGAAAAACAAAATTTCGAAGTTTCATACAGAATTTGATGATGATATGATAGGAAAATCATAGAAATTTTTTATTTCAAACTGTTCTAATGACACGATTATCACGAAATTTCGCATGAAGTTGTCTTTCAGAATCTCAAAAGTAGCTGTGAAGTTTTATCAGGACTGAATCAGTATTTCTCGAGTTATACCAAAAAAATAAACGATATCGAGAAGAAAACCTCGAAATTTGACATATTTTTTCCCGATATCTCCGAAACTTATAATCGTATCGAACTGAAATTTGGTACACTGCTGTGAAATATGAAGCTCAAAGTGTGAGTGGATTTTTTTTCGGATATGATGAATGGTTTCCGGAAAAAAAAATTTTTTGGAAAGAAATATCGAAAAAAATCCGGCCGTGTATTAGGATTATATTATCAACCATACTGAAAGATCTAGATGGTTCCCTCCTGTTTCAGCGTCCATAAAACGGGGTTTTCCTGAAATATGGAGGTCACGTTAATCCCACGGGAGAATTATCAGCGGTGTCATTCCCGATAAAATTTACCGGCTCTCATCTAACGTCGATTATGATTAACCGCGCTCCGTAAATAAAAGCCGAACGCCATGTTTCATTGTTAGCATCCGTTCATGCACCGGTTCTCCTCTAACCCTACGGGAGAATTTCATACGCCGATGTTTTGAATGCGGGTTCTCGACACCAGTTTTTATCTAGATCGTCGCGAAAATTGGAAAATGAAATGAAAATATCCACCGCCACATATTTCCAATTTCCTCGCCCATCGCGAAACGCTTAAAAAAAATTAGATGAGGTGGACTTTGTGTAGGTTTCGTATGACTCCGATGTCGGTATGGGGATGATGTATGAGGCGCCGTTTCGGACAAAATCGTGTTTGAAAAAATATTTTTTAGTTGTTCGATATATTGTGCGCCAACTTAAAAAGGTGCTACTGTAAATCCCCCGGCCCCCATACAAAATAAGAAGAGATCTAGAAAACCACTGTCGTGAAGGCAGCAGCATTTGCGTCAGGGCTGGGCAAAATACATGCTTGGCTTAATTGAAATACAAATTACAAAATACTTTCTCTTAGGTATTTGAAATACAAATACAAAGTACTTTCAAGTCGAGTATTTGAAATATAAAATACAAAATACAGTATTTTAACTATTTGTATTTGAAATACAAATTACAAAATACATTGAGGTGTTACGTAAAATGTGAAAAGAGTACAATTAATTCAGCTCAGCTATTTTATCGCTAAATAAGGAATTTCCTTTCAGAAACACAAGATTTTTGAATGTCGTATCAGACAAACAGCCTCTTGTTGGGGAATGAATAAAACCTGCTAAAGAAATCAATCTTTCTACAGGTCCTGATGGGCAGAAACTGGTGTTACATTGTATGAACACATTTTTACGCTCTTGCTCTGGGAAACAGCGCGTTATCATTTCATCACGATGTCTGTAATTTTCGAATTTTGAGCCGAAGTTGGTCTCAAACGACTGGGTTGGACTTACTGATGAAGAATCCGTGGTCAAAATTGATTCTGTCCGTCCGACCGTGTGCGCTGTAACATTCGAAAGGAAGGACCTAGAGTCTTGAAATTTTCAGGTTAGGTTGAGATCCTGAATATCTCGGTAAAGTTCGTTAATGGGCCAAATCTGCCGAATGGTTTTTGTGCTACAGCTATTTGAAATTTTAATTTTTCAATAACTCGAAAAATATTCATCTGATAGGAATGAAACTTGGTTGGAATATGAGCAATGTCAATAAGAAGAATTATCCATGGAAAAATACGAGAAAAAAATTATTTTTTTTTTTAAATTTGTTTTTAAATTTTCCTATTTCATTGAAATTTCTAAGTCACCATTTCGCAATGTGAACAAGCGCGTAAAAGCTGCTAACTTCACGTCAGTGCTTTTCTAGATTTTTATGTTAGCATAATGTTCATGGATGGTAAGCTCTTTGCTCTTATCGTTTTTAGAAGTTGACTAACTCTAACTCCATGATGAAATGACCATTGCGCAGGACCTTCTCTTCCTTTCATTTGCCGAAAATATGATTGCTAGCAAAAGAACTCGATGAATCAGATGAACGTCGCGCCATCTGAAGGGAGATTCAGGGACTATTTTCTGTAGAGCGCTCAGCGCTAGATGTATTTGTTCGAAAGTATTTCGAAGACAAAAGTATCGAAATACAAAATACAAAATACTTCAGCGTCAGGTATTTGAAATACCAATTACAAACCATATTTTCGAGAAGTAATTGAAATACAAATACAAAATACGTATTTGTATTTCAAATACGTATTTCAATTACAAGTAATTGAAATACTGTCCAGCCCTGATTTGCGTGCATGTTCAATGGAGATGACCGCTTTGGCAACGTGTTTGAGTATGACTTCACGGCAGTGCTTTTCAAGAATTTTTCGATAAAGTACTGAATTTCAGTTCGATCTAATCTGCGGAATCATCGGGCGGATTTTACCCATTCACGTATTCGGCCTTCGTAATTAAGGTCCAAACCTACTCTACAAATATCAGGTCTCCAATTGTTTCTTTCGAAAGTTATTGTGTCTATGGTGTATATTTGCATAGTAGGTTTGTACCTTAATCACGAAGGCCGAGTTCGTGAATGGGTAAAACTCGCCCAATGATTCCGCAGATATACCCATTCAAAATTTCATTTTCTCAATATTTCCAAAAATACAGATTAGATTGAATTGAAATCGAGTTCTTCCTCGAAAAATTAAAAAAAAAAATTTCTAATGACACCATCATTACGAAATAATGCACAAAGTTGTCCTTTAGCATCTCCAAACTAGCTACCAAGTTTCATCATGATTGAATCAGTAGTTCTTGAGTTATACCGGAAAAAACTACGATATCGAAAACTTTACATATTTTCCCACAATATCTCCGAAAATATTATTCGTATCGAATTGGAATTTGGTACACCGCAGTGAAATATAGAGAGATCAAAGTCTGAGCCGAAATTTTTCATAATATAATCGATAGTTTCCGGAAAAAAAATTGTTTTCGAAAAAAATTCTGAAAAATATTTTTTTTAACTTGAATGAACATACAATCCCAACGAAATTTTGTTATGTTCCAACTAACTACCAAGTTTCAAGGTCCGTGCCAAATTTTATTGAAATCATTTAGTTCATAGTTTCCGGAAAAACAATTTTTTCCAACAAAAATTAGGAAAATTCGATTTCTGTTTTAAATCCCTAACGGAAATTACAGACCTTTGGGCGGTACTATTACGTGCCGTTGCCCAAAATAAGCTCGTAAAATTATGGGACTGAAATATATTTTTACGCGCTTGGTCTGGGGAACAGCGCGTTATCATTTCTTCACGATGCCTGTAATTTTCCAATTTTGAGCCGAAATTTGTCTCAATCGACTAGGTTGGAGTCACTGATGAAAAATCCGGGGTAAAAATTGATTCTGTCCGTCCGACCGTATAGGCAGTAACTCTCGAAAGAAAAGACCTAGAGTCTTGAAATTTTCAGGTTAGGTTAAGATCCTGAATACCTCGGTTGAGTTCGTTAATGGGCCAAATCTGCCATATGGTTTTTGTGCTACAGCCATTTGAAATTTTGATTTTTCAATAACTCAAAAAATATTTATCTGATCGAAATGAAACTTGGTTGAAAGATGAACAGTGTCAATAAGAAGAATTATCCATGGAAAAATTCGAAAAAATTTTTTTTTTTCTGAAATATTTTATATTTCATTAAAATTTCACCATTTTGCAATGTGAACAAGCGCGTAAAAGCTGCTGACTTCACGTCAGTGCTTTTCTAGATTTTTATTAATTCAATATCTATCTGACTAACAGATGGCACGTCGAAAGCATTTGGTAAAGATTTCGGTAGTTTGGATTAAAATTACGGTTCACGACTGAAACCATTTCAAATATTTGAGAAATAGTACTGAACGTTCATAAATTACACCAAAATCATGAGTGATTATCAATATTTTAAGGCTCTTTCGAACTTGTGAAGGGTGTTTTTTCGGAGGTATAGAACTTTAAAATGGAATGAAACAAGGATGAATTTTCAAAGTTGACATGAAATTGACTTTATACAAAAGTTAATCTTTTGGCATTTAAATATAATTTCTGGTATATGACCACCACGGCTGGATCAGACGTAATCTAATCTGGAGGTCCAATTTTTCCAACATTAGTGGCCGTATTTCGGCAATAACGCGGCGAATGTTGTCCTCCAAGTGGTCGATCGTTTCGGGTTTATCGGCGAGGACTAGCCACTTCACATATCCCCATAGAAAATAGTCTAGCGGCGTTAAATCGCACGATATTGGTGGCCGATTCACGGCCCCGAAACGTGAAATTATGCAGTTTCAAACGTTTCTTTCAGTAAATCAATTGTGGCACGAGCTGTGTCACATCCTGCGCCATCTTGTTGAAACCATAGCTGCTGCACATCATGGTTGTTCAATTGAGGAACGAGTAATCATGTTCAGAGAAGTACGGACCAATTACCAGCACCAAAAGCACTCTGTGGGTGCGTATTATCAGCGAAAACATGTGCACAATTTGGAGGCGTTGTTGAGGCGTCAGTCTATTCATGTTGGAATACCAGATCAACCTAAACACAAATCACTTGACAGCTGGTAAAATGGCCGCCAGTGCTGCCAACTTAAAGTTCTATACCTCTACAAAAAAAACACCCTTTAGATCAAACTGAAAACTGCATCGACGCGCCATGTTTTTCCGCCCTAATATTCCTGATAATTAACATGATTTAAGGCTGAAATTTGTTGTTGTTGTTGAATAGTGTCTTCAAAGAATATGTTGAATTTCATTCCAAGATGAAATCAATATCAGTCAGTTGAGTATGAAATCGACTGAGAAACTACCATTAATAACTTGTTACTAAAGGGTTTTCCAATAAGAGGTGTTATTTTGATATTCAAGGAAAAATTCCATTTTTCAATACAAATGATCGGATGTTCATTTCATTATAAAGAAGAAGCTATGCCGTTAATAGTGGGAAATAATATCAGGCAAATGACCACCACGACCCCGCTTACAGGACCATATCCTTTTAATAAAATTTTCCATAACCAAATCGCAAAGTGGCTGCCCTATGTCCTCGATAGCCTCACGAATTCCATCTTTGAGGTCTTGGATCAACGCTGGGCTATTGGCGTAGACCTTCTCTTTCACGTGGCCCCAAGGGAAGAAGTCGCAAGGCGTTAAATCACAAGATCTCGGTGGCCAATTGTGATCACCTCTTCGAGAGAAAAAACACGGTCCGGAAACTTTTCCCGCAAAACATCGATGGTTTCGTTGCTTGTGTGGCACGTAGCGCCGTCTTGTCGAAAGTGAACGTTGTCCAGATCAATAACATCCAATTCCGGCCATGAAAAATCATTAATCATCTCTCGATAGCGCAATCCATTCACCGTAACTGTTGCTCCAGCCTCATTTTCGAAAAAGTAAGGTCCAATGACTCCGCCGGACTTTGAACCGCACCAAAAAGTCACACGTTGAGGATAGAGAGGCTTTTCAACAATAACTCTCGGGTTTTCCGAGCCCCAGATGTGACAATTTTGCTTGTTGACGAAGCCACCGAGGTGGGAGTGGGCCTCATCACTCAAGATGATTTTTCGATGGAATTCATTTTCATGCATTTCAACGACCCAATCAGCAAAGACACGACGTTGTTGATGATCGGCCGGCTTGAGTTCTTGTGTTAACTGAACTTTATAAGCCTTAAGACCCAAATCTTCATGCAAAATACGGTGTAATGACATTTGTGGAATGCCTAATTCCAAAGAACGACGAGGAATGGACAAACCTGGGTTTTCTTCAACACTTTCGGCTACAGCAGCAATATTCTCGGCTGTTCTTGAGCGACGTGCACGGGTTTTATTCTTCACGTCATTTACTTGTCCCAACAGCTCGAATTTTTCCACCAATTTCTTTATTGCGGTCCGACAAGGTGCTTCACGACGACCCAAAAATGTTCGAGTTTTACGAACCGTCTCTGCCAAATTTTCACCATTTTTATAGTGAATTTCAATAATTTCAATGCGTTGTTGAAGCATGTTTCGTTCCATTTTTATTAATGGCGTAGTTTCTACTTATCTAATGTCAAAAAATGACAGCTTCAAAAGTGACATCTACCGAAATAGCGGGCTATTCAAAATAACACCTCTTATTGGAAAACCCTTTACTAACCGGTACACCCTGTATAAATCTCAATTCGTAAGTTTGAAGGAAAATTTCCTCATTAAACTAAATCATATTCACAGTTGACCCTATCATCACATCCCTATCAGTGTCCCCCTGGCATCGAGTGTCCCCCTGAACCATTACACGTCAGAAAATTCAATAATTCCGCGCGATAAGATCAAATTTCCCGTGTAGTACAAGGGACGAGATCCATTCTAAACACTTTCAGCCATGTACCGCCCATACATGGGCGTATAACGTGCGAGGGGAACAATGTTCCGCTGATAAGCACATTTCGGAACGAAATCTTATCTGTATTAGCTTTGTTAAATGAAAGGGTTGGGGTGGAAAATAATTTGAATTTTGTTTGAATAGATGTGGGCGGATAATCCGCTTGCAAAGAGCAGGTTCTGCTGTCGGTAATACGACGCAGGTAGCGCTTTGAACTCGGAAACATTATATTTCTGCTTTCGCGTTTCATTTCACGAAATAACAGAAATCTGTTTTCGCGCGGTTTCAGGCAACGCTGCTGTTCCGGTTAATATATGCGTATCGAGTAGCTTGTGTTGATGCGAGTCAAAGTCACACGGTGTATAAAAGGACATTTAAATAGCTGTTTATGTTATCAGTTACGAAAGGCCTAATTTTGTGTAACGCAGTGAGTTTCGCAAAAGCTCACAAGTTGGCCGTAATTAAATGAAACCCCAAGAATTCTGTTGATTAATTAAGTTAAAATTAAATTATGGACCTTTAGGTAAACTGATACCACCGGAACAAATGAGTAAAGTAGATATGCTAGGACAGTTTCGGCTCAACCTTGAACTTTTTGCGCGCATGTTCTAGGGGAACAGTGTGCTATCGTTTTGTCCAAATGTCTGTAATTTTGGATGATTGAGCCGAAAATGGTCTCAATCGACTAGGTTGGACTCACTGATGACGAATCCGGTGTCAAAATCGATTCTGCCTGGCCGGCCGGCCGGCCGTAGACACGATAACTGTCGACAGAAGCAAGCTAGCAACTTGAAACTTTCAGGATAGGTTGCGCATCAGAATGCCGCGGTTGAGTTCGTTAATGGGCCAAATCGATCGAATAGTTTCGGAGTTATGAGCATTTGAAGTTTTGAAGTTATTTATTTTTTATTTCAGAAACTACCTGAGCGATTGGATTCAAACTAGGCAGTTAGGTGAAGTACAACGACGCGCTACTTTGAGCTAAATTTCGTCAGGATCATATTGTCAGTTATTTTTAAAAAAAATTTTTTTCGAAATTTTTTTCCAAAAAAATTTTGTTTTCGGAAACCATTCATCATATCCAAAAAAAATTATACCCACACTTTGACCTTCTAATTTCACAGCAGTGTACCAAATTTCAGTTCGATACGATCATAAGTTTTGGAGATATCGGGAAAAAATATGTCAAATTTCGAGGTTGTCTTCTCGATATCGTTGATTTTTTCGGTATAACTCGAGAAATACTGATTCAGTCCTGATTAAACTTCACAGCTAGTTTCAAGATGCTGAAAGACAACTTTATGCAAAATTTCGTGATAATCGTGTTATTATAACAATTTGAAAAAAAAATTTTCTATGGTTTTCTCATAATATCATCCTAATTAAATTCTGTATGAAACTTCGAACTGTTATTTTCGATGAAGTACTGGATTTCAATTCGATCTGATCTGTATTTTTGGAAATATTGGAAAAATAATATTTTGATTGGGTATATCTACGGAATCATTGGGTGGATTTTACCCATTCACGAATTCGGCCTTCGTAATTAAGGTCCAAACCTTCTCTACAAATATCGAGTTTCTAAGTTGTTTCTTTCGGAAGTTATTGTGTTTACGCAGTCGGCCGTTAGGCTGACCGTAAATATAATAACTTCCGGAAGAAACGACTTAGAAACTCGATATTTGTAGAGTAGGTTTGGGGCTTAATTACGAAGGTCGAATTCGTGAATGGGTAAAATCCGCCCAATGATTCCGTAGATATACCCATTCAAAATTTTATTTTTACAATATGTACAAAAATACAGATATGATCGAATTGAAATCCAGTAATTTATCAGAAAAAAATTTCAAAAAGCACTGCCGTCAAGGCAGCAGCTTTTGCGCGCACGTTCAATTTCGTTGCTGAAGCGGTCATCTACATTGAACATGCGCGCAAAAGTTGCTGCCTTCACGGCAGTGCTTTTTGAAATTTTTACATGTAAATCTCAGGTCCATTCTGCAAAAATTGTACCATTCCGTAGACGTGTATGAGGAGTTTTCAAGGTCATTCAGATTTCGGTTGGAGCTGTCTGAGGCTGTATTGAAGCTGCTTCAGAGCTGGTATGGAGCTGTGTTGGCACTGCCTGGATCGGCTTTGGGGCTATCTGGAGCTGTTTTGGAGCTTTCTGCAGCTGGTTTAGAGCTGCTTCAGAGCTGTCTTAAACTATGTTGTAGCGAAATCCGCTCCAACTTAGCTCCAGACAGCTCCAAAGCCGCTCCAGGCAGCTCCAACACAGCTTCAGATAGCTCCAAAGCAGTTTCATACATTTGAGCTGACAGCTCCGAACCAGCTCTGAAGCAGCTTCAACACCGCTTCAGACAGCTCCAACCGAAATCTGAATGACCTTGTGAACTCCTCATTCACGTCTACGGAATGGTAAAATTTTTGCAGAATGGACCTTAGATTTCCTTATGGAGATTTACATGTAAAAAGGCTCAAATGGTACCATGTGGTACCTCGCTTATACCTCAAGGTCAGGCCGCTGGACCCGGTCTACAAGCTTAAACATTACCTATAGGCACGTGAAATGTTAGAATTCCGAGAAATTTCGACTCTGCAGGCTTCAGTGAGTATTTTTTAATAATTTTTTTTTGGGGATGTACCTTTAGCGAGAATGCGCAATGTTAGTTATTTTTCCATTTTTCACTCAATTTCAGTTTAATTTTCCGAAAATTCTTGAATATAAAAAATGGGCAACAATACGCATTCCTACGATTTTGTTCAAGAAAATTTTTTGAAAAAAATTAACTCTGGTCTTCAGAAGTCACTCCATTATATTCGAGGTATTGTTTGCTCTTAATTCCAATGTAAACGTACTTCAAGGAAAATAGTGAAATTTATGATTTCTGTTTCAGGGTTCTGCAAGTAGAGGAATTTCCCCTGCTCAGGTTGTGCCTATGTTTGGTAGATTCAATAAGCCTTCTGTCCCTATTCATCGTCCGCCACTGGGGCCTATGTCTTCCTTACAAGATCTCCAGATGGCCAATAGGTTCAAGTTATAAGTTGAAAGCTCATTAAAGTTCAATCGGTTATAAAAAACTCCTTCAATGAAAATATGTTTTTCGAGAATTTAGTAAGGTTGAGGTAATATTTGACAATACTTGTGAATTTGAGGTTTATTAATATAAGGTCATTTGTTAATGTTCACTATTTAACTTCTAGTTCAAGTTATGAAGTTATGTTAAGACGGGTCCAGATGAATGTAATCCGAACAGCGAAAGCAATAAAATTTAATTAACAACTCGGCGAATAGTGTGGACGGCACGCGAGCTCAGCCTCCAATATTACATTCGAATGCATCGTTCGATTTGAAAACAGAGTCCCGACAGAGCAGAACGAGCGCTGCCTCGAACCATAAAACTCCCTGTGTTTTATTGCATTCGCTGACCGGATTACACTTATCTAGACCCGGCTTTATGGAGAAGGAATGATGGTCCGAGATGGTAAGTTGCAAATTGTCATGGCAGCATTGTATGGAACACGGAATATCATGTTTTTATCAATCTATTTCGATGAACGATCATAATGTTTTCTATCGCATACTTTCACAATTTGCGAAATCAGAATAATCCGACATTAAAAATGGCCGAGATCGATACAGCCGACCTCGTCCATTGGCTTGACAGGGTGAAAGGTACACGAGAAGAAGTCTGGATAAAACACCTCACGTCGCGGAACCCCGCTGACTTTCGAGCTTTTAAACAGCCACACTGAGTGGAACAAAATTTAACAGAACGTTTTCTCGTTGAAAATTTAAATTTGTGACGGCTATTGAAAATTTTCGGTATTCTTATGGATAGAATAATCGATTCCAATGATAAAACGAAAACCTAAAAGAGCACTGACGTGAAGTCTGCAGTTTTTGCTCGCATGTCCAGTTTTGCTTATATCTTCTGAATATTATGAGTATTTATAGGTTTTTTTTCGATAGAATACTGAATTTGAATTCGATCTAATTTGTTTTTTTGGAATATTGAGGAAATGAAATTTTGAATGGTTATATCTACGGAAACTTTGGACGAATTTTACCCATTCACGAATTCGACCTTCGTAATTAAGCCCCAAACCTACTCTATAAATATCGAGTTTCTAAATGGTTTCTTCCGGATGCTATTGTGTTTACGGTCGGCCTAACGATAACATTTTATATTTCCAATATTTCCAAAAATACAGATTAGATCTTATTGTAATCCAATACAGAATTTCATGAGGATAATATGATCAGAAGATCACAGAATATTGAATATTCGAAAAAAAAATTGGAGTTGTGTTTTCAAATGTTCTAATGACATGGTCATCACGAAATTTTGCAAAAAGTTGCCTGTCAGAATCTTCAAACTAGCTGCCAAGTTTTATCACCATTGAATCAGTACTTTTGGGTTTTTCCGAGAAAAACCACGGTATCGAGAAAAAAAAACACGAAATTTTATATATTTTTTCACATTATCTCCGAAAATAATATCCGTATCGAATTTATATTTGATACCCTGCTGTGAAATATAGAGTACATAGTATTAGCAGAATTTTTTTCGAATATGATTTATATTTCCCAAAAAATAAACTTTTTCGAAAAAAAATTAAGAAAAAAATTTATATTTGATCAATTGACTATACGATATCAACGAAATTTCGCTAGAAGTCGCGCGCCGTTATGCTCCAACTAACTGCCAAGTTTCAATCCAACCGCTCCAGTAGGTAGTTTCTGAAATATAAGGGTAATAAATAACCTCGAAGTTTGAAATGGCTACAACTCCGCAACCATTTAGCCGATTCAGCCCATTAACGAACTTAGCCGCGGCATTTCGATGCGCGAACCTGCCTGAAAGTTTCAAATCGCTGGCTTGCTCCGTTCTACAGTTATCGTGTCCAATGCCGGCCTACCGGCCGGACGAACAGAGTCGCTTTCGACACCGGATTCGTCATCAATGAGTCCAAGCTAGTCCTTTGAGACCATTTTCGGCTCAAAATTGACATATTACAGTCATTTGGACAAAACAATAGCAAGCTGTATCCACCGAACATGCGCGCAAAATATACATGCAGGCCAATTCCATGATGACCTCGGAGACGTCACGAATTTGACTCTATCTCTAAGCCATTTTGTTTGTGTTCGATCTTTGGTTCAGAATTCGAAAAATACAGGAAATGATTATGTTCCCGTTTCCAAAGCAAGCAGAATAAAAAAGTTCTGTGATAATGAAACAACGCCTTCGATAAATAACGAAAGGGTATGGAAGTGGAGTACCTTATAAAAGTCCCGACTGTGCAGATCGATAAGTAGAGCCAGTCGGCATATTCGAAATTGAAATAATCGAGCGGAATTCATATTCATTAGATGGACATCGGAGCACGAACTCTCAAATTAGAATGGGGTCGTATTTGGAATGATTACCAGTGGCGGAACACTGATGCTTTTCTTGAAAATTTAACTCTGAAGTAAATCGCGACTATTATCGAGAAGCGATGAAAAAATTCTAGGAAACACTGACGTGAGGTCAGCAGCTTTCACGCGCTTGTTCGAATTCGACGAATTAGCGAAATTTTACATACTGTTGGAAATTCAAACCATCCACCAAAAAAAAATTTTTTCAGAAAAAAAGCTTCTACGGGCTTGTACAGATTCCAAATATTACATCAACACGAAATTTTGCACCCAGTTGAGAGTTGGTATTTTTCCCTTGATTACGAAGCTTCAATCTGATTGCATTTGAACTTTGCGGAAATAACGTGAAAATTCCAAATAATAACGAAATTTGGCATATTTTTTAAGCAAAACATGGCTCTATGCATGATGTAAAAAACATGGTGTGCTCATCAGAAGAAAAAGTGAGGTCAGCAAGATTAAAATATAAGGAAATATATATTCTGTGCTTTGAATTCGAATTGAAAAAGTGACGTCATCATTAGTAAATACGATCACAGATGAGAATACCATGTTTTATTTACATCATGGTTCTACGGTAACAAATCCATGGCATAGAACAATGCATGATGTTTTACTTACATCATGGAACAATCTATATTTACCTTATGATCCATAGACCATACTTAGTACTGTTTTCATTGTTTATTGTTGTCTCGTCTATGTTCTATGGATCATAAAGTAAATAAAGATTGTTCTATGCTATGGATATGTTATCATAGAACATTGGCTGTCGTTCTGATGACAGAAAAACGTTTTTTCATCAATCAAATTCCGTAATTACTCTTTTTTTAGGAACCAACCGAATATTTCATATTTGCGGAGTGGAAAAATGGCAACCGAAATAACCAAGTTGATTTGCGGAACATATCCAATATAAACATGACACTATTAACATGAAATCAGGAATCCCAACTTTAATTTCAGCCAATCAGAGATGATCTTAAAAAAACCTATATTTAGAAGGAATTAATCCTGTTTGAGTCGAGGCATCTTTTACGAATATTCATAAATAACGTGAACCTTATCATGGAGAATTTGTTCTGAAATTCCCGTTCCCCAGTGATAATAAATTTGTGAAGAAAATTGTGGGTTGGCAACTTTGGCCGAAGTTGTCTATTTCGTTGGAATCTAATCGATATTTCCGGAGAAAAAAACCTTTTTCATCAAAAATTTGAAAAAATTTCGAATAAACATTTTTCGAAATTTTCTAACTACTGGATCCGCACGAAATTTTGCACTAAGTTACGCGATGGTATCACAAAATTGTTCACAATGTTTCAATTCGATCGAGTGAATACTTCATGAGATATCGAGGAATTGACTTTAAAATTTTAAATAGGCCTAACTCCGAAACTATTGAACCGATCCCACCCATTAATGACCTTAGCCGAAATATTTCGACTCCAAACCTAATCTGACAATTTTCGATCAGAATTTTTGAATCAGTGCTTGGGGTACGCCACTGCATTGGTGAGCTCCGAAGTTAAAATGATTTCAAGTCATCGTTTTATGATAATTTCAAGTTGAACTCCATTATTCAGGAACACCGCATCTGAAAGGAAACAAAGGGGACAATACTTTTATTTTCAATGGAAATGATCGATTTCGAAAAGACGAATATAAAGGCTCTCTGCCTGTCTGTTACACTCTTGACGTTATTGTAGTGTTATTAAAAATGTCGAGCTTCCTTTTCATCGTATTTCATTCGTAGATTCGATTGTAAATTGTTTTCTTCGGCAGCTCAGAGGCATTCAGAGATGAAACATCGATTTGAATAACGGTTCGATATGCATCAAAAGGTAATGGGGGTTTTTCCTGAATTTGGGTTTCTACTGCGAATGCAAATTTGAACATAATTATTATGGGTTTGATTCATCATTTTCCCAAATTACTTACAGAAAGTATTCAAAATCAGATTTCAAAATTGGGGTTTGGGATTGGCCAGGCATGCACGAAGTGACAACGGTGTTTAGTAGAGTAGCTTTTTCTGCTATAGAATAAAGAAATATTTATTCCTATTCTGTGGTACACACGTGTTTTTTGTCAATATAACCAAACAATTTTCGTTTGCGATTTGTCAGTAATATGACAGTTGTCTATGCTCTTCTTTTTCTATTCCTTGGTCGTTGTCTTCTACTCTAACAAGATCGAAATATAGCTATCTCTGTTTTTCTAAGCGAAGTAACACATTTGACGTCCTTTTCTTACCGAGAAAGCTGAATTCAATGTTGCCATATCGTGCACTCAAGACAAATCCCTTCAAATGCAAATCCCCATTTTTATTTTTCAGTTTTAGGTGATCAAACATTTTTTTTAAAATAGAATATTGAAATTATATGTTTGAAATGTGACGTTCTGAAGGTTTTCCATGAAAATTACTGCATTTTCGTTTAAAGGAAAAACCCCCATTAATTATGCGACCTCTCTTCGATGCTATTTCTTATCTTTTTGACACGTGCTGGAAAATTCTTCAGATACCGGGAAACAGTGTCCTTGATTTTAATTAAATTGTTAATTTATTGCGCGTAGGAACGGCGTGGTATAATTTCACCCAAATATCTCTTATTTACGCATTTTTCCAAAATTTCCAAAAAAATTACTTTTTTTTGTAGCTTCGATATGGTAACTCCGAATGAGATGAACATTGGTGTGAAGTTTTCTATAACTATTACACATATTCTTCAGTAATCACTTTCACCCTACTTCAAATAGTTTCCGAGTTATAGACTCGCCGATTCATAAATCTATACGAAATTAGCATGAAGAATGCAGTTAAAGTTCATGTAATGTCATCATAATAATCTTCAATCATTTTAAAATACTTGATTATTTTTTATAATTCCTCCAGAAACGCACCGTTTTGCAGATATTCAACGTTGAATATTATAAAATCGGATAAAAATTCGAAAAATTACCTTGTATTTATGGATCCGCCCCTGATCTAGTAAAGAATGTAAATTAAGCTGGGTTCACGTTCATCCGGACCATAGAATACACATAAATATTTATCTATTTCGCATAGAACTAATTTAGGTATATGCTATTTCGTGATCATACCACAGACCTAACCATAACATTCATAGACATGGAATAACATGTTATTATAAGTATATAGAATATTTTTAGGTTAATTGATTGATTTCATATAATTCAATTATAAATTTCGTGAAAAAAGTATAATTATGGAGTTTTCAATATGAGAATGGGCGAGAATGGAATTGTGTATAATCATTATAGTGGAGTGAAATTGGATATTGCATGAACATCAAGTTGAAGATCAGTGTTTCAAGTCCAGTGTAGTGAAATGTTTTCCTTGCGATAATCAGGTGGATTCTGTTTGCAAATAGCAATTGCTAGGAAAAAGATATTGCTATCATAACAAGATTGGAATTATTGGTATTCTGATCAACGATTTTGAGCAATATGATCTGTCACTTTAACAAGAATCTTGCTATCAATATTGTTATCTTAGCAACCTCAAAATAGTACTTGCTATGATTGATAACAAGATAGGTTAGAAAGGGAATTTTACAAACATCCATTTGTTTCAGTAATATTCCTTCCAAGAATTCGAAAATATTGAAGATAGAGAAGTATGTGCTGATAGAAATTTGTTCAAGGTTCTCTAGAATATTTAATTTTAAGGAAAATTCTTAGACTAAAATACCGGCATAGTAAGCAACAGCTGAGATGAATATTTTAATGATCTCAACAACAGCCATCCCTTTGAATTGCCAATAGGAAAGTTCATCGAATTTCGAATCATTGACGCCTGCATAAAATTGCTGCATTAGATTTCTGGAAACCAATATTCTATTGGTATCCAGGAAATTTATCAATTTGACTTGGCATTTTTGAATAAGTCGATGTTTACATGAATAGAAAAAAGTATATGCTAATGTAAATGTATTCAAGGCTATCTAGAGTATTTAATTTCAAGGAAAATTCTTAGACTAAAATAAAGGTATAGTAGACAACAAATTTCTGGTAATCATAACCAATATTCCAGGAAATTGGTTATTGGTCAATTTGACTCTTTTTGTTACCTAACTTTTTTATGTCGATGTTTACATGAAGAATGAAAGCCGTAGGTTATGTAATGTACGCGAAATCATAAAAAACTCAAGAAGCAGGGTTATTTTATTCTTCCTTGTAGCTCTAAAGTCACAAAATACAGTGTTGTCAGCTCTAAAATCACCGATTATGGAAGTCCATGATAGTAATATTGCTACGACAAAATTCATAACAAACATTGCTATAACACTCGGAACAGAATACGTAACATCATGGCCATATTGCTATAAATTAGAAAGATAGCAATATGACTAGAATAGTAAGGTTCATAGCAATACGCAAACAGAATCGACCTGAATATCACAAAAAGCACCAAATCATAAGAATTAAGTGAGTAAATGAGTTTTCTCAATCTTGTTTCTTTGAATTTCCAACCTTGGATTGGTTATTCTCCAGAAGAAATCACCGTAAGAGATATCTATGGTGAACTTGCAAACAAAGCGCAGGAGTGTATTAGCACATTGAGAAATGTTTAAATGCTTATAACTTTTTACTAGAGCCGAATCTGGAAAAAATGGTAGATGAAAAAAGTGTTTCATTTGATGAGAGGAATCTATGGTTAAAATTAATGTACAACTTAAAGACTCACACTGTATATGTTTCGGGCAGAACGTGACCGCCATAGTAAACGCCATTGCGATCGCGATCGCGTAATTGTGGCCTCCACTTTAATCAATACTAAAAATATGTCAAGTCTTTGGTTAGTTGAAATTTTTCGATTGAGTCCCTCAATATCATAGTTAGTTGAATCACCTTATATATTGATTCAAATATCGCTATAAAATCGCGCAATCGACTAGAATCCAGTCCAAAACCCCGGTTTGAATCGACGAGCTCGGTATCAAATGGCACAAGTGACCCATCGACCTAGTTCTCGACTCCAAAGCAAAGCTTGCATTTCTTGTTGCTGATTTACCTATTGTGAATCGTCGCAGCAGGAAATGAGAAAACGTGGCACCCGAATCCCTCTCCAGATAAAGTTATTTATTTCTTCGCGGTAGTCACACATTTCGAATCTGACTATCTGGAAACGAGACATTCCGCCATCCTCTTACCCTTTGTACGATATGCGCGTTTGCCAAGTTGCAGTGAATTATGGGGAGGGAAATAAATCCAATTCATGGCACTCTGTGAGGAATTATTTCCTGTTGAATCGTGAACGCTGTTTGGTTTTCGAATATCGTGGAATTGAATTGTTTTGATTGAGTTTGGAAACGGTTGTTTTCCAGCGCGAACAGAGATTGTTTCTTTCGCTTCCTATGGCAGAGATGGGGTTCTATTGGAAACGGAGGATGGATTGCTTTGTATTTTGTATTTCAGAGAGAAATCTCTACGATGATCGTGTTTTATAGGTTCATTTTTCGAAAGGAGGAAATGAAAGTCTTATTGGGTAACTTGTTTCTTCATTTTGTATGGAACTTTGTCGAAGTATCGTATCGATTAATGGATATTCAGGTCGATTCTGTTTTCGTATTGCTATGAACCTTGCTATTCTAGTCATATTGCTATCTTTCTAATTTATAGCAATATGGTCATGATATTACGTATTCTGTTCCGAGTGTTATAGCAATGTTTGTTATGAATTTCGTTATAACAATATTGCTATCATGGACTTCCATAATCTGTGATTTTAGAGCTGACAACACTGTATTTTGTGACTTTAGAGGTACAACGAAGAAGAAAATAACCCTACTTCGTGAGTTTTTTTCATGATTTAGCATACATAACCTTTATCTACGACTTTCATCCTTTCATGATTCATGTAATTATCGACATAAAAAATGTTAGGAAACGGAAAGAGTCAAATCGACCTATAAGCAATTTCCTGGATACCGATAGAATATTGGTTACCAGAAATCAAATACAGCAATTTTATTCAGGCGTTAATAATTCGAGAAACTTTTTTGTTAGCACTTCAAAGGGATTATTGTTGTTGTTGAGATGATTAGAATAATCATCTCAGCTGTTGTCTACTTTGCCTGTATTTTCGTCTAAGAGTTTTCCTTGAAATTTAATATTCTAGAGAACCTCGAACACATTTCCATTACCATATAATTTTTTTTATTCATATAAACATCGTCATATTCAAAAATGTTACGAAGCAGGAAAACCAATTGAAGTCAAACTAACCAATTTCCTGGAGTATTGGTTTCCAGAAATCAAATGCGGCAATTCAAATTCAAAGGAATGGATGTTGAGATTACAAGAATAATCATCTCAGCTGTTGCTTACTATGCCGGTATTTTTGTCTAAGAATTGTCCTTAAAATGAAATATTCCAGAGAATCTTGTACAAATTTCTATTAGTACA
Source organism: Myrrha octodecimguttata (assembly GCA_958510865.1). NCBI lineage: Eukaryota > Metazoa > Arthropoda > Insecta > Coleoptera > Coccinellidae > Myrrha > Myrrha octodecimguttata. The sequence continues at coordinate 68,381,963 of OY294060.1, forward strand.
TACTTCTCTATCTTCAATTCATTCAGGTCTATTTTCGAATTCTTGGAAGGAATAATACTGAAACAAATGGATCTCTGTAAGATCCCCTCTCTAACCTATCTTGTTATCAAGCATAGCAAGTACTATTTTGAGGTTGCTAAGATAGCAATATTGATAGCAAGATTCTTGTTAAAGTGACAGATCATATTGCTCAAAATCGTTGATCAAAATACCAATAATTCCAATCTTGTTATGATAGCAATATCTTTTTACTGGCAATATTGCTATTTGCAAACAGAATCGACCTGATTGTATTGTTTTGTTGCAGATTATCCTAGTTTCCGCTGTGAAACCGCTCAGAAGCTAATGCTTGTGCAAGTTAGAAGACCGGGTGTGTTTTGAGTATGTTACTGATTCCTTGCGCCACGTTAGGAACAGCACTCTTTATTGTTTACCTAACAGCGAATGATTTGACGATCCCCTGAAAGCCGGAAAAAAAAATTCCCTGCCAAGAGCTTGAACCCTAGACGACTTGTGATATATCATCATCATATGTTACAGTGTTCCATTGTGATCATGAACGTGATTTGTTTCTCACGAAAATTGTTGATTTATCTTTATTATTGACGGTTGTCTTTTCAGAGGTATAGAACTTTGAGTTGGCAACACTGTTTTAACTGGCTGCTATTTTGTCAGCTGTCAAGTGATTTGTGTTTAGTTTGGTCTGACATTTCAACATGAATAGACTGACGCCTGGAGAACGCTGCCAAATTGTGCAAATTTATTTTGAAAATAATGGTTCTGTTCGAAATACGTATAGCACTCCACATCCATTTTACGGTGAAAATGAACGTCCATCAGAGCAATTATATCGACCAACTATGGACCGTTTTCGCACCAAGTTTACTCTAGCTGATAATACGCATCCACAGAGGCGTCGTACAGTGAGAACAGAAGAAGCCATTGCTGCTGTAGAGCATTGCGTAGAGAAAGACCCGAATCAGTCTATCCGCCATCGTGCACAGAAATAGAGCCATGATTAATGACTTTTTCGTTCCTCAATTGAACAACCATGATGTGCAGCAGCTGTGGTTTCAACAAGACGACGCAACATGTCACACAGCTCGTGCCACAATTGATTAACTGAAGGGAAAGTTTGATAACCGCATCATTTCAAGTTCCGGGCCCGTGAATTGGCCTCCAAGCTCGTGCGATTTAACGCCGCTAGACTATTTTCTGTAGAGATATGTGAAGTCGCAAGTATACACCGATAAGCCCGAAACGATCGACCACTTGGAGGACAACATTCGCCGCGTTATTGTCGATATTCGAAAAAGTGATTGAGAATTGGACCTCCAGATTAGATTAGTCTTGGCCAGCCGTGGCGGTTATATGCCAGAAATTATATTTGAATTATAAAGCCAAAAGATTATCTTTTGAATAATATATAATAATTTCATGTTAATTTTCATAATTCATCCTTATTACTACTGATGAAGAATCTAATATCAGTGGTCTAGCTGCCAATCGTAAATTCGATAATTTCCGAGAACAACAGAAAATGTTGAAGTACAATCTTGTGCATAATTTCGTGATGATCGATTGGAACAATCAGAAAATGTGTTATCGAAATTTTGTTCGAAAACTTGTATTTTGGAAACTGTACAGGGTGGGCAAAATTCGTTGTCTTCTGAAGGGATCTCGAGAACTATAGCAGCTAGAAGAAAACTGATAGCGCATTCTCGAGCTCTTTTTTCCTGACTAATCCGAATCTGAAAACAGATCCAGCGTATCGTTCATAGAACTTGAGTTATAAGCGAAAATTGAGAAATTGTCATTTCCAATAATGCTGAATAACTCGCTTGTTTGAACTCGTATTGGAAATCTGTTGATACATTCTACAGGCACTTTTTCAGGAGTAATTCAAATATAATATGACTGACTTTTTCAATCCAGCCATTTTCGAGAAATGAAAAGGATTTTGGATTTTTTAAATGTAAACTATAGTCGAAAGATCTCTTATCTTGCTACAAAATTTTTACTGATTTCAAAAATGTATCATATGTCACTATTCACATAAATATTACATGAGAAAATATTCAATACTTTTTTCCTGCTTTTCTATTCAGTGTTGAATTATGAGTAGGCTGACGTTACCATAGCGACGATTCAATGTGCATTAACTTTGTGTGAACTTGCGCCTCTATGATTGGAATCAGCGATTGCTGAATAAATATTTCTATGGTTAATTTCTCATAGTTTTTAAGATCAGCAATAAAAAATCTTTCGACTATAGTTTACATTTAAAAAAATCTAAATCCTTCTCATTTCTCGAAAATGGCTGGATTGAAAAATTCAGTCATATTATATTTGAATTACTCCTAAAAGAGTGCTTGTAGAATGTATCAACAGATTTCGAATACGAGTTCAAACAAGCGAGTTATTCAGCATTATTGAAAATTACAATTTCTCAATTTTCGCTCATAACTCAAGTTCTATGAACGATAAGCTGAATCTGTTTTCAGATTCAGATTAGTCAGGAAAAAAGAGCTCGATAATGTGTTATCAGTTTTCTTCTAGCTGCTATAGTTCTCGAGATCCCTTCAGAAGACAACAAATTTTGCCCACCCTGTATATTAGATTAACTAATAATTTCTTGAGATGTTGGGTAAAAGAATGTCAAATTTCATGGAATTTTCTTCGGTATATGTAGTTGTCATTTCACAAATATCTCATAAAATACGGATGATAACTAGTTGGAAAATGTACTATGGTTCGCGATTACCAAAGAGGTCATATTTTAACGTATTGACCCCGGCAAACGCTCCTCTACCTCCTGACGATGGAAAGATTTGGCTATTTTTGCAGTCAAGTTATAGAATTTAGTTCGATCCGGAATACATTTTGAATGGGTATATCTGCGTAATCATAAGGTGCATTTCAACCATTCACGAACTCGACCTTCGTAGTTAAGGTCCATCTTTACCGAGTTTTTGAGTTGTTTGTTTTGGAAGTTATTGTGTTAACGAACGATAGTTAAATATAATCTTCTATGCCAAACCTCATCAACGTATTATGGATTTTTTGGGAAAAAAAATTAGAAAATTTTTTCCAACTTCGCTAATAAAAAAATCCATCTTTACCGAGTTTTTGAGTTGTTTGTTTTGGAAGTTATTGTGTTAACGAACGATAGTTAAATATAATCTTCTATGCCAAACCTCATCAACGTATTATGGATTTTTTGGGAAAAAAAATTAGAAAATTTTTTCCAACTTCGCTAATAAAAAAATCCTCATAATATTGACATAGGTTTATTCAGTCGAACTCAGTGAGTTTCCGTATTGTTCAGTAGAATTTTACGTATGAAAGTTTCTTCAAATCGAACGACGTATATTGAAACAACTCAAGGAGACAAACTACGAATTCCCTACTCGGTCTACAGTTCCTTTTATGAATTCATTCGTGACATTCGTTCAAACAATTCCCTGTTGAATAATTCATTTTAAAAAATACGACGCTCATGATTAGCGAATAACTTTTTTATCACTGAACCACGGAATGTCACGATAACACCACCGAAGTTTTTCGAGAAGATGATAATATGATGGATGGTGCTCCGTTCTGTGTTCCTTATCGTATCTGAGAGGACGTATTTCGCCCAAATGTCTGCAATATTCGAATTAAGAATCGAAAATAATCTCAAACCACTAGGTTGGACTCACAGATGATAAATCCGATGTGAATCTCACTTATTATTATTGTAACTTTCAAACGTAACGAGCTAGCGGCTTGAAACTTTTAGGGTAGGTTGCTTATCGAAATGCATTGGCTTCTTTCGTTAATGGACAAACTTTGCTCAGTTAAATTTTCTCAATATCTCTAGAACCTACTTATTGAGTCGCATTGAAAATTCGTTAAAGTTATGAAAAAATTTCGTTGTAGTTTCCTTAGCAACTATGTTATTTTTCCACTTTGAATTTGAACAAGCGCGTGAAAGATTCTGACCTCACTTTAGTGCTTTTCTAGAATTTTACCTCGAGAACTCACTGCTGCTGCTGCATGGAGATTGAGAGATTGTATCAGAGTGTTTTTAAGTCCTCAATACTTTCATCTCTTTGCTCTGAGCAGTGTTTTTGGAGGGAATAGAGCGAAAACTATAGGATTAGTTAACTATTGATTTCAGCGGAATAACCAGCTCTAGAAATTTTACTCTTGGTAATAGCTTTTTTGTCGAAATCTCGATTAACTTATTCCTTTCTTATTTTTTTTTCTTTCCATAACTTTTATCCATTACTTTTCCATTTGATGATCTATTTCTCACAAACTTTATAAAGCTCATCACTTCTGAAATAACATATACTTACCTTTCATGCTTTTAGCTCGTGTGTTGCTTTAGTGATAACTTCCTTTGTGAATCAATAGCTCAAACACAGAATGCATCCAAAAAGTTGCTGATAAATTTAATCAGAATTTAAAAATGAAAATTTTTTACTCATTTATCATTTGATTTCAACAGAGAATTTTTCACATGAAATATGATTTGGAAACGGATTTCCTTGATTGCTTATACTTTCAATTTCATAAAAGAAATCTTACTTATTCTATTATTATATGTGAAAAGCGTTCTTAATACTCAAAAAGAAATATTTCGACAAAACATGAGAAATGAATTTCTAGGTGTCTTTAACATTTGGATCGGAATATAAAACGCTGCAAATGTAACACGAGGGTTTATATACAGAGTGTAACAGCCAAATGGAATAAATTCGATAACGAATAAATGAGGGCGTGTTGGAAAAAACGCTCGGACACGTTGATTTGTAATTTTAAATGCTCATATCTTTCAAACTATTTCGGAAATATTAAGTGTTTTCAGATTTAGTGCAAAAATCAACGTTTTAAATAAAAATTATTTTATTTCACAAATTCGGTACATTACACTTAAAACCTAATAAGTAATACTGATTATTTCTTAATAATTAAAAAAAAAAACAAAAAAAACATTAATGTCAATGTAGGAAATGTTCAAAATGCTCGCCGCGAACGTCTTGGCAACATCCTAATCTGGTGTAGAATTGTCTTCTAACGTTACTCAACATTTCTGAAAACACTTAATATTTCCGAAAAAGTTGAAGATAGGTGTAGGACATTGTACATGAATTATGTCTAGAATTTTCTGAAGAATCCAAAAAATAAATAATATACAGGGGTTACATTTGAAATAAGAAAGTTGGTATTGGCAACGGTCGCATGAAACACCCTATATAATTTTATTTTCTCGAAAGCTATGCGCATTCAAAATTACAAATCGACGTGTCCGAGCGTTTTTCCTAACACCCCCTCATTTATTCGTTATCGAATTTATTCCATTTGGCTGTTACACTCTGTATAATCTTATCAGTAGAATAAGCAGATAATTCACTCTTGTATACTTATAATACTTATTTATTTCAATTTCAAACTATCAAGTGCTCTTTTTCATATCTAGAACTGCTGGCGTTCGAAATTCACAGAAAAACGCGATTTAGAAATATATCAAAAAAATGTATCTATGAACATTATTGAAATCTTGCCGTAATAGGTTCATTTGACTTCGAATAAATTTCATTTGATTGCAATTCATGTATTCTATACCAAATGTTTATTTATTTCAGAGGTAAGGTTAGGACAAATAAATACTATATATTCTTTATTTAGATTCTCTTTAATGAAATAATTAGGAATTGATGTCCAAGAAGGTTTACCAACTGTGGTTCGACGACGAAATCATCTGAAAATTAATAAGAATATTTAAAATTTGGGTTATTAGTATCTACTTCCTCTCAATGTTTTTCACAGCAAATATGATGGGCATTGGAAAAGCATTTCCCCTCCTAATTTCTGGAGATATCTGCTATTCAGAATATCACAGCCAATATGTAGACCATCACTTAACCTGCAATCAGATTATACAAAATTCATTTTACTTTTAGAAAAATTGCAAAAACTTTCGTTGAATTAATTGAATCTCTTTGAATGAATGTCCATAAAAGCTGATGAGTTCATTGATCAACGTCTGCTTTTAATATGATTATTATGAATTTTTTAATTTGGTCATTCCACTTTGAAATAGCACAAAGTGATGATGAATAATCTTTTTGATCAAATAAAATGAGCTACAGCAATCCTTCAAATGTTTGTTTCTGAAAAAACCTCAAAAATAATTTTCTGAAATAGAATTGTTCAAAAAAATGCCTTAGATCGTTATAGGTGGAGATACTTCTGAGATATCCTCGACTTCTTCAGATTCCCTGTAAACAAATTCCTGATTTCTGCTTTAAAATTCTACGCAAAGAAAGCAATTCGATTATTGTATTCAACAAAAAATTCTTACACACTCTGTATACTTAAGCGGATTACTTGGGTAAAATATGCTTCAACGTTTGCCATCAACACAAAAATGAGCGTCAACCTTGAAGTTAGCCACTTAAAATGCACAAGGCATGGCGGAGACGTATACATTAGTGATCACATATGAGTATAAGCAGGATATCACGATCAGAAGATCCTCTTTGCTGGTGAGGGTAAAAAAGGCATTAACACAACTTTCTATGAATTACTATTATCCAGTAACACTCTTAGTTTTGTGAGGCTTCAACAAAATCATGGCTTTTTGCAACATGGTAGATTGACGTAGCAAAGAACATTTAGGAGCTTTTGAACACCATTTGAACACCTTGTCGCAAAAGGGAAACCGGACATTTGAACTACAGAGCTTCGAATCAGAACTTTACAACTAATCATGTAGTAGAAATTCGTTGAGTATTCTCCAAATTATCTCGAAGAAAATGGGAACAAAACTAAAATAATTTTCCGGAAAGTAGTAGAAATGATCATTGCTTGTATATTCGTCAGGTAGTCAAGGCAACTTTGAGAACAGTTTTTCTATGAATATGATCAAGCACTTAAAAGCTCCATCTCTGATATTTTGGTATCGTTAGATTCATTTTAGATATTTGATTCTCAAGATCATTAAAAACTTAACAACACTGTCCATATGGATTGTTAGTTTCGAGGTAAGTGACTAATTTGAGTGTTCAAATGGCGTCAAATGGAAGGAACATAGTGCATGATTAACATTAAACGTTAACACAAATTGGTCTAACTTTGGTTTAATCAACAATAGAAAATAAAAGGTACAATTCAATACATGCTCATATAAATAAAAGATACTTTTTCAATAATGAAGACTCCAACTAAACGAAGAAAGAAAAGGAAAAAATCACCACATGTATAATGGCCTAACACGAACTAAACAACAGAGGATGTTGACACGCTTGCGCGCACGAACACAAATCTCGTACAGAATCAATAACCATTACCAATTTCGAAACCAAAACATGACATAATCAAACATAACACTTCAATCAAACATCCTCGCCATCCTTCTGGTTTTTATATTAAATCATAATTTATTTAAAGGGTAGTCATGTGACCACAGTTAACTATTAAAAATATCTCACAGTTCGTTTTTAGCAGCTATTTTCTGATATCCTGAGTTTGGGCTCAAACACTGGCACTGTGCTGGAGGCAGGGAGACTAATGTAAAATGTAGTGTGCACCACGGACGACTATAGAAACTTGGCAACATCACAATTTCTCCGAGATCCACAAAATAAAAAACACGAAAATAAAAAACATTCCAAAAAATTCTACAAAACGACATTTTTCCTACCATACAATTACGAGTCACGTAACTTTCATTCTGTGCAAGACACGATTTATTTCTAAATGATCTTCCATCATTTCGACGAAAGGAATAGTGAAATATATTCCTTGAAATCCAAAAAATATACCCCTGAAAAAATACACTCTTTATTGTATTCCTACAATACCCTACGAATACCCTTGGTGATTTTTTTTTAGAAAATAGTCAAAGAAGTGCTAGATTCGTTTTAGAATATACAGTTCGCATCTTCCGAGGACAATGTTGCCAGGTTTTCCTGTTTGTCAGAGGGCACGAGTCAGAGTGGAAAATGTGAAAGGGTCTCCCTGCCTGTACTTCTTTGGGACTGTATTGGTAGGTTTGAAAAACTGGCTAGATTTCTTTGGTTAGTAGGGCCTGGAGGCGTCTTTTGCCCTTTTTAATTGAACTTTAAGTCTTTTCGTGCCTATCTGGAAGCCGTTCATTGCGGCAATCGCGCTTTGGGCCGAGTTCGAGTTATCGAAAGACACGAAACCAAAGCACTTGGACAGGTTAGTATGCTTATCTATAAACACTTTGGCGGATATCACAGAGCCGAATGGTAAAAAAGTTGACGCCAAGTCCGTATCGGTGAACTCTTGGGGTAGGTGGTAGATGAACAGGTTGGCGCCATCTGGACCTGAAAACAGAAAATAGTGAGAGAAACTTGAAGCCAACCGATGAACTCATAATTTGAATTTTTTTTGTCAGTTGAAAAAAAGGCAATTTCAATAAGTCGTTGATTTAGTCATTGATCAAAGTTATTGTGTTTACGATCGTCCGCACGGACGATCGTGAACACATTTGAGGTTGTCAAAGAAATTAGGTGTGAAACTCTCACCCTCAGCAGTAAGTTGGAGCATAAAGACGCGCAACTTTTGAAAAAGTTGTTGTTCCATATATTTTTTTTCGGGAACTATCTATCATTTTCGAAATTTTGCTTATACCTTGGGCTCTATATTTCACTGCAGTGAATCAAATTTCAGTTCGATAAAGTCATAATTTTCAGAGATATTGGGAAGAAAATCTATTGAATTTCGTGTTTTTTTCACGATATCGTTGTTCTCTTCGTTCGTTTTTCAACTCAAAAAATACTAATTAAATCATAATAAACTTAAAAGCTGGTTTGAAAATGTTGATGGATAACTTTGTGGAAAATTTTGTGATGATCATGTCATTAGAACAATTCGAATAAATAATTTCAAATTTTTTTTCAAATATTCAATATTCTGTGATCATCTATCTGATCATATTATCCTCATCAAATTCTGTATGAACCTCCGAACTGTCATTTTTCGATAAAGAATTGGGTTTCATTTCGATTTATCTCTATTTTTGGAAATATTAGGGAAATAAAATTTCGAATGTTTATATCTGCGGAAACCATTCACGAAATATAATAACTTCCGGAAGAAACAGATATCTGTAGGGTAGGTTTGCGGCTTAGTAACAAAGGTCGAATTCTATGTGTAAAATCCGCCCAATGACTCCGCAGATATACCCATTCAAAATTTTATTCTACCAATATTTTCAAAAATACAGATTAGAAAACAGCGATTGTTATTTTCATATTTAAATGCACTTCAGCTTTCACATTTTGGACGGTAGGTTACACATTCCTACTTAACATACAGTTTTTTCATTTGACTTTCATAACAGTTTTTGTGTTTTTTATGTTGTTTATATTTTCGATTCAACATATTTTGTTATGTTTCTAACACAAAAAAACAAATTTTATAACCAGATTAATGTCTTCCTTTGGGCGTTTCTAGCTGGCCTGATGATGGTATAGTACCGAAATCGATTGCCAATAAAATATAATTACACAATAACGTGTACTTTATACTTTCTTTATATTTATAGTAAATTTAGTACTTCATCGAAATATACCTCCCTAGAAAAGAACTGACTTGAAGTCAGCAGCGTTTGCACGCATGTACTAAGGATATCACCTAAAGTGAACATGCGCGAAAAAGCTGCTGACTTCACGTCAGTGCTTTTCTAGGTGCGAGGGATCTCCGCTTTTTGTATGTACCTGCAATTTAGAAACACCTTATATATGTATACTGTCCCAGACTGAACCCAGCACTAAAATGGAGAAATTGATCGAATGTATATTTCACCAAAATTTTTATCGATTGTTAGTTCATATTGTTACATCTTTCGCCATCTAACCAACCTTTTAGCCTCGGTGTACACATCCGGCTTTTCAAGGCTGCGGCGCCGCTGCGGTGCCGTACTTATGTGTGCATTCTTCTACTGATACTGATCGTAGTAAGTACGGCACCGCATGTTCGCCGGAGGTGGAAAAGCCGGATGTGTTCACCAGACCTTATTGTTTTCCTAACACTCCAAAACGAGAATAGTCCCAGGTTGAGCACACCCTTTTTTCTCGAGAAACAATACCGTAATGCTTGACCCTTTCGTTGTCACACGGAGCGTACAAAACGCGAGATAGGCCCCATTTAGTCACTGCGATAATGAAAATGTCACGAAAACGTCGACTTCAAACCACCTTAGCTAATTTACATTGTTAAGAGACGGATTGCGATTTTGCCTGGAGATGATTAATGAACAATTCTACGCCCGGAGCAGGGAGCGGGTAAATCCTGGAACTAAAATTAAAATCAACAGGTCCGGGAGACTTCCGCGCTTAGAGAAACGCGCGCAAAAAGCGGACGAGTCAATTCTTGAGCTTTTTAGTTTTTTGCGTTGGTGGGAACTGATTTTTCCGAGAGATAGAGAAAATACTGTGAATGATTTATGCGAGGAAGAGGATTTTCTTCTGTTCAACTGCTTGTGGTTGCCGATTTTGAATCGGGAATTTATGAAACGGTGAAAAGAGTGAATTAATCAAGATTGCTCCTCCAAAGGGGTTCAGATGAAAGGAACAAGGAACTGAATAATTTACAAATTTTCTACGAAAAATTTTTTGAGGTGACAAGAGTATTCTCTTTTTTTTCAAATGACATTATTTCGAATATCGAATGGTCTCGAAAGACTTTAGGACTGTGAAAAATCCGTGGACAAGTTTTATTGTAGCGGACGATGGAAAATACAAGAACTTCCGGAAGAATCTAGTCAGAAACTCGATAATTGCAAAGCAGGTTTGGACCTTAATTACGAAGGCCGAATTTTTGAATGTGTAAATCCATCTATAATGATTCCGCAGATACACCCAACCCATTCAAAATTGTGTTTCACAAATATTAAAAACTGGATGCTATTAAATACCAATTCCTGAATGGAAAATGATAATCTGAAGATTCATGCAGAAATATTCGAGGATAATAGCTAAGAAGATCGCAGAATACAGAATTTTTGAAAAAAAAAATGTTGAAGTTTATTTTCAAATTGTTTTAATGACACAATCATCACGAAGTTATGCATCAGCTTTTTCAACTTCTTACCAAGTTCCATAATGATTGCACCAGAATTTTTAAGGAATTCCAGAAATAACGATAGCGAAAAAAACACGAAATTTCTTTTTTTCACCCAATATACTACCTCCGAAAATTAAATCGTATCGAACTGAAATTTGGTACACTGTTGTGGAACATACAATTCAAGATCTACTAGTACTCTGTTGTGAAATGCAAGGTCTAAGCTCTGTACAAGATTACATAGGAATCTGAGGAATAGTTTTTGAATAAAACTACTTCGAAAAAAATTTCGATTTTTTTTAAAATTTACCAATCGAATTCATTTACTAAGTTACGATGCCAACGAAATTTTGGAAGCATGCGCGTAGGTATGCTTCAACCAAGTTTCAATCCAATCGCTCAAGTACTTTCTTAGATTGCTTAAGTTTTTTCACATCCAAAAAAACGAAAAATCAGAAGAAATAATTCTGATGAAGGATTGTGATTTGTACTCTGAAACGTCAGAGTTCGCTTTGTGTTCCGTTTGTATTGTTCCGGTATTGGTAATTAGTAAATCTGTTCTTCAAGGAACGGCCCTTAAAAAAAATACTTTAATCGAGCATTTTCCATAAAAAATTTTTATTTAATTTTAGATAGTTTGTTTCAGATATTGGTGAAAACTCAGAAAAACTTGGAAAATTATGCAAAATCTGAGATATTGAAGTAATAACCGCAAAAATTCAAATGACAATGATTCCGAACCAGTCTGGCCGATTTGGACCATTAACTAGCTTGAACATGCTGATTATGACCTGGAACTTTCCAGTCGCGAGATCGTTCTTTTCGATAGATATCGCGACCGGAAAGAATTTTCAACTTTTGATATTAAATTCGCCATCAAGTCATTTGAGACCATTATAGGGAGAAAATTCGAGTCATTTGGATAAAATGATAGCACGCCGTTCCCTAGATAATGCGCACAAAAATGTTCATTGAAATGGTGTCTTGATTTTCGGACCATCGTATCATCTGTTGATTTCGGGATATATCTTTAGGGCTTCAAGTTCTCAAGTAAGGGTTGAATCCATGCGAAAAAAGGACAGTGATTTTGAGGCATATTTTGAACAATAGGCAGCAAGAAGATCCTCGGTTATTGCATTTGCCAGAAAAAAGGCGGTATGACCGGCAAACGTAACAAAGTATATCGACTGAACTAGTCCCTCCCACTTTGGAAACGAGGAAGGCTTTGTGAAAAATGTTGCATGTGAGGCTGAATGTTCGGGAAAAAGTAAACGCACAATTGTTTTAGATAGCTCAGTCTCCCCTCCTATGGAGCCTGGTAGTGGATGAACAATTGCGCAGACTTACGGTGCTTGGCTTCGAATGCATCGGATATGCCGATGACATAGTCCTAATAGTAAGAGGCAAATTTGAGGATGTTCTCTGTGAGTTGTTGCAGAGGGGCCTCAGAATTATTGAGCAGTGGTACTAATCAGTGGGTCTCAAAATCAACCCAGCCAGGACCACAGTAATTCCCTTTACTCAGAAGAGAAGCTATGAAGTCCATTTCGGTAAATGGAGTTGTTGTAGGATGGAAGTCTGAAGTCAAATATCTGGGAATCACCCTAGATAGTAAGCTTCTGTGGAATGAGCATGTTAAAATTACTGCTAGTAAAGCGATGAGGGCTTTAATGGTGTGCAAAAGATTATCCGGCAAAACTTGGGGGTGTAACCCTAAAATACTGAGATGGATGTACATCATGATTGTAAGACCGATAATAACATACGGGGCAGTAGTTTGGTTTGCTAAAGCAGGGTAGACAAGCACGAGGAAAATACTCGACAAGGTACAAAGGCTTGCCTGTGTTTGCATCACTGGGGCTATGAGAACATGCCCGACTAGAGCACTTGAGGTCATCATAGATCTCAGTCCTCTACATCTAGTGATCAGAAGGGTAGCCCATGAAGCTATCCTTAGAATCTCTAGGGAAGGTACAGGTAATGAGAAAATCAAAAGTCAGAGAGCGTGGTCCTCCCTGAACAAGTACATCTCATTAGCGAACCTACTTAGTGATGTTATGATTAAAAAAGTAAGCATCGAGAAGAACTTTGACTCAATGCTATGTAAAAGGGAAGAATGGGAAAAGGAATACACTACCCAAAACTTCAGAGCAAATACCATTAAATGGTATACAGATGGTTCTAAAACCACGACGGGGGCCTGCGCTGGAGTATACGGACCTAGAACTAAATGTACACTATCGCTAGGCTCCTACTCGTGTGTTTTTCAGGCAGAAATACTTGCTATCGAAAGATGCATGGACATAAACCTGGAAAGAAACTATCAAGGGTGTGACACAGTGATCCATTCTGATAGTCAGGCTGCTATTAAAGCACTGAACTCCTATGTCATCGACTCAAAGCTGATATGGGAGTGCCGAAGGAAACTCAATGAAGTAGGCAAGAATAACTCCTTAGTCTGGGTTCCTGGGCACTCAGGAATCAAGGGAAATGAAGAGGCCAACACTCTAGCCAGAAAGGGAGCACAAACGCTACCTACTGGCCCAGAACCTTTCTGTGGTATAGGCAAATTTACCTATAAAAAAGAGTTTTTGGAGAAAGGAGAAAATGAAAGAGGGGCACTCTGGAGGAATTCTCCAGGAATGGAACACTCTAAAAAGTTCCTTCGGAACTTTGAAATTGCTAGATCCAAAAATCATCTGGATCTCAGTAAGAATAAGTTACGCCTCCTCACTGGTTTCCTCACAGGACACTGTCGCCTAAGGAAGCACATGATGATAATAGGCTTATCAGAAACTGACGAGTGCAGATTTTGTGGGGAGGAGGAGGAAACTCCTGTTCACCTGATCCCAGAATGCCTCGCCATTGTGAGCCTGCGCAAAAGATACCTTGGACAGGAGCATTATAGGAGGAATGAGAACTTAGCCTCCTTGAAGCCCTCGCAGATATTAGAATTCATCAGAGCTCTAGAGCTGGAGGGCGAGCTGTAGGTTGCGAAAACAGCTCTGACAAGAGGGCACAATAGACCTTAAGTTCGCAGTGGAATGTAACCCCTTACCAACTATAACTATAACTATAGATAGCTCAGTACTCACCTTCAATTTGTTTGCCAGCAGCCGCAATAGCAGCAGCATTGAGGGTAGCGTTGGCGAACAAAGATCCGTATGCGGTCAAATCAGGTGCCGTAAGTCCCGGCTGCAGTCCCGCACTCGCCGCGCTCAGTGTTCTTTCTAAACCCGCACCTTTACCCAACAAGCTCATGCACAGGGGCGGCGTAGGCTGCGACATAGCCGCTAATGTCACTAAGTTGGCGCCGATAGGACCCAGGAGATTCTCGGTACCGGCCAGTAGCTGTTGTTGCTGTTGCTGCAGCAAAGTAGCACCGCCCATAGAATGGATTAGCTGTAAAGTGGCTGCATCCCCCGCCAGCACCGGACTGAAGGGCTGAGTGGGCGCCGTCAGGGCCGGAGCGCCGAGCGCGTTCCACACGTTGGCCTGCAGCTGCTGCTGACGTTTCAGCTCCTTCTCCTTCTGGGTATCGGCGAATTTGACAACTAGAGGGGCTGAGCAGCCTTCCATCGTCTGCGACTGATGCAAGGCTTTTATGGCACTAAGGGCTGACTGTTTACTGGCGAAAGTAACGAAAGCACAACCGCGCGACGTACCTACTGGGTCTCTCAGCACCGTGCACTCCTCGATCACTCCGTAGCTGCCGAATAACGCGCGGACGTCGTTCTCGCAGAATTTCTTGCTCAGCATCCCAACGAACAGTTTTCGTTCTGAAATAAAAAAAATAATTTAGATTATATATTCCTATAATGTGTATGAATGGAAAATAGTTGTATAATATCTATAAATGGCAATATCCTGTATGTGGATGCTTTGTGAAATAAAACACACAATAAAGGACGAGGATCAATCTGGTTTATTCACACTCTAAACAGGGAAAATTATAGATGAATTACATAAGAGCAAAGAATACCACTTGGTGGTTAATTACGGCTAGGCATCACAGCCACATTCAAGTTTTATTAAACCTAGTTAAAAACTCAAGGTCAGGCACCTGCACGGGGTCTACTACTTCAACGTTGCCAAGAGCAGTTGCAAAGATGATGCAAGAGTGTGTGCAAGCCTCAGGCAGGCACCAGAGAGAACCCTGATATTGGATTCGATGGAAAAATGAATTGATTTTTCAGTACGCCGTAATGAATTCACACGGTTTTTCGAAAATTTGAAGGTTGTCTTTTGACTGCACTCCCTTTTTGTGATTTTTGTCATGATGATGAATTTGTTACAACACAACCAGGAAAAGGTTCACGGAGATGGCAGAGCTCAAGATTAATGAATCATCATACACAAGCCAACGACATATGCATGAATGCCTCATGTACATCACTGCGTGAATGTTCATGAGGTTTTCCTGAGATGGCGCTAGGGAAACTGTTTTCACAAAGCCACCATCCAACAGAGTTTAAGTAACTAGAAAAAATGCACAAACTCAGCTTGAACCAATACAAATACACAAAACAAAACTAGAATGCGTATGTTTACAAGTGACATATTTCCTCAAAGTCCAGGAGCAGTATCTATGAATAATAGTTTTAATATTTTTGAAACTCTGTTGCAGATATTCGGAGTAAACCCACATAAGGAGCCTGGAAAAAATTAATACTTCATCCTATTCTAGCGACTTGAAACTTTCAGGGTAGGTTACTTAATAGAATGAGAAGGTTTGATTCGTTAATAGGCCAAATCGGCTGAACAGTTTAGGAGTTATCCTTGAATTTTTGAGCTAATTTCCTCAATAACACAATTTTATGAGATCGTATGGTTAATTTTTTCTAAAACAAAATGTTTCGAATTTATTTTTAGAAATTTTTCCGATTTCGATGAAATTTTGCGCACATCTTGGAAGTCGATATTTTACAACGGTATACCCATTCTCTGTCTTATCCGATTTTAATCAACTCAACAAATATTAATCCGATCATGATTTGAGTTAGTAACTAGTTCGCAACCTTTGAGTAGAATTTCGCGAAGATGGCATCGTTGGAAAAATTCTCCTCTAGAATTTTCGGTACAAAAACTTCGATATACAAAACCTGGAACCATTTGTTAACAAAGAGTTAATTGCGTCTTGAAATCCATTCAGTCATAACGTTCGAGTCTTGAATTAATTCGGAGTAAAAAGTCAGCATTCCCTATAAATAATTCAAAACTCTTCCAATGTATCTCCGAGCTATGCCCTGGTTCCAAGATAAACATAATATGATGGAAAACGTAAAACAATTTTTCTTGGATTGATGGCGTCAAATTTCCCGAGTAAACTTGATCGATGGGCTGTTATAAATAGATTGATCACGTTCAACAGAGAAAACTTTATCCGTACGAACAAGAGAAGATCTCGTGAAAACTGAGAGGAAATGTTCTAGGCGAAATTTCCCTCCATTTGGCAACTTTTCGCTCGGCTATCGGCATATTTTAAAAGGCGAAAAATTCGAGTCAAACATAGACCCAAGCGAGCAATTCCATCTGACTGAATTTCTTTCAATTCTAAAGTTTTTATCTGAGTCTCGAATGCTCGCCCTCTGAACTTCGTCTACTCCATGTGTATGTTTCATTATTATATTCTCTATCAAGTTTCCCTCTTTCTTTTCGGTGGGAAAGCGTCGCACGAAATTATGTCTTTTTCAAAAGTTTCCCCCTGCACGGTTTTTCTGCTGCAAATCACCAAACTTTTACAGCGTGAGTGGAAAGTCGACATCGGGAAATTCGTCGAATATTTTTTGTCCTCTAAAGTTGCTATCCTAGGTGGTTCGGTCGAACGTCCTTTGAAATCCAATTTTCCCATTATGAGCAATCGATAAATCTGAAATCTCTTATCAGAAACTTGAATGTTGCCGAAACTCTCGTAAATAAAAATAAATAATTCATTTCAGTATTTCCGTGGAGCGAATTCTGCCAACGTATATTTGAGGTGGCGAAAAAGTTCCATTTATGCTGTTGTGAAACTGTCAGGTATAAAAATTTTGTCTGAATATCACGCAAAAAATACAGGGTGTTCGTAAACTGGAGCTACACATAAAAGAAGAGGTGAAGCTGAAATTGGTCCTAAGCGATTAGGTTGGATCCTAGATACTTGGTTAAATTAATTGATGGGTGAAATCCGCCTTGTGATTTTTCAGAAAATATGAGGAAATAAGATTTGAACTTGGCAATTATAAGTAATTTTGCGATAAGAGTGGCAGTCTGTGAAAAAAATATGAAAAGAACTCACGTGCTTTTATGCGCGCTTGTTTGAGTCACTTTTTCGAGTACGTTCTCCGCCAAGAGCAGCTCTACTCTACGATGGAAGGTTTGGCGATCTTTCAAAACTTATGTCCTCACGATATTCTGCATGAACTTTCGAGCTACTATCTTCCAATCAACTACTAGATTTCAATTCGATTCAACCTGTGTTCTTGAAGATATTGGGAAAATAAAATTTTGGATGAGTATATCTACGGAATCATTGGGAGGATTTTACCCATTCACGTATTATACATTCGAACTCAAGCCCCAAACTCATTTCGCAAATATAGAGTTTCTAAATTTCATCCGGAAGTTGTGTTTACGGTCGTCTTTCCGACCGATCGTAAACACAATAAACTCCGAGAGGAACTACTTAGAGAGTGAGTTTGGTCCTTGATTACGGAGCGCAAATCGAGGGATACGGAAAAGTTCTAGCACTCGTAAAGGTTGATTCCCACCATACACGCTGAGTGTTTAAGTTCCACATTTATTTTAATCATAAATTCCTCTCATAAAATGAAACACGTCTTTCATTTATCATTTTTCCAGATTAGGCACCAGCAAAAAGATACAGGCTATTTAAATTAAAAAAAAATTTTAGTTTTTCTTTTGTAGCTTTGATATAGTAACTCCAAATGATATGAAGTTGGTGTAAAGTTTTCTATAACTCTGACACATAGTCTTCAGTAATCACTTTCATCCAACTTCAAACAGTTTCCGAGTTATAGACTTGCCGATTCATAATACTAAGCATGAAGAATGCAGATAAAGTTTATCTTATTTCATCATAAGAATCTTTCATTATTTCAAAATATTTGATTATTCCTTATAATTTCTCCTTTAGCGCACAGTTTTGCAGATATTTAACGTTGAATATTATAAGATCGGATAAAATTCGAAAAATTTCCTCATATTTATGGATCCGCCCCGATCTAGTAGAGGAAGTAAATAAACTGGGTTCAAGTTTATCAGGAACCTAGAATACACAGAAATATTCATTTATTTCGCATAGAACTAATATTGGGTAGGTATATGCATATATATAAAATAAAGTTATAATTTCTATGGTTATATGCTATTTCGTAACTACACCACAGACATAGTCCCCGTCTATGGACTAGACTTTCCATAACCATAACATTCTAGAGAATGTTTTTAGGTTAGTTGATTGGTTTCATATAATTCATTTATAAATTCCATGAAAAAAATATAATTATGGAGTTTTCAATATGAGAATGAGCGAGGATGGAATTGTGTATATAATCTTATAGTTGAATGAAATTGGATATTGCATGAACATCAAGTTGAAGATCAGTGTTTAGAGTCCAGTGTAGTGAAATGTTTTTCTTGAGATAATATCGCAAAAAGCACCAAATCATAAGAATTAAGGGAGTAAATGAGTTTTCTGAATTTTGTTTCTTTGAATTTCAAACCTTGCATTGGTTATTTTCCAAAACAGAGATCGTAAGGGTGAACTTGCAAACAAAGCGCAGGAGTGTATTAGCACATTGAGAAATATTTAAATGCTTATAACTTTTACCTGAGCAGAATCTGGAAAAATGGCAAATGAAAAAAGTGATGAGAGGAAAATTCAGAGGAAAAAATTGCATGTAGGCGCATGCAATGCATCAATTCATTTGCACCGTACAACATTTCACAGAACGGATACTGGAAGGTTACGGAACATATAGTAAGAATCGACTTTTCATCGCGAAACTTGCATTTTGCAAATTAATTTTTATGGATTTATGCCACTCGTTCCATATTATTTTACGCTTAATTAATAGCCGGGCGCGCACGGCGGTGTGTTCCCAAGGCATTACTATTCCGCCGTATTTCAAACATATGCAAAACGGGCTGCAGCACAGCATCTGGAAAATGCCCCGCATTCTGACTTTTCACTCCCTCACCGACTGAATATCAACATTCCTGATGAAGTTGAAACAAAAAGATCTCTGTATAATGACCCTGCCAGAGATTAAAGAGGTGGTTGTAGCGTTCTTTTTGGAATTAAGCCCACAACAACTGAGAGAGACACGCCACGTAGATGGAAAGTTGATGAATGGGAAAGCACGAAAGGAAAAAAGGCTTGCATATTTGATATTCCGTCTTTTGAAGATGTGTGCTACTATTCCGTTGGTAGACTCATCTCTTGTGTGCATGTTTTTAGGTGCAGGTCATGAATAGGTCAGTTGGCGGAATCTCATTATACAGTGGCTATATATATATATGACAGCATTGGGCCTACATACAATGAATTCAGTAAATCAAGGGCAGTTTTTCTGTTAGAAATATGTCTGGACAGATCGTTACTTATTTCAAATGTGCTCTTTTTGATGTAAGGAATTGTTTATGCGTACCAAGTATCAGATTTTTATTCAATCTGAAAAAAAATAAAATTGACCCACGTTGAGGATATTGCGTCATTTATTGTATATGAGTTGATAAAATTGACCCACGTTGAGGATATTGCGTCATTTATTGTATTTGAGTTGATAAAATTGACCCACGTTGAGGATATTGCGTCATTCATTGTATTTGAGTTGATAAAATTGACCCTTGTTGAGGATATTGCGTCATTTATTGTATTTGAGTTGATAAAATTGACCCACGTTGAGGATATTGCGTCATTTATTGTATTTGAGTTGATAAAATTGACCCACGTTGAGGATATTGCGTCATTTATTGTATTTGAGTTGATAAAATTGACCCACGTTGAGGATATTGCGTCATTTATTGTATTTGAGTTGATATAATTGACCCACGTTGAGGATATTGCGTCATTTATTGTATTCGAGTTGATAAAATTGACCCACGTTGAGGATATTGCTTCATTTATTGTATTTGAGTTGATAAAATTGACCCACGTTGACGATATTGCGTCATTTATTGTATTTGAGTTGATAAAATTGACCCACGTTGAGGATATTGCGTCATTTATTGTATTTGAGTTGATAAAATTGACCCACGTTGAGGATATTGCGTCATTTATTGTATTTGAGTTGATAAAATTGACCCACGTTGAGGATATTGCGTCATTTATTGTATTTGAGTTGATATCAAATTTCAAAAAACATTTTTGAATACTGATTAACGTAGAAATTTCACTTGACGGTCGATCAAGCTGATTGGACAAATTTGGGCAATAAAGCAAGTTAATCACAGTGTTGAAATGTAATTTACTGGATCATCAGTCTTTTTCGGCATGTTTCGCAATATAATTTCTTCGTTTTTTTTATCAGATAGAAAAATTAATGAATATAAAATTATGAAAGTTATGGAATTGGTTGAATTTGGTATAGAATCTGAACCGAGCAATGCGAGATGGCAGATATTTGTTGCTAGTTTACTTCAGCGAATCATAACAATAATTGCCGTTATTTTTGGTAAGATAAACTCACGATTGTGTAGTAATTTTCAATAAAATTTCAGGTGAACTGTCGTTTGGCGAAATATTGATTATTGATTTCAATCTGCAATGGAACATTTTCAACAGATATCTATTGTTTGAGGCAAGTTTACACAATAGAGTTTCAAAAAAAATATAGATCAGGAACATTTTACGAGTAAATTATTATTTATTATTACAAAATTGAACTTGTGAATTTGAAACAACCCAACTTTCATCATTTGGAATACAGAACTTTTGTTGTTACGATCTTCTATTGTTATTTGGAAATATAATGATGCTTGAAATCTGATATTGACTTCCATCTGTAACTCCTGATGAATTGAATAATTACTTTTACGATATGGGTTGGGAAAAATCGTATTTCATTTTGTGGAGAATTTTGAACATAATTACCAAATAAAATTGGATCAACATCCAAATGGAATGAAAACGAATTTCAAAATGAATAGCAATTTCTATTTCTTCAATACTTTCATTCCGATTACCTTATAATTTACCATCTTCGTTACTTCCAAATTCTATATCGAAACAAGTCGTGGAAGTTTTCAAACTTCTATGCAATACTGCCTTTGAAATGACATAATTAATTTCACAATACATTTTATTATGCGATAATGAATATCTTCCAATTTCTTCTCTCTTTTCTATCATCAAATTCGTTCAAAGATCACTTCACCTTGAATTCATTATGAAATGATACATCCACCGTCAACAAAAAAAAAAGCCATTTCATGTTCACGCACGGAAATGAAATGACACAACCCAATTGTCATCCCATCTCTGTGGTTTCATTAATTGGAGCCACAGAAATGCAAGGTTGTCAGACTGTATTCCTCGATCACCTGATCGACGTATTTAATTCTTTGGATTATATTATATAATGCAATAGATGAGAAATTATTCATCGAATAAATAGGACAAAAATTGAGTTCCTGTTTGTTTACATGTTTATAACCTCCTTAAGCGAGTCCAAAAGCTGCGAGCGACATGTGATCTTCTATCTGATTGGCACCCCAAACATTCTGATAAGCCCGATTCACGGCATTGACATAGATTTCCTAATTATATGACGCAAAGTTTTTATCTGATTGAACTGTGTTTCCACAGAAGATTCGTTGAGACCATATTCCCTAGAACATACGCGCAAAAATAAAAAAGTTATAGAAAGGTCCACAGAATGGGGTTTTTTCCTCAATTTGGGTTATCACTGCAAATGCAAATTTGAACATAATTATTATGGGTTTGATTCATCATTTTCCCAAATTACCTTCAGAAAGTATTCAAAATCAGATTTCAAAATTGGAGTTTGGGATTTACCAGGCATTCACGAAGTGACAACGGTGTTTAGTAGAATAGCTTTTTCTGCTATAGAATAATGAAATATTTATTCCTATTCTATGGTACACACGTGTTCCTTGTCAATATAACCAAACAATTTCCGTTTGCGATTTGTCAGTAATCTGACAGTATGACAGTCTGTTCTCTCCTTTTTCTATTCCTTGGTCGTTGTCTTCTACTCTAACCATATCGAAGTATAGCTATCTCTGTTTTCCTGAGCAACGTAACATATTTGACGTCCCTTTCTTTCCGAGAAATCTGAATGCGACGTTGCCATATCGTGCACTCAAGACAAATCCCTTCAAATACAAATTCCCATTTTTATTTTTCAGTTTCAGGTGATCAAACATTTTTTTAAAAATATAATATTGAAATTATATGTTTGAAATGTGATGATCTAAAGGTCTTTCATGAAAATTACTGCATTATCGTTTAAAGGAAAAACCCCCATTCCGTTCCCTAGAAAAAGCTCGTGAACATCGATAGCGTTCATCTAAGGGGAGGATTAGAACTCCCCTCAAATATACCCAAATTCGTCAGAAATTCCGACCACGTCATCCTCGATCGAGAAAGGACCTCCAGGAAGAGGTAGAAAATCTTTTCGGTAACACGGCGAATTAGGAAATAAAGGAACCGGCCGGTCAGAATTTCGACCTATTTGTCAGATGTCAAGAAGTTTTGCACATCTAAGTTTTATAGTCCCGTGGGGGCTTTACGGAAGGCACGAACTTGTTTGGCCCTTATTGGAAAACTAAGGAAACGGCTGATCGAATTTTAGTTCAGCCGTTGCGGTCATGCGGGGGACGGAAACGGCCAGCCGAAGACGAACTTTGAATAACAATTAGGCATCGTGGAATTCATAGCCAATTACTCGGATTTATGTTTGTCCATATACGAGCACTAGAAGACGAAAGCCGAAGGAATGATGATCATATTGATGTATGAATCATATTTTCCGCCATAAGAATTTTATGGCATTGCTATGATATGCAAGCTCGACTGCATATTTGAATATGTTATTGGGATTCATGATGGAAACTAGTATTTTCCAACCGAAATAGATAGTTGTCCTCGGTTTATAGGGACAAATTAGGTGTGTTCCTTGTACAAGCAAGAAAATATAATTGAACACTAAACTATACTTGTAAGTGGAGGTAGATTCGAGTTTGTTCGTTGTACCTGCATGAACTACACACTAACTACACTAACTCCACAGATACCGTTCGGTTTGTTTTGTTGTAAACTTGGAGTTTGTTCTTTGCAGAAATTTGGAAGTTAGTCTACTAACAGATTACCAGTATAGTGCATAAAGTCAGGTTACCTTATGCGTAACGGTAGTGCGTTATGCGTAAATCAAGATCATAGACATCTGTTGTTGTCTCTGGTTCTATTATGTTATGGAGATAGCGAAAACTGCGTTAAAATTGTCTACTTTACTTCTTAGTTTATTTTTTGGTCTGTTTAAACGACTTAATTTTGTTCGCGACGACTACAGAAAAACTTCAAAATCAATCAAAGATAATGTCATAACCTGGAAATGGTAGCGAAAACAAAAGAAGCAAAGACGTATGTCATATTGTATTTGCATAAAATCACCTATACTGCCGTCCTAAGCAAGAAGGCAGTATCTCCAATTTTTACTATTTTCGAATTTCCTCTTCCTATAGGCTCCTTACACGATTAGTATACCTTACAAAGCTAGAGAGCAGTAGGCGTTCATCCAATCATTGGATGAACGCCTGAACGCCATGAAGCTTTTTTAAGGTATACTTATAATCGTGTAGGGAGCCTATAAGAAGAGGAAATTCGAAAATAGTAAAAATTGGAGATACTGCCTTCTTGATAAGGACGGCAGTATAGGTCACGAGCAGTTTTGACAGTTGGGAGAGACTGGAGGACCAACAATAACCTAAAATGCATTGTTTACTATGGAAAAAAGCGATTTGTCTTGTGATTTTGTATGAAATTGGACATTTTGGAGTGAAATATTCACTATTGCATTATCTAGGAACTATATCCAATGTACTTGATATCTCGTAACAGTAACAGCTTCACTAAACTTATGGAATTTTTCGAATAAATACAATTCTTGCTGGTTGATGCTGTTGTTGCATGTTGCTTGGTTTAGTAAGGCAAGAAATACAATTTAAAACCTAAGTTTTTTGAAGTAAATTCAGGTATTCAAGCTCGAATAATCAACATCAAATCGATGAAAACTACCAATGAGTTGTTGAAGTATTTTCATTTGAATCGCAGGTACTAACCGGATGTGGAGAGGAACTCAATTTATTCCCATATAAAAGAGAGAAATAAGAAAATTCTTTCGGTTCTGAAAGGGAAAATCATATTTTCTGAATTAATTCAATAAAGAACTGCGCTGTAAAATGGAAATTCACAGAATAAATGTTACATTGCAACTTGTCAGTTACCTCGGCAAAGAACATAGGTTGTATATTAGTCTCCGCAATCAATAAAACTTGAATTAGATAGGATTGATTCATACCATTGACATTCAGGTATGCAATGACATCGAATTTTGAGCTGATTTTCATGTTTAGTCGAGTAATATCATGTATGTTTGTAGTACCTGCATGAACTACACTAACTCCGCTGATACTGTTCGGTGTGTTTTGTTGTAAACTTGCACACTGTTCGTTGCGGAAATGTTGTCAGTTAGTGTGGTTACAGATTACTTGTGCAGTGCATAGAGTGAGGTTATCTTCTGTTATGGTTATGCGTAAATATGATCATGGACATCTGTTTTGTCTCTGGTTCCCGGGTAGGACGAAAACAATTTTTATCATATCGCTATTCCAATTTGAAATTTTTTCGTGATGACTTTAAAAAAACTTCAAGACAGATCAACAAAACCTCGAAATGGTAGCAGAAACAAAAGAAGCATAGAATTTTGTCATCTTGGATTTACGTAAACTCATCTATCATATATTCTGTATACCGGAAGAACCATAGAACACATTGAACTTTACTAACTCCACTCATTCTGTTATCTGTGAGTACACTCAGCTGCACTGAGAATTAGAAGTCAGTGTAGTTCGTGTAGTTCATATATGATGAATGAAGTGTAGTCACAGATTATGAAGTTTTCACTCTGTACTCTGGGAGGTTGCCCCGAATCTGGGGAATAGCGCGAGGTTATGGAGGTTGATATAAAAATAAATATAAATGTCTTTAAACCTGCAAGGATTATAAAAAAATTTCAATTTGACAAAAGAATCACAAAACGAAAACTCGAAAGAAAATAAATCTACAAAATTGCTCGTTTATCTGATGAGAGAGTCAGATTTGTACTCTGAAACGTCACAGTTTTGTCCAGCAGGCAACCTGTTTTCTAAGAAACTGCCCTCGACAACTAGTTCAATCCGCAAGGGCGGATTCCTTAAAGAATTTCAAAACGAAGTAACCCCTCTATTGTTTCTGGAATCTCGTCTATGATATGTCTGTGAATTTCACAGATATATCAGAATCTTTATGGTAACTTTGTGATGCCTTCAAATCCTATCGTGCCTGTCGAGGCACCTGCGGCCGTAGCGCCCTCCCGAACCGACGATCTGAAAGTTAGAGCGATTTTGGAGTTAATGCAAACTCCATAGACTTCCAAGAGCTTCGTCGTAAAGTTATTCCGCGGAAGGCAAAACATTCACTTGCGGGCTTACGGACCGTGAAAAGTTTATCTTGTGCTGCGGGTAGAAGAGGATAGCACACGGCAACGTGGAGGGGGCCTAAAAGTTCGTTGTATATAAAACCTGTTGGCAACAAGGCGTATATCGGTATTTCTACGATGTTCAATTAAAAGTTTTGATCGATGAGTAGATTGTGTTTATTTTCGATCAGCTGCACTTAAAAATATCCATGATGCGATTATCTCAGTGTCTGTGGTATAACATCCAGGGGGGAACTCAAAGTTATATGGAATATGAAGGTGGGTAGAGAGGGAACAAAACTCAATAAATGGCAGAACCCTTAAAGGTTCCCTTTACGAAGATATTGATTAGATATTTACATCATTGTACGTAGTACGTTTTCCTTAACCGAGAATTCGCAGTCGAAACTAGGCGGTCTCTAATAATTCAGAAGATATGGGCCCCAAAAGTTCTGAATCGATGCGTATTCAGGTCACTTTTTCCACGATAAAAACGATCACTCTTCTCCTTTATATGGTCCATAATTCTTTACACCTCCACTCAACTATAAGCGACAATTTCTCTGAAGAATGGTTCATATACAATGAAAAATAATTGAAAATATCTCATAACTATTTAACCTCTATTTCTACTGATTTCCACTCCAAAAGCAAAGGTTGGCATTGAAAATTTAAGCTTGATTCTCACTTTACGTACCGTAACCTTCCAGAATCAGGCCTGCAAAAAATCAGTGGGCAAAAATTGCATGGAGACTGAAGTCACCGGGAAAGATACACATGGATTTTGACATCAGATAGTCAATCTACTCGTTCAAGACCATTTTCGGAAAAAGATCGAGAACCACAGACATTTGGGCAAAACGAAAGCACGCGGTTTCCTAGATGAAGCGCACAAACATTCGATTCGGTTGAGAATTCATCCTAGAGCCCAACGACACCATTTGGACAAAATGGCGAATGCGCCGGTATAATTTTACTGTGACTTCATGTGTCAGAAATGAAAGCGAAACAAGGAAATTTCAGGATACAATTAGGATTGGTATCCAGAAAACAGTCGTTACTGAATTTCAATCGCACAAAATTAATCAAGCAACCTCTCCTTTGATGTACCTAAGGGCTATAACGATCTTCTTTATACGCATGAAAACACATCGATTGCTGATAGCGACCTTTCATGCAACATCCTCCCCTTTCAAATCACGATGAATAATTTATATACTCACTGCCCTACTTCTGCCTAATGATGGATTGATAGAGGAAATGACAGATTAACAATGTATGCTTTGGAAGTAGGTCACGAGTCTCTATCTAAATTAACCACTTTTAAGTTAATATCAGTCATTGGACTTTGGGGGACATGTAATTACGTAAGATAGGGATGAACTGGGATTATGATAGTCAATGGCTTGCACAGGGGTAAGTGGGGTGTACAGTAATGAATATTGCACAGTTTTGTGCTAACACTGATTTCGCAGATTTTATCTGGATATTCCATCACGATATTAGTAACCCCCTTCTGCTGGGTAACTGGCTAAACTGTTCTTTATACTAGGTTTTCACGTAGAACCTCCATGAAATGTTATTGCAAAACTAACTCCTGCACTAACTTCCACTTGCAGATGCAGATAGGTGTAGTCATTAACAAATTGTGATAAGACGTAAGTTCGTTCATTAAGTTCAATTGAATTTAAAGCAACAGATTAGCTATTCTACAATGGATATCATAGCGACATCCATCATTTATGATGGCCATTCTTCTGGATCTTTCATAGGGCCTTTGACACTCTGAACCATGAGCTTATACTTCAAAAAATGGATTCCTATGGCATAAGAGGAACCTCACTGGAATGCTATAGATCATATCCTCTCGAACACAACAAGTTTTAATCACCGATGGGGAATCCCAAGCTACCTCAAAACAACTACCAGTCGATTCAGGAGTACCACAAGGAAGCATCTTGGGCCCAATCATCTTCATCATACTTACGAATGACCTTTTTGCCGAGATCGCCTCTATCATTTATTGCTCACTTATAAATTATGGGCATAACACCAACGTATCATTGAAAGCGAAAATTCTATCGGGTCTGGAATGTCTAATGGAATCTACCATCGCGAAAACGAATAAGTGGTTCCTGAAAAACCAACTATGCTTTAGTATTCAAAACATATGCCATCTTCTTTCGTACCAGCCACGCAAATTCTTAAATACTTGAATAAAATCGGCGACAGATTTTGAGCCTCCACTGGAGAAGTGTGGCGACTCCTTAGGTTTCACAGTGGACAGGTGTCTGAACTGAGATGACAACGTCTCCGAACTACGTGGAAGGCTCAGTTCTATCGGCTACTCCCCGGGAGTTTTGAGCAGATACCTTTGTGCAACGGTTTTTGAATCGAAAATTAGATATGGTATTATTTTTATGAGATACTGAAACTTCAAAAAATAGCTATTCGAACCATTTTCCAACTAGGGTTCAGAGAAATATGTAGAGGAAGATTTCGAGAGAATATATCACTGACAGCAGTTACCATATACATTCAGGAGTGTCTGTTGTTTGTATTCGAAAATAAAATATACTTCAAGGAGGAAACTATCAATGATTATAACACAAGAACAACTGACTGAAGTACTCAAGACAATGACTCACTCTAATCGAGCGCAATGCTGAATATTGCTGTACGAAATTCTTCAAAACACTTTCACCCCAACTAAGAGCAGAGACGACCCTGATCGGAGACATATCTTTCAACTACTACTGGGAATAAAACCATATTGTGTAAATGAATTTCTAAGCTTTGAATGTTAAATTTTGACTCTATTTCCCTTCGAGATGTACTTTCTCTATTTGAAGTAGAGACTATTCTTTTCTATTCTAATCTATTCTATTTTATTCTATTTTATTCTATTCTATTCTATCTTCAGTGAACTTGCCAACAAAGTATATAAGAACACTTATAATTGTTTAAAGACTCCCAACTTTTGTCTGAGCTAATTAATTGTCTTCTTGGGTTGATATTAATGTTCAACTTAGAGATCCCCCGTGTATGCCTATACATTTGAAATGTTATTCTCTTTACATTTCGGAAAATACAGATTAGATCGAAACTGAATTTTCGCAACCATCATCAAAACTCCGTATACAGTATTTCGAAACTAATTATTGTGGCGTGAAAAGCAATCAGCAATAAAACTGCACAGTTTTAGATTTAAAATGTATTACGGATTACAAATGCAATTTCCAAAAATGATTTTTCAGGCTGATTCGGGTTAATACTTTATAATGAGTATCTCGTGATGTTCACATAACAATAATTTGGTGAATTCCGTAATTATTCCGGCATTTTCACTAATTACAATTGTAAAATATCGAAATTCCATCAAAGGGACCGATTTGATTCACTGCTGCTGCCTACGAAAACATAATTTCCTGAATTTATATCATGTTACTGCAGGCAACACCATTAAAATGGAATTACGAAAATAACAGTGGGTTTTTATATCCGAGGATCATGAGATATATGGAATATACACAAACGAACAATTAATTACGAATATTGACGATTCCAATCAACATTATCGGTTTACTGTCGCATTTGAAAACCTCATAAGGATATCATTTTTGGTTGTATTTCGTTCTATCATGATGACAATATATTTCATCACAATGTAATTAAAAACTCGACAGATAAAAGAGTTCCATCTCATCATCATCGTAAACTCCAATCAGATCATATTGATTCAGTTTCAGGATTTTATATCGTTATAGCAAAATACGAACGATATTACAGAAATTTTGAATTTCAGATATTCGACAAGAAAACCTAAAAAAAAACTACACATATCCTTTAACTGATACTATATTCTTTACTTTAGTAGTATCAAGTTCAGTTAGAAACATTGTTGGCCAACCAGAACAAGGCACGTCATGTTAACCGCTTCCAAAAGAAGACACCGTACGTGTTTTATTGAGGTCGATTCATCGTGAGTCATTGGTCCATGGTTTATGTAGAATTTTGTGAGAACCACTTCATATCGAAAGATCTCAGAACTGATTTGATTTGATTGATGCTCTGCTCAAAAATCTAGAAAATCACTGACATGAGGTCAGAAGCTTTTACTCGCTTGTTCCAAAATTCTAACAATTAGATCAACATGAAATTTTGCTCCTAGTTGCGCGTTGGTAATCTTAAATCTTGGAAGTTTCAATCTGATCGCATTCGTACCTCTTTAGATATTCTAAATAACAACAAAATTTGGCATATTTTTTCCCTATAGATCCTAAAGTGAATATCGGAACGAATTGAAATTTGAAAAGTTGTGGATAAATACTGACTTTAAGTTTTGTGCCGAATTTCATTGAAATCTAATAAACATTTTTGGAGTAGAAAACTTTTTCGTAAAACCTTTTTTTGAAAATTTTTTAACTACTGGATCCACATGGAAATTTTCACCGAGTTGCGTTTTGATATTTCAAAACGGTTTCAAAATTTCAATCTGACCGATTTAGTAGTTCATGAATTATCGAGGACTTAACTTCAAAATTTCAAATGGGCCTACCTCCGAAACTATTCGACCGATTTCATTCATTAACGAACTCAACTGAGATTTGGGAGTTAGAGCACATACAATCTTTTTAGATAATTTTCGGCTCAAAATTCGAAACTTTCAGACATGAGGTCCTGACTTCACGTCAGTAATCATCTAGGAATTTCAACTGAAGTTTTCAATTAACTGAGCATTCAAGAATATGGCTCTCATCAAAAACAGTGTTGCCAGTTCTTAAAACACTCCAAAATAATTCCTTCTTCGAATAACACCATGAGAATTCAATAGACAAATCTGTTCATTATTTATTATTGGGTCGAATTGGCATTTTAGAAAAGCACAGAAACGCAAAATTATTCAAATATGGTCTATTTCTATAGATATCGGCAGCGAGACCTCAAAAATTCTTGGAAAATAATGGAAAAAATATCTATAATTGTTATTAGTATATTCCCACCCAAAACAGTAAACTTTGCATCAGTGTTGTCATTGCGTAAATTTCAGACTTAATTTCACCTATAATTATTGTCCCATCGATCACTATGGCACACTTCATTAGTTCAACTCTGAATATCAATTTCCGGTAATGGACAATACGCATAAATTAAATGACATTTTCGATGTCGTTCTAATGAATTTTGCTGTCGACTGTGAGCAGCAGTGTTTCAAAATAAAAAGCATCGAAAAAAGCTCTAATGGATGCTATATTTTTCAAACGCGTAATAGTCCCATCCTATTCAACTTCTGCATTCATTGTGACATAAAATTGCCAAAAGTATTCGATTCAGTTCTCATGAGAGCCTTCAGCAAGTTTCTAGGTTCTTCCTCTGAGTATTCCATTCTTTAAGCGTTTGTTTCAGGGAACGAGGGTATAATTTTCAGAGCCAGAATTAGGGCATGCCGAAGGAGGCATTTGCCACAAGCGCAAGCTAAGTAGGGGCGCAAAATTACCAACGAAATCTGGGATCATGATTTTTACACTTATTGGCGGCCCTACAATTCTCGATCCACTTTTTGGATCCGCTCAAAGATCATAAGTTACGAAGACGTTCATTACCGAGGGGCTAGATGAGCCCACCCTTGTAGAAATACTTCTTCTGTATCGCATCTGGGGTAATTCTATGCAGCTGAAACAGCATCATAATTAAATCGAATCAATTTAAAATTAGGAGCTCATCGTATATTATGTGCAATTTGGTTATTGTCCAAGCGGGCCCCGATTATTCGTGCTGGAAAAGAATATTCAAATTTCAATCAGGAATATTCAAATTACTGAATTAATTCCTTGGCAACTGTACGAGCCATTTTATGCGCCTAGTCATAATATTAATGAGAATTTTCGCGCGCTCGACCCCATCTAGTGCGCAATGGAGCATTTTGACAACACAGGCGCTAAAGTCCTAGATCCGTATAAATTCCTCAACGAACTGGAGAGTTTCAAATTTCAAGCAAGTTAGCGGAAGTTGAGTTTCAGTTTATTGTTTAATGAATAATACTGATGACTTTTGATATCCTTGATTTTTTGTTGATGGGGACAGTATTTCGTCGATAAGTTATCCGATTTTTCATCATGCAATCATTTTTATTTTTTCCATGTTTTGAATGTTTTTCTTCTGTATTGATGATTTTTGGTTTCAATGAAATTTTTCTGTTGAAGTTATTATCCACTTATTATATTCGTTAGAATTTCAGTTCAAGTGTTTTTCTTTTTCATTCACACTTTGATTTTTCGATATATTCACATGTTCTAAATGTTCATATAACACGATTCATTTTATTTTGAGAACAAATTACTATTTTTTCAATTAATTTCAATTTATCGATAATTTTCATATACTTGTTATCCCATATTAAATAAATCCGACAGTTTTATTCCTTACCTTTCTAGGGATAAAAAAAGATTATTGGGAATAGAGAAGTTCTTTGAAGTACAAAGAATACTACACGTTATGAGAATTATATAGTTTTTGAAAAATGAACTTTTCTGAGGGCGCATTTCGACAAATTGCTGCAGGCGCCCAAATCTTAGATTCGGCTATGATAATTTCGCCAAACTTCTATTATTTTCGTATTTCCTTGAAGGAAGCAAATATTTTGTAGTTATTTTGTCAATTTTTCGAGAACAGAATCGGATCGAATTGAAACCTGGTTACTATACGTAAATGCCTACTTGCAAAAGTGTATAATTTAGTGAGGATTATATCTTGTAAATATTTTATGTATGACAAACTGATATACTCACATTTTTTAAACTTTCACCTTATCATTTCACAACTGAATCTACAGGAATTCAAGTAGAAGTGCGTTCAAGAATAATTCTTCCAAGAATGTACTTGTCGTTCTTATAAATGAATGGTGACAGGTTCACGAAAAAGAATTATGTTGATTTTCATACTACTGCAACATTTCATTAACATGCACCAGATTTCTTATAAATAAATGACACAAGTCATTTGACTTTGTTGTTCTATCACTCATTATATGACTCATGAATATGAATATTAAAACAGTGAGAAAGAACTCTTGAATGAATACGATGCAAAGTATAATTTCGAAAATATTTCTGCAGCTTCAATGGTGTGCTCGTGTCTAATTTTTTTTATGTTGAATTTTACAAACCATCAAAAAATAAATGTCAGAAAATTATAGAAAAGCACTGAAGTAAAGCAAGCAGCTTTTGAGGCATGGTTCTATTAGATTACTATTACTGTGACTATTGTTGGATATTTGACATTTATGGCATTATGTTCTGAGAATGACTGAAATTTTCGAATTTTTTCCAAAAATCACCTCAAACGACTAGATTGAACTCACGGTTAAGCTAACGAGTAAAATCGAAAAAAAACCGTTTCGGAGTTATAGTCATTTGAAATTTTGTTGTGTTTTTCTTGATATTTTAGGAAATACTTGGATTGACGTGAGATTCTGTTCAGATTGTACTGCTTCTATAACTATTCATCAGGTTTGAGAAATTCCAGCTAAAACCATGAACTCTATATTTCACAGCGTGGTATCAAATTTTCATTCGACACGAATATAAGTTACGGTGATATTGGGAAAAATAAGTCAATTTTCGTGTTTACTTTTTCAGTATCTTTGTTTCTTCACCGGAGTAAGTCAAAAATACTTTGAAACTATGGAAACTAGTTGGGTGATCGATATTTTTTCCATGCGGGGTCTAAAAGTATATTTTCAGGATGTCATCAGAATAAACTTCGTGGAAGAAAATAATGAAATAACAATATCATTCGAGCTTTTTATAATAGGCACAACTCTTTTTGATAAACTAATAGGTGAAAAACCACATTAATTAACAACCAAGAAACAAAATAAAAATCAAACCTTCCAATTGAAACTTTCATAGAAGAACTCAATGATAGAATAAACTCCTCAAAACTTCGAGTTAGACCTGAGACGAAATAAACCCTGAACATGCTGTTGCTACACTAATTAATTCTATAGAACCAATATTTCAACGAGCTTCAGTTTTCACATAATGAATAATTAGAGAAATGAAAGCATTATTCAATTGTTTCACTGAAGCGTTGTTAGGGGACACAAATTATTAACTTTGCATCTATTCAAATAAATGGAAACCGGGAATATCTAACATTCCCCCAGAATTCTACTAAACAATGGAATCCGCAGTCACACAATCAAAAGATGAAGCAATAGGAACAAAATTGAAAAACGCAAATTTTTGCATGAGCGAAAAGAAAGACGGAAAAATCTCAATGGTTTGACCGATGGTATATATATATTCTTTCGAGAACGAGCATTACATTCTTTGATATATCACAGTGTTAGCAGAGGAAATGTAAACGGGGTACCATACATATTTGCGTATGATACAAGAGCCCAGATAAAAACCTCAGGAAAAATTCTGTCTCCCTGTATAAGTGTAGTAATTTGTTTATAGAAGATGGATGGCATCTTTTTCATTGGAAAATAATTTTTTCGTCATCTTGAGTTCATTTTCACAAAATATCTTGACATAATATCTGAAACAGAAGGAGGGGCAGAAAACCAGAAGGAAGCAGTAAATAATATCACCTACATTTGCTCATGACCGGGAGGGTCTTTCGACCAGGTTCAGTCCTCCAAGCGATGATTTTCATATTCTCACATAAACGAAGAACGCTACAGGCCCCTTTATTGGGGAATCATCTCCCATAGATCCATAATTGTTCATTTCGAACTAGAAATCTAATAAAATATCGGAAATAAAGTGAAAAACTTGTGACATGTATTATGTCAGGATGAAATAATACATGTAATGATGAAGTAATGATGAAGTACTTGATATTCATGAAAATCTGTAAATCTATGGATGATAACTTTTGAACGGGACGAGCTAGCGACTCGAAACTTTCAGGGTAGGATGCGTATCAAGATGGGACGATCAATTTCATTGGAGGGTAAAGTTTGCCAAGAAGTTGTGGAGTAACACCACTTTGAAATTTCTCTTTAAACATTTTTTTTTCGGAAACTATTCATCAGATTTCGACTGAATTTGGTAACTATGAGTAGATATTCATAGAGAATGCAACAATTTCCAGCTTGAATACATACGCTTTTTTCGGAAATATTGGAACAATTTTATACAGTAGGCAAATTTTCAATTCATTAGTATTAATATCTCTGCCTTCATGCTGAATCAGAAAAAGTTGAATAAAGAGGAAACCTTCATAAGAGGATATTTTAAACAGTTGCTTGTAATCAATTTGTGTCAAGTTTGAGAGCTCGTTGACAGCAACTTCTTAACTGAGGGTTGAGTGACACCTTGTTTTGAAGCCTTTTCAAAATGGCGTTAAATCGACCTCTTTTGTTGGTTATTCGTTAATTTCTCTTTAAAGAGAAGTGAAGAAAATAACTAAAGAATAAAACACCAAATTCAGTTATATCGTGAAAAAAATGTTTACTAAGGCATCTGGAAAATCTGTTTCCTTTCCACAAGTGGGATTTGTTGGAAGATGGTGTTATTATGGAGCTACAAGTGAAAAAATTGTTTATCATTCTCATGTTTCACTGCAACTCTTGATGTCTTAACTCTTCTACTATTTTTTCGAAATACTCATACTCCATTCACTTCTATAAACTATCCCGGTTTGCCATGACATTCTGACACATTTCACCGTGTATATTTTGAACATGTTAGGTTAAAGTCATTTTCCTGTCAGATAACTACACATTGTTGTCCTCTCTACATAGAGATCGTAGTAATTAAGTATTTTCCAAAATGTGAATCTACTTTGGGAAAACAATTTGAGAGAATATTATGTGAATTCAATAATTCCTGACGAATTTTGGAGAAAGTTTTTTCTCTGACAACACTGGAAATATTTCACTTATATAAACATGGTTGGGAGATTAAGATATGCTATTTTCTCGTACGGAATTCAAGAATCGAGTGTTGAAATTTTAGTGGAAAATAATGGATAGAGTAGTCCGTTACTTTGTGATAGTACATTGGAAAAAAAATAGAAGTACTCGAATAACCCTGCAGTAAAACTTCTAAACGTCAAAACAAACCTATGGAATTCCCTTCTCTCCGAAATTCTCAGAAAATAAGTCTACAGAAGACATTTAAATACCTCGTTGCACAACTTGAAATACTCCAATATGAAAATGTAGAAGTACTACAAAACCTGTGTCTCCTTAAAAGAACTAACTCAATTCACAAAGTTCTTGGGAAGCTATGTGAACGATACACTGGGTTTTCACTGACATACGTCGAAAATGTTGGATAGCTTGTGATAATAATAATAATAATAATATAACTTTATTCACCATGAAAATCCTACATTGCAATTTTATGACCAAAAATTATGGCTGAACAAAGCAATGGAATTGATAAAAGGCTCACAAAGGCTAAGCCCGCTCGTGAGCATTACATTTTCTGGCTACGGAATCCTCATTCATTACAGATACACAACGCTCAACTATATAGTTTACAAATGTACAGAATGAAAAAGAAACAAGAAGAATTACACATAATGAAACACTAAAAGAAAAATATTTCTAGATAATGAACCGTCTTTACTATTGGTGAGATCATGAACCCACTGTCGGGGTATTTCAAATATCCATTTTTTGAGTCTACCTTTAAACAGAGACACAGAATTCAAACGCTCAAAATGACGAGGGATAACCCTATACAACTTGGGACCAAGGTAAATAAAACTCCTCTGACCAATCGTTTTGGACATTCTCGGTATAGCCACAGAACCAATTCCGTGTCTAGTATTATACTCGTGGCTAACCTTTTTGGCCTTGCTCAAATTTTTATGTTGGCACACAATCAGAGCTAGTGCGTAGATCTGTCGCAAATCCATAACCGCAGC
Source organism: Myrrha octodecimguttata (assembly GCA_958510865.1). NCBI lineage: Eukaryota > Metazoa > Arthropoda > Insecta > Coleoptera > Coccinellidae > Myrrha > Myrrha octodecimguttata. Next base: position 68,418,640 of record OY294060.1, read on the forward strand.
TTCTTTGAATAAATTATCATTAGGAAACCTCCTATCCTTCCCGAGCATTATCTTGAGAATCCATTTTTGCATAACTTCCAGCCTCCGCATATGATCATCAGCCACACCTCCCCAAGCAACTATACCGTATAATAGATGTGTCTGCACTAAGACATGATACAATACACGCAAGTGCCCAAGTCCAAGAAAACTCTTCAGGTATCTGAACTTGTCTATCAAGAATCTGAGTCTTCTTGTCAGAATGTCTATATGTGAATTCCATCTCAGATGACTATCGAGAGTTATAGCAAGGTATTTGAATGTATCAGCCGACTTCAGCTGTATCTGAGAGCCATCAACCGAGACCTTTATACTGGAATACTCGGGAAGATTATTAGCGTAGCTGGTAAACGGCATGAACACAGTCTTCTCCAGGTTAATCGTGAGCAGTTTACTCCTGAAATAGTCCACAATAACAGGCAACGAAGAAATCACCTTCTCTTTTAGAAAACGCCAACTTGAGCCCATTAAGAAAAACACTGTGTCGTCAGCAAAACTTATTATATCTGCAGAGACTGGAATATTAAACAGGGAGTTGACATACAGGATGAAGAGAATCGGACCAAAGTACTGTACCCTGAGGTACTATAAATTAATATTGATTCCAAATTATCAGGGTTACTATCAAAATAAGCAGATTTCAATTCTACATAACAATTCCTGATACTTTGTCTCAACTTCTTGACAAGTTTAAAAAAAAACTTCACATTAGCGCTTTTCTCAATTTATTTTAGGAATGATTTTTGAGGGAAATTAATGTAATAGAAATGAAAAAAAATTTCTTCATGAACTATTGGTTCGAATCACATCGGTTTCAAGTTTTCAAATCCACTCATCTTTCAACCAGATTCAATAGCCCCTTTGTTCTATTCACCCTTCAGAGGCATGCACTGAAGTTCAACGAAAATCCTCACAGAGCAAATACAAAAGTACCGATTTAATTGAACCTCAAAATTATCGAGTGCCGTAGTTTTTATTTATTTTGCAGCAAAGGGGCCCTTTCAGAGGCGCTAAAAGCTTTATGCTGGTTCGTTATCGAATTAGCTTCTCCACAGGAATATCTTCTGACCCCAAAGTACTATTGACAAAAATGAATGCCCCATAAAAGGAGATTAATAAAACCCCCTCGTTCATTGAGTGACGACTTTGAAGTTTCACACATGGAAGGGAAGAAATTTATAAAATTGTGGCGTTTATTACACGCTCGTTCTACAGGGAATAAGATCGTTAACATTTTGCTCGAATGTCTGAAATGATCGAATTTGGACTCGGAAATGGACCTTAACGACTAGGTTAGACTCACTGATTAAAAATTCGAGGTTGACTCCGATTCTGTTCGGCTAGCTGAGCGGTCTGAGGGCCGATCGTGAAATAATTTCCGAAAAAAATAACTCGGAAGCTCGATACTTCTAGAGATACTTTGGACCTTAATTACGAGGCTGAATTCGTGAATGGGTGAAATCCACCAAATGATTCTGCAGTTTCAATGTATATCTGTAATGTAATTTCCCCAATATGTTCAAACAAACAAATTGGATCGAATCGAAATCTAGTACCCGATTGAAAAATTATAGTTTGAAGTGTCATGCAGAATTTCATGAGGATCATATGAAAAGAATATCGCCTATTCGAATGATCCGATAATCACGATATATTGTACAAAGTTATGCATCAGTATCTTCTAACTTGCTGCTAAGTTTCGTCATGATTTAATCAGTGTTTTTTGAGTTATCACAAAGATACCCAGGAAAAATTCACAACATTTGACAATTTTTCTCTAAAATATTCTGTTCAAATTCGAAATTTATTTTCAATTGGTCATTTTCTGTATAAAATCACCCCATTCAGAAAATTACCTACTTTAATTTTTTTGCAAACCTCTGGTTTTCAATAAAAAGGTTATTTCTATGAAGCAGTAACGTTATATGATTTCGTTCAATAATATCGATTGGAAATTAAAAGGAGGACGCAAATATGTATTCGAAAAATAGGAAACCATTTCAAAAAGTCCACTTGTCATTTGTTTCGTATGTTTGTTCAATATTTGTTTTCATGTGTGTAGATTTGTTTGGTTTATGTGCATATGAAGTAATATTCTGAATTGAATGATTTCATACAAAATATGAGGGGTTAAATATGAATTTGGAAAGAATATTTTAGAAATTAAGAACTGCTTTGCATCCTTGGAATAAACAGCTTTGCTACCTAATGCAAAATATTCTCACTGCTTTTGCGCCAAATTTAGATTATGCTCTTCTTCACATTTTTTCTCGGAAAACCGGAGGTGTGCCAAAGAAATTAAAACCTCTGAATATATTATTGTAGAATCTGAAACGAATAAGAAAGTTTTGGAAAAGCAATATACAGGGTGTTTTTTTTTCAACTGCACAATTAATCTGATATTCTGAAATTATCACAATTGCAACCCTGTATTTTGAGGAATTGTTGCAGTTGTTGAATGTACTTATTCAGATGGTCCTACAAAGCAAATTTCATCAAATTTGGATGAGCCATACCAAAGTTATTAATAAAAGTAGAATCGATTGGAGCGAAATTTCGACTTTGTCTTTTTTTGATAAAAATTTCTCGGAAAACTAGAAGTGTGCCACAAAAATAGAAACACTCAAATAATGACTTATTATGACTTATTATGGTAGAATGGTGAACAGATAGTGTAGTTTTGGGAATGCGATGTACAGGGTGTTTTTTCAACCTGCACAATTGATCTGGAATTATCAAAATAACAACCGCTAATTTTGAAAAAATTTTGAGAATTAATGAATTTGCTCATTAATATTGTACTTCGCTGAAAATTTCATTAAAATCGAATGAGCCAAACCAAAGTTATCAATAAAAGTAAAATCGGTCGAATCGGACAAATCACCCTGTATATTCTCAATACAGACGCCCAACCATAAACCAAACATTGTTTAGAGACTCTCTTGACTAGTGTAGGCTTATCCTAAAATCTGACGGTCTCCTCTGGAATCACATAATTCTTCTAATTTTCTGAAACAAACGATACAAAAAGGCACATACCTTTCAGAAAATTGGAAAAATTATATTCACGTGCAGATGCAGAAAAAATATAGTAATTCCAAAGTTTCTCAGAATTAAACTTCTTTTACAAAGTGATGGAAGCCAAAAAATTTAAATAAGTTCAGATTTGCTTTGATTAGAGAAAGAGTTCTCGTTTGTCTCATGAAAGTCAGATTTGCACTTTGAAACGTCACAGTCCGGATTGTTTGTCGTTTAAATGATTCTTGTATTGTTCATGAGGCAATCTGTTCGTCAGGAAACTGCAATTGACAAATAGTTATATTCTGCAATCCGCAAGGGCGTTTTTCACGAAAAAACAATGTTTATTAAATTTTTGAAGGTTCTGCTTGAGATATTGGGGATGTAAAACTAGAAAAAACTTGAAAAAGAGTGTATTCATATATTTCAATATCTGTTTCATAATTTTCAATTTTCAGCAAACCCAAGAAGACAGAATTAAATGATTTTTCGTTTTCACCACCATTTCGAGCTTAAGTTCCTAAAATAGATTAGGTGGTTGTGCTGATTTGTCGTGAGGTTTTTCTGAAGTCGTCACGGAATAAAATTCTAATCGTTTAGATAAAGCGAATAAACATAGGGAGGAAGTAAACAATTTCAAGCCAAGGATTGCCAATTAGTAAACAAAATGAGACCAAAAACAACAAACGATGTCTATGATCATGATTGACAGTCACGCAAAACTATCAGAGAAGAAAGTATCACTTTATGCGCAGCACTCGTATTCTGTGACTACGCACAACTTCCAACATTTCCGCAACGAACAGAAGCAAAGTTTACAACAGAACACACTGAACGGTATCAGTGCTACACTATCTACACTTGTGTACAATGATGTAGTTCATGGAGACACAACGAACAAAGTTATTAAATTTCTTAAGCAATGTACCCTCATACAGCTCTCTCTGTGGTAATCATCATGTTCTATGAGCGATAACAATAGGGGAAAACTCGAGATTCCTAAGGTAACGATGTTAGCCATTTCGATTCAAACTCATACAGCGGTTCCCTAATTTATGTTTAACTTTCAGAAAGATTATTCCGGAACTGCAAAAGTAGCATCAAACGGCAGAGTGTAAGTTCGTTTGCAGACATGCCCTTAGCCCACTTTCGATGTTTGTCTGTCAGAATTGCATTAGGAATTTACGCTGATTACATTGTAATCCAATCTGAACAGGAAAGCAATTTCGTAGTGAATATATTATTCGCATATATAGTTCCATATGCCAAATCCGGACTGACCATGTTAAATAATTGGTTATTATTGGCTGATTATATTGACTACAACATGTTCGACGTATAATGTATAACTGCGGACCTACCGTGTATTTCGAGGGCTTTAGCTGATTATTAGTGAGGGTTGGTGTTTTCACGTGGTTTCACAATTTTGCTCGAATTTCTGGAATTTTAGGATTTTGAGCTGATATTCTTGAGGTCGATGCTACTAGTTTAGAGCAAACAATACCTCGACTAAAACGGGTGACTTTTGGAGGCCAGAGTTCGTTTTTTCCAAAAAAATTGTTGGGTGCAAATGGTTGGAAGAAATCGTAAGAATGTGCAATGTTGCCATTTTTGCGCGCATGTTCTAGGGGAACAGCGTGCTATCGTTTTGTCCAAATGTCTGTAATTTTGGATGATTGAGCCGAAAATGGTCTCAATCGACTAGGTTGGACTCACTGATGACGAATCCGGTGTCAAAATTGATTCTGTCCGGCCGGCCGTCCGTAGACACGATAACTGTCGACAGAAGCAAGCTAGCTACTTGAAACTTTCAGGATAGGTTGCGCATCAGAATGCCGCGGTTAAGTTCGTTAATGGGCCAAATCGGTCGAATATTTTCGGAGTTATAGGCACTTGAAGTTTTGAAGTTATTTATTTTTTATTTCAGAAACTACTCAAGCGATTGGATTCAAACTTGGAAGTTTGGTGGAGTATAACGACGCGCAACTTTGAGCCAAATTTCGTCAAGATCATATTGTCAGTAAATTTAAAAAAAAAATTTTTTCGAAATTTTTTAAAGAAAAAATTTTTTTCTCCGAAACCGTTGATCATATCCAAAAAAAAATAAACTCACACTTTGACCTTCTAATTTCACAGCAGTGTACTAAATTTCAGTTCGATACGATCATAAGTTTTGGAGATATCGGGAAAATATGTCAAATTTCGAGGTTTTCTTCTCGATATCGTTGATTTTTTCGGTATTTCTCGAGAAATACTGATTCAGTCCTGATTAAACTTCATAGCTAGTTTTGAGATGCTGAAAGACAACTTTATGCAAAATTTCGTGATAATCGTGTTATTAGAACAATTTGAAAAAAAAAATTTCTATGATTTTCTCATCATATCATCCTCATTAAATTCTGTATGAAACTTCGAACTGTTATTTTCGATGAAGTACTGGATTTCAATTCGATCTGATCTGTATTTTTGGAAATATTGGAAAAATAAAATTTTGATTGGGTATATCTACGGAATCATTGGGTGGATTTTACCCATTCACGAATTCGGCCTTCGTAATTAAGCCCCAAACCTACTCTACAAATATCGAGTTTCTAAGTTGTTTCTTTCGGAAGTTATTGTGTTTACGCAGTCGGCCGTCAGGCTGACCGTAAACACAATAACTTCCGGAAGAAACGACTTAGAAACTCGATATTTGTAGAGTAGGTTTGGGGCTTAATTACGAAGGTCGAATTCGTGAATGGGTAAAATCCGCCCAATGATTCCGTAGATATACCCAATCAAAATTTTATTTTTACAATATGTCCAAAAATACAGATTTGATCGAATTGAAATCCAGTAATTTATCAGAAAAAAAATTCAAAAAGCACTGCCGTGAAGGCAGCAGCTTTTGCGCGCACGTTCAAATTCGTTGCTGAAGCGGTCATCTACATTGAACATGCGCGCAAAAGTTGCTGCCTTCACGGCAGTGCTTTTTGGACTTTTTATATATTCAAGAATTATCGGGAAAATAAAAACTGAAATGCAGTGAAAAATGTAAACCTAGAAAAGCACTGACGTGAGGTCAGGAGCTTTTACGCGCTTGTTCCGTTGCCAAAGCGGTCATCTATACAAGTATTGAACCTGCTAAACGCAGATTTTTCTTATGGTCCTCACGAAATTCTGCATGACCTCCGAGCTATAATTTTTTGATCAAGTACTAGATTGCAATTCGATACAAAATTTTGAATGGGTATAACTATCTAAAGAATAATTGGCGAATTCAACCCTTTTAAGCATTCGACCTTCTTAATTAAACTGAAAACCTACTCTGCAAATATATTCCCTATGTCAAAATAACTTCCGGAATCGAAGGATTCCGCAGATATACCCTTTGAAAATTTCAGTTTCCTGATATTTCCAAAAACATAGATCGAATCACCCTTCAATGAAAAACGGCAACTGAAGTTTCAGCAAAATAGGGTCTACAGAACAATGTGCAAAAAAATTAAAGAATCCTACAGCATTTAGTTAAATGGAGAGAGATATTTTGCTTATTGTTCTGTAGGACCTTTTTGGCTGAAACTTCAAGGTGGCATTTTTCATTGGAGGGCGATTCGATCTATGTTTTTCAAAATATCGGGAAACTGAAATTTTGAAAAGGTATATCTGCGGAATCATTCGATAGTTTCTACTAATTCGCCAACTCGGCATTAATGATTAAACTCCAAACTTACTCTAGAATGGGGGTTTTCCCTGAATTTGGGTTATTACTGCAAATGCAAATTTGAACATAATTGTTATGGGTTTGATTCATCATTTTCCCAGATTACCTTCAGGAAGTATTCAAAATCAGATTTCAAAATTGGGGTTTGGGATTTGCCAGGCATGCACGATGTGACAACGGTGTTTAGTAGAATAGTTTTTTCTGCTATAAAATAATGAAATATTTATTCCTATTCTGTGGTACACACGTGTTCTTTGTCAATATAACCAAACAATTTCCGGTAATCTTTGGGTTTCGACAAGTGGAAATCAAAACAGTGTTATTTAGGGACCATCGTTGCTAGATTGTGCGGAAGCCTAGTACTAGATTTGAATGATAGTATCTTGATTCATTTGAGATGGTTTATTCTGACTTGAAAATGAAGTACATAAAATAATGATCGAGTAATGTCATGAATTCTGCCGCGGATTAGGTTAGTTTAGTTTATGACATTGCCAGTCCAAATCAGAAGAAATTTAATTTTGGGATGGTGAACTTGAATTTCGTCTTCTGATTCGTTTGAGTCATAGGTTAGGTTAGTTGAATTTAGGACAATATCAATCCAAATCGTAAAATAAAATAAAATAAAGGCGTCCCATAATAGAAAGACATACCACCTTTATCTCTGCTTGAAATAAAAAAGTGCAGAATGGCCCTTACTAACTTATTCGGAAATATTCCTTTTACTTTCAATGTACTTCTCAACGCATATTCTATACAACTTATATAGAGGAAACTGAATTTTAAATAACATGACATCCAGTGGCATCGGATTTATTTTACAGTCTGACATTATTGCTCCCTAAATGACACTGTTGGAGCATGCGAAGAGCTTGTTTTGATTTCCACTTGTCGAAACCCAAAGATTACTCAATTTCCGTTTGCTATTTGTCAGTAATATGACAGTATGACAGTCTGTGCTCTTCTTTTTCTATTCCTTGGTCGTTGTCTTCTACTCTAACCAGATCGAAGTATAGCTATCTCTGTTTTCCTAAGCGAAGTAACACATTTGACGTCCTTTTCTTTCCGAGAAAGCTGAATTCGACGTTGCCATATCGTGCACTCAAGACAAATCATTTTAAATTCAGATTCCCATTGTTATTTTTCAGTTTTAGGTGACCAAACGTTTTTTTGAAAATATATAATTGAAATCATATGTTTGAAATGTGATGTTCTGAAGGTTTTTCGTGAAAATTACTGCATTTTAGTTTAAAGGAGAAACCCCCATTATCAAGCTACTGAGTAGTATCTTTCGGAACTTATTTTTTTCTCTTTCAGTGGTTAGGCAGAATCAATTTTGACCACGCAGTCCGACCTAGTCGTTTGAGACCAATTTCGGCTCAATCTTCGAAAATTTCAGACATTTGGACAAAACGATAGCACGCTATTCCCCTAGAACATGCGCGCAAAAAGTTGCAACATTGCGTATTCTCACGATTTTTTCAACCATTTGCAAAAAAAATTTTTTTTAAAAAAACGAACTCTGGCCTCCAAAAGTCGCCTTTCATATTCGAGGTATTGTTTGCTCTCAATCTAACTGGAAGGATGGAATGAAGAAAGGTTCGTTCCCAAGGTTAATGGGAATCAGGAATTGTTCTACAATCACTATTCCCTTTGTTCGTTCCTGTTGAAAGTTCCGTCCCAGTTGTGAATTTCCAACGTGAGGCAACTGGCAAATAAACTCGTATAGTGTATATCGTCAAGAAATAAATGGATAAAGTTCAAGATGATCCTCTGGAAAGTTCCTTCCAATTATTTTCAGATCCGTTGCCTTGCCGGAAGTTGTAATGACCTATTATCAACAACCTGGAATTTCATATGTCTCCAGAATACTGATACTGTGTCCGAATCACGAGAAGGATAATATTTTGTTGTACTAGGGTGAAACTTCAATTAGTGTTATAGGGGATTGCTTCAGGGTATTACTTTTGTACTGGTGGATTTCGGTGAAAATATTCATTCTGATGATAAATGCCTAACTGTTCGAAGAATAATAAATTGCCCAATTCATCTTCGTATTTCCGATAATGTATTACGATTTCACAAAATTTTCTATTCCGAGCTGATAAATTATTAGCAGGGCTGGGCAGTATTTCAATTACTTGTAATTGAAATACGTATTTTAAATACAAATACGTATTTTGTATTTGTATTTCAATTACTTCTTGAAAATGTATTTTGTAATTGGTATTTCAAATACCTGACGCTGAAGTATTTTGTATTTCGATACTTTCGTCTTCGAAATACTTTCGAACAAATACATTTAGCGCTGACCGCTCTACAGAAAATAGTCCCTGAATCTCCCTTCAGATGGCGCGACGTTCATCTGCTTCATCTAGTTATTTGGCTAGCAATCATATTTTCGGCAAATGGAAAGGAAGAAAAGGTCCTGCGCAATGGTCATTTCATCATGGAGTTAGAGTTAGTCAACTTCTGAAAACGATAAGAGCAAAGAGCTTTCCACCCTCGAACATTATCCTAATATAAAAAATGTGTTCATACAATATAACACAAGTTTCTGCCAATCAGGACCTGTAAAACGATTGTTTTCTTTAGCAGGTTTTATTCATTTCCCAACGAGAGGCTGTTTGTTTGATACTACATTCAAAAATTTAGCGATAAAATAGCTGAGCTGAATAAGTTGTACTCTTTGCACATTTTACGTAACACCTGAACCTATTTTGTAATTTGTATTTCAAATACAACTATTAAAAATACTGTATATTGTATTCTATAGTTCAAATACCCGACTTGAAAGTATTTTGTATTTCAAATACTTGCGAGAAAGTATTTGGTAATTTGTATTTCAATTAAGCCAAGCATGTATTTTGCCCAGGCCTGATTATTAGGTACCAAGGAAGTACCGTACTTTGATAGAATAGGTTGTTTTCTGCAACAAACGGAGAAATCCTTAAAATGGCTAACTTAACATTAATAATAGAGTAAGCGCATTGTGTTGACGAAGTCCTACTCTTCCGCCTCCTCTAAATTGCCGTCCAGACCTTCTTTTCAGTAAGACAACGCACGGCCCCATATTGCTCGGCGAACTGCGAACTTTCTTCAAAAGATATAAATCCCATTGAAAATGTGTAGGATACGATGTAAAGGAAACTGTCAAATTCACAACAACCTCCACATATTAAGGTACAGAAAATTCACACATGTTCGAGTTGCTAGGAACGAGTTTTCACTATTGTCAGGAGCAGACATCTTATTTCGTCGATATCGATATACAGGGTGTGTCTTTAAGTTGTACATTAATCTTAACCATAGATTTCTCTCGTCAAATGAAACACTTTATCATTAACCATTCTTCCAGAGTCGGCCCCAATAAAAAGCTGTAAGCATTTAAATATTTCTCAATGTACTAATACGCTCCTGCACTTTGTTCAACACAGATATCTTCTACGGTTAATTGTATTGCGGAATTACCAATCCATTACTCGAAATTCGAAGAAATGTGATTGGGAAAACTCATTTACTCACTAAATTCTTATGATTTCGTACTTTTCGACGTATTATTGTGAACAATTATTTCACTACACTTGACCATTGAAACAATTGTCTTCCTTTTGGAATTCGTGATATATCCAGTTTTATCGATCAGGAGATTCTACACAATTTCAATCTTGCCCATTCTCATATTGAATATTCCAAAATCATTCTAATTTTCATCAAATTCATAAATGAATTATAAGAAATCACCCAACTAATATGGAAACATTAATTGAACACTAGAATTCTATAGAAATTCTATGTCTGTGGTCTGATCACGAAATAATATAGACCTGATATTTAGTCTATGCGAAATAGATAAATAATTCTGTGTATTCTATGTTCCGGGTGAACGTGAGCGCAGCTTAATTATCAGTCTTTACTAGCTCAAGGGCGGATCTACAAAAATAAGGAAATTTTTCTAATTTTCATCAGATTTAATAACATTCAACGTTGAATATCTCGAAAACGGTTCGTTTGAGGGGAAATGATAAAGAATAATTAAGTATTCTGAAATGATTGAGGGTTTTTATAATGACTTGAGGTAAACTTTATCTGCATTATTCATGCTAATTTCTTATAGTTTTATGAATCAGGGAGTCTATAACCAGAAATTTGTTTGTAGTTAAATGATATTGATTACTGTAGAATACGAGTCATTGTAATTGAGAACTTCACACCAGAATTAATTTCATTCGGAGAAACCATGTCAAATGGCTTATAAAGTTCAGTTAACACAAGAACTCAAGCCGGCCGATCATCAACAACGTCGTGTCTTTGCTGATTGGATCGTTGAAATGCATGAAAATGATCCGGAATTCCATCGAAAAATCATGTTGAGTGATAAGGCCCATTTCCACCTCGGTGGCTTCGTCAACAAGCAAAATTGTCGCATCTGGGGCTCGGAAAACCCGAGAGTTATTGTTGAAAAGCCTCTCTATCCTCAACGTGTGACTGTTTGGTGCGGTTTATGGTCCGGCGGAGTCATTGAACCTTACTTTTTCGAAAATGAGGCTGGAGCAACAGTTACGGCGAATGGATTGCGCTAGCGAGAGATGATTAATGTTTTTTTTATGGCCGGAATTGAATGGTATTGATCTCGACAACGTTTACTTTCAACAAGACGGCGCTACGTGCCACACAAGCAACGAAACCATTGATCTTTTGCGGGAAAAGTTTCCGGAGTGTTATCTCTCGAAGAGGTGATCAAAATTGGCCACCGAGATCTTGTGATTTAACACCTTGCGACTTCTTCCTTTGGGGCCACGTGAAAGAAAAGGTCTACGCCAATAGCCTAGCGTTGATTCAAGACCTCAAAGATGGAATTCGTGAGGCTATCGAGGACATGGTGTAGCCACTTTGCGATTTGATTATGGAAAATTTCATTAAAAGGATATGGTCCTGTAAGCGTGGTCGTGGTGTTCATTTGCCTGATGTTTTTTTCCACTATTAACGGCATAGCCTCTTCTTTATAATGAAATAAACATCCGATCATTTATATTGAAAAATGGCATTTTTCTTTGAATTTTAAAATAGCACCTGTTATTGGAAAACCCTTTAGATAATAGCTCAACTATTTCACAAATGTACCTTTTTCAATATGAAGAAGACGATAGAAATAATGCAAAAACTTATTCTCCACCTCATTCAAGGACCATGTGCTATTCCGAGCAAATAAATTATTAGCAACGAAGTAAATACCATTGAATAATGTAAGCGCCGCGTCTTGGAAACCGTACTTTGGTAGAATGGGTTGTTTTCTGCAACAAATGGAGGAAACCTTATAATGGACTACTTGTCGTTTGTTGACTCATAAATAATTGAGTAAACGGTTCGAGTCCCGCATTGATTCACAAATCGATATCAGTATTCAGCCAATGACGGGAGAGATACAGCTTATGACTTCGTGGATCCCTGGTGTATATTTCAACTCGAATTATGTTGCCAGACGCACAAGGTGGAGTGTTTTAATATTGACATGTCGATGATGATGGACAACAAAAAACGCTATGTTCATGATGATATCCTCAACCTTATTGTTTCACATTGAACAATTCAAATTCTTTACTCGCTTGTTCTAGAGAACAAAATCGTAATATTTTGCAGGTTTATTTCTAGAATTTCTTCGCTAAAATCTGTCTTTACAAAAAAAACCTAGAAAAGCAATGACATGAGGTCAGGAGCTTGTTCCGTTGCCATAGCGATCATCTATATAAGAATAGACCCTACCAAACGGAGATTTTTTTCTTCATATGGTCCCCCCAAAATTATGCATGAACCTCAAGCTATAATTTTCGATCAAGTACTAGATTGCAATGCGATTAAAAATTTTGAATGGGTATGACTATCTAAAGAATAATTGGCGAGTTTAGCCATCCAGGCATTCCACCCTCCTATAATTAAACTGAAAACCTTCTCTACAAATATATTCCCTACATCGATTCTTCATTAAGTTAATGTGTTTACGGCCGGCCTAACCACCGATAGTGTTTAAAATAATTTCCGGAAGAATCTAGAATAATTGTGGAGTAAATTTTGAGTTTAATTAGGAAGGCCGAATTCGCGATTGCCCGATCAGGGGCTTAATTGTCAGTCAACGGCTGGCTGAATTTACTCGAAAAAGAGGTAGAATTCAAAACTTTTATACCGAGTGAATATGTGTTACTGTGGTTTTTGAAAAGGTCAATTTCGACGGAAGCCTCAAAATACGAAAATAATCGAAAGAAAATTCTCTTGTTTGTCGGATTTCACAAATAAATTAATCCTGCAATCAGAAAGTTGTTTTCCATAAAAAAATAATATTTAATTTTAAATAGTTTTGGTTCAGATACTGGGAGTGAAAACCCAGAAAAATAAATACCAAATCGGCTCAAATCGACCTTCTTAGTTTCCTTTTCGGTTAGTTGTTGTGTTCACGATCGATCGATCCATTGGAGGTTTATCTTTTCAATATTCCCAAAAATATAGGTCGTATCAAATTATAATTTATCATTCGGTTGAAAAATGACATCTGGAATGTTTTCGCACATTTCCGAAATGATCATACTACTAAAAGATTGCAAAATCATTTCAAATCAAGCTACGTCATACGGGTCAGAACCTCAGAATACTCTCGTCAAGTCAGTAATCTTCTCTATTTTTTTATTATGCTCATGTAATTCAAGCGAAACCTTGTTTCAGGTCCCTACTTGTTGGGAAATACCATTCTCTGCATTCAGTTCGTCAAAATTCCAAGCGAATTCTTCAAGAAGGAAGAAATTCAGTGTGTTTCGCTAGAAGGCACACCTGTTAACGTACTCTGATATATGTCAGATACATGACAGGTGTCTTATAACTTTATAATACTCCGAAACTCATTTAAAGCCAAGCCTTCTTGGCTATCAACAACAATAACAATGAGGTTTCGAGAAGCGACTGCGAAATCACGGGATCATATAAGTAGTTGAAAGCTCTTTTTCATATTACGAGAGATATGGGGAGTGTTATCAAATCTGTAAGGGGTTATTTGAAATATTTTTCGGTGTGAAAATGAATGGAACTTCCGGTTAATATTCTTCAACATTCTATTTCCTCACTATAATGTCAGAGACTTATTTTGGTCAGAAATATTGAGACGTCACGAAAATGGTAAACTCGTTTCATCCCGATTCCAAAAATAAATGCAATGAAATTGTAATTTCAAGGTCTTTCGATATGTGTAAAATATACTGGGGCTCTCATTTGAAAAAAAAATTTTTTAGCGGTGTCTCATGAATTACCACTTTGCAGAAAATTCAATTAATGTCATTGAAATCTACGTGGAGGTTGCTGCGGGAATGTTTTCACATAAAAGAGAAATTTTCAACCGAAGAAAATTTCACAGCAATATTTCCAAAATGAAAATTTTCGAAAAATATTGGGTAACAATATAGGCTCCGAGAAAGTCATGGGTGATTGTTTTTATGCTAATGGCAACTGAAGTTTGATTTCAGATTTGTGTTCGAAAAACCAAACTGAAAAGGCAAATGAAAACAAATACCTTCTTGCAGCTACCATCTCGCTTGAATGTCTAAAATTTCTAAGTTTGCTCCCAGAACCGTCTTAAACGACTGAGTTAGACTTACTTCCAGATCGTCCGGCCGTAGACTCAATAACATTTTGACGGAAATCGCTAGCGAGTTGAAGTTGTCAGTCTTCGTTGTAGATGAAAATGCGACGTCTGAGTTCGTTAATGGGCAAAATCCGCAAAACATTTCATTCGAATGTGTGAGGTTGTTTTTTTCATATCAAAGAAACTACTTTAGTGGGAATCGACAGGAACTTGAAGCATACCGACGAGCAAACTTGTGCAAAACTTTGTAATGATCATACAGCTCGAAATATTTGAAAATTTGCGAATTCTTTTAATTTTTTTCGAACTATTCATCAACTTTCAATAATACTGGACACATACCTCCGGTTTAATCTGCTACAACATTGTGCCAAATTCAAGCTCAATTGAAAATTTATTTTCGGATATATTGGAAAAAATTTGTCAAATTTCGTTGTTATTTCTTCATTATCGTAATAATCAACTACTCGACAAATACTGCCTCGTCGATTGATTCGAACCAGCCTATTAACTGCTAAGTTCATATCAGTGCTGCCCTTGAATTTTCAATCTATATGCAAGGCCAAGAAACAGCCTGTGCACTATGCGGTATCGATTCTAGATTATAATGGAAATCGACTAATAACTTGTAATTATTGAAGAGAACGTATACAGTGCATTAGAAAGTATAATTTGTCAAGTAGAATAAGACAAATATTTAGGTATTCACGGCACACATACAATGAAATGAGCGTTATTGCTGTTTCTGTGGGTCACTGACACAACGCGATGCACGGAGAGCTTGAATATTTATTTACACGAACGGTTGATTTTTCCACATGCCTCTTGGAATAAAATAGAGTATCGATCACTATTACACAGAGTGTTCCTAAATAACCTGATAGAAATACAGATGAGGAAAAACATTGAAAAAATTCAAACTTTAGCATCCTGTGTAAAAATACAAAACATATTCGTGAACTCATGTTCACGAGACAATCATTCTTACTTTCCTGTTTTAGGGAAAGAAAGAACTTTTGTAGATAATTTGGGAATATTCCATAAATAAACAAACCTTCTAAATGCAGTTGTTTCCAATAGAAAAATTGCATAAGAGAGACAAACCTTCCTCTCGTGGAAAAACAGCCTCTCAATTATTAATTTACCCTCAAATAATTGTATCTCGAAAACTAAATACGAACTGATCATTTCGAAGAGAAGGCTTTCACTGTGGAGTCTCAGGATTCCATAAATAAGTTTCCCACCAGAGAAGGAAGGAAATCAGACGATTTCCATCGACAAACCCTTGTACAATACATAACCCAATGTCGCCCTATAAGTTTCACACAACACTCGAAAAAGCCAGGCGTGAACAACAATAAATTAGTTTTCCATTTGAACAAGCGCTTCTCCACGATGTGTTTGTCAATAACGTATCGGAAAAGGTTCGATAAATCTGCCAATAACGTATAGGGGCCGCCACGCACAGAACAGTGTTACAGAAAGCGGATAAACGTTTACAGACAGAGGAAAACATGTAACTTTCCACTGTCCAAATAAATTCCTGACGCCTTTGTTGCAAGACGAACAATGGCGCTGATGTAAAAGTCCTCTTTGTGCAAGCGAACAAAGATTGAATGCAATCGGCCATCGGGATGTTTGGTGGAATCCATCGAATCCTGCACGGATGACAATGCAGGGGGCCGATTCTTGAATCTCGATCAAGCATTGAAGAGTATGACAATTGCCATATGTTTGAGTCGATTTTCTAAGTTAAATATAAACAGCAAGTAGACATGACCTACGCATGGAACCGAATGTCACTCGACAATCGAATGCTATATCTCCGTACCACTCGTTGCTAAGTCGAAGGAAACTGCGATAAGGTTATGTTCATGGTCCGATTTGAAATTTATCGATATCTTGCATTCAAATTATTTCTTGAATATATGCTTGAAAACATTGTCAAAATGGCGAATAGAACTCTCACAAATTTTATAGATGCTCGAGAAAACTTAGGAAAACGACATAAACAAATGACAATTGCCATACTCTTCAATTATTGATCGAGATTCAAGAATCGGTCTCCAGCTATTATGTGCAACTACTACAGTCTGCTGAAGCTGTGATTTTTAAGGTGGACCATAAAGGGTAATGAGGTCCCATTTGTGAAAAAATTTTTTGTGCAAATATATTTATTTTAAATATCGTTCTCTGAGCCATTTGGGGACGGAAAGTTCCTTCAGGCCTCAGTTCTTCTTTCCCAGGATAAGAAGCCTGGCTGAATTCCTCGATATTGACCTAATGTATGCCCCATAAGGGGATATTCCAGAATTAAATTCACCTCTACAATTCGTATTCAATTTAGAACAAAAAACTCTCAGTGGTTGTTCTCTAAGATGTACCACTTTTCAGTAAAAATTGAATCCGGTTTATTGTTCGAATAAATACTTGATTGAGCAATCGAAAAAGGATTCCATCACATCACAAAGTTATTCAAGTTACAGGAATTGTTGAAAATTACCACCTCTAGCTGAGATACAGAAGTATTTTCTTGCAGAACTTTTTGGAATTTGTTATTTATTGGGAAAGCCAGCAACGCCCTGAATTGTGCAAACTAAGCAATGTCGGACATCTCCGACTCCAAATAACTAAGTGATTTATAGCAAAAAATATTTATAAAACACCCTGTATATATTAATTGCAGCAGTATTTTCATTGCGTTTGTCAATATTTTTATTTTTCGTTCCGATATATTTAGATTTTTCTACCGAAACCACATTAACTTGTAATTATATATTTAATTAATTCGATGTTTCAAACATTGCCAAGAGATGGCGAGTCGAAAGCATTCTCTATACAGTTTCCTGCTGTCAGGAAATCCATTTTTGTAAGAGCTTGAAAATATTGATAACCAGTCATAATTTGATCTGATTTGAGAATATTTAGTTATATCTCTCAAATATTTGTAGTGATTTTTGTCGTGAACTGATTCAATTCCAAACTGCAGGAAACTGTATGCTTTCGGCGCGCGATCTCTTGACGATGTTAGATATATCCAATCACCAAATATGTATATTGAATCTCACATTTTTATAAATATATTTGTTACTCCCATCTCGTTGATACAATGTGATTGATATAAAATAAATCTATCGTAACCTAAAATGAATATATTTCTGCAACTTAAAATTATATTTACGCGAAAATAAATATATTTGCAACACACTTTCGTTCCAAACGGCACATCATAAAGGATGCCCCAGACTTCCATGCGGAAAATTTGAATAACGAAAGTTACCCGAGTAAGAAAAATGGTTTCCCAATATCTTTGGGAGATGGGGTTGTTCAAGTTTGGTTCGGAAAAATCATTTTTATAATTTTTGCCGAACAGTTATACATTTTGCAATGAAAAATATCGTTTTGTTCATCCAGTAGGACTTACCGACACCTTCATGATTATGATTTCTTCGGTTGTAAAACTCACCTGCAAAAAAATATACAAGTTAAATAATGCTGTAATTGCAACTACGAACGTTTCATTATTTTCATAATTCGTTGTAACTCTAGCTATCTTGATTATTCTATTATTTTTCGGAAGTAATAACCAAAAACGTCGAGTGTGCGTTATTTTCGAAATGGCCATCGCATTGCTTTCAAAACAAGGGGTCACTGAACGTCCCTTCCCATTTAAGATCCTAGGGGTTGGTTTTTCTTGTGACTGTGACTATTTTCAAGTATATATATATATATATATATATATTCTTTTGAGAACGAGCATTACAATTCTAAGATATATCACAGTGTTAGCAGAGGAAAATGTAAACGGGGTACCATACATATTTGCGTATGATACAAGAGCACAGATAAAAACCTCAGGAAAAATTCTGTCTCCCCGTATGAGTGTAGTAATTTGTTTATAGAAGATGGATGGCATCTTTTTCATTTGAAAATAATTTTTTCGTCATCTTGAATTCATTTCGACAAAATATCTTGACATAATATCTGAAACAGAACGAGGGACAGACAACCAGAAGGAAGCAGTAAAATAATATCACCTACATTTGCTCATGACCGAGAGGGTCTTTCGACCAGGTTCAGTCCTCCAAGCGATGATTTTCAGATCCTCAGATAAACGAAGAACGCTACGCTGCTTATAAAATATAGCAGTCTGAGGAGGCAAAGAGAATTTTATTTTTATTTTCGCTTACTGATCGAGGTTTTATTCTGGAAAATATTTAGAAGAACGGATCGAGGGCCTCAGAGCCCTGGCGTACTGGTGAATCCGGCCCTGGCCAAAATAAACTTCGATTTTAAACTAAGTCATTGCTGCGACTGAAATCCATAAAAATGGGGTCTCTGGTGTCCTCTAAACCTCCGGAATTCATGTCGTTGTTTTTATCAAATTTCCAACGGCATTTCGATTGTTTCGATCAATATGAATACATAGGGGGGGTAATCTGTGAAGACGCAATGGTGCGTTTATCGGAATAAGGCAAACTCGAGTACGGTTTGTGGCGACAAAGCAATCATCTGCTTTCCTGATTAGGGTTTCGCCTCAATTAGTATAATGAGCAATCATGCGAGATTGTAAATTGTATTCGACCAACTGCGTCCGATTCAGGGTAATTTAAATTAAATTCTTCTTTAAATTTCAAGACCCATTTGGTAAATTCAAGCCTGAAGTTGATATGTAGAAATAATATTCTTCAAAAATTAGTTGGACCTCCATGGGGTGCTGACCCTACCAATCTTCGTATGGCAGCGTTGGCTTTGGCGTTTGGTTTTTTCTGCTGCTGAATATTGTTGTTCGGTTTGGTTTAATAGCGCTGATGTTAGTAAAATAGATGTTGCTGTGAGAATCATTAGTGGGACCATAAGATCTACACCTTTACAGTGGTTACCAGTTCTCTCAAATATTGTACCGCCCCATATTCGTAGACAGGTTGCAGTGATGAAGTCTTGGGATAAATATCATTCATTTCCGAATTCATTCCCAATCATGTCTTATATTCCGGATTCTTAAATTGCTCGATGAAAATCTCGTAAACCTTCATGAATTAAGGAGTTTCTTTATTCCAATAAAAGTGACAGAAAAAATTGGCGTTCGGAATGCAATTCGTGTAGTGTTTTCAACAAAGGTTTGATCAGCTGTCCTCAACAAAAGTTCATGGTATTGATCTTCCTAGGAAAAGTTTGTGCATTTTGAATTGACTTAGAACCGGTCATGATCGTTGTAATAGTTTCCTCTTCAAGTGGAATTCGGTCGAAAGTCCATGGTGCGGAGAAGAAGAGGAAACAATTGAACATTTAGTTAATAGTTGTGTCATATATAGATTTGACGATGGTTTCGAGGCAATTTATTCGGTATCTGATTCTTTTTTAAAAAAAAATCGTGAACTTCAAATTAATTAAATGAATAATAAAACATTTACTGGTTCATATAAGTTTTTTGGTATTCTTTTCTTGTTTTCAGGTGTAATTTCGAGATATCAACCTGCATCGGAAGGAAAAAAGAACTTTTGTATCGGAAATGAAAAATAAAGCAATTCAATAACAAACAACAAATTCACCACACTTCCTGAGGTTTTTTATCTGTGCTCTTGTATCATACGTAAAAATGTATGGTACCCCGTTTTCATTTCCTCCGCCAATACTGCGTGATAACACATATTGTTTGATATAAAAATGTACTGCTCATTCTCAAAAGAATATATATAAATAGGGTAATTTCGAACAGTTGCAAGCTTTCCGACAGAGAAAAGATCGAAGGTAATCAAATGTTTTGGACATTCTAAAGCACATGACTCCACGAAAGGTTCAAACTTCGAGCGACATGAATGTTTTGAAACCAGGCAATCAGAGTTGCTAACATGCGGAAAAATATTACGAGGAATAATTAATTATTATAAAAGTAACAGTGGAATTGCAATTATTTTATGTTTTACGCCATCAAAGAAAAATCCCAGATCTAATTGAACATGAAATTAACGAAAAATAATGATATAATAAGTATAATTGAAATTGAAATAATTTGCAAATAGGTAACGTATTTTCTTCTGAGTAATCGAAAATAAAACTAAAATGTCAAACATTAAAATTCAGCGTTCCAACTCATTTATTATTTTCTTCATTTAATTGTTGGTTTGAAAGATGAACATTTCAATACTTAATTCCGCAGCAGTAATGTTTCTCAATCACATCAAGACAAAATGGTCGATTGAATTCTGCCAAGACTGGTATAATACTTGGAACGCCATAGGCCTTATTCAATGTGAGTCGAATGGCACATTTATCGGCACATGAGTTATTTTAGTTTTTCACTCACATTGAAGAATTTGATTGAAAAGAGTTTCGATCACAATGTGCAGGACAAAGGGACACCTTCACTATTGGACAACCAGATTGTGAATCTTACTAGATATCGATTAAAGGATATTTGTGGCAGAATTCTGCATAATTTTTCAGGGTTATGTTCATGTTTTTGCTCGAAATATCTGTGAACTATTAAATTATAATCGCCCCTGACATAAGTTCTTGAGATACAAAAGTATTACTAGTAATTAATTCTGAAGATTTTCAATTTATTGCCTGATGAAATAGACTTTGCAACGTTACAGTATTATTTGTTAATCGATATTAGTTTTCAATATTACTTTTTCAGATACAAGGAGCAGAAATCTAACGAAATCTTGAAAAATAATCCAATCAGAGTTGCGAATTCGCTTTCTTTTTTATCAGGCTTGATCATCTGGATTCTCCAATATCTTTCAGGTGATTTCTATCAGTTGAACATAAACAATCTACTATAGTTGTTCCCCTAATCCCCATCTCCTAATTTTTCTGATGGTTTGTTTGAACAGAGAGTTAAGCTGAATGTTTTGCTCCGGTCAACTTGAAATATGGTTCTGTTACAGATTTCCTCCACAACATAAAATAAATCGTTCTTATTACAGTAGCACTGACTAGTCTGAACGATTTATGGTTGTTTTATTTGTAGAGAGCCTGAGTGCCCACTAGCCTTCCGAAGAGTCAATTAAGAGTCATGCTCCTGAGATTTGCCAAGAATGCGATATTTTTTCGATATCATTAAGGGTGATATGGAAAAGTTGCGACTCGAATGTTGAGATATGGTAACATCTATATGAATATGTCAAATTTGACGTAGTCAGAGTAAAAATTGACTCGATCAAATCGAAACTTCGTGGACAGTTCTGGAATACCAACGCACAACTAAGAGCAAAATTTCGTGTGGATCCACTTGTTGGAAAATTCCAAAAAAAATTATTCGAAAATTTTTGGAATTTTTAATGAAATTTTTTTTTCTCTGAAAATTTTGATTAGATTTCAATGGAATTTGGCACAAACCTTAGGGTTAGTATTTAACAATAATTTTTCAAATTTGGATTCGATCCGATATTAACTTCCGGAGATATAAGGAAAAAAATGTGCCAAATTTCGTTGTTATTTTAAAGTTACAATACGAATGGAATCAGATCCAAAATTTCGTGTTGATCTAATAGTTATAATTTGATGAAGTTCGTAAAAGCTCCTGACCTCACGTCAATGCTTTTCTAGATTTTTCTACAATATATCACACGGCCCATCTTCGCCTTTCCATGTTTAGGATGAAATATTATGATAATGGATTTTATCTCAGAAAATGTTCCCTTCAAGGACAAAACTGATGGTTACGAACGTCACACCAAAAATCTTGAGTTTTCTACTAGAAAAGACCCCTCCATCCGTTTCACTGAGACATCCTGTATGTTTTCAGATGATGCTTCAGTCCAGAAATTACATTGTTACATTGGATATAAAGAAGTTAGCTTGAAAAGCACAAAATTACATTTTATCCTATTCTTTATAATACTTAACTAGTAGTTAGTGATTTCTGCCTCAAATACAATAATTTACGAACAGATAACGTAGTTATTCAACAAACGAGACCCGTATCACTCCAGAACGGAAACGATTCGAAGCTGTCGCAAATTATTCATAACTGCGTACAGGCGGACATTATGAAAATAAATATATTCAGTTTTTATGGGTTCACTCGTATATTTCCAGTAGTGACAATTTCGGTATTGTGCAAGTTATTACGTGAAACATAAAACAATGCGATGGTAGCTGCCGCGGTGGCATTAATTGCGCCATGGCCATTTTGAATTTCAAAATATTGAAATGTATTCCTCCGTAAACCTGTGTTATTGTTTCCTCTACGCGAAGGCTTTGGAATAAATGTGTTTTAATAATAGTCGAACAATGGTAAAGCCAAGGTTTAAAAATGTTTGGAATAGACGAATACGACGAGGACTAATGTGATAAAATTCAATAATAATTCATGTTTCAACTACTCTCGAAAGAGGTTATTGCTCGCGATTAATTCATCAAATCAGACAAACGAGATACCCTTTCGAGTATCGATCAGAAGATATTTTGGAAGAATTTTAAATTACTTTCCAAGGTATTTATCTGCGAATATCCGAAAAAAAACCCATTAAAAATGAAATAAAATTATTATTTCTTATAGAAATTGCCCCTGCAGAAGGATCAAAATTATTTGCCAGAGGCAGTTTTTTGAAAAGATTTCACTTAGTCAACTAGTCAACAAAACAGAGACAATACAAACTCTCTCGGACTTCTCCATCACAAAATAAATCGAGAATCGTCAGAATGGGGGTTTTTCCTGAATTTGAGTTATTACTGCAAATGCAAATTTGAACATAATTATTATGGGTTTGATTCATCATTTTCCCAAATTACCTTCAGAAAGAATTCAAAATCAGATTTCAAAATTGGGGTTTGGGATTTGCCAGGCATGCACGAAGTGACAACGGTGTTTAGTAGAATAGCTTTTTCTGCTATAGAATAATGAAATATTTATTCCTATTCTGTGGTACACACGTGTTCTTTGTCAATGTAACCAAACAATTTCCGTTAGCGATTTTTCAGTGATATGACAGTATGACAGTCTGTGCTCTTCTTTTTCTATTCCTTGGTCGTTGTCTTCTACTCTTACCAGATCGAAGTATGGCTATCTCTGTTTTCCTAAGCACAGTAACACATTTAGCGTCCTTTTCTTTCCTAGAAAGCTGAATTCGACGTTGCCATATCGCGCACTCATGACAAATCCATTTAAATGCAAATCCCCATTATTATTTTTCAGTTTTAGTTGATCAAACATTTTTTTAAAAATAAAGTATTGAAGTTATTTGTTTAAAATGTGATGTTCTAAAGGTTTTCTATGAAAATTACTGCATTTTCGTTCAAAGGAAAAACCCCTATTATTTTCTTCGATATTTTGTATTTCGAGAACTTCTGATATTGCTAAAAACGTTAAATGAAAAAAAAAGATTGATCTTGTTTCGAAGGTGTTTCGATTGCCTTTTCAGAAATCCCATAGATACACTTGACGGTCGGCCTGACGGCCGACCATAAACACAATAACCTCCGAACGAAATAATTTAGAAACTCCATATTTGTTGACTAAATTTAGACCTTAATTAAGAAGGCAAAATTCGTGAATGGGTAAAATTCACCCAATGATTGCGCAGATCTACCCATTCAAAATTTTATCTCCCCAATATTTCCAAAAATACAGATTATATCTTATTGAAATCCAGTAGTTTATCGAAAAATGACAGTTCGAAGGCTCATACAAAATTTCTTGAGGATAATATGATCAGAAGATCACAGAATATTGAATATTTGAAAAAAAATTTGAAATTTGAAAAATTTTTCAAATTCTTTTAATGACTTGATCATCACGAAATTCGCACAAAGTTGTCCTTCTGCATTTTCAGACTAGCAAGTTTCATCATGATTGAACCAATATTTTTTGAACTATTCCAAAAAAAAACTTGAAAAGCACTGCCGTGAAGGCAGAGCTTTTGGGCGCATGTTCAATGTAGATGACCGCTTCGGCAACGAATTTGAACTTGCGCGTGAAAGCTGCTGCCTTCACGGCAGTGCTTTTATAGATTTTTTTCAATAAAGTACTGGATTTCAATTCCATCTAATCTGTATTTTTGGAAATATTGGAAATTTTACCCATTCACGAATTCGAACTTCGTAATCAAGGTCAAAACCTACTTTGCAAATATCGAGTTTCTAAGTTGTTTCTTTCGGAAGTTATTGTGCTTACGGTCGGCTGTTAGTTCTTAAGAAGTTGGTACTCGATAATTGTAGAGTAACTTTGGTCTTGATCACTTAGATAGAATTGATGAATCCGTCTGATGATTTCTTAGATATACTAACGAAATTTGACATGAACCTTCACGTCATTATTTTTCAGGTACAAGATTGTAATTTGTGCGCATATTTAGCCTTAAGTTGTTTCTTTAGAAAATGATTGTGTTCACGATCGGCCCAATGATCGATATTTTGGTATGGTGTGCCAACAGACAAATATCGATTTATATTCCTGATGCTTTTACGATGATTCCTAACCTTCTATGGACTTCCTTAGTGGAGAAAAAACTCCCAGTCAAAATCAATTACCGTCCGAATAATTTGTCACCGAAATATATCATTAAGGTGGGTAAATGTGTGTTCTTTGGCAGTACAAGGTTGAATTCTATGTGCTCAGGTACTAATCACCATGAATTGTAGAGTTAGTCGAGTTTAATCGCAACATGTATGAATAAAAAATAGAAAAAAATTGTATATTTGGTACTAGTTTTCAGTTCAAATATGAATTTTTTTCATATACGATACATAAATTTACCTGAAACTGAAAGGCTATTAAAACCTCAAAGACTACACAAATGATGCGTCAACTAAATTTTCACGTGCTTGTTCTGGAAAACCATAGCATTATGATTTTGCCCAAATGTCTGTAATATCCAATTTATTTTGAAAAGTGGTCTGAACGACTAGGTTGGACTCACCGACGAATTATTCCATTTCGAATTCAAACATGTCCTTATACGTGGGTGTCCTAGAGTTTTAAAAGTCTCGGGGAAGGTTTGGAGCCTGAATATCTTGAATATGTATGGGTGAAATCGGTTGAACTGTTTCGGTTACTCATCTGAACTTTTGGGGTTTCTTCCGAAATATGATCGTATTGAAACTTCGGAATTAGTTGTATAATATCGACATTCGGACAGGATTTCGTACGGATTCTTTCGTTCGTTAATTTGAAAAAAAGTGTTCTAATGAATTTTCCGGGAACATAATAACTTCCGAAACAAACAATTCAGAAAATCGATGTTTGTACAGGAGGTTAGAACTTTAATAACAAAGGCCGAATTCGTGAATGGGTGAAATTCATCCAATGATTGCGATGATATACCAATTCAAAATTTTATTTCTCCAATATTTCTAAAAATACAGATTGGACCGAATTGAAATCCAGTATTTTATCGAAAAATGAGAGTTCGAAGGTTCATACAGAAGTTCATGAGGATAATATGATCACAAAATCACAGAACGTTGAATATTTAAAAAAACAAATTCAATTTATTTTTCAGATTGTTCTTATGACACGATAATCACGAAACTTCGCACAAAGTTGCCTATCAGCATTGTTAAAAACAAAGATATAGAGAAAAAACCTCGAAATTTTACATATTTTTCCTGATATCTCCAGAAATTTCAATGCGCGGCCTTATCTGAGAGTTTCAAGACGCTAGCTCGCTTTGTTCGACAGTTATCTTGTCGTCGGCCAGCCAGCCATAATCTTTTTTGACACCAGATTCATCATCAGTGAGTCCAACATAGTCCTTTGAAACCATTTTCAGGAAAAAATTTGAAAATTACAAACATTTGGACAAATCGATAGCAAGCTGTTCCCCAGAACATGCGCGCAAAAATAAGTAAAAGTTCGTTGATATATCCCAAGACAAACTTACTTTTCCCATTTGATTAATTCTTCCTATTTTGCTTCTTTTACGTAAAGTTAAAGTTCATCCGCATTTAAGTGATATTTCCATGATTCCCTAAGGTTCAGATTTATTCCCGTTTATAATTTCGATTCATTCCACGAAATCCTAGATAGAAAACGCATATGATAACGAGTGCATAATTGACTGACATTGATGTAACATCGGGTTTGTTCTTCAAGCCATAAATTTCAAAGTTAACGATGTGAGAATCTCAATTGCATGTTTTCTAGGTGTTACTTATATCCGCGAATTTTTTGGGTAATCATTACCCAATGAAATGAATAGTTGTAGGTATGTTAATGTACAAGTGAACTAACTAAACCCATCATTGCAAAACAGTGGGAAATAGTGAAGGTCGCATCACACACACACACGTTACGTAAACATTTCTATTACCAGAAAGGAAAATGCAGTAAGAACTCGGTATCAAGTAAACATAGGCGTATCAACCATATGTATTTCTCATCAATTTTACAAAATAAACGATGTAGAGCTACTAATAATTACTGATGAATAAAGTATCAATACTAAAAAAAACCTCGAATAATGTTTATTATAAAATAATTATAATTGAAGAAAGAATGTGATAACATTAATATATGAATAATCGAAGAGACACTTGCTCTTGTTTGAATTCGTGACTTGAGCGAGCACCAATCCATGTACTGAGCAGTTCTTGATCAGCACCGACCGTAAACACAACAACTTCCGAAGGAAAATACTTGGAGACTTAATAATTGTAGATCAGGTATGGAGTTTAAGGCCCAATTTGTGAATTGGTAAATTCCACACAATGATTCCACAGATTTATCTACTTTAAATTTAATTATCCAATTATATTCAAGGGTACAGACTGGATCAAATTGAAATCCAGTGTGCACTTGCATAAAAAATGAATGCTTCGAGGATCATGCAAAATTTCTTGAGGAGCATATGATATTTTCAATTGTTCTAATGCAAAGATTATCACGAAATTTTGCACAAATTTATGCATCGGCATTTTCCAAGTAGCCAATCACTAAAAAAAAGAAGAAAAGATCTCGAAATGTGATTATTTTCATCGCAATATCTTCAAAAATTCTAAAATCGGATCGAACTAAAATTTGGTACTCTATTTTATTATAATCGGATGACTAGTTTTGAGTTTGAATTTGGAATTTGACATAATTTTTTCAATTAGTTCGAGATCAACATCTAATGAAACTGAAATTCGAATAATGATTTCAACGTGTGTGCAAAATTTCATCGAAATCGCGAGTCTTCTCGAGATATTAGGGAAAAACTCAAATTTTCAAATTATTATGAAATTTGACCTATTTCTCTTCCAATATCCCTAGGAAACATTATCAGATGGAACTATAATTTGAAGCACTGTTGTAAAATATTGACCTCAAGAACCGTGTCAAATTATTTCGAAATATGATAAAATGTTTCCCACAAAATGATTTATCTAAAGAAAAATTTGGATGATACTCGAAAAAATAATTTTCTTTTGAACTTTTTACTGATATACTCCTCACGAGATTCAATGAAGTTGCGCGATGGTATTCTTCAATCAGTTACGAACTTTTAATCTGGGAGCGTCAATACTTCTTGAGATATTGAGAAAATAACCTCACAATTCCATTCAAATTAAAAAGGAATTCGATAACTTTTTTTCATATTTTCAGGAAAAAATGTCAGACTGGAATTTGAAACGCAATTTTTGAATATTAAGCTCTGTGCTCAATTCCGTAGAAATCTAATCAATAATCTCTGGAAACAAAAAAATTTCCAACAAAATCTGTAAAAGATATCTTTCTACATTTTTTTTACCGATTCACTCTCACGAAACTCAGCAAATATCGGCGTTAGTACTCTCCAACTAAAGAGTTTTCCAATAGGAGGTGTTATTTTGATATTCAAAGAAAAATGCCATTTTTCAATATGAATGATCAGATTTTTATTTCATTATAAAGAAGAAGCTATGCTGTTAATAGTGGAAAATAACATCAGGCAAATGACCACCACGACCACGCTTACAGGACCATATCCTTTTAATGAAATTTTCCATAACCAAATCGCAAAGTGGCTGCCGTATGTCCTCGATAGCCTCACGAATTCCATCTTTGAGGTCTTGAATCGACGCTGGGCTATTGGCGTAGACCTTCTCTTTCACGTGGCTCCAAAGGAAGAAGTCGCAAGGTGTTGAATCACAAAATCTCGGTGGCCAATTGTGATCACCTCTTCAATAGATAACACGGTCTGGAAACTTTTCCCGCAAAAGATCAATGGTTTCGTTGCTTATGTGTCACGTAGCGCCGTCTTCTTGAGAGTAAAGTTGTCCAGATCAATACCATCCAATTCCGGCCATAAGAATCATTGATGATCTCTCGATAGCGCAATTCATTCACCGTAACTGTTGCTCCAGCCTCATTTTCGAAAAAGTGAGGTCCAATTACTCCGCCGGACCATAAACCGCAACAAACAGTCACACGATGAGGATAGAGAGGCTTTTCAACAATAACTCTCGGGTTTTCCCAGCCCCATATGCGACAATTTTGCTTGTTGACGAAGCCACCAAGGTGGAAATGGGCCTCATCACTCAAGATGATTTTTCGATGGAAATCATTTTCATGCATTTCAGCGACCCAATCAGCAAAGACACAACGTTGTTGATGATCGGCTGGCTTGAGTTCTTGTGTGAACTGAACTTTATAAGCCTTAAGACCCAAATCTTTATGCAAAATACGGTGTAATGACGTTTGTGGAATGCCTTATTCCAAAGAACGACTAGGAATGGACAAACCTGGGTTGTCTTCAACTTTCTTCACTCTCAGCTAAAGCAGCAATATTCTCGGCTGTTCTTGAGCGACGTGCACGGGTATTATTCTTCACATCACTAACTTGTCCCAACAGCTCGAAGTTTTCCTCCAATTTCTTTATTGCGGTCCGACTAAGTGCTTCACGACGACCCAAAAATGTTCGAGTTTTACGAACCGTCTCTGCCAAATTTTCACCATTTTTGTAGTGAATTTTAATAATTGCAATACGTTGTTGAAGCGTGTATCGTTTCATTTTTATTAATGGCGTAGTTTCTACTTGTCAAATGTCAAAAAATGACAGCTTCAAAAGTGACATCTACCGAAATAGCGGGCTATTCAAAATAACACCTCCTTGAAAAACCCTTTAATTTCGTAGTTTCAATCTGATCACATCTGACGTTCATGAACACCAAACCCTAAAATTACATATATTAACGCGCTGTTTTCCAGGACCAAAACTCAAAATCGAAGCTACCTTGTCCAACAAGAGCAACGACGTTAAATTCTCAAATGTTCATCTCTAGGTTCGGTTCGCATAATTTACCAAATATCGCTAGGGTGATGTCAAAGAATAAAATGCCCAGTTTAAACGTACGCCACTGGCTCAGCAAACAGATAATAAACCGTGAGTACCAATCTACCTGTTCGAGTTCGGATGCAGTGTTGTCAAGTAACGATGCATGTAGGTTGTTGAGTTTTGCTGCTATCTATGCATCATCGTACGACTGCGAAATGGGAGAACACGAGAACGGTTTTGTATCAATAGGATACCGATTTTCACGATCAACGCTGGAGATTTAACCAATAACTTGAATTGAGAGAGAAGTTAATCAGATCAAAATTATCAGAATTTTATGTTATGAATTTGATCTTCTTCTTTTGTCAGAGAATGAATCCTGGCATTGTTTTCCATTTCGACAGAGTCAAAAATCCGTTTGCACCTAGAAATTGCATCATTATTGAAAAATTTCAAAAAGCACTGCCGTGAAGGCAGCAACTTTTGCGCGCATGTTCAATGTGGATGACCGCTTCAGCAACGAATTTGAACATGCACGCAAAAGCTGCTGCATTCACGGCAGTGCTTTTTGAAATTTCTCACTGATAAATTACTGGATTTCAATTCGATCAAATCTGTATTTTTGGAAATATTGGAAAAATAAAATTTTGAATGGCTATATCTACGGAATCATTGGGCGGATTTTACCCATTCACGAATTCGACCTTCGTAATTAAGCCCCAAACCTACTCTACAAATATCGAGTTTCTAAGTTGTTTCTTTCGGGAGTTATTGTGTTTACGCAGTCGGCCGTTAGGCTGACCGTAATTTTTCCAATATTTCCAAAAATACAGATCAGATCGAATTGAAACCCAGTACTTCATCGAAAATTAACAGTTCGGTGTTTCTCACAGAGTTTAATGAGGATGATATGATAAGAAAATCATAGAAATTTTTTTTTTCAAATTGTTCTAATGACACGGATATCACGAAATTTCGCAAAAAGTTGTCTTTCATCATCTCAAAACTAGCTGTGAAGTTTTATCAGGACTGAATCAGTATTTCTCGAGTTATACCGAAAAAATCAACGATATCGAGAAGAAAACCTCGAAATTTTTTCCCGATATTTCCAAAACTTATGACCGTATCGAACTGAAATTTGGAACACTGCTGTAAAATATAAAGCTCAAAGTGTGAGTGGAATTTTTTTTTGATATGATGAATTGTTTCCGAAAAAAAAATTTTTTGGAAAAAAATTTCGAAAAAAATTTGAAATTTACTGACAACATGATCCTGACGAAATTAGGCTCAAAGTTGCGCGTCGATATACTCCACCTAATTGCCAAGTTTGAATCCAATCGCCCAAGTAGTTTCTGAAATAAAAAATAAATAACTTCAAAACTTCGAGTGCCTGTAACTCCGAAACTGTTCGACCGATTAGGCCCATTAACGAACTTAACCGCAGCATTCTGATGCGCAACCTATCCTGAAAGTTTAAAGTTGCTAGCTCGCTTCTGTTGAGACTTACTGTGTCTACGGTCGGCCGGCCGAACAGAATCGATTTTGACACCGGATTCGTCATCAGTGAGTCCAACCTAGTCGATTGAGACCATTTTCAGCTCAATCATCCAAAATTACAGACATTTGGACAAAACGATAGCACGCTGTTCCCCTAGAACATGCGCGTAAAAATGTGAATGTATAATTTCAGTACGTCAGTACAGAGCTTCTGTTGTTATTCATATCAGTCTAATTTGCGCAGGTAAACAATAACATGTATCATCTTCATTTGAATATGTTGTGTTATGTCTCTACACACATGAATTTCACTGTATGAAGGTGAAATAGCTTGACTGAATTTGAATTTCCATGATTAACTCAGCATAAAAATATCATATTGAGTTTTTTTTTCAGAAATTATATACTGGGTTTCTAACTTAGTAGTAAGATTTTAATGGAAGAGTCTTTGGTCAATTTGATTTACTGAAAAAAAAACGTACCATCCTTAAGAGGTCTTCTTCTCACTACCTACAAGTTACAGCGTTTTCAATGTGAATTATACCTAGAGCTAATTAAATACCTGAATAATGCGTTTTCAATAACAAAGTTATCATTTCTGTGTTGACGGATGGCCAGAAGGCAGAAATACAAGTAATCAGAAAAGTATTGAAATAACTTGTCAGTTCCATGAAAAAACACAAAATCTAGATACTTAAAGCAGGTATTTTTCAATTTCAACCCGCTTTTTGAGTTCAACTACAAAATCATTTTCAAATTGTATGTTCCTAGGCAACCATAAACGGGATTCTGACAGACTACCACTACGCCACTCTATTCTGTGACTGTACCAAAGAATTTGGCCCATTTGAAATCTTGAGGTTAACTTCTCGATATTGGCACAAACCTTAGAGTCAGTACTCAACAATAATGTTCCAATTTCGAATTCGATCCGATATTCACTTTCGGAGATTGGAGGGAAAAAATATGCCAATTTTCGTTGTTATTTGGAAATATAACGATATTTCCGCAATATCTCAAGAATAACAAATGCAATCAGATGAAAACTTCGCAATCAGTTGAAAAAGCAACGCACAACTAGGTGCAAAATTTCGTCTCGATCTTGTAGTTTTGAATAAGCGCGTAAAAGCTCCTGCCCTCACTTCAGCGCTTTCTTAGAATTTTTAGCATTAGTCATCGCACCACCCATATTTCTTATCAAAATTTAGGAGCAAAAAATTACGCGTCAACAAGCTAGTTTGAGTTTATGTATATCTTTAGAAAGGGGGTAGTGAATGGGGGTTATTCCTGAATTTGGGTTATTACGGCAAATGCAAATTTGAACATAATTATTATGGGTTTGATTCATTATTTTCCCAAATTACCTTAAGAAAGTATTCAAAATCAGATTTCAAAATTGGGGTTTGGGGTTTGCCAGGTGGTAACACCGGCACCACATGACAGTTTTGACATTTAGTTTTTTGACGTATTCGCAGTATATGCTTTGGCAATTGTTACAATGAATTCAATTTTGCTCGAAAATCGCATTAAAATAATTCAAATCCACTATGAAAATGGTCGTTCTGTTAAAGTTGCATTTCGTAAAATTCGTGATATTTTCGGACATCATAAACGTCCTTCTGAGACCGCTATCAAGAATTTGGTCGCGAAATTTGAGTCGACAGGCTCGGTACAAAATGTGCCAACACCAACACGTGTTCGACCGGGTCGTTCAACAGAAAACATCGCTGCCGTGAGCCACAGTGTTGAAGAAGATCAAAAGTTATCAATTTCACGACGTTCTCAACAATTGGGGTTATCCAAAAGCACAACATGGCGAATTTTGCGAAAGGGCTTTGAAGCCTTACAAGATTCAACTGGTGCAGGAATTGAAGCTGACCGACCATTCAAATCGCCGTAGATTCGCTCAGGTCATTCAGGAACAACCTGCTGGTTTTTCTCAAAAAATCATTTTTTCAGACGAAGCACATTTTCATTTGTCAGGGTACGTCAACAAGCAAAATTGCCACATTTGGGCTTCTGAAAATCCTGAAGCAATTATTGAGAAGCCCTTGCATGCTCAACGTGTCACTGTGTGGTGTGCTATGTGGTCTGGAGGTGTGATTGGGCCGTTTTTTTTCGAAGATGAGGCTGGAAATGCGGTAACAATCAATGGATCACGCTATCGCGAGATGTTAACAACTGAATTTTGGCCTATTATTGATAACATGGATGTCACTGAAATGTGGTTTCAACAAGACGGTGCCACATGTCACACAGCCAATGAAACGATCAATTTATTGCAAACCAAATTTCCCGATCGCATAATTTCGCGAAATTCAGCTGTTAAGTGGCCGGCCAGATCGTGTGATTCAACAACACCTGATTATTTTTTGTGGGGCTATGTTAAAGACAGAGTTTATACGGAGCCAATCGAATCGATTGCAACCTTAAAACTCAAAATCCGTGATGTCATTAACGAAATAGACCCTCCATCTTGCCAAAAAGTGATTAAAAATTTTGATGAAAGAATCAACGTCTGTCAGCGTGGTCGTAGTGGACATTTGTCAGATATCATTTTTCATTCATAATTGCCGAAGTTTTCTCTTTGTAATACAATAAAAATTTTTTTCATTTTCCACTAAATTCTTTGTTTTATTTTGTTTTAAAAAACAAAATTCTTGTTGAAAAACCCTTTATTTATTCCTATTCTGTGGTACACACGTATTATTTGTCAATACAACCGAACAATTTGCCCGTTAGCGATTTGTCAGTAATATGACAGTATGTGCTCTTTTTCTGTTCCTTGGTCGTTGTTTTCTACTTTAACCAGATCGAAATATAGCTATCTCTGTTTTCCTAAGAAAAGTATCACCTTTGACGTCCTTTTCTTTTCGAGAAAGCTGAATTCGACGTTGCCATATCATGCACTCAGGACAAATCCCTTTGAATGCAAATCCCCTTTTTTATTTTTCAGTTTTAGGTGATCAAACATTTTCTAAAAAATATGATATTGAAATTATATGTTTGAAATGTGATGTTCTAAAGGTTTTTCATGAAAATTACTGCATTTTCGTTTAAAGGATAAAGCCCCATTGCTGCTTTTCGTATTTCGGCAAGACTGCCGAGTCACTAGGTAAGACATTCACCGACGGTCTGCAGGCTGAAACGATGCCAAGAGTAGCGAGAGATGTAAACAGGTTCGGAAATTCATAATTTTTTACGCTAACAATAGGAAAAAAGTGTTTTTCTGAAGGCTTCAGTGATTTATTTGTTTTTTCAATTTTAACCCAATTTCAGTTTTTAATTTTTCAAAAATTCTTGAAAATAATAAAGTGGCAACAATGCGCAGATATTCGAGCTCACAAAGATTCCTGACTTCGCTTTATGATCATTTACTCAATTTTTTATCGTATTTTATCAGTGGCATATTGTGTGTAATAAGGGTGAGAGCGAAAACAGTTGATATCGACGTCAACAATGTCAATATTGTTAACGGTACGCTTCAAGCTGAATACCCAAAAATTCAATTAGTCGTAGGTGATAATGGAACGAAGGTTCGATTGATGAGTCAACAGTAATATTGTTCGGCGACAATGGATATAGAATTTTAATATCGCCACCATGAATGTGTATCGTCAAATGGGTGGTCATGTGACACTGACACGTGGTTATCGCAGAATCATTATTCATTGTCTATAAATTATGCTGCGTTTCAATTACACGGCAAGATTGATTTCGAGAAGTGAAAAGCGTAGCAAATTTCCGCTTGGGATTTGTTGTTAACACATGATGTAGGTATAATTGTTTTTGGATGAAACAGAGATTCCTTTCAAAATTTCACAACCCTGATCAATGCTCCTAAAGAACACTTACAAGTATATTACGGCCGTCCTCACGTCCTATGGTGAGCCCAGTAATTTAGCAAAGAAACAACTTAGAAACTCAAAATTTGTATATGAGGTTTGGACCTTGATAACCAAGGCCTAAGTCGTGAATGGGTTAGATCCCCCCAACGTTTTCACAGAAATACCCATTCAAAATTTTCCGAATATTTCCGAATATACAGAGCAGATTTAATTGGAATCAAGTGTTCAATTCAAAAATGTCACCTTTGAAGATTCAAGTGGAGGATAATATGATAAGAAGATTGCAGAATATAGAATATTCGAAACAAATTTGGAATTTTGTTCCGAATTGTTAAGATGACACGATCATCACGAAATTCTGCACACAGTTGTGCCGTTGTAGCATTTTTTACCTAGCTATCAACCAAATTTGACATATATTCCCCAATATCTTCTGAAATTCTTTATTCAGATTGTAGAATGTTGTGAAATATGCAGTTCAGTTTGAACACAATTTTTTTGAATCAACTGACAGTATGATTTCGAAAAAATTTGCGAAAGGTTGCTTGTCGTCGTGTTCCAACTTACTGCAGAATTTCAAGCCAATCGCTTCAGCAGTTCCTGGAATATCAAGGCTTACTCTCAAATTCCAAATGATTATAACCCCGAAACCAATGGGCTGAATCTGCCCATCAGCAACCTCAACTGACACATTTTAATATTCAAGCTACCCTGAACATTTCCAAAGAATTGTGCATACGGAAGGCTGGCCGGTCAGAAGGACATAATCGATTTTGACACTGGATTCGTCATCCAACTTTGTCGTTTGATACCATCTCTGGCTCGAAATCAAACAATTACAGATATTTGGACGAACAGATAGCACGCTGTTTTCCAGAACATGCGCGCAAAAAGATGTAAAAGTCGATATATCAACAAATATTCCTCCTTGATCAGAGCTAATCATCTAATCAACCAAAACACCTACACTGAAGAAGCGGATCCAAGTAGAATGACTACAGCTGTTTCACAATTGTTATTGATCGTCAGGTCAACTTACCTTGGTTAAACCGCAGAGAGATCTCTCGATACTTGTTACCTTTCAGAAGGACCGCTGCAGTATAACAACGTACAGTGCGCCATCTGCCAGGAGCATCTCGCGAGTCACACCTTCGAGTTCAGAATACTTTGATTGATTTGTATGACGCGACATACACATCGATCAAAGTATTCTGCACTCGAAGGTGGGAATCGCAAGATGCTCCTGGCAGATGGTGCCCTGTACGTTGTTATACTGCAGCGGTCCTTCTGAAAGGTAACAAGTATCGAGAGAACTCTCTGCGGTTTATCCAAGTTAAGTTGACCTGACGATCAATAACAATTGTGAAACAGCTGTAGTCATTCTTCTTGGATCCGCTTCTTCGGTGTAGGTGTTTTGGTTGATTGGATGATTAGCTCTGATCAAGGGGGAATATTTGTTGATTTATCGATAGATATTCGTCCTTGTGATTATGTTATTCATTATTACTGGAGCTCTTTCTTATCCGTGAAACCAATTGGGTTTTTTCCTGAATTTGGATTATTACTGCAAATGCAAATTTGAACATAATTAATATAGGTTTGATTCATTATTTTCCCAAATTACCTTCAGAAAGTATTCAAAATCAGATTTTAAACTTGGGGTTTGGGATTTGTCATGCATGCACGAAGTGACAACGTTATTTAGTAGAATTGCTTTTTCTGCTATAGAATAACGAAATATTTATTCCTATTCTGTGGTACACACGTGTTCTTTGTCAATGTATCCAAACAATTTCCGTTTGTGATTTGTCAGTAATATGACAGTATGACAGTCTGTGCTATTCTTTTCTATTCCTTGGTCGTTGTCTTCTACCCTAACCATATCGAAGCAACATCTCAGTTTTTCTAAGCAAAGTAACACATTTGACGTCCTTTTCTTTCCGAGAAAGCTGAATTCGACGTTGCCATATCGTGCACTCATGACAAATCCCTTTAGCTGCAAATCTCTATTTTCATTTTTCAGTTTTAGGTGATCAAACATTTTTTTAAAAATATAATATTGAAATTATATGTTTGAAATGTGATGTCCCATAGGTTTTCCATGAAAATAACTGCATTTTCGTTCAAAGGAGAAACCCCCATTCCTATCTTTGTAAATGAAATATTCCTCAACAAACAAACCGACGTAACTAGGCGAATAGCAGTTCATTGAATAAGTCAGACAATGTAAGACAAACCCTGCGGATTAATCTCGAGGTTAACATCTGACTGTCAATAATAGATGAGCGATCCGTCTAAATTAACCGTGCCAAACTCGGTCATTAATATATGAATAGCACAGTTCTACCCAATTTGCTAATCGCACTTGAATATGCATTAAATCTCGATCATCATTAGGTAATAGTTCATACGTGATGCTTAGTTGCCTACTCGACAGTTCAGGAATGTATTGCCAACTGGCCAGAAAGTGTTTATTGGAAATTGCGGCGTTTTTGTTGACGTTCACATAACGTTAGATCGTCGTTAGAATGATTTATGTGACACAATTTTCCATAATCAGCATTTCTTTATTGAACTTTACTTTATTGAACACATGCAGTAAAAAGGTGAATACCACTTCGATATTCGAAAGAGATTGTGCAGAGAAATGTTAGAGAACAGGTGAAACGAACAATAGAAAACCTAGAAAATCACTGACGTGAAGTTAGAAGCTTTTACGCGCTTGTTCAAGTTCACGAATTCGATTGTCATAACTTATCTCTTAACCGCTGATCGTAAACACAATAAGTACCGAGAGAATCTGCTTAGAGAATTCTAAATGTGATAACTCACTCCTCTGTTTGCAAGTTCAACACAAATATCACTAACGGTGATTTGTATTGCAGAATAATCAATTGCTTGAAAATTCAAAGAAATATGATTGGAAAAACTCATTTACTCACATAATTCTTATGATTTGGTTCTTTTTGCGTTATTATTGTCGAAAAAAAATTTCGTTATAATTTACCATTGAAACACTCTTCCACTTTAAATTCGTGCGTGCAATATACACTTGTTTTCATCATGAGATTCTACACGATTACAATATTGCCCATTCTTTCATTGAAAATTCCATAATTATTCTACTTTTCATCAAATTTATAAACGAATAATAAGAAATCACTAAAACTAACCAAAAAACATTAAATGAACTCACTTCTATGGATAGTCTAGTTCATAGTAATGGACTTTGTCGGTGGTCTTGGTCACGAAATAGCATAGACCTAATATTTAGTCTATGCGGAATGAATGAATATTTCTGTGCATTCTATGATCCGGGTAAACGTGAGCGAAGTTTAATTCACAGTCTTTACTAGCTCAGGGGCGGATCCACAAAAAATTAAGGAAATTTCTCGAATTTTATCAGATTTATAACATTCAACGTTGAATACTCGGTTCGTTTTAGGAGAAATAATAAGGAATAATTAAGTATTCTAAAATGATTGAAGATACGTATAATGACTTAAGGTACACTTTATCTACATTATTCATGCTAATTTCCTATAGTTTTATGATTCGGGGGAGTCTACGACCAGAAAACCGTTCGAAGTAAGATGATATTGATTACTGTAGAATACGAGTAATAGTCATCGAGAACTTCAAACCGAAATTCAATTCATTCGGAGAAACCATGTCAAAGTTACAAAAGAAAGACGGTTATTGTGGAATTCCAACAGTCTGTATCTTGTTACTGGGGCCGAATCTGGAAAAATGGTAAGTGAAAAGAGTGTTTTATTCGATGAGAGGAATCTAGGGTTAAAATAAATGAACAACTTAAAGACTCACCGTGTATAGGTACTTTTTGAGTTATTTTGGAAATAATAAGTAATGATATCGATGTAACCAGCACGAAATTGATCATATTTTTTCCCAAAATCTCCCAAGATAGAATAAGAATACCTGATCAAATTCTGAAATTTGATATAATTCTAGTTGTTGAATAGTGTCCCCAAGGTCTGTGCCAAACTCCATGGTAAGGTCTTGAGTAGTTTTCGAAAAAACAATTTTTCAACAGAAATCTTGAAAGTTATGCGTAGGCATTACTATCAAAGAAGTTTAATCTTGACAACCTCACTTCTTTTCGATAAATTGAGGAATTATCTCAAAATTCAGCCAAGAACTTAAGAAATTTCATGAAAACTTCCAATTGTCGCTGCTATTTGCACCGTTAAAGCATACACCGTGGGCAGGTGCCTAACCTTGAAACATTAACCAGGAAATTTGAATGTGGCTGTGGGGCCGAAATCCACTAAGCTGTAATGTACCAATCCGCGGTACTATTTGTTCTTAAGAGCAAAAAATACCACGTGGTGGTGAATTACGGCTAGGCAACACAGCCACGTTCAAGTACCATTGAACCTCGTTAATATCTCAAGGTCAGGCACCTGCACGCTGTTACATGCTCCAACGTTGCCAATAGTCGCGAGAAATATTAGATATCAGAGAAATTTCGACATTCATAGGAGGAAACGGGATGTCGTTCTGCAGGCTTCAGTCAGTATTCTTTGAAAATTTTTTTTTGGGATGTACTCAAATCTTTTATGAGAATGCAAAATGTTAGTGATTTTTCCATTTTTCACTTCATTTCAGCTTTCATTTTCCCGAAAATTCTCGAATATAAAAAATTCGCAACCTAGTGCATTCTCAAAAATTTTTCCAACCATTTGCACTAAGAAATTCTTTGAAACAAACGAACTCTGGCCTCCAGAAGTCACCCGGTTATATTCGAGGTATCGTTTGCTCTTAAACTGAAATAGGCAGATGTCCAAGCTCTTGACTTCTCCTCATTGCTTTTTCCCAAATATTCTGACGGACGTTCCTTCGACAATGAACCCGCACAGGTCTAAAATACCAAGTTAATCTCGCACAGTGCGTTTTCCATTATGCTCAAAAATGTCCGCAATGACTTCCGAACAAAGGCTTAATCCATATTCACTCCACACATTGGCCCCCTTTACAATTCCCATTATGGATATGAGTAATGGACAAACTAGAAGTGAATACAAAAGGGCATAAAGAGGCTTGTAACCTGGATTGCGAGTAGCAGCACAACGACAGAACATAATAAATGATTCATTTGCGTACACACAAATTTCACTTGGGCATTTCAGTTGTAGATTTATCATGTTGACGACTATTCAGCGATCATTTTGAATGGTAACAAATGGCCTCGAAATGTCGCAGCACTGAACTATACATGGAATCTTGGGAAGAAACAGTCCTAAGGGTTGATTGTTCTGGATAATTATCAGTTAACGTTCGGTATGTGGCCGCAATCAACGCGTAAAATTCCTCCGATTCATTAATCATTGCATGTCTACGTCAGAATGTATGATCCGAAATAGGAACTTTCTTGGAAATTAGGTTGAGACTCATCATCAGGTGCACGCTGTGAAATGAGCCTATTGGATATTCTGCATAGATTAGTTATAGTTTATAGTTTGCTAGGAGGTTACATTCATCTGCCACTAAAGATCTATTGTGCCACCCCTCCATCAGAGCTGTTTTAGCAACTGTGCTACCTACAGCTCGCTCTTCAACTCTAGAGCTCCAATGAAATCCAGTATCTGTGGGGGCTCCAAGGAGGATAAATACTCATTCCTCCTATAATTATCCTGTCCAAGACATTCTTTGAGCAGAGGTTTCTTCCTCCTTCCCTCAGAATCTACACTCGTCAGTTTCTGATAAGCCCATTCTCACCATGTGCTTCCTTAGGCGACATTGTCCTGTGAGGAAACCAGTGAGAAGGCGTAACTTATTCTTACTGAGATCCAAATCTTTTTTGGACCTTGTAACTTTAAAGTTCCCAAGGAACTTTTTAGAACGATCCATTTCTGAAAGATTTCTCCAGAGTGCTTCTCTTTCAGTTCCTTCCTCCTCTGAAAACTCTCTCTTATAGGTGCAGTTGCCTATAACACAGAAAGGTTTTGGACCAGTAAGTGGCGTTTGTGCTCCCTTTCTGGCTAGTTTGTTAGCGTCTTCGTTTCCTTTGATTCCTGAATGCACAAGAACCCAGAATAAGGAGACCTTGTTGTTTTTGCCTACTTCATTGAGTTTCCTTCGGCACTCCCATATCAGCTTTGACTCGATGACATGGGAGTTCAGTTCAAAGATAGCAGCTTGACTATCAGAATGGATCACTATGTCACACCCCTGATAGTTCCCTTCCAGGTTAATTTCTATGCATCTTTCGATTGCAAGTATTTCTGCCTGAAAAACACTCGAGTTGGAGCCTGACGATAGTGTACACTTGGTTCTTGCTCGGTATAGTCCAGCCCCCATCGTAGTTTTAGAACTATCTGTATACCATTTAACGGTTTTCACTTTGAAATTCTAGACATTCTGTGTATATACGTATTTGTCTGAAAAAGATGAATTATTTGCTCTCAATTAATGAAGCATTGCTTTGATAATGTCTTGAAAGCTATCATGATTATACTGGGCGAAGAAAGAGCCTTTGTCATGTCCTATAATCAAATTGTTATGTCTTGAAGGCTTTTATGAATAAGATGAATCAAGAATCAGTTTCTGGTAGGGCAAATCCAAATTCATCATATATGGTTGAAAATATTCCCCCATTCGGTAAATTATTTTTCAAATATTTATAATCGCGGAAAGACAAATACGATCGAGTTAAAATTCGGTGGACTATTATTGTTGTACATCAACTCTAAGTTTTCCACCGAAACTCTTCAAAATCCGATCGATACTTTCCGAACAAAAATATTTTTTCTTGATGAATTTTGGAGTAATGCTTTCGTGCACATCGACATTCTTCAACGAAGGAAAAGCAAATTTGATGTGATCGCATCGGTAAATATTAATGTATTGATCAAATTTCCGCAAAATTTAAATTATGTACAGGATTCCATGAAAAAAGATTTTTTAGTCGAAAAATGGAATTTTGGGAAATTGCTAGACCTACAAAAACAAGTATAGAGTAGACAGATCTGGAGATCTCTCTGGTCAATCTGTTGGTCCACTTCGACCAATCCACTGGTTGGGAAAGCTCATATCTAATAAAAATTGTATGACAACAGCGGCAGAATATACAGTATGCGTCAAAATTATAGAACAAATTCCTTTCTTCAAAAGACAAATATTTGGCAACAAAATCTTAAAACAGGTCAATTTTTGTTTCACTTTTACTGAATTTATATGCATTTTTGAAGGATTTTTGTTGCACCCTGTGCCATCCCCATTGACCCTCTAATTTTTTTGAAAAGGGAAAGTGGGTCATGTGGTACCTTTTTGGCAAGGTCTTTGTATCTTCTTCACAGGCGTGCAGAAATTTTCAAGAAAAAAATTTTCATTTATGAAAAATTAGTTGGTTCAAAAAGGTTTTCAGTATGTGCACTTTGTCATGGCTCATTTAGGGTTGGGGGTTGAAAGTTGTGCATGAACAAAACTGTAATGGTCAACTTTCATTCGGTGACAAATTTCATCAGGTACCATCGTCTCCAATTCAATGAGCCATGACAAAGTGCACATACTGAAAACCTCTTTGAATTAACTAATTTTTCAAAACAAATTTTTGTTCTTGAAAATTTCTGCACGCCTGTAAAGAAGATACAAGGACCTTGCCAAAAAAGTACCACATGACCTACTTTCCCTATTCAAAAAATTTGGAGGTTTGATGGGGATGGCACAGGGTGCAACAAAATCCTTAAAAATGCAAATAAATTTGGTAAAAGTGAAAGAAAAATTGACTTGTTTCAGGATTTTGTTGCCAAATATTTTTCTTCTGAGAAAATGAATTTTATTATTATTATTATTATTATTAAAAAAAGATACAGAGTTGAGGTTTGAACCTATAAACTCAGCCAGTAAACAAAATAGCAATATTCCACTAAAAAAACTAAAGAAAGGACAACGCACTTAAAAAGAACATGTAGAGAATGTCAGCAAAAAAAAAAAATGAAAACACTTCAGAGAGCACCTTCGCGAATTCTCCACCGATCGTAACTGTTCTTGAACGCATTGACACTGGTAGATTCAACCACAGATCCCGGCAAACCGTTCCATCGATCGAAAATCCTATTTGACAAGAAATTTTTACGCGTATTTGTACGGAATGGTTCCTTAGCAAGCTTGCAGGTATGTCCACGGAGATTGTTCCTATTAAATTCGAAGAGGTGACTCAGATCCACACCAAAACAGTCGTTAATAGCTCGGAAAGCAACGATCAAATCGCCTCTAGTACGACGTTCTTCGAAGGATGACAGCCCAAAAGCTCGCAGAAGCTCGCAGCCGTGTCTCGTAGTCGGGTCGACCTTGATCGGCGAAAGGAATCCTCGTACACCATCTCTGGACTGATTCAAGCAACTTTAAATCCCCCTGTAGGGCAACCCACCATGCAGGTCCGGCATACTCCATAATAGGTCTCCCGTAAGTCTGATAAAGTAGCTTCATGGTCTGAACGCTGCAGTTACTGAATGATTTTTGTATAATGTAGGTGATCCTCTTGGCTTTGGAACAGACAGAGGAGATATGCTCGGACCAGTTGTCCTTCGGCCAAGGAACGCCTCTATCCATGATAGCAAGCGGCCACGTATACCGAGATGCTCCAATTTTTTCAATAGACGTTTGTGAGGTACACGATCAAAAGCCTTTGAGAAGTCTAAATACACCACATCTATCGGGATCCCCTCATCGAGTGCCTTGCTCCAATCGTTCACCGCAGAAAGAAGATTTGTTTCATAATTTTGACGCGCATTGTAAATATAACTCCGAAACGGTAACTAAGGCTTTATTTGTCTACAATGTATCGATATGAAATAAAAAAATATACAATACAAACGGAAATCGGAACCCAAACATGTATTTCAATTTAACCAATGCGAGGGTCAAACAACCGAAATCTACATAGGTCCATGTTTCCCTTCTCGATATGACTTTTTTTCTGGTTCAACCGTATGTAATTCTGCAAGAGCGGATGCTTGGCAACTAAACCCGAATCAATAAGGGTGGATGAATATTTTATTCAATAAAAGAAGGCAGACAGAAGCCAACGGGGCCAAACCTTCGATAATAATATTATTGGTAGATGACTTTTCAAGCTGCGTTTGCCC
Source organism: Myrrha octodecimguttata (assembly GCA_958510865.1). Classification (NCBI taxonomy): domain Eukaryota; kingdom Metazoa; phylum Arthropoda; class Insecta; order Coleoptera; family Coccinellidae; genus Myrrha; species Myrrha octodecimguttata. The sequence goes on from OY294060.1 coordinate 68,462,667, forward strand.
CTATTCTGCAAAAATGAGGAGAGCGCTCACCGTTTCGATGTCTTTTCTGAATATTTGATGCGTTCCGGAAGATATCTTTGATTGTGTTCGATATTTATTCCTTTTGGGGTCCGCACACGTGCGCCGTATTGAATCTTAAATTGATGAAGCAACTCCAGGGAGATTGGTATATTTTCTATACAATCTTGACATCAGGGTAGTTTCGTATAATATCCACAATGGATATTGAACTTTGAAGATTTCACGGAAGAGTATTTATTGAATTGATAAAAGCATAACTTCCTGTTCAGGTGCATTTCACATTCTGGTGGATGAAGCATCTAGCCTGGGGTCCATTCTTGAATCTCGATCAAGAATTGCAGAGTATGAAAGTTGTCATATGTTTCTGTCGACTTTTTAAGTTTTCTCGAGTATCTGATTTGCGAGAGTTCTATTCGACATTCCGACTATGGTTTCAACCGAATATTCAAGAAATAAACTGAATGCAAGATATCGAGAAATTTCAAATCCAAATATAAACATAACCTTATCACCGTTTCCTTCGACCTTTGAATAAAGCCTTCGACTTAGCAACGAGTGGTACGAAGTATAAGAGATATAACATTCGAGTGATATTCGGTTCCATGCGCAGCTCCTGGAGCCGATTCTTGAATCTCGATCAAGAGATGAAGAGTATGACAATTGCCATATGTCCGCGTCGATTTTCTAAGTTGAATCAAACAAGTAGACATGATCTGCGCATGGAACCGAATGTCACTCGACAATCGAATTTTATATCTCCTATACTTCACACCACTCGTCGCTAAGTCGAAGGAAGCGGTGATAAGATTATATTTATATTCCGATTTGAAATTTCTCGATAACTTGCATTCAGTTTATTTCTTGAATATTTGCTTGAAAACATAGTCGAAATGGCTAATAGAACTCTCACAAATACTGCAGATGCTCGAGAAAACTTAAAAAATAGATATAAACATATGACAATTCTCATACTCTTCAATGCTTGATCGAGATTCAAGAATCGGCCCCTATGTCTACTTGTTGATTATATTTAACTTAGAAAATTGACGCAAACATATGGCAATTGTCATACTCTTCGATTCTTGATCGAGATTCAAGAATCGGCCCCCTGAAGAAGAGAAGCACCGACGTGAGGAACTTTCAAGTGCTTCGTTGCCAAAAGTGTCACCTATTCACTTATTGACCCTGCCAAACGCAGCTTTACTTCCTGAGGGAAAGATTCGGCGAATTTTTTCATATGGCCCTCTCGAAATTCAGGATGAACTTTTAATCATTCTTCAATCGAATACTAAGGTCCAATCCGATCCAATATGTAATTTTGTAGATATTGGAAAAATAGAATTGGAGAGTGTAAATCTTCGAATAATTGGGCGGGTTTTACCTACTCACGTAATAACGCCCCAAACCTACTGTATAAATAGTCTCTGAATGGTTTCTTTCGAAAGTTATTATGTTTACGGCTGGCCTAACCACCGATTGTGAACACAATATGTACCGATCTAACGGCTGGACCGTAAACACAATAACTTCAGAAAGAAATAACTAAGAAATTCAATATTTGTAAAGAAGGTTTGGACCTTAATTACGAAGGCCGAATTCGTAAATGGGTAAAATCCACACAATGATTCCGCAGACATACCCATTCTTAATTTCATTTTCCCAATATTTCCAAAAATACAGATTAGTTCGAATTGAAATTCAGTTCTTCATCGAAAAATAACAGTTCGAAGTTTCATACAGAATTTAATAAAGATGCTATGATAAGAAGATCACACAATATTGAATATTTGAAAAAAAAAGTTTTAATTAAGTTGTCTTTCAGCATATTAAAACTAATTGCGAAATTTCATCATGATCGAATTAGTATTTCTTGAGGTATACTGAAAAAAACAACGATATCGAGAAGAAAACCAAGAAATTACACATATTTTTTTCCAATATCTTTGAAACAAATAGCCGTATCGAATTGAAATTTTGTACACTGCTGTGAAATATGGAGCTCAAAGTATGCGCTGAATTTTTTTTCGAATTTGATGAACAGTTCGCGAGAAAAAAATTTTTTCGAAGAAAACTTTGAAAAAAAATTTTTTCAAAATTTGCTGATACTATGATCTCAACAAAATTTCGCACAAAATTGCGCGTTGCTTTACTCCAACTAACTGCCAAGTTCCGATCCAATCGTTCGAAAAGTTTCCGAATTATCGCCAAAATAACGTCAAAACTTTGAAAGGCTCCGAAACTGTTTGGCTGATTTTGCCCATCAAACTCAACCGTCGCATTTTGAAATGCAACCAACCTTGAAATTTTCAAGTCTATAGAATCCTCCGTACACCCGTTATCGTCTGGACAGAATCGATTTTGACACCGGATTTGTCATCAGTTAGTCCAACCTAGACGTTTGAGATCATTTCAAAAAAATTCGAAAATTACAGACATTCGGACATAACGATAGCACGCTGTTTCCCAGAACATGCGCGCAAAAATATATGGGACCTCATTCAAATTTCCTCTGCTAAGGAACTGTTATTTTTTTACATATGTTCTATGGTTTCGACATTCCATAGAATGAAGACTCTTTCTCAAAATAATATTCATAAGAAAGACAAACTTCTCTTTAAGTTAAATATAGCCTTCCAACACCAACCCTGTATAGATTTCACCATGACAAATTACTTAAGCGAAATCGTTTAGCCAGACCCACCGCCTGCTGGCCTATCTTATCTTCACTACTAATGGCTCCATTTTCCGATACCAAAACGCTGAAACAATGGCTGCCACCAAGGCTTATCGCGACGAATACCCAGAACCCATCATCGATATGAATTCGACCAGTTCGAAAAAACCTCAGTGTCGCCGATAAGGTTAGGTTCAGGTGAACGATTTCGCGCACACGCGGTACGATCGAGCGCGCTTCCTAATGAAATATTACGCTCGAATTATGAGCGAAATGAACCGGCATCAATTCCATCGATCATAGTGGCCGTGTGGGCGGCGACGCGCTTTGTTTTTGCCGAACGTTCTGGATGCGTATCGAAGCTTCTTTTCAGAATTTTATCTGGGGAATTCGGTTTGATGATTACGCGAACAATGGATGTGGAAATGGGGGTTTTTCCTTTAAACGAAAATGCAGTTATTTTCATGAAAAACCTTTGGAACATCACATTTCAAACATATTATTCCAATATTATAATTTTAAAAAACTGTTTGATCACCTAAAACTGAAAAATAAAAATAGGGATTTGCATTTAACGGGATTTGTCATGAGTGCACGATATGGCAACGTCGAATTCAGCTTTCTCGGAAAGAAAAGGACGTCAAATGTGTTACTTTGCTTAGGAAAACCGAGATAGCTATACTTTGATCTGGTTAGAGTGGAATACAACGACCAAGGAATAGAAAAAGAAGAGCACATACTGTCATATTACTGAAAAATCGCAAACGGAAATTGTTTGGTTATATTGACAAAGAACACGTGTGTACCATAGAAAAGGAATAAATATTTCATTATTCTATAGCAGAAAAAGCTATTCTACTAAACACCGTTGTCACTTCGTGCATGCCTGGCAAATCCCAAACCCCAATTTTGAGATCTGATTTTGAATACTTTCTGAAGGTAATTTGGGAAAATGATGAATCAAACCCATAATAATTATGTTCAAATTTGCATTTGCAGTAATAACCCAAATTCAGGAAAAACCTGGGGAACAGCGTTGCTATATTTTTGTCCAAATGTCTGTGATTTGCGAATTTTAAGCCGAAAATGGTCCCAAACGACTAGGTTGGACTCACTGATGACGAAGCCGGCCGTACGCACGATTACTGGCGTACAGAGGATTCTATCGACTTGAAAATTTCACGGTTGAGTTCGTTAATGGGCAAAATCGGTCGAACGATTTCGGAGCTATAGGCCATTTGAAGTTTTCAGGTTATTTCCCAGATATTCTGAGAACTACTGGAGCGATCGAATTGAAACTTGTTGTTTGGTTGGAGCATAAGGACGTTCAACTTTTTGCAGAATTTGATTGGGATCGTCAGTAAATTAAAAAAAAAAAAATTTCAGAATTTTATTCGGGAAATTTTTCTTTTCTCGGACACTGTTAGACTTGGAGAAAATGTTGGTCATAATTTGAACTATATATTTCACAGTTGTGTGCCAAATTTCAGTTTTATACGATCATATATTTTGAAGATATTGTGAAAAAATATGTAAAATTGTTGTTTTGCGTGATGATCGTGTCATTAAAACGATTTAAAAAAATTCCAATTGTGTTTTTTTCGAATATTCTATATTCTGTGATCTTCTTATCATATTACCTTCATAAAATTCTGTATGAACCTACGAGCTGTCACATTTCGATAAAGTACTGGATTTCAATAGACTACTTTGTTCCAAGTTGCCAACCCACAAATATCTTTCAAATTTACTATCACTAGGGAAGGGGAATTTCAGAACAAATTCGACATGATAAGGTTCGCGTAATTTTAGAAATATCCATAAAATATGCCTCGGCTCCTCAAACAAGATAATTCCTTCCAAATATAGGTTTTTGTTAAAATCATCTCTGAATGGCTGAAATTCAAGTTGGGATTCCTGATTTTTTGTTAATAGTGTCAAGTTTATATAGGATATGTTCCTCAAATCAACTTGGTTATTTCGGTTACCGGTTTTCCATTCCGTAAATATGAAATATTCGGTTGGTTCCTGGAAAAAAGGTTAATTACAGAATTTGATTGATGAAAGAACCTTCTTACAGTCACCAGAACGACAGTCAATGTTCTATGGTAGGATATCCATAGCATAGCAAAATCTTTATTTACTTTATAATCCATAGAACATAGACGAGACAACAATGTACAAAGAAAAAATTACTAAGTATGATCTATGGATCATAAGGTAAATACAGATTGTTCCATGATGTAAAAAACATGATATACTCATCTGAAAAATGAGTGACGCCAGCAAGATTAAAATACAATGAGTTGTATGTTATGTGCTTTGAATTAGCATGCAAATTCAATATATAACTTTTTGTATTTTAATCTTATTAAAATACAAAGAGTTGTATATTATGTGCTTTTAATTAGCATGCACATTCAATATACAAGTTTTTGTATTTTAATATTGCTGACGTCAGACATTTTTCAGATGAGCACACCATGTTTTTTACATCATGGATTGTTCCATTATGTAAGTAAAACATTATGGATTGTTCCATTATGTAAGTAAAACATTATGGATTGTTCTATGCCATGGATATGTTACCATAGAACATTGACTCTCGTTCTGATGACAGAAAGAACGTTTTCTCATCAATCGAATTCAGTAATCAACCTTTTTTTCAGGAATCAACTGAATATTTCATGTTTACGGAACGGATAACCGGCAAGCGAAATAACCAAGTTGATTTGCGGAACATATCCTATATAAATTTGACACTATTAACATGAAATCAGGAATCCCAACTTAAATTTTAGCCTCTAGGAGATGACCTTAACAAAAACCTATATTTGGAAGGAATTATCTTGTTTGAGGAGCAGAAGCACCGTTAACGGATTTTATAAATAACGCGAAACTTACCATGTCGAATTTGTTCCGAAATTCCCTTTTCCCAGTGATAGTACTTGGATAGAACTTGGACCGAAATCGTTGGATCAAATCTGTATTTTTAGAAATATTGGATTTTGCACGAGGGATGCGACATCGAGAGTTGTAACTTTCCAAATTAACACACCGTAAAATTAATTATAAATATTCTTCCGCGAGAGCTCTTCATCCTTCAGAGTAATTAACAGGTGATATTTAAAAACCTCCTATATCCACGTGTATAAGTATCAACCAGAATAACAAAAGGTTCGATTCTAACAGTTAACGTCAACATTTGTTGAAATCAATTAGCGGCAATGATTACGTTCATAAATCAGCGCGAGTTCCAAGAACAAAACGGAAACAACATTATTGTAGGTATCTGGGCTAAAAGGCACGTATTTTTAAATGGCAGCCTGTATTCTTCTATGCTATTTATAATTCCGTCACAGTCATGAACCATTCCTCAAACATCAGCTTGTCTGGTCCCGGTTTTGGCAAACCAGGTGCATTTCTCATGTCCCCTCGGGCCCAACGAAGATGAATTTCGGTGATTAGTCATCGGGTGATTGTTTCGCTGCAATAGTATTTTGCGATATGAAACGAAATTCTTGATGAGCGAATATGGTAGGTTATATTCGAGTTATTGTTTGCTCTTAACAGATCGCATCGTTCAAACAACTCCAAAATTATGCGCATATGATATTTTGACGTTTTTGAAAATTTTTCAAATTTTGGTTGACGAATTTCTTTTCTGAAACTGTTCATCAGATTCCAATGAAATTTTTTGCAGATCTTGAAGTCAATATTCTACCCAAGTGTGTCAAATTTTAGTATGATCCGATTTTGATTTTCAGAGATTAAAAAATGAAAATTGGTTAGATTTTGTCGAGGGTTTTGTGGTAGTTCCCATGGAAAAACTCAAACAATATTGACTAACTCGATAACGCAGTCGGCCGTTAGGCTGACCGTAAACACAATAACTTCCGGAAGAAACGACTTAAAAACTCGATATTTGTAGAGTAGGTTTGGGGCTTAATTACGATGGTCGAATTCGTGAATGGGTAAAATCCGCCCACTGATTTCGTAGATATACCCATTCAAAATTTTATTTTTCCAATATTTCCAAAAATACAGATTTGATCCAATTGAAATCCAGAAATTTATCAGTAAAAATTTCAAAGAGCACTGCCGTGAAGGCAGCAGCTTTTGCGTGCATGTTCAAATTCGTTGCCGAAACGGTCATCTACATTGAACATGCGCGCAAAACTTGCTGCCTTCACGGCAGTGCTTTTTGAAATTTTTAATAGTTCTCATTCAAAAAATAGAAAAATTTTATGGAAGCCCCCCTATTATCTTCGCCACTGATGAGATTCAGACAATTTTTCTACCCAAACGACTCAGGTTCTTCAAAAAGCTGAATATACTAAATTTAATTTGAATCCGCCAAATTTTTACAAGGATCATTCAAATTTATGGGATTTTGTAAGTTATGTTGGAAAGGCTCTAGCGTCGGTGAGTAATATTTTAGGACCTGAGTCGATATCAAGTTTTCTTCTCATTAAGATATCTATAATCACCCTGTATAACATAATAATATAAAGCCTGGATAAAATATTTTCTGACTCACGATTTCATTGTATTTGATCTGATTTGCTGCACTCACCTGAAAAAGAGAATAAGAATGAAAATTTATTAAAATACATAAATCTCAGATGTGTTCATAACGATAAGTCGCACTGTTGGTTGAATATTCAACTGAGAAAAATTCGTGTATTGATCAAAGGATATTTTTCCAACAACTGAATAAGAATCATTACCACTCTGAGCAAAAATTATTATTATTCACCTTGCGGATTGCTGAATTCAAACAATTTGGTCAAGGACCATTTTTTCGAGAATTTATTGCCTAATGAATTATATCTGAATTACGCAAACGAAGAATTGAAATGTAAAATGATTCAGAGTCTATATCTGACTCCTTCAGATGCTATCGTTTTGCCCGAATGCCTGTAATTTTCGAATTTTTTCCCGAAAATGGTCTCCAAAGACTAGATTGGACTCACTTATGGAGAATCCGGTGTCATAATCGATTCTGTCCGGCCAGCCGGCCGTATACGTACGGAGTATCGTATCGACTTGAAACTTTCAGAGTAGGGGGATAATCGGTAGAATGGTTTCGGAGATATATAGCCATTTGAATTTCGAGGCTATTTTCTGATATTCCAGGAACTACTGGAGCGATTGGATTGAAACTTGACCGTAAAGAGGAGCATAATTACACGCAACCTGAAGCCAAATTTTCTTGTGATCGTGCTGTCAGTAAATAAAAAAAATATTTTTCAAAATTTTTCTGGGAAAAAAAAATGTGTTTATATCTATCTACACTTTTGGAAATATTGGAAAAAATTTTGAATGGGTATATCTACGGAATCATTGGGCAGATTCAACTCATTCACGAATTCGACATTCGTGATTAAGCCTGAAACCTACTCTAAATATCGAGTTTCTGAGTCGTTTCTCATAAAAGGTATTTTCTTTACTTGAAGAATTGGAAACTCGATATTTTTAGAATCTGTTTGGACCTCAATCACTGCCGAAGTGGTAAATGGATAAAATTCACCCAATGATTCCGCAGATATACACATTCGAAATGAAATTCTCTAAATACTTCCAAATGTAAATATAAGATCGAATTGAAATCTAGAACATGATTTGAAATTGACAGCTTGAAGGTTCATACAGAATTTCGTGAAGTGAATATGATCCGAAGATCACAGAATATTGGATATCAAAACAAAACAAATTGTTTTTTTTCAAATTGTTGTAACTACACGATCATCATGAAATTTTGCACGAAGCTGTCCATCAGCATTATGATACCAGTAACCAAGTTTCATCATTATTGAGTCAGTATTTTCTGAGCTATCACGGAAAAAACAACGATATCGAATAAAACACGAAATTCTTCACATTTTTCCCGATATCTCCGAGAATAATAAACGCATCCAACCGAAATTTAGAACACAGCTGTTAATTAGTAATCTCAAGTTATTAGCAGAATTTGAAGTGAATATGAAAAATGTTTTCCGAAAAGTACAATTTTTTCCAAAAACATTGCGGAAGAATGCTTCAACTAATTACCAGTTTCAATTCAATAGCTTCAGTAGTGCCTGAAGTATCAAAAAATCTAGAAGAGCACTGACGTGAAGTCAGCAGCTTTTACGCGCTTGTTCACATTGCGGAATGGTAACTTGGAAATTTTAATGAAATAGGAAAATTTTCAAAAAAATTAAAAAAAAATTTTACTTTCGAAATTTTCCATGGATAATTCTTCTCATTGACACTGTTCATATTCCAACCAAGTTTCATTTCGATCAGATAAATATTTTTCGAGTTATTGAAAAATCAAAATTTCAAATTGCTGTAGCACAAAAACCATTCGGCAGATTAGGCCCATTAACGAACTTAACCGAGATATTTAGGATCTTAACCTAACCTGAGAAATTCAAGACTCTAGGTTCTTCCTTTCGAAAGTTACAGCGCACACGGCCGGACGGACAGAATCAATTTTGACCACGAATTCCTCATTAGTGAGTCGAACCTAGTCGTTTGAGACCAATTTCGGATCAAAATTCGAAAATTACAGACGTCGTGACGAAATGATAACGCGCTGTTCTCCAGAACAAGCGCGTAAAAAATATCAACATTTTAAATGCAACTCATCCTGAAAGATTCAAGTTTATAGATCGTCCGTATACGCCCGTAATCGTGCCTAGGAACGGCTGGCCGGCCGGATAGAATCGATATTGGCAACGGATTCGACATCAGTGAGTCCAACCTAGTCGTTCAAGCCCACTTTCGGGAAATAACTCGAAAATGACGTTAGCAGAAATCCCCAGAACATGCGCGCAGAAACAATTCTGCAGTATATTCGACCATATCCGTTTGAATGATTAGAATGTTACTTATGAATCTACCGTCCATATATGGGCGGTATAATGTTACCTTACGCCATTATAACGTGAAATAAGAAGCCCGCCACATTTCGGCACGCGTAACACATACGGCAGCATGCATAACGCCCACCAATTACCGGTGAAATACGATCTGAACGAAAACAATATTTCAGCGGAAACCGCCCTCCGAATTGTCCCCGGCGCCATCAATAATATCGGCACGGTTTTCCGCCCACGGCCACCGACCCATTTTCCGATGGAAATGAACGGGAATGCGGAAAATCCACCCCCCTCCTCGCCCTTGGTGGCTGAGCAAGATGGATGGCCTTTGACCGGGGCGCGGTGACTACTTGCCATGGAATTTATGTGATAATATTTTTTTCTCGATATTGCAACTGTTACCTCTTCAATCCAGAAGATACCAGAGCGAGTACTCGAGCGTTCGACAAATTTCTCGAAAATCAACCATTCCCTAATGCGATCTAGAGCTAGGTCTTAAGTCCTATTCAGAATACCGAATTTCCCAACAGTCGGCACGATCAAAGAGCTTTGAAAGGTTCTCGACAGCATTTGACATGATAGAATAGATTCCTTGACGCTACTCAGAAATGTTCGCGGCTCAAAACGACATCAAATGTGTGTGATCTAACCAACCGAAAAATGAATTACCTAATGAGCGGCAAGATCAGAGGCAGCTTCGTCCAAATGATGAATTTTTAAATTCTGTGCTGCCAGCCGTACAGGCAGTAGGCAAGATTACTTGTGCACGTTTGGGGCCCAATAACGTAGGTTTGTGAATGGGTTTAATCCACCCAATGAGTCCGTAGACATACCCATGCGAAATTTTATTCTGCAGAAATACAAATTGGACCGAACGCATATCCAGTAAGTACCTACTTAATTGGAAAATGGCAGCGTGAAGGGAAGGTGCGTTTGGTTAGGGTCACTACGTGAAAGGATGACCGCTTTGGCAACGAGTTTGAATATGTGCGCAAAAGTTGCTTAATGTACGTCGGCGCTTCTCTAGGAATTTTCAACCAAGTTAATGATTTTATTTTGTTCAGATCTATATTTCTGTTAACACAGAATTTCAACTTAATTTGATCTTTCTGAAAGGATAAGACATATTACAACGTGTTCATCACTATTGAATTTTCATCGAAATCAAGCCCAAGATACCGACATTTGTTTCAGTTTATGAATTGGACTTTTCATACAAAAGTGTAGAATTTTTTCCCACCCTATACACAACATTTCCAATTCCTTTACTAATCACAAAATATTACTTCTAATATAAAAAAAATATGCGACATTATCTATTCAGAATATTCATGATGTAGTAGTGGTACATTCTCAATTTCCGAATATTTGAACGAGTTAGCTGAGCGATGACTCAATATTAATATTTATTTATTCCATTTAGACGCAGAACTAGTTTTGAACTTCATGCTGATATCACAGCAACTACGGAAAGTGCTAGTGAGCATTTCACTAGGCGGCTGGAACATTACAACTACCGGAATTGCATTTTCGCCTAAAACATTATTTAATGGAATGTGCGATAAGTGTTCTACTTTCAACTCGTTCTCATGACTACTGATAGTAAATCCAAATAGGTACCTAACTAATTGCGATAAAAAGAAAGTGGTTTATTACTTGGAACTGTAAGGCTGTATTGAATTCTTCCTCATTCGTAGGTATTTCGGTGAACTCAATAAATTTATTTCTTTTCCGTCACAGGGTTTTTAAATTTTTTACATCGATTAAAGCTTATTTTGGGAGGATCTCGCATCAGTATTTTGTTTCAATTCTTCGTTTCGATTTAAGACTTTTGTCGAATTGACAGTTTTGAGAAAATACAGCAACACAGATTTATTTGGTTTGAAATTTTTTCAATTCTACCTCTTTTTTAAGTAAATTCAGCGAAATAGGGTCTAGTCCTACAGAACAATGAGCAAACTTACTCTCTCCATTTAACAAAATGTAAGAGGACTTTTTGATTTTTCTTTTCAAATAATCTGATTCCGACATCAGTATTTTTGTATTGTCTCTATTCCTTAGGTTGCTTTTATGCTCTCGTTTTCTGATATTTGACTGTCGAGATGTTTCCCCTGTATATGTCTTTCTACAAATACCAGGGAATACTATAAACACAATTTTTTGATTTTTGTTTCTCGTTAATTGGATTGGTTTCAGTTAGTATTGATCTGAAATCATTTTTTGATTTGAAAACTGTTCTTATATTGAATTCAGCACCAATTCTTCTGATCTTTTTTTGAAAGTCGATGTACATGAATCACATTCAGATACTACGATTCGAAAAGACTTGTTGTAATCAATTGAATCAATATTCCGCATGCTTCATGATGAACTTTATATTTTCATGAGAATATGTTTATTCCATCAAATCAAAAAAGAATGAGCTATAACCAATATCACTAAAAATTTGTGAATATCACTGGAAGAATAAAATACTTCGATCCAAATTGTCAACCCAAAAATTTCGAAAATTTTCGAGCACTGGGGAAGGAGAATTTCAGGACGAATTCGGTAGGGTGAGGTTCACCTTATTCATTTAGTATTTGTGAACTGCCTCTTGGCTTTTTCAATTAGATAATTGGATCCAAAAAAAGGTATTTTTGAATGACTGAAAAATAAGTTGGCGTTCGTGATTTCACGTCAATGCTGTCAAATTCATATAAAGGATATGTTCCGTGAATCAATTGGGATTTTTTAGTTGCTAGTTTTCTATTTCTCAACTATGGAATGTTAGGTTGATCCATGAAAGAGGTTATTAGAGGAATTTGATAAAAACCGATCGAATTTCAAACATTTTCAAAGAATCGGTCACACTAATGACAACGATCAACAAGGAAAACTACTAACTCGTACTAACTATGGTCTATGGATGATGAAGTAAATGACGATTGTTCTATGCTATGGGTATGTTACCAAAGAATATCTGTCATAGACTGGTCACAGAAAATCAATCGCTTTCTTAACACCCCAATTCCCTAAACAATGTTTTTACGCGCACCAACCTCAATAATTAATGGCGAATATACTCCGATTATGTTGAAGCTGAATACTCAGTATCGTTATGGAAATAACGGGGCTAATTTTTGAATCTCGATCAAGAATTGAAGATTATGACAATTCTCATATGTTTATGTCGATTTTCTGAGTTTTCTCGAGCATCTGCAAGATTTGTGAGAATTCTTTTCGCCATTTCGACTATGTTTTCAAGCAAATATTCAAGGATTAAGCAAAAATTCAAGATAACGAGAAATTTCAAATCTGAATATAAATATAACCTTATCACCGTTTCCTTCGCCTTAGCAACGAGTGGTACGGAGTATAGGAGATATAACATTCGATTGTCAAGTGACATTCGGTTCCATGCCCAGGTCATGAAAACTTATTGTTTATATTGAACTTAGAAAATCGACGTTAACATATGACAATTGACATACTCTTCAATAGACGACTTCGGCCCAAGTTGCCAACCCACAATTTTCTTCACAATTTTACTCTTACTGGGGAACGGGAATTTAAGAACAAATTCGACATGATAAGATTCGCGTTATTTATAAATATCCGTAAAAGATGCCTCGGCTTCTCAAACAAGATAATTCCTTACAAATGTAGGGTATTGTTAAGATCATCTCTGATTGGCTGAAATTTGAGTTGGGATTCCTGATTTCATGTTAGTAGTGTCAAATTTATATAAGATATGTTCCTCGAATCAACTTGGTTATTTCGTTTGCCAGTTTTCCATTCCGAAAATATGAAATATGCGGTTGGTTCCTGAAAAAAGGTTAATTACGGAATTTAATTGATGAAAAAACGTTCTTTCTGTCACCAGAACGACAGTCAATGTTCTATGGTAACATATCCATAGTATAGAACAATCTTTATTCACTTTATGGTCCATAGCACATAGAAGAGACAACAATCAACAATGGAAAAATTACTAAGTATGGTCTATGGATTATAAGGTAAATGAAAATTGTTCTATGCTATGGATATGTTACCATAAAATATTGATTGTCGTTCTGGTGCATAGACTTAATATGTCTATGTATGTTCTGGTGACAGAAAGACTGCTTTTTCATCATTCAAATTCCGTAATTACTTTTTTTTTTAAGGAACCAGCCGAATATTTCATATTTACAGAACGGAAAACCAGCAACCGAAAGAACCAACTTGATTTGCGGAACATATCCTTTATAAATGTGACATTATCAACATGAAATCAGGAATACCAACCCAAATTTCAGACTAACAAAAAACCTATATTTGGAAGGAATTATCTTGTTTGAGGAGCCGAGGCATCTTTTACGGATATTTATAAATAACGCGAACTTATGATGTCGAATTTGTCCAGAAATTCCCGTTCCCCAGTGATAGTAAATTAGTGAAAAAATTGTGAGTTGGCAACTTGGGCCGAAGTCGTCTATTCTTGATCAATTCAAGAAATGAACCCCAGAAAACTTCACAACAGTATATTAAAATTCAAGTTCTACTTCAATCAAATCAAAACATATATATATAAAATGTTCGAACGAACATGGCGCCCACCTCAATCGATAAAAAAATTCGCATGATAATAACACAGAAATATTCTAACGACGATAACAATCCAACAATGGCAGTGCTAATCTGAATATCGATCAAAAACTTAAGGAAACGAAAACCTCAACGAGCGCAATATGAGCGAACAATGCAAGAAAGATGAAAAAATAATTTACTCTGCCATTATGCCGCATTTCCACATTATAAGAAAATGGAACGAATTTCAAGGGTCATTAAAGCCATGAGGACTTTGAACGGACTATTGTTCTATGATTTCGCGTAGCGTGAAGGCATTTTGGCTCGTCGGCTTTTTCCGAACCAGCGAGAACTGCATGCAATCGAATTATAGGAAATGCATTGCGAATATTCGAATTTTTCCGCGGTTCTTTGTTCAAGGTTTGGGACTTGTGCTGTTCGAGTCTGCAGGTTTTACATGCTTGTTTTAGGAGCCAGAAGCGCAATCAGTTCACCCTCATTCTGCAATTTCGATTTTTTGGACTCACTGATGAAGAATCCGTCTTTATATTCAATTCTGTGCGTCCGACCCAAAATATCCGAATCTCCCTAGCACAAAAGCTAGCTTAAGGGAACAAAACTGGGGGTTGAAGGAAAAAAAGATTTTTACTCGAAAACCTAAACCGAATTTTCATGACACTCTCAACGTTGATTACTGTTGCATAACTCAACCTGAAAATTTTCAACGCTGCAAATTTTGGTGTGAAAAACCAATGAGTTATGAATAATATATAGTCCGTTTTAGAATGATTGACATCTCGGGTGGCTGTGGAAACTCGAAATTATGTTGGTAATAGACCAGTCAGTAACATTTGTCTTGCAGGATTCATGTTGGTATTGAGAATAATACTGACTTTTTCAAGTTTGAGTTAACTTACTGAAAATATTTGTATTCTGTGGAAAATATTTGGAATTTATGTCTGATTGTGTTTGTTCTTGATTCAATCGACAAATAAGTTTTGGATTTCAGTATTTCTCAAACCTTACCAAATTGAAAATGACTGGAATTCATCAAGATACCTCTGGCCTAACTACAAGAGAACGTGGGGAATTGTACCAGTGTTACTGCGAGTTTTTCAGAGATTCATCAATTGTTTCTGCTAGTATTAATCGCGTTTCGCTAGTTTTTCAGGTAACCAATTATTTACCTATTCAAGCAAGGTGTTTTCTGATAAATGAACAAGTCTTAAAATTTTAGATTTCTCCAAGTACTGTCCAAAGAATTTTGAAGAAAAAAAAAGGTGAGTCAGTACAGCCAGGAGTTAGCAGTGGAAAGAAACCTATTCCATATGATTATACCTTTAAAGGGACGTTAAACGACGTTATTTAATCGAACATCGAAAGCAATGAATATATCAGTTTGGATATAATCTTTATTTTATTTTTTCCCTTCCTAAATTCTGAGGAAAAAATAACACAGGGCTAGAACTTGGATGAATTTTTAATAGTCATCAGGAATACAAAGATTGCTGAAGAGTGAAATCTTTATTGAGCAGGAACTTCAAGTGATCTTTGATTACCTAAGTTCTCATTATTTAATGAATGATATCTCAAAATTGGAGTTTCTCGAAAGCCTGAATGATTTTACGTTGAAGCGTTCCACGCTATTTTCATCAACAATCCCGAATTTCCATGATTGATCTACAGTGAAATAATGTGGCTGTGTATTTTCAGTCGTCAGTTTAGCTGCGTGCCTTTTGGCATTTGAAACTAAGTTTGAAAATTTGTCAATGCAACAATAATGAAAATAATATACTGCCGCTGTACAGGTTTAGAGCATCAGAGTATTATAAATATGCTCAACAATTTCGAAACAAATTTGCCTTAGAAATAATTTCATAGGTTATATTCGTATATTTCAATCTAGGATCAACACACAGAAATCGTTAGCCGCGACTAGACTTTCATGGCCTGCTCTGATGTCAATAATTTTGAAATGAACTATATGAGTTTTATTCAAGATACAACTGGTATCGGGTGATTTATCTCAGAAAATAATAAACCCCTTGTGTGAAATTTGCAGCGTTTTAATACTTTTTATCCTCAATAACTGGAAAAATACTGATCTGATAAGATTGTCATTATTCAATGAGTTTTGAAACATGTTCGAAAAGTTTAACATCGTTCAAACAATATTGTTAATCAAAAACATATCCTGTACTTTTGACCAATGAACTTTCAACACAATTGATTTTGTATTTTACACGTATTGCACCAGAAGTATTTGACATTGACCAAATTCACCATCGAACAAACACAGTAGGTTTATACGTATTAAAGATGAAATGAAATAATAATATTCTTGTAGATCACAGGAACTCTGTGATAAGATGCCAAAAGGATCATTTGCGAATTCGCAAATATATGCAAAATTGCGTAGAGAATAGAAATATTCGAAAGAAACACTGACGTTAAGTCATGGACAACTATTTTTTTTCTAATGATACCACCATCACGAAATTCAACACAAAATTCTGCATCAGCATTTGCCAATTAGGTATCAAGTTTCACTCGGATCCAATTACTATTTTTACGGTTATTTCGGAAAAGACAACGAATTTCTACACATTTGTTTTCCCAATATCTCCGCAACTTAAAATCGGATCAAACTTAAATTCGGTACAGTGTTGTGAAATATCTACTCGAAGGTCTGTGCAAAATCTCATCAATAATTTTCGAAAAGTTGGAAAATTTTCGAAAACTCTTTTTTACTAGCATGTTCTAGGGGAACAGTGCGCTATCGTTTCGTTCAAATGTCTATAATAGCCGAAAATGTTATCAAACGACTAGATTGGACTCACTGATGACATATCGGTGCCAAAACCGATTCTGTCCGGCCGGCCGGCCGTAACCACGATTACGGGCGTACGGAGAACTCTATCGCTTTGAAACTTTCAGGGTTGGTTGCATTTCAAAATGCGAAGGTTGGGTTCGTTAATGGGTAAAATTGGTGAAATGGTTTCGGAGTTGTAACTTTTCGAAGTTTTAAGGTTATTTCCCTGATATTTCGAGAACTACTTAAGCGATTGAATTGAAACTTGGCAGTTAGTTGAAACATAAGGACCCGCAAATTTTGTTGAGATCGTGCTGTCCGTAAATTTAGAAAAATTTTTTTTCAGAATTTTTTTTCAAAAAAAATTATTTTTCAGAAACTACCGATCACATTCAGTAAATATTCCGATCATACTTTGAACTTCATATTTTGCAGCCGTCTACCAAATTTCAGTTCGATACGAAAATAATTTTTGGAGAAATCGTGAAAAATATGTCAAATTCCGTGGTTTTTTCTAGATATTGTTGTTTATTCCGGAATATCTCGAAAAATTCTGATTCAATCATGATGAAACTTGACAATTGATTCGAAAATACTGATGGACAACTTGGTGCAAAATTTCGTGATCATCGTATCATTAAAACAATTTAAAAAAATTCTCAAATTTTTTTCCTATAAAATTCAATATTCTATGATCTTCCAATTATACTATCCCCATGAAATTCTGTATGAACCTTCCAACTGTCATATTTCTATAAGGTTCTGGATTCCAATTGGAATTAATCTGTATTTTTGGAAATATTGGGGAAATAAAATTTTAATGGGTATATCTGCGGAACCATTGAGTGGATTTTACCTATTCACGAAATCAGCCTTCGTTACTAAGGTCCAACCCTACTCTACAAATATCGAGTTTCTAAGTTCTTTCTTCCGGAAGTTATTGTGTTTACTATCGGCCTAATGGCCGACGAAAATACTATACCTTCCAAGTCAGATTCGATTATTCTCTTTAACCTATCATTCGGAAAATAGCAATCCTATAGACATGAAACTTGGAAGTTCGGTATGAAACAATTATACGGAAGAATTGATGAATATTGTGTCATCAGAAAAATATAAAAACATTTTTCGAACATGTGTTATATCCCAGAAGTAATCAGTCAAATTTCGCATGAGCACAATGACTTATCGACTCGAAATTTTTATGGTAGAATGTGCATTCAAATGCGACTGTTGAACCCTCAAAGAAGCATAATCGGCCGAATGGTTCCAGAGTTACACCCATCCGAGAGATCACAACATCTGCGGTGATACCAAAACAAAACCACCACTTCATCATTTCCAAGTACCTAACCGCCTCTTCAACCAACTGACCTGGATAAAGATAGGGCGCGCTCTGCGGCGTCGCCTGCCAATAGGCCGAGGTGATCGCAGGATAAGATCCTTTGGAGGACACCCGGCTCCTCATCATCATCTCGTCTAGGGGCACTGTACGCGTTCAGGGCGCCACAACAAACTCTTCTCTATGTCGCATATCCCGGTCACTGTAACCTCCGCGCGACTCACATCAGCGATATCGCAGGTGCACCGGTACGACTCCTTTGACCCGAGCGATAGTGCACACCTAGAGACCGCGTAATTGGACGTATCATTGCGGGCGGCACGCTGGTAACTGAATGGACTAAGTGTGGTCTACGGCGTATTGTCGGCGTCTACACATCGCGGTTTAGAGGATTGCTGCAAGCCGAAGTTATGTGACGAATACAAATACACATAGTGCTGAGGACGACAGCGAATACGTAGAACGGGCGTGAATGGTTAGTGAGTACGTATCGACAGGCGGACATGGGCGTAGGTGGATCGGAAACCTATTCACACGGGGCCACGGATGGGTGGGTAGGTCGCGCAGCGGGACCGTGCACTTCGTGGTTCAGGGAACTTCGGCAAATATTTATTCGTGTAAGGACTTTAAATATCGACTTTAAGCTTATTATGGGGTGATTTCGCATTATTTTGTAGGTTTTCACTCCCAATATCTGAAACAGAACTATTAAAAATTGAATAAAAATTGTTTTTTCATGAAGAACGCCTTTGCGAATTGCAGTACCAAACAATGGGGATTTTTCCTTCAAACGAAAATGCAGTAATTTTGATGAAAAACCTTGAGAACATCACATTTCAAACATGTAATTCCAATATTATATTTTAAAAAAAATGTTTGATCACCTAAAACTGATAAATAAAAACGGAGATTTGCATTTATAGGGATTTGTCTTGAGTGCACGATATGGCAACGTCGAGTTCAGCTTTCTCGGAAAGTAAAGGGCGTCAGATGTGTTACTTTGCTTAGGAAAACAGAGATAGGTATACTTCGATCTGGTTAGAGTAGAAGACAACGACCAAGGAATAGAAAAGAAGAGCACAGAGTGACAGAGTGTCATACTGTCATATTACTGACAAATCGCAAACGGAAATTGTTTGGTTATATTGACAAAGAAAACGTGTGTACCACAGAATATGAATAAATATTTCATTATTCTATAGCAGAAAAAGCTATTCTACTAAACACCACTGTCACTTCGTGCATGCCTGGCAAATCCAAAACCCCAATTTTGAAATCTGATTTTGAATAATTTCTGAAGGTAATTTGGGAAAATGATGAATCAAACCCATAATAAATATGTTCAAATTTGCATTTGCAGTAATAACCCAAATTCAGGAAAAACCCCCATTTGTCAAGGACAGTTTCTTGCAGAAAAGATTGCCTAATGAACAACACAGGAACAATATAAACGATAAAGAAAGCGAACTCTGACGTTTCAGATTTCTAACCGTGGGTTTCACAAAGCTTGATCTTCCGATCAACGCTTTGATATTCTGTGGTGTTGCTAAAAATCATCTGAAATTAAACATAGAATTGCTTGATCAGAACAATCAAGTTAATCAGAGCTTTGTGAAATCCGCCATGAATCTTTCATCAGACAAAGCAGAAAATTTCAAGAATTATTTTCTTTCGATTTGAGACTTTTGTCACATCGACAGTTTTATACTACAATCCGCGATGGCGTTTCTCATGAAAAAAACAATTCTATTTAATTTTTTAATAGTTCTGTTTCAGATATTGGGAGTGCGAACCAATAAAAACCTAAAAAATAAAGACTTCAAAGTTTGCCGAAGTTTTGTGAATCGGACATGGGATAATTTCTCCTGTGGGAAACATTTCAACGCGATTTTTCTGGGGAACAGCGCGTTAGCGTTTCGTCAGAATGTCTGCAGTTTTCGAAAATTTAGCTGAAATTGGTCTCAAACGACTCATTGATCAAGAATCCGTGGTCAAATTTGGTTCTGTCCGGCCGACCGGCCGTGTGTGCTCTGACTTTCGGAAGAAAGGTCTCGTAATTCTCAGGTTAGGTTCTGATCCAGAATATCACGGTTGAGTTCGTTAATGGACCAAATCTGCCAAATGGTTTTTGTGTTAAAGCCATTTGAAATTTTGATTTTTGGATAACTCGAAATATAGTTATCTGATCAAAACGAAACCTGGTGGGTAGATGAACAGCATCAATAAAAAAAAAACCGTAGAAAAATTTCCAGAAAAACTTTTTTTTTGAAAATTTTCATAATTCATTTGAATTTCACTAAGATCTTCAAGCCGCTTCTTTTAAGGAAAAGAGAGATATAACAAGTAGAAATTTTGAGGTCGAAAATATTTTTTTTTTCGAGAGACTTCATACATCAGATCTGGATGAAATTTGGCACCTACCTTGAAGTCGATATTTCAACTCGATCAGATATTCATTTTATTTCATGAAATATAATGAGCAAAAAGGTATTTTCTTTCATTATGCGCTTGTTCTAGGTAACAAAAACCTTATCGTTTTGCCCAATGTCTGTGATTTTCATGTTTCGAGGCAAAAATGGTCTTTGTCGATTAAAAAAATCCGATATTTTTTCCGAAAAATATTCAATAGAATGCAATTAAAATTGGCACAGACCTTGAAGTCGAAATATAACATTAGTGCTTCGAATTTCAGTTTTAGCGAATATTTATTTATCTGCAGAGAAATTGGAAAAAATATTTCGAATTTCTTGGCTATTTTGGGATGATTTCTTCAATTTCTCGAAAAAGAGTGACGTCGTCAAAATTGAACTTCTTTAATAGTGATTCCAACTCATAACTTTCGAGATTTCTGACATGAGGTCAGGAGGTTTTATGCACTTGTTCAAATTCTAACTATTAAGATCAACACAAAATTTTGCACCTAGTTGCGTGTTGGTTATTTCCACCTTATAAAGAAGTTTCATTCTGATTGTATCCGTACTTATTGAGATATTGCGGGAATAACGTTAACAGTACAAATAACAACGAAATTTGGCACATTTTTTTTTCTTATATCTCCGAAAGTGAATATAGGATCGAATTGAAATTTGGAACATTGTTGTTGAAAACTGATTTTAAGGTTTGTGTCGAATTCCATTGGAATATAATCAATATTTCCAGAGAAAAAAAAATTTTCATCAAAAATTTGAAAAATTTTCGGATGAATTTTTTTTTAAATTTTTCAACCACTGAATCCACACGAAGGTTCGCTCCAAGTTGCGCGTTGGTATTCAAAACTGTCTACGAAGTTTCAATTTGATCGAGTAAATACTTCATGAGATATCCAGGAATTAACCTCAAAATTTCAAATGGGCCTAACTCCGAAACTATCCAACCGATTCCACCTATTAACGACACCAACCGAGATATTTGGACTTCAAACCTAATCTGATAATAAGACACAAAGTTGTTTCCTTTGAAAGTTAGAGCATATACGGACGGACGGACAGAATTGAATTTGCACGAATTCTTCTTCAGGGAGTTCAGCCCAAACGTTTAAGACCATCTTAGGCTCAGAAATTCGAAAATTTCAGACATCGTGACGGAATGATAACGCGCTGCTCCCTAGAACAAGCGCTTAAAAGGCTGGCACAAAAATTTTTCGAAATTTCGTGAGGAAAGTATCATTAGAAATTTAAAAAAAAATTTAATCTCGAAATCTATTCAGCAACCAATGGTGTTCTTGATCGGCCGTAGGAGCGGGTTTACCGAATTCAGGGGTAAACCCGCAAGATTTCCCGTCGCGAAGCTATAAGTGAGATATTCACATCATTGTAAGCAGTGTGAGTTCCTGAACAAAAAATATGAAGGCCAACATAGGCGGTCTCTCTTTGTTTGGAAGATATGGGCCCCCAAAGTTCCAAATTGTTGCATTTTCAGATCCTTTTTTCCGCCATAAAAATGATCTCTCACTCAAATCTAGTTCATAAATCATCTTTGAACCTTCAACCAACAATAGTGACACTTTCTTTCAAGAATATTCATTATTTAAAGGAAGAAAAGTGAAAATATCAGACAACAACTTAACCTATATTTCTACGAAATACTTCTCAATGTTAAAGCGGAGCTTGGCAACAGCGTCTTTTCATCGCTGGCCAACGAATTATGACCGAAGAGTAGTTGCTATCGGGAAATATGAAATGATGGACAGTTGAAGGATATGATTGTAAGGAAAATGCTTCTGTCACTGAAGAAGAGTTGGTTTTTCTAACATATAACAAAATCATTGAGAATATTTGTTTAAGGTTTCACTCTCAATATTTTCGTTTGAACTTTCTTTCTATCCCCTTCAAAATAGGGAGGTTGTTATCTATTTCGTTTTTTGTTGTTTCTTCGAGATGTTCCCAGTTTAGAATGATATTCAATGTATTCCAATAAAAAGGGTTATATAATAACCTCGATTTCATTGGAAGAATTCCAATAGGGCGCGACCTATCACATATGAAAAAAATGTACATTGAAATATATATCAGGATGTATTCTCATTCCATGACTATGTGTTTCAACCTTGTAGATTTCATCAGAAACGAATTCTCCTATTGGAAGAGTATCGCAGTAAACAGTAAGAACATATTTCAGTTTTCTCGCCAGCAATAATCTGTCATTCACGAATTTCATTTAATATTGATTATTGTTGAAACAAAGTGTTGCTTATTGTTGGTTGAAGGTTCAAAGGTGGTTTGTGAACTATACAGATGAAGTGAGAGATCGTTTTTATGGTGGAAAAAGGGACCTGAAAACGACTCATTTTGGAACTTTGGGGGCCAATATCTTCCAAATTAAGGGAGAGCGCCTATATTCGATTTCACATTTTTTATTCAGAAAAACACACTGCGTACAGTGATGTAAATATCTTTTTAATATCTCGGCGACGGGAAATCTTGCGGGTTTACCCTGAATTCACGTCAGTGATTTTCCAGATTCTTTTACTGATGGAATGATGCATTCCTAACTCTTAGTTATAATCTATTTCTCGTTGACGGCAAATGTGTCAATCTCTCGAAGAAATGATGAAATATACCTAAAACCCCGTCCGCACGCCACTGGCTCCATATCCTCAATACCGGACATCACCACGCATACCTAACGATTCCCAACACGCATAACAATGACACCATTTGTTGGCTTTATGCACTGTGAGCTATTGGATGGAAATTAGAAATGACACAGCACAGCAGAACCTACAGACAAGATTACAAAATTTCACGTGTCCTGCCATCCTCCACCGGCTGTCATCGATCTGTCAGTCAATTCAATAGAATACATACGTACTGTGTCTCAAATATGGTGGCTCTATTCCGCAGTACGTGAACGTGAAAGTGCTAAACGTCTATTTGCGTTCTTTATAAAATGTTAAAACGTTATTACACACCTCGCTTACACCGACCCATTAAGCGGTCTAGAGAGCCAGCGCAGCGTGTAAAAAACGATTGATGCAGTTTCTGATAGAAATCAGGTAAAACGATTATGTCACATGTGGTTTGAGATACTTGAGAGCAAACAATAACTCGAACATAACGGGGTGAATTTTGTAAGCCAGAGCTCGTTTTTTTCAAGAAATTTTTTGGTGCAAATGGTTGAAAAAAGTCGTAAAAATGCGCAATGTTGCCACTTTTTATATTCAAGAATTTTCGAGAAAATAAAAACTGTAATGGAGTGAAAAATGGAAAAATAACTAACATTGCAAAATTTTGCAGGAGAATTAGAATTTTCAAATAATACTCTCCGAATTCTAATATTTCCCGCGGCTATTGGCAACGTTAGAGCATGTAGATCGCGTGCAGGTGCCTGACCTTGAGATATTAACGAGGTTTGATGAAACTCGAATGTGTGTGTTGTCTAGCCGTGATTTACCTACCACCACGTGGTATTGTTTGCTCTAAGTCACTGCAACCGACGTTCGCAAGCATCACACTATATTCAAGAATTTTTTCGATTATAGCACGTTGATAGAAATACTGAAAACATTTGAAAAAAGCGCTGACGTCAAGTCAGTAGCTTTTACGCGCTTGTTCACTTTGTGAAATGGTGAAGTGGAAATTTCAGTGAAATTTCAATGAAATATAAAAATTCCCGAGAAAAAATTTTTTTTTTCGAATTTTTCCATAGATAATTCTTCTTATTGACACTGTCCATCTTCCAACCAAGTTTCATCTCGATCAGATAAATATTTTTCGAGTTATTGAAGATTCAAAATTCCAAATGGCTGTAGCACAAAAACAATTCAGCAGATTTGGCCCATTAACGAACTTAACCGAGATATTCAGGATCTCAACCTAACCTGAAAATTTTAAGACTCTGGGTCCTTCCTTTCGAAAGTTACAGCGCACACGGACGGACAGAATCAATTTTGACCACGGATTCTTCATCAGTGAGTCCAACCTAGTCGTTTGAGAACAATTTCGGCTCAAAATTCGAAAATGATAGACATCGTGACGAAATGATAACGCGCTGTTCCCCAAAACAAGCGCGTAAAAAGCATTTGAATCGGAATCGGGAGTATAAGAGCTCAATTTTATGGACACATATTCAGGTAGTGAGCCCGATCAATGCTGCTTGATTCACAGATTATAATGATTTTGTTGTCTTTTTATCATGCGAGCCACACGAAATTTTTAAGACATCACTTGTCATATGAAACCCATATCAGTAGGTTCAAAGCTGAATAACGAAGGTTGAATTCGGGAGAAGATAAAATCCATCCAGTGATTCCCGAGATATACTATTTCCAAATGATATTTTCACGATATTTTCAAAAATCACCGTCATAGCGAGCTGAAACAAAGTTTCAGCGGCATGTAGTGGATACTTTCGTAATTCCACGCATTCTAACTGTTGATACTAAACATGCACAATAACTTCCACCAACAAGTAGGAGACTCGACATTTATGAAGTTCTCCTCGATTCGTAAATGGGTGAAATCCACCCGATGATTATGTAGATAGATCGATTTGAAATCAATCTAATCTAGTACTAGGTTACAAATTGACGGAGTGACGGTGCATGAAAAATTTGGTGGGGATCATATCTTCAATCATTGAGTATTTATGGAATTTCTTCAAAAACGTAGGATTTATGGTTGGCCCAGCAGCTGGAAGGTTACTGCTTATAATTTTTTTAAAACTAGAATTTTGGAATGATTTGAGAATGTCTTCTGATGGAACACAGCTCAAGAAGAAGAGATCAGATTAGACAGGTTCGCTAGTAGGTACTTCACCACAAATCACTTATATCCATTATGATTGGATAATTATTTTTTTAGATATGTCAGATGCCTAACTTCGAAACTGTTGCGTGAATTTTGCCACGTAACGAAACTAACCCAGATATTCGGGAGCCGAAACTTTCCTAGGTCATCCAAATGTTTTTTTCTTTCGAAAGGTAAGTGGGAACACATACTTCGGAGAGAATTGATTTATAACAAAGATTTTTCTCAAGCGAGTGCAATCTAATCATTCTAGAGCTTTAAAACTTATAAGGGTCAACATCCGAGAATTACAGGTACTCAGTACAGTAACTATATGTCTTTGACAAAGGATACGTGCGTTAGACGCAGAAAGTGTAAGTGGATTAGACAGTAGTTACACACTGTTTTGTTACACTTATACTTTTCGAAGGTACGAACTCCAGAGACTGATTCGTTAGATCCTTTCCTTTGAACATATGTTGCAGTTGTTTATTTTCTGAGTCCCAAAAACGGTTTTTTATAAAATATCATAAATATTCTTCATCCGATTTGAGGTCGGATTTTGGTACATATATTTGAAAGAATAAGGCGCTTATTTAGCCTTTACAGAATTGAAATTATTAGGCCCAGACCACAGACAACAATATTGAGAAAAAAAAGACGTCACTGAATGTTTTTGTATTATTTCATTTTTATAGAATATAACACTGAAATGTAATTTCCAGTCCCCTTGTGCTTTCTTTATATGTAAGCTTCCTCATCAAGGGAGAAAAATCCAATCCAATCTCGCATAACCTGAACACCTGCCCTAGAGACCAGCTGACACTGACGTTATGTCATTTCAATTCATTCAATTTATTTATTTGCTTGAGGAATAAAATCTACAAAAAAGACATTGGCAAATTTTTTTCCTTAATATTGTATTTGAATTTTCAACGCCCTGTAAACATTTTTTGATAAGTTGATAAACACCCTGTATCATAATTTAGTGCAACGCTAGGTCGTCTCACACTGAAAAACCACAATTCGCGCTAAGTTGAAAAAAAAATCAAATTCGAGTGGATCTCCACCGATGTTTTTTTCGATTCGAGCCACTCCAACAGCTAGACTATTCCCGAAAGAACAACAATCCGTACTCAATCCAGCACTTTCCGTAGAATCGAACGCAAGAACGCAATGCTAATCGCGTCGACTGAAAACCTCTCTTTTCCGACGAAGATAATCGACAAGAAGTTTACTCTCGATAATTATTTCAGATTGTTGAGTGGTGATTCATTCCTTCGACATTCTCTTCATCTGCAAACAGAGCGGAAGATAATGGGGACCTGGGAATGCCTCATTAGAGTCGAATTGAACAGAACTCAACCTCGGATTTGTTGACTTTGAAGGAAAATCTGCTCTTAGGTATCGATTCCCCGGAGATGTACTTCGATGATTCGTCCCTGCCCACTGCGACGTTCAAGGAATGGGGCTTTTTTTGGGAATTAGAGGAGACCGAAGACGTGTGATTAAGTTAGTGGAATGTTCATTTGACTGAACAATTCTCGCAGGATGATGAGAATGTTCGAATTTCCTTCTGAATAGGTCGAGGGTCAGGGTTTGGGTTGACCTTTTCGTGGACTCTGAACGCCAGGGTGAATTGCTATTGATTCTTGGTGAAATATACCAATGCTTTTACCTCGAATCAATCCTGAAACTAATTTTTCTGATGAATGATTTTTCTGTAATACAGACCCGAAGATAATGGAACCTGTGTATGCTCCATTCACTATGCGATGGCCTGCAGTTATTGGCTAGACAGCCTTCCGAGATCACCCACATACCCATAAGTTAGCCTTAAAGCTGACGACATCCGGCCATGCAAACTGATTATGTATGGCAAATGCAGAGGACAAACGATCTGACGACATTCGAAGGCCTTTCGGTCTCTGGCCTGGGGAGCTCTTGCCACACATTTTCAGTCAGTTGGCAGTCACCTAACTGGAATTGATTCTTCTCATCCTCATCTTAAAATGGACAATAAAAAACAGAATTGAAACAAAATTCCTCTGAGTTATGCGTTAGATATGACAGCTCGCCTGCTGGCGAACGAAAGGTCACTTCCATAAATAATTTAATAGTACAGATTTTCCTGCAACGAATGATTTTTCTGTAGTATACAGACCGGAAGATAATGGGACCTGGGTACGCTCCATTATGCGCCTCATACACTATGCGATGGCCTGCAGTTATTGGCCAGACAGCCTTTCGAGATTACCCTCATACCCATAAGTTAGCCTTATAGCTGTCCACTTGCGGCCATGCAGACTGATTATGTATGGCAAATGCAGAGGAAAGTCCGGACAAGCGATCTGACGGCAGTCGAAGGCCTTTCAGTCCCTGGTCTGGGGAGCTCTTGCCCCACATTATCAATCAGTTGGCAGTCACCTAACTCGAATTGATTCTTCTCATCCTCATCTTAAAATGGACAATAAAAAACAGAATTAAAACAAAATTCCTCTGAGTTTTGCGTTAGAGCTGAGTGCTGGCCCGCCGGTGAACGAAAGGCCACCATCATTTGACTGAACAATTCTCGCAGGATGATGAGAATGTTCGAATTTCCTTCTGAATAGGTCAAGGGTCAGGGTTTGGGTTGACCTTTTAGTGGACTCTGTTCGTCAGGGTGAATTGCTGTTGATTCTTAGTGGATGGTCAGTTCATTATCCCAATGTTTCAATCTTCAATCAATCATGAAGATAATTTAATAGTGCAGATTTTTCTAGAATAAATGTTTTTTCTGTGGTACAGACCGGAAGATAATGGGACCTGGGTATGTTCCATTTTGGTTCTCATACACTATGCGATGGCCTGCATTTATTGGCCAGAAAGCATTTCGAGATAACCCACACATCTATAAGTTAGCCTTATAGCTATCGACGTCGACGTCCGGCCATGCGGACTGAAAGCATAATAATTTTTTCAGGAAAAAAACCGATTTTTCCAGAAAATGTCTGATTATTCAACGAAATTTGTTTCTTTTAATAAGTAAATCCAAATTATTGAAACTATGAAATCGGAGCCTAGTTGAGTATATTAATAGCAGTAAGTAACGCAAAAGCATAATAATTTTTTCAGAAGTTACAAAAGAAAGAGAACCGAGTTTTTCCAGAAAATGTCTGATTATTCAACGACATTTGTTTCTTTTAATAAGTAATTCCAAATGATCGAAACTATGAAATCGAAGCCCAGGAGAGTATATTAATAGCAGTAAGTATCGTGAAAAGCATAATAATTTTTTCAGGAGTTACAAAAGAAAGAAAACCGATTTTTCCAGAAACTGTCTGATTATTAAACGACATTTGTGTCTTTCAATGAGTGATTCCGAATGATTGAAACTATGGAATCGAAGCCCAGGAGAGTATATTAATAGCAGTAAGTAACGTGAAAGCATTATAATTTTTTCAGAAGTTACAAAAGAAAGAAAACCGATTTTTCCAGAAACTGTCTGATTATTCAACGACATTTGTGTCTTTCAATAAGTGATTCCGAATGATTGAAACTATGAAATCGAAGCCCAGGAGAGTATATTAATAGCAGTAAGTAACGTGAAAGCATTATAATTTTTTCAGAAGTTACAAAAGAAAGAAAACCGATTTTTCCAGAAACTGTCTGATTATTCAACGACATTCGTGTCTTTCAATAAGTGATTCCGAATGATTGAAACTATGGAATCGAAGCCTAGGAGAGTATATTAATAGCAGTAAGTAACGTGAAAGCATTATAATTTTTTCAGAAGTTACAAAAGAAAGAAAACCGATTTTTCCAGAAACTGTCTGATTATTCAACGACATTTGTGTCTTTCAATAAGTGATTCCGAATGATTGAAACTATGGAATCGAAGCCTAGGAGAGTATATTAATAGCAGTAAGTAACGTGAAAGCATTATAATTTTTTCAGAAGTTACAAAAGAAAGAAAACCGATTTTTCCAGTAACTGTCTGATTATTCAACGACATTTGTGTCTTTCAATAAGTGATTCCGAATGATTGAAACTATGGAATCGAAGCCTAGGAGAGTATATTAATAGCAGTAAGTAACGTGAAAGCATTATAATTTTTTCAGAAGTTACAAAAGAAAGAAAACCGATTTTTCCAGAAACTGTCTGATTATTCAACGACATTTGTGTCTTTCAATAAGTGATTCCGAATGATTGAAACTATGAAATCGAAGCCCAGGAGAGTATATTAATAGCAGTAAGTAACGTGAAAGCATTATAATTTTTTCAGAAGTTACAAAAGAAAGAAAACCGATTTTTCCAGAAACTGTCTGATTATTCAACGACATTTGTGTCTTTCAATGAGTAATTCCAAATGATTGAAACTATGAAATCGAAGCCCAGGAGAATTAATAGCAGTAAGCAACGTGAAAGCATAATAATTTTTTCAGAAGTTACAGAAGAGAGAAAACCGAATTTTCCCGAAAATACCTGATTATTCCCGGAAACACCCGTAAAAACGTATAGCCAACTTATTCTTTCTTTTTCGCTTGAAGATCGTCGAATTTCATGCTGCGCTCTGCCTCAGTAATTAATCTTTATCGAGAAACGAAAAAGCCAATAAAAGACCAATTTTATGGCGAATAAAAGCGACGAGGAATAATTGCTTTGTATCGAGGTTACTCCGAAGTATGTACTTAATAATATTGTGACCAATAAAACTGCGAAGCTAGAAACAAGTCAGAATGGCTGTGCAATTAAGGGTATGGCAAATCGGAAATATAAATGTGGCGAATGTGTGGGTCGTATATTTATTTTGTGGAAGATTGTGCAGGAACACACTCATAACGTCCCCGTGAAGAAATACGACGAAAATTCGTTATGGCGGGTTTATTTCTTGTGACTGGAGCCGTTGCCAATGCTGAATCGCTTTTATTAGGAACGTTGAAGTTCGTCTCGGGTTGGATGTTATAGGTTATGGACCATTCGGAACGATGTTAACCTCACAAATTGAAGCAGATACTACATATCTCAATTATTGAATGTACCGACACTCAAAGAAGTCCGAATAGTTATCAGAAATACAGTTTCGGTTAAAGCAGGCTTCAACATCATTTTTGCGCACAGCTTGCTGTTGTTTTTTCAAAATCTATCTAATTTTAGAATTTTTCTCGAAAATGGTCTCAAACGACTAGGTGCCCAAAACGATTCTGTCCGGCCGGCCAGCCGTTCGTCCGTAGGCACGATTACGGTCATACGAAGAATCTCAACGACCTGAAACTTTCAGGGTGAGTTGCATTTCATACTGCTACGGTTAAGTTCGTTAATGGGCAAAATCGGCCAAACGGTTCGGAGTTGAGACGTTAATTTGGCGATAATTCGGGAATTATTGAAACGATCGGTTCGAAACTTAGCATCCAATTATGATGAAACTTTGCAGGTAGTTCAAAGATGTTAAAGGTTGCAAAATTCCTTGATGATCGTGTCATTGACACAATTTGAAAAAAAAATCGATTTTTTTTTTAATATTCAATATTCCGTGATCTTCTTGACATATCCTCCCAATCAAATTCTGTATGAACCTTCGAACTGCCAGTTTTCGATGAAAAACTGGTTTTCAATTCGATCTAATCTGTATTTTTGGAAATATATCGGGAAAACAAAATTTTGAATGGGTATATATGCGGAATCATTGGGTGGATTTTACCCATTCACGAATTCGGCCTTCGTAATGAAGGTCCAAACCTTCTCTACAAATATCGAGTTTCTGAGATGTTTCTTTCGGAAGTTATTGTGTTTACGGTCCGGAAATTCCGGAAAAAACGACCTAGACACTCGATAATTTTAGAGAAGTTTTGCGGCTCAGTTACGAAGGTTGAATTCGTGAATGGGTGAAATCCGCCCAATGATTCTGTGGACATATACCCTTTCAAAATTTTATTTCCTCAATATTCCCAAAAATACAGATTATAACAGCTTCTGCGCGTATGTTCAAATTCGTTGCTATAGCGGTTGCTTTTCTGGGTTTTCTACGTTCTGAAGGTAAGGTAACGGTGTTTCAAGGTAGGGTATTGGCCTATTTTGCCGTACGCTTGCTACGGCCCTGCAATTCTAACATATACAGGGTGAGTCTTTAAGTTGTACATTAATTTTAACAATAGATTACTCTCATCAAATGAAACACTTTTTTCATTTATCATTTTTTTTAGATTCGGCTCCAGCAGTAGGATACAGGCTGTTTAAATTTCCAAAAAAAATCAGTTTTTTCTTTTGTAGCTTTGATATGGTAACTTCCAATGAGATGAGCCTTGGTGTGAAATTTTCTATAACTATTACACATATTCTTCACTAATCACATTCATCCTACTTCAAACAGTTTCCGAGTTATAAACTCGCCGATTCATGAAACTATACGAAATCAGCATGAAGAATGCAGATAAAGTTTATCTTGTGTCATTATAAGAATCCTCAATCATTTTAAAATACTTGATTATTCTTTATAATTTCTCCTAAAACGCACCGTTTTGCAGATATTCAACGTTGAATATTATAAAATCGGATAAAAATTCTAAAAACTACCTTATATTTTTGGATCCGCCCCTGATCTTGTAGATGAAGTAGATTTAGCTGGGTTCACGTCTATCCGGACCATAGAATACACATAAATATTCATCTATCTCGCATAGAACTAATTTAGGTATATGCTATTTCGTGATCATACCACAGACCAAACCATAGGATTCATAGACATAGAATAACATGTTACTATAAGTCTAGAGAATATTATTAGGTTGATTGATAGATTTCATACAATTTATTTATGAATTTCGTGAAAAAAGTATAATTATGGAGTTTTCAATATGAGAATGGGCGAGGATGGAATTGTGTATAATCATATAGTGGAATGAAATTGGATATTGCATGAACATGAAGTTGAAGATCAGTATTTCAAGTTCAGTGAAGTGAAATGTTTTCCTTGCGATAATATCGCAAACAGCACCAAATCATAAGAATAAGGTAGGTTAATTAGTTTTCTCAAACTTGTTTCTTTGAATTTAAAACCTTGGATTGGTTATTTTCCAAAAGAAATCACCGTGAGAGATATCTGTGGTGAACTTACAAACAAAGCGCAGGAGTGAATTAGCACATTGAGAAATGTTTAAATGCTTATAACTTTTTACCTGAACCGAAACTGGAAAAATGGCAAGAGAAAAAGGGTTTTATTTGATGAGAGAAATCTATGGTTAAAATTAATGTACAACTTAAAGACTCACCCTGTATAGTCTAAGATCCGATC
Organism: Myrrha octodecimguttata; assembly: GCA_958510865.1. Lineage (NCBI taxonomy): Eukaryota > Metazoa > Arthropoda > Insecta > Coleoptera > Coccinellidae > Myrrha > Myrrha octodecimguttata. Next base: position 68,495,432 of record OY294060.1, read on the forward strand.
CTATATCGACCTTCACCGAGCTGATAATAGAATAAAACTTATTACATTATAAATTTAGTATATTATAAAATATATTGAAAATGGCTTGCCAAAAAAATCCTTTGAACTTGGCAGCTAATCGGAGTACAACGACATGCAAGGTTTCGAAATCGTACCGACAGTAGATAAAAATTTTTTTTTCAAAATTTTTTTCGACAAATGTTCAACATATTCAAAATGAAGTTTTGCTCAGACTCTGACCTTCATACTTCACAGCTGTGTACCAAATTGCAGTTCGATATGATCATAATTTTTGAGGACACACAGAAAAAAATAATGACAATTTCGTGGTTTTTTCCTTGGTATCCTTGTTCTTCTCGATATAACTAAAAAAAACCAGAAAAGCACTGACGTGTAATCAGCAGGTTTTGCGTGCATGTTTGCTATGAGTACAAATTTAATTTTTTGTTTAGTTTATTTCTTCAGATATCTGAAGGAAGTAAAACCCAAGGAAAAACCGTGAACAACATGAAAATTTTCCCGATTTTCCTCGAAAACCATGCATCCGATGAGAATGCTATTTCCGATATGATCTTCTGGATTAGATATCCGGACGTAACTCTACCTTATCCCTTACCCAAGGCTTTCTCTATCGTCGAACTGTCCCATCTAGTCCTGAAATATTCACGGGGTCACGTTAATCCGTACAGGATTACAGGGCGTGAAATGAAATTTAGTTGGGTGAGAAGACGGCGATAAATGGAATCCAGCCCTCGGACAGGATGGGATCTTCCAGGCGGCCTCAGAAGCGAAACGAACCCTGGAGTCTTAAAATACGGAACCAACGCATCGATGCGTGAGTACAGAGATTTACAGCTGTTCCATTCAGATCTCTAGGGAGATACATTCACGCATAAATTCTATTCAACATTGCAGCAAAAATCAAGTCATATTTGTGTCTATCCAGTGTAAGAGAACATATCGAAACCGAGAGAATGATCATTCATTATCTGGGATATATGATATTACTTAAGAGGAAACAATACCACATGGTAGTAAATGGGGGTTTTTCCTTTAAACGAACATGCAGTAATTTTCATGAAAAACCTTTAGAACATCACATTTCAAACATATAATTTCAATATTATATTTAAAAAAAAATTTTTGATTATCTAAAACTGAAAAATAAAAATGAGAATTTGAAATTTAAAGGGATTTGTCTTGAGTGCACGATATGGCAACGTCGAATTCGGCTTTCTCGGAAAGAAAAGGACGTCAAATGTGTTACTTTGCTTAGTAAAACAGAGATAACTATAGTTCGATTTGGTTAGAGTAGAAGACAACGACCAAGGAATAGAAAAAGAAGAGTACAGACTGTCATACTGTCATATTAAAAATCGCAAAACGGAAACGAATAACAATTCTTTGGTTGTATTGACAATTAACACGTGTGTACCACAGAATAGAAATAAATATTTCATTATTCTATCCTACTAAACACCGTTGCCACTTCGTGCATGCCTGGCAAATCCCAAACCCCAATTTTTAAATCTGATTTTGAATACTTTCTAAAGGTAATTTGGGCAAATGATGAATCAAACCCATAATAATTATGTTCAAATTTGCATTTGCAGTAATAACCCAAATTCAGGAAAAACCCCCATTACAGCTAGGCAACACAGCCACATTTGAATGTCATAAAACCTCGCTTATAACTCAAGGTCAGGCCGATGGACCCGGTCTACATGCTTAAACGTTGCCTATGGGCGCTTGAAATAACAGAATTCGGAGAAATTTCGATGTTCATAGGAGAAAATGGGGTGTCGTTCTGCAGGCTTCAGTGAGTATTTTTTGAATTTTTTTTTTTGGGATGTACTTAATGCTTCAGCGAGAATAAGCAATGTTAGTTGTTTTTCCATTTTTCACTCCAGTTCAGTTTTTATTTTCCTGAAAATTCATAAATTCATAAAAAAGTGGCAACATAGCCCATTCTTGCAATTTTTTTCAACCATTTGCACCCGAAAAATTCTCCGAAAAAAACTCTGGACTCCAAAAGTCACCCAGTACCTAGTCTATTTTCTTGAATATGGTGCTCAAGAACCCAGTGCATTTTCCAAAAAATACATAAACACAAAAACATATTTCATCCTCACCCCAAAAATTTCGTTGAATACGGTCCGAAACCAATTTTTGAACTAGTTATCTAATAGCATCTGAAGAAGCTACAACGTAGCGAAACGCGTTGTGTTCCCCCTCAAAATGCATAGAAATCAACATATATGTGTTAATTCGAGTAGATAATATACAATGGATTTCCATCAATTTAATATTAAAACCCAATACCGTGTAGATCAAAGCTGATCTGCACACTTTGTCATAGTCGAAAATACCCGAAAACCTAACCTAAGAATGAGCGTTCCCTGTTTCGTTCTCTCACAAATCGTTGGTCTGTGGCCACTCCATCTCCCTCTCATTTAAAATTAACTATTTGAGTTTACTGTGGATGAAATACTGATAACGCAGTGTGTAACTACTCTCTAATCCACTCACACTTTCTGCGTCTAACGCACGTTCTGGGAACCACGTTTCCCTCGTCCAGAGACATATCGTTCTCTTATTTGTTCTGTTCCAAGAAACGTCTCGTTCTATACCAAATACACCTCTGTCTCGGTGAAATATTTATCTGTTGTCGAATTTTCCAGTTCTCGGCGATTGGACATAAATTAGACGAAATGAAAGTTTCAATTGCTGAATTTCTGAACAGAACAATATCAAGGCGTCCCTCCCGTGGGATACCAGACCTTTCTATATTACAGTTCCACGTTCCGTATACGTCATGTATAGGTCCAATCATGCTTTTTATTCCTCCCTCCTATAGGTCGGAATTTCTTTCCTACTTTTCAATTTTCCAGGTCTATTTTTCGCGTAATGATATCGGAAGTTATAACTCTTCTGGTATGTTTCCGTTGCCTGGCGATCATTCGGGACTTTTAAGCACCAGGAAGTGGTTCGATGATGACTTCGACGCCGGAATTTATATCAGTATCGATGCGGAATTCGATAAGGGGTTGGCTATTCTGTTTTAGCATCGGAAATGTAGATACATTTGATGATATATTTGAAATTTCCGGAATTGAAACCTGGAAAATACATTCTGAATATTTCATCTACGAGGAGTACCTTTTCTGGGGGCATACTCTAGGCAACAGTATTCTAAATGTCTGTAATTTTCGAATTTCGAGCGGAAAATTGTCTTAAACGACTAGGTTGGACTCTCTGATGTCAAATGCAATGGGGGTTTTTCCTTTGAACGAAAATGCAGTTATTTTCATGAAAAACCTTCAGAACATCACATTTCAAATATATAATTTCAATATTATATTTTTAAAAAAATGTTTGATCACCTAAAATTGAAAAATAAAAAGGGCATTTGCATTTAAAGGGATTTGTCATGAGTGCACGATATGGCAACGTCGAATTCAGCTTTCTCGGAAAGAAAAGGACGGCAAATGTTTACTTTGCCTAGGAAAACAGAGATAGCTATACTTCGATCTGGTTAGAGTAGAAGACAACGACCAAGGAATAGAAAAAGAAGAGCACAGACTGTCATACTGTCATATTACTGACTAATCGCAAACGGAAATTGTTTGGTTATATTGACGAAAAACACGTGTGTACCACAGAATAGGAATAAATATTTCGTTATTCTATAGCAGAAAAAGCAATTCTACCAAACACCGTTGTCACTTCATGCATGCCTGGCAAATCCCAAACCCCAATTTTGAAATCTGATTTTGAAACCTTTCTGAAGGTAATTTGGAAAAATGATGAATCAAACCCATATTAATTATGTTCGAATTTGCATTTGCACAGATAACCCAAATTCAGAAAAAACCCCCATTCTGTCGGGTCGAGGAAATGATGACGTTAAGAAGGAACGAGCTAGCGACCTGAAACTTTCAGGTTAGGTCGTGCTTGCGAGATTTGAGTTCGCTAATTAGCCAAATCGGCCAAATGGATCTAATGGCCGATCGTTTACACAATATCATCCGAAAGAACCAACTTCGAAACTCGATATTTGTGGATTCTGAACTTAACCTTCGTATCTGCCTTGAACATTTTGAGTTTCTTTATTATTTCTCAGCACAAAATTATCATGTTTAAAGTAGGCCGGAGGCCGGCTGTTAGTGGTCTTCACTGGTGTATCTACAAAAATCATCTTATAGAGATTAGGAATCAATTTAATTCTTGAGCAGTCATGGAAATACATACTCAGAATCTTCATTTTACATTATCTAATGGAATTAATCAAAATTACTTTCCGAAGCTTCGAAGTAGCCCTCAGGAATTGACCTGTTCCCGTTTATCCCTTCATTCGAACAAAACCCTTCACATCTAAGTGGCCACGTATACATCGGCATCATGCCGAATTGAATCCACATTATCAATTACCTTAATTACCGATAAACAAGTACGTACCTCAGGATGATTCAATGCAGCCATTAAACTCACAGTTTAGCATCTCTGGATGTTTGCTCAGCTCTGTTCCCTTCTGGGCGTGAGCTACAGTTACAGGGCGATATTCGAGTATTAACCATACGTTGAACGTTAACTCAACCCGATGCTGATAATGTTCTGAAACGGGCCTCCAGTAAGAACCAGTTTCAATATGCAGATATTACACAGGGTGTGCAGCAAGCTCTATGGAAATCCTTGGCGGATGGTAGATGTGTTGATTCTGAACCTTTTTTTTGCCAGAGGATTTGAAAATGTCGGCACTTAGTATCGAGTTGTACCGTGATTTTCTGGACTGTGGTCACTCGAAGATCACGCGATTTGTGTATATGAAGAAGTATTCCAACACAAAATTTCATTCTTGTGGATATTAATCAGAAATTTTGGCAAAAACAGTTCAGTAATTACGTAAAGCTCTTGCTCGCAATCCTGCGTCATATCAATTAACAGTAAGGCGTTCAGTAACAAAGTTTGAGACCTAATTTACGCTGATGGATCAGAAGATCAGTGTTCGTCACAAAGCACCTAGTGTTAGTTATAGTTATAGTTTGGTGAGGGATTACATTCCACTGCGACCTTAAGGTCTATTGTGCCCCCTCGTCAGAGCTGTTTTTGCATTGCGGAACCTACAGCTCGCCCTCCAGCTCTAGACCTCTGATGAATTCTAATATCTGTGAGGGCTTTATGGAGACTAACCTCTCATTCCTCCTATAATGCTCCTGTCCAAGATATTTCCTCCTCTTCCCCACAGAATCTGCACTCGTCAGTTTCTGATAAGCCCATTCTCATCATGTGCTTCCTCAGGCGACAGTGTGCTGTGAGGAAACCAGTGGGAAAGCTTAACTTGTTCTTACTGAGATCCAAATGATTCTTGGACCTCGCCATTTCAAAGTTCCGATGGAACTTTTTAGAGTTTTCCATTCCTGGAGAATTCCTCCAGAGTCCCTTTCTTTCATTTCTTTTCTTCTCCAAAAACTCTTTCTTTTGGTGCATTTGCCTATACCACTGAAAGGTTCTGGGCCAGTGGGTAGCGTTTGTGCTCCCTTTCTGGCTAGAGTGTTAGCCTCTTCATTTCCTTTGATTCCTGAGTTCCCAGGAACCCAGACTAATGAGACCTTGTTATTCTTGCCTACTTCATTGAGTTTCCTTCGGCACTTCCATATCAGCTTTGAGTCGATGACATAGGAGTTCAGTGCCTTAATAGCAGCCTGACTATCAGAATGGATCACTATGTCACACCCTTGATGGTTTATGTCTATGCATTTTTCGATTGCAAGTATTTCTGCCTGAAAAACACTCGAGTATGAGCCTAGCGATAGTGTACACTTGGTTCTAGGCCCATATACTCGAGCGCCGGCCCCCATCGTGGTTTTAGAACCATCTATAAACGATTTTACAGTATTTGCTTTGAAGGTTTGGGTGGTGTGTTCCTTTTCCCATTCTTCCCTTTAACATAGCATTGAGTTAAAGTTCTTCTCGATGCTTACTTTTTTAATCATAACATCACTAGGTAGGTTCGCTGATAAGATGTACTTCTTCAGAGAGGACCAGGCACGTGGTATTGCTGCAGACCAAGTTTTGAATCGGCGATTCTAATTGGCCACCAAGATCGTGCGATTTTACACCTGTAGATTTTTCTTTCTTTGGGACTATGTGGAGGAAAACGAATAAGCCTGGGACAGTTGAAAGCTTTTGATAGATGAAGTTCGGCGCGTAATAGGGACATAAACCACAGAATAACCCTGTGCCAGAAGTTCCCCGGTGACCATGTTGATGATTTGGACGTCTCCGGAACTCGAGGCATTTTGTTACACTCAACTATGGCTTAACACGAATGGACTGCCGAGCATTTACTAAAATAACTGCACTATTCAGGTTTCACAAACCGCTTTCTACACAAATAAAATAAAAAGAAAATCTTTCTTCCCTTTCTGAAAGTCTGGATGACGGACAAACGTCAAACATCTTTCTATTGTTTATATTCGCCGTTGTCTGTGAAGAACAATTCCGGTTATCCATAAAGAAATATTTTGGTTGAAAATCATCTTTTGATTCCTGAATTTAGTTTTTCTAGGTTAGGTTGGAACGCTCAACATAGTTCGTTTCAGTGAGAGTGAGACCTAGGTAACTCACTTACCCTATGTTTTCTGCGGTTGATGAGGTTGCTTGTCAATAGACTCTGTTTTGGTTCCCGATCTCAATAAAGTGAAGCTGGGGCAATGAATATTTGGTTTGTCTCAGTGAGAGTGAATGAAATCGATTGTCGCAATATTTACCCCTAGCCTTACCCTCACCCTTGTACTTACTCTTACCCTTAGTCTAACCATTACCCTCACAACTCTAAGCTAGAAATTATTTCTGTTTTAAATTTGTCAAAAACAGCACGACGTAGAAAAATGTCTCGCTTCGGTCAAGAAAGTAAAGAAAATATTCGCCAGAATATTAAGCAGTTGACACCCGCGAATACTAGGAAATCGAAGGCAAGTGTATGGAAGCAGTTTATAAACGTTTGCGCAGAAAAAGCGTATGATTTCGACATAGCGGAAATACCTGTGGAAGAACTGGCGCTTATTCTTGAAGACTATGCCTTCAACATGCGAAAAAAGAACTCCGAAAACTACAAGGCGAGTGTTATCAAAGTTCTATGGAACTCTACAGCTAAGCAGTTGCAGAAATATTTTTTCGAAAGGTATAATCGCAAATTTTATCCATTCTCTGACATAGAATTTGTCAACGCAAGAGATGCAAAAAATGCTAAGCGTCAGAAGCTACAAATAGATCCAACCAAGAGAAAGGCAAGTTCATCCGCACTATCAGCAGACGGATTGAGAAAATATTCTGTCATTATAAACGTCAAAAAAATTTCCAGTTTAATTCGCTGTTGGGTACCCACGAGGAAAAATTTCCACTAACAGTCATCCGTTGCGATGGTGATCCGTCAGAAATACACGTCTGATTGGTTAAAAATCACATGTGTGGAATTTTCACAATAATATACTATTATTTTCATGATCGACTTCCAGAATGAACGAGATAGTTTTCGATACCCACTTCCAAGAAATGAAGATCTTGATCCCTTTCCTAATAGAATTGAATTCGCTATCTCATAATCTTAGGATCCGTCTCCCTCGTAGTAAATGGGCCGGATTCTTGAATAGGTAACCGCATTGGATTTTCATCTCGCTGGCATTATAATATGAAAGGCAAGGTGAGTAACCGAGCATTGCCACTAAGTGCTGAGGCATGGAGATAATTAATTTCATTGTTTCAAAAAGGGTCCCTTCATTGTTCAGTAACGTTGCTGGAGAAATTGGTACTTTCAGGGCTCTCGAATTCTGAGACTTAGCCTTGTCGAAGAGAAGGCTGGAAACCGCAATGAGATGAAATTAATTTATTGAGTTTACTGGATGCTATTCCATTTCTGTTCTTAATTTCGTCGACCCCACGGCTGGGTTGCAAAAAATGTCAGTGAATTTATTTGAGTTTCAGAAATGAGTGAAATTTCATCAGAAAGCTTTCGATGTTAGGTTTGAAATTTCAGGGTTGGTTCCAAAATCGGTCGAATTATTTCGGTGTAATAGTCATTTGAATTTTTTAGGTTATTTCCATGATATTTCTAGAACTGCTGAAGTGATTGAATTGGAACTTGGCAGTTAGTTGAAGCGTAAGGACTTGCAACTTTCCGCGAAATTTTGGTTTTTTCTTGCAGTCAGTAAATTTGGTAAAAATTTTTTTTCGACATTTTTCTCGAAAGAATTTTTTTCCTCGGAAACTGTTTATTATACTTGAAAAAAATTCTGGTTGTACCTTGAGCTTTATATATTACAGCACTGTACCAAATTCCAGTTCGATACGAGCATAAATTTTGAAGATATTGTGAGAAAATATGTAAAATTTCGAGGTTTTTCAAGATATCGTTATTTTTATCGTAAATGACTCAAAAAATACTATTCCAACAAGATCCACTTGGCAGCTAGTTTGAAAATGAAGAACTCGGTTCAAAATTTCGTGATGATCATGTCATTGGAACAATTCGAAAAAAACTTCAAATATTCAATATTCTGTGATCTCAGGCCGTTAGGCACAATTTCTTACTGAAGAAACGACTTGGAACCTCGATATTTGTAGAGTAGCTTGGGGGCTTGATTACGAAGGTCAAATTCTTGATTAGGTAAAATCTGCCCAATGATTCCATAGATATACCCATTCAAAATTTAATTTTCCCAATATTTCCAATATAATAATATAATATTTTTTTAGGTTTCTAAGGTGTTTTCTGGGTTTTCACTCCCACTATCTGAAACAGAACTATTAAAAATTAAATAAAATTTTTTTCTGGAAAACGCCCTTGCGGATTGAAGAATTTAAATATTTTTCGAGGACAGTTTCTTGGAAAACAGATTGCCAAATGAACAATACAGAAATAATATAAACGATAAACAAAGCAAACTGTGACGTTTCAGAGTACAAATCTGACTCTTTCATCAGACAAACAGGGATATTTTTAGAATTTTTTCTTTCGATTTTTCGTGTTGAGACTTTTTCAAATTGACATTTTCATAAAATTTTAGCAACACAGATTCACTTGGTTTGAAAGATTTTTAATTTTTCTTCTTTTCTAAGATCTGAGATCCTATTCTCATATGATTCTTGTACTAACTGGATCTTCATATTGAGGCCAGGATATCGAGAAGATCGAGGAGATGTAAACTCGAAAATAGACCTTACGACAATGATGGTAAGCTGGTGAGAAGGTCTGGTTCGAAGGAATTGAATTTCCTCAGTAACCAACGTTTCGGAAATTATATTTTTATCATCAGGGCAAAAGTAATAACACTGAGAAACTACAGCCCTCTGCGATTCTGCTTTTTCGTGGCCAATTGCCTGCACATAGGTCGTGACACCCTGCAGAAATAACCTTCCAGAATCATCTATTAAGTATCTAAACTGCCCAACTTTCCAACATTCGGTTAACCCGATATACCGAAAGTTGAGCCATCGGACGGAATCGAAGATCTCGATGGCGGCGACGGCGGTTCGCCGCGGGCGGCAACATCTGCACTCACTCAATTTATGCCCCGAAATCGAACTGCAATTATTCGGCTAACTGCTGCCGATGGAATTGGATCACGAAAGAGAAAAATCATTAGTCGGAAATTGTTACCGAACGGATTTTCCCATCAGGGACGTGGAAATGTTTAGCGGCGGTTCGATAGGAATCGCGAAATTGAATATTTTCATGCGGATTCACTGATGCGTTTCTATGTTTGCGGATAATTTGCGCATAGCGAGTTTTGTCGAAATTGAAATGAGTTACTCGGTTCGATTATTGGTTTCACCTTGAAAATAAGACAAATCTCTTTTTTAGGTTTTTTCTGAGTTCTCACTCCAAATCTTTGTTTTTTCTCATGAAAAAAGCCCTTGCCGATTGGAACTTTTTGTCGAAGGACAGTTTTTTGCAAAACAGATTGCCTAATGAACAATACAGGGACAGTACAAATGATAAACAAAGCGAACTGGACGTTTCATAGTACAAATCTGACTCTTTCATCAGACAAAGCAGAAAATTTCCAAGATTATTTTCTGCCTTGTCTGGTGAAAGGATCAGATTTGTACTTTGAAACGTCACAGTTTACTTTCTTTATCGTTTGAATTGTTCCTGTGTCTACTATGCCGGTATTCTAGTCTGAATAATTTCCTTGAAATTAAATATGCTACAGAACCTGGAACACATTCCGCATATGCTTCCCTTTTCTCAATATCTTCAAATTCTTGAATGAAATACCACTGGAACAAATGATTGTCTGCATGTTATTGTATTCATTCAAGTATTCAGAACATTTGCCAATAAAGTAATGTGGACCAACGTGATTGCCCAATATCCACAGAGGATAGGCACCAATAGAACAGGAAGAAGTATTTTTTTAAGGTTGCTAGGATAGCAATATTGATAGCAAGATTCTTATTAAACTTACATATAATATGGCTGAGAATCAATGATCAGAATACCATGCTTCTTATCTTGTTATGGTAGCAATATCATTTTCCTGGCAACATTGCAATTTGCAAACAGAATTGGCGAACGAAGATAAGCGCTACTCCTTCTGGTGGCTATCAGAGTAACCCGATGTACAGGGATTATCATTGACAAGTTCAGAGAAATGCCAAAAAAATGAGAAAGTTTATGCAGTTTTTGGCGTTTGTCTGGTTTTACCAGTGTTTCTACTGATAAAAAGCAAACTCAAATGTCCCTTCCCATAGATTTCGACAACCCGGCGAAAATTTCGAGTTTGGGAGAAAGAAACTTCATTTAACATGTCGGGCCTGAAAGTGTTGAAGAATAGATAAAACCTTGGAAAATTGTAACTCAAAATTGGTAGACCAACAAACAAGATTTATGAGAGTCTTTTACCTGCATTTTACTGATGATGATGATTTTTATAGAGGTAAGCACGAATTGCTCATGAAATATTAGATCGCATTCATGAAGACTATTGTTTTCTAGGACCCTAATCGAAGCAGAGGAAGTAAGAGGAATGCTATGCTTTTCAGAAATCTGCCTGTTGAACTGATCATTAAGGAACAACGTAAATGTTTTAGTGATAGAACTGACCAATTGAAACAAAGGAGTCTCAACAAGGAAATATCTGGTGATGAATCAAAGCTGTAAAAAGCTTATTTATTACAGTTTTTTCAAGACCAGTCATATGAGTCTTAAATGAATTTCTTAGTCAATCAATAAGGAATAAGGCTAACGATACAAGCAGCATTAGTTTCATGTGAATGTATTCATTTTATGCAATATATTGTGTAAATTCAGTCCCTCCCTATTTAAATGGTGAAGTTTTGAGTATTCGTCTGTTATTTCAAAAAGTATGTTTTATAATACTATCTGTTTTTCAACGTTTTGATCAGTAGATTTGAGGGGGTATTTGATCAATAATCAAGTTGGGTAGGTAAAAGGATTTAAAGTTTATCAGTTTTGCAAATAATATGCAACATAATATCAAATTCATCTTCCTGAACACTTCTAGCTTCTGTGCCTTCAAGATACTCCAAATAATTTATAATTAGTCTTGCCACTTACAGTTGACATAAGTTATATTAAAATACTTCCTACAGTAATTGTAGCATTGCTACTCTGAATTAGAATAGATGATGCATAAGTCTTTCATAAAAATGAAAAATGTTTACCCATATTCACTTCTATTGACTGAAAAACTCTCGGGACAAATTGTTGAATCGAATTTTAATCAATCAAATATACAAGCGAACACTTGAAAACCTAGTTTCTATCTGTCTATCTGAGGTTCTTAAACTGGCCACCGTGGCGCTGCAATCTTAATTGGCGTCTGAATTTAAGATCGTAGCGCCACGGTGGCCAGTTTCAGAACCTTAGGTACAGTCATAGATTTTGTTTTGATAGTCGATTTTGTACAGTTTTTCGGTGTTTGGTTTGATAATTTTTGATTTCATGATTTATTCATAGACTTTTTAGACTTTTATAGTTGACGAGAGTATTACTGGGAGTACATATTCCATTCTTATAAAGTAGGTATGTATCATTCTTCAATCTCATTGAGTGTAGCAACTCTAAAATTACGGGGATATCTCCAAAATTAGACAGTATTTCAATATTATTTATTTTCAGATCCAAATGGCAAGATTGACTTTGGTGGATTTCTTAGGCTGTCTTGAAAGTTGAAAAACAGATAGTATTATAGAACATACTTTTTGGAATAATAGACAAATACTTATAACTATACTATTTTTATAGAGAAGGACTAAATACTCAATATATTGTGAATAAAATGAACAACATTCACATGAAAGTAATGCTACTTGTATCGTAAGTCTCATTCATTATGGATTGACAAATAAATTTTCCAACACTCTTATGATTGGTCTCGAAAAAGCTGTAATAAATAAGCCTTGTACAACTTTGCTTTCAGCGGCAGAAGCACTTTGAGCAAACAATATTCATTACCAGATATTTCCTTGTTGAGACTCTTTTTTTTTCAATAGTCAGTTCTATCACTAAAACATTCACGTTGTTCCTTAATGATCAGTTCAACAGGCAGATTTCTGGAAGGCAGAGCATTCCTCTTAAGTAAATTTCTCTGCTTGGATTAGGGGCCTGGAAAAAAATTGTCTTCATGAATGTGATCTGATATTTCATGAGCAATTCGTGCTTACCTCTATAAAAATGATCATCATCGGTAAAATGCAGGTAACAGACTCTCATAAATCTTGTTTGTTGGTTTTTATCGATTCTTCAACACTTTCAGGCCTGACTTGTTAAAGGAAGTTTCTTTTACCCTAACTCAAAATTTTTCACCGGGCTGTGGAAATCTATGGGAAGGGACATTTGAGAGTGCTTTTCCTCAGAAGAAGCACTTGTAAAATCACACAAACACCAAGAAAAATGCATTAACTCTACCATTTTCTTAACTTTTCTTTTAACTTGTCAATGATAATGTCTGTACCTCGGGTTACTCGGATAGCCACCAGAGGGAGTAGCGCTTATCTTCATTCGCCAATAGGCCTGATTATCATAAGCTTCTCAATACTCGTAATCCTAATATGAATTTCGTAACAAAAATCCTTGAAACGAAACCTTATACTTCCCATCGTTCTGTACACGAAATATAATACGGTATATTATGAGTTATGTTGGATATTAGACTCCGAACAGATAAATCGTTGTAGATATATGCAACCATTCAATTTGCCGATGAGAATCTATGTACAGAACTTCAATTTGCGTTAGAACAATTCAATCGCTTTATTATGTTATGGCTGGTATGATTAGATTAATTTCTTGTGTTGATATTCAATATTGGTGTTGTGCGGATAATACAATGCCGCTAGTGAGTCATCGTTCTTGATTAATGCAACGATTCGTTGAAATTATTAAAGCCTGGGAATCGGGAATGCAATCATCACACAAATGCATGATGCACCAATAAAAAATTTGTATTGAAATTTGTCCTATCGAACAGGTGGAACTAAACATGATGTTCCTAAATTGCAGGTACAAACGAAGAGAGGAGATTCCTTACATAAGTTTGAGGAGAAAAAAGTCCCATAAACATGGGACTGCAAACGTTTCGTTTTCGAGATACTGGGTGTTAAAGTTCGAATTTTTTCAAAGTTTTTTTCTCATAGTGTCTGAACTATATAAGATGATTCAACGAGTTTATGGAATCTTTATAAATCATGGCTACAGATCAGAAAATATCCATAGAAGCCTAGGAAAGCACTAACGTGAAGTCAGCAGCTTTTGCGCGCATGTTCGAAGGAGATAATTGCTTTGGCAACAAATGTGAATATGCGTGCGAAATCTGCTGACTTCACGCAGTGCTTTGCTTGGTATTTTTTTGAGTTATTCTGGAAAAATCTTCGATACGAAGAAAAAAACCACGAAATTTGACATATTATTCACAATATCTTCAAAAATTATAATATTATCGAACTGAATTTGGTACACTGCTGTGTTATATGACCAAATTTTTTTTCGTTTGTATTGAATAGTTTCTGAGGGAAAAAATTTTTCGAGATACATTTCGAAAGTTTTTTTTGAATTTACTAACGGTAGGACTCCAACAAAATTCTGTAAGAAGTTACAAGTACTTATGCTCCAACTAACTGCCAAGTTTCAATTGAACCGCTCCAGTAGTTCTCGAAATATTAGGGAAATAACCTCAAAACTTCAAATAACTTCGAGACCGTTAGACCATTTGTCTAATACTGAACTTGACCCTCGCATTTTGAAATGCAACAGATAGGATTTTCTGTACGCCCGTAATCGTGCCTACGGACGGACGGCCGGTCGGACATAATCAATTTCGAGACCGAATTCGTCATCGGTACAACCTAGTGATCTAAGACTATTTTCAGCTCAAAATTTGAAAATTACTGACATTTGGACAAAACGATAGCAGGCTGTTCCCCAAAACATGCACGCAAAAACTAATGATTTCATTCTGAGGATTTTGAGGAATTCGAATATTTTTCTTTAATAAAAAAATCATTTACAAAATACCAGGGGTTCAGTGTAACGAAAAAACTTCTTCCTTAAACTTTTCAAAGCAACAGTGGCCCACCCAAAAAATTCTGGAGGATAACAGGACACGGTGTTCCAAAAAAATATCACCCAGTATAGTTGTGTCAAATCGAATGAAAGCAAAATTGACTGATCACATTGTGTGGACTGTAACACGTTATATGTTGAATCTCTTGAATTTTTTGTAAAATGCAAATATACTATATGAGAAAAAAACTAGAAAAAGCAATCAAACTTTAACACCCTGTATCTAGAAAACGAAAGGTCTGAGGTCCTATGTTTATGCGACGGTTCTCTTTGTAATTGGGTAAGGAATCTTGTCTTCCTGTTTGTACCTTCAATTTAGGAACACCCTACATTTATGTATGAAATCGACCAGGGGGCCAACTCTTGAATCTCGATCGAGAATTGAAGAGTAATACATGTCACAAGTTTTTCACTTTATTCCCGATATTTTATTAGATTTCTAGTTCGAAATGAACAATTATGGATCTATGGGAGATGATTCCCCAATAAAGGGGCCTGTAGCGTTCTTCGTTTATCTGAGGATCTGAAAATCATCGCTTGGAGGACTGAACCTGGTCGAAAGACCCTCTCGGTCATGAGCAAATGTAGGTGATATTATTTACTGCTTCCTTCTGGTTTTTCTGTCCCTCTTTCTGTTTCAGATATTATGTCAAGATATTTTGTCGAAATGAATTCAAGATGACGAAAAAATTATTTTCAAATGAAAAAGATGCCATCCATCTTCTATAAACAAATTACTACACTTATGCGGGGAGACAGAATTTTTCCTGAGGTTTTTATCTGTGCTCTTGTATCATACGCAAATATGTATGGTACCCCGTTTACATTTCCTCTGCTAACACTGTGATATATCTTAGAATTGTAATGCTCGTTCTCAAAAGAATATATATATATATATAGAGTATGACAATTGCCATATCTTTGCGTCGATTTTCTGAGTTAAATATGAACAACAAGTAGACATGACCTGCGCATGGAACCGAATGTCACTCGACAATCGAATGTTATATCTCCTAAACCCCTTACAACTCGTTGCTAAGTCGAAGGAAACGGTGATAAGGTTATGTTTATATTCCGATTTGAAATTTCTCGATATCTTGCATTCAGTTTATTTCTTGAATATTTGCTTAAAACAAAGTCGAAAAGGCGAATAGAACTCTCACAAATTTGCAGATGCTGGAGAGATCTTAGAAAATTGCCATAAACCTATGACAATTGTTCCACTCTTCAATTCTTGATCGAGATTCAAGAATCAGCCCCAGGAGAAACTACCCTCGAAGTGTTGTTACCTGGTCTCTGAATAACGGGAGTATTTACCTTTTCCAATATTCCAACCTGTATATTTCTTGCGAATAAAACAGTTCATCATTATAATTAAACACTGTTGTAACACCGGGAATCTCAAAGCCTCAACGAATCAAAAGCCAGAATTGAAGACCCAATAGGCATCGATAAAGCACAAGTTAGAGCGAACACCTTTCATTAGCAGCAAAATTACATATCAAACAACGTTTCACGTGAACGGCCATTTCACTGGAAACTGCAGACAGAAACGGCAAGAACGGCTGAAATAAAGGCATAGAATCTATGCCGTTCCCGCCATTCGAGATTGTCAACTTACCGTTTCTATTCTCGCTGTCGGCAGGCTTCATCTGAATTGGGTGGTGCATCTGAAATAGACAGAAATGTCATCAGTCTAATGGATCATTAGCAGGAAAGGGGTTTTAGCTTTAGTATTTAATCGGGCCAAGACGTTGGAGGCAGGACGAGCTTTGGTGTTGCGAACGGCCTGAATGAAAACTCGACTGGAGATGGCAAAGGGGCATAATAACCAGAGCTAATATGGTTGAAGGAGTTTCCTGAAACGAGATCAATTGAATTCGATCTTGTGAAGAAATATTTCAGTAAATCATTTGGAAGGTCCTTCAGATTGCTCGTACTCTGATTTAGGAGGGTCTTCATTAAGCACTTCCTAACTTGGCATTTAACGCAAACAGAGTGTGTGTGAGATATCGGTATTTTTCATTAGTTTGAAAGGTCTATCGATGGCATCAATATCTCAGACCCCATGTGAAATCAGGAAAAATCTAGAAAAGGACTGCCGTGAAGGCAGCAGTTCTTGCGTGCTTGTTCAATGTAGATGATCACTTTGGCAACGAACATGCGCGCAAAAGCTGCTGCCTTCACGGCAGTGCTTTTCTAGGTTTTTTTCGAAAAATTACTGGATTTCAATTAATAATAATAATAATATTTATTTTCCATCAAATTTTACATGTTTCGTCAAAAATAGCAATCAAATTAAAAATTGAAAAGTAAAAATTCTTCTAAACAATAAAATGCACCTTTCACCAATATACCACTAATTGCTCTCCTGAAGTTCTTTTCGGGTAAATTCCTTGTTTGAATAGGAAGCCTGTTGAAAAGCTTTACGCCCCAATAGGTAGAAATATTTTGGGTGTTCTTCTTCGATCTAATCTGTATTTTTGGAAATATTGGAAAAATAAAATTTTGAATGGGTATATCTAAGGAATCATTGGGCGGATTTTACCCATTCCCGAATTCGACCTTCGTAATTAAGCCTCTAACCTACTGTACAAATATCAAGTTTCTAAGTCGTTTCTTCCGGAAATTATTGTGTTTACGGTCGGCATAACGGCCGACTGCGTACACACAATAACTTCCGAAAGAAAAAACTCAGTAACTCGATATTGGTAGCGTAGGTTTGGGGCTTAATTACGAAGGCCGAATTCGTGAATGGGTATACTCCACCCAATGATTCCGCAGATATACCCATTCAAAATTTTATTTTCCCAATATTTCCCAAAATACAGATTAGATCGAATTGAAATCCAGTACCTCATCGAAAAATTACAGTTCGAAGGTTCATACAGAATTTAATGGGGATGATTTGATCAGAAAATCACAGAAATTTTTTTTCAAATTGTTCTAATGACACGATCATCACGAAATTTTGCACAAAGTTGTCTTTCAGCATCTTCAAACTAGCAGCCAAGTTTTCTCAGGATTGAATTAGTATTTCTTGAGTTATACCGGAAAAACAACGATATCCAGCAGAAAACCTCTAAATTTGACATAATTTTTCCCAATATATCCAAAACTTATGATCGTATCGAACTGGAATTTGGTACACTGCTGTGAAATATGAAGCTCAAAGTCTGAGTGGAATACGTTTTCGGATATGATGAACAATTTCCGAAAAAAAAAATTTTTTGGAAAAAAATTTTCAAAAAAATTTTTCCTTGAATTCACTGACTGTATGATCCCGACAAAACTTGGCTCAAAGTTGCGCGTCATTTATACTCCACCTAACTGCCAAATTTAAATCCAATCGCTGAAGTAGTTTCTGAAATAAAAAATAAATCACTTCAAAATTTCAAGTGGGCATAATTCCGAAACTGTTCGACCGATTTGGCCCATTAACGAACTCAACCGCGGCATTCCAATGCACGACCTACCCTAAGAGATTCAAGTTGCTAGCTCTTTCCGTTCGACAGTTATCGTGTCGTCGGCCGGCCGGACAGAATCGATTTTGACACCGGATTCGTCAGCAGTGAGTCCAACCTAGTCGTTTGAGACCATTTTCGGATCAATAATCGAAAATTACAGACATTTGAACAAAATGATAGCACGCTGTTACCCTAGAACATGCGCGCAAAAATGCAACATCACCCAGCTTCATTATTTTGGTCGGCACGACGTCTCAAAGTTGACCAAAATTTCGAAATTTGGGTCAACTTTGGGTCGTCGTACAGATCAAACGCGTGAGGCTGGACAATATCGAATTTTTTGGTTATATCTGGATCCTTTGTGAGTACGTAGCCACTTATTTTATAGACGTAGGTCTTCTGGTTGAAAAATTATGATTTTTTTAAAAAAGGTCCATAAAAAACGAACCAGACTCTCCACTAACATTCTGATTGGATTTTCTTAATCTACGCCCTCGAATTAGTATATGTTTCAAATTTCAGGTCGATCGGAGAACTTTCGATTTTTGGTAAAATTTTAAGAAAATCTCAATTTTCGAAAAATAATTTTCCGACTCCTATCGCCGTGAAATTTGGCACACTTACTAATTCGAGGGCGTAGAACAAGAATATAAGGTCAGATATTTTTTTAAAAAATCGTCCTGGACGTGAGAGATCCTTGAAGTTCCAAAATTTTGGACCTTTTTTCAAAAAATCATTATTACCGACTCGATGAAAGTAGGACAATGAAATCTGTTTCATTGCATAGATAAAGGATCGAACTGCACGTGAAAAAATTCGACATCACCCAGCTCCATTATTTTGGTCGGCACGACGTCTCAAAGTTGACCAAAATTTCGAAATTTTTTCACTATTTCCGCCATAATTTCTAAACGGTTGTCACTGGACGATTTCTAATGACATATTCGTGATCTACGACCTCGATTTAATAGGAAACGATAACAAGGTCGACGATTTTCGAAGAAAAAAATTTATTTGGGACTTGGAAAATTTTTCATAAAGAACCGCGCATAAACATCAAAGCGCAGAGGGGTGGGGGGTAAGATTTAGCGATTCCGTGCGAAATTTTATTTTTGAAGCTATGACAATATGCACATCATATATTATGGATTCGAACACGTAGATTACGAATCTGTAATTAGATTTTGCGTAACTGATTCGGTTTGGAAAATATTCCGGATTTGGTGAGAAATTTTCGAAATTTGGGTCAACTTCGGGCCGTCGTACAGATCAAACGCGTAAGGCTGGACAATATCGAATTTTTTTGGTTATATCTGGGTCCTTTGTGAGTACGTAGCCAATTATTTTATAGACGAAGGTCTTCTAGTTGAAAAATTATGATTTTTTTAAAAAAGGTCCAATTTTTTAGATTTTCTTCTGGCCATAAAAAACGAACCAGACTCTCCACTAACATTCTGATTAGATTTTATTTATCTACGCCCTCGAATTAGTATATGTTTCAAATTTCAGGTCGATCGGAGAACTTTCGATTTTTGGTAAAATTTTAAGGGGTTACCCTTAAGAAAATATCGATTTTCGAAAAAAAAATTTCCGACTCCTATCGCCGTGAAATTTGGCACACTTACTAATTCAAGGGCGTAGAACAAGAATATAAGGTCAGATATTTTTTAAAAAAATCGTCCTGGACGTGAGAGGTCCTTGAAGTTCCAAAATTTTGGACCTTTTTTCAAAAAATCATTTTTACCGACTCGATGAAAGTAGGACGATGAAATCTGTTTTATTGCATAGATAAAGGATCGAACTGCACGTAAAAAAATTCGACATCACCCAGCTTCATTATTTTGGTCGGCACGACGTCTCAAAGTTGAAAAAAATTTCGAAATTTGGGTCAACTTTGGGCCGTCGTACAGATCAAACGCGTGAAGCTGGACAATATCGAATTTTTTGGTCATATCTGGATCCTCTGTGAGTACGTAGCCACTTATTTTATAGACGTAAGTCTTCTGGTTGAAAAATTATGATTTTTTTAAAAAAGGTCCAATTTTTTAGATTTTCTTCTGGCCATAAAAAACGAACCAGACTCTCCACTAACATCCTGATTGGATTTTATTTATCTACGCCCTCGAATTAGTATATGTTTCAAATTTCAGGTCGATCGGAGAACTTTCGATTTTTGGTAAAATTTTAAGGGGTTACCCTTAAGAAAATATCGATTTTCGAAAAATAATTTTCCGACTCCTATCGCCGTGAAATTTGGCACACTTACTAATTGCTCCCCATCAATTTGCGTCAATAATGTAAGCGTGACGATTCTTAAATGAATGAACGAACGTCAAAGTTCGGAAATCCCAATTGAAAGAAAGGGACAAATAGATCGTGAATGATTCTGCTACTAGTTAAGCCTTGAATTAAATTTGAGTTGTAAAAAGTCGAAAAAATTGTCAGGAATGTTGAATATTAAAAAGTGGCAACAGTGCGCATTATTACAACTTTT
The DNA here is from genome assembly GCA_958510865.1 of Myrrha octodecimguttata. Taxonomy (NCBI): domain Eukaryota; kingdom Metazoa; phylum Arthropoda; class Insecta; order Coleoptera; family Coccinellidae; genus Myrrha; species Myrrha octodecimguttata. The sequence continues at coordinate 68,515,980 of OY294060.1, forward strand.
TCAACCCCAAAAATTTTTTCGAAAAAAACGAACTCTGGTCTCCAAAAGTCACCCCGTTATATTCGAAGTATAATGTAGTCTTGTTTCAATCTTCCTAGAAAAATTTGGTGCATTCTAAATCTACTTAGAACCGGTCATGGTCGCTGTAATACTTTCCTCTTCAAATGGAATTCGGTCGAAAGTCCAAGGTGCGAGTGCGGAGAAGAAGATGAAACAATAGAACATTTAGTTAATAGTTGTCCAATATATGAATTTGACGATGGTTTCGATGGAACTCATTCGGTCTGATTCTTTATTGAGATGGATCGTGAACTTCAAATTAATTTAATGAGTACTAAATCATTTACTAGTTCATGTTGGTTTTTTTCGTCTCCTTCTTTGTTTTCAGGTGTGATTCCAAGATTTCAACCTGCATCGAATGGAAAAGAAGAAATTTTGTCGATGAAAAAGAAGCCCTTCAATAACAAACAACAATTTCATTACACTTATACGGGGAGACAGAGTTTTTCCCGAGGTTTTTATCTGTGCTCTTGTATCATACGTAAAAATGTATGGTACCCCGTTTAGATTTCCTCTGCTAATACTGTTATGACACATATTGTTTGATATAAAAAAATGTACTGCTCAACTCAATAGAATATACACAGGGTGTTCTACAAGCTCCATGACGAACTTTGACAGAAGGTAGCTGTGCTTATTCTGAACATTTCTTTCCTATGAACATAGGTCTGTTTCGAAGTTACAAGCATTTGAAAAAATTCATTTCCATGTTTCGATAAAGTAGACCGACATAAAATATCGGTTGATATGGTAATTTGTAACGTTACAAAACGCTCCACTGCCGATTTCAGTTTCAATCGCGAAAATACGTCATACTATTAATTTCAATTCCGATCTCAAGCAAAAACGCCTTACAGAGATTATACGATCGGTCGCTGGAAAACGCACTTCGCTTTGACAGTTGAGTGTGTGTTTCGCATGCGCGACTCTAATTCGGTCTAGCCGATGGAAAATTCTTTCTTTTTCGTGCATAAAAGTTTGGAGAGTAAACACCTTGCTAGAGTTTAACGAATAAACGAACTTCGTAATCCATTAACATCGTGGAATTTTGAAGTTTTATTGTTTCTTATAAGACGTCTATTCAAAAGGCGGTAAGTACTACGTATATCCCGACCAATATTTTTACTCTTGTGAATGCCAAATTTTGATTTCTGATTCATTTCATTCCATGCAGGTTACACCGCTTAACATTTTCCTTTGTGTGATATTATGCATTTGATTTCTTATCTCATTCTTATTACCGAATGACGTGCTCTTATTCCTGAGTTCTAGATATTTCATCTCGTATTTATTAACTTGTAAATTGTTGCAATAACGTCTAGAATCGTTGGGAATGAGATCACGTGTTATAAGCACTATCTTATAGTTTTTAAATTTGCAGTCTTTGTACCGGGGCTACCGCTCACTAAATCATCTTTGTACCGGGGCTGTTGCCCACTGAAAATCATCTTTGTACCGGGGCTACTGCTCACTTAAACATCTTTGTACCGAGCTATCGACTGCTGGATTACCTTTTTACTGGGACTAATGCCCATTTGAACATCCTACTACCGGACCCAAGGTTTAACTGGATCATCTTAAGCTAGAGGCAATCATTACTGGATTACCTGAATACTAGAGCTGATTATGACTGGAATACCTTTATTCCGAAGCTAATTATTACTGGAACATCTTAATTCTGGACTTTATTCTGGTTGGAATCTCTTGAAACTAGACTACCTGCATAGTACCTGTATTTTGGAGGATCATACCACCGGATCCTTACCTTTAAGATAAGTGCCTCTTCGAATCGCGGATCTCAGATTCATTGTACCTGATTTTGTGTTTGTAAATAGTAATTTTTAATTGTAAAGTTGAAATAAATAGATAGGGAGTAAGAGGTTGCATCATTACCACCAGATTAACGAATAGGGATACATTCAGGAGTTAATTTAATTTCAAATTGACGTTATTTTAATTATTCATTTGACACTTGGGGTACGTTTTGAATAACAATGCATTCTTTCACGACTCAGGAATAGTAATAGTAATAGTAACAGTAATTTATTAATTCCAAAAGATATTGTATTTGAATATGGGTATTCCAATGGTAACTCCAGAAGAGCAGCTCGAGAATACCGAAGAAAATATCCTAATAGACATCAACCTGCTCACACAATATTTTTTGCATCATTCCGAAGACTTCGAGAAACACGCAATCCTGCGCCAAAGAAAGTCATTCGGCCAACTGAAGTAAATGTAGAAAATCAGGAAATAGGCACAAACATAGCTCCCAGATGCCTAAGAGATGCGTGGAAACTCTTCTCCAGATAAAAATATATTCATCAAAGAGGAAATGAATAAATTATACTCACACAAGGTTTGCGGATGCCACAGAAAAAATATCTCGAATTCTAATAACTAAAGGACGTTGCCATTAAATTTTCATGTGGAAACTCTCATGAGTTTCCAACTTTCCTTTATGAGGTTTCCGAAGCATCCTCTTTACTGCCTCCTTAAATTAATTAACTCAATCATAAAATGCACAGAGATAATAATCATTACTGCAAGAGGTCGTGTTCCAGACGAGGCAATGTTGTTTTCTGTTCGGCTGGTTGTGGAACGATTTCATGGTTGCTTAAATTTCAATATCCTGAAAGAATAGTCGGATGCATAGAATATTCGGTTGTTCTGTAGAATTCGAAGAACGGCTCGATGGAATTTATTCATGGATGAACAATAAAGATGAAAATTGATATCGCACGCGAACACTGAATTAGAATGTTCGAATGGAAAATTAATCATAGACAGTTACAGAGTGGTCTAGTCATTATCTTAAACCGACCATGGTCGACCAAAATTCTAGTGTAGTGAACAAGAGGAAACGATACAGAATTTTCAGGAACGCTATCAATTCGATGAATGAATCTTTTCAATTATATGTATTTCCATTTTAGCACAATCACGAAGTGATTCGTTTTCTCGTTCGATTGATTGAAAATATATTATCTGACAGAAGACACCGTGTTTTTGTTGATGATGTTATTAGTAGGTTCGAAACTTTGAGTACTGGACTCCCACAAGGATCAGTTTTAGCTCCTCTTTTAGTTAATTTATATTTATGTGATATTTCAGCAACTTCTTCAGAGAAATTCATCTATGCAGATGATATTGCTCTGGATTTTCCTCACTCTGATTTTAAAGTCATTGAAAACACTCTGAATACTGATTCAGAAATTTTGAAGAATAATTTTGTTGAGTGGCGTTTATATCCAAATTCTAATAAAATAGAAGTCTCTTGTTTTCATTTGAATAATAAACAGAAGTTTAAAACTTAGAATGTTACTTTTAATAATGCCGTTTTGAAACATAATTTCACTCCTAAATATCTTGGAGTGAAATTAGATACTTCCTTAAATTTCAAGGCCCATTTGGAAAACTTACGCATGAAGTTGAAATCTAGGAATAATATTCTTCAAAAACTAGCTGGTTCTTCATGGGGGGCTGACCCTACAACTCTTCTTACCGCAGCTTTGGCTTTGGATTCTTCTGCTGCTGAATATTGTTGTTCGGTTGGGTTTAATAGCGCTCATGTTAGTAAAATTGATGTACAGCTTAATGTTGCTGTGAGAATCATTAGTGGGACCGGACCATAAGATCTACACCTCTACAGTGGTTACCAGTTCTTTCAAATATTGTACCTCCCCATATCCGTAGACAGGTTGCAGTGATAAAGTCTTGGGATAAATATCGTTCCTTTCCGAATTTATTCCCAATCATGTCTTATATTCCGGATTCTAAAATTGCTAGATTGAAATCTCGTAAACCTTAATGGATCAACGAATTTGGTGCATTCTAAATCTACTTAGAACCGGTTATGGTCGTTGTAATAGTTTCCTCTTCAAATGGAATTCGGTCGAAAGTCCAAGGTGCGAGTGCGGAGAAGAAGAGGAAACGATAGAACATTTAGTTAATAGTTGTCCAATATATAAATTTGACGATGGTTTCGAGGCAATTTATTCGGTGTCTGATTCTTTTTTGAGATGGATCGTGAATTTCAGATTAACCTAATGAGTACTTAATCATTTACTTGTTCATATTGGTTTTTTCGTCTCCTTTTTTGTTTTCAGGTGTGATTCCAAGATTTCAACCTGCATCGAATGGAAAAGAAGAAATTTTGTCGATGAAAAAGAAGCCCTTCAATAACAAACAACAATTTCATTACACTCATACGGGGAGACAGAGTTTTTCCTAAGGTTTTATCTGTGCTCTTGTATCATACGTAAAAATGTATGGTACCCCGTTTACATTTTCTCTGCTAATACTGTTATGACACATATTGTTTGATATAAAAAAATGTACTGCTCATCTCAAAAAAAAATATATATATTGTGTCAATAGCCGGACACCCAGTCACACAGAATTGATTTCGATTCGTCAGTGAGTCCAACCCAGTCGTCCAAGACAATTTTCGGGAAACGTACAAACATACATCCATATATTTCGGAAAAGGAATCCCTCGAACATTTGAACAATAAACCAAGACTATGAAATAAACCCATTCACCAGAAGTTCATCGATATCTGTACGTGAAACGCGCCAAGAAACGTACAACAATTTCAACCGCCGTCTCTTGTAGGAGCCAGTGAGATAATTACAACGTTTAAAGCTACACAGAACCCCCTTTTGACACCCCAATTCATAACTTGAAAGTAGGAGTATTTCGGTATTGTTCGATCGAGCCATTCGACTGAAGTAACATTCAGATATTTCGATGGAATCGCAGAGACGACCCACACTCCGAAACATTCACGAAATAGTTGTATATTCCTCTGAAAGATAACGACTTATTGGGGCAGCTTATAAACGAGCTCTAGAATCCCAAGCAGTGCGTTCAACTCGAGAGATAGAAGTTAGTTGGGAGTTTCTCCCGAAACTTACTGGTCTTGTTTTTCGACAGACCTGGAGCTCTCCAGATGATGAATTGGACTTTCCGGATAAGTGAAGAGCTTCCTCCTCAGAAGCGGAATCATGAGTCATTCTCGAGTTATGGTCAGGGTTGGTTTTTCTTTTGAACGATGGATTCGCTTGATCCTTTCGAGTCACTGGTTTTGTGTGAGATACTTTGTACTCATTTTCGTTGGTTTTGAACTACGGAATTGATTGATAGTGGAGTTTGGTTCGTCGGAGCATTTGTGGAGTCGAAGTAGATTTTAGTGGTCCAACAATTTGTATCTTCTTGCTTTAAGAGAGTTAAAAGTCCATCTCACAATGGGGAGTTATTTACAGCGTATCGTAGAATGAGTGCTAGGAGCATGAAACATACAGGGTCAGTTGAGCATTAAAATGCGCCACCTGTAGTCTTTAATGAACGAACGGTTTTGGGGTAATACTCGTTTGTATATTTGGGGGTATTTCTTCAATTTCTCAAGAACAACCTATGTGATATGATGCTTACGTTACGTCAGCGCTTTTATACAGTGCGCGTCAAAATTATGGAACAAATTCATTTTCTCAGAAGAAAAATATTTGGCACCAAAATCCTGAAACATGTCAATTTTTGTTTCACTTTCACCAAATTTTTATGCAATTTTGAGGGGTTTTTGTTGCATCCTGCGCCATCCCCACCAACCCTCTAAATTTTTGAATAGGGAAAGTGGGTCATGTGGTACTTTTTTGTATCTTCTTTACAGGCGTGCAGAAATTTTCAGGAAATTTTTTTTTTAACATTATATCGAAAAGTTTCAACTTCAGTAGGAACGTACTAATAACATACCTACTTAAGATCATAAGAGAAGCGCAGTGTTTCACACATTCAAATTTTTCCCATGAGGGGGTTGAAAGTTGTGCAACAAAACTGTAATGGTCGACTTTCGTTCGGTGACAAATTTCATCAGGTACCATCGTCTCAAAGTAAATGAGCTATGACAAAGTGCACATACTGAAAACCTCTTTGAACCAACTAATTTTTCACAAAAAATTTTTTTCCTTGAAAATTTCTGCACGCCTGTAAAGAAGATACAAAGACCTTGCCAAAAAAGTACCACATGACCCACTTCTCCTATCCAAAAAATTTAGAGGGTTGATGGAGATAGCACACGGTGCAACAAAAATCCTTCAAATTGCATATAAATTTGGTAAAAGTGAAACAAAAATTGACCTATTTCAGGATTTTGTTGCCAAATATTTTTCTTCAGAGAAAATGAATTTGTTCCATAATTTTGACGCGCACTGTATAATTTTCAAACCCAATTCAATCGGATCTGTATTTTGAAATCTAAGATATCAGTATTTATCAACGGAATCACTTGGCGTATTCTAACCATTTGTAACTTCGACTTTTATAATTGAGTTCCAAAACTACCCCATGAATATTGTCTTTTTTTCAAATTTTTTTTACTATTGACCTGTCCTATACACAATGTAGAATCTCGAAGGACGAAATAAAATTCTTTTCATTATAATATTATTATTATTGAAAATTAATGTTGTTCCTTTCGGAACTAATTGATTAAGCGGCTTTTCTAGAGTTGCAAAATGGCGAATGATATGGGTTCGATTTCTTACTGATTTAAAGTATTCTTTAAAATACTCCGGAAGAGACCTTTTTTAGCATTTTTGTAAGTTTATTTCCGTAGTTCATCTTTAGGAAGTTGAATTTTATCGGATCAAGATGACAGCGTATTCCCTGAAGGTCTTGAGGCGTTGCTGATTCATCCATGATATACCAGAGTAAGTTGAAAATATTTCCAATTTCAAATTCTGCTGTATTTCTCAAATGGGACCAGAATTGTCTAATAGAGTTCGAACATACCCCGAAAAGGTTTCTTGTAAAGGTGGTAAAAAACACGTTCGATCAAATTGACGACTGAAAAGTTCCCCACATTTTCCTCTGGTGGAAATGAATTTTTGATGGATGTCGTAAAACGAACCGAAGAACTCGCAAACTATAAATATTTCGTTTTTTTCACGCTACCTTTTTTATTATTTCATAAAACCTTCAATTTGCTGAAGACGGGTTCGCTTCCGATATTCCAAGAGAAGTGACAATCTCTTGATAGGTCGACAACGACCAGCAATTTTTTTATGATTGCCTTCACGAAGGTTGAATATTCTTATAGAAAAGCGGAATTGTATTTTTCGTGAAAATTTATCGTCGAGATTATGTCGACTAAAATCATATCATTAATAGAAGTTGGTTATGTATCTGGGTCAAAGGGGGAACGTTCACGCCTGAAATATTACGCTCAGAGCGCTGATCGCAGTTCATGAAAGAAAAATACACGGTAATATATGTTGAACAGGTTTGCCGTCAACAAATTATCTCAAAATTGTGGAAAAATATAATAAGTCGATACTAGTTCCCCATTTCCTAGTTTATTTACTCGATATCTCGAACAATACTGATGCGATTAGATTCAAACCTGATGGTAATTATTTGTTGATATCAATTTAAGGATATTTTGGACCGATTCTGCTTAATTAGGTTTAGTTAGATCTTATATCTCAATATGTGAAAAAGAGCTATAAAGAATTGAATACAAAATTATTATTTATAGAAATCATCCTTGCGGATTGCGAAATTCAAAATATCAGAGCAGTTCAAACGATCAAGCAATAGAATTGTATCGTTTCAGTGTGTATGTCTGACTTTTTCATCGAAAAATTATTAGGAAATATTAATAAATATTTTCTTGATATAGCTCTTGTCGATTTGACAAAAGTGTCTAATAATTTTCAGTAAATTTCCGATAGTCCCTCCAAACATTCTCGAAATTTTTGATGCCCTTCTCGCGATCAATCGATATTACAATAGTTTCCAACAGGAATAACTTAGAAACTCGATAGTAGTAGAGTACGTTTGGACCTTGATTACGAATGGGGTAAATCCACCGAGTGATTCCGCAGATATACATACCTATTCAAAGTATTATGTTCTAATTCAACCAGAAACAAAGATAAGATTGAATTGAAATCCAGTACCTTGAAAGATGAAGGTTCATACTGAATTAAGTAGGGATATTATGATCAGAAGATCGCAAAATAATGAATATTTGAAAGGAATGAGATTGTTCTAATAATACGGAATTTTAACACAATTTTTATCAATATTTTTGAATAAGCTTATAAGTTTCATCATGATTGAATCAGTATTCATTGAGATATTTCGAAAGAACAACGAGCCTGAGGAAAAAACTACAGAATATGACATTTTTCTTCAAATATTTTCAAAACTTTTGATCGTTTCAGAGGAAAACTTGGTACAGTGCTGTGAGATAAAGAAATCAAGGTTCAAGCGGAATTTTTTTGAGATTCGATGGATTATTTTAGACAAAAAAATTTTTTTCGAGAAAATTTACAATTTTTTCCAAAAATTACTCACAGTACGATCTACACAGAACTTCGCAAAATTCTCGCGTCCTAATGCTACTACTAACTACCGAGGTTCAATGCGATCATTTGGGTAGTTTCTTGAATAGTAGAAAAATTTTCTGGAGATATCTGATGACTAAAACTCCGAAACTGTTAGGCCGATTCTGACTCTTAAGGAACTACACTGTAGCATTCCGAAATGCAACCTCTCCTGAAAGTTTCGAATTCAAAGGTTTATTCATACTCCTGTAATCATGTCTACGGCGGGCCGGACGGACAGAGTCTATTTTGACACCGTATTCTTCATATGCGAGTCTTTTTAGACTATTATCGGGAAAAAATTCAAAAATTTCAGATGATAGCACGCTGTTCCCCATAAAATGTGCGCAAAAGGTATAAGTCAGTTCGTTTTTCGGAGTTTTTTCCCGCATAAATTGACAGTATATGGAGGTTGTAAATCACTTCACGAACAGCACCAAAGAACATTTCTACCTCGAAGATCCATCGACGAAAAATCAACTCTTATCCTCGTTTGAATTCCTCTACGACAATGAATAAAACATCATAAATATTGAAAAGTTCGAGCCGGAATCACTCCCAAAAAGCGGGCGAAGTTCAAAAGAAATCTACATATTTTGTTGGGATAACGATAGCAATAGAATCGAGAAGAATGTCGGTGACTCTAACTTTTCGAGTTTTCTTATCTCCCCCGTCTAGTTTTTCTCAATACACGCCCCTGAACCGAACACGCGCCTCCAAGTTTGAAAAGATTGAACGTATGGAAAATATGTAGCAAGTCCGGACGCTGCTACCCCATTATAGTTGTTTCGAGTTTAGCAGAAAGTTTCATTGCTATTTAGCATTCGAAAATATATTTTTATGGGAAAACTTTCTGTGAAGATGCGAAATGCACTTGATGTGAATTTAGATGTCACAGTTACTATCGAAGTAGATATGAATTCTGAATAAATATCATTTTAAACAGGTCAACAACTTACATGGGCTGACGGTCAGCCTAACGGCCGACTGCGTAAACACAATAACTTCCGAAAGAAACAACTTAGAAACTCGATATTTGTAGAGAAGGTTTGGACCTTGATTACGAAGGCCGAATTCGTGAATGGATAAAATCCACCCAATGATTCCGTAGATATACCCGATCAAAATTTTATTTTTCCAATATTCCCAAAAATACAGAACAGATCGAATTGAAATCCAGTACTTCATCGAAAAATAACAGTTCGAAGTTTCTTACAGAATTTAATGAGGATGATATGATAAGAAAATAATAGAAATTTTTTTTTCAAATCGTTCTAATGACACGATTATCACGAAATTTCGCGAAAAGTTGTCTTTCAGCATCTCAAAACTAGCTGTGAAGGTTTATCAGGACTGAATCAGTAATCAGAATTTGACATATTTTTTCCCGATATCTCCAAAACTTATGATCAAACTGAAATTTGGAACACTGCTGTAAAATATAAAGCTCAAAGTGTGAGTGGAATTTGTTTTTGGATATGATGAATGTTTTCCAGGAAAAAAAATTTTTTGGAAAAAAATTTCGAATAAAACTTTTTTTTAAATATTGACAACATGATCCTGACGAAATTTGGCTCAAAGTTGCTCGTCGTTATACTCCACCTAACTGCCAAGTTTGAATCCAATCGCTCAAGTAGTTTCCAAAATAAAAAATAAATAACTTCAAAACTTCAAGTGCCTATAACTCCGAAACTATTCGACCGATTTGGCCCATTAAAGAACTTATTTGCGGCATTCTGATGCGCAACCTATCCTGAAAGTTTGAAGTTGCTAGCTTGCTTCTGTCGACAGTTACCGTGTCTACGGCCGGACGGACGGCCGGCCGGACAGAATCGATTTTGACACCGGATTCGTCATCAGTGAGTCCAACCTAGTCGATTGAGACCATTTTCGGCTCAATCATCCAAAATTACAGACATGTGGACAAAACGATAGCGCGCTGTTCCCCTAGAACATGCGCGCAAAAATATGTAAAATTTTGTGTTTTTTTCTCGATATCGTTGTTTTCTTCGGTAAAACTAAAGAAATACTGATTCAATAATGATGGAACTTCGCAGCTAGTTTGAAGATGCTGAAGCTTGACTTTGTGTGAAACTTCGTGATGATCGTATCATTAGAACAATTTGAAAAATGAATTTCTGTATGAACCTTCGAACTGTCATTTTTCGATAAAGTACTGGATTTGAATGCGACCAAATCTGTATTTTCGGACATATTGGGAAAATAAAATTTTGAATCTGCGGAATCATCGGGTGGATTTTAGCATTCACGAATTCTGCCTTCGTAATCAAGGTCCGAACTTTCGGAAGTTATTTTGTTAACAGTCGGCCGTTGGTTCTATTTCAGGAGTGAAAACCAAGAAAACACCTGAAAAATTACTGCTTTTAGTTTAATCCACGTTAAAAATCAAAGAAATAACGGCAAGACAGTTGTTTCGACTGCATTATTTGATTTATATTTTTTCTGACACAAAATGTCAGACTTCTCACATCTCCATCGGTGTTGCAATATCTCACAAATCAAGTAAGTAACCATTCACGTAATTCCAAGCAACCTCACAGATCATCAATTCGCGTTGTTTAGCGGAGCAATATCAAGACATATGTCCCGTAGGACACAGTACGGGCGTTTACCTTCATTATTTGATCAAACAATGCCGGATTAAGGTACGCCTAGGTCGGAATGTATAGCGCAATTTGGTGCCTGAATAGTGGGAACTGATAATAGGAAGGCACGTGGTCCAGAATTAGCCAAACAACGCCGGGAACGGTGGCCCGATATGATATATAGACACGCTCGCGTGAATCAGTCTCCATTGTTGTGGCTCCGGCATGCCAGGTAATCTCATTATCTGTGTCAGGGAAAACGGCAGATAATAGTTACTGTGGGAAGTAACACGAATCCGGAAAAACGCTATGAGCGAGCACGAAGATCTTGAGGTAGCAACCGTGGAAATCCTTGAAAGTTTTATCGAATTACTCAGAATTGATCAGTTTTTGACGATGCAAGATTTGAGATGATAACGATATTTTTTTTGCTAAAATTATCGTAAGCCGCTACGTAGTACGTTGAGGCTTGCGATAATTTGGCAAAAATGTTTCTATATTGGAAACCCAAATGTTAACCCAGTGACATTAGAAGAATTACATCCAAAAGAAATAACTATGCGAACCATTTGTAACAAAAGTTACAATCAACTCTCTCTCTATTTGTTTTAAAGAAGAAGTGTTCTACATAAACTGCATCTCATTTATCATAAGAAGAAGAAGCTGTGTAACTCGTGGCGATATTGTTCTATGCACACTCGCATTAGACAAACTTGCCAGTAGTTCTATATCAATTTAGTCCGTTTGTAATCAAGTGTTGGTGAAAGCCCCTGGTTAGGTTTTGACATATAACATAGATTATACAGGGTGATTCATTAAGGGTGGCCACCGGCCGTATCTCGCAAACCGTTCATTCTATAACTTCCGGAAAAAAATTCTAATGACAAAATCAGCCCAAGGAAAATGATTACAAATATTTTCAAGTTCGTAGTTCCCCACTAGAGGGCGCAATCTATCACTTGTAAAATATAATCTCATTTTTTACGAAATATTCTCCAGCTAACAGTGGTAAAGAATAATAAAATAAGAAAATACTCTTCTTATTCAACAACTTTTGTCTCAGTAATTTTTCTATATTTCCTTTTTTCTAGTGATGGAATGGAAAAACTTTTCTTCAAAAAAAAAAACACTCTGACTTCTGTATGCGTGAACCGATTTTCACGAAATTTGATTTCATTCGAAGGCCATTAAAAGCAGATCACAGAAAAATATGACAACAATATACCGGGTGATCCAATTAAAAACTACAGGCTGTTTTATGTTACTTCACCCTATTTGCGCGTTTTACTGGAAAATTTCAAATGCAATGCTATGATTCTAACCGACTGAGAATAAGCTAAGCATTATTACCTATTGACTTGTTAAAACCGCAGACAGATATCTCCGGTCATTCCGAAGAAATTAACATTTTTGTAAATTTTGATAAGTGTTGATCAACCCTGCGAGCTTAAAAAAACAAGGAAGTGATTTTATTCGTCATGACAAGGCAGCAAAATACTAAACACACATGAAATAACAATAATACGATAAAATGAAACAAAAATTAGCAACAACGAAAATATTTGAACAAAAAACAACCCTTTTACATAATCATTTCAAATATTCAAAATGTCTACCATTTTTTTCTATGCATAAATTTAGTCTTTCTTTAGTTGCTCAATATGAGAAAAAGTTTCAGCTGCCTGTCGAAATATATTTTTCATATCCTCACTTGTAGTTGGTGGTGTTCGGAAAACTAAGTCTTCATTCTCCCCCAAAAATAAAATCTAATATTGTGAGGTCGAGTGATCTTGCAGGAAAAATACTCCCTCGTCCAATCCACCTCTTTGAGAAGACGGTATCTTAATATTCCCTAACATTAGCAGCATAATGCGCCGGGCAACCATCCTGTTGATACCACATATCTATTCTGTCTTGAATAGCAATATCATCCAAAAGAATTCGAAAATTTTCCGTTAAAATTTCAAGCACCTTTATCCCGTTAAGATACTATCGAAGAAAAATGGCCCGACAACTGTTCCATCAAAAATTCCGCACCACACGTAAACACTCCAGCGATTCTGATTATTGACTTATTTTTGCCAATATGGGTCGTTAGATGATCAGTAGTGGCTGTCGTGTAAATTTACTTTACCATTGCTAGAAAACGTAGCCTCGTCAGTCCATAATATTCTATGAAGTAAGTTAGATTCGCCGTTCAGCATTTGTTTCAACCAATTGCTAAAGTCCTCTCGTCTCTTTCAATTCTTTGTGCAAGACAACATGATACGGATGCGGTTTAGGGTCCTTTAGTATCCTTTGAACTTGCGAATAATTCGATCCCAAATCACTTGCAATTTTTCGGATGGTTGAATGTGATTCAGCATAAACACAAGCCAAAACTTTTATGATATTATCCTCATTACGGCTTCTACGTTTTCTATTTTTTCTTCTAACATATTGAACCTTCCAAGTTTGTCGCACTCTTCGTGTCAATCTTTTGAATACTTTTCTGAAATGACGACGTCTTTCAGGATATCGTATCGGGTATTCCCTTTCAGGTACTGCATTTTCTAAACATTCAGCATAAACATTAAGCATATCATATGCTTCTCCGTTTGAATAATGAGGCCTCATGAACTAGTAGTTTGCAATCGACCTAAATAAATTTTACAGCTATAGAAACCGAGAATAAACAGTAACTCCAAAGCTTACTGGATCTAGATCAGCTTGTTTTGTGAGTGGCATACATTTTTGATAAGTTTTTTCCTTCATTTGATTGTTTAGATCATGAAATAACTCAATTCCTCCTGAATTTCACAGGGTTGATCAACACTTATCGAAATCTGCAAAAATGTTAATATCTTCGGAATGACCACAGATATCTGTCTGCGGTTTTAACAAGTCAATAGGTAATAATGCTTAGCTTATTCTCAGTCCGTTAGAATCATAGCATTGCATTTGAAATTTTCCAGTAAAACGCGCAAATAGGGTGAAGTAACATAAAACAGCCTGTAGTTTTTAATTGGATCACCCGGTATGTTGTTGTCATATTTTTCTGTGATCTGCTTTTAATGGCCTTCGAATGAAATCAAATTTCGTGAAAATCGGTTCACGCATACAGAAGTCAGAGTGTTTTTTTTGTGAAGAAAAGTTTTTCCATCCCATCATTGAAAAAAAGGAAATATAGAAAAATTACTGAAACAAAAGTTGTTGAATAGGAAGAGTATTTTCTTATTTTATTATTCTTTACCACTGTTAGCTGGAGAATATTTCGTAAAAAATGAGATTATATTTTACAAGTGATAGATTGCGCCCTCTAGTGGGGAACTACGAACTTGAAAATATTTTTGATCATTTGCTAGGGGCCGATTTTGTCATTAGAATTTTTTTCCGGAAGTTATAGGATGAACGGTTTCCGAGATACGGCCGGTGGCCACCCTTAATGAATCACCCTGTACAGGGTGTTTTATCATAAAATAGTCAAACATACATAGCCATATAGATGACATTGGGAAAGTCATTTTTGCCTTATGACATATACCCCGTTTTCGAAACATAAGCGAGATTCAATGTCAACTTTGAGCAATATTCTAATAACTGTGTTGTGTTATGCGTGACCTTCGAAATAACGGTTTTTGGTCACATCTTAGTAGTTTTTGGTGGTCTCTTCAATTGTGCAGAATTCTGGGAAAAATATTTCAAAATGGCGGAAAACCTACAAAGTTAAAATTTTTCGTTTTCGATTGCAAAATTGGATAGTATTATTCCAATGTACTAAATTTTCTATGATTTTCTGTGAAAACATTTTTCTAAAATTCAAACTCAACTTTTTTTTTACATGTCTACAGTGAAAAAAAATTTCACCCAAAATTGTTGAAATCTTTGGAGGTTGAACTTATTTTCTATTCTGAACACTGCTGTGAAAACAGAATGGCAAAATATCCATTGGTTTTCATTTTATATACTTCCAAAGATTCCGTTCGGAGTACTGAAATAATTTTTATTTGAGAAACTGGAGACCCTCCGGAGGCCAAAATTGTGCTAATGGACCCTCGGAACGACCTGGATAGAAATATGAATTTATAAAAAAAAATTAAAAAAATCTTTGATGGGAATCGAAGTCGCTGCACTTACGGACAATAGTCCGAGAATAAATTGGATTTATTCTGATTATAATGATGTCCGTTACCAAGCAACGGTAGTTTATCGAATTTGACCCTATTTTCCGAATACGGAGAGAGTTCGATTCTCACCAAATTTTTTTAGAAAATATTTTTTTTTCTTGATAAATTCATATTTTTATCCAGGTCATTCTGGAGGCCGATTAGCATAATTTTGGCATCCGTAGGGCCACCAGTTTCTTGAATAAAAATTATTGAAGTACACCGAGCGGAATTTCCGGAAGGCTATAAAATGAAAACCAATGGATATTTTTCAATTCTGTTTTCACATCGGTGCTCAGAATAGAAGTAAGTTCAACCTCAAAAGATTTCAACAATTTTGGGTGAAATTTTTTTTTTCACTGTAGCCATGTAAAAAAAAAGTTCAGTTTGAATTTTGAAAAAATTTTTTCACGGAAAGTCTCAGAAAAACGAATACATTAAAATAATGCTATCCAATTCAGCAATTCCGCCATTTTGAAATATTTTTTCCAGAATTCTACACAACAATTGAATTGACCACCATAAAATACTAAGATGTAACCAAAAAACGTTATTTCAAAGATCACGCATAAGTCACCACAGTTATCAGAATATTGCTCAAAGTTAACAAAGTTGTATCTCGCTTATGCTTCGAAAACGGGGTATATGTCATAAAGCAAAAATGACTTTCCCAATGTCATACATACGGCTATATATGTTTGACCAGTTTATGATGAAACACCCTGTATACTACTGATGATTCTGAGTCAGAAGATACAAGATGAAACACTGTATCTTGTATTATTTGTACGCGCCGTTTCTAGAGAACACCTCGTTATCATTTCGTCACGATCTCTGTCATTTTCGAATTTTCAGCCGAAAATGGACTTAAACGATTGGGTTGAACTTCCTGAAGAAGAATCCGTGGTCAAATTCAGTTATGTCCGTCTGTCTGTTCGTCCGTGTGTGCTCTAATTTTCGAAGGAAAAGATTCAGCGACTTGAAAATTGTCAGATAAGGTTTTGAGTCCAAATATCTCGGTTGAGTTCAATAATGGGTTGAATTGGTTGGATAGTTTCGGAGTTAAGCCTATTTGAAATTTTGAGGTTAATTCCTCGATATCTCACGAAGTATTGGATCGATCGCAAATTTCGTTGTTTTTTTGGAATTTTAACGTTATTTCCGCAATGTCTTGAGAAGTACATATGCAATCAGATTGAAACTTCTTAATCCGGTGGAGATTACCAACACGCAACTAGGTGCAAAATTTCGTGTTGATCTAATTGTTAGAATTTGACCAAGTACGTAAAAGCTTCTGACCTCAAGTCGGTGCTTTTCTAGATTTTCTATTATATTTCTGTATGTTACCGTTTACTGACAGATGAAATTCGAGCTTTCTGTGAAATGAGATAGAAATTGAGCCAACTGAGCGACAAAAATTTCGATAATCTCTTTGAGCAGGCATTTCAATGTGCTTACAAAAGAAAATCACAGATCTAAAATCGATTCTGACATTTTACCGTCGTCATGTTCGACTAACACGAGCACCCGATTCGCGAGGAAGAGCACAGAGAATAATTTCGTCGGCCTTTCGTATCCCTCACCGTCAAAAAATGCAAAATATGCACTTCTTGTGCACGTGTCCCGTTCGGATCCAGGTAAAGAGCGGCTATGGAAGGACGAACGGAAAGCGGAAACCGCTACGTGTTCCGAATACACGAACAGGCTGAAGATAATACGGACTTGCGGTAGAATTATACGACGGTCGAGGGGTAAAATGTACCCCCATAAAAAGTCGAAAGCTATCCGCTTGCCTCGCATTTTTAATACCGTAGATTTTAAGTGTTGATAAAGGAGATTGATTTCGGGACGATAATTTGAATTTCAACGGCAGGGTTTGCGATGTAATTTTCGATAATGAACGGGTTTTCCAGTGGCGTCACAGTGATGGGAGGCCGACGAATGATTATTTCGATAACTGGATTTTCCTGAGAATGAGAATGATTACATTGATATATTTTCCGATTTCGCGTCATCAGGATAAGAATTTCGTATTTACTCGACATGATAACCTACAACATCCAAAAGAGTTCCGAATATTTCCTTCGTCACCATGTTGAATTTTGGTGAACTTTCAAACGGAAGGTGAGCACAGGACACTACTTCCAATGGATGATTTCAGTCCGAGTTGCCAACAGAAAATTTTGAATACGTTCTACTAGTCGGAATAGGAAATTTTAGAACGAATTCGCCATATTGAGGTTCTCCTTGAAGAAGCTCTCCAAGGAAGTAGAATATTGCAGTTTCACGGTTTTACCGATCATCAGACTAACTCACCTCAGAAACGCCGAGAGGATTCTTGATAATTAAAACCTGTATAGGATGAATGCCTGCAGTATAAAAATAATACGGCGACATCTCTAGAATACCTGAAGATCTCTGATATTCGAGTGCAGGAAACTTTCAGTGATGTGCATGACGTTCTTCCAATGGGGATTTTTCCTGAATTTGGGTTATTACTGCAAATGCAAATTTGAACATAATTATTATGGGTTTGATTCATCATTTTCCCAAATTGCCTTCAGAAAGTATTCAAAATCAGATTTCAAAATTGGGGTTTGGGATTTGCCAGGCATGCACGAAGTGGCAACGGTGTTTAGTAGAATAGCTCTTTCTGCTACAGAAAAATGAAATGTTTATTCCTATTCTGTGGTACACACGTATTCTTTGTCAATATAACCAAACAATTTCCGTTTGCAATTTGTCAGTAATATGACAATATGACAGTCTGTGCTCTTCTTTTTCTATTCCTTGGTCGTTGTCTTTTACTCTAACCAGGTCGAAGTATAGGTATCTCTGTTTTCCTAAGCGAAGTAACACATTTGACGTCCTTTTCTTTCCGAGAAAGCTGAATTCGACGTTGACATATTGTGCACTCAAGACAAATCCCTTCAAATGCAAATCCCCATTTATATTTTTCAGTTTTAGGTGATCAAACATTTTTTTTAAAATATAATATTGAAATTATATGTTTGAAATGTGATGTTCTAAAGGTTTTTCATGGAAATTACTGCATTTTCCTTTAAAGGAAAAACCCCCATTGTCGTTTCAGGTCCTTGTATTTGCGATTGTGTTCAGTATCGGTTTATGTACTTTTCCCAAAAGACCCTTAAATCCTACATCGAACTAAGTGAGAAATAGTTCAAGGAAAATGAAGAAAAACCAGAAATATCATCTTCCCCACTGAGATTGGCAATGAAAACTAGCGAAGGGAGGAAAATAAAATTCAACGAAAATTTCTTGCATTAAACGATAATATATGATAATCATAAATGCTTTTTTTTGGTTCAACGGAACATTTTCTTGATAATTCTGCGGATTTGAACATTTCAGGTAGGACAGACTAATGAGCTCAAAGAAACCCGGGAATTGAAGACACTGTTTTTATCGATTCGAATTATTAGATCGTCAGTCAACTCAAACCTTTTAAATGGAAAAATTCCCAAGGGAATGTTTTTGCCGAACGACTGCCCGTAAATACTGAAGCAATACTATTACGAAGTAATAAACCAAAACGCACTCAACTAGGTAATGGAATCACCTCGGCAATGGATGATGCTAATTTCTCTCAGACACCCCTGTAGATTTCCTTCGCGAGAAGCAATTCGACATTTCCTCTGGTATAAATGAGGCCATCGTCGAAGCGATCAGGTGAAATAAATTGCGACGTCGCAAATTCGAATTTGTAATAACAACCATCAAATCTTCGGTCTTCAATTTGGAAAATGAATTTTCCGATGCCGATATCCCAGCTGATACGAAAAGATTTCCATTGAATCTCCCAACGTCGGGTATCTTTTCATTCCGCACAACGGATTCACGCAGTTCTTTTGTATTGAATCGTGGCCATGACCGTATTTTGTGCTCCACCCTTGTACATTGGTTCTTTATGTCGGAATGAAGAAATGGAAAAGCTGAATGATATTCAAACGCACTTAGGGTTGCGTTTTCCCTGCGAAATATGGCCAACAATACGTTTTCCTCGCAGTGCAGAGTTTCAACAACCCCGGGAAGAAAAGAAAATATTTTACTGTGAAATGTGTGGAAGATTTCGTGGGTGCTTTCATTACTTTACATCTTGATATAGTCAAAAAGTTTACTCTTATTTTAATGAATATGCATTTTTCAGATATTAAAGATGTTGATTTGTATTGTGTGTGGAGTGAAGAATTCTAAGAATTCCACTTGATAAGGTCCAATGAGTATAACAATTAACAAAGATTGGAATTGGTTCATGGAGAAAAACAAGCTGCAGTAGTGATACTAACATAACCAGAAGGACGAATATCGGTCGATAAATCAACAAATATTCCACCTGCATCAGATCTAATCATCCAAGCAACCCAAACATCTACACCGAAAAAGCGGATCCAAGGAGAATGACTTCAGCTGTTTCACAGTTATTATTGATCATCAGGTCAACTTACCTCGGATAAAACCGACCTTCGGAATAAGTTAGTTAATACCAACGCGCTATTCGATGCAGAATAACGTGGGGATCTATTACCTGGAAAATCTTGAACAAAAAATGTTTTCGATTTTTCCACATTTTTTCAAGAAGAGAATCGATTCTTCTGGGAGTATATGGAATAATTTTTTATAAATCTGTAAAGGACCTAGAAGCCAATGGTCAGCAATAGTATTTCCATTCGATCCGATGTTCATTGTCGGAGAGTAATAAGGCTGTATTTAGTGGGTCCGCTTGTAACGTTACAAAACGCTCCACTGTCGATTTCAGATTCAATCGCGAAAATACGTCATACTAATAATTTCAATTCCAATCGCAGGAAAAACGCCTTACTGAAATTATATGATCGGCCGCTAAAGAACGCTCTTTGCTTTGACGTTTGAGTGTGTGTTTCGCATGCGCGATCCTTCAAACTCGGTCCTGCCGATGGAAAATTCTTTCTTTTGGTGCGTAGGAAGTTGAAGATTCAACACCTTGCTAGAGTTTAGCGAATTAACGTATCTCGTAATCCATTAACATCGTGGAATTTTGAAGTTTTATTGGTTCTTATAAGACGTCTATTCAAAAGGCGGTAAGTACTACGTATATCCCGACCAATATTTTTTGCGTTTGTGAATGCCAAATTGTGATTTCAGATTTATTTCATTCCATGCAGGTTAAACAAGTTAACATTTTTCCTTTGTATGATATTGTGCATTTGATTTCTCGTCTCATTCTTATTATCGAATAACGTGCTCTTATTCCTGAGTTCTAGATATTTCATCTCATATTTATTAACTTGTAAATTATTTCAATAACGTCTAGAGTCACTGGAAATGAGATCACGTGTTACAAGCACTATCTTATAGTTTTGAAATTTGCAGTCTTTGTACCGGGGCTACCGCCCACTGCATCGTCTTTGTACCGGGGCTATCGCCCACTGAATCATCTTTGTATCAGGGCTATCGCCCACTGAACCATCTTTTCACCGAGCTACCGACTACTGGATTATCTTTTTACTGGGACTAATGCCCATTTGAATATCCTACAACCGGACCCAGAGTTTAACTGGATCATCTTGGAACTAGGAGCAATTATTACTGGATTATCTTAGTACTGGAGCTGATCATGGCTGGAATACCTTTATACCGAAACTAAATATAACTGGAATATCTTAATTCTGGACTTCTGCTCTGGATGGAATCTCTTGAAACTGGACTACCTGCGTAATACCTGCATTTTGAAGGATCATACCACCGGATCCTTACTATTAAGATAAGTGCTTCTTCGAATCCCGGATCTCAGATTCACTGTACCTAAATTTGTGTTTGTAAATAGCTATTTTATTTGTAAAGTTGAAATAAATAGATAGGGAGTAAGAGGTTGCATCATTACCACCAGATTAACGACTAGGGATACATTTAGGAGATAATTTAATTTCAGGCTACGCGAATGGATAAACGTTTCAGCGTAAAAACTCCTCGCCTCACGTCTGCGCTTCCCTGAAATATTTAATGGCAGTCAAATATCACACCTGTACAAATGGGCGAATGCGCAAGTTTCTATTGCGAAAATTCTCATTTTTTTCATCATTGAAAAATATCTCTCACAATTTAGACATGCTGAAGCGTATGTCAGACTAAACACTCTGTATAATTGTTACTTGAAGACGAGCAAGGTCCAGAGAACCTCGCATCATCCATAAAACGTGCTTAGATGGATTACCTACTGATATTGAATTCCCACGTCTGTTATCATAATATGCTTGTAAACACCTTGACAAAACATATATAATATTTTGTTATTGTATTATGAAAAGTGTGAGTGAATGAGAACAATGAAGCGGAGCGTTCATTGATGTGTCATGCCCATAGTAATTAAACCCTCTAACGAGTTCTTCGAGTGTTATTTCCAACCCTCTCCTGTACAAACCAACTGGACGAACCAACCCCAACCGGGGTACACCACATGGTGATCCTGCTAGTTAACTGAAACACCACATGGCGATCCTGCCAGTTAACTGAAAACACCACATGGCGATCCTGCCAGTTAACTGAAACACCACAAATCGGCGAATGCGCAAGTTTCTATGGCGAAAATTCTCATTTTTTTCATCATTGGAAAAAATCCCTCACAATTTAGACATGCAAATTGTGTATACTTTGAGATATTCGAAACTGAACACATTGAAATGAAATATCGAGGAAATATAATATAAATAAATATATTTACCCTGTGGTTGCACTGCTTCAGAAAACCAATGAAAAAGATTTCAAGTGAGGAATTCTGACAATTTTATTCATCGAAATTTCCATTCTAAATACTAAAATCAATCAACGCACACTAACAAGATGGACGTGTGGGTAACAATGATAGCGTCCACCCTCGTTTACAATACACACTAAGAACCCACTCACTGAAATTTTATCGCATTCACTCCCTGACAGATATTTAATTCTAATAGCTATAGGAACAAGAGCGCTAACACGAAATATTTCATTAGCACTGTCCGGCAACCCAACACGCGAAAAGCGCATTAATTACGTGCTATTTAGCACTAAATACCAGACAAACAGACCGTTGTATGATTAAGTATGCATCCGAAATAATTCAGAACGTGGCGTATATGGGTAATGGGAATTTTCCACGGAGTACCCAGGTTCGGTCCATGATTGGTTGAACTACGCCCATTTGGAATTTCGTTTCCTCGATATCTCCGAAAAGAAGGGTAGGTACGATCAAATTGGTTGACAAAAAACTGGTTTTAAGGTACACAAGAGGATTATACCATCAGAAGATAGCAATATCTTTCAAGTCCAGCTACGTTGGACGAAGTCAATGAATGAATGGGTAAACGCCTCGTCTTCGGATAAGAACAAGCGTTTAGGAGCTATTGACTTCAAATCAGTATATTTTCAGACTTCTTTGACGAGTAGGTAGCTTTCACAGCGTCTCCAAGACTGAAACAACAAGACTACATGGGTCGTTTATCCGATCTAAACCAAATGGCTTGATCTAAACTGATTAAACCTAGTGTATAAGGGCCAATTGCACCGTTTTCGTCTTAAGCTTCAGTTAGTTAAGCGACGATAAACTTATTAAGCTCTAGTTTAAATATTCGGCTTGCACCGAGGCTGAATGTAACTAGATTAAAGTTAATCTACAAATCTGGTTACTTCCTCATGAATTGGTACTTGTGACTAGCTTCATGTTGTTTATTTTAACCCTAATTGATGAAATATTTCAATTCAAAAGATGGGTTCTACCATATTTCCATAAGATATAAAAAATCAAGATGCATCTATTGAAAAACCCACCGAAACTGACAGACAGACTTTATAGCTTCCATAAAAATATTGCATGTAACTTTCCCGACTTGTTCATTATCATTAAGACTAAGGATCTCTTACTACAGACCTGTGCTCTTACTTCTACATCAGGCTTCAAACATTATTCAAATTTATAGTTATATACTCAAGTAAACTTATATTTTGTAATATCATAAGATTTGAGCTTCTGCATGGAATTACAATCCTGGCGTTTGTAAAATGAATAAATAAATAGTATTGATTTATTCGAAACGACTTTCGGATAAGGAACGGCTTACCTAAGGATAGAATTTCTATTGAATCATTTTGTTTGTAATAAGTATATTATGAATTGAGTTAATTTTGGGTCGAATATAATGAAAACTCTAATGTGACATCCGCAGAATAAAAAGTATTCTATATAAATATTGAAGTATCATGTATGGATGGATTGACGAAGGTGTACGTTTGAAGATCGACTAACACGAGGATGCAATTTCCTTTACATTAATTTGTTTGTAGTTATATTTTGAGTCCAGTTAATATATAATTGAGGAGAATGATAGCACAGAGACAGCACATGCACAATAATAAAGTAGTATATGATAGCTTTACACGTACTACATCACTAAATAAAATAGTACTGAAGAATCTTCATGAGACTAAGGTTTTTCATTCCAAATATGTCTTCGATTTCATTCTGCTATTCGCTCTTGGAAATAAATAAGCATATCATTGTAGCTTTATCATTTCAAATAGTTGAAGGCTTCTAAGAAATACCTTTGAGTTTACGAACTCAATGGAAATACTGATGTTAATTCTTCATGCTTTAAAAGATACGAATCAATGCCTACTGATGTCACTATCTCTCTATATCATTTTTCATGAATATCATCTGAAATTCAATAATATTTAATCAAAATTTGATTATCAAATTCATTAACTCGTATGAGTTCTTCATGAATGTCCAATGTAAACAAAAAAAAATGTAAACAAACTGGAGGTTACGTCCAGAAAAATGTCAAACTTGTGCGAAAGTAGGGTTAGATTTCGAAGCTTACCATTAATCCTTCTTTTAAACCCCCAAATTCCAGGGCTTAAGTTTAACAGTCAGTTAAGGCCATTAAACAAGGATTCCGTGACGGTGCAAGATAATTTTTTACCTAAACCTTGGTTATGGTCTTATCTATGGTTTTGTAATACGGTGCAAGTGGCCCTAAGACATAGGAAGCAGAGTCATTTCTCGGAGTTGCAAAATCGCGCGGGAGCCGGAATCGATCGGTTACTCGGACGATTTTGGGAGTTTTTTGAAAATACTCGAAATCGTTACTAGATCAGCCTTCAGTCCACTTGTTAAGCATCTCTCGTAACTTATTTTTAACGAGTTTGAAATGCTGTCCGAATTTTTCCATTTCGAGCCTAAGGACAAACACTACCGTCGACTGATAGATTACGGCTTCCTGGATTTCGTCACTACAGACACATTCAAGTCAAAAACCTCGTTAATATACCAAGGTCAGGCACCTTCCTATGGTCTGCATGCTTGACAATAGCTGCGAGCAAAAATTAGGAGTGCATGAAATTTCGCCTTTCTGCAGACTTTTGGAAATTTTTTTTGGGAGGTAATTAATTCTTTTGTGAGCATGCGCAATGCAAGTTATTTGTTTCATTTCTCACACCATTTCAGTTTTATTTTTCCGAATATTCTTGAATATGAACAAGCGGCAGCATTGAGCTTATTCATACTATTGGTTTTATATTCGATAAAATCAAATAATGAATCTTAGTGATAGACAAAAAAAAATTATCCCCCCTGAAAATTCCACAGCTTATATTTTAAGTATGTAGATTTGAATTAACTATTAGAAAAAAACCGTCTGTCTGCCGTCGTCTTCCGAGGCTCTCATCTGAAAGTATTGAACCGAAATCCGTGAAACTTTGTAGAAAAATCTGCTCGAAAATTTTCAGCAGGAACCCTAAGAGCTTAAAACTGGGGGTAGGAGAGAAAAAAATTATTTCTCGAAAACTCACCACCGATTTTTCATGAAAATCTCAACGTTGATTATTGTTGAATATCTCAACCCAAACATTTTCACCCAGATGATTTCCGACCAGTGGTCCCTGAGTTATAAAGAAGAACGCTGCAATTTTGTGTTGTGAAACACCAATGAGTTATGATTAATATATAAATTTCATTTAAGATGTCAATGGTATTGGCTTATTTAACTGACTATTTTCCTCGTCGTAATTTCCACCAATCAGAAACGCGCAATTTTGAATTACAAGTGGTTTCTAGGTGGAAAAACTGTTTTCCAGGAGCTGTCAGCAGTTTATTCGAGTTTACCCGCGGCAAAACTTGACAGTTGTTGTCACCAAAAATTTCAAGTTTGTAGTATTTTTGATGAAATAAATTAGGTACCTGTTTTTCAGTTTTCAAATCAATAAGTATACATAATGCATGCAGAATAATCTGATACTCATGAAATGGTCTCGTCAAATACCATTTGGGCGTCTAATTTATCCTACGATAAAAATAGAAAAAACACATCGCAATGTAATATTTTTTAACGAAAAGCATTCGTGCAGGTGCAAAAATCCTCGTCTTCGATTCGGATTTTTGTTGCCACCAGCACTCACGCTTCTTGTTAAAATATTACTTAGCAACATGTTTTTTTGTTTTTTTTCAGGAAAATTAGATGCCCCAATGATATAACTTACGAGATAATAATAAACCCTTGTGCTTCGTTTTTTTCAACGATCTGCACCCAAAAATTGTCTTAAAAGAAACGAAGTCTGGCCTTCAAAAGTCACTCCGTTATATTTGAAGTATTGTCCAAAAAAACAAAATATCGGCTGCTGAAGAAAGAGAAAAAGGAAAAAAAAACATATACAAGAAGTTAAAGTTAAAGTTTTCTGAAATATTTGTTGTGTCCCGTATCCTGGACCCAGCATTTCATGATATATTGTCTTTTCTCGATTTTCCAACGTCGGAGTCTGAATTCTTTGGTTCCCAGGAATATGCCCGAAATTCAATATTTTTTGGTTTAAATCAATTGACACCGGCTTAAAGAAAATTTTATCTCAAGCCAACAATAAAGTATAATTTTGCATGACAGAAAACACTCAGATAAAATTCAAGCTCTTAGCATTCCAGGAATCGGAGCTTTATGGGTGGTATACTTCGGTTATTCAAAGAATCCAGACATCACATGTGACAGTTAATAGAATTTATCGTCTTAGACCATTTAGGTAAATTTCCTTCACACATTTGTACTCTCTTTTTCACACCAGCCAATCCGAGATGTTTTTTCGGATTTCAAAAGGGCGTTTCTTAATTCAAAAAACCAATCAAAATTTATATTCTCCCTCTGAAATGTGAAGAAGGGAATTTTCCTTCTTTGGGCTTAGTTAGTTTTTAGACTCTCTTCATTTGACTGTTGTATAGTAAACAACATTCGCTCTCGAATTTATAAACAAGACTTATACGTTAATTCTTGTGTTGTAAAAATCGTAACTTCTCATTTGAAAGTCGCTTCGACCTTGCTATCGAATAAGATATAGAAGGAAGATTCTATTGTGCAAATCACTTGTATACCATCTCGGTCTTGTTATCTAATACAGATACAAGGAAATACATTTTTGTTACTTGTTAAAGTTAAAATATCCACGATATTGATCAACTGGTCAATAAGTTCTTCAATTATCTGCTTATTTTAGAAGCATCAACATTTCTGATAAAGATCAGAAAATATTCGTCGGTGGTGTCTTCATTTTGATAACGACAGAATTTATCAAGTGCGATTAAATCATCCACTCTGAGTCTCTACTATTGAAACTCCAAAACACCTGAATAAACCAATTCAGGTCAAAACAATATTTTCTCAGCATTTTCTGTCTTAGCGTTCTCGGACTGTCGAAAAATATATCACATATTTCCGCAAATAGAAATGTTCAGAAATTCCGTTCATTGCTTGCAGATTGGTGACTGAGATCTAAAGGAATTATAAGAATTCTGTGCAAAAGAAGATCTTTCAGCATCTCTGAATTCCCATTGGCAGGTATGGTAAAACACGTCACAAAGAAATATTTCAAAGGATTCCGTATCGTTCTCGTAGGCAACACCGCAAAATCCCGCACAATACATCATCAACTCCGGAACTGATTGCTGAAATTACCAACAAACGACGATCCAACATTTGAGGATTAATATTGTGAAGTAATTTTTTAAACGGGGATGTTCATTAGCGGAGCTGCGTTCAGGAAAGCCGATTTCGCTGATATTAAACTTTAATCCCCTTATATTTCGCAATGCGAAATTGCTGCGCTCTATTCATCACACGATATTAAACTTTCTCCTCTAATTTTACTTGGGCGGTCTTTGTTGAAATTCATGCTCTTCACATTATATCTTCCACTATTCCGGCTTGATTTGTGGAGACTTAAAATACAGAAGAGGAGAGACTGCTGTTGTTTAGATTACACTCTGCAAGACAGCAAAAACTATGTGGGATCCTGACGTAGGACGAAGGCATGTAGGAGGAGGGTGAATAGCTAATTGGAGAATCTGAATTACTAACTGATGCTGCCAAACTTTGATAAAGTAGGTTTTGAAGTCAGCTGGGATAGTATAATTTTCCCTGTAAACGTTCCAAACTTTCGAGTTTAGAATTATTCCAAGACTACATCGTAACTTCATTGGATATGTTGGTGCTTGAAATGGAGCACAGAGCGTGATGAAACTGTGGTATATTTCTGTGTAACACATGTTGCTTCTCGAAAATTTCACAGCTAATATTTGTGTGGATCAGTGTGAAAATATTTTTTCGCGCTCTTTCTGGGAAAAAGCTATTAGAAATGTTCGGTGGAACGTGGTTTCAAATGATTCGATTCGACTCATGGTCTCATTGATGAAAAATTGGAGACCAAAATCATGTTCAGATTTTCGTCCGTTGAAATGATAACTATCTAACGAAAAGACTTGGATAAACCAAATTCACTGGATAGGTCACATACATAGTTATATAATTATTCGGTGTGACGATACATATATTCCGTTCCAATACATTTATTTTCTAACAAACACAATACATTCACGAATTATCAGTTTCATTTTTATTTATTTATTAGAAGAAAAATGGGAAGTTTGAGCGTAACATTTTCCTATATAGAATCCATCATCATATTAATTTATTCTGTTTCTGGAAGGACTTCCTTTCTGCATGGAAACAGAGGAATTCGTGGAATTATTTTCTGTCAATACTTTGTCATTTAAAAACTTTCGTTAAATTGACATTCTCGAAAATTACTTGGATATGGAAATGTTTCAATTCTACTTATCTATTATAGAACAATTGACAGAACTGGAACAAAATGAAGGAAGACTCTTCGTGGATTGTTTGGGAATACCAACGCGCAACTTGGAGCAAAATTTCGTGTGGATCCAGTTTTCGTGCGCAGGTTCTAGGGGAACAGCGTGTTATCGTTTTGTCCAAATGTCTGCAATTTTTGATGATTGAGCCGAAAATGGTCTCAAATGACTAGCTTGGACTCACTGATGACGAATTCGGTGTCAAAATCGATTCTGTCCGGCCGATAACTGGCGTACGGAGGACTCTACCGACTTCAAAATTTCAGGAAGGGTTGCATAACAGTACAAAGGTTAAATTCGTTAATGGGCCGAATCAGCCGAATAGTTTCGGAGTTATAGCAATTTGAAATTTTGAGGTTATTTTCCTCATATCTCAGAAACAAACTACAGCTATTGAATTGAAACTCGGCAGTTAGTTGAAACATAAAGACGCACAACTTCACGCAGAATTTCGTCGAAATTGAATGGTTACTAAATTAAAAAAAAAATTTTTTTCAAAATTCTTTTCGAAAAATGTTTTTTTTCTGAAACTGTTGTTCATATTCGAGATAAATTTCAGTTGAACTTTGAACTTCATATTTTACAGCAGTGTACTGAATTTCAGTTTGATACTGTCATTAGTTCTGGAGATATTGGGAAAAAATATATATAATCTCGTGGTTTTCTTCTCAATATCATTGTTTTTTTTGGTATAAGAAATACAGATTCAATCGCGATGAAACTTCGCAGCAGCTGGTTTGAAAATGTTGAAGGAAAACATTGTGCAAAATTTCGTGATGATCGTGTCATCAGAACAATTTGGAAAAAAAATTCAAATTTATTTTTTTCAAATATTTAATATTCTGTGATCTTCTCATCATATTATCCTCATTAAATTCTGTATGAACCTTCGAACTGTTATTTTCCGATAAAGTACTGGATTTCAATTCGATCTTATCTGTATTTTTGGAAATATTGAGAAAATAAAATTTTTAATGGGTACATCTGCGGAATCATTGGGTGGATTTTATCCATTCACGAATTCGGCTTTCGTAATTGAGGTCCAAACCTTCTCTACAAATATCGAGTTTCTAAGTTGTTTCTTTTACGCAGTCGGCCGTTAGGCCAACCGTAAACACAAAAACTTCCGGAAATAAACGACTAAGAAATTCGATATTTGTAAAGTAGGTTTGTGGGTTAATTACGAAGGTCGAATTCGTGAATGGGTAAAATCCGCCCAATGATTCCGTAGATATATCCATTCAAAATAAAATTTTTCCAATATTTTCAGAAATACAGATTAGATCAATTTGAAATCCAGTAATTCATCGAAAAAAATCCAGAAAAGCTCTGCCGTGAAGGCATACGCGCATGTTCAAATTCGTTGCCGAAGCGTTCATCTACATTGAACATGCGCGCAAAAGCTGCTGCCTTCGCGGCAGTGCTTTTTTAGATTTTATCCGAAAATATTGATAAGATTCCAACGGAATTCGGCACAAACCTCGAAGTCAGTATTCAACAACAATGTTTCAAATTTCAATTCGATCCGATATTTACTTCGAAAATATAACCAAAAAATGTGCCAAATTTTGTTGTTATTTGGAATTTTAACGTCATTTCCGCAATACATCCGGAAGTACAAAAGCACTCAGATTGAAACTTCGTTATCAGGTGGAGATTAAAAACACGCAACTATGTGCAAAATTTCGTGTTGATCTATTGATAGTTAGAATTTGAATAAGCGCTTAAAAGCTCCTGACCTCACGTCTGTGCTTTTCTAGATTTTTTATTATACATATTAGTTCATGTTGTGAATATGCTACACGGCTGATTCTCCTCGATTACAAATATAGGTATAGCAACAGTATTTTTGTTTCGGGCTTTTGATTTTGCATTTTCAAAAGTCCATTCTCTCTCATATGAGGAGATACAGTGAACCCTTCCATTTCATCTGCCGAATTTACGACCCGAAGGGCGCGCATTTTCATGCCTACAAAGCCGAGAGCACCTGACAAAGGACCATAGTTGATGCAAAAAATATGTATGCGGAAAAGCGTATGAAAAATCAATCCAGAAGAGTGGCGAATAACGTGAAAAAGAGGACTTTTCGCCGTTGACTTTGTCCCGAAACGGCCCTATCTTGTTTGCATAATAAGAAAGGATGGTTCACTCACCCCGTTCAGCGTTTTGATGTTGTGTAGGGCATCCTGGGCTTGAAGGGCGGCTTTTCTCGTGAAAAATGTGACGAAACAACAACCTGAAACAAAAGAGTATTCATTAAGGTAAACGGACCCTGCAGGATTTTGGTTTTATTGTTATATGGAATCGGTATTTTTCATCTAGAAAGGAACATCACCAGAGTATTCTGCCCAATGCGTTTTTAAATAAAATGATTTTATTTATGTCAGCTAGTGTATTTGAGGTTAATGAAATAATGAGATAAGTTTATATGATCGATATTGTGAAAATAATAAAAAAGCACTGCCGTGAAGGCAGCAGCTTTTGCGAGCATGTTCCATGGAGATGACCACTTTGACAACGAATTTGAAATTTTATAGATTCGAAAAACAATTTATCGACTGTGTGATCTCGAAATTTTGTGAAAATTTGTGTGTTATTATGCTCCAACTAACTGTCAAGTTTCAATTCAATTGCACGAGTAGTTTCTGAAATATCAGGAAATGAATCTCAAATTTTCAAATGACCATAACTCTCAAACCATTTGACCGATTTATCCCATTAACGAACTTAACCAACGCATTCCAATGAACGACCTAATCTGAAAGATTCAAGTCGGTAGATTTCTTGTCTTGACAGTTATCCTGTCGTCGGCCGGCCGGACAGAGTCGATTTCGACGCGGATTCGTCATCAGTGAGTCCAACCTAGTCGTTTGAGACAATTTTCGGCTCAATCATCGAAAATAACAGACATTTCGACAAAACGTTAGCACGCTGTTCCCCAGAACTTGCAAAAATTTCTCTCAGCCGAATAATTTGCCTAACAACAATTACAGTTATATGCATAACCAAGAAATCGAGGCTTACAGTTATTTGCGAAAACGGAAAAGGCAAATAATGGTCATCTTTGATCTGAGAAGAATTGGTGAAAAGAATGAACTACTATGCAGGATTTTAAGGTTCCAATTTTCCCAAATAAAATTCGCACTTCACACCATATTAAATTGAAATTTGACATAGATATCACTTTTAACGCGCTTGCCCTGGGAAACCAGCGCGTTATCGTTTCGTCACAATGTCTGTAACTTTCGAGTTGTGAGCTGAAATCGGTGTCAAACGGCTAGGTTGTACTCAGTGATGAAAAATCCGAGGTCAAATTTGACTCTGTCCGTTTGGCAGTCCATCCGTGTGCGCCGTTACTTTCGAGAGAAAGAACCTAGAGCCTTGAAAGTCTCAGGTTAGGTTAAGATCCTGAATATCTCGGCTGAGTTGTTCAATGGGCCAAATCTGCCATTGGTTTTTGAGTTACAGCCATTTGGAATCTTGATTTTTTAATGACACGAAAAATGTTTATCTGATCGAATAGAAACTTGGTTGGAATATGGACAGTGTCGATAAGAAGAATTAATTATCCATAGAATAATTTAAAAATAAGTTTTTTCCTGAAAATTTTCATAGTCCATTTAAATTTCACTGAAAGTCCAATGTCGCCATTTCGCAATGTGAACAAGCGCATAAAAGCTACTGACTTCACATCAGTGCTTTTCTAGGTTTTTTAAAGTTCACACAACGTCACCCTACTTCCATTTCGATTTGGATTTGGTCCAAGTTGCCAACCCACAAATTTCTTTCAAATTTACTATCACTGAGGACGGGGAATTTCAGAATAAATTCGACATGGTGAGGTTTCGCGTTATTTATATATATATCTGTAGAAGATTCCTCGGCTCCTCAAACAATATAATTTCCTCCAAATATAGGTTTGTTTTTGGGATCATGTCTGATTGGCTGAAATTTAAGTTGGGATTCCTGATTTCATGTTGATAATGTCAAATTTATATAGGATATATTCCGCAAATCAACTTGGTTATTTCGGTTGCCGGTTTTCCGTTCCGTAAATATTATGAAATATTCGAATATTAAATTCAAAAAAGTCTACTTGTTAAAGGCTATTGATACAATGTATCAATAGCCTTTAACAAGTAGACTTTTTTGAATTTAATATTTGAATGAAAACTTATAGTTTTCAAAGGTCAATATCAACTGTCATTTAATTTTTGAAGTTATAAAGATTTTGGAAAATGTTTTTTTTTTACTGCATTTCATTTGTCAAGGAAAGAAAAAGTTTTAAGTAAAATCTGTGGCATTATTGTTTTCTATGCACAATTCTAACAAGCATGCGTATGGACTTAAATCTGGTTATTTCCGTTGATGTGAAATGTAGTTGAAACACGTGGTAAGTTTTTGATATATAATATAGAATAAATGCTACTGATGATTCTAAATCGAAAGATAGAAGATGAAACACTGTGTCTAGTATTGTTTTTAGGTTGTATTTCATTCTTTTACCCTTTTCTAAGGTTTTTTACTTTGATCATTGTATGCCAGTTGATATAATAATTTTGTCATTGAAGACGTAGTTCGTCGACGACATAAAAGTATATCGAAAGATATCAAATCAATATCGAAAGATATTATTATGTAAAGGTTAATACAGAAAAATCTGTATTTAATTGTTGTATGAAATATTCGGTTGGTTCCTGAAAGAAGGTTAATTACGGAATTTGATTGATGAAAAAGCAATCTTTCTGTCACCAGAACAACAGTCAATATTCTATGGTAAGATATCCATAGCATAGAACAATCTTTATTTACTTCATGATCCATAGAACATAGATGAGACAACAATCAACAATGAAAAAATTTCTAAGTATAATTGATAGTGTTCACAGGGATAGGAACCAAATAACGTACAACCAACTTGAACTAAGCCGACGTTTCGTCCATATATTCAGACTTTATCAAGGCTACAGAGAAACAAAAATAGGTATAAAAACAAGTACAATATATATGTATAAATACAACATTGGAATTAGAGTTAAATAAATTAATATCCGTACAACTCCTTACCAAGTTCACTCAGTTGAAAAACGATGATATTAAGGGACACATAGGATTAAAATTTGATACTTGAACGGAGCAAAACATCGAATGAATCCACAACAACAAGGGTGATTATTTCATATGTCAATAAAATTCCAACAACCTGTCGCATGATTAATATTATTTCTATGTGCGGCGATTTTACATATTTATGGGATGTGGAATTCTCGGTATCTGGCCAGCAAATTTGAATACACCTGACTTAGATCTTCCGCGTCCGTCCTGTAATTAACTGTATCATTCAGTTTTATATGTATCATTTCACTTAGGTTTCTTTTCCTTCTATTAGTCTCATAATCCACAATTGTAGTGCTGTCAAAATCGAAAATATGACCCTCTGCAAAACGATGTGCGGCAAGAGCGGTGGTATTTTCCTTGTCCCTAAATCTCTCGTCACAATCATATTTATGTTGTTTGATTCTGATTTTTAGAAGTTGTTTTGTCTGTCCAATGTAACAACTTGAACATCCTAAACACGGTATTTTATAGATCACATTAGACCTATTGTTTAGAGGAGTCAGATCTTTCAAACCAGAAAATAATGAACGCACAGTCTTGAGGTTGTAAAAGACCAATTTATAGTTCGGTAATTTCTCTTTGATTGTATTCGCAACGTTGTAGCTGAGAGATGGGATATAAGGGAATCTGAAATATCTTTTCGTTTGTTCTTCTTCACGATATGAATCAGTAGTGTTAACTGGGCTATACTCATTAATTATTTTGTTCACTAGTGTTCTTGGATAGCTGTTCATATCCAACAAATCTCTGATCTTATTGAGATTCTCTTCATGGAATTGAGGCGCACTCAGATTTATAACCCTATGAAGTAAATTTTTAATTGTACTCACTTTGTAGGATCTTGATGTTTCAGATTTGAAATTCATCACCCGTCCAGAGTTTGATGGTTTCATGTACCAACATGTTAACAAAGAGCCACTTTCGTCTCGTATAATCTTAAGATCAAGAAAGGCCAACGAACTATCCTCTTCTTCTTCAATCGTAAATTGGATGCGTGGATGGAAATCGTTGAAAGTGGACAATAGTTCATTTGCATTCTGTGGTCGAATCGCCAATATGAGATCATCTACATATAGTTTTATAAATTCAACCATGAACCTAAGTTTCTTCAAACTTTGGTGGATGAGCTCGGTCATAACGAAGTTCGCTAACGTTGGACTAGCAGGGTTGCCCATAGCATTACTAAGTATGGTCTACGGATCATAAGGTAAATATGGATTGTTCGATGATGTAAGTAAAACATCGTGGATTGTTCTTTGCAATGGATATGTTACCATAGAATATTAACTGTCATTCTGGTGACAGAAAAAAAGGTTCTTTAACAATCAAATTCCGTGATTAACTTTTTGTCAGGAACAAACCGAATATTTCATGTTTACGGAACGGAAAACTGACAATCGAAATAACAAAGTTAATTTGCGGAACATATCCTATAAAAACTTAACATGAAATCAGGAATCCCACCTTGAATGTCCGCCAATCAGAGATGATCTTAACAAAAACCTATATTTGAAAGGAATTATATTTTTTGATGAGCTGAGGCATCTTTTTTATTTTAATAATAATAATAATGATGTTTATTGAGATAATCAAAGGATAACAACAATGTTATAACGACAGATAATCGCAAATAATCCATGAATTTAATAAACACAATTAGATTAGAGGAGGGGCGATGAGAGGCTTAGCCTCGCTGACACCTTGACCTAAAGATCTATTGTGCAACCCCGCGCTGTTTACCAGTCAGATAGCAAGGCCTCGATAAACTTTACTACCTTACTGTGTACTACACCCATTATTTGTTCCGGTTTTAAGAAACAGGAGCCAAGATGCCGCAGCCTTCTCCAGAGGACAGCTTCACATTTGCAGGTGTTCCGCTATCTCAGTGGCTTCTTGGCAGAATCGACAGGTACCATCAGGAACCTTCGCAATGTTCCGAAGATGATAATTCACAGGACAGTGTCCTGTGAGTATGCCTGTCAGTTTTCTCAGTTCCAATTTGCTGAGTGAGAGAGCTTTCTTAGTCCAGCTCGTTGAGTATGAGAGGAATGACTTAGCCTGTCTCTGTCCTTCAATCCTTCGCCAGGATCTGGCCTTCCTCTTTTG
The DNA here is from genome assembly GCA_958510865.1 of Myrrha octodecimguttata. Taxonomy (NCBI): domain Eukaryota; kingdom Metazoa; phylum Arthropoda; class Insecta; order Coleoptera; family Coccinellidae; genus Myrrha; species Myrrha octodecimguttata. The sequence continues at coordinate 68,551,568 of OY294060.1, forward strand.
TTCCCATTCTTTAACCGCCCTTGCTTGGTGGCTTGATGGGAAGCCGCAAAACGGCTCTGGTCCAATCAAGGGGGTTGCACCCCCCTTCCTTGCTAGCTGATCAGCCATTTCGTTACCATGCACTCCAGAATGACCAGGCACCCAAATAAGGATGACCTGATTATTTGATCCGAGTGCGTTGAGTGACATTTTGCATTTCCAGACTAGCTTTGACTGGATTGACGGTGAATCAAGCGCCAGTAGAGCTGCTCTGCTGTCAGATAGTATGTATATCCTTTTTTCCGCTAGTTACATCCCGCGCAATATGCGATGCACTCCCTTATGGCAAAGGTTTCCGCTTGAAAAACCGATGGACAGACGCCCATTGGCAGGGCTAGTTGTAATGAGGGGCCGTATACACCGACTCCGACTTGTCCATCTTCGGTCTTCGAGCCATCCGTGTAAAAATAAACACAATAATGACCACAAAAGTGCCAGGCACTTGTGCGTGGTAAATATAAATTTCTGAAAGATTTACGTGTAAGTGATAATTATGTTTAAAAATCCTAAAGAATCTACAAAAAAAAATGAAACATATGTGAAGGTGGGTGCTGCTTCAATAACGCGAACCTTATCGTGTCGAATTTGTTCTGAAATTCCCTTCCCCAGTGATAGTAAATTTGGAAGAAATTTTTAAATTGGCAACTTTGACCGAAGTCGTCCATTCGATCACAAGGAATGAATCCGTTCGTGGCGAGTTCGCAAACATATCCGGACTAATCTCTAGGCTCCATAGCCACTCTGTAAACCTCCATTACGCCCGCTACATCCACCCCGGCTTCGTATATATTATTACGAAGATTACACGCCATAAATAAAGGAAATAATCAAGCTCCGGTTTTTCTCCTTGTCGGGTAATATCCTGATAGAAAATTATGAGCGTTCATCATTTCGCCGGGGCGATTCATCAAAAGTTGGGTTGATTTTGTTGGGAACACGAGGGGCCGCTTTCTTCGCCTAGCTAGCTTTGTTCCTCGTCTCGCTCAATCTCCATTACTTGCGGCCGACCTTCGAATTTTGCCCCGTTTCTTCGACAAAATGATCTATATTTCCTGGAGGAAATGAGAAGACCCATAGTGGTCCGGGGAGATTCGGTTCCAGATACTTGGGGGAATACAGTTCTGAACTTGGCATGGTCAATTAATAAGTTCGGGCCAACGGGAGAGAAGTTGAGGAAATTCCACGGCGTTGGTTCTCGGAATTATTATGTCTATTTATCTCTTCAGGATCATTGATTTTGGGTCAATTTTGGTTCGATATACCTAGTGGCGCTAGAAGTTTTGCGAGAGTCATACATCGAGACTGAAACGACAACTATTTCACGAATTTGTGTTAAAAACAATAATACATATCACTCTCACCAAAACAGTTAAATTCAGGGAAGACACAAACAAAGTGTTATTTATAAAAATGTATTATTGCCTCCAAGAATTTAATAGCATGTGTTCCCACATTTATATACATAATTAATTCTTTACAACGAAGAAAAAGAAATTGGCATATTGTTGTTTTGGCAGTTGTAAGGTTAGATATGTCTCCCGTTATCTAGTCTTTTATTTACTGTTTACATTTCTTGGTGACATTGACTAGGACCAGGTCATCTCATGTTACATTCTACTAATTTTCCTAATTTTTGCGCGAATGTTCTAGGGGAACAGCGTGCTACCGTTTTGTCCAAATGTCTGTAATTTTTGATGATTGAGCCGAAAATGGTCTCAATCGACTAGGTCGGACTCATCCGGTGTCAAAATCGATTCTGCCGGCCAACCAGCCATGAACACGATAACTGTCGAACGGAGCCAGCTAGTGACTCGAAACTTGCAGGGTAGTTCGCGCATCGAAATGTCGCAGTAAAGTTTGTTAATGGGCCAAATCGGCCAAATAGTTTCGGAGTTATAGCCATTTGATATTTGGAGGTTATTTCCCTCATATTTCAGAAACTACAGAAGCGATTTGATTGAAACTTTGTAGTTAATTGAAGCATAACGACGCGCAACTTCTAACAACATTTCGTTGAAATCGTTCGGTCACCCAATTCGAAAAAACTTTTTTCGAAATTCTTTTCGAATTTTTTTTTTTCTGAAACTATTGTTCATATTCCGAAAACATTTTGATTATACCTTGAACTTTATATTTTACAGCAGTGTACCAAATTTCAATTCGATACGGCAATAAGTTTTGGAGATATTGGGAAAAAATATGCAGAATTTTATGGTTTTCATCTCGAAATCGTTGTTTTTTCGGTATTACTCAAGAAATACTGATTCAACCGTGATGAAACTCCGCAGCTAGTTTGAAGATGTTGAAGGACAACATTGTGCAAAATTTCGTGATGATCCTGTCACTAGAAGAATAGGAAAAAATTTTTTTTTCAAATATTCAATATTCTGTGATCTTCTCATTATATTATCGTGACTTAATTCTGTATGAACCTTCAAACTGTCATTTTTCGATAAAGTACTGGATTTCGATTCGATCTTATCTTCATTTTTGGAAATATTAGGAAACTTGTCTATTACTCAGTACAGGGCAAGTTAACAAATTGTACATTAATGTAAACGATAGATTCCTCTCATAAAATAAATTACTTTTTAATTTTGCAGCTCTTTCCTGGGTTTCCACTCCAATTTTCTTGAACAGTACTAGTAATAATCACTGGATTTTATTTCGATCTAATCTGTATTTTTGGAAATATTAGGAAAACAAAATTTTGAATGGGTACATCTGCGGAATTATTGGGTGAATTTTAATTAAGGTCACCTTCTCTACAAATATCGAGTTTCTGAGTTGTTTCTTGCGGAAGTTATTGTGTTCACGGTCGGCGAACATACATGGTTCGCTATTTGAGATTTTTGTATGTCTCTATTCCTAAAGTTGTTGTTGTACTCTCGTTATCTGATATCTAACGGTCGAGACGTTTCCCCTGTATATGTCTTCCCAAAAATACAGGGAATAGTATGAACACAATTTTTTGATTTCTGTTTCCCGTTAACTGGTTTGGTTTCATTTAGTATGGATTTCAAATCATGTTTTGATTTGAAAACCGTTCTTATATTGAATTCAGTACAAATTTTTCTGATATATACAGGGGAAACGTCTCGACAGTTAGATATCAGAAAACGAGAGCACAAACACAGCCCAATTTTTTTCGAAAAAAAGTTTGAAAATTTGTTTTCTTCAATTCAGTCATGATACGATCCCAACAATAATTCGCGAAAATTGTCGCGTCGTTATAATTCAACTTACTGCCAAGTTTAACAACCGTTATAGTTCCTATAGTATCAGGAAAATAACCTCAATGATTCAAATGCGCACCATTCCCTAACCGTTTGGCTGATTTTGCCCATTAACGAACCCAACTGCGGCATATTAATTCGACCGTTATCGTCTCCTCGGACGGACGGCCAGACAGAATCGATTTTGACACCAGATTCGTCATCGGTATGTCAAGCCTAGTCGTTTGAGACCAGACAAGTCGAAAGCACGCAGTTCTCCAGAAAATCAAGCGAATCAAAGCAAATGGGGGTTTTTCCTGAATTTGGGTTATTACTGCAAATGCCAATATTAACATAATTATTATGGGTTTGAGTCATCATTTTCCCAAGTTGTAACGTTACAAAACGCTCCACTGTCGATTTCAGTTTCCATCGCGAAAATACGTCATACTAATAATTTCAATTCCAATCGCAAGAAAAACGCCTTACTGAAATTATATGATCGGTCGCTAAAGAACGCTCTTCGCTTTGACGGTTGAGTGTGTGTTTCGCATGCGCGACCCTTCAAACTCGGTACAGCCGATGGAAAATTCTTTCTTTTGGTGCGTAGGAAGTTGAACACCTTGCTAGAGTTTAGCGAATTAACGTATCTCGTAATCCATTAACATCGTTGAATTTTGAAGTTTTATTGTTTCTTATAAGACGTCTATTCAAAAGGCGGTAAGTACTAAGTATATCCCGACCAATATTTTTTGCGTTTGTGAATGCCAAATTGTGATTTCTGATTTATTTCATTCCATGCAGGTTACACAGGTTAACATTTTCCTTTGTATGATATTGTGCATTTGATTTCTTGTCTCATTCTTATTATCGAATAACGTGCTCTTATTCCTGAGTTCTAGATGTTTCATCTCATATTTATTAACTCGTAAATTATTTCAATAACGTCCAGAGTCGCTGGGAATGAGATCACGTGTTACAAGCACTACCTTATAGTTTTGAAATTTGCAGTCTTTGTACCGGGGCTATCGCCCACTGAACCATCTTTTCACTGAGCTACCAACTACTGGATTATCTTTTTACTGGGACTAATGCCCATTTGAATATCCTACTACCGGACCCAGAGTTTGACTGGATCATCTTAGTACTAGAAGCAATTATTACTGGATTATCTTAGTACCTGAGCTGATCATGGCTGGAATACCTTTATACCGAACTAATTATTACTGGAATATCTTAATTCTGGACTTTGCTCTGGATGGAATCTCTTGAAACTGGACTACCTGCATAATACCTGCATTTTGGAGGATCATACCGTCGGATCCTTTACTATTAAGATAAGTGCTTCTTCGAATCCCGGATCTCAGATTCACTGTACCTAAATTTGTGTTTGTAAATAGCAATTTTGATTGTACAGTTGAAATAAATAGATAGGAATTAAGAGGTTGCATCATTACCACCAGATTAACGACTAGGGATACATTCAAGAGTTAATTTAATTTCAAAGTTACCTTCAGAAAAAATTCAAAATCAGATTTCAAAATTGGGGTTTGGGATTTGCCAGGCATGCACGAATTGACTACGGTGTCTAGTAGAATAGCTTTTTCTGCTATAGAATAATGAAATATTTATTCCTATTCTGTGGTACACGCGTGTTCTTTGTCAATATAACCAAATAATTTCCATTTGCGATTTGTCAGTAATATGACAGTCTGCGCTCTTCTTTTTCTATTCCTTGGTCGTTGTCTTCTACTCTAACCAGATCGAAGTATAGCTATCTCTGTTTTCCTAGGCAAAGTAACACATTTGACGTCCTTTTCTTTCCGAGAAAGCTGAATTCCACGTTGCCATGTCGTGCACTCAAGACAAATCCCTTTAAATGCAAATCCCCATCTTTATTTTTCAGTTTTAGGTGATCAAACATTTCTTTAAACATATAATATTGAAATTATATGTTTGAAATGTGATGTTCTGAAGGTTTTTCCTGAAAATAACTGCATTTTCGTTTAAAGAAAAAACCACCATTCTCTTACTAAGTAAATCAATCTGTATTGTTTTTTCACTTAAGTCTCTTCGCGACCCCCCCAGGGGGTCGCGACCCAAAGATTGAAAAACACTGCATTTTCGTTTAGAGGAAAAAAACCCCATTTCAGCAACGTGATAATGCAATATACGGGGTGCCTCAAAGAAGAAATATGATTTATCCAGTAGCGACATTTATGGGTGAGACAAGAGGAAGGAACCCATCTTTTAGATTAATTTTTATCGTCAAAGATAACCGCCATATCGAATTCCTATAAATCCTCGGCCGCAATCTCCACCAACAAATGTAACGCAATAAGTGAGTTTCCAGTTCGTGCCTCAAAGTTATAAATTCGGTTTCCCATCGATAGTTTTGTATCGAGGAATAGCGGTGCGGTAACAGCTGTTGAGCAGTTTCATATTCCGTACAGTTCGATATATATCATTCGTTATGGCCCCTTATCTATTCGCGGATATTATTAATTCGTTGGTCGCCCCATTATTAATTCATGCTGTCAGTTATCGAGAGTTCTGTCGTTCGATCGAGCCCCCCCGTCTCTTCATTCCGATTTGCTGCCGGTCGCCCTGCCGCTTTGTTGGCCGCATCCAGAATACAAATCGATACGTGAACGAATTGAAAACTATTACTAAACTGGTGGCGATATAATGTGAATTCGTAAACGTTATGATTTCGCTTGTATACTATATAGGGTGAGCCTCTGAGTTGTACATTAATTTTAACCCTGGATTCCTGTCATCAAATGAAACACTTTTTGCGCGCATGTTCTAGGGGAACAACGTGCTATCGTTTTGTGCAAATGTCTGTAATTTTAAATGATTGAGCCGAAAATGGTGTCAAACGACTAGGTTGGACTCACTGATGACGAATCCGGTGTCAAAAGCGATCATGTCCGGCCGGCCGTGGACACGATAACTGTCGCGCATTGGAATGCCGCGGTTAAGTTCGTTTATGGGCCAAATCGATCGAATAGTTTCAGAGTTATAGCCACTTCAAATTTTGAAGTTATTTTTATTTTTTATTTCAGAAACTACTCGAGCGATTGAATTGAAATTTGGCCATCAGGTGGAGTTTGAAGACGCGCAACTTTTAGCCCAATTTTGTCAGGATCATACTGTCAGTAAATTCTAAAAATTTTTTTTTCAAAATTTTTTTACAAAAAGAAATTCCTTGAGCTTCATGTTTCACAGCAGTGTACCAAATTTCAGTTCGATACGATCATAAGTTTTGGAGATATCGGGAAATAATATGTCAAATTTCGAGGTTTTTTTCTCGATATCGTTGCTTTTTTCAGTATAACTCGAGAAATACTGATACAATCCTGATGAAACGTCGCAGCTAGTTTGAAGAAACTGAAAGACATATTTATGCAAAATTTCGTGATGATCGTGTCATTACAACAATTTGAAAAAAAAATGACAGCATTGGGCGTATATACAATTCAGTAAATCAAGGGCAGTTTTTTTGTTAGAAATATGTCTGGGCAGATCGTTACGTATTTCAAATGTGCTCTTTTTGCGCGCATGCTCTAGGGGAACAGCGTGCTATCGTTTCGTACAAATGTCTGTAATTTTGGATGAGTGAGCCGAAAATGGTCTCAATCGACTAGGTTGGACTCACTGATGACGAATCCGGTGTCAAAATCGATTCTGTCCGGCCAGCCGTCCGTCTGGCCGAGGACACGATAACTGTCAACAGAAGCAAGCTAGCAACTTGAAACTTTCAGGGTATGTCGCGCATCAGAATGCCGCGATTAAGTTCGTTAATGGGCCAAATCGGTTGAATAGTTTCGGAGTTATAGGCACTTGAAATTTTGAAGTTATTTATTTTTTATTTCAGAAACTTCTTGAGTAATTGGATTCAAACTTGGCAGTAAGGTGGAGTATAACGACGCGCAACTTTGAGCTAAATTTCGTCAGGATCATATTGTCAGTAAATTCAAAGAAAAATTTTTTTTCGGAAACCATTCATCATATCCAAAAAAAATTCCACTCACACTTTTGGCTTTATATTTCACAGCAGTGTACCAAACTTCAGTTCGATAAGATCATAAGTTTTGGAGATATCGGGAAAAAATATGTCAAATTTCGAGGTTTTCTTCTCGATATCGTTGTTTTTTTCGAGAAATACTGATTCAGTCCTGATAAAACTTCACAGCTAGTTTGAAGAAGCTGAAAGACAATTTTATGCAAAATTTCGTGATAATCGTTCCATTAGAACCATTTGAAAAAAAAAATTCTGTGATTTTCTTATCATATCATCCTCATTAAATTCTGTATGAACCTTCGAACTGTAATTTTTCGATGGAGTACTGGATGTTAATTCGATCTGATCTGTGTTTTTGTAAATATTGGGAAAATATGATTTTTTTAAAAAAGGTCCAATTTTTTCGATTTTCCTCGGGCCATAAAAAACGAACCAGACTCTCCACTAACATTCTGATTGGATTTTCTTAATCTACGCCCTCGAATTAGTATATGTTTCAAATTTCAGGTCGATCGGAGAACTTTCGATTTTTGGTAAAATTTTAAGGGGTTACCCTTAAGAAAATCTCAATTTTCGAAAAATAATTTTCCGACTCCTATCGCCGTGAAATTTGGCACACTCACTAATTCGAGGGCGTAGAACAAGAATATAAGGTCAGATATTTTTTAAAAAAATCGTCCAGGACGTGAGAGGTCCTTGAAGTTCCAAAGTTTTGGACCTTTTTTCAAAGAATCATTATTACCGACTCGATGAGAGTAGGACAATGAAATCTGTTTTAATTCATAGATAAAGGATCGAACTGCACGTAAAAAAATTCGACATCACCCAGCTTCATTATTTTGGTCGGCACGACGTCTCAAAGTTGACCAAAATTTCGAAATTTTTTCACTATTTCCGCCATAATTTCTAAACGGTTGTCACTGGACGATTTCTAATGACATATTCGTGATCTACGACCTCGATTTAATAGTAAACGATAACAAGGTCGACGATTTTCGAAAAAAAAATTTATTTGGGACTTAGAAAATTTTTCATAAAGAACCGCGAATAAACATCAAAGCGCAGAGGGGTGGGGGGGTAAGATTTAGCGATTCCGTGCGAAATTTTATTTTTGAAGCTATGACAATATGCACATCATATATAATGGATTCGAACACGTAGATTACGAATCTGTAATTAGATTTTGCGTAACTGATTCGGTTTGGAAAATATTCCGGATTTGGTGAGAAATTTTCGAAATTTGGGTCAACTTTGGGCCGTCGTACAGATCAAACGCGTAAGGCTGGACAATATCGAATTTTTTTGGTTATATCTGGGTCCTTTGTGAGTACGTAGCCAATTATTTTATAGACGAAGGTCAAGGTAAAATTTTGAATTGGTTAATCCGCGGAATTGTTGGATGGATTTTACCCTTTCGGCCTTCGTAATTAAGGTCCAAACCTTCTCTTCAAATATTGAGTTTCAAAGTAGTTTCTTTCGGAAGTTATTGTGTTTACGCCATTAGGCCGACCGTATACACAATAACTTCCGGAAGAAAAGACCTGCAAAATTAAAAAATTTCTTTATTTTATGAGAGGAATCTATGGAGTACATTGATGTACAATTTGATGACTTGCCCTGTATTGAGTAATGGTCAATTTGCTTTCGCGGGTAGGAAACAGCGCTCTATCGATATACACTTTTCTCACCTGGGTCCCTATTCTTGAAACGGAGGAGGGAAGAAAATAGGCGTATCAACGCTGTTGTCAAGGAAATGGTGTATTTTTGATGGAACGATGGAGAACGCTCATTCCATCACATTCAAGAATCCCTGTAAGTTGTTGCTACCTACAGCGAAAATTACGAATAACTTTGATAGTTCACATGGAACTTCTGATCATCATCGGGTAATTGATTTATTCAGTTTTTACCATCGCTTAATTACAGTCATTTTGTTGAAAAAAATAAAGTCACAAGGTCACAAAGTTATGCCTTCTATAGACGTAACGCTGCTGATGTCACTGAGTGTATATTGATATATCATTTTGTATGTTTCTTATAAGTTTTCATTCCCAATATTTCAAACAAAATTATCAAAAATGAAACAAAATTGTTGTTTCATGAAAAAGTCCCCTGACCATTGCAGGGTTGTACTATCAAGGGCAATTTCTAGGAAAACAGTTTGTCTTATGAACAATACCGGAACAATAGAAACAATAAACAAAACAAACTGTGACGTTTCAGAGTACAAATATGAATTTTTCATCAGACAAAAAAGAAAATTTTCAGAATTATTTTCTTTCGATGTTTCGTTGGAAGTTGTGTATGAACAAAATTGTAATGGTCGACTTTCATTCGGTGTCAAATTTCATCAGGTACTATCGTCTCAAAGTAAATGAGCCATGACAAAGTGCAAATACTGAAAACCTCTTTGAACTAACTAATTTTTCAAAAAAAAAATTTTTTTTCTTGAAAATTTCTGCGCGCCTGTAAAGAAGATACAAAGATGTTGCCAAAAAAGTACCACATGACCCACTTTCCCTATTCAAAAAATTTAGAGGGTTGATAGGGATGGCACAGGGTGCAACAAAAATCCTTCAAAATTGCATAAAATTTCGTAAAATTGAAACAAAAATTGACCTGTTTCAGGATTTGCTGTCAAATATTTTTCTTCTGAGAAAATGAATTTGTTCCCTAATTTTGACGCGAACTGTATATAAACGCGAAATATCTGATTGGTTCACAATTTCTGGGTTCCAAGTAGGTGGAGTTTCGACCAGGTTCCTATAATTCATTAGTACAGGCCAAATGTAACAGCTTCCGGAAAAATCCCAAACAATTCCGTAAGTAGTTCATAAACAACCGTCCTTCGTTTTATTACCATCGCGCGCGCGTTCCTTCAGCCAACGGGGTGAACAATCAAGGAATAAAACTTAATGAAGAAAGTTTGGGAACATTAATCGAGACGGGTTCTGGAAGCGAGAAAGCGGAAATTTCATAATTGAGTTTTTACTCTTCATCGATTCCGGGCCACCGGAAAATACATGCATACGGAAACGATCGCGTTCCAGACAATACAATTATAACTTCGGGAAAATTCCATAACGGGCGCCCCCGTCTAATTGCTAAAGTGTTTAATAAAGACGTAACCTTTCCGTGCCCGGAGTTCCCGGAAAGAGCGTCACTTTGTTTCCACCTAGTTCAATATAGAACCGACACCTTGAAAAATTGCCCAACTTCGAAGCCAGTTAGCGAGTTGAGCAATCGTAATTTGTTACGGAAGAACGGGCAACGAGCAGTGGCCCGCTATTGAGGACGATAACTCTGGGAATTTACTGCCGGAAGCGATATCTATTTAACTTAGGTAAGAAACCGGGCTTCGACAGCCTTTTTTTAACGGTGACGTCTTTCTAGTTCCGGTGTTCCTGGATCTCCTCACGATTCTTCTGGATTACAGGTTGATCTATTCGATGTGGATCTTTTTCGGGATATTTCTCCATGATTTAGCTTTTATTATCATTAATATCATCATCAATCGATATAAAAGAGTTTATTAAACTATACATGGTGAGACTTTCTGATCTTTTTCCAGATTCGGCTTAATATATCTCAATGTCATGTCATCCTGACATAATACATGTCACAAGTTTTTCACTTTGTTCCCGATATTTTATCAGATTTCTAGTTCGAAATGAACAATTATAGATCTATGGGAGATGATTCCCCAATAAAGGGGCCTGTAGCGTTCTTCGTTCATCTGAGGATCTGAAAATCATCGCTTAGAGGACTGAACCTGGTTGAAAGACCCTCTCGGTCATGAGCAAATGTAGGTGATATTATTTACTGCTTCCTTCTGGTTTTCTGTCCTTTCTGTTTCAGATATTATGTCAAGGTATTTTGTCAAAATGAACTGAAGATGACGAAAAAATTATTTTCCAATGAAAAAGATGCCATCCATCTTCTATAAACAAATTACTACACTTATACGGGGAGACAGAATTTTTCCTGAGGTTTTTATCTGTGCTCTTGTATCATACGCAAATTAGTATGGTACCCCGTTTACATTTCCTCTGCTAACACTGTGATATATCAAAGAATGTAATGATCGTTCTCAAAAGACTATATTTATATATATATATACGTTAAGAGTCTTTAGGTATGAAATATGATTTGTTTAAGGGTCCATTAGATGAATAACACAGAATAATAAAATGGAAGTAGAAGTTCTGTCGTCCCTAAATGTCATCGATATTGAAACGCAATAAGATAAATTGACAAGATCAGTACCAGAAAATATAGGAATTAAATGTTTATGTAAATTCGAGAAATGTCCAAAATGTCCCCTTCGTGTATTTATGTCGAAATGTTGTGTTTATTGTTCAAATGCTGATGTTTTCGTTGTTGAAATGCCAATTAAATTAACCTCACTTTCTGTAAGAAAACAAAAAAATATCTAATTATGTATCCATTTGTCAACTATAATAACTATGTCCTGTATTTTTATAGAAACCCTGATGAAGTAATAAAAACATTACGAAAGCTTGGTAAAGAAAAAAGAGTTCACCTTTAATTCTCCAAACTTAGAGTCTCTATGCCCTTAAACAAATCATATTTTATATATATATATATATATAATGTATTAGATAATGATCGCTGGTAATATTATAGTATTAGGTTAAGGGATGTCGATCAATAATAAACAAGATATGTTTACTCTTTATTCATATAGCCAAGCTTTCGAAACCGATTAGTTTCTTCCTCGGGGCAACTGTAAAACAAAAAACCTACAATCTAATGTGGTGTACGAAGTGGAATGTGCAGACTGTCGCGAAACCTACGTAGGACAAACCTGCCAATGGCTAAAGAATAGAATGACCTTACACAAAAGTGACATCAAAACTAACAATCCAAGATGTGCTCTATCTGTCCATGCCAACAAGTATTCACACAGGATTGATTTGGAAAATGTGAAAATTCTAGATATGAATATGAATTATAGAAAAAGATGTATTTTGGAGATGATCCATATAAAAAAACAAAATAGTAAAATCAACAAAAAAACAAATACACAAAATCTAAGCCCAATATATTCATATCTTCTAGAGTATTCGAATAAACCGCTTTTCGATGGTCGATGGTCGACTTTGACAGTTACCTACCGTAAATAACATAATAATTTTTGATTGAATTGTAGAAAATTTTTTATCCTAGATGACTGAATGGCCACTTATATGTATTTCATTTTGAAATTGTTTAGTGTAGATGACTTAAAGATTAACCTCGCATTCAGTGAGTAAATGTAGATTGTTTATGTTCCTAATTTTAAATGTGATGTTGTTTTACAGTTGCCCCGAGGAAGAAACTAATCGGTTTCGAAAGCTTGGCTATATGAATAAAGAGTAAACATATCTTGTTTATTATTGATCGACATCCCTTAACCTAATACTATTATATATATATATATATATATATATATATATATAATATAAGTATATTAAGAGTCTATAGTATATCTAGTTGAGGATTCTTTAAGGGTTTATCGACTCGTCATTTGGAGGGAAATAAAGAGTCCACGGCCGACTGCGTAATCACAATAACTTCCGAAAGAAACAACTTAGAAACTCGATATTTGTAGAAAAGGTTTGGACCTTAATTACGAAGGCCGAATTCGTGAATGGGTAAAATCCACCCAATGATTCCGTAGATATACCCATTCAAAATTTTATTTCTCCAATATTTCCAAAAATACAGATTAGATCGAATTGAAATCCAGTAATTTATCAAAAAAAATTTCAAAAAGCACTGCGTGAAGACAGCAGCTTTTGCGTGCATGTTCAAGTTCGTTGCTGAAGCGGTCATCTACATTGAACATGCGCGCAAAAGCTGCTGCCTTCACGGCAGTGCTTTTTGAATTTTTTTTGAGTAAAATATACCAAGGTTATGACTTTTTCAAAAACGTCCGGATCCTGTATTTGTGTAAAATGAGAATCCCCCCATCTTATAGAACCGCCGCACAAAAACGAAGAATGACAACAAAAATTCTATAATAATTAATACTTCATCTGCAAAACTGCGCGATTTCATCAGAGATAAACGGTTGAACATGCTATCACCTGTTAAACGACCGCCAGAATTTCTACTCGGCTACTTTTTCCCAGCGATAAAACTTTCTACGGAGTATCAACATTATGCGACGCGATAAAAAACTCAGTTTCGTTAAATATCTTCAACGATCCCTTTGGTTTTATGTCTCTGGATGTCGTAAAAATTTATCAGATAGACGAATGGGGCGGCTCCATTAGCTGGGGCAAATACTACGTCAGCGTCAACGTCGTTTTGTGGGACATTTCGGACAGTTTTCACGTCATGACTTGACTCGGTCGCATTCTACCCGGAAAATTATACGAAACACAGAAATACAGTGAAATATGAGGCGTAGAAAATAAACTTGAACATTCTCGATGAGATTCTATGCTTCAAGAAAATGCGTGTATCTTAAACGATAATATTGGACCCTTACTATTTCTAATTTACATAAATGATCTTCCTTCAGCACTGCGAGATTATATTTTTCAGAGACTTCATGTAGAGCTTGTATTTTTTGCTGAGGATGCCAATGTTATCTTCCCCTTTTTTCGGATCTACTTTGGAGATGGTTCAGACAATGGGGGTTTGTCCTGAATTTGGGATATTACTGCAAATGCAAATTTGATCATAATTATTATGGATTTGATTCATCATTTTTCTAAATTACCTCCAAAAAGTATTGAAAATCAGATTTCAAAATTGGGGTTTGGGATTTGCCAGGCATGCACGAAGGGACAACGGTGTTTAGTAGAATAGCTTTTTCTGCTTTAGAATAATGAAATATTTATTCCTATTCTGTGGTACACACGTGTTCTTTGTCAATATAACCAAACAATTTCCGTTTGCGTTTTGTCAGTAATATGACAGTCTGTGCTCTTCGTTCTCTATTCCTTGGTCGTTGTCTTCTACTCTAACCAGATCGAAGTATAGCTATCTCTGTTTTCCTAAGCAGAGTAACACATTTGACGTCCGTTTCTTTCCGAGAAAGCTGAATTCGACGTTGCCATATCGTGCACTCAAGAAAAATCCCTTTAAATGCAAATCCCCATTTTTATTTTTCAGTTTCAGGTGATCAAACATTTTTTCAAAAATATAATATTGAAATTATATATTTGAAATGTGATTTTCCAAAGATTTTTCATGAAAATTACTGCATTTTCGTTTAAAGGAAAAACCCCCATTCTGGATGATATAAAACACTGGTGCCGCAAGAATCGTCTCATGTTGAACATTGCCAAAACAGAGTGCATCTACAGTCACATCAAATTGGCTAGCAAATTACAGTGTCCGCATCAACAAAATTCCTGGGTGTTTATATTGACATACACCTTGAATGGAACAATCACGTTGACAATCTCTTTTAGAGTTTGGAATGATTTTCTGGGGAGGAAGCTCCTCTTCTGAATCGGTATTTTTGAGACAGAAATCTATGTTAAGAACGTTGCTAGGTTCAAGATATGGGGACTCATGTAGGGATCACTTTAAAGAACATAACCTACCGACACTATATGGTTTATATTCATATGAAGTTCTTGTCTTCATGTATCTCCATCCTCACTATTTTGAGGACTATAGAAATGCTAACTCAATGACCAGAAGAAAAGAATATTTCTTTTACTCCTTCCATAATATGACAATAACAGAAAAATCTCCTCTTCATCTCGGAATAAATTGATGAACGCTCTTCCTAACATAATGAAAGTAATAAAAGATGTTGAAATTTTTAAGAAATTTATTTTAAGGTCAGAACCATATTCGTTGTCTGAATTTTTGGCTTTCTGTAAATGAACAATGTTTTGACGAATTTCAATTTTATGGTACTGTACAATGATTTTTGAAATGGATAAATATCTATCTATCTCTCTACCTATTGTCATGTAACAATTCGAAAAGAAACAAACAGTGTAGACATTCAAATAAGCATACTGGGTATCGATTGAAGCTTATTTTGTGAGGATTTTACATGATTTTTCAGGTTTTATCAGGGCTTTTACTCCCAATACTGGAACCATAACTATTAAAATAAAATAAAATTGTTATTTCATCTAAAACGCCATTGCTGATTGCAGGATTGAACAGATTACCTAATGAACAATACAGGAACAATACAAACGATAAACAAAGCCAACTGTGACGTTCCAGAGTGCAAATCTGACTCTATAATCAGACAGAAGGAGAACATTTTCAGAATTATCTTCTTTCGATTCTTCGTTTTCAATTGAGACTTTTGTCAAATTGACATTTTTGAAGAAATCACACCAACACAGATTCATTTGGTTCGGAAGTTAATTCCACCTCTTTTTAAAGTAAATTCAGCCAAATAGGGTCCATTCCTACAGAACAATGGGCAAAATAACTCTCTCCATACAACAAAATGCAAGAGGACGCTTCAATTTTTTTTTCGAATTAGTTGATTCCGACAGTATTTTTGTATTGTCCCAATCTATCATGTGACTCCCAATGGTCGAACATAAATGCGTCACTATTTGGGATTTTTTTGTCTCTATTCCTTAGGTTGATTTTGTGCTCTCGTTTTTCTGACTTCTTGTCTTCTTTCTGCTTAAACAAGGCTTCTTCTCATAACTTCAAACCAGAAATTTTCCCCCCAATCAAATACAAGTCCACAAGAATTCGGTTAAAGTATCCTTTCCTGTGGGATACATTTCGCAGCAGGCTGTGGGAAAAGGTACTCCGGTTATATTAATGATGTTCTCCAGGAGAACAGGTGCCAGATATTAGAATGGCTCCCCTTTTCCTATTTACTTGGCAAAGTTTCGCGCTGATGTAACGGCCAAAACTCCTTTGGGGAAGGATTGACGACCATAATGACAGCGTCGCCGAGTATATGGAGGTGTAAAAATTTCATTGTTATGGAAGTTTTATGCATATATAGCGCCATGTGTCTTATTCCGGGGAATTTGGCCAAAGTGTACGCCAACGGCGGAATTCGGGCGTATTTTTCGTGCCAAAATTGACACTCTGAGACATTGTTCCCCCACGTTCGGGTATTATCCGAAATTTATGTCCATTCCTTGTTTCATATAACGTGGATGGAAAAAATTCCGAACGTTTTCTGTTCCAAATTACCGGCAAGCACTTCAAGATTTCATGAAATTGGTTCCAGGCTCGGTTTCAGGTGAAACCTAAATAATTTTTTTTTGTGAGGAACTGATGGGTAGGTGTCGTATCCTCCTCTCATACAAAACAAATGAAGCAGATAGCAGATCGATCAAATATCTCACCGCCATAAATTACTCACATTAAATAATGCAAAGTAACGGACTAAAAATCTTATGTGAGATATTGATCCTGATAAGGCTCGGTAAAAACGTATCATTAGAGGTTATGGATCATGGAGACTTCCCTTTCAGCATTCGACAAGATGAGTCGTTTTGATGATAACCGTGAAAAGTGCACTTAACGAAACCCTTCGAAAATACTTTTTCAGTATGGAGGTTTTGGTCGATAGACAGAATTAGATTAGATAGAAGTTATAAGTTCGTGATCTGTGGACTGAACAATTGAGAAATTGAAAGTGTCATCAATGTGTTCACACCATAGACATAAAATATTTGTGTCTGCATGGTTGAAATCAATGTTCAAACTAAAGACTTCTCTTGTATACATGATAAGAAAATTTTACGCGATATGGCTTGAAATAATTTCAGAAAAGTAACAACGTGAAGCCATGAGATTTCCTTGCTTATTGCGAATAAGTAGCTAGAGCGGTCAGCCATCCAAGCATTGTTTCCGCCCAACTGAGTCCCTCTTAGTGATTCAATAATTTTGTATTCTTCTTATAATTACTGAGAAGTATTGATTTCTTGGATTACAGAAACACTTCGTAATAATTCGTGAAAAAACAACCCTCAAGAAAAGTTTTTTGTTCACAACATTTAATGAATTGCAGAGACCATAATAGTTGGAAAATGAACTAAATGTTTCAATAGGTTATAATTGAAATACTTGATGCTTCATTGAACCGTTTCTTCAAACCATAGTCTATCGTTTTTGTCGTGAAATGCAACAGGACTGCAGCTTAAGAACGGTATATGTGCATTATAGTTATCTCAGGAGTATACCATAAAGAATAAATAATTCCCCTTCGCTCTCATGGCATTATTCTTATCTGCTCGACAGCCAGACACATATATGAATGATAATATCGTAATGGAAAGTCATTAAATGAATAAACGCAATGAAGATAATGCTGCCAGAATCAATTGTGTTTATTTGCGACGGCCAAAATGTCACTTAGTGGCGAAATGACGCATCAAATAACTGGACGTACGTATTATTATAGACTTGTAAACAACGAAATATTCAAGATATTTGTTGTTTTGGGAGCAAAATTTTTCGCTAGTGAACATTGGTTCGAAAGCAATAAGCTAACGACTGGGGTTCATTGATAGGGGCACCAGCCAGTTGCAGCGCCGCAACGGCACTGGGGCGCTATTTTCGAGTCATCCGAATAACTTTCGCATGCGAAAGTGAGGTCTAGATTTGGTCAAATGCGACAGTTTGGCAACGTGTTGTTTTTCCTTAGAATTTGTATTTGCAGGCAATCCTAATTACATGCCCCAAGGTGAAATGACATACAAACGAAAACACAGTGGATACTTATTAATGTTTCTGATGGATTTTACAGTTTGAAATTGTTTTTATGGGCACTTCTTTTGATTTAATAATTATTTATGTCCTCTCGTGAACTAATATTAGTGATGGAGTGAGTATCTGAAAGTTGATATACGAAAGACGATGTGGACTGAAGCCTTGTTAAACAATGATTGAAGGTAGGATATATATTGTATTGTACCAAATTCTATTTTATTATTTATTATGAGTTCTGTTTTAGGTATCAAATGGATATATGATCACTTGTTTGTCTGGAATCAATTACTCAGAGCTTCAGAGGAATTGAATTATGCTGTGAATAAACTACATATGAGGTGTCGAATAGCAGTTTCTGCACAAGGTGCAAACGCAGACTTTTAAATGTCTACAATCATACTAATACTTTGAAGGCTAAAAAGCTATTAAAAATTTATATGTACAAAATATAAGTTACAATATCAAAATAAATGAAGCATATACGATATGGAGTGTTTTATTTACAAATTCATGGTTGAAATGATGTATTTTCTGAATACTGAACAAAGCATTTCAAATACCTAATTTAAACTGTATTCTTGATGATCGCAACGAAAGTTGCATGTATAGTTAAATTGAAATCAGATGGAAATTTGTAGGTACTCAGTTCATCAGAAATCCATTTCAACTAGATTAATAAGTCTCAGTTTGTGCTCGTTTGCAGAAGAATTTTAATTGGGGTTTTCTCAAAAATGAATAAATTGTTTTCGGTTAAAATATAGTTGATTGATATTATACAGGGAATATAATTGTTGGAGAGAATTCATAACAGCACTGCAGCAAAATAATATTGTTGAACGTGTTCTATATAAATAATTGATTTTTGGTGAATTGAACTGAAAACTTTGGTGGATTAAACTGAAAACTAATGATTTTCCGCCTTCCCTACGCTCACAAAAATTAATTTTCCATATACAAACGCAAATTTCTTCAAAATAGTTTGTAAATGTTTCACCATCAAATGAGAGTACATATTAACATTGTATAAATATACAATGATCTTAGCATATTGGTTCATGAATTTAGATCCCATGAAGGGTGGAGTAACTAGATTGGGATTATTTTAATATCTACCTCGTTCTCGCTTTTTCTACTTTTAGGAACCCAAGAAGATCCAATATACAGTTCCGAAAATGTGAAAAATTAAAAGGGTAGTTAATCATAAATCAATGAAAGTTTGTTCTGGATCAACTATTCCACCCAGGAAGAAAGTTTTTTGAATAAAATTTGAAATTTTTTATTGAGTATGAATATAATACTTTTTAACTGCGGGATGTGAATAGCGTTGCTCTATGGACTAATACACGGTTTTCGAAATAGAGAAAAAAAGTGCTGTGCACATAATTTCTACATATTAGTGAATCCGCATGCGGCTTTGAATACACCTGCCTCGACCCATCCGATGTATTTCAGTCGAAAACGAAGCTATGCGAAAGTTCATTTACTGGTGCGCAAGTGCATATGAGTCATTTTTGTACCGTGCAAAGTGATCAGCACACCTGAAAAATAAGGCATTTTATCATTTTCTCCCTTTTTTGTGGTCACTTGGCTTTTTTATATTCAAAAGTTATTTTAGAGTTCAGAGTAATAATTGAAACATTCAAAATTATAATAAGAAAGGTGTTTCGTGAATGAATCTTGCCCAAGCACACCGTGAATACCATGTTGCCAAACTGTCGCATCGCCGCGAGAGCTCGTAGACGAAATGAATTCGGATGAGCTCGAAAATAGCGCCCATGGAGCTGAAAAAACCGGATGTGTACACCAAACCTTAAGCCTGGCCGTCCACTGGAAGCGATTTGTGGCTTTTATGAGCTACGCGTTTTACGAGCGCCGATGAGCTTTTATGACCGAAGCGGTCTCAGGCTTCGGGGTCGTCCACTGGCAGATAGTTCGCGAGGTTTCGGTTAGTTCTTGTTCTTGCGTAGCAGAGGATTTTTACTTCAGATTTCCGTGTTTACTGAAGAAATTGTGATAAGGAATGGATTTAGAATTAATAATTCATTTCAAGGAAAAATCTCACTTGGTCAGGCATATGTTAGCTACGGAATGGGCGAAAATTTTTGAGCTAAGGTAGATTCAAATTTAGAAGAAAAGAAATTATCGGAAAAAAATCACCATCTTGATAATGAATGATTATTATCGTATACTCATTTATAATACTGGAATGGAAGTTGAAGTGTGAATGTTGATGACCTGAGTACTTCGAAAACAAACGATGTGGAACTTCGAAATTATGGCTGATTTGAATTTTATCTGTGAAAGTCAGCTTCAGAAGGTAAATATGTTATTAATGATATAGAACGTGACTTCAAAACTTCAAAAATTGCAAACATCGAAAGAAATGATGGTTACACAGATATTCAGAAATTCTTAAAATTGCATGCGTATTTTAGAAAACAGGTCACTAGTAACAATCCGTAGCGTTTTATAAAGAAAAAACTATGTTTATTTTGTGATCGAAAAGATCGTTCTGCATATGAGATTGATTGAAACGTAGTTGAATCATTACAGTACGTATGGGCCAAAAACACTTGAGCATATAGAAAAATGTTCGGAATAAAATTGGTCGGAGACTAAAAAACAAATTGATAATAGATACTGAGATAATAAGAGCTATAAAACCCGAGATAATGGCGAAACAGGCTGGATTAATTATATTTGGAATGCTATACAGCCGATTATTGCCAAAGAGTCCAACTTCAGATAGGCTACTATACACCTACAGAACTTCTGGATGTGAGTTCAATGTAAGAAAAAAGACAACATTCATTAACCTTTCAATCTGATCCATCTAAAATTCACCAAAAATAAATAACGACCTTCAACAAATATTCCGTTCACAAACCATACACTTGCCGACGGATAGCTCCTCTTTTCGAGCGTACAGAAGCGGTAGATCCAAACTGATCGGGATACGATTGCGCCGCTCGAATTCTCTCGAAATCGCCCGTATGAACTCGCTGCCAGTCGACGAGGGTACCTAGAATTCCGTTCATTTGGATCTGTCGCGTAAGTTCGTTCGTTTACGCTCCTGTCGCGCCTCTCGAAATCGCGTGCAGTGGACGACCAGCCTAATTCAAGGACTGTCGGTTCGGCAGCGGATTCTCACAAGCATATAAAAGCTCCTGACCTTACGTCAGTGTTTTTCCAAAATTTCCCGTTTCAATTCCAATGAGAACCAGTAATATCAAAAGTAATGGATCCAACTCCTTCGACATTCAGTCTTCGGTTCGCTGCGGAAAACGCTCGTCGCGAAAAGGACCGAGCCCGTCGCAGCCGGAAAATCCATTTTGGGCCGAAGAACACGAAGAAAGAAGACGCGCGGCTCCTTTGTGAGAATCGTCGAGCGGCGAAAAGCTCAATTTCCTTCAGAATCCAGCCGTCGGTGCCGGATTGACAGATAACGTCGGGGATAATTCGACGTTTCGACTTGAGCCGTCGCGAGAATAAAATTAGACGACTCTGCCTGTGGAAATCAGAACGCGTCAAGGGGATTTTCTTTTTCGCGATTCGACGTTTCGGAACTAAACGTAGGAATGAATGTGTTTCCGGTCTTGAAGGCCGCTGAAAATTCGAATATCTGAACGTCACAATTTTGCAGATCTGTCTACGAGATGAAGATATCGAGGTTTTTTTCGCGATCGTGTTCTTTTGTAATCTCTAAAGGTACGTTGCGTATCGAGATGTAGATAGATAGATAGATAGATAGATAGATAGATAGATAGATAGATAGATATTCGTTCAATTCAAGAGTTATTGTACAGTACAATAAAATTGAAATTCTTCAAAACGTTGTTCATTTACAGAAAGAAAAGAATTCAGACAATGAATATGGTTCTAACCTAATGAAAATGCATATAAGGTTCTCTAAAAATTTCAACATCTTTCATTCTGTTGGGAAGAGCATTCATCAATTTTATTCCAAGATAAAGAGGAGATTTTTCTGTTATTGTCAAATTATGGTTCTAGTCATTAAGTTAACATTTCTATAGTCCTCAAAATGGTGAGGATGAAGAAACATGAAGACAAGAACTTAATATATATATAAACCATATAGTGTCGGTTAGTTATATTTTTCAAAGTGACCCCTACATGAGTCCCTATTGGTTTCGTGCGTCGTTTGACATTTGTCATACGTTGGAGGTAAAACAACCTCACTTTCCCCATTTGTTTATGTTATGAAATACAGCATTTTCAACAATTTCAGGATAAATTCACGAGTTAAAATGATTTATATTAAAAGAATTGGTGAATTACTAGGCCAATTTATTGTTTCCTTGTGAAATACAACATAAATACACCGAGAGACGAAGGAATCCGATTTTTCAGATATATTGTAGTGTAGACTTTATATTTGAATATTTGCAATTTTGACCCATTCCCCTGAATTTTATCTGGTATTAGAAGAAATAGAATACTATGTGAACTATCCAAGAGAAGGCAAACATATTCACATTCACGCCATAAATTAAAAAAATGTTCTGACAAAGTAACAAACCATGGTAGAGTTTATTGGAGGCATTTCCACACTGGTTGAGGAATTATGTTAGACTATCTATTTAATTTGTTCTGATTGATGAGTTGTTTTATGATGGGATAACTATGATAAGAATATTTCGTGCTTGTACACATTTCAAGAATTATATCTTCTCGATACTACGATAGCTGGCGTTATGATGGACAAACTCTCATCTCTATATGATATATAAAGCCAATCAAGGCAATTCGTTTTGTGATAGATTTGTCAAAATATTGCATGTATTTTATACTAATAATGAACCAGATAACTTTCTCTGTTCTCAACCGAATACGTTCCGATGTGGCTCGACTACGCAAGGATGGAACTTCTACATTTTGTTGTTTGTGATATGTTTCGAATTGACCTTATTGTCAATTATTGAAGATTATGAAAGCCCCAATGTTGCATCTGCATAATAAAACATTTCATATGGATAGTAAAAATTTTTTTTGGGATGAATCGAAATCGGTGTATTCGGTGAAAAAAATTCATATGAATTATTTTATTTGTAACATATAGATTATGATAACACTGACATAGCAACTTCAGACCAATATTGGAGTAATTTGCAACATAGAACGTTATTTGAAATAGTACTGAGAAGTTCTCTGGAACCCATGTTTTTTCCATTCCATACATTTGTTGGATTTCTTTCTGCTGTTTATTTTCAGGAATGAATGAGCCAAACATTTTTCTGTTTCATTTTCAATAGTTATACCTACAATAAATTCTATCTCTGATGTGGATACTCTAGGCTTCAGAAGACAAGAATAAATACTGCAATTTTCATTTATATCGTTTTGAATGATTATCATCTGAGATTGAATATCAGTTAATCAGATCCATTATCACACAATTTCACTTGTTAAATGAATAAAATCACTAAAATCTCCAAATAATCGCTCTTCGCCAATGTAAATGAAGCGAATATATTCCTTGGTCTCTCGGTGTATTTATGTTGCATTTCACGACACAATAACTTGGCCTCACACGGGCCTAGTAATTCACCAATTCTATGAATATAAATCATTTTAACTCGTGAATTTGTCCTGAAATTGTTGAAAATGCTGTATTTCATAACATAAACAAAGCGGCAATGTGAGGTTGTTTCACCTCCAACGTATGACAAATGTCAAACGACGCACGAAACCAATATCTTGAACCTAGCAAAGTTGTTACCATAGATTTTTGTCTCAAAAATACCGATCCAGAAGAGGAGCTTCCTTCCCAGAAAATCATTCCATACCCTAAAAGAGATTGAAAGTTCGAAAAATACACCATTTTTAAAGTATCCATTCTAGTCCATTCTAGTTTCGAGAATACGCACTGAATATGTCACCGAGTTAAGTATTTTCACAAGACTGTCAATGTGACTGTTCCATTTAAGATGTTCGTCAATATAAACACCCAGGAATTTTGTAGTGAAGTAGCGCGGTTGAGTTATGTAAAGAATAATACAAATTTGAACTTTTAGGATTATTTCCCCAATATTTTGAAAAGTTATGATGCGATGGGATTGAAGCTTCGAAATGTCCTGTAGAATATCGAGACGCAACTAAATGACAAATTGTATCAACTGAGAATTTCAAAAAACATTTTATCGAAAATTTTTCATTTTTGCGCGCATGTTCTGGAAAACAGTGTGCTAGTGCTCTGCCAAATATCTATAATTTTCGAATTATCTTCCGAAAATGGTCTCAAATTTTTTTCCAATATTTCATATTTTTTGATCTTACTATGGGGTGCTCACGAAATTCTACATGAACTATAATTCTGACATTTTTCAGTCGATTACAGGACAGGATTTCAATTCGACCCCATCCACAGATTCGGAAATTTTGGGAAAACCAATATTCCCTTGGTTTTTATTCTTTAAATATCGTGTTAACGGCAACCAATTGCCTCAAAGAAAAAGAAAGGAATCAAATAATATCATGGAATCTTCATCATTTATTCCATTGTTGACCGAAAACGGTCAACAAGCAGAAAACTGCTTGAGATTCAAAAATGCGTGAGAATTCTAACATTGGAACTTCAATTTTATTTATAAGTACTTGAACTTAAATGAAATAAGCATTAATAATTGTATATTTTAAGCAGAACTAATCGTCTTCTTCATCTTCTTCCTCTTCTTCTTCCAACTCTTCTTCTTCACCTTCTTCGTCCCCCTCCGCTTTCGGTTTCGGTAAATGCGCAATTCTCCAATCTTCCTCTTCTGCTCCTGTGGGATCGTAAATCTCCATAATTTCAGGACCAGGAGGGTAGTCTTGCTGAATCGGTGGCAGAGGCGCAGGTGAAAAATTGGTGACCAAATATTTCAAACCATTACCCAGATAAATATTTTGAAATAACCTCCCTTGTGTGGCGAAACAATAAGCTCCAGGCCATAAATGAGACCTCACCAAGGCAACAGCGAATTCTTCCATAATCTTGGAGGATGATCTCACAGACCATGCTGGGACGCTTTCAATCTGAGCATCTTCTGATAGAGGAGTCAGGAGTGGTGGACCAGTTTCAGATTCTGGCCCTGCATCTTTGGGTTTATCTTCTTCTTCTTCAGGCTGTGCCTCATCTTCAGCTTCATCTAAGTGTTCAGTTTCACCAGCTGGACTCCACCAGCTTGTTCTTCCTTGAGATAGAATATATGCAGTGTGGTGGACCCAGAAGGACATAGATTCGTCTATGAGATCTTTCAGTGGATGAGGTTCATACTTCGGATTCGTTCTATACGACGTTTTAGGTCCTTCCATTTCCTCATCTTCCACCGGCTCTTCTTCATCGCCTTCTTCCGGTGTTTCAGCACTGAAAGTGTAAAATCCAGCAGGAGAAATCTGAGTACCAGCTGAAATTCTAGCTATTTGAGCTCTCAGATAATTCCTCTCTTTACCAGGAAATTCGGGGTAGGTCACCATCTCCTGATCCAGCTTTCCAGTGAACGCTTTGTGTATTTGTCTTGCTAAGCGAATTTGTTCAGGTGTTAGATCCGGAAGTTGCTCCCATGGATCAGTTAAATCTGTAGTGACATAGTAAACTTTAGAGTTCACACCAACACCAGATGGTTCAGGTGGTACCTTGGGAGGTTTCTCGAAGGTATTGAGTGGGAGAGGAGGAAGCTGTCGAGGAAATTTTGAATCTTCACCTCCTAATTGCTGTTCTCTCGCTAGTTGATGAAGCCTCACTGTTATTTCATCTTCTTCGTATATCTTATGGGCAACTTCAGCAGTTGTAGACAGAACATTTTCATCCATCACGTTCACTTGAGGATCTTCATTGAAGCTTTCATTCCTCCGCATATATTCTTCTTCCTTCAATTCTGTTTCTACTATATAATAATTACTGTATAACCCGTATATAACACCCCAAAATCGAATGGAAGATATTGGTTCGGTATGCACGAGTTTTTTCATGGCTAAAGTTAGGCAGAACATTTCGTTCTTCGGCAATCCAAGACCAACGTGTTCGAAGTAAAACAATAACTGTAACATGTTATTCTGTGTCATGTCCGCTAATTCCAGATCAGCTGGATCCATTGTTGACTGTTCCTCCATCTTCATTGGTTTCAAGAGTTCCATCAGTTTAGTTGATAAAACATATCTTCCTTTGGAAACGTATATATCCTCCAGATGGTCCAAACCAGATTTGTACCTTCGTTCCTTCACTTTTCTGCTGTACTCCTCGAAAAAGTCGATAACATTCTGAGGACGCTCAGAAAGGATTTTGTTCAAAACGTCACTGAGGTGATCGTACAGGTTTTCTCCAGTTGCTGCGCTGGCTTTTTGAAGGAAGGCTTTCGCATGGACGTATTCATTGTCTGCATTGAGGGATCCTGTTTCCTCTTCTCCTTCGCCTTCTTCAGGCTCATAATCATAAATCATATTGACTAGAAAAACTGATTCGACTGAAATGACATGATGATGTATGATGACAGTTGTGCATTGACTTTCAGAAGAATATTCTCTGATTCATATTTGTGTTTCTTTTCGTACTACTATGTTCGAATGACTGTATAGTTGGAATCTGGGCATGAGGTTACTATGATCATATGGTTATATAGGGCCATAAATGAATATCACTGATTATATTGAGGATTACTGATGACGTATGAAGATGTTTGACGTAAAAGAGCGGAAATTGCAAAAGGAATATTTTTATGAATCCAAGAGATATTTTATTGTCAGGAAAAAGGTTCAAAAATTTAAATTATCCTTAACTAGTAACTTTCATGTTTGAGTCGTTACCTTTTGCTGATTTTATGACAATAATAACCACTGATTAATATTTGAGTTCAGAACGTTAGATATACTGAGGCATTCTTAATGAACAACCAATTGTGAGGATTTTGTTGGAGCTTATTTGATTGTACAATGGATCATTCAACTATACCTCATTTTCAGTCGTGGATAGAGCATCGAGACATAAAATTGAGGTTTCGTCAGATATTTGTCTTTGAATTTTACACACCGGATGATACAGGTTTTGGTTATTCTGCAATACAAATAGATGGAACATTAAAACCAAGTGCAGAAGTGTATAAGCACGTTGAGGAATCTTTTAAAACTCATAGCTTTTTACCTAAACCGAAGCTCTAAAAATCCATATGGAACGGTAAAATTGTTTCGATGAGAGGACTATAATTGAATAAATGTATAACTCAAAGACTCGCTCTCAGTAAATAATCATGAATAAACCTAAATAAGCACAAGCAGGAATATTTGGTCATAAAAACAAATAGTCCACCACTACATGAAACAGGTTAGAGTTCAAATCAAAACCTCAACTAGCCCAGAAAATAGTGATTCTTATTATGACTTAATAGATGAACATTTTTTTTCTTTGGCAGGGGTCTGTGGTTAAAATTATTATGAAGCTTAAGAACTCATCAGTATAATGATCCTGAGCACAATTCGAATTGATTGAAAAGTTGAAAACTCGTTACAACATCTCGCAAAATTAAAAACAATGAATATCTTTTATTCAATCAGTTTCAATAATATTTGTTTTTTTCATGGAATTCCGAATAATTATAGCTATCGAATCGGATCAGTTATTTCATATTGAAGCTTCTATGTAATTCATATTTATTCATGATGTAACAACTGGCATGAAATTCATGGATATAATAAAATATTTTCCAGAGGATGTAAATTATTTTCCATGGAATGGAATGGAAAATAATTTTCCATTCCATGAAAAATAATCTACATCCTCTTTATATTGAATTAACAAAAATATTTCAATATGATCATTTCGCTGGAATTCATAATTCCAATCATATTGAGGAAATTTCATTTAATTTTCGGGAGTTTATTAGCGAAAAACTCCGACCAGCAGATATTGAACAACTTCAATGCTCTTTTTATGTTTGTATTTTTTTTTGAACCGATAGCTTCAAAAAGCCACAAGTAATTCATCGGTGGAAAAATCGTGGTCAAATTCAATGTAATCATCCCTGCTGTGAAAGCAATATATTTGCAAAGTAATTACATGGAGAGTCGAAAATTCCGGGGTGGTTTCATAGTTTGAATGCGTTTATCAAGTTCGAAACGAACAAGATAAGATGAGTCCAACTGTTTAGTAGATGAACGCGTTTGGAGTTTCTTCATCTGAAATTCACAACAATAAAGACACAATTGAGTCGGAATTTAGTTTAAGGATAGACCGTGACCGAATGTCACATTAGCTATGGATTTGTTTGAAGCCGGCCCTTATGACAAGTGAATTTATCCTGCAATCCGCAGGGACGTTTTCTATGAATGGAATTTTATTGAATTTTTTCAATATTTCTGTTTCAGATTTGGGAGTAAGACCCAGAAAACACCTGAAAAATTATGCCATTCTCATCTACTAAGAAGCGATACGCCCTCTGGCGGTAGAAATTCGAACTCTTTCAAGCTAGTAGTTTTCCGACGTGTCGTTATTCTAACGTGTTTTGCTTACTTTGAGAGTTAATTTTTGAGGTTTTGTGTTGTTCTCTGACTTGAAATTTTTGTTCACCGAAGTATTCTTAGTGTTCATCATTCGAATCGTATCTTTCTGATTTAAAT
Source organism: Myrrha octodecimguttata (assembly GCA_958510865.1). Classification (NCBI taxonomy): domain Eukaryota; kingdom Metazoa; phylum Arthropoda; class Insecta; order Coleoptera; family Coccinellidae; genus Myrrha; species Myrrha octodecimguttata. The sequence goes on from OY294060.1 coordinate 68,580,131, forward strand.
TTCGATGGTATTAATTCTAAATGTCATCTTCCAGAAATAGATATTGTTGTGTGCCTCAACTCAATGTTATTCATGATCAAATAAGGAAGGATCATCTACTGCCTCAAGTTTTCATTTTTTTGCGAAGCCAAACAAAAGTGAGGTTAATTTGGAAACAGCATTTGGCAGGGAACTCGTTTATAGAAAGGAGGTCTGGATTTTGAAATTAAAGATTCAAAAACTGGTCACAAAATAGGTACATAAGAGTATGTTAGGATGTTCATTGCATGCCCTAAGGGATGATTATTTTCATAAAGGTAAATTGCAATGTATCAATTCCAAAACAAATTCATATGTTTTAAGGTGTGGATCCATAATTGGTTATTTCGAAAAAACTGGGAAATTTGTGACGTTTAATATGTCCGGATAACATCATCCAATCATGATGAAATTCTGCAACGGGTTGGCAAATGCTAATGCGCAAACTTATGTGTAATTTTGAGGTTCCTTCCATTAGAAGGATTTCCAAAAATACAATTTTGCGCGCATTTTCTAGGGGAACAGCGTGCTATCGTTTTGTCCAAATGTCTGTAATTTTGGATGATTGAGCCGAAAATGATCTCAATCGACTAGGTTGGACTCACTGATGACGAATCCGGTGTCAAAATCGATTCTGTCCGGCCGGCCGAGGACACGATAACTGTCGACAGAAGCAAGCTAGCAACTTGAAACTTTCAGGATAGGTTGCGCATCAGAATGCCGCGGTTAAGTTCGTTAATGGGCCAAATTGGTCGAATAGTTTCGGAGTTAAAGTTCTGAAGTTATTTATTTTTTATTTCAGAAACTACTCGAACGATTGGATTCAAACTTGGAAGTTAGGTGGATAATAACAACGCGCAACTATGAGCCAAATTTAGTCAGGATCATATTGTCAGTCAAATTTAAAAATAATTTTTTTCGAAATTTTTTTCCAAAAATTTTTTTTTTCCGGAAAACATCCATCATATCGAAAAAAAAATCCACTCACACTTTGAGCTTCATATTTCACAGCAGTGTACCAAATTTCAGTTCGGTACGATCATAAGTTTTGGAGATATCAGGAAAAAATATGTCAAATTTCGAGGTTTTCTTCTCGATATCGTTGATTCTTTCGGTATAACTCGAGAAATACTGATTCAGTCCTGATAAAACTTGACAGCTAGTTTCGAAATGCTGAAAGACAACTTTATGCAAAATTTCGTGATAATCGTGTCATTAGAACAATTTGAAAAAAAAATTCGATGATTTTCTTATCATATCATCCTCATTAAATTCTGTATGAAACTTCGAACTGTTATTTTTCGAAGAAGTACTGGATTTCAATTCGATGTGATCTGTATTTTTGGAAATATTGGAAAAATAAAATTTTGATTGGGTATATCTACGGAATCATTGGGTGAATTTTACCCATTCACGAATTCGGCCTTCGTAATTAAGTTCCAAACCTTCTCAACAAATATCGAGTTTCTAAGTTGTTTCTTTCGGAAGTTATTGTGATTACACAGTCGGCCGTTAGGCTGACCGTAAACACAATAACTTCCGGAAGAAACAACTTAGAAACTCGATATTTGTAGAGTAGGTTTGGGGCTTAATTACGAAGGTCGAATTCGTGAATGGGTAAAATCCGCCCAGATATAACCAAAAAAATTCGATATTGTCCAGCCTCACGCGTTTGATCTGTACGACGACCCAAAGTTGACCCAAATTTCGAAATTTTGGTCAACTTTGAGACGTCGTGCCGACCAAAATAATGAAGCTGGGTGATGTCGAATTTTTTCACGTGCAGATCGATCCTTTATCTATGCAATAAAACAGATTTCATCGTCCTACTTTCATCGAGTCGGTAATAATGATTTTTTGAAAGAAGGTCCAAAATTTTGGAACTTCAAGGACCTCTCACGTCCAGGACGATTTTTTTAAAAAACATCTGACCTTATATTCTTGTTCTACGCCCTCGAATTAGTAAGTGTGCCAAATTTCACGGCGATAGGAGTCGGAAAATTATTTTTCGAAAATCGATATTTTCTTAAGGGTAACCCCTTAAAATTTTATCAAAAATCGAAAGTTCTCCGATCGACCTGAAATTTGAAACATATACTAATTCGAGGGCGTAGATTAAGAAAATCCAATCAGAATGTTAGTGGAGAGTCTGGTTCGTTTTTTATGGCTCGAGGAAAATCGAAAAAATTGGACCATTCTTAAAAAAATCATAATTTTTCAACCAGAAGACTAACGTCTATAAAATAAATGGCTACGTACTCACAAAGGATCCAGATATAACCAAAAAAATTCGATATTGTCCAGCCTCACGCGTTTGATCTGTACGACGACCCAAAGTTTACCCAAATTTCGAAATTTTGGTCAACTTTGAGACGTCGTGCCGACCAAAATAATGAAGCTGGGTGATGTCGAATTTTTTCACGTGCAGTTCGATCCTTTATCTATGCAATAAAACAGATTTCATTGTCCTACTTTCATCGAGTCGGTAATAATGGTTTTTTGAAAAAAAGTCCAAAATTTTGGAACTTCAAGGACCTCTCACGTCCAGGACGATTTTTTAAAAAAATATCTGACCTTATATTCTCGTTCTACGCCCTCGAATTAGTAAGTGTGCCAAATTTCACGGCGATAGGAGTCGGAAAATTATTTTTCGAAAATCGATATTTTCTTAAGGGTAACCCCTTAAAATTTTACCAAAAATCGAAAGTTCTCCGATCGACCTGAAATTTGGAACATATACTAATTCGAGGGCGTAGATAAATAAAATCCAATCAGAATGTTAGTGGAGAGTCTGGTTCGTTTTTTATGGCCAGAAGAAAATCGAAAAAATTGGACCTTTTTTAAAAAAATCATAATTTTTCAACTAGAGGACCTTCGTCTATAAAATAATTGGCTACGTACTCACAAAGGACCCAGATATAACCAAAAAATTCTATATTGTCCAGCCTTACGCGTTTGATCTGTACGACGGCCCAAAGTTGACCCAAATTTCGAAAATTTCTCACCAAATCCGGAATATTTTCCAAACCGAATCAGTTACGCAAAATCTAATTACAGATTCGTAATCTACGTGTTCGAATCCATACTATATGATGTGCATATTGTCATAGCTTCAAAAATAAAATTTCGCTCGGAATCGCTAAATCTTACCCCCCACCCCTCTGCGCTTTGATGTTTATTCGCGGTTCTTTATGAAAAATCGAGGTCGTAGATCACGAATATGTCATTAGAAATCGTCCAGTGACAACCGTTCAGAAATTATGGCGGAAATAGTAAAAAAATTTCGAAATTTTGGTCAACTTTGAGACGTCGTGCCGACCAAAATAATGAAGCTGGGTGATGTCGAATTTTTTTTTGTCTGATTTTTCCATTGGTGTTCATGAATTCATTTCATTTGATTAGATACATTCAACGGTTTCATAATTAACCTTAATTAGTGACCTATTGACCTTTTCATATATTTCGAATCTGAAAAACAATCTACACCTCAATCTAATGACGTATTTCTATTCGAATATGAATCAACGTATAAATATGCTATTTCAGTATTAGAATGAGTTCAAAACTCTATTTTTACTCTATATTGTGTATGACTTCCGGGAGCTTTTGATATTGAGAAATAACAGAATTAACTTATCGATATTTTAGGCATATTTTTATAAATAAAATTTATTACCCGATCAGTATAAAATTAAGGAACCACCAGTTATTACTGATTCACATAATGTCATAATATTACTTTTAAACATTTGATAACCTTTAACACTTGTTAGCAATTTCAAGGTTGCCTTTTATTGTGTGTGGATGCGAATTTTTTTTAAGCACGATTTTTGATTATAAATCACGAATTCATACTTTTTCAATTCACTTTTTCATTGGTTTCATAATTAACCTTAATTAGTGACCTATTGACTTTTTTAGATATTTCTAAACTGAGCAACAATCTGCACCTAAATTCTATGATATATTCTAATTCGAATAGAAATCAACATATTAATATGATATTTCAGTATTCAAATGAGTTTATGACTCAAATAGCCAAGACCATTTACGTAAGAGTACTGAAAAAAAGCTACTTCAAGTGACAAGAAAACTAATTCTTCTGTGATGACGTGTTTGGTATTTTTTATATTTCTTTTACTTTAATATTATTAGGAAACTATAACACAATCCATAATTATATATTCTTCCTAATTTATTCTTCTTAATAAATAATTTCCAATAATGTTCCACTATGACGCCCTCTATCTACTTCTATGTTCGGGTTATAGAACAAGTATATTCGCACTCTATGATATCATAACCTTCAACTATTGTAGACATTTACTTTTAATTAGGAAAGGATAAATACTATATTTTCATTGAATATAATTATCCCTATGATATGTATAGAATAACACTAATTATAGATTCTACTATGATATTTATTTGATGATATAATATGGTTATTACACTTTTACATGAATGGGTAAGATAGACTCATTATGCTCTAAATGATAAATAATAGTTATGCTTAAAAGAATGTTATTGAATATAATATTTAGGCAGGTTTTTCTTCTAATTGTAGATTGGAATGAAATAAAACATAATAGAGCTCCATGGTCCAATGGTACTGTTGTAGGGATGGAAAATTCTTCTGATCAACTGTGTCCGTTAAACTGCTTCCTTTAATTAAGGACCTATAGTCTGTTCAAACGTAAGAAGGAGCAATAACAACAAGTTTGGCGCAGCAGTAGGAGCCTTAGGATAGGTACTTTCCGCCAGAGTTGAATCGAGGAGATTACTTACAACCGTTCAGTTTAACTGGATATTATTGGGCAATGGAAAATCGTCTATTACTTCAGAACTGTCTCAAGAATTGCTATCGGAATTCTATTTCTAGTCTCAGTAATTCAAGCATACTGAGTGATACCAGTGATAACGTTAGCATCAGCTCATAAAGTTCTTCGATACCCTTTACACGATTAAGACCTAACGTTAGAAGACGTTAATTATTAAATATGTGAATAATCAATTCCGAACAATAGTATAATTAAAGTTAAACCGATCCCATCAAAACATTAACGTTAGTTTGAGTAAACTAGACAAAATAATTTAAATATGTAAATACCCAGTATAGAGCCATTTTTAATAACTAATCGCCACATCAACAATCTCTTGACCAGGCGCTGTTAAATTGGTCGGAGGTAGTATAAGCTGACGAGTTATACTGTATAAATTATTCTTAGACTCATATAGCAACAATAAATACAAATTCAAGTGTTTCTAGTCAGAGTAAGTTAGGCATACCTAGTGATACATTTGATGACGCAAGCATTAGCTCAACAAATTCATCGATACCTTTAACACGATTAAGACCTAACCTTAGAAGACGTTAATGAATGAATATATAATAAATCAATATCCGGACAATAGTATAGTTAAAGTTAATCCGTTCCCGTCAAAACATTAGCGTGTGACCGCTTTTGCATCGGATCTGAACACGTGCGGAAAATCTGCTGATTCCAAGGAAGGACTCATCAAGAATTCTCTATAATCAAACCCATCATTTTCCGTACATCAGAACAGATGTAATCAACCGAAAGCCATGCAAACCAACTTCCCCCATACCTCTCTTACCCCATGGCAAAAACCACCATCTCTTCCCCGCGTCTAAACCCGCCACATTTCCTACTTCCGTCATGTTCAACAGATAACGTGGGCATCTTTAGCGACGCTCGAATTCACCGTGGTGGAATATAGAATTCCACGAATTGGAATCAATAGAATCGAAGTCTGTTCTTGTGCGATATTGTAATCCGACTGACAGCGGAAAATATCTTTTGGACAAACAATGAACTGCGAGATAAATATCCTATTTCGAGGGTAAAGCCCAAGTTCGATCTGAATGGGCTGGATGCGAAAAGCCTGGAGACGTGCGTCCCGAATAAAGTACAAGAAGGCGAACGATATTGTTAGAGTCGTGCAGGTTATGTTTTCAATTTATGTGAATTCGATAATTCTGTTCGAGATGTTTCAGTATGGGATATTTTCGCTTGCTCTGTGTGTCTTATAATGATGAGATTGTCTTACAACGGAGTATTCAGTTTCCCTCGTAGATGCAGATTAGATCACTGAGAATAGAATTAACTAGAGCGGCAACCTATTTGGAACTTCTGCCTAAATGCCAGCGCTCTAACGGATAAATTTGGAACCTGTCCGAGCTAGTAGTTTTATGTAAACAAACCTTAGCAATGTGGTTAAGAACGAATATTTATTAAGCAGAGCTTGAATATTTAAAGAAATTATTGTAATTTTGTGTAAGATTTCTTGAGAAAGAAATTTTCCTTTGGATCACGATATAAAATCGTACTTTAAATCGTTCCTGGAGGATAATTTCGGTGTTATTTTATTGTACATGGCTAGGTGGATCAAAATGAACCAATATCTAAGTTTACTTGAATTTCTGGAAAAATAGGCGCCTCAATAGGTAATTTAAAGACTCTCATTTATGTCAAGAAGTGCTGAATGCAGGCTATATTATGTGGTAAATCTAGATTTAGCCCAAATGCTATGACTTGTTCCTTGTTTACAAACGGGTGAATCAATAAAATGAAAACATATTTTCTGCTTTAGTTCTTTTGCATCGTATTTCTAAAGAAAAAAAAAACAGATAGACATATAATTGATTTCATTTTCATATAACAGCAGCTCAAGATACACATACAAAATGAAAAATGTCACAGCTGGTTCAACCTACCTATATAAAGAAATGAAAAATATTAATGTATTCATATGAATAACTTCAGCTATTATCAACTTTAACAGTACATCTAGTTTTTGTCAGGTTTTCAACCAGATCACTCTTTTAGAATAAGATTTTGTGTAGTATGTGAATTAGGAAGCTGCAGAAGTGCTCGGTAGTTTATCTGCAGCATTTTTCTTCAAAATTCTTTTATTTTCATTTACACCTGAAAACATCATGACATGAAGTTGTTCCGAAATGAATACATTGTAGGTAATTTACCTTTATGAAAATAAAAATCTTCAGAGAAATGCAGTGAACATACTTTCATGTATTTCGTGACCTGTCTTCCAATCTTCAATTTCTAAAGTTATTCCTTTCTTCTATCATTGAGTTCCCTGCCAAATGCTGTTTCCAAATTAACTTTACTTTCATTTGGCTTTGGAAAAAATGAAAACTAGAGGCACTTTAATCCTTTCTTCTTTGACCATGAATTACATTGAGTTGAGGCACACAACAATAGTCATTTCGGGAGGATGCCATTTCGAATTAATACAATCGAAAATTTTAATCGGAAAGAAAGAAATCGATATATGAATATTACAAACACTTTCGGTATACCAAAATTCCAACTCGGAGAACAACACAAAAGCTCGAACATGAACTCCAAAAGTAAGCAAAATACGTTAGAATAACAGGCACGTCGAAAAACTACTAGCTTGGAAGTGTTCGAATTTCTATCGCCAGAAGGCGTATCGCTTAGCAGTAGTTGCGAATACTCCATTCACTTTCATTAACTATCCCGGTTGGCCATGACATTCTGACACATTTCACCGTGTATATTTTGAAAATGTAAGGTTATAGTCATTTTTCTGTCAGATAACTACACAACGTTGTCCTCTCTACCTACAGGTCGTAGGAGTTGCGTATTTTTCAAAATGTGAATTCACTTTGGGCAAATAATGAATTCGAGAAAATATTATGTGAATTTAATTATTCCAAAGAACTGGCGAATGTTGGAGAAAATTTCTTCTCTGGTAACACTCGACATATTTCACGTATATAAACATGGTTGGAAGATTCAGTTATGCTATTTTCTCGTACGAAAATCAAGAATCAAGTGTTGAAATTCTACTGAAAAATAATGGATAGAATAGTTCGTTACTTTGTGATAGTTCATTCGAAGAAAAAAGTACTCGAATAACCCTGCAGTAAAACTTCTAAACGAACAGACGAATCTATGGAACTCCCTGCTTCTTGAAATTCTCTAAGTCTGCAGAAGACATTTAAATTCCTTGCTGCACAACTTGAAATACTCCAGTATGATTCCAGATTATCCTGGATAATATCGGAAAAACCAGATTTCGATTCTATATAGCACTTCCTGATACTTCGTCTCCGCTTCTTCGAGATAACCTTCGGCATTTTTAGTGTCCAAGCGTGATGATTATATTGAGATTGAGAGTAGAAATTGGCATTGGCATTTGGCAACGTCGCTGAAAAGTATTTTGACATTGCCGATATTTCACGAATGCCAACCTGCGTCAATTTTAAGTAAGAAAACTTGATAGATCTAAATCATGGCCAACTGGGAGAGTTTATAAGAGTGAATGGAGTATAGATACTCGCGGTATGTCAAGCTTCCCCCACTATCTGGTGCCCTAATAGCTGACTCCTACTAGGCGGGCTCTTATGAGAATTGCATTATTTTGAAGTATAATTATTTTTATCTTATTAACTCTTTTTGTTTCGATTGATTTCAATGGAAATAATGGGAGTGGAAGCGAAAACAGAAAAAATAGGAAAATTGCAAGTAACGAGGTGGAAAAACTGTTCTCTATATCGTTTCCCTCTAGATCCCGAATTAAAAAAAATTATTCCAGCGATTAGAAGGGACAACTGTGAACAAACCGATCGCAGTCATATTTGAAGTGGTCAGTTTGAAGAAAATGATTTTGATAAATAATCTTCTCTTCCTAGGCACTCGAAGAAAAATGCTGTTCCATCGGTTTCCCCGTACTTTCGCCTCATAAACAGCTGAATCCTCAACAAGGTTATAAAGCGTGTCCTCTTTTCGATTATTTTTTCAATAGCAAAAAAGATAGCTAAATCTGATCTGAAAATAACCTCAGAACAACTCGAAAATACTAAACTGAAGCCAGTTCAAACGAAAATCGCTAATTCAAAATTACAGGAACAGACTTTCATTCTATCAGAACATGGTGATTCACTGAAGAGAATACTTCGATCGAGGTGCATGACATTCATCTTTTAGTCGTATCAGGTCGCTGCATCTGCGATTCTGCAGTTCACAACGTCCGTCACGACATTGGAAACACTCGGTTCATGTAATGGTTTTTCCACACGGTGCAGATGTTTTGGTTGAATGTATGATTAGCTCTGATCAAGGTGGAATATTTGTTGATTTATCGACAGATATTCGTTCTTGTGATTTTGTGAGTGTTACTTCTGGAGCTCTCTTTCCTCCATGAACCAACTCCTATCTTTGTCAGATGTTGGACGTTATCGTCTTGTGGAAAAACCACATGAACCGAGTGTTTCCAAAGCCGTGACAGACATTTGGAACTGCAAAATCATAGTTGCAATGACCTCATACGACAAAAGGATGAACGTCATACACATCGATCAAAATACTCAGCACTCGAAGGTATAGGATTTCAAAGATGCTCCTGGAAGATGTCATGCTGTACGTTGTTATACTGCAGCGATCCATCTGGAAAGTGACAAGTATCGAGATTTCTTCTGCGGTTTTATCCAAGGTAAGATGACCTGACGATCAATAATAACCGTGAAACAGCTGTAGCCATTCTCATTGGATCCGCTTCTACGGTGTAGGTGTTTTGGTTGATTGGATGATTAGCTATGATCAAGGGGGAATGTTTGTTGATTTATCGACGGATATTCGTCCTTGTGATTATGTAATCTATTATTACTGGAGCTCTTTCTTCTCCATGAAACCATTTCCTATCTTTGTTAGATGTTGGACGTTTTCGTCTTGTGGGAATCCACATGAACCGAGTATTTCCAATGTTGATCGGTTGTTTGTAAAGCTGCAATATCGCAGTTACAGCGACCTGATGCGTCAAAAGGATGAACGTCACACACATCGATCAAAGTATTCTGCACTCGAAGGTGAGACTCGCAAGATGCTCCTGGCAGATGGCGCGCTGTAAGTTGTATACTGCAGCGATCCTTCTGAAAGGTAACAAGTATCGAGAGAACTCTCTGCGGTTCATCCAAGGTAAGTTGACCTGACGATCAATAACAATTGTGAAACAGCTGTAGTCATTCTACTTGGATCCGCTTCTTCAGTTGTAGGTGTTTTGGTTGATTGGATGATTAGCTCTGATCAAGGTGGAATGTTTGTTGATTTATCGTCAGATATTCGTCCTTGTGGATATGTAAGTTTATTACTACTGGAGATGTCTTCTCTCCATAAACCAATTCCTCTCTTGGAAATTTGGCTAGTAGTGGTATGAAATCAGATTGAAATCTTCAAACATCCGACGAGAAAACGCCCAGTTAATACTCTGTCCTTTCCAAACAGCCAATATGAACCTTCCGAACATGTTCCGTGTGGGGGTTCACGATCACTATGTAACCTCGGCGCTACCTCACGGCGACTTCAAGCAACTAACGCTAATCTATAACCCTATTTCGCGACGTGTCCAAAGGAAACATTCTCCCGGCGTTACCCTAACAGAATCGAGGGAAACACCTCTAATCTCGTTCGGCTCGTAGCATTGCGGATCAGACGGAAGGGCATTGTGCATGTGGATAATCGACACCCCCTTTTCTCGTACTGTTCGCCAGGGCAAGAATATCGCGACCGCCTCGGCTGCCGCCCACTCAGCCAAGATTAAAGATCGAAATTTCCCCCGAGACATCCGAATTCCATGCTTAAAACTACGATATACAGGGGCGTATCGGAAGGCGATAGGAAGCCATTTGCAGGTATGTATGCCTCGCCCAAAGCGTGAACAGGGTGACTTATGAAGAAGGTTCAATCATCGATTCATAACTGAACCAATGGTTTGGTGCGTGCTTCGAAATTTCTATGACATTTTAGGTGAGATATTCGCTGTTCTAATATTGGCGAAGAGCGAATACTGATTTTATTCATCTCACAATTTCGTGACAGTGGATCAGGGGGTTAGTTTTTGAATCTCGACCAAGAATTGAAGGGTATGACGATTGTCATATGAGCTATGTGAACCTGCCAATTGACCTTGAAATTTTCTCGTCAAAAGTATGTGATCGATTGTACCCGGTAGGTACCCGATTGTACCACAAAAATTTTCGTTTGTACCCCAAGCGTTTTCTCTATACAGCCATTATAACTTTGGAACCACAGAATTTTCACACAAAAATTCAATCAATTTTCGGCCAATCACGAGTTGAAGAGAAAAAAAATCAAATGGATGTGTGAAAAAAACCATGGGGATTTCGGCAAAAATAAAAGTGGTACAATCGGGTACCTACCGGGTACAATCGACCACAGAATTTTCACGTAAAAGTTCCATCGATTATCGGCCAATCACGAGTTGAAGAGAAAAAATTTTCAAATTGATATGTAGGAAAAACCATGGGGATTTCAGCAAAAATGAAAGTGGTACAAACGGGTACCTATCTAGTACAATCCTTCACCAAGTTTTCATGAAAAAATATAACATTTTTTTTTGGATGTCGGTGGGTTCAAAAGTCTCAATGGCCGTATAAGGAAAACGTAAGGGGTACAAACGAAAAGTTTTGTGGTAGAATCGGGTACCTACCGGGAACAATCGACCACAGAATTTTTCACACAAAAATTCCATCGATTATCGGCCAATCACGAGTTGAAGAGAAAAAAAAATGTCGAATTGATGTGTAAAAAAAAACCATGCGGATTTCAGAGAAAATAAAAGTAGTACAATCGGGTACCTACCTGGTACAATCCTTCACCAAGTTTTCATGAAGAAATTTCGAATTTTTTTTTGGGTGCTGGTGGGTTCAAAAGTCTCAATGGCCGTATAAGGAAAACGTAAGGGGTACAAACGAAAATGTTTGTGGTACAATCGGGTAACTACCGGGTACTATCGACCACAGAATTTTTCATACAAAAATTCCATCGATTATCGGCCAATCACGAGTTGAAGAGAAAAAAAAATGTCGAATTGATGTGTAAAAAAAAACCATGCGGATTTCAGCGAAAATAAAAGTGGTACAATCGGGGACCTACCTGGTACAATCCTTCACCAAGTTTTCATGAAGAAATTTCGAATTTTTTTTTTGGGTGCCGGTGGGTTCAAAAGTTATAATGGCTGTATAGAGGAAACGTTAGGGGTACAAACGAAAATTTTTGTGGTACAATCGGGTACCTACCGGGTACAATCGATCGCAAAATTTTCACGAGAAAATTTCAAGGTCAATTGCCAGGTTCACATAGCTTGTCATATGTTTATGTCGTTTTTCCAAGTTTTCTCGAGCATCTGCAGAATTTGTGAGAGTACTATTCGCCATTTCGACAACGTTTTCAAGCAAATATTCGAGAAATAAACTGAATGCAAGATATCGAGAAATTTCAAATCGGAATATAAACATAACCTTATCAATCAACGTTTCCCTCGACTTAGCAACGAGTGGTACGGAGTATAGGAGATCTAACATTCGATTGTCGAATGTCATTCGGTTCCATGCGCAGGTCATATCTACTTGTTGTTTATATTTAACTTAGAAAATCGACGCGGACATATGGCAATTGTTATACTCTTCAATTCTTGATCGAGATTCAAGAATTGATTGAAGTAACTGATATTAAATCAAAAGTATTTCGATATTTGAGAAGCATTCCAGATTACCCTTTTATTTCAGAACGGACATGTGAAATACCTTGAGAGGTTTCATATTATTTGTCTGGTATTTTTCACGGAGGATTTACACAATATCAAGGGCAGCAAAATTGTTTTATAAAATGTGCCAATCTTGCATTTATAGTTATGGCATGAACGCATTTGAAATATTTGCGAGACCACAAATATTTCATAAGTTTTCGGCTGAAAACATTTCTGCAACAGTTATAAAATATAAAACCTAGAAAAGCACTGCCGTGCAGGCAGCAGCTTTTGTGCGCATGTTCAATGGAAATAACCGCTTTGGCAACGAATTTGAACATGTTGACAAAGTACTGGATTTCATTTCAATCTGATGTGAATTTTTGGAAATATTGGGAAATTTTGAATGGGAATCATTAGGCGGATTGTCCCAATATTTCCAAAAATACACATTAGATCGAATTGAAATCCAGTACCCTATCGAAAAATGACGGTTCGAATGTTCATGCAGGAATTCATGAATCATGATCAGAAGATCACAGAACATGGAATATTTGAAAAAAAAATTAGAAAATTTTTTCAAATTGTTCTAATAACATTTTCATCACGAAATTTTGCACAAAGTTGTCTATCAGAATTTCCAAACAAGCTGCCAAGTTTCATCATGATCGAAATAGTATTTTTTTATCTATTCCAGAAGAAAATAACGATATCTTGAAAACAACCACGAAATTTGGCATATTTTTTCACAATACCCTCAGAAATTATGATTGTATCGAACTGAAATTCAGTACAATGCTGTGAAATATGAAGGTACGACTAAAACTTTTCCAAATGTAATGAACAGTTTCCGAGCAAAAAAGTTTCTTGGAAAAAATTTCGAAAAAAAAATTTTTCAAAATTAACCGACAGCACGATCTCGACAAAAATTTCACTTCACAAGAGTTGAAGTATTATGCTTCAACCAACTGCCAAATTTCAATTCAATCGCTTCAATAGTTCTCTACATATAACTTCAAAACTATAACTCTGAAGCCGTTTTACCGATTTTGCCAATTAACGAACTCAACCGTCGCAATTTGAAATGCAACCAATCCTGAGATTTCCAAGTCGATAGATTTCTTCCGTACGCCCGTAATCGTTCGTACGGATGGTCGGACTGCCGGACAGAATCGATTTTGACAACGGATTTATCATAAGTGAGTCCAACCTAGTCCTTGAAACCATTTTCGTCTCAAAATTCGAAAATTACAGATATTTGGACGAAACGATAGCACGCTGTTCCCCTAGAACATGCGCGAAAAATATGAAACTGTCAGTTAGAACTGTTAGAAGCTACCCTACTGCACCACCAAGATGCGCCACTGTCTAAGCCTCACAACAAGAGGCACGCGATCTTCCGTTACTCGTTCGTGTCTGATTGACCGAACTCCGAATTGCCAGTTTGTTTTTATATTTCTTTGCGCAGAGTTTCGGAGGTAACTGGCTTATTCAGGATTTGCAAACAGCATTACAGCAACCGGCGGGCGGACGGTGGATGAAAAAGTGTGTTAATATTTGATCTGCTTTACTTCGGTTTCATCCTCGATTTGCAGGGTCGTTAAAAATTCACTCCAATTTTCGCCATGAGACGAAGCTTTGCTGTTTGTCGTGGTCGCTCGGAGTTTGCACTGCTTTAATACGCTCGATTTGATGCGAATTCAAAAAATTCTTTTTCATTTTTGTGCTTTTACGTTCTGATTACTTTGGGATAGTCAGTGGACGGAATACAAGCGAAATGTAATTTCGGCGAGGACTAAGTATTATAACAAAAGGTTATTTGTGGAGGATCTCGAATCATTTTTCAGGTTTTTGAAAATTTAATAAAATTATTATTTACGCCCTTGAAGATTGCGGTTATCAAACTAATTGTCGAGGGCAGTTTTTTCAAAAAAAATTTGCCTCATGAACATTATCGAAACAGCACAAACGATAAACGAATGATACCTTCTGTAAAATTTCAGAGTCAATAGACGACTTCGGCCCAAGTTGCCAACCCACAATTTTCTTCAGAAATTTACTATCACTGGGAAACGGGAATTTCAGGACAAATTCGACATAAAAAGGTTCCCGTTATTTATAAATATCCGTAAAAGATGCCTCGGCACCTCAAACAAGATAATTCCTTCCAAGTAAAGGTTTTTTTTGGCTGAAATTTAAGTTGGGATTCCTGATTTCATGTTAATAGTGTCAAGTTTATGAACGAAATGTTCCGCAAATCAACTTGGTTATTTGGGTTGCCGGTTTTTCGTTCTGTAAATATGAAATATTCGGTTGGTTCCTGAAAAAAGGGTTAAATACGGAATTTGATTGATGAAAAAGTAATCTTTCTGTAACCAGAACATAGACATCTTAAGTCTATGCACCAGAACGACAATCAATGTTTTATGGTAACATATCCATGGCATAGAACAATCTTCATTTGCCTTATGATCCATAGACCATACCTAGTAATTTTTCCATTGTTGATTGTTGTCTCTTCTATTTTGATGGATCATAAAGCAAATAAAGATTTTTCCATGCTATGGATATGTTACCATAGAACATTGACTGTCGTTCTGGTGACAGAAAGAACGTTTTTTCATCAATCAAATTCCGTAATTAACCTTTTTGCGCGCATGTTCTAGGGGAACAGCGTGCTATCGTTTTGTCCAAATGTCTGTAATTTTGGATGATTGAGCCGAAAATGGTCTCAATCGACTAGGTTGGACTCACTGATGACGAATCCGGTGTCAAAATCGATTCTGTCCGGTTGGCCGGCCGTAGACACGATAACTGTCGAACGAAGTGAGCTAGCGACTTGAAACATTCAGGGTAGGTCGCGCATTGGAATGCCGCGGTTGAGTTCGTTAATGGGGCAAATAGATCGAATAGTTTCGGAGTTATAGGCATTTGAAGTTTTGAAGTTATTTATTTTTTATTTCAGAAACTACTCGAGCGATTGGATTCAAACTTGGCAGTTTGGTGGAGTATAACGACGCGCAACTTTGAGCCAAATTTCGTCAAGATCATATTGTCAATAAATTTTAAAAAAATTTTTTTCGAAATTTTTTTACAAAAAAATTTTTTTTTCGGAAACCATTCATCATATCCAGAAAAAATTATACTCACACTTTGACCTTCTAATTTCACAGCAGTGTACTAAATTTCAGCTCGATACGATCATAAGTTTTGGAGATATCGGGAAAAAATATGTCAAATTTCGAGGTTTTCTTCTCGATATCGTTGATTTTTTTGGTATTACTCGAGAAATACTGATTCAGTCCTGATTAAACATCACAGCTAGTTTTAAGATGCTGAAAGACAACTTTGTGCAAAATTTCGTGATAATCGGGTTATTAGAACAATTCGAAAAAAAAAATTTATATGATTTTTTCATCATATCATCCTCATTAAATTCTGTATGAAACTTCGAACTGTTATTTTCGATGAAGTACTGGATTTCAATTCGATCTGGTCTGTATTTTTGGAAATATTGGAAAAATAAAATTTTGATTGGGTATATCTACGGAATCATTGGGTGGATTTTACCCATTCACGAATTCGGCCTTCGTAATTAAGGTCCAAACCTTCTCTACAAATATCGAGTTTCTAAGTTGTTTCTTTCGGAAGTTATTGTGTTTACGCAGTCGGCCGTTGGGCTGACCGTAAACACAATAACTTCCGGAAGAAACGACTTAGAAACTCGATATTTGTAGAGTAGGTTTGGGGCTTAATTACGACGGTCGAATTCGTGAATGGGTAAAATCCGCCCAATGATTCCGTAGATATACCCAATCAAAATTTTATTTTTCCAATGTTTCCAAAAATACAGATCAGATCGAATTGAAATTCAGTACTTCATCGAAAATAACAGTTCGAAGTTTCATACAGAATTTAATGAGGATGATATGATGAGAAAATCATATACATTTTTTTTTTCAAATTGTTCTAATAACACGATTTTCACGAAATTTTGCATAAAGTTGTCTTTTAGCATCTTAAAACTAGCTGTGAAGTTTAATCACGACTGAATCAGTATTTCTCGAGTAATACCGAAAAAATCAACGATATCGAGAAGAAAACCTCGAAATTTGACATATTTTTTCCCGATATCTCCAGAACTTATGATCGTATCGAACTGAAATTTGGTACGCGCGCACGTTCAAATTCGTTGCTGAAGCGGTCATCTACATTGAACATGCGCGCAAAAGTTGCTGCCTTCACGGCAGTGCTTTTTGAAATTTTTTCAGGAATGAACCGAATATTTCATATTCACGGAACAGAAAACCGCCAACCGAAATAACCAAGTTGATTTGCGGAACATATCCCATATAAATTTGACACTATTAACATGAAATCAGGAATCCCAACTTAAATTTCAGCCAATCAGAGATGATCTCAACAAAACCCTTTATTTGAATGGAATTATCTTGTTTGAAAAGCCGAGGCATCTTTCAAGGATATTTCTAGATAACGCGAACATTATCATGTCGAATTTGTCCTGAAATTTTTGATTTGAATATAGGTTTTTATTAATAGGTACATACAAACTTCATAAACTATATTTTCATGAAAGAGATCCAATCTATCCAATGAAATCCATGATTAATATCAATCTCTCGTTTCGTTTTCACCGTTGTTTTGGCTTCGAAATGACTTCTTGTATCTATCCATGTAAGAATTCTTACAAAAACCCTCATATTGCTCCTTATTCCCTCATAGATATTTCATATTATTAATGAGTAGATGTTCCTTTTGATTGAAATTAGGATATTTATGAATTTTCATTATGAGTATGAAAATGTTCTTAGGATATCCAGAAGCAAAAATTCACACCTTATTCGAATTTTATGTAGGAAAATATTGATTATATCGAACATGCCATTGAGATAGGGACATCATGCACTACTTTTGGAAATATATTCCTGGAGAATCAGAACAATCATGGCTGAACTGTTCTGGTTGTCTGGCGACAAGATGTTGCTTTCAAATGATTTGTAACGATTATTAAGGACGCTTAAACATCTATTGGGTATTCTGACATGTAAACCAGTATCCAAAAGCTTAAAATCGTTGTTTTGCACTTCAGATAATTACTATTAATGATCCAAAGCAGTCGGATTATAAATTCCATGTTCATTTGAATGAGTTACAGTTTTCTTTCAGTGAACGTTAACTGGTGAAAGCAGACCACAAACCTGACATCGTAATCCATCAAGTACAAAGTGAATTCGTCAATGAATAACTATAAGAGGATCAATTTTCCGTGTACCGTGTATACGATATTGCGAAATCAGAATCTCACCGGAGTGGATATTGTGTGTCCTTGAACGTTAAGCCCTTGAAAATACATAGGAGAACTGAGTTTTGATTGCGCCATATTATGGCTTTCAATATAATCCGCAACAGCTAATATTGGTCCCGAATTTTACTCGACCAACCCTTCTACAATAATACCTCTTGGACTTTCTAATGACTCGGTCGGGTCACTAATGCCCAGTCGAGATCGTAGTTGGCAAAAAGCTGGTGGAGTTAGGTTGTACTCGTTATATTGAATGGACACTTGGACAAAACGTCAGCAGATTTTACGCACTTGTTCAATTTCACGAATTTGGCTGCAATAATCAATCTATTTAAACCTTGCCTAACTGCTGATAGTAAACACAATAGGTACTGAGAGAATCTGCTTAGAGACTTAATAATTGTAGAGCAGGCTTGGAGTTTGATTACGACCCAAATTCTTTGAATCCATCCTGTGATCCCGCAGATATATATACCCTTGCAATAGATGATCGGATATACAGGGTGATTCCGGGGGAGACCGTCAGATTTTGGGATAAGTTTACACTAGTTAAGACAGTCTCGGAACAATGTTTGGTTTATTGTTGGGGGTCTCTGTTGAGAATATACCGGGTGATTTGTACGATTCGACCGATTTTACTTTTATTGATAACTTGGGTAATATTGATGAGGACATTCATTAACTTCAAAGTTTTTTTCAAAATAAGTGTTTGTTATTGTGATAATTCCAGGTTAATTGAGCAGGTTGAAAAAACACCCTGTACATCGCATTTCCGAAACTACGCCATCTCTTTACGATTCTACTATAATAAGCCATTATTTGAGAGTTTCTAATTTTTTTGGCACACTTCTAGTTTTCTGAGAAAATTCCATCAAAAAAAGACAATGTCGAAATTTCGCTCCAATCGATTACACTCTCATTGATAACTTTGGTATGGCTCATTCAATTTTGATGAAATTTACATTGTAGAACAAACGAGTACATTCAATAATCGCAAAGGTCTCTCAAAATACAGGGTTGTAATTGTGATAATTTTAGAATTTCAGATTAATTGTGCAGTTGAAAAAAAACACCCTGTACATTGCTTTTCCAAAAGTTTCTTATTCGTTTCAGATTCTACAATAATATGTCATCATTCAGAGGTTTTTAATTTTTTTGGCACACCTCCGGTTTTCCTAGAAAACATTTTTGAAGAAGAGCATGATCGAAATTTGGCTCACAAGCAGTGAGAGTATTCCGCACTAGGTAGGAAAGCTGTATTGTCCAAGGATGCAAAGCAGTTCTTAAGTTCTAAAATATTCTTTTCAAATTCCAAATTCATATTTAATTGCTAATATTTTGTATGAAATCATTCAATTCAGAATATATCTCGAATTTGAAAAGAATATTTTAGAAGTGACGAACAACTTTGCATCCTTGGAATATACAGCTTTCCTACCTAGTTCGGAATACTCTCACGGCTTGTGAGCCAAATTTCGATAATGCTCTTCTTCAAAAATGTTTTCTAGGAAAACCGGAGGTGTGCCAAAGAAATCAAAAACCTCTGGATGATGACATATTATTATAAAATCTGCAACGAATAAGAAAGTTTTGGAAAAGCAATGTACAGGGTGTTTTTTTCTAACTGCACAATTAATCTGAAACTCTGAAATTATCACAATTACAACACTGTATTTTGAGAGATTGTTGCGATTATTTGATGTACTCATTCAGATCGTTCTACACTGCAAATTTCATCAAAATTGGATGAGCTATACCAAAGTTATCAATAAAAGTAGAATCGATTGGAGCGAAATTTCGACATTATCATATTTTGAAAAAATTTTCTCGGGAAACTAGAAGTGTACCAAAAAAAATTAGAAACTCTCAAATAATGACTTATTATAGTACAATCGTAAACAGATAGCGTAGTTTAGGAAACGCTATGTACAGGGTATTTTTTCAACCTGCATAATTAATCTGGATTTATCACAATAACAACCGCTTATTTTGAAAAAAAAAAATTGAAATCAATGAATGTGTTCAACACTTTTGTACTTGGCTGAAAATTTCATTGAAATCGAATAAGCCATACCAAAGTTATCAATAAAAGTAAAATCGGTCGAATCGGACAAATCACCATGTACATTCTCAACAGACTTCCCCAACCATAAACCAAACAGTGTTCCGAGACTGTCTTGACTAGTGTAAACTTATCCCAAAATCTGACGGTCTCCTCCGGAATCACCCTGGTTAGGTATTTTTTGAGGTATTTCGGCAATAATTTACAATGATATCAATGAAATCAGTACAGAATTGGGCTCATTTTTTTCTTATATCTCCTACGATGAATTTCCGCTCAAATGCCGAAATTTATGAAAGTTCTATTGTTAAATAGTGACCTCAAGGTCTGTGCCAACAGCCAACATGGTAAGGTTATGAATAGTTTTAGAAGAAACAATTTTTTCAACAGATATCTTGAGAGTTATGCGTTGGTATTACCAATTTCCTTTCAGTTGAATATTCGTTGAAACTGAAATTTGGAGAACAATTGTTAAAGTTGACTTCAAGGTATGTGCCAATTTTCATTGAATTCTGATGAATATTTTTCGGAAATAACATTCCAATTTTCTTTTATCGATAAGGACTCAAAACTTGAAGATCACAGACACTGCGGGAAAAACGATAATGCTTTTGTTCTCTAGAACAAGCGCTCAGTGAAAAAAATAGTTTTTTGCTCAGGTTGTTTTGTCAAATAAAAAAAATAGCTGATCGAGTTGAAATGTGGAACATTGTGGTTAAATATTGAAAATTTTAAATTTCATCCGGATCTAATTAGTAGTCTCCAGAAAAAAAAATGTTATTGAAAAACATTGGTCACGTTGGTATTCTTCTACTTATTACGAAGCTTCATTCTCATCGCGTTAATTTTGGAACGAACCTCAAAATTTCGAATTGCTATAACTCTGAAACCTTCAGGCGAATTTTGCCCATAAACGAACTCAACCTAACCTAATTTCAAGACTCTAGGTCCTTTCTTTCGGAAGTTAGAGCTCCCACGGCTAATCAAATTTGACCACGGATTCTTCATCGGTGAGTCGAACCTAGTCGTTTGAAGCCAATTCCACCTCAAAATTCGAAAATTACAGACATTGTGACGAATCGATAACGCACTGCCTCTCAGAACAAGCGCGGAAAATGTTTCTTTATTCGTTTCGGAAACTCGAGTGTGAACTTTGCAGCGTTTCTGTACATATCGAAACCTTCAATATTCCATTCGATCGACGGAACATTTCGCACAAAAAATGAACCTACCAAGCGAGAAACGTCATTGACATGCACGTCAATCTACATCATCCCCTCTCGTCTCTTTATGACGTTCGCGAATGGGCGAAATAATCAGTGCCAGTTCAGGAAAGAGAAACGAATTTTGCGTTTTCATATTTCCACCCCCTCCGAACTCCCCTACACGGCATACAATGCGTGGCGGACGCCATTAGCCACCCCGAAATAACGTATACAACGCGAATGGGACAGGCGACGCGACGGGCGCCGTGACATTTTCCACATCATGCATATAATATATACGATGTTCTTTTTCCAGCCGAAGCCGCCCCTCGCTGCCCCCTCGAAATGGCAGACATTGAAAAATTCGCATATACATGAACATCTGACATTAATATGGGAAAATCCCGGGACTCGACCGAATTTGCTATGCGGCGTTGCCGAGGTGAAGCACCTCCACGAGTGGGGGTCTTTATGCGAGAATGAATTATTTCCTCGAAATCGCGATGGAATTCTTCTCGTGGTTTTCTCTCGAGCGCGCGGTTCAAGTATAATACAGAGTGTCTCATGATGGATGATACTTGAAATATCTGGAGAACGGAACGACTGATCATTTCGAAAGTTTGTGGAAATGGATATTCGAAAATTCCCCATCGATCTCATATATATTGTCCGATACAGGAATGTCACTCCCATCAGAAAGAACTGGCAACGTTGTTTTTTTGAATGGAACATACCTAAGCTGACCATATGCGTCCCGTTTTTCATTACTCCATCACGGTGTCCCCATTAAAAAACCTGCCTCATTTATTGTCTGTAGATCATTGGTAGAATTGAAATACAGTGGCACTGATATTGACAAAGGATGAATTATATTTTTTTCGTGAATGCTTAAGTATTCGAAAAAAGTTTTATACATAAAAAAGTTAGTGAATTGGGCTTTTAAAACATTTTTTTTTCGAAGGAAAGTTTTGGTCAAGAAAAGTTGTAACAAAAAATATGGGTTAAGTATTTCAACCCCTTGCACGCATACTTCAGGATTGGGAAAATTCTATAATGTGTAGTCTTATTGACAAATAAAATTTTCCAAATTTCGTGTCTGTGGCTCAGTATACAGGAAAAAAAATAAAAAAGAGAAACAATTTTTTTTATCTTCGGAGGGGTGTGACTTTTTCTGGGGGAGGTGTTTCAAGAAATGAAGTCCAAATAACTACCTTAATTTTATCACAGAATCACCCCTTACATTTTTCGGTGTTATTCAGATACTCCCTCTATAAAACCAACCCTATTTCTGAAATATAGATGCAATTTAACTGCCACGGTGGTGCAGTGGTTTGATAGCCTTCTTGTAAAACCGGAGGTACTGGGTTCGAATCCCGGCGAGGTTATGGATGTTGTGTTAAGTTTGTGGTGTAGGTAATTGTTTGTGTGTCTGTAAATAAAAAGTCTCTAGTTTGTGTGAATCTGAATGAATGTCAATGTATAAATGTAAAGTTGAAAGCTTGTCTAAATGGCCATAGTAGCCGGAGGACACTTAAAATAGTGAATGAATGAATGAATAGATGCATTTTGGTTTTTCTGAACACCTGATATGCGAATTATTAGTCGATACCAAATTTCAATCACAAATTTACATTTTATCGAAGTTCTTCATCTTATTTCTGCTTGAAATGGTCTTTTTCGTTCAATTTTAACATATTCTAATTTCTTTCAATGAAATATTATTTGAAATCATTATAATTCACTACTTCTGGACTAGAAAATACATTTTTGAAAATCTAGATATCAATTCGAAGATGTTTTTGCACTCGAATTATGAGATGCCTGGATTTATCTCAGTTAATTGTTTATTGTGATGACCAATGATTGAATCAGTGAAATTTGTGTTCATCGGTGAGTTATTCTTTATGTTATAATAATCTTGAAGAAAAACAATAACAGTATGTTCTATTTGGAACAACGAGAGGCTACAACTTCTTGATACAAGCAGCAATCCTGTTTTGATGAAAATATTCCATACAATCGAAGTAGGTAGGTATATTCGATTATCCATGCCGACGAAATTTCGAAATTATCTCCTGTTCCGTTCTCTAGATACTATCTAGTGCACCATCCACCATGAAACACCTGGTATATACGATGCTCTTTTTCTAACCGCAGCCGCCCCTCGCTGTCTCCTTTGGCGGACATTGAAAAATGCGCATATACATGAACGTCTGACATTAATATGGGAAAATCCCCGAATTTGTGAAGCACCTCCACGAGTACGAGAGACTTTTATGGGAAAATAAATTATTTTCTCCCACGTCGCAATGGAATGCTCCTGGTGGTTTTCCTTGGAGCGCTGAAGGTAATATATGGCCTGGATAACAAGGTGCGATACAGTTTTTGTCGCGAGTTGGTCTATTTGTTTATATTTAATTGTCGTTTTCTCTCGAGGCTACACGCGAGGTGGCATAGAACCAATTCATCTTCGTTCCTGCTGAGGTATCTTTTTATCTTGTGTGTTATTATTCTATGATGACACCGCTCCATGACAGATAAGTTATGCACTGTTATGACATATTTAAGAATGGATTCTGACAAGAAGTCATCATGATATACATATAGAGAGTACGAGTGCGGGAAGTATACAGGGTGTATCTGAATAACAACGAAGAGATTTGAGAGGTGATTCTGTTATAAAATTTAAGGTGGGTATTTGCTATAAAATTCTTGATAAACCTCCACCCGGAAAAGTAAAATCCCCCCCCCCCCCTCCGAAGATCAACAATTATTTTCCCTGTAAATATATTGAGCTGAAAACACGAAACATGGTGAATATTATTTGTCAATAAAACTACACATTTTGAAATTATTTCAACCCTGAAGTATGCTTGAAAAGGGTTGAAATAGTCAACTCCTAAGATATTTTTTCTCACAACTTTATTTTGAATTCCCATTTTAATTTTAAAACCACATTCCTGAAAAGTCCCATTCATTAACTAACTTTTTATCTCAACAAGTTTTTTCGACAACTTAGCACTTACGAGAAAAAATATCGATGATCTGCGAAACCGCATTGTAGGAGGGTATGAAACGATAAGAAATTCAGAAGGCATATTTCATCGCATACGCATTTCAACAAGGAGAAGTGTAAATGCTTGTAGTGAATTTGAAAGGGGTCATTTCGAACATTTATTATAACTTTATTTTCGACGTTTGACACATTTTTGCGCGCATGTTCTGGGGGAAAAGCGTGCTTTCGTTTTGTCCAAATGTCTGTAATTTTCGATGATTGATCCGAAAATGATCTCAATCGACTAGATTGGACTCACTGATGACGAATCCGGTGTCAAAATCGATTCTGTCTGGCCGGCCGGCCGTGGATACACAATAACTGTCGAACGGAGCAAGTTAGCGACATGAAACTTTCAGGGTAGCTCGCGCATTGGAATGCCGCGGTTAAGTTCGTTAATGGACCATATCGGTCGAACAGTTCCGGAGTTATAACCACTTGAAATGTTGAAGTTATTTATTTTTTATTGCAGAAACTAACTGAGCGATTGGATATAAACTTAGCAATTAGGTGGAGTATAACGACGCGCCACTTTGAACCGAATTTTTCAGGATCATTCTGTCAATGAATTTGAAAAAAATTTTTTTTCGAAATTTTTCTACAAAAAATTTTTTTTTCAGAAACCATCTATCATATCCAAAGAAAAATTCCACTCTGAACTTAACATTTAACAGCAGTGTATAACTCGAGAAATACTGATTCAATCCTGATAAAACTTCCTAAGGTGTTTCTTTCGGAAGTTATTGTGATTACGCAGTCGGCCGATATTTGTAGAGTAGGTATGGGGCTAAATTACGAAGGTCGATTCGTGAATGGGTAAAATCCGCCCAATGATTCCTTAGATATACCCATTCAAAATTTTATTTTTCCAATATTTCCAAAAATACAGATTAGATCGAATTGAAATCCAGTACTGCCGTGAAGGCAGCAGCTTTTGCGTGCATATTCAAATTCGTTGCTGAAGCGGTCATCTACATTGAAGATGCGCGCAAAAGCTGCTGCCTTCACGGCAGTGCTCTTCTAGATTTTTTTTCAATGTTCGCTATTGTTTTAGTTGTGAAAGTCTTATCCTATTAGAATCATAATTTGGTTGACTGTAGTTCAATAAAATGCTATTTAACATGAGTTCTGTTCTTCTCGCAAATGCTTAAGTTTTCGAAAAAGTTTGTAGAGATAAAAAAGTTAGTGAATGAATTGGGCTTTTAAGCCATGTTTTTTTGAAGGAAAATTTCATCCAAGGAAAAAATATCTTAGGGATTGGCTATTTCATCCCCTTACAAGCATACTTCAAGGTTGAAAAAATTCCAAAATGTGTAGTTTTATTGACGAATAATATACACCAAGTTTCGTGCCTTCAGCCTTATATACAAGGTGAAGGTGAAGGTAGCAATTTTTGCGCGCATGTTCAATGTAGATGACCGCTTCAGCAACGAATTTGAAGATGCACGCAAAAGCTGCTGCCTTCACGGCAGTGCTTTTTGAAATTTTTTACTGATAAATTACTGGATTTCAATTCGATCAAATCTGTATTTGTGGAAATATTGGAAAAATGAAATTCTGAATGGGTATATCTACGGAATCATTGGGCGGATTTTACTAATATCGAGTTTCTAAGTCGTTTCTTCCGGAAGTTATTGCGTGCTTCTGTCGACAGTAATTGTGTCTACGACCGGATAGAATCGATTTTGACACCGGATTCGTCATCAGTGAGTCCAACCTAGTCGATTGAGACCATTTTCGGCTCAATCATCCAAAATTACAGACATTTGGACAAAACTATAGCACACTGTTCCCCTAGAACAGGCGCGCAAAAATAGACATTTTTTTTGTTTATCTTCGAAGGGATGTAGTTTTTTCGGGGGGAGGTTTCTCAAAAAAATTCTAACCAAATACCTATCTTAGCTTTCACCACAAAATCACCCTTTGAATGTTTTCGGTGTTATTCAGATACACCCTGTATAAGAACGTTACAAATTGAAAACGTCATCTAAATCGTGAAAGACGTTGCACCATGCAGTACACATCATGCATTTTTCATCGCAATTCCTATACGGGACACCTAAATTCGAATCTAATGAGCTACAAAACGCCGCATCGCCATCCACAAGAAGAAGCCTCGAGTAGGAACAAAGCGTGAAGTTGACTGTTCTCTCTAGATGAAGAGCTGCTTAATAGTTTGCTTGGTTCGGTGCAAAAACCGCAACGTTTTATACTCCAATCCACTCGACTGAACTACGGGGCGAAATTCGGGGATAAACTAGACTTCGGTAGCGCGATTTTAATTAGGAAATACGAGTTGCTCGATCAGCGTAAAACGCAAATAGTTCGAGATGAGTTCTGGCCCGATAATAAGGGTGAAAACCCACCGAGCGAACTACCGGCCAAAAGGCAATAAGAGACGATAGATATCAATATACAGGGTGAGTCTTTGAGCTTGCAGAATATTTTAACAGAAGATTCCTGAAGCCAAAAAAGATACATTTTTTCCGATTCGGCTTGGTTCGTAAGATACAGACTGTTGAAAATCCATAAAAAAATTTCATTTTCGATTATATCTCGCGAATGATCTCATCGAATGAGACTATTTTGGAATATAGTTTTTTATTGATACGATGAATGTTCCTGGATTACAAAATTTCATCCACATCCTCCAGTTTCTTTAATATGACCATAACATTTCATAAAAATACCAGAAATTCAAAGAATCCAACTTTTAAAAATAATTTGAATGCTATTCAACGAATTTTTTACCATTTTGGAAATAAAAAGTATTCCTTATTTTTTTTCGTATGATGCGCCGTTTTCGAGTAATCTGAAATTCATAAATAAAAAATATCTGAAATTCCGTTAATTTTGTACTTGGGCTGAATGCAACTCTGTTCAAAAAATTCACAGAATTCAATTCTTCCGCGTTGCCACGTCTAAAAGTTGAGAATGGAATCCTAGCATTTTTTATTTGGAATGATTTGTAATACAAATGGACGTAACCGTAAGAAACTACAAAATTCATAAGTACCAAAATCTTCACAATAGGTTCAACTTTGCTTTTGACATCCATATATCGAATGCAGTTCTATCCTTATTCCTTATGATTTCTGTTGTTTAATTCTTACATTTTGATTAACTTGATTCTTACTGGTTTGAATGCAATCTTTCTGCTGACCCAAATTTCTTGAAATTATGTACAGAACTTTGATAGTATTTATTTTGAGGTATTCTTCAAATGCGCTTTCATAACATAACAACCCATGGTGAGAGAAAACCACCATGACATAACCTCAAAACCACGGAGCCACAGATTTTTAGTTCAGTTCAGAATCATAGACTAAACAAGTTCTTTCTCTCTGTTCGTCAATTTGGCAACGTTTGTACGTTCATAGATAAATAAGGTACATCTGTTTTATTTATTTATGAAAATGAAAGTTTGAATGGGTTATGTCTGAATCTGATAATTCTTGGAGAAAATGAAATAAACAAAGAAAATTAATAATTACAAATTGAAGATGAATCTCAAAGCTAATATGAGTGATAGTTAGATGAATTCCTCATTATCGAAAATGAAACCAAGAGAAGAATATTCAACTTTTATCGCCCACGAAATTTGGAATACCTAACTTGTTTATTGTACTATAAATACAACTTTTTTCACCAACTGGAATGTAAAAAGTAAGTTGACGCTTGTTTTCATAACAGAGTTGCTTATTTCGAAGACTTGAATGGTATATCTTAGACTTGGAAAAACTCCAGTGTTCAGGTTTCCAGGGGCGGCTAGTCTCTTATGAAAATTTATAATGCCTATAGCTTTTTATCTAGGCCGAATCAGAAAAAATGGTAGGGGACAAATGTGTTTCTTTCAGCATCAAGAATCTTCTGTTAAAATATTCTGCAAGGTCAAAGACTCACCCTGTATAAATACAGAGTGATTTCGTGTGGGGGCCGTCAGACTTTAAGGAAAGTTTACACTAGTCAAGACAATTTCGAAACAATGTTTGGTTTATGGTTGAGGGTCTTTATTGAGACTATACAGAGTGATTTTTCTGATTCAACCGATTTTATTTTCATTAATAACTTTGGTGTGACTCATCCAATTTTGATGAAATTTTCATCGTGGCACAATATGAATGGCAAATTAAAAAATTCCTAAAATTTTCTCTACATACGCGGTTTTTATTTTGGTAATTTCTGATTGGTTGTGCAGGTTGAAGAAACACCCTGTACATTGCGTTTCCAAAACTTCGTTATCTGTTTCAGATTCTATTATTATAAGTCATCATTCAGGTGTATTAATTTTTATTGGCGCAATTCCAGTTTTCCGAAAAAAATTTCAAAATTTCACCCCAACCGATTTCTGAATGGGTAAAATCCACCCAATGATTCTGTAGATATACCCATTTGAAATTTCATTTTCTTTATATTTCCGAAAATACAGATTAGATCGAATAAAAATCCAGTACTTCATCGAATAATGACAGTTCGACGGTTCATACAGAATTTAATCAGGATAATATGATAAGATCACAGATTATTAATTGTTTGAAAAAAAATTAAATGTTTTTTCCGAATTGTTCCGTCTTCAAACTAGCTGCCAAGTTTCATCATGATTGTATCAGTATTTTTGAATTATACCGAACAAACAACGATATCGAGAAAAAACCACGAAATTTTACATATTTTTTCTCAATATCTCCTAGAATGACATTCGTGTCGAATGGAAAGTTGGTAAACTGTTGTGAAATATAGAGCTAAAGGTATGAGCACATTTTTATTCGAATATGAGCAATAACTTTCAAAAAAAAATTTTGTTCAAAAAACATTTTTTTTTAATTAAGTGATCATACGATTCCAACAAATTTCCACTCAGAGTTGCGCGTCGTTATGCTCCAACTAACTGCCAAGTGTCAATCCAATGGCTTCA
Organism: Myrrha octodecimguttata; assembly: GCA_958510865.1. Taxonomy (NCBI): domain Eukaryota; kingdom Metazoa; phylum Arthropoda; class Insecta; order Coleoptera; family Coccinellidae; genus Myrrha; species Myrrha octodecimguttata. The sequence goes on from OY294060.1 coordinate 68,609,264, forward strand.
ATAGTTCCTGAAATATCAGGGAAAGTAACTCAAAATTTCATATGGCTATAACTCCGAAACCATTCGGCCGATTTGGCCCATTAACGAACTTAACCGCGACATTTCGATGCGCGAACTACCCTTAAAGTTTCAAGTTTCTAGCTTGCTCCGTTCAACAGTTATCACAGACATTTGCACAAAACGATAGCACGCTGTTTCCCTAGACATGCGCGCAAAAACTGTTTAATCTGATGAGGAATCTACGGTTTAAATGGATGTACAACTTGAAGATTACTCTGCATGTGAGCTTTAAATTCAACCGAATTCATTGGAATCTTGAATGGGGGTTTTTCCTGAATTTGGGTTATTACTGCGAATGCAAATTTGAACATAATTATTATGTCATCCTGACATAATACATGTCACAAGTTTTTCACTTTATTCCCGATATTTTATCAGATTTCTAGTTCGAAATGAACAATTATGGATCTATGGGAGATGATTCCCCAATAAAGGGGCCTGTAGCGTTCTTCGTTTATCTGAGGATCTGAAAATCATCGCTTGGAGGACTGAACCTGGTCGAAAGACCCTCTCGGTCATGAGCAAATGTAGGTGATATTATTTACTGCTTCCTTCTGGTTTTCTGTCCCTCTTTCTGTTTCAGATATTATGTCAAGATATTTTGTCGAAATGAATTCAAGATGACGAAAAAATTATTTTCAAATGAAAAATATGCCATCCATCTTCTATAAACAAATTACTACACTTATGCGGGGAGACAGAATTTTTCCTGAGGTTTTTATCTGTGCTCTTGTATCATACGCAAATATGTATGGTACCCCGTTTACATTTCCTCTGCTAACACTGTGATATATCTTAGAATTGTAATGCTCGTTCTCAAAAGAATATATATATATATATATGGGTTTAATTCATCATTTTTCCAAATTACCTTCAGAAAGTATTCAAAATCAGATTTCAAAATTGGGGTTTGGGATGTGCCAGGCATGCACGAAGTTACAACGGTGTTTAATAGGATAGCTTGTTCTACTTTAGAATAATGAAATAATTATTTCTATTCTGTGGTACACCCGTGTTCTTTGTCAAAATAACCAAACAATTCCGTTTGTGATTTGTCAGTAATATGACAGCATGACAATCTGTGCTCTTCTTTTTATTCCTTGGTCGTTGTTTTTTTTCTACTCTAACCAGATCGAAGTATAGCTATCTCTGTTTTCCTGAGCAAAGTAACACATTTGACGTCCTTTTCTTTCCGAGAAAGCTGAATTCGACGTTGCCATATAGTGCACTCAAGACGAATCCCTTTAAATTTCAAATCAACATTTTTGTTTTTCAGTTTTAGGAGATCAAACATTTTTTTTTAAATATGATATTTAAATTATTTGTTTCAAATATGATGTTCTGAAGGTTTTTCATGAAAATTACCGCGTTTTCGTTTTAAGGAAAAACCCCCATTGGTGTAAAGAATGTCACTACCTACTGCACGCCGTTAACAACACCAGAGATTCCAGTAATATGCCATACCCACGAAATACATTCAGATGGGGTGACTGCATTCTTTGCCCCATTTCCGATGCTCTCCGCAATTATCCACCATCTCGCGCCACTTAGATTGGATCGTAAAAGGGATCGAAAACAATAATTACAAAACCCCGAGGGGGTAGCAACGTGCGCCCGAGGCCAATGTTGCGTACAATTAGGACGGAATTGTGCCTTTATATAATTTTATTATTTCTCTAATTGCTCTCATTAGAGTCCCGTAACGACCTTCGTCATCGCAGCGGTTTCCCGATGATTGTCCTGTCGGATGAATATAGAAATGCAGGAAGAAGAGGATATTGATCGCTCTCAACCACGAGAGCGACAGTATAAAGATGCGTTCAGAATTATGTCAACTCGAAAGTTGTCAAAAAATTGACCTTTCAAATGAATTCTCGGACATGCACGCCTTGACAAGGTATATATATATTCTTTTGAGAACGAGCATTACATTCTAAGATATATCACAGTGTTAGCAGAGGAAATGTGAACGGGGCACCATACTTATTTTCGTATGATACAAGAGCACAGATAAAAACCTCAGGAAAAATTCTGTCTCCCCGTATAAGTGTAGTAATTTGTTTATAGAAGATGGATGGCATCTTTTTCATTGGAAAATAATTTTTTCGTCATCTTGAATTCATTTCGACAAAATATCTTAGCATAATATCTGAAACAGAAAGAGGGACAGAAACCAGAAGGAAGCAGTAAATAATATCACCTACATTTGCTCATGACCGAGAGGGTCTTTCGACCAGGTTCAGTCCTCCAAGCGATGATTTTCAGATCCTCAGATAAACGAAGAACGCTACAGGCCCCTTTATTGGGGAATCATCTCCCATAGATCCATAATTGTTCATTTCGAACTAGAAATCTAACAAGGTGTTAGGTCAGATCTTAGATCTAATCATCAAGCATTTAAGGAGCTTCACACGACTCATCCGTTTTTGCGCGCATGTTCAGGGGACCAGCGAGCTATCGTTTTGTCCAAATGTCTGTAATTTTTTAATTTTGAGCCCAAAATGTCGTCTCAAACGACTAGGTTGGACTCACTGATGACGAATCCGGTGTCAAAATCGATTCTGACACGATAACTGTCGAAAGAAACGAGCTAGCGACTTGAAACTTTCAGGTAGGGTCACGCTTTGGAGTGCGAACGCTAAGTTCGTTGATGGGACAAATCTGTTGAATGGTTTCGGAAAATGATTTGAAATTTTGAGATTAATTTCCTGATATTTCAGGAACTACTCACGTGATTGAATTGAAACGCGAAAGTTAGTTGGAGCATACCAACGCACAACTTTTCACGAGATTTCGTTGAGATCAAAATGTCAATAAATTTTGAAAGAATTGTTTTTCTAAATTTTTCCACAATTTTTTTTTCTCTGAAACTGTTCATTAAATTCGAGAAAAACTCATGCTCTTATGTTGAAAATCATATTTTACAGTGATGTACGAAATTTCATCTTGACACGATCATAATATCTGGAGATAGTGGGGAAAAATAAGACAAATTTCTTGGTTTTTCTTCTTAATATCGTAGTTTTTTCCGGGATAGCTAGCAAAATACTAATTCAACCATACTGAAACTTGGCCGCTAGTTCGAAAATGCGGATATGAAACTTTGTGCACAATTTCCTGATTATCGTGTCATCCAAAGAATACAAAAAAATTGTTTTCAAATTTTCAATATTGTGTGTTCTTCTGATCATATTATCCTGATGAAATTCTGCGGAATCATTGGGTAGATTTTAGACATTCATGAATTCGTCCTTCATTATTGAAATGCAGCACTTTATCGAAAAATGATAGCCAGAAGGTTCATACAGAATTTCATGAGGATGATAAAATCAGAGGATATCAAGATAGTGAGTATTTGAAAAAGATATAATTGAAATTTATTTTCGAATTGTTCTAATGACACGATTATTACGAAATTCTGCACAAAGTTGTTCATCATGATTTTTGAACCAGCTGTCAAGTTTGAATTGTGATCGAATCTGTATTTTTTTAATTATTTCGAAAAAATCAACGATATCGAGAGAAAATCACGAAATTTGACATATTTTCCCACAATATCTCCAAAAATTATTATCGTATCAAACTGAAATTTGGTATACTGCTGCGAAATATGAAGCTCAAATTATGATCTGAAATTTTTTCAAATGTATAGTTTCTGAAAAAAATTTTTCCGAAAAAAAATATTTTCATTTAATTCACTGACAACACGATATCAAAAAAATCTGCAGAGAGTTGCAAGTCCTTATGCTTCGACAAGTTACCAAATTTCAATTCGATCTACCCAATAGTTCACGAAATATCAGAAAAATACCTTCAAATTTCCAACGGCTATTACTCCGAAACCATTAGGCCGACTCCGCCCATTAACGAACTTAACCTTTGCATTTCGGAATACTACCAACTCTCGAATTTTCAAGTCGGTAGAATCTTCAATACGCCCTTAATCTTGCATACGGGTGGCAGGGTGATTTTGACACCGGATTCGTCATCAGTGAGTCCAATCTAGTCTTTAAAGACCATTTTCGGCTAAAATTCGACAATTACAGACATTTGAAAAAAACGATAGCATTTCAGAAGGGCTTGAATTAATTAAATTGTCTTGACTTACACAGTAAACTTGCTCTGTCATAGTGAGACAGCATACCTTCTGATCTGAATGCAGAATATTCTTATTTTACCTACGAACCTATATTTGTCTTTAGGTTCGTTCGTTGTACCTGAATGAACTCCACTAACTCCTCTGATTATGTTCGGTGTGTTCAGTTCTAAACTTGCACTCTGTTCGTTGCGGAAATGTTGAGGGTAATGTAGTCACAGATTACGTATGCAGCGTATAGACTGAGGTTATCTTCTGTGATGGTTATTCGTAAATATAATTCATGATCATAGACATCTGTTGTTGTCTCTGGTTCCTGGTTGGACGTGTTTAGTTCTATATGTGTGGTTATTTTTGGACGAAATCAATTTTTATCATATCGCTATTCAAAATGTACTTTTTTCCGTAAAGACTTAAAGAAACTTCACGACAAATCAACATCACCTAGAAATGGCAGCGGAAAAAAAAACATAGAATTCTGTCATCTTGGATTTACGTAAAATCATCTATTAAAGGCCGAGTTTTTTAATTCACCAAATTGATGTGTTGGAAGAGTGATGGATCCACCAAATCGTTTTTTTTATTGTCCGAATGATGTAAATGTCAAATTATCTAGTCCAACATCCACCATTTATGTTCTATGTCCACCATACTCCACCACAACCACACCAGTTTGGAGAATTAAAAAACGCGCCCATATATTTGTATTCCGTGACGATCATAGAACAGATTGAACAACACTGAAGCCACTTATTCTACTATCTGTGACTACACTCAACTACACTCATCTGCACTGAGAATTTGAAGTCAGTGGAGTTAGTGTAGCTATTGTAGATCATGCAGGTACAACGACCGAACCTTTTGAATCCATCCTTGCCATACCGCTCCTAATTAAGGATCCCAAATTTGAACTTGAGCACGCAGAGTTGTCCATCATCATTTTCAAACCAGCTGCAGAGTTTCATTTCGATTGAATCAGTATTTTGTGAGTTATTCCGGAAAAACAATGATATCGAGAACAAAATACGAAATTTTCAATATTTTTTTCCAATATCTCCACAAATTATAGTCGTCGCAGAATGAAATTTGGTGCGTTTTGCGAAATATAAAGTTCCAGGTACAAGCAGGAGTTTTTTTCGATTTCAATGAAGAGTTTCCGCAGCAAAATTTTTCGAAAACTATTTCGTAAAACATTTTTTCTAAATATACTGACAGCTTGATCCCAACAAAATTTCGTGAAAAGTTGCGCGTTGTTATGCTCCAACTAACTGTCAAGTTTCAATACAATCGCTCGAGTAGTTCCCGAAACATCAGGTAATCAATCTCAAATATTCAAATGAATATGAATCCGCAGCAATTCAACTGATTTGTCCCATCAGAGAACTATACCGTATTCCAATGCATGACCTAATCTGCAGTTTAAGGTCGCTAGCTCGCTTCGTTCGACAGTTATCGTGTCGTCGGCTGGCCGGACAGATTCGATTTTGACACCGGAGTCGTCATCAGTAAGAGTAACCTAGTCGTTTGAGAGCATTTTCTGGAAAAAATTCGAAAATTACAGACATTTGAAAAAAACTGTAGCATTTTAGAAGGGCTTGAATTGTCTTGACTTACAAAGCAAACTTGCCCTTTTATCGTGAGTCAGTACCTTCTGGTTTGAATGCAGAACACTCTTCCTTTACCTACGAACCGACATCTCTGACATACCGCTCCTCATTAAGGATCTCAAATTTGAAATTGGACTTGAGCACGAAAAAATGAATTCTGTAGCTGAGCTCAGAGACTTGTATATTCATAAAAGACGGGAAAAAATATTCCAAAGCTACAAAGTGCGATGGAACAAACGCCTAAAAAGATCCCAAACTTTGTCCAAACTGAACCTACATAATAAACTCCCGAATTTTCTCCCAGTTCCGACTATTTCCAAATACTCCCTCTCTCCATTGAAAATACGCTCATTAATTCTCCTGGTTAAGTATAGAGCTCTTTGCCGTCTTCACAGCTCGCAAACCGTCCGAACTCTCGTTTGTCCAATTCGACCTGATCTCTCCTCTGAGGAAATCCAATCCCTAACTCATTCAATGTTTGTCAAGATTTCTGCCCTCCGGGCTTCCAACATAAAGGGGGGACCGTTGAAAAGAGGAGAGCAGAGCGGGGGGTGTTAATTTGTCCGGCATGAGAGACAGCAGAAGGATTTCGGATAGAAATCACATTTCTGACCAATTAGGATGATTGGCGAGATGGCGGGATCTTGGACAAGCGACAGAAAAGATGAACGGTTGGGATTTTCTGATAGGTCAGCGGGGAACTGACCTGAGGCTCTTCTGAGCGAGTCGAAGACCGAAATGGGTTCGTTGAAATAGCACGAATGAATTAGAATGACAAATGGAATGAATTGAGGAATCTGGTGGTGATCCCGGGGACCGTCGTCTCTGTGAGCGGCAATCCAATTAGGACGTGTAGAAAATTGAGTACAACTTCTGTAATCATTGAAAAATACAGATTTTTCTGTGATACCTTTACATAATATCTCTCGATACTGATATCTATCGATATGCTTATGCTGTCTTCAACATACTTCGTACACATGACAAATTTAATCTTCCTAGGAAAGTTTGGTGCATTTTGAATCGACTCAGAACTGGTCATGGTCGCTGTAATAGTTTCCTCTTCAAATGGAGTTCGATCGAAAGTCCAAGGTTCGAATGCGGAGAAGAAGAGGAAACAATAGAACATTTAGTTAATAGTTGTCCAACATATAAATTTAACGATGGTTTGATTTTGCGTAACTGATTCGGTTTGGAAAATATTCCGGATTTGGTGAGAAATTTTCGAAATTTGGGTCAACTTTGGGCCGTCGTACAGATCAAACGCGAAAGGCTGGACAATATCGAATTGTTTTGGTTATATCTGGGTCCTTTGTGAGTACGTAGCCAATTATTTTATAGACGAAGGTCCTCTGGTTGAAATATTATGATTTTTTTAAAAAAGGTCCAATTTTTTCGATTTTCCTCTGGCCATAAAAAACGAACCAGACTCTCCACTAACATTCTGATTGGATTTTCTTAATCTACGCCCTCGACTTAGAATATGTTTCAAATTTCAGGTCGATCGGAGAACTTTCGATTTTTGGCATAATTTTAAGGGTCTACCATTAAGAAAATCTCGATTTTCGAAAAATAATTTTCCGACTCCTATCGCTGTGAAATTTGGCACACTTACTAATTCGAGGGCGTAGAACAAGAATATAAGGTCAGATATTTTTTAAAAAAATCGTCCTGGACGTGAGAGGTCCTTGAAGTTCCAAAATTTTGGACCTTTTTTCAAAAAATCATTATTACCGACTCGATGAAAGTAGGACGATGAAATCTTTTTTATTGCATAGATAAAAGATCGAACTGCACGTGAAAAAATTCGACATCACCCAGCTTCATTATTTTGGTCGGCACGACGTCTCAAAGTTGACCAAAATTTCGAAATTTCTTCACTATTTTCGCCATAATTTCTAAACGGTTGTCACTGGACGATTTCTAATGACATATTCGTGATCTACGACCTCGATTTAATAGGAAACGATAACAAGGTCGACGATTTTCGAAACAAAAAAATTTATTTGGGACTTAGAAAATTTTTCATACAGAACCGCGAATAAACATCAAAGCGCAGAGGGGTGGGGGTAAGATTTCGCGATTCCGTGCGAAATTTTATTTTTGAAGCTATGACAATATGCACATCATATATTATGGATTCGAACACGTAGATTACGAATCTGTAATTAGATTTTGCATAAATGATTCGGTTTGGAAAATATTTCGGTTTTGGTGAGAAATTTTCGAAATTTGGGTCAACTTTGGGCCGTCGTACAGATCAAACGCGTAAGGCTGGACAATATCGAAATTTTATTGTTATATCTGGGTCCTTTGTGAGTACGTAGCCACTTATTTTATAGACATAGGTCCTCTAGTTGAAAAATTATGATTTTTTTAAAAAAGGTCCAATTTTTTCGATTTTCTTCTGGCCATAAAAAACGAACCAGACTCTCCACTAACATTCTGATTGGATTTTCTTTATCTACGCTCTCGAATTTCAGGTCGATCGGAGAACTTTCGATTTTTGGTAAAATTTTAAGGGTCTACCCTTAAGAAAATCTCGATTTTCGAAAAATAATTTTCCGACTCCTATCGCCGTGAAATTTGGCACACTTACTAAATCGAGGGCGTAGAACAAGAATATAAGGTCAGATATTTTTAAAAAAATCGTCCTGGACGTGAGAGGTCCTTGAAGTTCCAAAATTTTGGACCTTTTTTCAAAAAATCATTATTACCGACTTGATGAAAGTAGGACGATGAAATGTGTTTTATTGCATAGATAAAGGATCGAACTGCACGTAAAAAAATTCGAAATTCATTCTGTGTCTGATTCTTTTTCTAGATGGATCGTGAACTTCGAATCAATTTAATGAGTAATAAATCATCTTCTTCATTTGTTTTCAGGTGTGGTTTCGAGATATAAACCTGCATCGAACAGGAAAGAAGGAATTTTTTCGATGAAAACGTGGCCCTTCAATAACAAACAACAATTTCACTATACTTATCCGGGAAGACGGAGTATTTCCTGAGGTTTTTATCTGTGTGCTCTTATACAGTGCAAGTAAAAATTATGGAACAAACTCATTTTCTCAGAAGAAAAATGTTTGGCAACAAAATCCTGAAACAGGTCAGTATTTGTTTCACTTTCACCAAATTTTTGTGCATTTTTGAAGGATTTTTGTTGCACCCTGTGCCATCCCCAATAACCTTCTAAATTTTTTGAATAGGGAATGTGGGTCGTATGGCACTTTTTTGGCAAGTTCTTTGTATCTTCTTTACAGGCGTGCAGAAATTTTCAAGAAAAAAATTTTTTTTTTCAAAAATTAGTAACTTTGAAGAGGTTCTCAGTTTGTGCAATTTGTCATGGCTCATTCCCTTTGAGACGACGGTACCTGATAAAATTTGTCACCGAATGAAAGTCAACCCCTAAGAACCCTTTAATGGAGAAAAAAATGGAGGGGGTTGAAAGTTGTGCATGAACAAAACTGTAATGGTCGACTTTCATTCGGCGACAAATTTCACCAGGTACCATCGTCTCAAAGTAAATGAGCCATGACAAAGTGCACGTACTGAAAACCTCTCTGAACTAACTAATATTTCAAAAACAAAAATTTTTTTCTTGAACATTTCTGCACGCCTGTAAAGAATATACGAAGGCCTTGCCAAAAAAGTATCACATGACCTACTTTCCCTATTCCAAAAATTTAGAGGGTTGATGGGGATGGCACAGGGTGCAACAAAAATCCTTCAAAAATGCATAAAAATTTGGTGAAAGTGAAACAAAATTGACCTGTTGCAAGATTTTGTTGGCAAAAATTTTTCTTGTGAGAAAATGAATTTGTTCCATAATTTTGACGCGCACTGTATTTTACGCAAAAATGAATGGTACCTCGTTTACATTTCTTCTGTTAATGCTGTGATTTTCCAACAGATGCTGTATTGTTTCGATATTCCATAGAATGAAATACTATTTTTCCAAATAATTTACATATCTGGCAATGGCAGAGTTGAAACGACGACTTGACAGTTCCTTTAAAATTTCTCGACGATTTTATAATCAGATAACCATGACCATCCACATGTGACTGTTCTATCAATGAAGTTGTGCAAAAAGCACCCAAATAAAGGTTTATACTTCGCCCGAAGTCCTGTAAAAAAAATCTTTATAAAAAATTGGTTGACCAGTATATCCCCATCCACGAATAAGACTTCTCACGAGATCTTCCAACTCCATTGCCAGTTTTGCCCAAGACACCTCAGAGTATGTCTTCGAAAAAAACGAACTCATATTGCTCGAAGAGGATGAGAGGATTCTGGTAACCTGGAGAATTTTAACAAATTTCACCATTAATTTTGTTTTGAAATGGAACGGAGGTAATTCATCAAGCGGATCCTTCCTGAAATACCGTTCATGACGTCGGTCCCTCAGACATGAAACTCAGCTCGTGAGAGCTTCAAGAGCTTGCCGATGGCATAGTTAGATGAGAATGTCACGAATCTCTCTGCCAATACGAGTAATCAAGTATTTCCCTAGAATAATGTTCCATTAGTCAGCTCATATTAGTGGACCGCAACCCTGTGGAAGTCTTTTTTAAGTACACAGAAGGTTTCTGGTGGAGCAGATGTTACCCTCGAGGCCTCTTTTCATCTTTATTGGCCTTCTCATTTACTTAATTACCACAGTTCTATAGCAACAATAAAAGAAGCACTTTGTTGCCTTTAGCCAGATGCTTTATGGTATTTCGTCATTTCTAGGACAACAGAAAGCTCTCAATGAGTTATTCCCAAACTGTCAGATTGGCCTGGCTGTTCGTTATAATGAAAATGTTCGCCATTTTTAGGATTCTCCTAGATTTTTCTAGGAACCCATTCAGGAGCTATATGCTAGGTCGGGTTTGATCTGGAGCTTTGTAACTGTACCTCGCTCACATTGGAATGCAAATGGAGAGATCCAAGAAATAGGGCTCTAGGGTGCTGATCTTTGGCGTTCAGTCAAAGATGGCAGAGAAAGAGCTGCTGAATGAACTCTTCAAAAGGAATGGTAGAGGCCTCGAACAGAAGGTGTTCGAAAGAAATGTAAGGGTCAAGGAAAGAAATGGCCGGGGTGAGTCGGGCAGTGTGCTACTTGAAGTACCACAAATTGTCAAAGATGGCTGACCCAAAGGCAGGAGGGTGTATGTACATTTTCTAGCCTGTAGGGTTAAGGAAATGGGTTTGGTTGAGAGGTGTGACAGGTGTCCTAGCTTGGGACACCTGGTCAAGGAATTAACGGTCAAAAAAAACTTGTGTACAACGAGTGGAAAGAGAAGTATGTCGTACGCGACTGCAAGAACAAGAGAGAATGCAGGAAGTTCATTCAGAGAGGTAGGAAATATACAAAAATTAATCTTTGTGGCGAGTAATCTGGTACTTCCCTAGAAATGTTATTCCATTAGTAAGCTCATATTCACTGAACCACCGCCCAGCAAAAGTTTTTTCCAATCCCACAGACGTTTTCTGGTGGAGCTTTTACTTCTAACGGACTTTCTCAAAAATATCATAGTTCCATTGCAACCAAAAAAGAAGCACTTTGTTGCCTCTACCCAGATGCTTTATAGTATTTCCAAATTCCTAGACCAGAAGTGAGCTCTTAATGGCAGCTATATGCTTGAACGATAGTGTCTTTTGTGTAGGCTTTGTATGTGATTCCTTACGCCACATCAGGAACAGCTCTGTTAGTTGTTTTACAAACAGCCTGAAAACCGGAAACATTGTTTTGGCCAGGATCTTGAAACCCAGCCTTACGACCATTGGGCTGGGTCCCTACCAGTGGAACATAGCCGCTTTCATCGAAAAGTCCCTCCTTATAAATTGCGAATAAAACTTTTCACGAGATCTTCCAACTTCATTGCCAATTTTTCCCAACTCACCGGGGTGTATGCCGTCTGAAAAGACGAATTCAGATCTTTCGTGACCTCTGCTATCAGAGATGTTCAATCAAGGTCCGATGGTCGGAGAGGATGAGAGGAGTCCCGTAACTAGGGGAGTTTTAACAAATTTCCACGTTTATCTCGTTTCGAACTGGGACGAAGGTAATTCCTCAAGCGGACCGTTTCGGAAATACCGTTTTCATGGCGTCGATCTGTCCGACATGTCCTCGGACTACGGGGTTTCGGATTGAATCATTTTTTAGAGACGCTCACAGATAGGAAGTCGGAATGCGGAGGTCTGATTGCGATGGATTAGGGTCGGTTCGACTTTTTGTTGCCGGATTTCGTACGATATATCGTGTCATTTGTTATTCTAGTAGAATTTCGGTGGATTTGGTATGTCAACAAAGGGTACAAATGGGGGTTTTTCCCTCAAACGAAAATGCAGTCATTTTCATGAAAAACCTTCAGAACATCACATTTCAGACATATAATTTTAATATTATATTTCAAAAAAAAGGTTGAAAAATAAATAGGGGATTTGCATTCAAAGGGATTTGTCTCGAGTGCACGATATGGCAACGTCGAATTCAGATTTCTCGGAAAGAAAAGGACGTCAAATGTGTTACTTTGCTTAGGAAAACAGAGATAGCTATACTTCGATCTGGTTAGAGTAGGAGACAGCGACCAAGGAATAGAAAAAGAAGAGGACAGACTGCCATACTGTCATATTACTGACAAATCGCGAACGGAAATTGTTTGGTTGTATTGACAAAGAATACGTGTGTACCATAGAAAAGGAATAAATATTTCATTATTCTATAGCAGAAAAAGCTATTCTACTAAACACCGTTGTCACTTCGTGCATGCCTGGCAAATCCCAAACCCCAATTTTGAAATCTGATTTTGAATACTTTCTGAAGGTAATTTGGGAAAATGATGAATCAAAACCAAAATAATCATATTCAAATTTGCATTTTCAGTTATAGCCAACATTCAGGAAAAATACCCATTGTTGGTATTCAAGTTTGGTGGTGCTTTGGGGCTTTCCATACATCAGTTATAATATTATAAACATGATGAGGAAATTCTGGAAAAGCGCGGGCGTGAAATCAGCAGCTTTTGCGCGGATGTTTAAATTCATGAGTTGAAAAAAAAATTGAAATCTCTTGCTTGCATGTTCTGAGGAACAGCTTGCTATTGGAAATATTCGGAACTGGGAGAAAATTCGGGAGTTTATTATTATGTAGGTTCAGGTTGGACCAAGTTCAGGCTCTTTGGCGATTGTACCATCGCATTTTTGGTTTTGAAATATCTTTTCCCTTCCTATATGAATATACTAGTCGCCGATATCAGCTACAGAATTAATTTTTTCGTGCTCAAGTTCAATTTCAAATTTAGGATCCTTAATGAGGAGCGGTATGGCAGAGATGTCGGTTCGTAGGAAAAAGAAAAGTGTTCTGCATTCAAATCAGAAGGTACTGACTCACTACAACAGAGCAAGTTTGCTTTGTAAGTCAAGACAATTTGAGCCCTTCTCAAATGCTATCGTTTTTTTCAAATGTCTGTTTTTCCAGAAAATGCTCTAAAACGACTAGGTTGCACTTACTGATGACGGCTCCGGTGTCAAAATCGAATCTGTCCGGCCGGCCGACGTCACGATAACTGTCGAACGAGGCAAGCTAGCGACTTGAAACTGTCATATTAGGTCACGCAGTGGGACAGATCGGTTGAATTGCTTCGGATTTATAGTCATTTGAATTTTTGAGATTAATTACCTGATGTCTCGGGAACTACTTGAGCGATTGTATTGAAACTTGACAGTTAGTTTGAGCATAACAACGCACAACTTTTCACGAAATTTTCTTGGAGTCAAGCTGTCAGTATATTTAGAAAAAAACTTCATATTTCGCAAAACGTACCAAATTCCATTCTGCCACGACCATAATTTCTGGAGATATTGGAAAAAATATTGAAAATTTCGTATTTTGTTAACGATGTCATTTTTTGTTCCGAAAGAACTCGAAAAATACTGATTCAATCGAAATGAAACTCTGCAGCTGGTTTGACAACTCTGTGCCAGATTTCGTCATTATCGTGTCATAAGAACAATCTGAAAAATAATTTTCATTTCCAAGTATTCAATATTCTGAGATCTTCTGATTATACTATCCTCACGAAATTCTGTGTAAGCCTTCGAGATGTAATTTTTGATGAATTATCTGTATTTCTTGACATACTGGAAAAATAAAACTTTTAATGGGTATATCTGCGGAATCATTGAGTGGATTTCAACCATTCATGAATTCGGCGTTCATGATTAAGAACCAAACCTGATCTACAAATATCGAGTCCTCAAGTTATCAAGTTATTTCTTTCAGAAGTTATTGTGTTTACGATTGGCCTAATGACTTAAGGACTCGATATTTGCGAATAGGTTTGGGGCTCAATTACGAAGGTCGAATTCGTGAATGGGTAAAATCCGACCTATGATTTCGTAGATATACCTCTTGAAAATTTGATTTTCTCAATATTTTCAAAAATACAGTTTATACCGAATTGAAATCCAATACTCTATAGAAAATCACTGCCTTGAAGGCAGCAGCTTTTCGCGCATGTTCAAATTCGTTGTCAATGCAGTCTTCTTTTCACGTATTGAACATGCGCGCAAATGCTTCACGTCAGTGCTTGTCTAGGATTTATTATCCTAATGGCTCGATGATCACGAAATTTCGCGTAAATTTCAGTATTTTCTGAGTCAGTAATAAGTAACCGAGGAAAACAGCATGTAGTTCGACATATTTCGTTCCAATTTGTTGGATTTCAAGGTATGTGCCAACTTAGAACCATAGAAATCTAATGTCCGATCTCGGAAAAAAAAATATATTTGTTGTCTGAGTTTTAAAAGGAAATTGTTCTTAAGAAATTTCCTTCGAAATACCGCCTGGGTGATTTCCAACTAATACCGAAGTTTCTGTGTGATTGCGTTAGTATTTCCTGAAATATAAAGGGAAAATCATCAGAGTTTCGAATTTGTATAACTCCGAAATAATTTTGCGAATATCAGTCAGCCGTCATTTTTAGATACTAGGAGCACTACGATTTCACGATAATTATCAAAACTCCTTTCTGTTAATCTCGATTATATGAACGGGGACAGATACCGCTTCCGCCTTCTGCATCAACCGGAGAAACGAAAACATCAAAACAATGAAAACAATATTTAATTCGCCAATAAACAGTCCCGCCATGGCTTTTATTCGAGATCAAAATGCCCGCAACGGAATCCTACCCATTACCCAAATGGAAATGCACTTTTATCAGTCGTAATCTACTTTTCGCCGGCTTTCCTCCAAGGAAAATCATTTTCCCGTGTGTTTATAATGCGCTCGGTCGCAGGTGAGAACTCTCCGCGCTTCTGAATAAACGAAAGGGTCCCGGAACAAAAGTAAAATTCCTTTCTTATCCGTCCGGTAATGAGCGTCGTCGTTTTACCCGGCCCTGGGCCATATTCCCCATTGAAAAGTTCGCCATTGTATTGCGACAGGCAGGGATTTAATTGAATGAATCCTCAGCCGCTGGACCGGGGTACAATAAAAACAGATTTCTCACGATTTTAACCGTCCCGATTGTTCTACGGTAGATTTCGTCATCAAAGTTTTCGCAGAGATGAAAAGTTTCGAACAAAGGGAGCGAGGGGGAAATCGTCATCTTTCTGGAAAAGAGGTGAGATCCTGGAGATTCCTGGGACGTTACGTTCAAGTAATCGTACTTTCGATTACCTCTAATAGCATTTTTCGGGCGCATGTTCTGGGAAACAGCGTTCTTCAATTTTTACCGAATATCTGGGATTTTCGAATTTTGAGCCGACTCATGGACTCATTGATGGCGGAACCGCACAATCCCGGGCGTACGGTGAAATCTATCAATTCGAGCATTTCAGGGTTGATTGCATTTCGGAATGCGAAGGTCGAGCTCGTTAATGGGCAAAATACGATTTTGGATATAGAGCCATTTCAAATTTTGAGGTTATTTCCATGATATTTCGAGAACTACTCGACCGATTGAGTTGAAACTTGGCAGCTGGTTGGTGCATGAGGACTTGCAATATTTCACACAATTTTATTGTGATTATGTTCTCGTTAGATTTTTAAAAAAGTTTTTTCCAAATATTTTTGGAAATTTTTTTTTTTCGCAAACTGTTCTCTACATTGTGAAATTTTGCTCGTACCTTCAGCTTCATATCCCACAGCAGTGTACCAAATTTCAGTTCGATATCGTCATAATTTCAGTAGATATCGTGGAAAAATATGTCAAGTTTCGTGATTTCTTTCTTGATATCGTTGTTTTTTCGAAATGACCCAAAAAACATCATTTCAAACATGATGAAATGTGGCAACTAGTTTGAAGATGCTGATGAACAACTTTGTGCGAAATTTTGTGATGAACGTGTCATTAGAACAATTTGAAAAAAAATTCCAAATTTTGTTTTCGAATATTCGATATTTTTTGATATTCTGATCAAAATCTGTATGAACCTTCGAACCGTCATTTTTCGATGGAGTACTGGATTTCAATTCGATCCAATCTGTATTTCTGGAAATATTCGGAAAATAATATTTGAATGGGTGGGTATATCTGCGGAATCATTGGGTGTATTATACCCATTCACGAATTCAGCTTTCTTGATCAAGGTCCAAACCTACTCTGCTAAAATCGAGTTTCTAAGTTGTTCCTCGCCGAAGTAACTGTTGTTACGATCGGCCATTAGCCATTTTTTTTGTTGTGAGGTTCTTGAGCCTTGAACCTTCATAGAGCGAAAGCGACAAGCTTTCGAATTCTCTTCTTTCGGAAGTAATTGTGTTCACAGTCCCAATGATTCTGCTGATATACCTCTTCAAAATTGTATTTTTCCAATATTTCCAAGAATTCAGGAGAAATTGAATTGATATCCAGTACTTGATTGAAGACGAACAACTTGAAGGTTTATACAGAATTTTGTGGAGGTAAAATGATCAGTAGATCACAGAATACTGAATATTATTTGAAAAAAACAATTTGAATTTCTTTTCATATTGTTTTAGTGACACGATCAGCACGAAATTCAGCAGTTGTTCACCAGCATTTTTCATAAAATAACCTTACTGCATTTTGAAATGAAATCTACTGACCTGAAAATTTCAAGCCGATAGGATGGATCATTCATACACTCTCAGTCGTACCTACAGCCAGAAAAATTGATTTTGACACCAGAATCTTCATAACTGAATTCAACCTATTGATCCAGATATTTTTACAAAACGATAGCATGTTTCTCCGCAGAACATGCGCGCTAATACGGTTTGTTTGATTCCTGAAGAAGACACAATGTGGTGAAACAATGGTTGCAATACATTGAAACTATATGTGGCAATCGAATTTTTATTTATTCAAAATGAATTTCTTCAAGCCAAAGACAAAACAAGTAAACAAAAATTTAAATAGCTATCCTCACATTATAAACGACGTAGATAATTCTTGCATGGGAAGAAATCCTCATTCCGGACGCGGCAAACGGCGTCATCTCCCATTAATGTCGAGTCCGGTAATGAAGAAGAAAAGCCGCATCAACTACGGCACTCAGGCACCGTTTGTTATAGATCACTCTGTACGATCTGATCCCCCTCGTTTGGCTTTTTAACATGAGGGGGTATTAAACAAAATTAGTATTGCGCTGTTGTAATAAATCTCGGCCCTAATTAGTTGCCGCAAGCCCGGGGGTCTCTCTCTGTTCGTTCCGATTTTTAATAGGACACAACCGACGGTAATCAATATGGCCTTTTTGGGGTATTATGTCGCTCGTACAGCGGGCCGTTCGGCTCGTTCATCTCCGCAATTCACGTCGATGCGCTTTTCAATTCGAAGAGATTTATCGCTGTTTCGAATCTTTCATTAGTCCGTCACCTGAATAATCTAGAAAAGCACTGCATGACGTCAAGAGCTTTTACCCTCTTGTTATTTTCAATGAGGCCGTTCTGAAACATAATTTAACTCCCGAATATCTTGGAGTGAAATTAGATACTTCTTTGAATTTCAAGGCCCATTTGAAAAACTTACGCATGAAGTTGAAATCTAGGAATAATATTCTTCAAAAACTAGCTGGTTCTTCACGGGGTGCTGACCCTACAACTCTCCGTACCGCAGCTTAGGCTTTGGTTTTTTCTGCTGCTGAATATTGTTGTTTGGTTTGGTTTAATAGCGCTCAGGTTAGTAGAATTGATGTACAGCTTAATGTTGCAATGAGAATCGTTAGTGAGAACATAAGATCTACACCTTTACAGTGGTTACCTTACCAGTTCTCTCAAATATTGTACCGACCCATATTCGTAGACAGGTTGCAGTGATAAAGTCTTGGGGGAAATATCATTCCTTTCCGAGTTTATTCCCCATCATGTCTTATATTCCGGATTATAAAATTGCTAGATTGAAGTCTCTTAAACTTTTATGGATTAACGATTTTCTTCACTCCAATAAAAAGTGAAAAAGAAATTTGGCGTCCGGAATGGAATTCGTGTATAATGTTTTCAACAAATCATCATTGATCAGCGATCCTTCAGAAAAAGTTCATGGTTTTTATACCTCCCTAAGAAAATTTGGTGCATTTTGAATCGACTTAGAACTGGTCAGGGTCGCTGTAATAGTTTCCTTTTCAAATGGAATTCGGTCGAAAGTCCAAGGTGCGAGTGCGGAGAAGAAGAGGAAACAATAGAACATTCAGTTAATAGTTGTCCAATATATAAATTTGACGATTGTTTCGAGGCAATTCATTTGGTGCCTGATTCGTTTTTGAGATGGATCGTGAACTTCAAATTAATTTAATGAGTACTAAATCATTTACTAGTTCATATTGGTTTTTTCGTTTCCTTTTTTGTTTTCAGGTGTGATTCCAAGATTTCAACCTGCATCGTATTGAAAAGAAGAAATTTTGTCGATGAAAAAGAAGCCCTTCAATATCAAACAACAATTTCATTACACTTATACGGGGCGACAGAGTTTTTCCTGATGTTTTTATCTGTGCTCTTGTATCATACGTAAAAATGTATGGTACCACGTTTACATTTCCTCTGCTAATACTGTTATGACATATATTGTTCGATATAAAAAAAGTACTGCTCATCTTCAAAGAATATATATATATGTATACCCTCTTGTTCAAATACACGCATTCGCCTGCCATAGTTAACCTCTTCCCGTCTGGCTTAACCGCTGATCGTAAAACACAATAGGTACCGAAAGAATCTGCTCAGAGACTTGAGAGTTCTAGAGCAGTATGTAGTCCAACAAGCGCGTGAAAAATAAAATGGGGTTCAATTCAGATAAAACTAGAATAAGGTGCGTGCAAAATGAAATATGCTCAATTCAGTTGAAAAAACTTCATTTCCGTTACGGGAATCGAACCTATAGATGCCCGTATTTGCTGTGCACGAGTCGAACATTCAATCGAGCCAATCCACCCGCATTTAGGATAAATTGATTAAATTTCGAGATGTTATTAACAACATAACTCAAATTATACCCGTCTGATCATGCTGAAAATCAGTTATGAAATGGTGGCTCGTACGTTTGAGTGGAATTTCAATGAAATGAAAATTTTGCAATTATTTTTTTCTGATATTTTTTTATTGACACTATTGTTACGAAACTCTACACAAATCTTTATGTTGATACTATGAATCTTAAATCAAGTTTCAATTCGATCGGTTGAATTTTTTTTAGTTATTGAAAAATCAAAATATATTTGGGATCCAGACCTATCCTGACAATTTCGAGGCTGTAGGAGTTTTCTTTCGAAACCTAGAACACACATGGTAGGCCGGACAGACAGAATTAAATTTGAGTACGGATTCTTCAACTCTGAGTCCAACCCAACCTTTGACGACCATATTCGGCTCGAAATTCGAAAAATACTAACATTTTGACGAAACGATAAAGTGCTGTTATCCAGAACGAGCAAGTAAAATTGGGTTACAATTGACGCTACCAGTTGGATTCGCGGAAATAGTTGAATAGACGGAAATTGATCCCGTTACGGAAACTCACAAAATATTTCGACACCTGGGGGCCGATTCTTGAATCTCGATCAAGAATTGAAGAGTATGACAATTTTCATATATTTATGTCGATTTTCTCGAGCCTCTGCAAAATTTGTGAGAGTTTTATTCGCCATTTCGACTGTTTTCAAGGGAATATTCAAGAAATAAACTGAATTCAAGATATCGAGAAATTTCAAATCGGAATATAAGCATAACCTTATAACCGTTTCGTTCGACTTAGCAATGAGTGGTACTGAGTATAGGAGATATAACATTCGATTGTCGAGTGACACTCGGTTCCATGCGCAGGTCATGTCTACTTGCTGTTTAAATTCAACTTAGAAAGTAGACGCGGACATACAGCAATTGTCATACTCTTCAATTCTTGATCGAGATTCAAAATTGGTAAAGCTCTCGGGTGCAAAGGCAGCCATATTGGATTTCAAAAATGACCACGTATATTCTCTACTAGGACCCTTAGCTAAAGGAACGGTTTCCATTCGTCAAAAGGTAGATATAGGCTACCTTTGAGTACCGATATATGTTACTGACGTTCCTTAAGGTCTTGCTACTATTATTCACTTCCATTCTACAGCAAGTAGTACATGAATATTGGGCAATATTGGCACAATATTGTGGGAATATTGGACCAACATAGTTTTCAATATCGAGCAAACAAAGAATGATGACCTATCGCAACAACGAAGTTTTTCGATATTGAAAAAACAAGAAATCTTCACTCTTTGCAACATTAAGTGAATATTGAATATATGCCCAATATTTGACATGAATATTGGCACAATACAGGGTGATTCATTAAGGTTGGCCACCGGCCGTATCTCGGAAACCGTTTATCCTATGACTTCCGGAAAAAAAATTTAATGACAAATTCGGCCCCTAGAAAATGATAAAAAATATTTTCAAGTTCGTAGTTCCCCACTAGAGGGCGCAATCTATCACTTGTAAAATTTAATCTCATTTTTTACGAAATATTCTCCAGCTACCAGTGGTAAAGAATAATAAAATAAGAATCTACTCTTTCTATTCAACAACTTTTGTTTCAGTAATTTTTCTATATCTCCTATTTTTTAGTGATGGGATGGATAAACTTTTCTTCACGAAAAAAACATTCTTACTCCTGTATGGGTGAACCGATTTTCACGTAATTAGATTTCATTCGAAGGCCATCGAAAGCAGATCACAGAAACATGTGACAACAATATACCGGGTGATCCAATTGAAAACTACCGACTGTTTTATGTCACTTCGCCCTATTTGTGCGTTTTACTCGAAAATTTCAAATGCAATGCTATGATTCTAACCGAGTGAGAATAAGCCAAGCATTATCACCTACTGACTTTTTAAAATCGCAGACAGATATCATTGGTCGTTTCGGAGTTATTGACAGTTTTGTAAATTTTGATAAGTATTGATCAACCCTGTGAAATGCAGGAGGAATTTAGTTATTTCATCTCTAAACAATTAGATGAAAGGAAAAAACTCATCAAAACAACGAAACGAGCTGATTTAGAACCAGTAAGCTTTGGCGATACTGTTCATTTTCGGTATCTATAGCTGTAAAAGTTTTTTAGGACGATTGCAAACCACTATATTATGATGCCCCATTATTCAAATGAAGAAGCATATGATGCTTAATGTTCATTTTGAATGTTTAGAAAATGCAGTAGCTGAAAGGGAATACCCGATACGATATCCTGAAAGACGTCGTCATTCCAAAAGGGTATTCAAAAGATTGACACGAAGAGTGCGAGAAGCTGGATAAGGTTCAATATGTTGGAAGAAAAAATAGAAAACGTAGAAGCCGTAATGAGGATAATATCATGAAAGTTTTGGCTTATTAACGAGACAAAGGTGCTTGAAATTCTAACGGAAGATCTTCCAATTCTTTTGGAAAATATTGCTATTCAAAGCAGGTTACATATGTGGTATCAACAAGATGGTTGCCCGACGCATTATGCTGCTAATGTTCATATAACGTCTTCTCAAAGAGGCATATTGGACGAGGGAGTATTTTTCCATGGCCAGAAAGATCACCTGACCTCACAGTATTAGATTTTTATTTTTGGGGGAGAATAAAGACTTAGTTTTCCGAACACCCCTCACTACAAGTGAGGATATTCAAAATAGATTTCGACAGGCAGCTTCTTCTCATACTGAAATTGTGGCCAGTGTCAACTCGACGAAAGAAAGAATAAATTTATGTGTAGAAAATAATGGTAGACATTTTAAATATTTGAATTGATTAGGTGTAAGTGTTGTTTTTCTGTTCAAATGTTTTCGTTGTTGCTAATTTTTGTTTTATTTTATCGCATCATTGTTATTTCATGTGTGTTGAGTATTTTGCTGCGTTGTCATGACGCATAAAGTCACTTCTTTGTTTATTCAAGCTCACAGAAAGTATCAACATTGATTAAAATTTACAAAAACGTCAATAACTCCGAAACGACCAATGATATCTGTCTGCGATTTTAAAAAGTCAGTAGGTAATAATGCTTGGCTTATTCTCACTCGGTTAGAATCATAGCATTGCATTTGAAATTTTCGAGTAAAACGCACAAATAGGGCGAAGTGACATAAAACAGTCTGTAGTTTTCAATTGGATCACCCGGTATATTGTTGTCATATGTTTCTGTGATCTGCTTTCGATGGCCTTCGAATGAAGTCTAATTACGTGAAAATCGGTTCACTCATACAGGAGTAAGAATGTTTTTTTCGTGAAGAAAAGTTTATCCATCCCATCACTAAAAAATAGGAAATATAGAAAAATTACTGGATCAAAAGTTGTTGAATAGAAAGAGTAAATTCTTATTTTATTATTCTTTACCACTGTTAGCTGGACAATATTTCGCAAAAAATGAGGTTATATTTTACAAGTGATAGATTGCGCCCTCTAGTGGGGAACTACGAACTTGAAAATATTTTTAATCATTTTCTAGGGGCCAAATTTGTCATTAGATTTTTTTTCCGGAAGTCATAGGATAAACGGTTTCCGAGATACGCCTGGTGGCCAACCTTAATGAATCACCCTGTATATCCTTTCAGTCTTGGCTCAACATATCATACCAATATTCAACCAATAAAGAATGTTGACTTTTTGCGAAAACCAATAATGATTACCGAAATCGGCCCAATATTGAGTAGCGTTAGAAATAATATCAATAGTTTTGAAATATGATTAAAAGTTTCCGAAAACATTCATTTTCAATTTACTACCAGTATGATTTCAGGAAAAACTCACAACAGTCTCTGCACGCCCGGAGGTTTCTGTTCGTTCCGATTTTCAATAGGATAGACCGATGGTAATCAATATGGCGTTTTTGGGGTATTATGTCGCTCGTACAGCGGGCCGTTCGGCTCGTTCATCTCCGCAATTCACGTAGATGCGCTTTTCAATTCGACGAGATTTATCGTTGTTTCGAATCTTTCATTAGTGCGTCACCTGAAAAATTGGGTTACGATCGATGCTGCCGGCTGGATTCGCCGAAATAGTTGACTAGAAGGGAATTGATCTCGTTACGAAAACTCACAAAAGATTTCGACACCTGATTTCAAGGGTGAGTTAGTTTTGTTCTATGTAAGTGAAGCTCTCGGGTGCCATGACAGCCATATTGGATTTCCAGAGTGTTCACCTATCTTCTCTAGTAGAACCTCTAATTGAGTAGACTGTGCTCGTCAGCCAAAAAGTAGATATGAGCTTAATACATAGGTCTTGACACGGTTAATTTCTTCCAATCACCACCCATACACGCTCCCGCTATAAAAAGAAATCGAGGGATAACACACGATCTTTATCTTCAACGCTTCAGGCTCAGGTAAACCAGGATAACTTACAACGAAAGGAACAGTTTCTCAACGTTTGATTCGTAGAAAAGTAGGACCTCCAGAAATATTTTCAACTTCCCATGCTTGTAGATAAATTTAAAATCAGTTTTCGAAGTATAGATACTTCGAGCACAAAAATTTAAGAAAATTCAATCAACCTGCATTTTGAAAACGTGAGTTTTGCGGTCCCATGTTTATGAAACCTCTTTTCCTTAAATTTATGCGAAAAATTTCCTCCTTTCGTTTGTACATGCACTTAAAGAGAACTCTGAATAGTGTGAATGCTTTAGTGCTGCAAAATGGCGAATGAGTCGGTATCGTTTTCTTACTGGGTCGATTTCGGGATTTTTTTTTTGAAAATGCGTCAGCCCGTTGATGCATGCACCTTCTCAATTTCCTGTAGAAATGCGGAAGTTGCATGAACCCCCATCATTTTTGCGCGCATGTTCTAGGGGAACAGCGTGCTATCGTTTTGTCCAAATGTCTGTAATTTTAGATGATTGAGCCGAAAATGGTCTCAATCGACTAAGTTGGACTCCAGTGTCAAAATCGATTCTGTCCGGTCGTAGACAAAATAACTGTCGACAGAAGCAAGCAAGCAACTTGAAACTATCAGGATAGGTTGCGCATCAAAATGCCGCAGTTAAGTTCGTTAATGGGCCAAATCGGTCGAATAGTTTCGGCGTTATAGGCACTCGAAGTTTTGAAGTCATTTATTTTTTCTTTCAGAAACCACTTCAGCGGTTGGATTCAAACTTGGCAGTTAGGTGGAGTATAACGCCGCGCAACTTTGAGCCAAATTTTGTCGGGATCATATTGTCAGTAAATCAAAAAAAAAACTTTTTCGAAATTTTTTTCCAAAAAATTTTTTTTTCTGAAAACCATTCATCATATCCAAGAAAAATTTCACTCACACTTTGAGCTTCATATTTCACAGCAGTGTATTACACTGCTGAAATTTATTAAATTTCAGTTCGA
Organism: Myrrha octodecimguttata; assembly: GCA_958510865.1. Lineage (NCBI taxonomy): Eukaryota > Metazoa > Arthropoda > Insecta > Coleoptera > Coccinellidae > Myrrha > Myrrha octodecimguttata. The sequence continues at coordinate 68,633,811 of OY294060.1, forward strand.
TACGATCATAATTTTTAGAGATATCGGGAAAAAATATGTCAAATTTCGAGGTTTTCTTCTCGATATCGTTGATTTCTTCGGTATAACTCGAGAAATATTGATTCAGTCCTGATAAAACTTCACAGCTAGTTTTGAGATGCTGAAAGACAACTTTATGCGAAATTTCGTGATAATCGTATCATTAGAACAATTTGAAAAAAAAAATTCTATGATTTTCTTATCATATCCCCATTAAATTCTGTATGAAACTTCGAACTGTTATTTTTCAATGAAGCACTGGATTTCAATTCGATCTGATCTGTATTTTTGGAAATATTGAAAAAATAAAATTTTGATTGGGTATATCTACGGAATCATTGAGTGGATTTTACCCATTCACGAATTCGGTCTTTGTAATTAAGGTCCAAACCTTCTCTACAAATATCGAGTTTCTAAGTTGTTTCTTTCGGAACTTATTGTGTTTACGAAGGAGGCCGTTAGGCTGACCGTAAACGCAATAACTTCCGGAAGAAACTACTTAGAAACTCGATATTTGTAGAGTAGGTTTGGGGCTTAATTACGAAGGTCGAATTCGTGAATGAGTGAAATCCGACCAATGATTCCGTAGATATACCCATTCAAAATTTTATTTTTCCAATATTTCCGAAAATACAGATTTGATTGAATTAAAATCCAGTAGTTTATCAGAAAAAATTTCAAAAAGCACTGCCGTGAAGGCAGCAGCTTTTGCGTGCATGTTCAAATTCGTTGCTGAAGCACGCAAAAGTTGCTGCCTTCACGGCAGCGCTTTTTGGAATTTTTCGCGGTTACAAAATTGCGCAGGTGCCGGGATCTATCACTTACTCTGCCAATTTTGAGAATTTTTTAAAATCCCTCAGCATGGTCAAGAGATCACGTTATTCGGATTAAATGTGGCTTTATCATTCAGCTTTCTTCTAGTTAAGACAAAATGTCGTCTGAAATCTCCTGTTCAAACCTTAAGTTCATCTCAATTCTCACTTTATTCACTAAGTATAGTATCGAACAATCGTTTGTCAAGAATTATAACAAATTGAAAAATTCGTCTCATGCGAGATGTGAACAAAAGATCCACTCACCTTTGCTGGCTCCCGTTCCTTTATCCCTTAGTACGTTTATCGAATGTACACGTCCATATTCCTCGAACATTCTTCTTAGGTCATTCTCGTCCATGCTTCTTGGCACTTGCCCAACAAACATCTTTATCGTATCGCTATCTGGCTGCTCCTGGGGCTCATTGTTCTTCACGTTGTTTTGGAGCGAGGTGTTCAATAAGTTGTTGTTGTTATTGTTGTTGTTGTTATTATTATTGTTCGTATTGTGATTGTTATTGTTCATCGCAAGCGGACTGGAAAGAAATGCAATTGTTAGTTGAATCGTTCATGACAAATATCAGAAGATTTTTTGGGGGGAGTATAGATAGATACTCAGTACATATTTCTGAAAACCTAGAAGAGCACTGCCGTGAAGGAAGCAGCTTTTTCACGCATGTTTCTAGGTTTTTCGATGAAGCACTAAATTTCAATTCGATCTAATCTGTATTTTGGGAAATATAGGGGAAATGAAATTTGGAATGGGGATATCTACGGAATCGTTGGGTGGATTTCACCCATTTACGGATTGAACACACGTAATTATGGTCCAAGCCTACTCTACAAATATCGAGTTTCTAAGTTGTTTCTTTCGGAAGTTATTTTGTTCAAGGTCACTAGCTCAGTAGGTGTGGCATATTATTGCCAATCTCATCAAACTAGCTGTTTAATGATGCAATAATATACCTGGTTTTCCATTCGATATAAAAGGTCAGAGCCGGATCTAGGATTTCAGCGCCCGTGGCAAGTTATCAAAATGCGCCCTTTTCAAATTTTTTTTTCAATGACTACATAGTTTTCATGAATGATAGTATTTATTATATTCCTGAGATATTTTACTATTATTATATTCTTTTGAGAACGAGCATTACATTCTTAAGTATATCAAACAACATGTGTATAGAAATTACTATAATCTCCCATGTATCTTATAAGGTAGTAAAGAGTACTCACAAACGTATTAATATACGATAATGAGGGTATGAAGAAAACAGAAAAGAAGCGAATAGAATAAATTATTCTCAAAATAATATATAAGCATTCAAAGCTTCAAAAAAACATTAAATGAAAGTGTAAATGAAAAACTGAAATGCATTAGAGAACACACATGCCAACAGAGGTCATAACAAACATTTTAGTATTACTTTTTGTGATTCGCCATGACGTAGGGTCATTAAAATCAACTGGTTCAGGTTTAACCTCAGTAAGTCCTGATTCCTCGTCAAAAGAATGTTCCTTGTCTGAATTATCCGAAATGGAATAATTTCTTACTATAGGCTCGGTACTTGAAGAAGTAGAAGGAAATTCCGCTACATGATGGGCTTCGCTAGAGGAACCACTTTTTGTCGACACAATACCCGCATCGTTCTTGAGATATTACTAGTATTTTTTTTAGGTCTAATAACTTTTTATTCCTGATCTTTCGAGATTGCAATCCTGATGGTTTCTTGGGCGGCATTTCAGTTGGTTAAATCAACCTAAAATAATATAAGATTCTGAAAATGCATGGACGTCGAATCGGAATGTTCTGCGCGCTCATTTATATCATATCTGAATTGTCTCAATGCTCGACAAATGTCAGGAGGACAGAAAAAGGTTCCACGTTTCAGTGAAACTCAAGAATCATACTACTCATTTGATCGACTTTTGATCCTCTTTCTGTAGTACCCCTAGCTAAGAAGCTGATTGATAAAATACTAGAGATACGAAAAATTTATCGTTTTCTTCTCAACATTTTGATTTTTTTTATAACTTCTTCTTATACATATGGAAACTCGTATAATTAAGGTGCAACGCAATTTCAATTGAATCGGGATCTCGAAAATATAATTCAAACGATAATATCGCCGACATATTCCCAACCCAAACATAACCTTATAAATTTTGCAGCCTCTAAGCTAAATCTTTCGAAAATGATTGACTCTCGTGTGCACGGACAGAATGTAAGTTGACCGAGCGCGCAAAAACCCTCATCTCAAAATTGAATTATTCAAACATACCTGATTAAAATTTTTGAACTTTTTCCAGCACGAATAATTTCCCGGCCCGCTTGCACGATCACGTTATTTGCGGTTTTTGCACATAATCATTGAGTTTTCAAATACTATTTGAAAACTCAATGACATAATATAAAATATAATGATTAGTTCCTGGTTACTATTTTTCTTATTGATGCCATCAACTGCGCCGCTGCATGGAAGTACCCCATGTGCGAGAAAAAAAGTAGTATTAATAAGACTGGGATGATTTCATCTAGCCTATCGATCGTAAACGTCTTCGAAATACATTACCCTTATCGAAGCCGGTGTGATGAACGATTCGGCGAATAATAGGTGCTTTCTTTTTGGCGTTTGAAGCTCCAGGGTAGCTGAGTGTTTGTTGCACTTGAGCTACTCTCAAATCGAACGCAAATTAGTGGTTTGGTGCAATGAAAACTCACAGCACATGCGCGGTTATTTACTGTTTTGATTTTTGATTGATCAGCTGTGATCTACACTACACTTGCAGACGAATATTCTAAATAGTTTCTGACTATTCTGTATTTTCATTATTATTGTACGTACTTTGTAATCCAATAGTGGAGGGAATTTTGAATTCACTAATTTTGTTAAAAATGTCTGATTCTGAGGACGAGCATGTTATAAATGCTGTAAGTCCTTTGATTGTCTCAATCAGTTATTAGCAATTCCTTGTTTTTACTCATTTTGCAAAATTTGCCTTGATTTATAGCCAATATATATTGGATTATCTATATTAGATAATCACAGACCATCACAGACTGTAGTGGTTTGATCAACAAATGTTATTGTAAATATAAACAAATGATATGACGTAACCCAAAAGAGCTTGCTGCCCCTTGTCAGAGGTTGGTGCATGAGGGGGCAGGGGAAGGTAGTCGGAGGAGCTCAGATGCACGAAGCTCCAATCAAAAAGAACGCGTCAACGTTAGGGTTTCATGAGCTTGGGCAGCTCCGAGCTCCCCAAATCGTCAAATAGAACGCTCGTAATGTGGACGGTCTAAATCTCTTTGTGATGCCGTCAAGAAACCGATCCTAGACCGAGCGCTACCACCGCTAGCTCGAACCATTCAACTCCCTCTGAACTTGCCGCTAATTGAGGTCTTCAGTGTTCGAATAACAAACATCTGGACGCGATCGGGAATCGTAGGGCGACCGACAAGTGTGAATTTATCATCTGGTAATTTATTGGTAACTATTTGTCGCCGCATATTGTACAACAGGTGTATGCACTATAGCACCACTCTAAAATATGAATGGACTTTGAAGTGGAAAAACATCATTTAAAAAAAAAATCATAATTTTGCGCCCCTAGTTGGTTGGCGCCCGTGGCAAATGCCTCCCTCGCCACGCCCTAGATCCGGCTCTGAAAAAAGTAGTAGGCTGTTTTCGGTATATGTGCAGGCTGAAAAGCTCTGAAAATATTTCAAAGAGGAAGTTCATTGTTGAATACCAAATTTTCAACACAAAATCAAGTTCCACTCTCTACAAACGTTTAGCAGGCCAAATCACCGTAGAATACCCCGTATAGCTGATTGAGGAAAGAGTAAAAACCATTCTGTGTCTCTCCCACTCACTTAAACTATTAACAAAGACGCAAAAGACAGCCATAACGAACCATAAGTCAGCGATCAGAAACAGGTAACGATTTTCCAATTTCCCGAAGCGCCCTTCAGCACGTTTGCCGGGGGAAAAACTTAATGGGAAAGTCGACGTTCGAAATGTTCTTTTCGAGACAGGGATAGCAGTTCTAGCAATCTTCCGGATTTTGTCGTTTATTGGACTACTACATCAAGGTATTGAGTTCACAAAAGATTCATTAATGTTTCAAATAGTCCTTTTGCATCGGGACTTCCGTATTGAGATACCGTTTTGCCGGGTTTTCCGTTCCTACATCGATTTAAAGGGAATCAACTCAATTTTCCGAGGCACACGTGCGTTACTCCCTATTTTCGGCAATCTATAGTGGAAGAGGAATCTTTATTCCTCTTCGTTCGGGATGTTTTTTTTTCAGTTTTTGATGAATAGCTAGAACGTGGAGACATTCAATAACTACCAATCTGGAGAGCAATGATATTTTTACAGATTTTGTCTGATATTCCAATAGATGACTTCGGCCCAAGTTGACAACCCACAATTTTCTTCTCAAATTTACAATCACTGAGAAACGGGAATTTCAGGACAAATTCGACATGATAAGGTTCGCGTTATTTATAAACATCCGTTAAAGATGCTTCGGCTCCTCAAACAAGATAATTCCTTCCAAATATAGGTTTTTGTTAGGCTGAAATTTAAGTTGGGATTCCTGATTTCATGTTAATAGTGTCAAGTTTATATAGGATATGTTCCGGAGGTCAACTTGGTTATTTCGGTTGCCGGTTTTCTGTTCTGCAAATATGAAATATTCGGTTGGTTCCTGAAAAAAAGGTTGATTTCGAAATTTGATTGGTGAAAAAGCAATCTTTCTGTCACCAGAATATAGACATATTAAGTCTATGCACCAGAACGACAATCAATGTTTTATGGTAACATATCCATAGCATAGAACAATCTTTATTTACCTTATGATCCATAGACCATACCTAGTAATTTTTCCATTGTTGATTGTTGTCTCTTCTATGTTCTATGGATCATAAAGTTAATAAAGATTGTTCTATGCTATGGATATGTTACCATAGAACATTGACTATCGTACTGGTGACAGAAAGAACGTTTTTTCATCGATCAAATTCCGTAATTAACTTTTTTTTCAGGAACCAACCAGATATTTTATATTTACGGAATGGGAAACCGGCAACCCAAATAACCAAGTTGATTTGCGGAACATATCCCATATAGATTTGACACTATTAACATGAAATCAGGAATCCCAACTTAAATTTCAGCCAATAATCAGAGATGATCTTGACAAAACTCCATATTTGGAAGGAATTATCTTGTTAGTGGAGCCGAGGCATCTTTTACGGATATTTATAAATAAAGCGAACCTTATTATGTCGAATTTCTCCTGATGAAATTCCCGTTCCCCAGTGATAGTAAATTTGTGAAGAAAATTGTGGGTTGGCAACTTGGGCCGAAGTCGTTTATTGAGTTGTTAAGTTTTCAATCATAGAATAACACATATTTTTGCGCGCATGTTCTGAGGAACAGCGTGCTATAGTATATTGTCCAAATGTCTGTAATTTTCGATGATTGAGCTGAAAATGGTCTCAAATGACTAGGTTGGACTCACTGATGACGAATTCGGAGTCAAAATCGATTCTGTCCGGCCGGCCGGCCGGCCGTCTGTAGACACGATTACGGTCGTACGGAGAATCCTACAGAACTGAAACTTTCAGGGTAAGTTTCATTTCATAATGCAACGGTTAAGTTCGTAAATGGGCAAAATCGGCAGAACGGTTTCGGATTCAGAGCCTTTTGCAGTTTTGACGTTATTCTGGCGATAATTCGAAAACTACTTGGACGATTGGATCAAAACTTGGCAGTTAGTTGAAATATAGCAACGCGCAACTTTACGCGCAATTTTGTTCGGATCATATCATCAGTAAATTTTGAAAGATATTTTTTTCAAAATTTCTCCGAAAAATTTTTTTTTCTTCGCGAAATGTTCATCACATTTCAGAAAAAAATTCAGCGTGAACTCTAAGCTCCATATTCCCAAGCAGGTTAGTAGCTTTGGAGATATTGGGAAAAAATTAAATTTCGTGGTTTTCTTCCCGATATCGTTGTTTTTTTCGGTATAACGCAAGAAGTACTGATTCAATCATGATGAAACTTCGCACCTAGTATGAAGATGCTGAAGCACAACTTTGTACAGAATTTCGTGATGGTCGTGTCATTAGAACAATAAAAAAAAAATTCAAATTTTTTCTTTCAAATACATATTTAATATTCTGTGATCTTCCTATCATATTATCTCATTGTATTCTGTATGAACCTTCGAACTTTAATTTTTCGATGAAGTACTGGATTTCAATTCTATCTGATCTGTATTTTGGAAATATTGGGAAAATAAAATTTTGAATGGGTATATCTGCGAAATCATTGGGTGGATTTTACCCATTCATGCCTTCGACCGTAATTGAGGTCCAAACCTTCTCTACAAATATCGAGTTATTGTGTTTACGGTCCGGAAATTATGATTTTAATTGTATATATGAGTGGATTCTAATGCTTTTAACTGATTGTGAGTTTTGTTTTGTCTCTGTAGTGGTGATTCGTTCTTCAGATTTTATTTATTACATTTATGTCAGTTTGAAAGCTGCTAATTTAGGTAAGTTAAATCTATTGTTCGTCTTCACAATGCAATGCAATGTCAAATAGCTTTATGTTTTTACAGCATTGAAAATGTTGGGGAAAATCCAACGAAACGTCGGCATAATTAAATATGCTTTTCCTACAATAATTGCTGTCTCAATCCTGTGAAACAAACTTCGTAAAATCAAAAGAGACGTGAAAATCATGAACCATTCAGCTCGATATTCGAAAATTACAGACATTGTGACGAAACGATAACTCGCTGTTCCCAGAACAAGCGCGTAAAAATCGATGAATTTATTTGCGCGTTTCAGTATCGCCCGAATTGAATTTGGAAATATCATTCGGAAAATTCCCTCGTCTCTCGAATTTTCCGTGTTTCTTGCGGGCGCACACTTGATGTATAGGAGGGCAGAATTTTAATATGAAATATTATTTTTCGTGCGATCTAGCCCGACGCCCTTTGAGTGGAGCCGAGTGATGTGGATACGCGTATGTTCGCATATTTTGGTTATTTATTCCGGGTATGAAATATTCCGGGGCGAGTTTCATTTTGCTCCGGTAATTTTTGATGGGAAAAGTTATTTCGCACTGTATAGCGACACAAAGCGGCCTTTTAGAGTGGAAATGATGTGGAGTGTTGGAAGAGACTTCACATTTAACTTCTTTTAAGGCAGAATTATTCCTGTGATGATATGTCCGGAAAGAGGAGGCGATTTGCTTAAATTGTGTGACACATGATATGAGAAGTATACTAAATGACATAAGAATTGTTACACCAAGAAAGAATAACTTTATTTTTCAGCAATTTGATAGTCTCACATCAGGAATGAAGCGATAACTTTTTCTCAAAATTTAATCGGCAATTATGTGAAAAAATTAATAATGTGTTTGAGAACCCTGTAGCTGAAAACCGTACTCTAATACAGAGTAAGTCTTTGAGACTCTTTTTGCGTGCATGTTCTAGGACAACAGCGTGCTATCGTTTTGTCCAAATGTCTGTAATTTTGGATGATTGAGCCAAAAATGGTCTCAAACGACTAGGTTGGACTCACTGATGACGAATCCGGTGTCAAAACCGATTCTGTCCGGGCGGCCGAAGTGAGCTAGCAACTTGAAACTTTCAGGGTAGGTCGCGCATTAGAATAATAATAATAATAATAATAATAATGTTTATTTGTTACCCAAGACATCATACATAACAGAAAGTATTTTATATTAGACAAATAAACATTTAGTTTCCCACAAAAGTCTGAAACTTGTACGTGGGCAGTACACATCAAAAAAAAAATAATACAAATTTAAAAAAAAAATGATAATGCTTAATCAAATCAATTCTTCATAAGTTTTAAACAAAATTATTTCTATTTGTGAACGTATACCAGAACGATGTTGGCTTGCTTCGAATCCATTTTTTTATTTTCGTATTGAACGTTGGTTTGGCCTTAGTTTCTTTGATGTTGATTGGAAGTATATTGTAAAGTAAAGGTGCCAGGTAAGTATGCGATTTTAAACCAATAGTCTTCTTAGGTTTAGGTAAAGGGATGTTGGGAGATCTCATATCTTTTATATTTTTTGTAGGTTAAGTTCGTTAATGAGCCAAATCGGTCAAATAGTTTCAGAGTTATAGCCACTTGAAATTTTAAGGTTATTTATCTCTTATTTCAGGAACTACTGAAGCGATTGAATTCAAACTCAGCGATTAGGTGGAGTATAACAAAGTGCCACTTTGAGCCAAATTTTGTCAGGATCATATCGTTAGTAAATTTTAAAACAAATTTCAAAGTTTTTTTCAAAAATTTTTTTTTTTTCGGAAATCATTTATGATATCTGGAAAAAATTTCACTAGCACTTTGAGTTTCATATTTCGCAGCAGTGTACTAATTTTCACCTTGATACGATCATGAGATATCGGGAAAAAATATGTCAAATTTCGAGGTATTCTTCTCGATATCGTTGATTTTTTCGGTATACCTCGAGAAATACTGCTTCAATCCTGATAAAACTTCGCAGCTAGTTTAAAGATGCTGAAACACAACTCCACGCAAAATTTCGTGATAATCGTGTCATTAGAACAATTTGAAAAAAAAGTTTCTGTGATTTTATTATCATATCATCCTCATTAAATTCTGTATGAACCTTCGAACTGTAATTTTCGATGGAGTACCGGATTTCAATTCGATCTGATATGTATTTTGGAAATATTGGGAAAATAAAATTTTGAATGGATAAAATCCGCCCAATGATTTCGTAGATATACCCATTCAAAATTTTCTTTTTCCAAAAATACATATTAGATCGTATTGAAATCCAGTTATTTATCGAAAAAAAAAATTAGAAAAGCACTACCGCGAAGGCAGCAGCTTTCGCGCACATGTTCAAATTCGTTGCCGAAGCGGTCATCTACATTGAACATGCGCGCATAGCTTCTGCCTTCACGGCAGTGCTTTTCTAAATTTTTTTATTTACCACTTTTACAGGTTCGGCTCAGTTAAAAAGTTATAAGAATTGATATATTTCTGAATGGGCTAATACACTCCTGTACTTTGTTTGCAATGTCAACACAGATATCACTTAAGGTGATTTTTATTGCAGAATTATCAATTCATTGCTTGAAATTCAAAGAAATATGATTGCGTAAACTCTTTTGCTCACTTTATTCTTCTGAATTATATATAATTTTTTTTTTCTTCTTCTGTTTCAATAAAGGCACTATTATTATTATTATTATTATTATTATTATTATTATTATTATTATTTGGTGGAACTTTCTGCGATATTATTGTGAAGAAAATATTTCTAATCTTCCACTTGGTATTCGTGCAAATTTCAGCTGTTTCCACCATGAGATCCCACACATTTTAATTTTTTTCCATTCTCATAATTTCCATAATTATTCTGATTTTCATCAAATTTATACATGAAGTCACTAGACTAACATAAAAACACTATCCAATAATACCTCTGAAATGTTTTCAGCAATTTCACATCACATTTCATTATGTGATAATGAATATCTTCCAATTTCTATCCTCTTTTCTATCATCAAATTCGTTTCACGATCTCTTCACTTTGAATTCATCATGAAATGATACGATACATCCACCATCTACAAAAACGAAGCAATTTTTATTATCACGCACGGAAATGTAGAAACATAACCCAATTTTCATCCTATTTCTGAGGTTCCGTCAATCGGAGCCGCAAAAATGCAAGGTTGTCAGACTGTCTTCGCCGATCAACTGATATACGTATTTGACGGAGCGATGAAATTTTTGAGTTGATCGGTTGATCAAATTTGACGGAGCAATCTGTTGATCGTACGATCACCATATCTTTGGGAATTCCGGGGTACGTTTCATAATATCAATCAGATTATAGCTCAATCAGGTGTGAAGCATGTGCTTGACAAAGCGACCGTGGGGCAATTAACGTTTACAGAGAGAAATCCTAAAGTTTTCGACATTTCTAAATCTGCTTTTTGGACTGAAATTTTAGTGGATAATGGTGGGAACTTTTCGATGCCTGGTACTTATAAATTGTGTACAAGAATATGGAGGATAGAAGAGTAGTTCTTTCACCCCTCTCCTCCATCTGTGGGAAAAATATTCTACTCTTATTCTCTAATTCGAAGATCAAATATTTTCCGTATCATCGAGCGTAATCTCCTTCCGAAACCGATACCCTGATAACGAATGGGGGAACGGAACATTCTTCGTAATTTAATTCAATTCTCGCAGGTATTCATTTCCTCTGTCTTGTTCCAATTCCGACGAAAATGGCGGCTTTATTTGCGATTCGCGCTGTCACTCTTGTCACACCGTTCATTGGGCAAATATTTGAACGGAATTTCATTCATCTCTGTGTACCTTCGAAAGAGGGCTGCGTTCCGTTGTATCGCGAACGGTGTGACAAAACCATAGACAGAGACATGAACTGCGCCTTTCATTCAGAATTGAGGGAAAAAAATAATGAAATTGTGGACCAAAATAGCAGAGATGAGGAAGAGACAAAGCTTTATATCCTGCTCTAATTTAGTTTGTTTCTACACAACAATAACAATAACCAACTAATACGTGAATTGTTTTGTGTATTTGGGTAATGTTGTTAATTTTATTTCTTTGATTTCTAGACGTACACAGGGTGTGTCTTCAACCCCTGATTCCTCTTATCAAATGAAATAAATACTTGTCCACATATCATTTTCCCAGATTCGGCCCCGATAAAGATGTACATGCTGTTGAAGTTCACAAAATGAAAATCAGTTTTTCCTATGCTGCTTTGACATGGTTCCTCCGAAAGAAATGAATTTTTTTGTGAAGTTTTTCAGTTATCAATTTTATCTCAGTTCAATCGGTTTTCTGGTCGAAGTTTGCCTGATTCATAAAACTTAAAGGAATTAGCATGAAGAAAACAGAACAGAAGTTCAAATTAAATCATTATACGACTCTTCATTAATTTCAGAATACTCAATTATAATCATAATTTCCCCCCAAACGAACAATTTTCGAGATATTCGACGTTTAATGCTATAGAATCTAACAAAATTCTAGAAATTCATCTTTTTTGTGGATTCGCCCCACAACTAATAAAGATCGTGAATTAAGCTCTGACAAATTTACCTAGAACACAGAATACACATAAATATTTATCTATTTCGCATAGACCAAATATTAGGTCGTTACCAGACCACAGACATGAAGTACATGTCTGTGGACCAGACTTTCCAGGCATTATTGGATAGACGTTTGAAGGATTTTCACGACTTTTCTCGATATGGAATTTGGAAATAACGAAGATGGTGAATTATAAGATAATCGGAATTAAAGTATTAAAGAAATAAAAATTTTATTCATATTGAAATTTATTTTTATTTCATTTGGATGTTGATCCAATTTGATCCGGATGTTATGTTTAAAATTCTTCACAGAATAAGATCCGATTTCAACACAACTCATAATCGTCTCGGGTTCAAGCCTGTTGCTGGTGCAGAAATTTTTAGTGATCAAGGGAACGTCAAACCATTCGCGTTAAGCTGAACAATTAACAATGCTATTCCTGATGTAGCGTAAGGAAACAGGAGCAAAGCCTACGCGGTCACCTAACTCGCACAAGCACGAAGCATGCGAGAGGTTTTCCATAGAAAGAAGAATCAGAAGAAAATCAATGAGAATATTAGAAATTACTCCATTTCTTATACTTCTTCATTTCGAATACTGACTCTCTCAACACTTTTTCCGAATCTTTCGACGTAAAATTCATGTGAAACCCCGTGAAATTTCTAGGTGACTCCAACGAGACACATTATCCATTTCCTGCAGAATTAAACCAAAACTCCGTGCGAATAACAACTTCTACCGGATGATTTATGGTAACAATATTCGTGAAAAATTTTCCCGTCAAATACTATTAGAGATGATGCCGCGAAGGCGCAAGGACTAAACCGGGAAATCGTGTTCTTACGCCATCCATTCCACCAGAAAATTCCGGGTTGTCTCCGTCCACCTTTGAGGTTGATCCGTACCAGCGAAATCCCGTGTGAAATTGCTGAAAGTAAAACAGGATACACAAATTTTACGGTACATCGTGAGGAATATTGAGGGGTTACGATAATGAGCCTTGACGAACAGGTAATTCCCGTTTAGCGCTGGATTTGACGACGCCGCGACGCTGGCAACGAGAGCAACCTGAGCGATAACTGATGATAGGTTGGGATCTGAAGAAACGTATCAAGTTAACTTAATTATTCTGCATGAATCTTAACTCTGTCACTGCCCAAAAATAAATGGTCTAAATCAATTCCATGACTTCTGAGTTCGTCAAAATAAAGCAAAAATAAAATTCCAATTTGGTATTTTTTGTGGAATCGTGATGTGGATTTCACTCTTGGAATATGACGTTCATAAATTGTTTCTTTCGAAAGTGATTGTCTTCAAGATCGGCGCTTATACGGCTCATCGAAAATGAGCAGAACATACTTCTGAAAAACCAGGAGCATCAACATGAATATTCCTCACTGAATCTGACCTATAGAAATATCCTGCTATCTTCATACACATGACTCTAGCATAATGAAGATTTAGAATAGAGTAATTCCCGTTCAGTGCTGGATCTGACGGCACCGCGACGCTTCGAACTAAAGCAAAGTGCGCGATGCCTGATGAAAGATTGAGATTTGAGTTCCCTTTCGTGCGGTGCAGTCAGCTCTACTTAAACCGTTGGCTCATCCTTGAGGGAGCATTTAACACTGGAGGCGTCAACAACATGACTCAGAGGAAAAATTTGATCAATAACTCACCCTTCTTGGTACCGGAAATTCCAAACTTGGTGTTTATTCGACCTCAATGAGTATCATTACGATTTCTTGAATCAATCCACCAAATTTTTACACTTTTTTGGAATTTTCACAAAATGAGCTATTGCAGCAGAAAACAACGATGCTGTGCGTGAATGGATATTGCAAGATTGTTTTTTGACATCTCATGATATTGAGGCATACTTGTGAATCAGTTCTACTCGTATACATTTAACCTTGCATGAATTTTTGGCGGTATAAAAGTTTATATCGCATAGTTTGGTAACCGGTCAAAAAAACTCGTATCGATAGTTTTGTGGCCATGTTGCTAAGGTTCTATAGTAGTGCTTTCAAGACGTAGTATGGGCGATAGCGTGCTATCGTTTTGTCCAAATGTCTGTAATTATCGAATTTTCAACCAAAAATGGTTTCAAACGACTAGGTTGGACTTACTGGTGACGAATCCGGTGTCAAAATCGATTATGTCCAGCTGTACACGATAACTGTCGAACAGAGCACGCTAGTGACTTGAAACCTTCAGGGTAGGTCGCGCATCAGAACACCATAGTTAAGTTCTTTAATCTAAGAAATTGGCCCAAAGGTTTCGTAGTCATATCCATTTAAAATTGTGAGATTATTTCTATTGAAGCTGTTGGATTGAACCTTGGTGATTGGAGCAGAACGACACGCAATTTTAGTCAAATTTTTGTTGATATTTTACTGTCAGTGAATTGAAAATATAATAAAATAATTTTTCCTCAATTTTTCCGAAACTTTTTTTTGGAAAGTACCGACTATATTTGAAAAAAATTTCAAAAAGTATTGCCGTGAAGGCAGCAACTTTTGCGCGCATGTTCAATGTAGATGACCGCTTCAGCAACGAATGTGAACATGCACGCGAAGGCTACTGCCTTCACGGCAGTGCTTTTTGAAATTTTTTACTGATAAATTACTGGATTTCAATTCGATCAAATCTGCATTTTTGGAAATATTGGAAAAATCAAATTTTGAATGGGTATATCTACGGAATCATTGGGCGCATTTTAACCATTCACGAATTCGACCTTCGTAGTTAAGCCCCAAACCTGCTTTACAAATATCGAGTTTCTGAGTCGTTTCTTCCGGAAGTTATTGTGTTAACGGTCAGCCTAACGGCTGACTGCGTAAACACAATAACTTCCGAAAGAAACAACTTAGAAACTCGATATTTGTAGAGAAGGTTTGGACCTCAATTACGAAGGCCGAATTCGTGAATGGGAAAAATCCACCTAATGATTCAGTAGATATACCCTATAAAAATTTTATTTTTCCAATATTTCCAAAAATACAGATCAGATCGAATTGAAATCCAGTACTTCATCGAAAAATAACAGTTCGAAGTTTCATACAGAATTTAATGAGAATGATATGATAAGAAAATCATAGAAATTTTTTTTTTCAAATTGTTCTTATGACACGATTATCACGAAATTTTGCATAAAGTTGTCTTTCAGCATCTCAAAACTAGCTGTGAAGTTTTATCAGGACTGAATCAGTATTTCTCGAGTTATACCGAAAAAATCAACGATATCGAGAAGAAAACCTCGAAATTTGACATATTTATTCCCGATATCTCCAAAACTTATGATCGTATCGAACTGAAATTTGGTACACTGCTGGGAAATATGAAGCTCAAAGTGTGAGTGGAAGTTTTCTTTGGATATGTTTTTTTTTTAATTCACTGACAATATGATCCTGACGAAATTTGGCTCCAAGTTGCGCGTCGTTATACTCCACCTAACTGCCAAGTTTGAATCTAATCGCTCGAGTAGTTTCTTAAATGAAAAATAAATAACTTCAAAATCTCAAGTGCTTATAACTCGGAAACTATTCGAACGATTTGGCCCATTAACGAACAAAACCGCGGCATTCTGATGCGCAACCTATCCTGAAAGTTTCAAATTGCTAGCTTGCTTCTGTCGACAGTTATTGTGTCTACGGCCTGACGGACGGCTGGCCGACCGGCCGGACAGAATCGATTTTGACACCAGATTCGTCATCAGTAATTCCAACCTATTCGATTGAGACCATTTTCGGCTCAATCATCCAAAATTCAGACATTTGCACAAAACGATAGCACGCTGTTCCCCTAGTACATGCGCGCAAAAAGATTTCGGGAAGAACCTAGAAAAGCACTGACGTCAGGTCAGCAGCTTTTGCGTGTTCAAATTCGTTGCCAGAGCGGTCATCTCCGTTGAACATGCGCGCAAAAGCTGCTGCCTTCACGTCAGTGCTTTTCTAGTATTCTTAAGACTATTCCAGATATCTTATTCGATGTTAATTGAAAAGTAAGGAATTATATCTATGGGAAATCATTACCCAATATTAGGAGCCTATAGAGTTCTTTATCACCTGAAGGATCTGAAACTCGATTTCAAGTTAAATTCTTCATCAGTGCCCAAACTGGTCGTTCAAGACGATTTTGGCTCAGAAGTCGGAAACTACAGATATTCGTGCAAAAGACCAGATACAAGGAAGTTTAAACGTCTTCCGAATTCCTCTGTAACGTGTTCGAGTTCGAAGCGGTTTTCACCCTACTCAACTTGTATAATATTGGATAAGTAATGGAAGCCATCAGTTAGTTTAGCAATTTACATCGGCATAGGAGCTATTATCGGAGGTTGCGAAGTGGTGCATGTGCCGGGAGCCAACCTCTACTGTGTCTATTTCGAGAATATTTTTGAAATGCTCATGACTGTCGGAATATTATATCCTCTAGTTCACTGGTTACCTCTATCCAGCAATATTTTCCCAAAGTTGCAATGTCTTCCGAATTCTTCTATTTTGAGTTCAGACTCGCTCCAATACACACCTATTGAATTTGTACAGTATAGAGTTACTGAGAAACACTTGTCCGAAACACCTCAGAAATCTGGCGAGCCATATTCTCGAAGCTGGCCTCTGACCACTCCCTCAGAACTTTGCCCGATATTCCCATCCTCCAAAAATGGGGAAATTATAACCCCATTGTTCGCTTTGTTCGTATTGGCTGCGCTCCAAGACCGACTTTTCTCGCACCCGTTTCACAACGGATCTATCCTCCTGGGCCGCTACTTTCACGGACGGGAACTTAATTTTCAATTAGGGTCTAATTTTCGGTGTGAATAAGGAGATCGTAGTCTGATGTAATCTACTTTGGGGCCTAGCAATTTAGTCGGCAGAGCGAGGGTAGAACAAGCACTCATATTTCGGTAATATTCGGAGGGATAGAGTGGAAAGTGTTGAAGGTACTGTTAATGTTATTCGAGTGCGGTTGACTGAAACCAATGTTTCCCTTTAAAATCTATTTTGGTTTGGCTTGTGGATGTGATCTTTTATTCCACGAAGGATAAGGAGATTGAACAATTGAGTGGAACAATTTTTGCGACATAGATAATTCTCGGGTATAAGTTTATTATGAATTCGCAACAACTGGTAAGCAATACGCCCTCTGGCGATAGAAATTCGAACACTTCCAAGCTAGTAGTTTTTCGACGTGCCTGTTATTCTAACGTAATTTGCTTACTTTTGGAGTTCATTTTCGAGCTTTCGTGTTGTTCTCCGAGTTGAAATTTTGGTAAACCGAAAGTGTTTGTAATATTCATTAATCGATTCCTTTCTTTCCGATTAAAATTTTCGATTGTATTAATTCAAAATGGCATCCTCCCGAAATGACTATTGTTGTGTGCCCGACACAATGTTATTCATGGTCAAAGAAGCAAAGATCATCTAGTGCCTCTAGTTTCCATTTTTTCCAGAGCCAAATGAAAGTAAAGTTAATTTGGAAACAGCATTCGGCAGGGAACTCAATAATAGAAAAAGGCCTAGCTTCAGAAATTGAAGATTGGAAAACAGGTCACGAAATGCATGAAAGTATGTTCATTGCATTTCTCTGAAGATGTTTATTTTTATAAAGGTCAATTACCTTCAATGTATTCATTTCGAAACCACTTCATGTCATGATGTTTTCAGGTGTAAATGAAAAAAAGAGAATTTTGATCAAAAATTCTGCAGAGAAACTACCGAGCTCTTCTGCAGCTACCTAATTCACATATTACACAAAATCATATTCTATAAGAGTAATCTGGTTGAAAACCTGAAAAAAACTAGATTTACTATTAGAGTTGATAATAGCTGAAGTTATTCATACAAATACATTAATACTTTTCATTTCTATATATAGGTAGGTTGAACCAGCTGTGACATTTTTCATTTTGTATGTGTGTCTTGAGCTGCTGTAATATGAAAATGAAATCAATTATATGTCTATCTGTTTCCTGTGTCCGCAAAATATGGAACAAATTCATTTTTAGCTGAACAGGCCATTTTAAGAAATAATCCTGAAACACGTCGATTTTTGATTTTAATTTACCGTATTTCAAAATAATAATCTAATATACAGGGTGAACTACGTTCGAGTAATGACGTCACCGTCACTTTTTTTAAATGGAACACCCCCATTTTATCTCAATATTTGGATTACTCTAGCTGAGCTGATTCCAAAAATGTATCACATGTTGATTCCAATTGGTACAGGGTGGACAAAAATACAATAGTTTTGTGTGTGCTCATAAAGTAACGCGTAACATTCTTTATTAGGTAAATTAACAATATTATCAAAAATACTTATTGTCTAGCGGCAATTGGTTTAAATGTAACACCCCGTAGTTTGCTACATGTTTAGAGTAATAAAACTGAGCTGTTTCCAAACATTTTTGGTACTTGTGGTCTAGCAGACAGAATATGAAAGAAATTCAGTCAAGTCGTTATTTGTTTAGTAATTTATCGATGTTCAGTGACAGTTAAGTACTACAATATTTTTGGTATTCGTGAATATTCGAATGATTGGTTAGATTTAACTACTGTATTTTTGTCCACCCTGTACCAATTGGAATCAACATGTGATACATTTTTGGAATCAGCTCAGCTAGAGTAATCCAAATATTGAGACAAAATGGGGGTGTCCCATTTAAAAAAAATGACGGTGACGTCATTACTCGAACGTAATTCACCCTGTATATTAGATCATTATTTTGAAATGCGGTAAATTAAAATAAAAAATCGACGTGTTTCAGGATTATTTCTTAAAATGGCCTGTTTAGCTAAAAATGAATTTGTTCCATACTTTACGGACACAGTGTATATATTGAAATAATTCAAAGGTTATAATTGAAGATTGCTGCCTGCTTCTCGTCAGTGCTAGTCTAGATGTTTTTTATTTAATCAACTCTCAGAAACCCGACACTCTTCTTCGACACCTTGTTCAACACTCCTGCGAAAGTTTTCCTCACTCGTCCCTGTATACGACCCCCTGGCCCTTGATGTAAAAAGATCTATTGTTAAAACTTACGTCGTATATAACGCCGCCGAAACACGAGACCGATCTTCTCGCTTCCTTCGACTGTTGGTCGAGGGGTGGCGCTGCATCGTTCTCGAATCTGACCCCCTCTCGCGAAGCTGATGAAATATGACCTACGGGCATTATACCTACGGTGATGTCGGAGTTCGCTACGAGGACGAAGGATTTGAAGGGTGCTGTTTGAATGCTTTATTTTACAAATGAGGCTTCATGTTTCAAATTTGCCGCCGGCTTGTGACGCAAACAAGATTTATTCTTACATTTGAATATGTCGCGTAGGATGTAATGTTTGCGCTATTTGTCACTGCTTTATTATTGCGGGGGAAATGAAATTATATTTTCAGAAGCTTTAGAAAGAGACATGATTCCTACCATTTCAAGCCACATTTTTCTCGACAAACAACGAGATATTATTTTGTAATTTCTAATTTTCGTCAAAAACACCGCTATTGTTCTACATCAGTTTCCACCGATAGATGCCGGAAAAATCTGCCATATAAAATCTGAAATATTTGCGGAGGTGCATTTCATATCGATCATATCGATCATCCAGCTTGGATCATACAGTATTTTAAGAATTTCCGAAAATAAAACAATCAAATCAAATTTGAATTTTCATCAAATTCGGTCTGAATGGAGGAAAAGTTACGCTTCATCTCTGAAAACGCATACTGGAAACTAGAAATTTTTGAAATATCAATTACAGAAGGTATTCATTATTTCATTATTTACTCCATATATGAATAGTCTACCAGAGTTTCGCATTCAAGAAGACCCATATAGGAAATAATCGGAAAAAATCCGTATGGTTAGATAACAAGTTCGTAGGAAAAATGAACGAAAAATAATAATTCCTATTTTATAATAATCAATATTAACATTGCCTCGAAACATTTCTAGGATTCGGCAACAAGTTTATAACTTTTTTGCACGATAAAACGACATTTGTTAGTTATCGCGTTTGTTGCTAGATCGGCAGATCATTTCCACTGATTTTTTTTTTGTTTGTATTTTTTCCGAATATCCTAGGCTTCAACGAAACCCCTCAGAAGCTTAAAGCTTGTGCGAGTTAGGATACCGGGTGTGTTCTGTGTAGGCTTTGTTACTAATTCCTTGTGCCACGTTAGGAACAGCACTGTTACTTGTTTACCCAACAGCGAATGGTTGGACGGTCCCCTAAAAACCGGAAAAGTTATTTCCCGGCCAAGGGCTTGAACCCCAGACCTTACGATCATGGGTCTTGCGCTCTAACCACTGAGCTACCGCCGCTATTTGCTAAGATAAACAAAACAGTAAGTGGATCACTTACCGTTCTAGAACGGTAAGTGAGAATAACGAAAAATATTCAATGAAATAATGAAATGATTCAAATACAGTTTGGAATTGATTCATTTAAAACCCGACGTCTAGTGTTGATAACATTCAAAAGTTCTACTAAGAATTCAGGATATTTCCTAATTAATATCATACATCTTTATGTACAGGGTGTTTCATCATGAACTGGTCAAACATATATAGCCGTATAGATGACATTGGAAAAGACATTTTTGCCTTATGACATTTACCCCGTTTTCGAAGCATAAACGAGATACAGGGTGTTTAATGTCAACTTCGAGCAATATTCCGATAACTGTGGTGAGTTTACCTTTTAAATAACGGTTTTTGGGACATATTAATATTTTTTGGTGGTAAATCCGATTTTTGGGTAGAATTCGAGAAAAAATATTTCGAAATGGCAGATAACCTACAAAGTTGGAATTTTTTGTTTTCGATTGCCAAACTGGAAAGCATTATTTCAATGTAATCAATTCTCTGAGATTTTCCGTGAAAAAATTTTTCCAAAATTCAAACTCAACTTTTTTTTTACATGTCTACAGCGAAAAAATTTTCATCCAAAATTGTTGCAATCTCTCGAGGTTGAACTCCCCTTCATTCTGAACACTGGTGTGAAAACAGAATGAAAAAATATCCATTGGTTTTCGTTTTATAGCCTTCCAAACATTTCACTCGCACTACTTAAATAATTTTTATTCGTGAAACTGGTAGCCCTACGGAGGCAAAAATTGTGCTAATGGGTCCCCAGAATGACCCACATAGAAATATGAATTTATCAGGAGAAACATTTTTTTCAAAAAAACTTTGATGGAAATCGAACTCTCTTCGCATTCGGAAAATAGGGTCAAATTCGATGAACTAGCGTTGCTTGGTAACGGACGTCATTATAATGAGTATAAATCCAATCTATACGCGACCCTAAGTGAAGCGAGTTCGAATCCCATCGAAGTTTTTTTCTTTGAAATTTTTTGTTTTGATAAATTCATATTTCTATCCGGGTCATTCTGGGGACCCACTAGCACAATTTTTGCCTCCGTAGGGTCACCAGTTTCTCGAATAAATATTATTTAAGTACTCCGAGTGGAATGTTTGGAAGGCTATAAAACGAGAACCAATGGATATTTTTTCATTCTGTTTTCCCACCAGTGTTCAACCCCAAAAAATTTCAACAATTTTGGGGGAATTTTTTTTTCAATCTAGACATGTAAAAAAAAGTTGAGTTTGAATTTTGGAAAATTTTTTTTCCCGAAAAATCTTAGAAAATTGAGTACATTGAAATAATGCTATCCAATTTTGCAATCGAAAACAAAATATTCCAACTTTGTAGGTTTTCCGCCATTTTGAAATATTTTTTCCCGAATTCTACACAGCAATTGAATTGACCGACAAAAATCACTAAAATGTGACCAAAAACCGTTATTTAAAAGGTCACGCTTAACTCACCACAGTTATCGGAATATTGCTCAAAGTTGACATTAAACACCCTGTATCTCGCTTATGCTTCGAAAACGGGGTACATGTTATGAGGCAAAAATGACTTTCCCAATGTCATTCATACGGCTATATATGTTTGACCAGTTTATGATGAAACACCTGTATAAAGACCGACAATAGTTAGCAGGTTATCTCGCTTGAACACTCCTCTACAAATTTGGCTGATTTTCAATCTGTTTGTCCGTTAACAGACTCCCGGAAAGAAAGAACTGTTTCTGAACACGGATTTTCCATCAGTTAGTCCCATCTGATGGTACAAAACTCTTCGTGTCAGAATTCGAAAACAACGGACATTAGAGCACAATTTTAACGCTCCTGTTCATAGAATAAGAGCGTTAAAATAGACTTTCAAACTTCCTCATCGAAATATTGATGAATGAAATAAAATTCTTCAATGACTATCCGCGTGCGATCAGGAGAGGCCTGCTATATTACATGAATAAGGATTTCCCTGAAACTTGCATTCCACATATAGCGGAATTGATCAGAAGTTTCAGATACTTTTAATATTGATTGAATGACCTGTATTTTCAAATACGTAGCGCACGTATCTTAGCAACCAATATACAAATACCACATTAAAATTATAATTAGGGCCATAATTTCAATTTAATATTCCCTTGTCATACAATGAGAACTCATGATACAATTCTCTGTAAATAATAGAAGAGGAAATTCAAAAATATGGATTGTATTTTTAAATGAGCACATTTATTAGAGAACATTTCTCCATGGAGTCCTTTGGGTCACGAGTGTGAACAGCAACGATAACAAATAATTCAACGAAATCATTGAATATGACATAAACGTCATTGAGTCGCACACCTCACTGAAAATAGAGTTAAAATTGAATGTTTTATGTGATCATTTGTCCCACCTCCGTAACATAAGCACCTCGATTGTGATATTTTATATTTCAAGTCGCTAGGTGATTTCTCTCGAAAGTTAGAGCACATACGGCCGGACGGCAAGATGGACGGAATTTGATTTGACCACGAATTCTTCTTCAGGGGGTCCAACCTAATCATTTAAGACCATTTTCGGCTCAACATTCGAAAGATATTACGACGAGACGATAACGCGCTGTTCCCCAGAATAAGCGCGAAAAAACCATAAATACAGAGGGCCGATTCTTGAATCTCGATCAAGGATTGAAGAGTATGACAATTGTCATAGGTTTGCGTCTATTTTCTAAGTTAAATATAAACAACAAGTAGACATGACCTGCGTATGGAACTGAATGTCACTCGACAATCGAATTTTATATCTCCTATAAATACTCCTTACCACTCGTTGCTAAGTCGAAGGAAACGGTGATCAGGCTATGTTTATATTCCGATTTTAAATTCCTCGATATCTTGCATTCAGTTTATCTCTTTAATATTTGCTTGAAAACATAGTCGAAATGACGAAGGGAACTCTCACAAATTTTGCAGATGCTCAAGAAAACTTAGAAAATCGACATAAACATATGATAATTGTAAAACTCTTCAATTATTGATCGAGGTTCAACAATTGATCCCCTGATTTCCATCACGATACTAGTTTCCAAACCGAATCAGTTACGCAAAATCTAATTACAGATTCGTAATCTACGTGTTCGAATCCATAATATATGATATGCATATTGTCATAGCTTCAAAAATAAAATTTCACACGGAATCGCTAAATCTTACCCCCCCACCCCTCTGCGCTTTGATGTTTATTCGCGGTTCTTTATGAAAAATTTTCTAAGTCCCAAATAAATTTTTTTTTTCGAAAATCGTCGACCTTGTCATCGTTTCCTATTAATTCGAGGTTGTAGATCACGAATATGTCATTAGAAATCGTCCAGTGACAACCGTTTAGAAATTATGGCGGAAATAGTGAAAAAAATTCGAAATTTTGGTCAACTTTGAGACGTCGTGCCGACCAAAATAATGAAGCTGGGTGATGTCGAATTTTTTTAAGTGCAGTTCGATCCTTTATCTATGAATTAAAACAGATTTCATCGTCCTACTCTCATCGAGTCGGTAATAATGATTTTTTGAAAAAAGGTCCAAAATTTTGGAACTTCAAGGACGTCTCACGTCCAGGACGATTTTTTTAAAAAATATCTGACCTTATATTCTTGTTCTACGCCCTCGAATTAGTAAGTGTGCCAAATTTCACGGCGATAGGAGTCGGAAAATTATTTTTCGAAAATCGATATTTTCCTAAGGGTAACCCCTTAAAATTTTACCAAAAATCGAAAGTTCTCCGATCGACCTGAAATTTGAAACATATACTAATTCGAGGGCGTAGATAAAGAAAATCCAATCAGAATGTTAGTGGAGAGTCTGGTTCGTTTTTTATGGCCAGAAGAAAATCGAAAAAATTGGACCTTTTTTAAAAAAATCATAATTTTTCAACCAGAAGACTTACGTCTATGAAATAAATGGCTACGTACTCACAAAGGATTCAGATATAACCAAAAAAATTCGATATTGTCCAGCCTCACGCGTTTGATCTGTACGACGGCCCAAAGTTGACCCAAATTTCGAAAATTTCTCACCAAATCCGGGATATTTTCCAAACCGAATCAGTTACGCAAAATCTAATTACAGATTCGTAATCTACGTGTTCGAGTCCATAATATGTGATGTGCATATTGTCATAGCTTCAAAAATAAAATTTCGCACGGAATCGCTAAATCTTACCCCCACCCCTCTGCGCTTTGATGTTTATTCGCGGTTCTTTATGAAAAATTTTCTAAGTCCCAAATAAATTTTTTTTTCGCAAATCGTCGACCTTGTTATCGTTTCCTATTAAATCGAGGTCGTAGATCACGAATATGTCATTAGAAATCGTGTACAGCTTGAACACAATCGGAGTATATTCGTCATAAATTATTGAGGTTGAAGTGTTTGGATTCATATCATTCGATTACAAATCTTACTACAACACGTAATAGGATGAAAACATCGGTCCAAGTTGCCAACCCCAAAATTCCAAGAATTTTCTGGCACTGGGGATGAGATATTTCAGAACGAATTCGACAGGTTAAAGTTCACGTTATTTAGGGCCGTAGTTATAGTCGCTTTTCGAAGGCTTCTTCAAGGATGCCTTACCGAAGGCCGAAATGTAACTCTCCTTGCATTCGAGGAGCACTGAATACAACCTAAGGTGTATATAGGACAGGAATTGAGTAAAAGGAAGTCTCAAGGATTGGATTTCAATTCGATCTAATATTTATATATACAGGGTGTTCTACAAGCTCTATGACAAACTTTGATAGATGGTAGCTGTGCTTATTCTGAAATTTTTTTTTTCTATGAACATATACCCGATTTTTTTTTTTAAGAAGATACAAGCATTTAAAAAATTATATTTTCATGCTCGAATCATAATTATTAATGGAAATTTTGATATTATAAAAATTGTTCGAAATGTCCACCTTCGGCTTGAATGCAAGCTTCACATTGACGAACTAAATCAGATTTGGGTCGTTTCGTATTTGATTTGCTGCATCTTGAATTCTATCAAGTAATTGTTGATGATATTTGATTTCAACACGAGGTGGCCATTGTATTGGTCCTCCTTGACCTATCCACTTATTCGGGAAATGTTCATTCAGCCAACTGACCACGTGTCTCCCTCTATGTGGTGGTGCACCATCGTGCTGAAACCACATATTTCCTACAATGTTTAGCTCTAAGTCATCAATGAAGTCAAAAAGGCTGTGCTCCAAAAAATACAAATCTGCATTTAAACGGTCATTTATAACATGTACTGGCGTCAAATCATTGTTGAAAATCCCACCCCAAACGTTTACACTGAAACGTTGCTGAAAACGTCTTTGTCTAATGGCATATGGATTCTGCAGTGCCCATATACGTGTTCATTGTGGATATTGTTGATACCGTCCTTAGTGAAACAAGACTCGTCAAGCGAAATAAATCTATTATCTTGGCCTTGTTGTTGAAGTTACCATCTACAAAATTCTAAGCTTCGTAATCCATCGTCAGCATGTAAAGCTTGACCATTTTGTTTATGAAATGGATGCAAAATTTCTCCTTTCAAAACACGCCATACGAAATAAGGTGATAAATGAAGATTAGTAGCTATACGTCGGACACTAATGGAAGGAAATACTTGATTGTCTCAGTCTTTACTTGTCGGAAATTCATCTTGATGATTAAAAAGTAAAATAACTTATTTCCGCTTTATATATTTATTTTCACAACAATTGTTTCGTCATGATAACATGACTTCATCAGGTGAGTATGGTAACCAGTCGACGTCACCTTGCGGTGATGAAAAATAATTTTTTTTTTTCGAAAATCGTCGATCTTGGTATCTTTTCCTATTAAATCGAGGTCGTAGATCACGAATATTCCATTTGAAATCGTCCAGTGACAAACGTTTAGAAATTATGGCGAAAATAATAAAAAAATTTCGAAATTTTGGTCAACTTTGAGACGTCGTGCCGACCAAAATAATGAAGCTGGGTGATGTCGAATTTTTTACGTGCAGTTCGATCCTTTATCTATGAATTAAAACAGATTTCATCGTCCTACTCTCATCGAGTCGGTAATAATGATTTTTTGAAAAAAGGTCCAAAATTTTGGAACTTCAAGGACCTCTCACGTCCAGGGCGATTTTTTTAAAAAATATCTGACCTTATATTCTTGTTCTACACCCTCGAATTAGTAAGTGTGCCAAATTTCACGGCGATAGGAGTCGGAAAATTATTTTTCGAAAATTGAGATTTTCTTAAAATTTTACCAAAAATCGAAAGTTCTCCGATCGATCTGAAATTTGAAACATATACTAATTCGAGGGCGTAGATTAAGAAAGTCCAATCAGAATGTTAGTGGAGAGTCTGGTTCGTTTTTTATGGCCCGAGAAAAATCGAAAAAATTGGACCTTTTTTAAAAAAATCATAATTTTTCAACCAGAAGACTTACGTCTATAAAATAAAAGGTTACGTACTCACAAAGGATCCAGATATAATCGAAAAAATTCGATATTGTCCAGCCTCACGCGTTTGATCTGTACGACGACCCAAAGTTGACCAAAATTTCGAAATTTTTTTACTATTTCCGCCATAATTTCTGAACGGTTGTCACTGAACGATTTCTAATGACATATTCGTGATCTACGACCTCGATTCAATAGGAAACGATAACAAGGTCGACGATTTTCGAAAAAAAAAATTTATTTGGGACTTAAAAAATTTTTCATAAAGAACCGCGAATTAACATCAAAGCGCAGAGGGGTGGGGGGGTAAGATTTAGCGATTCCGTGCGAAATTTTATTTTTGAAGCTATGACAATATGCATATCATATATTATGGATTCGAACACGTAGATTACGAATCTGTAATTAGATTTTGCGTAACTGATTCGGTTTGGAAAATATTCCGGATTTGGTGAGAAATTTTCGAAATTTGGGTCAACTTTGGGCCGTCGTACAGATCAAACGCGTAAGGCTGGACAATATCGAATTTTTTTGGTTATATCTGGGTCCCCTTAAGAAAATATCGATTTTCGAAAAATAATTTTCCGACTCCTATCGCCGTGAAATTTGGCACACTTACTAATTCGAGGGCGTAGAACAAGAATATAAGGTCAGATATTTTTTTAAAAAATCGTCCTGGACGTGAGAGGTCCTTGAAGTTCCAAAATTTTGGACCTTTTTTCAAAAAATCATTATTACCGACTCGATGGAAGTAGGACGATGAAATCTGTTTTATTGCATAGATAAAGGATCGAACTGCACGTGAAAAAATTCGACATCACCCAGCTTCATTATTTTGGTCGGCACGACGTCTCAAAGTTGACCAAAATTTCGAAATTTGGGTCAACTTTGGGTCGTCGTACAGATCAAACGCGTGAGGCTGGACAATATCGATATTTTTTTGGTTATATCTGGATCCTTTGTGAGTACGTAGCCACTTATTTTATAGACGTAAGTCTTCTGGTTGAAAAATTATGATTTTTTTAAAAAAGGTCCAATTTTTTCGATTAGTTACCATACTCACCTGATGAAGTCATGTTATCATGACGAAACAATTGTTGTGAAAATAAATATATAAAGCGGAAATAAGTTATTTTACTTTTTAATCATCAACTAATGGAAGGGTGGTCACGAACAGCATCTTTTACATTTTCCTCATTTTCTACATTCACTTCAGTTGGCCGAATGGCTTTCTTTGGAGCAGTATTGCTTGTTTCTCGAAGTCTTCGGAATGATGCACAAAATACTGTGTGAGCAGGTTGGTGTCTATTAGGATATTTTCTTCGGTATTCTCGAGCTGCTCTTCTGGAGTTACCATTAGAATACCCATATTCGAATACAATATCTGTATATTCCTAGCTGAGTAGTGAAAGAATGTATTGTTATTCAAAACGTACACCAAGTGTCAAATCAATAATCAAAATGGCGTCAATTACCATATCAACCGATATTTTATGTCGGTCTACTTGATCAAAACATGGAATTAAAAGTTTCAAATGCTTGTAACTTCGAAACGAGAATGAATCAGACCTATGTTCAGAATAAGCACAGCTACCATCTGTCAAAGTTTGTCATAGAGCTCGTAGAACACCCTGTATATAATATAAGGAATCGGTGATAAGGTTATGTTGGTATTCGGACTTGAAATTTCTCGATATCTTGCATTCAGTTCATTTCTTGAATATTTGCTTGAAATCATAGTCGAAATGATGAATAGAACTCTCGCAAATTCCACAGATGCTCCAGAAAACTTAGAAAATCGACATAAACATAACAATTGTCATCCTCTTCAATTCTTGATCAAGATTCAAGGATCGGCCCCCAGATTCACGCTCCAAGCCTTCCAAGACCGCGATACGAACCACAACGAGGCGTACAGCCACAAGAACAGCAGTAAAACAGCAGCAGTTCGGAATCTGCATAATCTAGAGACTCTGATAGCTGGGGCTGTAACCCACCTATATAAGGCGATTAAAATGTCGTCAGAGAAAAATGTGTCGACGTTGCCGTTGAATGTAAACGCCATAAATCCGAAATAACAAAAACAGACCGAGTCTAGAGGCGAAATAAATCCGGGACTAGACGGGAATATTGCGCCACTTCTGGGCCGGCGAGTCTGAGATATCGCGTCGCATGCTGTAAGCAGATACGAACTTGTGTAAGTATTCCGGTGCTTTGGGTTGTTCGGGTTTGCGGTAAGTGGCGGTTCGTCATAGAATTAGTTCGCCTTCTGGATGTTGTTAGGAAAAACTCGAGAGCAGATTATAGAGTATGGATGCTTGATTTGCAGTTTTTGAGCGCATATTCTTGAGCCGCGTGCAGACACGCGAGCTGAGAGGCTTCTGAGGCAGGGATGCCAGATGTCACGATTATTCGTAAGATTATATGATGTTGGTTTCGATTTCACGATCTTTCGAATGAAGAAACAATGGGGGTTTTTCCTGAATTTGGGTAATTACTGCAAAAACAAATTTAATTATAATTATTATGGGTTTGATTCACCATTTTCACAAATTACCTTCAGAAATTATTCAAAATCAGATTTCAAAATTGGGGTTTGGGATTTGCCAGGCATGCACGAAGTGACAACGGTGTTTAATAGAATAGTTTTTCCTGTTATAGAATGATGAAATATTTAATCCTATTCTGTGGTACACACGTGTTCCTTGTCAATATAACCAAACAATTCCACGTTTGCGTTTTGTCAGTAATATGATAGTATGACAGTCTGTGCTTTTTTTTTCTATTCCTTGGTCGTTGTCTCCTACTCTAACCAGATCGAAGTATAGTTATCTCTGTTTTCCTAAGCAAAGTAACACATTTGACGTCCTCTTTTTTTTCCGAGAAAGCTGAATTAGACGTTGCCATATCGTGCACTCAAGACTTATCCCTTTCAATGCAAATCTCCATATTTATTTTTCAGTTTTAGGTGATCAAACATTTCTTAAAAATATAATATTGAAATTATATGTTTGAAATGTGATGTTCTAAAGGTTTTTCATGAAAATAACTGCATTTTCGTTTAAAGGAAAAACCCCCATTATCACGATTTTTTAACGAATTACTACTGAATAAAAATTGCATTTGAATAAATCAAACCAGTTAAATACTGTCAAGTTTTTTAATAAAATTACCAATCGACTAATTTAATACGCCCTGTAGTAGATTAATGGTGATGGCAAGGCTTTTTTCTCAGAAGAAGCAACCAGGGGCTTCCCTGTCATCTAGAAGTACAAATTTCCGTATACTTATTTGTATTTCCATCATTTCCACCTATAAAGGAAGAGTTTTTCATATAGGTTATCACATAAATGATATATCTTGGGCAGGAGATTAAGTCATACTCATCCTGTTACACCTGTATAGGTTGATATATCATAAAGTATCGGAGTAATTAATAAATTCCAATAGTTTCTTTAATATTTTGCATTTCTTACGAATGCCCATGGCTATTTTTTAACCGAAAGTTGCGCTCGCCCACCCACCCAGATGCTGTTTTATTGCCCATTTCTTACAAATTCAAGAATTGTCCACGTAATTCTTCGACTTTTTTGTCGCTTGAGGCTATTTTTTCATTCAAAATCAATACGAAAATCGAAAAAAAATAATTCTTGAAATTTTCTGCCTTGTCTGTTGAGAGAGTCAGATTTGTACACTGGAACGTCGAAGGTCGCATTCTTAATCGTTTCTATTGTTCCTGTATTGTTCATTAGGCAATCCTTTCTGCAAGAAACTGCCCTTAACAAATAGTTTGATACTGCAATCCGCAAGGGCGTTTTTCATGTAAAAACAATTTTTATTCAATTTTTCATAGTTCTGTTTCAGATATTGGGAGTGAAAACCCATAGAAAACCTAAAAAATATTTTTTCATTGCTTGTCGGTTATTTATTTGTTTGCATTTTTACGATGTCTGTAATGTGGGGTAGTTAAATATTGTTTTATTTATAAGGTTTTTTTAAAAATGAGTTGGTTATTACATTCATTCAACGGCACAGAAAATTATCATGTTTTTTTAATTGTTAAGTTATTTGTGATATCACGATTTTTCGTCACTTAATTCCACGATTCCTACTGTTAGGCGAACGTAAACACAATAACCTCCGAAAGAAACTACTCAGAAACTCGATATTTGTAGAGTAGATTTGGGGCTTAATTACGAAGGTTGAATTCGTGAACGGGTAGAATCCGCCCAATGATTCCGTAGATATAGCCACTCAAAATTTTATTTTTCCAATATTTCCAAAAATACAGATTAGATCGGATTAAAATCCAGTAGTTTAGCGAAAAACACTTCGGATATCACTGCCGTGAAGTCAGCAGCTTCTGCGTGCATGCTCCAATTCCTTGCCCAAGCGAACATGAGCGCAAAAGCTGCTGCCTTCAAGGCAGTGCTTTCCTAGGATTTTTTAGATTTTGTTTTTGCAGGGAAGCTTGAAATTAATATTTCCTTCGAGTTTATTATTCTATCGAACCAATGTTTGTTTGGGAAAGATTGAGATAGCACATTCCATGGCTTAGGATACCCGACAACTTTCATTTTTATTCGATCTGTATCGAATTGAAACTATCTCTCGTGAGTTTAAGCTGTTTTTATTAGGTTTTATGTGTTGTTTCAGAGTGAATTCGCAAAACATTAGGTCAATAAACGTCGAGAAGTTTATTTTTCGAACTATCAAACGAATATAACTGTAAAAACCTTGATGTTAGAGTGAGTGTAACCCTGAAAATAAGCATGATTCGTATTTCGGTTTCTTCATTTGTCACTTGAGCTACTGAAGCATACACTCTTCTGCATTTGTTTTTTGCTTGCAAGTTCCAATCGGAATAGCTTTTTTTTTCGAAGTATTTGATGATTAATTTTCCGGATTGCAGAATCTTTGGGTGGATTTTACCTTTTCATGAATTGGCTCTTCTTGATTGAACTGTCAACCTGCTCCGAGAGTATCTCTTAGTCGAGTCAGAGAGTCAAATCTTGAAGAGCAGGGGGCCGATTCTTGAATCTCGATCAAGAATTGAAGAGTATGACAATTGCCATATGTCCGCGTCGATTTTCTAAGTTAAATTTCAACAACAAGTAGACATGACCTACGCATGGAACCGATTATCACTCGATAATCGAATGTTATATCTCCCATACTCCGTTCCACTCGTTGCTAAGTCGGAGGAAACGGTGATAAGATTATGTTCATAATACGATTTGAAACTTTCCGATATCTTGCATTCAGTTTAATTCTTGAATATTTGGTTGAATACATAGTCGTAATGGCGAATAGAACTCTCACAAATTTTGCAGATGCTCGAGAAAACTTAGAAAATCGACATAAACATATGACAATTGTCATACTCTTCAATTCTTAATCGAGATTCAAGAATTGGTTGTTTCAACACTCGGAACTTCGCGCCTTCCGTGATGTTCAGCGATATATCTAGTCTCTCCCTCTTCTCGTGTACCTTTCTCTCTGGCAAGCCAATAGGGAGTGTCAGCTGTATCGATCAGGGCATCGTGGAATAACAAGTGACGTAAGAGGCGATCTACCGTGCTTTACTCACTTTGGTTTGGACTCTCGATTTGACGATTTTTAATACCGAATGTGTGAGATAGCATACATTATGATTTTTTTCGAAATGGAATGAGAAAAACATAAAAATATGATAATTTGTGTTACATGCAAGAGACCTAGTGTCATACTCTTCAATTCTTGCTCGAGATTCAAGAATCGGCCCACAGTTTCGGAGCTATGTTACGAAGGACGAATAGTCCATAAATGGAAGAAACACTGTGAATGTTTCTTTAGTTAAGCCCATTTGCATTATTCTTCACAGAATTCTACCAAATATACGGATCCAGTCGAATTGAAATCCATTACTTGGATAATTGGTGTGATAGTTCATGCTGCATTTCGTGTATATCATGGGAATATGAGTTCCGCAATAAATAAATCGACGATAGCATTCGAAAATAGATTCGGAAAATCGAAAATATCGGATCAATCCCGCCAATACGAGATACTCTCCGATGTGGAGGTTAATCTCTTCATACGAACGTGCACGAGATACGAAAAACGACGTAAGGTTCTGGGGTGTCCCATAAAAAATAATAAACCAAACCGAAGCACCTATTCAGGCCGTATCCATAATATAGTCACACACCATAACAGCGGCAATTCTCATTCCGTCTGAGCCATTTCTCAAATTTTCAATATTCCCCCACAAAAACGTTTGTTTTTCACTGGCGCCTGCACATTATCTCGAATAAGTATAATTTACTCGAGGAAAGTCGCACGGAAACTATAGTCACCCTCAACGAAACGTTCACCAGAAGCATTCGTAAAACTTTTATTACCAATTCGAGACCTGGAGGGTCATTGGTTTTATGGGCCAAATTTGTTTCGCAACATATCTTATGGATCTTATGGTTTTGCGGCAGGAAATCGACATCGTTCTTATACGTGTTTCGAAGTAGCTCTGTATTGTTCACGACATGCGAGAATGCTGAATGTGGATCATGCATCTCGATGAGTCTTTTTCACAACTATGAGGCGAGGAATTTCACAAAAATGGGGGTCTTTCCTCAACTAAGGTTATTACTGCAAATGCAAATTTAAACATAATTATCATGGGTTTGATTCATCATTTTCCCAAATTACCTTCAGAAAGTTTTGCCAGGCATGCTCCGAGTGACAACGGTGTTTAGTAGAATAGCGTTTTCTGCTATAGAATAATGAAATATTTATTCCTATTCTGTGGTACACACGTGTTCTTCGTCAATATAACCAAACAATTTCCGTTTGCGATTTGTCAGTAATATGACAGTATGACAGTCTGTGCTATTCTTTTTCTATTCCTTGGTCGTTGTCTTCTACTCCTACCAGATCGAAGTATAGCTATCCCTGTTTTCCTAAGCGAAGTAACTCATTTGACGTCCTTTTCTTTCCGAGAAAGCTGAATTTGACGTTGCCATATGGTGCACTCAAGACAAATCCGTTTAAATGCAAATCCCAATGTTCATTCTTCAGTTTTAGTTGATCAAACATGTGTTTAAAAATATAATATTGAAATTATACGTTTGAAATGTGATGTTCTTAAGGTTTTCTATGAAAATTACTGCATTTTCGTTTGAAGGAAAAACCCCCATTATAGTAAAGCACTGAAGCCGGTTCAGTTGAGTGTATCCAGAACAGCGAATGCAATAAAATTTGATGAACGATTCGGCGAATAGTGTGGATGGCACTCGAGCTCAGCCTTGAATGATAAATTCGAATTCAGCGTTCGAGTTGATCCAATATGCCGTATAGAAAGAGCGAAAGAGATGGCGCAAACGCAGCCTTTATGCAATTTAAAATGTAAAATAATAAGTTGCTAATATAAAAATTTCACACCAATGTACGCTACTGATTTCGAATATTTGTTAGCATTGATTTGACCAACGAACAATCGCTAGAACTGATAAGTTCGTACCGAAACATACCGGCGATGTGGGCTACGACAGATCGAGTTTCTAAGTCGTTTCTTCCGGAAGTTATTGTGTTTACGGTCAGCCTAACGGCCGACTGCGTAAACACAATAACTTCCGAAAGGAACAACTTAGAAACTCGATATTTGTAGAGAAGGTTTGGACCTTAATTACGAAGGCCGAATTCGTGAATGGGTAAAATCCACCCAATGATTCCGTAGATATACCCAATCAAAATTTTTTTCTTCCAATATTTCCAAAAATACAGATCAGATCGAATTGAAATCCAGTACTTCATTGAAAAATAACAGTTCGAAGTTTCTTACAGAATTTAATAAGGATGATATGATAAGAAAATCATAGAATTTTTTTTTTCAAATTGTTCTAATGACACGATTATCATGAAATTTCGCAAAAACTTGTCTTTCAGCATCTCAAAACTAGCTGTGAAGTTTTATCAGGACCGAATCAGTATTTCTCGAGTTAAACCGAAAAAAATCAACGCTATCGAGAAGAAAACCTCGAAATTTGACATTTTTTTTCCCGATTATCCAAAACTTATTATCGTATCGAACTGAAATTTGAAACACTGCTGTAAAATATAAAGCTCAAAGTGCGAGTCGAATTGTTTTTGGATATGATGAATGGTTTCCGAAAAAAAAATTTTTTTGAAAAAAATTTCGAAAAAATTTTTTTCTTACATTTACTGACAACATGATCCTGACGAGATTTGGCTCAAAGTTGCGCGTCGATATACTCCACCTAACTGCCAAGTTTGAATCCAATCGCTCAAATAGTTTCTGAAATAAAAAATAAATAACTTCAAAACTTCGAGTGCCTATAACTCCGAAACTATTCGACCGATTTGGCCCATTAACGAACTTAACCGCGGCATTTTGATGCGCAACCTATCCTAAAAGTTTAAAATTGCTAGCTTGCTAGCTTGCCGGACAGAATCGATTTTGACACCGGATTCGTCATCAGTGAGTCCAACCTAGTCGTTTGAGACCATTTTCGGCTCAATCATCAAAAATTACAGATATTTGGACAAAACGATAGCACGCTGTTCCCCTAGAACATGCGCGCAGAAATATGCAGAAAACGACTACAATATTTAAGCAACAAAAATTTTCACCTGAAGAAACCTTCACGATTTATTTCTCCAAATTTTAATCATCTACCCCTTGCTATACTAATTATGTTCTACCAACAACAAAAAATTAAAATTTAAACAGCTCCTTCTGGGCGTTGCAGTTTCTTTGTCAGTTAGTATTTATTCAACGCCACCTTGTCTCAGTCAAAATCCCAGTTTCTCTCCCGAATCCCAAATAAAAACATAAGAAACGCAGCAAACTGAGGAAACCAATATCGCTCCGAGAAATACCAGGACCCGGACAGAAGCAATCGAAAAACTATCATTACAAGAGCTATAAACATAGGAACGCCATCAGGAAACTAACAATCCCCCGAAGAAACGGAAATGCACTACGTAAAAGACGAATAAGCCAACTCCGCAAAACCGCCATGAATTTCTTTCAACGGCGATACGCCAAAAACGTCTCCCTGAGGAAAAATTGACTCGTAATAATCGGGGAGTAGAATTGACTTGCGGAAAAGGAAACTGCCACTCAGCGCGAAACAGCAAATAAGCGCAAACATACTGCCTTTGCAGACGTCGCGATCGGGTCTTGGGCCGGGGACGACTATATGGCGGTAAAGGGGGGCAAACAGTAATGACCCCAGGGGGGTATTAAATCATTCTTAGGTTTTGTTGGGTTTTCACTCCCAAAATCTGAAACAGAACTATTAAAAATTTCAAAAAGCACTGCCGTGAAGACAGCAACTTTTGCGCGTATGTTCAATGTAGATGACCGTTTTGTGTTTACGGTCAGCCTAAAGGCCGACTGCGTAAACACAATAACTTTATTTTTCCAATATTTCCAAAAATACAGATCAGATCGAATTGAAATCCAGTACTTCATCGAAAAATAACAGTTCGAAGTTTCATACAGAATTTAATGAGCATGATATGATGAGAAAATCATCAGGACTGAATCAGTATTTCTCGAGTTATACTGAAAAATCAACGATATCGAGAAGAAAACCTCGAAATTTGACATATTTTTTCCCGATATCTCCGAAACTTATTATTGTATCGAACTGAAATTTGGTACACTGCTGTGAAATATGAAGCTCAAAGTGTGAGTGAAATTTTTTTTTGATGTGATGAATGGTTTCCAGAAAAAAAAATTTTTTGGAAAAAAATTTCGAAAAATTTTTTTTTTTAATTTACTGACGATATGATCCTGACGAAATTTAGCTCAAAGTTGCGCGATGTCATACTCCACCTAGCTGCCGAATTTGAATCCAATCGCTCAGGTAGTTTCTGAAATAAAAAATAAATAACTTCAAAACTTCAATTGCCCATAACTCCGAAACTATTCGACCAATTTGGCCCATTAACGAACTTAACCGCGGCATTCTGATGCGCAACCTATCCCAAAAGTTTCAAGTTGCTAGCTTGCTTCTGTCGACAGTTATTGTGTCTACAGCCGGACGGCCGGCCGGCCGGCCGGACAGAATCGATTTTGACACCGGATTCGCCATCAGTAAGTCCAACCTAGTCGATTGAGACCATTTTCGGCTCAATCATCCAAAATTACAGACATTTGAAGAAAACGATAGCACGCTGTTCCCCTAGGACATGCGCGCAAAAATTAAATAAAATAGCCCTTGCGGATTGCAGGATTGAACTATTCTTCAAGTGCAGTTTCTTGCAAAACAGATTGCCTAATGAACAATACAGGAACATTTCAAGCGATGAACAAAGCGACCTATAACGTTGAAATAAATATGACTCTTTCATCAGACAAGCGAAAAAATTTCAAGTAGTATTTTTTTTCGATTTTTCGTTTCGATTTGAGACTTCTGTCAAATTGGAATTTTTGAGACAACACAGCAACACAGATTCATTTGGTTTGAAAGTTTTTTATTCTACCTCTTTTTTGAGTAAATTCAGCCAAATAGGATCTATTTCTACAGAACAAGGAGCAAAATTACTCTCTCCATTTAACAGAATGCAAGGAGACTCTTTATTTCTCTTTTCAAATTATCTGATTCGACATCAGTATTTTTGTATTGTTCCAATCTACTATGTGATTCCCATTGGTCGAAAATATATGATTCGCTATTTGGGATTTTTGTATGTCTCTATTCCTCAGGTTGTTTTTGTGTTCTCGTTTTCTGATATCTAATGGTCTTGACGTTTTCCCTGTAAATGTCCTTCCACAAATACAGGGAACACTATAAACACAATTTTTAGATTTTTGTTTCACGTTAATTTTCAATTTCTGTTCCAGATATTGGGACTGAAAACTAAGAAAAAACTGAAAAATGAGCTTTAAGTGGTAAAGTAGTCATAACGAGGGGGATTTTTGAGTTTTTTCTGCTGATGACATGAATGGAACGTTTATCAAAACTTCTCTAAATATTTATACAGGCTGCTCCCCTCATGAGCATTATCACACATTTATATTTTCGCTCTCGTCCGTAGCTTTCGATTATTAGGTTTTATTCGGCTAGGTGGCACTCATTTATTAAGAATCCAATGTCAAATTTACAGGACATCAGAGAAAACTTTTTGGGGTGTTTTGTCAGGTCTCTTCATTTAGGTCAAGATTACAAAATTGCGAAGATGTGAATAGATAGAGGCAAGGATGAAATTTCGATTACTACTCAATATGTTTTGCACACACCCGGCGTGAGTTTCTTTCAACGGCCATACGCGTAAACACAAGAACTTCCGGAAGAAGAACTTAGAAACTCGATATTTTAAAGTAGTTTTGGATCATAATTGCAGAGGCCAAATTCGTGAATGGGTAAATTCCATCCAATGATGTCACAAATTTACCCATTCAAAATTTTATTTGACCAATATTTCCCAAAATACAGTTTAGATCGAATTGAAATCCAGTACTTGATTGAATTATAAGAAAGCACTGACGTGAAGTCAGCAGCTTTTACGCGCTTGTTCACATTGCGAAATGGTGACTTGGAAATTTCAGTGAGATTTCAATGAAATAAAAAAAATGAACCAAGTTCCATTCCGATCAGATAAATATTTTTCGAGTTATTGAAAAATCAAAATTTCAAATGGCTGGAGCACAAAACCATTCGGCAGATTTGGCCCATTAACGAACTTAACCGAGATATTCAGGATCTTAACCTTACCTGGAAATTTCAGGACTCTAGGTCCTTCCTTTCGAAAGTTACAGCGCACATGGCCAGCCGGATGGACAGAATCAATTTTGACCACGGATCCTTCATCAGTGAGTTCAACCTAGTCGTTTGAGACCAATTTCGGCTCAAAATTCGAAAATTACAGACATCGTGACGCGCTGTTCCCAAGAACAAGCGCGTAAAAATGGCAGCTTGAAGGTTCATACAGAATTTCGTGAGGATAATAAGATCAAAAAATCGCAGAATATCGAATATTTCGAGAGGAAAAAAATTATTTTTGTTTCAAATCGTTGCACGATGCACGAAATTAGATATGGAATGTTTCCCAATATCTCTGAGAATTATTACCGTATCAAACTGAAATTTGATACACTGCTGTTAAATATGCAGTTCAAGATATTCAGAAATAAATTTTACGAGTATGCAGAACACTTTTGAAGAAAAAAATTTTTGGAAATGAATGAAAAAAAAATATTAAATTCAGTAACAATACGATCTCAACCAAATTTCGCAACAAATTTCGCGTCGTTATAATTCGTCCAACTGCCACTTCTCAATTCAATCGCTCCAGTGGTTTCAGAAATATCGGGGAAATATCCTCAAAATTTCAAATGGCTATAACGGTCAAGCCGATTATACCCATTAACCAACTCAACCGCGGTATTTTGATGCGCGACCTACCCTGAAAGTTTCGTGTAGCTGGATCGCTCCGTTCGACCGACATTTACACAAGAAAATAGCACGCTGTTCCTCAAGAACATACGCGTTTGAATTCTCAAAAAAAACCTACTCCATTGCGGCAAGGTTGTTTCGATTAGTGTGCAACGTGCAACATGTCGACCGAGGATTACCCCATCGTGCTCTGGCGAAAAGGGTGGCAGGTCGGGAGGGTTTCGCATCCCCTCAGCCCGAATGTTCGATTCCTGTCAGTTTTCGATGAGGAATAATCGATTATTAACGCGGCGTTTGGTCCTCACCCGGGTTCACCTCGAGCGTGGAAGACCGGCATCAGCCAGACAATACCTGGCATGTTCCGGATTATTTTCGGAATGTTCTGTGGCGGATTTCATCTTTTCTCTTCGATGCTCCATCGCACAATGGGATCGTGATAGTGGGGATTAAAAAAAAATCGATGGGATATCTGTTTGAATGGGCGAAGTTATTATTTCTACTCTACCTGTTGAATTCGGGAATAATCTTTTGTTCAAAAACTAAACTTCAATTTACGAGTACAATATTATCTGTTTTAGCGTATGAGGATTATCAAATCCGGACAATTCCAGTCCATTTCACACACGTGAAATGCATCACAATACGAGTGCTTTTTTCTATGCACAATATAGTGTGGTATTGAGAAAGGAACATACAGGGTGATTCTTTAAGTTGTACATTATTTCAACAATAGATTCTTCTAATCAAGTAGAACACTTTTTTCCTGTGACATTTTTCCAGATTCGGCTCAGGTAAAAGGTTATAAGCATTTAAATATTTCTCAATGTGCTAATACACTCCTGTTCCTTCTTTGCAAGTTCACCACAGATATCTCTTACGGTGATTTCTTCTGGAGAATAACCAATCCAATGTTTGAAACTCAAAGGAACATGATTGAAAAACTCATTTACTCACTTAATTCTTATGATTTGGTGCTTTTGCGATATTATCGCAAGGCAAACATGTCACTATACTAGACTATTGAAACAGTGATTTTCCACATGATATTCTTGAGACATTCAATTTCATTCCACTATAAAATTATACACAATTCCATCCTAACCCACTCTCATTTTTGAAACTACATAATTATTCTTATTTTCATCAAATTTATACATGAATTATATGAAATTAACTAACCCAAACACATTAATTGAACTATGTGGAAAGTCAGGTTCTTAGACATGAAGACCTCCATAGCCTCCATATCTGTGGTCTCATCACGAAATAGCATAGACCTAATATAAGTACATTAGTTCTATGATGAAGAGATAAATATTTCTGTGTATTCTATGGTTCGGATAAGCGTAGACGGAACTTAATTGACCGCCTTTACTAGCTCAGGGACGGATCCATAAAAATGAGGTAATTTCCCGAAATTTTATAACATTCAACGTTGAATATCTCAAAAACGGTGCGTTTAAGTAGAAATTATAAGGAATAATTGAGTATTCTAAAATTATTGAAGATTCTCATCATGACATAAGATAAACTTCATCTGCAATCTTCATGCTAATTCCATATAGTTTTATCAATCGTTGAGTCTATAACTCGGAAACTGTTTGTAGTAGGATGGAAGTGATAAGTAGAAACTATGTGTCGTATTTATAGAAAACTTCACACCAAAATTCATCT
The DNA here is from genome assembly GCA_958510865.1 of Myrrha octodecimguttata. Lineage (NCBI taxonomy): Eukaryota > Metazoa > Arthropoda > Insecta > Coleoptera > Coccinellidae > Myrrha > Myrrha octodecimguttata. The sequence goes on from OY294060.1 coordinate 68,674,715, forward strand.
CATTCTGAGTTGCCCTATCAAAGTTAAAAAAGAAAAACTGATGTTTTTTGGAAATTTAAACAGCCTGTATCTTTTTCCTGGAGCTGAATCTGGAAAAATGGTGAATGAAAAAGTGTTTTATTTGATGAGAGAAACCTGCGGTTGAAATTAATGTACAACTTAAAGACTCACCCTGTATATCTTTTCCAAAGAGAAAACGCCAGACGGTCGACAGTAAACACAACAACTTTTAAAAGAAACAACATAAAAACTCGATATTTGTAGAGTAGGTTTGAACCTTAATAACGAAGTTCAAAATCGTGAATGGGTGAAATCCACCCAATGATTCCGCAGATATTTCCATTGAAAATTGTTTTTTTTTCATTATTTCAAAAAATACAGATAAGATCGAATTGAAATCAAGTACTAATTTCATGAACACAATACGATCAGAAGATCACAGAGTATTTAATATTCGAAAAAATTTTTTTAATTGATTCGAGGCGGCGCTCTTTCTGCTCCGTCAGGACTCGGTTTTCAACTCGAAAACTTCATTCGATTGTATTATCCGACGCTGAACTCGAGTGCCGTCCACACTATTCGCCGAATCACCGAATCAGATTTAATTGCATTCGCTGTTCGGATTACACTCAGAGTAACAAAAAACATAGAGAGGACATTGGGTGTCCGCAACATCCTTTAGTCGACGTAGTCAGATTGTGATATATTTGGAAATGCGCAATGATATTATCTTAATGTAATTGTATATTGAATGAAATAAAAAATATCAATTTTAATAATTCTCGATTAAATATGGAAATTTAAACATTTCATGATCGATACATTTCTTGAGTTTCGCATTTGTGGTAAAAAAAAATACTTACTTTTTTCAGTATCTACCTGCTAGAATAAAAGGTTTGGCAACGATGCCGCAGTAACAGTTTACCTCCGGTCAATCTGTCATTCGTTGTTTTGGTGAGTTTCTAACGATTTTTTAGATATTTCTAGCTGTTTACTTCAATATTTGTTGAATTATTACAATACTTTAATTCACTATGGGACGTAAGAAGTGTGTTGTTTGTGGAGAATCCCGTGAACTGAGTGAAATATCGTGTCATAGGTTGGTAACTGCTTTGTTAACAAGTTTGTTTTGATTGCGGTCAAAGTGTCAAATTTTGTATCGTATGTTGCGGACATCAATCGCCTTCTAAATATGACGTATGTTGTATGTTACTCTGAGATCTGGATTCAGCTTAAAATAACTTGAGTTCCCGAATAAATCAGGAGTGAAGGTCCATAAAACATCTAAAATTTTGAATTCAGGTCGGATGAATGACGCTACACCCTCCGGAAATTTTCTCCCCCATTTGAAATATGGAAAATCCGAGGCATTCAATTATCTGACGATCGCTTCATGATTCGAGTCGTGGGTCCGCAGACCAATCATCTCCAAGCCTACTCGTGGTCTTCGTAAATATGAAAAATTATGCAGAATTCAGGCGGCCCGAGCGAGATAGAAGGCTGAGGCTGCGAGGCCCGAATTAGCGGAATTCCGAACTTCCGGTCCCGCCGAAATTTCCATAATGGCGTGTGTCAGATTCCACGTAATTTCCCCCGGAACATTATCATAATGAAGGCATTTATCCGTTTCTTTTCTGCGACAGAGAGATGCAGAGAGACATCGCTGGAGGACTCGCATCCTTGCCAAGGGGATGAATATCCGAGAGGTTGTCACGGTAACCCGAGGACTGTAGGCTTTGTTTCTGTAATTGTGGTGAATGCGAGGTTATTAGGCTACCTTGATGTGAAGTTGGACCGGGGGATCAGCGTCATAAAGAAAAATCGAGGAAAATTTCAGATATAACAGCCGAACGAAAATACAATAACTTCCGAAAAAACAACTTAGAAACTCGATATTTGTGGAGTAGGTTCGGGCCTTAATTACGGAGGCTAAATTCGTGAATGGGAAAAATTCACCCGATGATTCCGCAGATATACCCACTGAAAATTTAATTTTTCTAATATTTCCAAAAATACAGATTAAATCGAATTGAAATCCAGTACTTCATCAAAAAATAACAGTTCAAAGGTCATACAGAATATCATGAGGATAATTCAATCAGATCACAGAATATTGAATATTCAAAAAAAAAATTTCAAATTTATTCTTCGATTTGTTCTAATGGCACGATCACCACGAAACTTGCACATCATCATTTCCAAACTAGCTGCCAAGTTTCATTCCGATTGAACGAGTATTTTTCGAGTTATTTCGGAAAAAACAACGTTATCGAGAAAAAACCACGATCTTTTGCATATTCCTTACTGATATCTCAAAAAAAGATGGTTGTTCCGAAATGAAATTTGGTGCACTGCTGTGATATATGATTTTTGAAGTATGAGCAGGAGTTTTGTTCTTTTCGGATGTAATAAACAGTTTCCGAAGAAAAAAATTTCGAAAAAAATTTTTTTCGAACTTTACTGACTGTGATCTCAACGAAATTTTATGGAAAATTATGCGTTAATATACCCCAGCCAACTGTCAAGTTTCAATTGAATCTCATAAGTTGTGCCTGAGATATCAGGGAATTAATCTCAAAATTTCAAATTACTATAACTCTATTTTGCCGAGATTCATTTGTTTCAGTACTGTTTCTCCCAAGAATTCGAAAATATTGGAAATAGGAGACTATGTGCTGATGGAAATGTGTTCAAGATTCTCTAGAATATTTGAGTTCGAGGAAAATTTTTGGATTGAAACACCAGCATAGTAGACAACAGCTCAGATGATTATTTTAATCGTTTCAACAACAGCAATCCCTTCGAGTTGCCATTAAAAAAGTTCATCCGAAATCGAATCATTAACGCCTGTATAAAATTGCTGCATTGGATTTCTGGTAACCAATGTTCTATTGGTATTCAGGGAATTAGTTATTATTTGACTCTTTTTGTTTCGTAACATTTTTTGTTATGTCAATGTTCACATGAATAACGAAAACCGTAGATAGAGGTTATGTATGCGAAATCATAGTAAACTTGAGAAATTTTCATCAAGCGGGGTATTTTCTTCTTCCTTGTAGTTCTAAGTCACAAAATACAGTGTTGTCAGCCCCAAAAGATCCGATTATGGAAGTCCATGATAGCAATATTTCTATGACAAAACTTATAACAAAATGTTTGTTCGTTGTACCTGCATGAACTACACTAACTACACCAACTCCACTGAGTTTCAATTCTCAGTGCAGCTGAGTATACTCACAGATAACTGAATGAGTGGAGTAGGTGTAGTTCAATCTGCTCTATGATTCTCACCGAATACAAATATATGATAGATGATTTTACGTAAACCCAAGATGACAGAATTCTATGCTTCTTCTGTTTTCGCTACCACTTCGAGATGATGTAGATTTGTCATAAAGTTCTTCTGAAGTAGTCACGGACAAAAATTCTATTTCAAATAACGATATGATGAAAATTAAGTTCGTCCAGATATAACCGCACAGAGAGAACAATACACGTCCAACTAGGAACCAGAGACAACCATAGATGTCTATGATTATGAATTATATTGGTTTCGTGCGTCGTTTGACATTTGTCATACGTTGGAGGTAAAACAAACTCACTTTCCCGCTTTGTTTATGTTATGAAATACAGCATTTTCAACAATTTCAGGATAAATTTTCAAATTGAAATGATTTATATTCATAGAAATGGTGAATTACTAGACCCGTGAGGCCAAGTTATTGTGTCGTTGTGAAATTTAACATATATACACCGAGAGAGTCGAGAGACCAAGGAATACATTCGCTTTGTTTACATTGGCGAAGAGCGATTATTTGGAGATTTTAGTGATTTTATTAATTTTACAAGTGAAATTTTGTGATAATGGATCTGATTAACTGATATTCAATCTCAGATGATGATCGTTCAAAACGATATAAATGAAAATTGCAGTATTTATCCTTGTCTTCTGAAGCCTAGAGTATCCACATCAGAGATAGCATTTATTATAGGTTTAACTATTGAAAATGAAACAGTAAAATGTTTGGCTCATTAATTCCTGAAAATAAACAGCAGAATGACATCCAGCAAATGTATGGAATGGAAAAAACATGGGTTCCAGAGAACTTCTCAGTACTATTTCGAATAACGTTCTATGTTACAAATTATCAAATTACTACAATATTGGTCTACAGTTGCTATGTCAGTGCTATCATAATCTTCAATTATATATTTATTATACTAAATATATGTTACAAATAAAATAATTCATGTGAAAATTTTTCCTTGAACACCGATTTCGATTCATCCTCAAAAAATTCTTTACTATCCATATAAAATGCTTTTTTATTATGCAGATGCAACATTGGGGCTGTCATAATCTTTAATAATTGACAATAAGGTCAATTCGAAACATATTACAAACAACAAAATGTAGAAGTTCCATCCTTGAGTAGTGGAGCCACATCGGAACGCGTTAGGTTGAGAACAGAGTAAGTTATCTGGTTCATTATTATTATAAAATGCATGCAATATTTTGACAAATCTATCACATAACGAATTGCCTTTGTATATCATATGGAGATGCGAGTGGTAACCATTCAGGATGGCTTTGTCATTCATAACGCCAGCTATTGTAGTGTCGAGAAGATAAAATTCTTGAAATGTGTATAACAAACACGAAATATTCTTATCATACTTATCTCATCATGAGTCAACTTATTAAACAGAACAAATCAAATAGATAGTCTAACATAGTTCTTTAACCAGTGTGGAAATGCCTCCAACAAACTCTACCATAGTTTGTTACTTCGTCAGAACAGTTTAATCAATTTATGGCGTGAATATAGGATGTTTGCCTTCTCTGGGATAGTTCATATAGTATTATATTTCTTCCAATACCAGATAAAACTTAGGGGAATGGGTCAAAAATGCAAATATTCAAATATAAAGTCTACACTACAATATATCTGAAAAATCGGATTCCTTCGTCTCTCGGTATATTTATGTTGTATTTCACAACGAAACAATAACTAGGCCTAGTTATTCACCAATTCTATTAATATAAATCATTTCAACTTGTGAATTTATCCTGAAATTGTTGAAAATGCTGTATTTCATAACATAAACAAAGCGGGAAAGTGAGTTTGTTTTACCTCCAACGTATGACAAATGTCAAACGACGCACGAAACCAATTTACGTATAACCATCACAGAAGATAACCTCAATCTTTGCACTGCACACGTTATCTGTGACTACACTAACTGCCAATATTTCCACAACGAACAGAGTTTACAACAAAACGAACCGAACAGAATCAGTGGACTAAATGTAATTAGTGTAGTTCATGTAGGTACAACGAACAAACCTAAACATTGCTGTAACACTCGAAATAGAATACGTAATATCATGACCATATTGCAATTAATTAGAAAGATAGCAATATGACTGGAATAACAAGGTTTATAGCAATACGCGAACATAATCGACCTGAATATGACCAAAACATCGCAACGTAATCTCGTATCGTGCAGATTTTCAACTTTCAAATGTAAAACTTCCGAAACTAAACATACCAACCAAAACGAAGCAGAATGTACTTTCAGGCCAGAAGGACCTTTGGAGGTAACCAATTCGTTCAAATCATCCAGTCATTGACGATTTTGACCTCGAAGAACAACCTCATATCTGCCCCGTGCGGACAGTTTTCAATATCGATCACGAAGCGTGGACCGGAACGACTAATGTACCCCATAGATTACGACACCGGAAGAACAAGCCCTCCGTGTCTTATAACGAAAAAGGCCGGATCTCACGCCGGATATGGGGAACGACTCGCCCATTATTTTCCGACCCGAGATGCCCATAATCCGGAATGATGTATATTATGAGCCTATCGGACGAGTCGCCAATGCTCTCGGGCTCTCGCCGAGTGGATTTACTGCGGATAAAGGGGAAAACTGATAGATTTTTCAACTTGCTCTTGTCAGTTGGAGACTAAAATCGATGAATAGGCCCGATGCTGATCAAAAAGCGATGTTCAGAAGCGACAATAAACTCGGTAAACTGAGATTGATTCACTTTCCTGACACTAGAACTAAAAAAATCACAAGGGAGGTTGGCCGCAGATATGGACGATGTTGCCAAAGGTAATTCAATTCAAGAAAACCAACTACAATTTCTTCAGTTGAATGAGACATTATATCTTAGACATCGAAGATTATTATTCACATTTTTGGAAATTCAACATCACTCTTTAATTTTCAAGACAATGAATATGAGGTTAAGGTCGATTGTTTATCATTGAAGTTTCTCGCCTCTGTCTGAAGAGGTGACCATTTTACATATTGAGGGTATATTAATTCTCACTGGATTCTCATACTCCTTTTATTCTGGATTGACAAATTTTTGCCAAAAAAATTGCTGGATGGAATATTTTAATCGAATGTGAGGGCAGTTATTGTGTTGAGATTGGTCCGGTGTGATAAGAGGAAACAATTTTCCAGGTTCGTAAGGACTTTGAGTAAGATTGAGTTTTCTATTTTGAGAATATGTCCACTTTATAATGATTTGAAAAAATACTATTTCTAAATAATGAAGGAAACTTATGTGTAACGAACCATGAATGAAATAGGGAGATTTTCTTTGAGAACCGGAAATAACTTGAAACGACAAGTTGGACTCACTGATGACGGATCCAATGTCAAAATCGAAACTTTGAGAATGCGCTACATATTTTTCTCCACTATCTCCGAAAATAATAATCTGATCAAACTGAAATTTGATACACTGTTGTGAAATACAAAGTTCAAGGTATGTACCCAATTGTTTCAGAATATGATCGATAATTTTTGAAAAAACGGTACAAATTTTACACAAGGGTTTTTTTTCTCAGTTAAATAGCCCAATAGCATTGATATCTCAAATAAAACTTATATATTATTCATAATTCATTGGTTTTTCACAATACAATTTGCAGCGTTTTTCTTTATAATTCAGGAACCACTGGTCGAAAATCATCCGTATGAAAACTTTCAGGTGTAATTATGCAACAGTGATCATTGTTGAGAATTTCATGAAGATTCAGTGGTAAGTTTTCGAGAATTAATTTGGTTTTCCCTTCTACCCCCTTTTTTGAGCCCCTAGGGTGCCCCGATCCTGCTGAAAAGCTTGGAGAATCAATCTCAAGCGACACAGGATTTTTCTACCAAGTTTTACGGATTTCGGTTCAGTACATTCAGAGAAAAGCCCCGAAAAACGGACGGCGGACGGACGGATATTCTCTTATTAGTTCATTCAAATCTACATACTTCAAAATGCGAACTGTGAAGCTTTCAGAGGGGGTAATTTTTTTTGGTTGATCACTAAGGTTTATTATTTGATTTTATTAAATAATAAAACAGAAATCACAAGGGATGTTGGCCGTAGATATGGACAGTGTTGCCAAAGGTATTACAATTTGAGAAAACCAATTACAATTTCTTCAGTAGAAAAAGATCTTTGACATTATTATACACCTTTCATGTAGATTCCTTTCTTATGTCTAAAAGGGAGTGTTTTGACCTGAAATGGTTTATTCAGGTGTTTGGGGGGTTTCAATAGTAGAGACCCCGCTTGGTTGAATTAATCGCACTTGATTAATTCTGTCGTTATCAAAATGAATACACGACCGACGATTATTTTCTGATCTTTATCAGTAATGTTGATGCTTCTAAAATAAGCAGATAATTGAAGAACTTATTGACCAGTTGATCAATATCGTTGCACTTATGACACGAAGATGTTGTTAAGGTGTATTAAAAACGCACTTTTAACACGTAACAAAAATGTATTTTCTTGTATCTGTATTAGATAACAAGACCGAAATGGTATACAAGTGATTTGCACAATAGAATCTTCCTAATATATATCATATTCGATAGCAAGGTCGAAGAGACTTTCAAATGAGAAGTTACGATTTTTACAACACAAGAATTAACGTATAAGTCTTGTTTATAAATTTGAGAGCGAATGTTGTTTACTATACAACGGTCAAATGAAGAGTGTCTAAAAACTAACGAAACCCAAATTAAGAAAATTCCCTTCTTCACATCTTAGAGGGAGAATATAAATTTTGATTGTTTTTTTTTGAATTAAGCGACGCCCTTCTAAGATCCGAAAAACACCTCGGATAGGCTGGTGCGGAAGAGAGAGCACAAATGTGTGAAGGAAATCTCCCTAAATGGTCTAATAAGATAAATTCTATAAAATGTCACATGTGGTATCTGGAGTATTTTTTTGGCTTGAGATAAAATGCTCTTAAAGCCGGTGTCAATTGATTTAAACCAAAAATATTGAATTTCGATATATTCCTGGGAACCAAAAGAATTCAAACTCTCACGTTGCAGAAGCAAGAAAAGACAATATATCATAAAATGCTGGGTCCAGGATACGGGACACAACAGGGAGAGCAGGTTACATTAATTGGGAAAACTGATAAGCAACGAACCATGAAAGGAATAGGAAGGCTTCAGTGATTATTTTTTGAACTTTTTTTGGGATGTACCTAATTCTTCTGTGAGAATGCGCAATGTAAGTTAGTTACATTTTCCCGAAAATTATTGAATATAAAAGAGGCAACATTGAGCATTCTAATAATTTTTTTAAACCATTTGTAACCAAAATTTTTTTCAAAAAAAAACGAACTCTCGCGTCCAAAAGCCACCTCATTATATTCGAGGTATTGTTAGGTCTTAAAATCACGCAAGGAATTTTTCCACTTTGTTGGTACCTTTTATTTGGGAACACCCTGTATAGATGGAAAAAAAATTTTGAGAAGAATTTGGTCAAGATATATCTAGGAGGATGATCAGGCGGCTCTCTTGACCTTCCTAGTTTTTCGCAAAAAAGTCGAAATTAAACATATGGGTCCCTATTCTTGAATCGGGAAAGGGAAAAGGCGTGTCGACGCTGTTGTCAAGGTAACGCGGTGCATTTTCGATGAAACGATTCCATCACATTCAAGAATGGGGTCTCTGGTGTAATCTTCGTCTCAGATCGATCAGATATGGATTGATTGCGTCACCTAAACATCCCCCACAAACTGGGGCGTCATAGACATTGGAGATAATAGAATCTTCAGTTCCGAACTTATCAGTCCCCGACATTGTCGTCAGCGCTCAGGATAATAAAACAATGCGGTACCAGGAACAAAGAACTTCCTGCCTTTTCATCGCGAGAAGCGAAAACGGAAACTGGTTTCGAGATGATCCAATCTTGCTGGTGTGGATGGGGTCATTGGTTCGCAGATTTCTTCCTCGAAATTCTCTGTATGCACTGACAAAACTGAATGGAAATGCTCATTTGCCGCTTTGAAGGTGTAAGTTCCTGAAGAAGAATTCAGGAGTAAAATGTCTGTTTGAAAGAAGTCGCGAGGGGAATTTGATGCAGAGTAAAGATAAGAAAGAAGTCAGCAGCTGTTACGGGCCTTTCAAATTTATTGTCGAGAACAAAAGATTAATTTTGTTTTTGAATTGTTTCAGTTACACGGTCACCACGAAATTTTGCACAAAATTGTGCTTCAGCATTTGCCATCAGGTCCGATATAGATCGAATCAGTATAATTTTCAATGATTTCGGAAAAAACAACGATACTGGGAAAAAAATCACGAAATTTCACTCAGTTTTTTCGAAAATCGAAATTGGATTGAGCTGAAATTTGGAACACTGTTCTAGGAGGTTCAGAATTCAAGATCGGAGTTCAATTTCACTAAATTATGAAAAATAGTTTCCGAGAAAAATTGAAAATATTTTTGCGCGCATGTTCTGGGGTTCAGCGTGTAATCGTTTTGTCCAAATGTCGATTCTTTCCGGCCGGCCATCCATATGCACGATTACGGGCGTACTGAGGATTTTATCGACCTGAAACTTTAGGAGTAGTAGCATTTTAAGATACGAAGGTTTAGTTCGGTTTCGTAGTGAAAGCCTTCTGAAATTTTGAAGTTATTTACGTGAAAATTCGGAAAGTACTACAACGATTAGATTGAAACATGGCAGTTAGTTGGAGTTTGACGATGCGTAATTTTTTGCGGAATCCTATTGAGATCAAATTGTTAATGAAACAAACATTTTGTTTTCTTCAATTTTTCTCGAAAAATTTTTTGTTTCCTAAACTCTTTTTCTTCTTTTATTTAAAAAAAATTCCACTCAAACTTTGAGCTCCATATTTCACAGTAGTGTAACAAATTTCAGTTCGATACGATTGTAATTTCTGGAGATATTCAAGTATGTCAAATTCCGTGGATTTTTCCACTGTATTTTGGTTTTTTCCGAAATTATTGAAAAAAAACACTGAAAAGCACTGACGTGAAGTCGGCAGCTTTTGCGCGTTTTTAATGTAGTCATCTCCTTTGGACATGTGCGTAAAAGCTGCTGACTTCACGTGAGTTTTTCATATTCTAACAGCACGATCCCGATAAAATTTTGCAAGCAGTTTCGCAACCCACTTCTGTGTTTCAATACAATGGGGGTTTTTCCTTTGAACGAAAATGCAGTAATTTTCATGAAAAACCTTTGGAACATCACATTTCAAACATATAATTTCAATAATATATTTTTAAAAAAATGTTCGATCGCCTAAAACTGGAAAATAAAAATGGGAGTTATGTTTAAAGGAATTTGTCCTGAGTGCACGATATGGCAACGTCGAATTCAGCTTTCTCGGGAAGAAAAGGATGTCAAATGTGGTACTATGCTTAGGAAAACAGAGATAGCTATACTTCGATTTGGTTAGAGTAGAAGACAACGACCAAGGAATAAAAAAAGAAGAACACAGACTTTCATATTACTGACAAATCGCAAACGGAAATTGTTTGGCTATATTGACAAAGAACACGTGTGTACCACAGAATAGAAATAAATATTTCATTATTCTATAGCAGAAAAAGCTATTCTATTGAACACCGTTGTCACTTCGTTCATGTCTGGCAAATCCCAAACCCCAATTTTGAAATCTGATTTTGAATACTTTCTGAAGGTAATTTCGGAAAATGATTCATCAAACCCATAATAATTATGTTCAAATTTATATTTGCAGTAATAACCCAAATTCAGGAAGAACCGCCATTGCATTTCTGTCATGTTGAAACTTGGTAACTATTTTGAAAATGATAATGAACAACTTTGTAACTTTGCATCTTGGTGATGATTGTGATATTCTTCGATATCCTCATAATATCCTCACGAAAGTTAGCATGAACCTTTTGGCTGTCATTTTCGAATTAAGTAGGTACTGAGTTTCGAGTAGATCTTAGAGTATTCCAGGAAATATGAAGGCAATAAAATCATTGGGTGGATTTTGCCCATTGACAAATTTTTGAGGTCTTAAATTAATCTACAGATATTGAATTTCTAAGTTGGTTGTTTCGGAAGCAATCGAATTTTCGATCATCTGTTAACATCACAATTATCTTGAAATATATTTACAAATATTAAAATACGGTTTCAACTTGTACACCCGCATCCCAGGAATTAGTAACTAGGGATCATTTTATGTTCATTGAGAATGTTTTTCAAACCGCGACGTTGGCAATATTACGCCAAATTTCCTGCACGTAGGTACGCAAAAACACCCAGTATACTCTCACCCAAAATTTAATCAATCTCATGTGTTTGTTTCATCTGGTACTAAGGCTCTTAAGAGCATTCAATACCCCGAATATATATGGGAAATTTTTGGAGACCACAGTTCGCTTTTTTCAAAAATTTTTTTGAGGACAAATGGTTGAAAAAAATTATAAGAATGCGCAATGTTGAAATTTTTCTATTTATCGAGAAAAATGTAAGTACATCTCAAATGATTTTATGATTTCACGTTCAAAAATCGTCGTCTGACAAATTTGAAACTGAAATTCTCGAATATGGATAGCGGTTGAGTTCGTGGTAGATGTTCTGGTCCAAATTCCTCTCATTTTCCATCGATCGTAAAGCAATAAGAAAGTCATAGGGGAGATGGAATATTGATACATTGTCGGACGAAAAAAAAGAATTTTTCGGAAAGTTCTGGTAATGTGTGTTCTGGAATGCGAAGGACCTGGGGGGTTTGAAAAGCATCGTTCCAGAATACCACGAAGACATTTCGAAAGGAATTTATTCGGAATTTACTCATGAGCATATCGAAATATGCAGAATTCATAAAATCGGTTATTTGCGCTTCTGAATTGGAAAGTTTTCTGATATGGAATTTTTCACTTGAAAAAAAAAATCGGAAAATTCAATTACGGATGAATCGTTCAATATGTTTCATATTATGATATACAAGCTGGTCCTCTATTAGCAGATATTTTAATTTTCTTTCCTGCAGCACGATATATATAACTCAGGGGAAGATTATTGCCCATCCTTCTATGAGTACTATTTAAGTAATAGAAGGTTTGGTAGTTGATTGAAGTAACATTTTTGTAGAAATTGAATATATCGACCTGTTTGGTGATTTTTATATCACTCTATGAAGCTTTTAAGAGTTTGACATTTCTTCAAAATAAACAGTTTCTCCACGCATATTTTGGGGAACAGCGTGCTATTGCTTTGTCCAAATGTCTGTTGTCTATGATTCTTTTTCCCGATATAGTCTCGAACGACTGGGTCGCTGTCAGTGAATACGATGTCAAAATTGATTCAGTTCTGCCTGCCGTAGGCATGATAACATGAGTACGGACACTCCTATTGACTCGAAAACTCCAGGGCAGATTGCATTAGAAAACGCGACGGTTGAGTTCATGAATAGGCCAAATCAGCCGAATGGTTTTGGAGATATAGTTTTTTGAATGAGCGATCGGCTTGATACTTGGAAGTGAGTTCTTGCATAATAGATTGGTAATTGAATATAAAAGTTCCTCGAAATTTTTTTGGAATTATTTTAAATTTTTTTCAAATCATCAGATTTCTTTTCGATTTAAGTTTTCCTAGAAATAGGGAACAAATATATCAAATTTCAAAAAATTTTTCTCGGTACCGTTGTTGTTTTTTTGAGTAAATCTAATATACGGATCCATTTATGATCAGACTTGGTTAACAGTAAGAAAATGCCGAAGCACAACTTTGTGCAGAATTCCGTGCCAACAATGATATTAGAACTGTTAAAATAGAAATTCGAACAAGTTTCTTCAAACATTCTTTTTTCTGCGATTTTATAATCTATTTTTCATCTCCTCACAAATATATTTCTATGTTCTCTTCTCTTGGAAGATGTTGCGATTTCAGGTCGATCCCATATATGATTCCAGAAATATTCGGAGCGCATACCGGGTGTTACAGGCTTCAGGTTCACTCCTCACATAAATCTACAATTTTCACGATATCGGATTCAAATTCTCGACATTGATAATACAGACTGTTTGTCGTCTTTCAAAGCTGGACCTGAAGCCGTTATTTCTGTTCGGCCAAAGTCAGAATCTACAAAAAAACTTCAATTTGATATCTCGAAAAAAGCAGATTTTTTTGGCGGTGAAACTTAATTCCTGTAACATCCAGTATATAAAATTCCTTCGTAATTTCCGCAAATAAAGGGTTTTCCAATAAGAGGTGTTATTTTGATATTCAAAGAAAAATGCCATTTTCCAATATAAATGATCGGATGTTTATTTCATTTTAAAGAAGAAGCTATGCCGTTAATAGTGGGAAATAACATCAGGAAAATGACCACCACGACCACGCTTACAGGACCATATCCTTTTAATGAAATGTTCCATAACCAAATCGCAAAGTGGCTGCCCTATGTCTTCGATAGCCTCACGAATTCCATCTTTGAGGTCTTGGATCGACGCTGGGCTATTGGCATAGACCTTCTCTTCCACGTGGCAACCAAGGAAGAAGTCGCAAGGTGTTAAATCACAAGATCTCGGTGGCCAATTGTGATCACCTCTTCGAGAGATAACACGGTTCGGAAACTTTTCCCGCAAAAGATCAATTTTTTCGTCGATTGTGTGGCACGTAGCGCCGTCTTGTTGAACGTAAACGTTGTCCAGATCAATACCATCTAATTCCGGCCATGAAAAATCATTAATCATCTCTCGATAGCGCAATCCATTCACCTTAACTGTTGCTCCAGCCTCATTTTCGAAAAAGTAAGGTTCAATGACTCCGCCGGACCATAAACCGCACCAAACAGTCACACGTTGAGGATATATAACTCTCGGGTTTTCCGAGTCCCAGATGCGACAATTTTGCTTGTTGACGAAGCCACCGAGGTGTAAATGGGCCTCATCACTCATGATAATTTTTCGATGGAATTCCGAATCATTTTCATGCATTTCAACGACCCAATCAGCAAAGACACGACGTTGTTGATGATCGGTTAGCTTCAGTTCTTGTGTTAACTGAACTTTATAAGCCTTAAGACCCAAATCTTTATGCAAAATACGGTGTAATGACGTTTGTGGAATGCCTAATTCCAAAGAACGACGAGGAATGGACATACCTGGGTATTCTTCAACACTTTCGGCTACAGCAGCAATATTCTCGGCTGTGCACGGGTTTCATTCTTCACATCACTAACTTGTCCCAACAGCCCGAATTTTTCCAACAATTTCTTAATTGCGGTCCGACAAGGTGCACACGACGACCCAAAAATGTTCGAGTTTTACGAACCGTCTCTGCCAAATTTTCACCATTTTTATAGTGGATTTTAATAATTTCAATGCGTTGTTGAAGCGTGTGTCGTTCCATCTTTATTAATGGCGTAGTTTCTACTTGTCAAATGTCTAAAAATGACAGCTTCAAAAGTGACATCTACCGAAATACCGCGCTATTCAAAATAACACCTCTCATTGGAAAACCCTTCAGCTGTTAATTCCTACATAACCCAAGAAAAACCACTTTGGCTAAGAATTAAACAGAAGCTCAAAAGCAAGTGACCTCACCTAGTGCTCTTCTAGAATTTTCGTTAATTCTGTTCTCGAGTTGCATTAACGGACCAGGTCAGACATAACCAACTACCCTTAAGAGCCAAACATTCCACCGTCTACCAATTATATAGCTCTCTTATCCCAACCGAACCAGTCAAAATATGTGGTACAACTAAACATGCCGATATAACATCCTAGCCATAATTTAATATCCGCAAACAATCCATACCAGCCCAGATCCGAACGCTCCTTCCGCTAGACGCCCCCGGCGAAATCCCATTCTCCGAACCCCCGGAGGGTACGAGCGCGCCTCCTCAGCGCCGAAATTTCGACTTTAACATCCCTCTCCGGCGAAAACCCAAACAGACAACGAAACGCTTTTAAAATCGCCCCATTCCGATCGCGATCATCCCTCTTTGGAAAGTCAACTCCTGCCGAACACGATCGCGAAACACTGTCACGTATAAAATCCCACCCCCTTAAGCCTTCGTCCCTTGAATAATAATTAGGGGTATAACTTGAGGGCACGTCAATTACCAGGTCGCACTTTTCGTTATGCGTCGGCAAAATTGATTTCGCAGTAACGACTATGCTGACGGACTTTTCAGGACGGAATCAATCCAAGTTTCTTGGGGGTAGTTTAGATTTGTTATGCCTAATAGGGGTGGAATTTTGAAGGAATATTCTGAAGTTATTGCAAGGTTCGAAGTTAATCAACAAGGGACAAGATAACTGAGACTACGATCAAGAACTTGGAGCAACATATCGTTGAAAATGAAACCGTCTAAAGACTAGTCCGCGAGTAACTGTACAGGGTGGGCCAAATTTGACAATTTTGAATCGGAAGTCCTATTTTTGTACGAGATAGAGGAAAACTGATGTCGGTTTCCGAGGGCAAACTTTCATGAGAAACTTATTAGCAAAAACCGCAACTCCATAGTTACTTAGTTACCGGATGTTTTCCGAAAATGTTCATTTCAGAAATATTGCTCCAACTTCTTATCTGTTGGAAATTTTTATTTCTGTGAAAATGTTCAAATGGGTGAATTTTCTGCAAACTGATATTTTATGAGATATTACTAGGATTTATTTTCCAAATGGGACACCCCATATATTTTTACATATTTCGATAGAGCTCGAAATTACATTTTCAAAATAGCATACTTGATACATTTCTGTAATAATGTTCGAGATATTGAATTTTCACTTTTTATATCTTGAATAACGTAGGCTTGGTTCTACGCGGATGCTGAAATAAAATAATGCGAACATTGATTGTTGGCTTTCTGAGTTCGACTCGAATAGTCAATAGTGTCATCCTGACATAATACATTTCACAAGTTTTTCAGTTTATTCCCGATATTTTATTAGATTTCTAGTTCGAAATGAACAATTATGGATCTATGGGAGATGATTCCCCAATAAAGGGGCCTGTAGCGTTCTTCGTTTATCTGAGGATCTGAAAATCATCGCTTGGAGGACTGAACCTGGTCGAAAGACCCTCTCGGTCAT
Source organism: Myrrha octodecimguttata (assembly GCA_958510865.1). Taxonomy (NCBI): domain Eukaryota; kingdom Metazoa; phylum Arthropoda; class Insecta; order Coleoptera; family Coccinellidae; genus Myrrha; species Myrrha octodecimguttata. The sequence goes on from OY294060.1 coordinate 68,691,089, forward strand.
GAGCAAATGTAGGTGATATTATTTACTGCTTCCTTCTGGTTTTCTGTCCGTCTTTCTGTTTCAGATATTATGTCAAGATATTTTGTCGAAATGAATTCAAGATGACGAAAAAATTATTTTCCAATGAAAAAGATGCCATCCATCTTCTATAAACAAATTACTACACTTATGCGGGGAGACAGAATTTTTCCTGAGGTTTTTATCTGTGCTCTTGTATCATACGCAAATATGTATGGTACCCCGTTTACATTTCCTCTGCTAACACTGTGATATATCTTAGAATTGTAATGCTCGTTCTCAAAAGAATATATATATATATATATATAGTCAATAGTGTGAAGAAAACCCGTCGTCTTTTCAAAAACCAGAAAAACATGAACTTCATTGAAAAACTACAAGCAAATAATAATTTCATCCAATGAGGTGTCCGAAGAGTCGGCCATTTTGATTCAAGCATAGGGCAAATTCTTCTGAATGACGAGTTATTATTCTAGGATTCATTTCAACAGCCCCTCAAACGACGACTTCTTTTGAATCCTTATTCTTAAGACATTTTTTCGGTCTTTTCTTCTCGAATTGACCTTCAATTATTAGGTTGTGACGTAATCATGCGAAAATATATTCGAAAGGATGTCGTCTTCTTCATGGCACACATCATTTGCTGTCTCTGCTGTTTCTAAGGTTTGTATAAAATAGACTAACGTGTCCCACCATTTTTAAGATTTTTTTGAGATTCCACCCCCAACATCAGATATTTTCCCCTCTGTCTGATGAAAAAGTCAGATTCGTACTCTGAAACGCCACAGTTCGCTTTGTTCATCGTTTATATTGTTCCTGTATTATTCATTAGGCAATCTGTTCTTCAAGAAACAGCACAAATAGTTTAATCCTGCAATCCGCAAGGGCGTTTTCCATAAAAAACAATTTTTATTTAATTTTTAATAGTTCTCTTTCAGATATTGGGAGTTAAATCCAAGAAATACCTAAAAAATGATGCTAAATCCTCCCAAAATAAACTTTAATCGATAACATAACCCATATCTCATAATTGTCGTATTTCATTGCACTTTTATTGTTTCAATAAACGTTTGATAACTAACATTTCCGTGCTTTCATTCCGCATCGCATCGTTCAAAGCCTTCTCAAAGATGAAAGATGAAAATTCAACATTCCGAACGTAACTCTAGAAAAATATCAAGTATGCTATATTTTTGAAATTTTAATTCTAGGCTCTATCGAAAAATGTAAAAATATACTGGCGGTCCCATTAAAAAAAAAATTCCTAGTGATATCTGATGAAATATCAGATTGCAGAAAACTCTACTGAATAATAGTAATAATTTTCGTTATGCGTCGATGAAATTGATTTTTTGAACCAACTTCTGAAACGACCGATGCATTCGCCATTTTGTTCGATAACTATTCGCAACTACTGCTAAGCGATACGCCCTCTGGCGATAGAAATTTGAACACTTCCAAGCTAGTAGTTTTTTGACGTGCCTGTTATTCGAACGTAATTTGCTCACTTTTGGAGTTCATTTTCGAGCTTTTGTGTTGTTCTCCGAGTTGAAATTTTGGTATACCGAAGGTGTTTGTAATATTCATCGATCGATTCCGTTCTTTCCGATTAAAATTTTCGATTTTATTAATTCGAAATGGCATCCTCCCGAAATGACTATTGTTGTGTGCCTCAACTCAATGTTATTCATGGTGAAAGAAGAAAGGATCATCTAGTGCCCCTAGTTTTCTTTTTTTCCAAAGCCAACTGAAAGTGAAGTTAATTTGGAAACAGCATTTTGCAGGGAACTCAATGATAGAAGAAAGGCCTAGCTAGCTTTAGAAACTGAAGATTGGAAAACAGGTCACGAATAACATGAAAGTATGTTCACTGCATTTCTCTGAAGATGTTTATTTCCATAAAGGTAAATTACCTACAATGTATTCATTCCGAAACAACTTCATGTCATGATGTTTTCAGGTGTAAATGAAAATAAGAGAATTTTGAAGAGAAATGCTGCGGAGAAACTTCTAGCGCTTCTGCAGCTACCTAATTCACATACTACACAAAAATCATATTCTAAAAGAGTGATCTGGTTGAAAACCTGACAAAAACAAGATATACTGTTAGAGTTAATAATAGCTGAAGTTATTCATATAAATACATTAATACTTTTCATTTCTATATATAGGTAAGTTGAACCAGCTGTGACATTTTTCATTTTGTATGTGTATCTTGAGCTGCTGTAATATGAAAATGAAATCAATTATTTGTCTATCTGTTTCCTTTTCTTTAGAAATACGATGCAAAAGAACTAAAGCAGAAAATCTGTTTTCATTTTATTGATTCACTCGTTTGTAAACAAAGAACAAGTCATATCATTTGGACTGATTCTAGATTCACCACATAATAGAGACTGCATTCAGCACTTCTTCACATAAATAGGAGTCCTTAAATTACTTATTGAGGTGCCTATTTTTCCAGGAATTCGAGTAAACTTAGATATTGGTTCATTTTGATCCACCAAGCAACATACACTAGAATAACACCGAAATTATCCTCCAGGAACGATTAAAGTACGATTTTATATCGTGATCCAAACGAAAAGTTCCTTCTCAAAAAATCTTACACAAAACTATAATAATTTCTTTGAATATTCAAGCTCTGCTTAATAAATATTCGTTCTCCACCACATTTCTAAGGTTTGTTTACATAAAACTACTAGCTTGGACAGGTTCCAAATTTATCCGTTAGGGCGCTGGCATCTTCGCAGAAGTTCCCAATAATTATCTATTATCAAATCTATTATCGAATCAGAGATAATTAAAGGAATAGGTACTCCAAGGACATCGAAAGAAAATATACCGAAGATCCTTCATTTTCCAGATGTCGGCAGTTGGAGTTTTGTTATAGGGTAGTTTAGTATAGTAATGTTCAGGTTATATGCTTTATACCATATATTCAGGAATATCTTCTATTTCTTCACAAAAATACGAAAATAAACATAGGTTCACCACAAGATCTCTAGATTACAACTATCTCAAATCCAGAGTGCAATCTCACGACCACTCAAAAAGAACTATTATACAGATGCTTGAAATTTTTCAACAATCTCTGTGTTCACCCTTGAAGGACATCGAAGAATTCAGGAGGACTAATATGAATATTTATCACAGCAGGAACCCTGTTGCCAATTGATGACTTTTGACACTATTTCACTTCTTGTAGAGCTTTTATATGATTACTGTAGATAAAATAATTTGATATCAAGAAGCTGGTTATGGGATGTTAGTTGGTTATTTCCATATAATCGGAGTTTCTAGGGATATCTAGCTGAAAAATGTCAATTGTGCGTGAAACTTTGCAGAGTTACATTTTTTCTGAAATAATGTCCTGTTCTCCCTCTGAACTGTTTCGTGACGCGCTTCTGGTAGTCAAAAATATGAGGCTCAATTTTCGATTGATTAGAAAACTTTATGACGTCTTGCAATTGTTTCATACCTACCACCGTTTTCGAACGAAAACTCTCCTTTTATAGCAGAAATTGATCGAAATCTTCGAGACTCAGGCTTCATGATGCAATAGATAAAATTTTTGACGTGATTTCTTGTAAAACAGTAGCAGATATGAAAAAATTGCAAGATTCCGAAAAGTTTCTCAATGAACTACCAGTGGTGCACCTCAGAAACGTTCTGTAGGGAGAACAGCACAAGGCTCAAGAAGAAATATCACCTGAGAATTTTCACTGCAATTGACATGTCATATGACGTGACTCTCAAAATGGTATACCTATGCCGAATTTTAGCTGAAACTATTCAGTACTGCAGATAACATGACGAAAAACCTTGAAAAATTTTGAATTCAGCAGCCTGTATCTCGAAAACGCGTAACTTTTACTGATTTATATCTACAAGATTTTCAATAATGATATCTAAATAAATACTCATTTGTGTTCGCGTCAAATTAAGGAACACCCTGGGTGCATCCCATGATGAAAAGTTTGGAAATCCATCAATAAATTAAGAAATTTCCCATGCAAATGATTCGTGCTGCTTCCAAAATTCAATAACAAGAACTCATAGTGACTGCTTATCAGCCATTCAAGGCGCTCGATCAGATGAAAGACGAAGAATCCCAGATATTCCCTTTGGCCAATTAAAATTGAATAGGAACATTTCCCGAGACGCAAGTTCAGGTGCTGAGGTATGTTAAACACGTACTAGAGGGATTTTAAAGAAAGGAAAAAATTACCAACGAACGTGATATGGCACACTGAAGAGCTTCTAGGCTCGCTTCGTCGTCTGACAAAACATGCTTTGCTTCCGGGCTTTTACTAGGTATAGGTCAAACTTCAAGAGCACAACTTTCAAGAAAAATCAGGAAAGTTCACATTATTCTAAGGAGTGTTTTTGTGGTTAGTTCCTAACAACAAGAATTTTTGATATTTTATTCCTTTCGAAGTGGAAAGTCAATTTTTTCGAGTTGTTCTCGCTTGCTTGTTCTTTATCTTCTTACGGACGTATTGTTACTTCAGAATGAGTTTTCTCATGAATACATTATAAGTAAAATACTTTGCTTCTCGTAAATCTGAGTGATTTCAGTCAGTAAAATTGTAAAATCAATTTGTGCTTTAAAAGCAAAAAATATGGCGAAGTGAATGAATTTCCAAGAGAAACCATTCATAAAACAGTCATGAATTCAAGCAAAAAACAAACAAAATATCAAAAACAGCAATTCAGAAAATACTTATGAAACCGCAAACTGATTCGAGATCTTGACTAACTTAAACCAAATCGATGAAAGAAAACCAGAACTAGAAAAATTTAATATCTTCATGATATTTCCTGTATGCAAGAATACACATATACAGGGTGGGCAAAATTCGTTGTTTACTGAAGGGATCTCGAGAACTATAGCAGCTAGAAGAAAACTGAAAACACATTCTCGAGCTCTTTTTTCCTGACTAATACGAATCTGACAACAGATCCAGCTTATCTTTCATAGAACTTGAGTTATGAGCGAAAATTGAGAAATTGTCATTTTCAATAATGCTGTATAACTCTCTTTTTGAACTCGTATTCGAAATCTGTTGATACATTCTACAGGCACTTTTTTAGGAGTAATTTAAATATAATATGACTGAATATTTTAATCCAGCCATTTTCGAGAAATGAGAAAGATTTTGGATTTCTCAAATGTAAACTATAGTCGAAAGATCTCTTATCTTGCTACAAAATATTTGCTGGTTTCAAAAATGTATCATATGTCGCTATTTGCATGAATATTACATGAGAAAATTGTCAATACTTTTTTTCTGCTTTTCTTTTCACTGTTGAATTATGAGAAGGCTGACGTTGCCATAGCGACGATTGAATATGAATTATCTTTATGTGAACTTGCGCCTCTATGATTGGAATCAGCGATTGTTGAATGAATATTTCTATGGTTAATTTGTCATAGTTCTTAAGATTAGCAATAGAAAATCTGTTTATTATCCCTAATGACCCGAAATATTGCTGATCTTAAGAACTATGAGAAATCAACCATAGAAATATTTGTCCGGCAGTCGCTGATTCCAATCATAGAGGCGCAAGTTCACACAAAGTTAATGCATATTGAATCGTCGCTATGGTAACGTCAGCCTACTCATAATTCAACAATGAATAGAAAAGCAGGAAAAAAGTAATGAATATTTTCTCATGTGATATTCATGTGAATAGCGACATATGATACATTTTTGAAATCAGCAAAAATTTTGCAGCAAGATAAGAGATCTTTCGACTATAGTTTACATTTGAAAAATACAAAATCTTTCTCATTTCTCGAAAATGGCTGGATTAAAAAATTCAGTCATATTATATTTGAATTACTCCTAAAAAAGTACCTGTAGAATGTATCAACAGATTTGGAATACGAGGTCAAACAAGCGAGTTATTCAGCATTATTGAAAATGACAATTTCTCAATTTTCGCTCATAACTCAAGTTCTATGAACGATAAGCTGGATCTGTTTTCAGATTCGGATTAGTCAGGAAAAAAGAGCTCGAGAATGTGTTATCAGTTTTCTTCTAGCTGCTATAGTTCTCGAGATCCCTTCAGTAGACAACGAATTTTGCCCACCCTGTACAAGAGAATCATAGAGGCCGTTCAAAGTGAGTAGACAAAAATCAGCATGAAATTCCCCACAAAATTCTGCATCGGCAGATTTCAATTATTTACCAACTTCAATTATGATCAGATCTGTATTTTCGAATCATATCAGAAATATCAACGATACCGGGAAGAAAATTTTGACATTTTATTTTTCCTATTCCATTTTATTACACTGTTGAAAAATTGACTTCAAGGTCAGTATTTCATCTGAATTTTAATGAGTACAGCTAATTAAGGAAGTTTTTGGGAATTTCCATATAAAGAGAATCTACGATTTTGTGAATTCGATCATTCCAATTTGTTAGGAATTCTCGCAATGATTTAAATCCAATGTTCTGAAGTTTAAGATTCTATTTCGGATCACAGTCGAATTTTTTAATATTAAATATCGATTCAATATTATTGGTGAGGAAGTTATTTTCAGGGGAATACAATAACCTCTATAACTAGGCTGAAAACTCCCAAAAAAGCCAAAAACTTTGATAGTTGTACCAAGGTCACTTCTGTCTGAAAGCTCCTAAAAAAGCCAAAAAATTTGATAATTGTACCAAGGTCACTTGTATTTGAAAACTCCTAAAAAAAACAAAAAATTTGATAGTTGTACCAAGGTCACTTCTATTTCATTTAATGAAGCAAATGTCGAAATGTCAGATGACCTAGAATCAATTGTCGAAATTGTTGTTAACCCTTATGGTATGGACATTTTTGTGATAAATAAAATGATGCTTTTTCCTCACTCTAGCCGGAATCTCATTCAATATTCAAGACTTCATGAGTAATTTTCCTTCTTCACGCAAAAATGGCATTCAGAGAAATTTCATTCGTGGGATTTTTCAAAAATCATTACTGTTTTCCAACTGAGACACATTAGGAATATCAGATGAATATTTCTATGGAACTCTGAGATGACATATTAAAAACCCATTAATTTCATCACCATCAGAAATACACCATATGCTCAATTGGTCACAATTTTTTAAACATATCAAATACTAATTTTTTCTCACCTTACCGCGCCACAAAAAGTTGACATAAATTGCGAAAACTCACCTGAAAAAAAAAACAAATTAGTTTCCTATGACAAAAATATAAGTTAACATTGATTAGATAAATACTACGAGAAGTAAGGTTAGAAATATATAGTATAGGTACTCAGGGACTCACTTTGATGTAATGAAATCTTTTTTAGGAGTCTGAAACATATATTCCAACATTCTGTATAGCCACTTATTAATTTATCGAACTATATCTCGACGAAATAGAGGAAAATGTTATTTTCTTCGCGAAAATGCACAACACAACAATCGGTCAACCGAAGCAAGCGCGTGTCGAAGCAGGAGAGAAAGATGCAATTTTCAACGGGAAAATATGAAAAAGAAGAGGGGGTCTATCAGGAAGTCCTATTGGTGGTTATAACCTAATATGCTCCGACGATATCACAGAATTCGATTGTTGACATTTTTTCGAAGTTTTTTCAACGACATTGAAGAAGTACAGATGCGATCCAATAATTCGATGTCATACAGGGGTTCCTTAAATAATTGAGAGATATTTGATATGAGGATATAAACTTGTATTTCAGAAGAATTCGCCGTATATGCTTGGACGAGCCCCTCATATGATGAAATTCTTCGTTTCTTGTTCTTGTTAAATGAAATTTCAGTTTTTATGGTTTTTGAGAAGACTACATGATTTCCAGAAACTATTTACTGTTTGAATCAAACTTTGACAGCCAAAAATCAGTGTTTGCATTCTTCATTTCCACCGCCGCACAGTCCGAAAGATAAAATTTGAAAGCTCAATACCTCAAACATAACTCCAGAAAAATATCAAGTATGCTATATTTTTGAGATAGTGATTTTAAATATCGATTAAAGCTTATTTTGGAAGGATTCCATTTGTCTGTCTATTTCCCTCGTCGTAATTTCCACCTATCAGAAACGCACAATTTTGAATTACGAATGGTTTCTAGGTGGAAAAACTGTTTGGCAGGAGCTGTCAGCAGTTTATTCGAGTTTACCCGCGGCAAAACTTGACAGTTGTTGTCACCAAAAATTACAATACCTTTGAAAACAAACTGAATTAATTAGGAACCTGTTTTTAAGTTTTCAAATTAATACCTATACATAATGCTTGCAGAATAATCTGTTACTCACGAAATAGTTCTGTCGAATACCATTCGGGCATCTTATTTTCCCTGCGAAAAAAATCGAAAAAACACATCGCAATGTAATATTTTTTAATAAAAAGCATTCGTGCAGGTGTAAAAATACTCGTCTTCGACTCGGATTATTGTTGTCACCAGCACTCATGCTTCTTGTTAAAATATTACTCAGCAACGTGTTTTTTCGATTTTTTTTGGAGAAATTTGATGCCCTTATGATATTACTCACGATTAAAGAGTCAGATTTGTACTCTGAAACTTCACAGTTCGCTTCGTTCATCGTTTATATTATTCCTGTATTGTTCATTAGTTTAGTTCACTCCTGCAATCAGCTAGGGGATTTTCCATAACAAAACAATTTTATATTATTTCAATAGTTCCGCTTCAGATAGTGGGAGTGAAAACCCAGGAAAAACTTAGGAAAACGTGATTTTGAGGTCTATCGAAATCTGTAGAAATATAAGGGGTGTCCCATTCAAAAAAATATTTGCATAGCGATATCTCATAAATTTCAGATTGCGAAAGAGATTTGATAACTCAATTTATTTCCACGTGAGAAGTTGTTACGAGATTACTTTCGCAGAAAAAGAAAATTTTCAACAGAACATAAATCACAGCAATATTTCTACAATGAATTCGAATAAGACCTGGCAACTATGTAACGGTGATAGCTGTGGAGTAGCGATCTCCGCCAATGAGTTTTTCATGAAAATTTGCCCTCAGAAACCGAAATAAGTTTTTCCTTCAAATGTATCCAGTTTGGCCAACCCAGTACAGAAGGGATAGAGATAGAGTTAATGAGCAAATAGAGTCTGTTTCACTAGTTTTTTCGATCTGACCATTTTGGATTCGGACCTTATTATAAGAATACATCCTCCTGTGTCTGTCAGAAGACATGTAATTTCCCTTACGTCGTCCCCATGTTGACGCATCAAAATACAAAATTCTTCGAATTAGCCTGGACAGGAAAAAACAAAAGAAGAACCCGTCTACCGTTAAGCTGAAACATCCCTTACTCCTCATGGGGAAAGAATCATTTCTCGATAAACCCTCGGCAGTCCATTTTTTGCCATGAGATCCAGCGGCATAAAGAGAAATAAATTGGAGAAAATGAAACCCGGACGATCTCGAAGGCTTATCTTCTGGGAGTGGAATGTGGACGATATTATTAGACTTAGGTCGTCCCTAGGGGATGAACCAGTCCAAATCACATGCGATATTCTTACGGATACTTTAATAGCTCTATATTTTGCCGGAGATAAAAATAAGCCAAAGGTATACTATATATCGATTATACGTTACACGGTAATCTACCATCTTGGGTTATTCGTTTCCTTTTTATTTTATGTGGATTACGTATTGCTTATCCGGATTTTGTGGAAGGATGTTTATTCTGTTCCGATCCCGGGAGCTTTATATGCTTCTCTTGGTCGGGATATATGAGAAGATACTGATATTTCAGAGGAAGGAGTCAAGCATGTTCGGTATTAGGAGCCAACAATATAGAGAGGTAACTTTGGGAGGCCAGAGTTCGTTTCTTTGAAAAATTTGCGAAAATAAAAACTGAAATGGAGTGAAAAATGGTAAAATAAACTAACGTTGCGCAATTAAGTATACCTCCAAAAAAAAATAAAATTCAAAAAATAATCACTGGAGCGTGCAGAAAAACACCCACCCCGTTTTTTCCAAAAAAGTCGAAATTTATCGGAATTCCAATATCTCTCGCGGCTATTGGCCACGTTAAAACATGCAGACCGTGGACAGGAGCCTGACCTTGAGATATTAACGAGGTCTTAAACTTGAATGCTGCTGTGTTGCCGTAATGCGCGAAGCCGTTATGAGGGTTTTTTCTGAATTTGGGTTATTACTGCAAATGCAAATTTGAACATAATTATTATAGGTTTGATTCATCATTTTCCTAAATTACCTTCAGAAAGTATTCACAATCAGATTTCAAAATTGGGGTTTGGGATTTGCTAGGCATGCACGAAGTGACAACGGTGTTTAGTAGAATAGCTTTTTCTGCTACAGAATAATGAAATATTTATTCCTATTCTGTGGTACACACGTGCTCTTTGTCAATATAACCAAACAATTTCCGTTTGCGATTTGTCAATAATATGACAGTATGACAGTCTGTGCTCTTCTTTTTCTATTCCTTGGTCGTTGTCTTCTACTCTAACCAGATCGAAGTATAGCTATCTCTGTTTTCCTAAGCAAAGTAACACATTTGACGTCCTTTTCTTTCCAAGAAAGCTGAATTCGACGTTGCCATATTGTGCACTCAAGACAAATCCCTTTAAATGCAATTCCCCATTTTTATTTTTCAGTTTTAGGTGATCAAACATTTTTTCAAAAATATGATATTGAAATTATATGTTTGAAATGTGATGTTTTTCATGAAAATTACTGCATTTTCGTTTAAAGGAAAAACCCCATTGGCAAGCACGTCGTAGTGTTTGCTCTGAAAATTTCTACTTTTCAGGTTTTTGTAGATTCTTTCTTCCAATACAGATGGCGCGGTTCAAACTGTTTGTCAAGGCTTGATTCTTGAAAAAAAAAATTATATCGTACGCGAACCATTAACTAATGCTACTCTTACGTTTCAGAGTCTATACAGGGTGAGTCTTCAAGTTGCACATCAATTTCAACCTCAGATTCCTCTTATCAAATATAATGCATTTTTAATTTTCAATTCTTGTAGATTCGGTTTGGTTGAAAAAAAGAGACAAGTTGTTGAAATTTCAATAAAAATCTGTCTTTCTTTCGTAGGTTTGACTTAGTTTCTCTGAATGAAGTGGTTTACCACTTTCATAAATATTTTTCAGTTATCATTTTCATTCTACTTGTTTGGATTCATGACTCTAAAAAACACAAGTCATTATAAGGATCTTCAATCATTTGAAAAGAGTTAATTATTCATTATAATTTCGAGAATTCCAAGGTAGAATATTATCGAATTTCAGGAATTTCCCTATTTTTGTGCATCCTTCCTGAGTTAGTAAAGACCGCTGATTAAGCCCCACCCACGTTTATTCTCGAATTTTCCTGATTCGGTCGAAAGTCCGGGGTTTTAATGCGGAGAAGAAGTAGAAATAATAGAACATTTAGTTGATAGTTGTCCAATATGTATATGAATTTGACGATGGTTTCGAGGCAATCCTTTCCGTATCTGATTATTTTTCAAAGTGGATCGTGAACTTCAAATGAATTCAATGAATAATGAAATATTCACTAGTTCATATTTGTTTTCAGCTGAGATTTCGAGTTAACAACCTGCTTCGAAATAGAGAAATAGTTTTTCCTGAACTTTTTTGCGCGCATGTTCTAGGGGAACAGCGTGCTATCGTTTTGTCCAAATGTCTGTAATTTTGGATGATTGAGCCGAAAATGGTGTCAATCGACTAGGTTGAACTCACTGATGTCGAATCCGGTGTCGAAATCGATTCTGTCCGGCCGGCCGGCCGTAGACACGCTAACTGTCGACAGAAGCAAGCTAGCAACTTGAAACTTTCAGGATAGGTTGCGCATCAGAATGCCGCAGTCAAGTTCGTTAATGGGCCAAATCGGTCGAATAGTTTCGGAGTTATAGGCACTTGAAGTTTTGAAGTTATTTATTTTTTATTTCAGAAACTAATTAAGCGATTGGATTCAAACTTGGCAGTTAGGTGGAATATAATGACGCGCAACTTTGAGCTAAATTTCGTCAGGATCATATTGTCAGTTAATTCAAAAAAAAATTTGTTTCGAAACTTTTTCCCACAAAATTTTTTTTTCCGGAAACCATTCATCATATCCAAAAAAAAATTCCACTCACACTTTGATCTTTATATTTCACAGACGTGTACCGAATTTCAGATCGATACGATCATAAGTTCTGGAGATATCGGGAAAAAATATGTCAAATTTCGAGGTTTTCTTCTCGATATCGTTGATTTTTTCGGTATAACTCGAGAAAAACTGATTCAGTCCTGATAAAACTTCACAGCTAGTTTTGAGATGCTGAAAGACAACTTTATGCGAAATTTCGTGATAATCGTGTCATTAGAACAATTTGAAAAAAAAATTTCTATGATTTTCTTATCATATCATCCTCATTGAATTCTGTATGAAACTTCGAACTGTAATTTTTCGATGAAGTACTGGATTTCAATTCGATCTAATCTGTATTTTTGGAAATATTGGAAAAATAAAACTTTGATCGGTATATCTACGGAATCATTGGGTGGATTTTACCCATTCACGAATTTGGCCTTCATAATTAACCTTCTCTACAAATATCGAGTTTCTATGTTGTTTCTTTCGGAAGTTATTGTGTTTACGCAGTCGGCCGTTAGGCTGACCTTATGGCTTAATTACGAAGGTGGAATTCGCGAATGGGTAAAATCCACCCAATGATTCTGTAGATATACACAATCAAAATTTTATTTTTCCAATATTTCCAAAAATACAGATTTGATCGAATTGAAATCCAGTAATTTATCAGTAAAAAATTTCAAAAAGCACTGCCGTGAAGGCAGCAGCTTTTGCGTGCATGTTCAAATTCGTTGCTCAAGCGGTCATCTACATTGAACATGCGCGCAAAAGTTGCTGCCTTCACGGCAGTGCTTTTTGAAATTTTTATTTGTGCTCTTGTATCATACGTAAAAATGTATGGTACCACGTCTACTTTTCCTCTGCTAATGCTATGATAGATGAGACATATTGTTTGATTAGAGGAAAAGTACTGCTCATTCTCAAAATAATATATATATAGAATCAAGTACATTCATCACAAATTACAAAAAGATATGTTGAAGACTTGAAAAACAACGTAATCTCTAATTTTACTGAAATACTACATTCTCGAATAGATTCCAGATGAACATAATCAGAGCAGAAAACGATCGTGTTCAACCAACCTGTGCACACAAACAAACACGAAATGAAGACAAACTCACAGCCTTCATGAACACGAAAAGTTACATGCGACACACGTCCTCAAACGCGTTGTGGCAAGTGCATACACAAGATATATTTCATTAGTCCCTTTCGTTTTCCCTCTGGCGCGACCCACGATCCCTGGCGTGCGATTATGCTCAACAGGTTCAAGACCGAACTGCGTCGGGGGCCCAACAGAGAACGTTCCTGTTTTCGAAGCCATAAATCAAGCGGCCCGGTAAAATACCACATACATTTTTAAACCAATGTGTCGCCTTCTGTGCGTGCTGCACCGCCACTCTGGAACGGAGACGGACCCGTGTGAAATTTGGTGGGGAATGTACGATTATAGCTGATTGAACATTTTTCGAATCAGTCAAGCATTGGTGGACGGGATGAGTATATGGATGGGTGAACCCGAGGGGAGTTGCAGTCGACGTTGCGGGTTGCCACTATTGAAACATGTAGTTACTAGTGATTGTTTACATTTTCCACCTTATGTTGTCAGTTGACGATACTACTAGGTGGAACTATAATAATAATAATAATAATAATAATGTTTATTGAAGCAAAATAAAAACACTTTCTAAATAACAGTCATATACACACTCCAATAAACAAATTTTAAACCCACAAAAGTATAAAACTATAAAATAACTTAATGTTTTTCGACCTCATCCTTGAGTTTTTCATTCGAAACGTCAACTCATTATTCAGATGTCGAACAGGCTGATGGTCATATAGTCATAAGGAACCAAAAAACTTTTTTCGTCGAATTCTTCACATGGATTTTGAGGTCAAGTAAGTGTCATAAAAAGTGGTAGATCTTTTTGCGCGCATGTTCTGGGGGAACAGCGTGCTATCGTTTCGTCCAAATGTCTGTAATTGTCGATGATTGAGCCGAAAATGGTCTCAAACGCCTAGATTGGACTCACTGATGACGAATCCGGTGTCAAAATCGATTCTGTCTGGCCGGCCGTGGACACGATAACTGTCGAACGAAATGAGCTAGCAACTTGAAACATTCAGGGTAGGTCACGCATTGAAATGCCGCGGTTAAGTTCGTTAATGGACCAAATCGATCGAACAGTTTCGGAGTTATAGCCACTTGAAATTTTGAAGTTATTTATTTTTCATTTCAGAAACGACCTGAGCGGTTGGATTCAAACTTGGAAATTAGGTGGAACATAATGACGCGCAACTTTGAGCCAAATTTTGTCAGAAATATATTGGCAGTATATTCAAAAAAAATTTTTCTTCAAAATTTTTTTTCAAACCAATTTTTTTCGGAAACCATTCATGATATCTCAAAAAAAATTCCATTCACTTTTTGGAATTCATATTTCACAGCAGTGTACCAAATTTCAGTTCTATACGATCCTACGTTTTGGAGATATCGGGAAAAAATATGTCAAATTTCGAGGTTTTCTTCTCGATATCGTTGTTTTTTCGGTATAACTCAAAAAATACTGATTCAATACTGATAAAACTTCGCAACTAGTTTGAAGATGCTAAAAGACATTCTTGTGCGAAATTTCATGATGATCGTGTCATTAGAACAATTTGAAAAAAAAATTCTGTGATTTTCTTATCATATCATCCTCATTAAATTCTGTATGAACCTTTGAACTGTTATTTTCGAAGAAGTACTGGATTTCCATTCGATCTGATCTGTATTTTCGGAAATATTGGGAAAACACCGTAAACACAATAACTTCCGGAAGAAACGACTTAGAAACTCGATATTTGTAGAGTAGGTTTGGGGCTTAATCACGAAGGTAGAATTCATGAATGGGTAAAATCCGCCCAGTGATTCCATAGATATACCCATTCAAAATTTTATTGACCCAATATTTCTAAAAAAAAATGATAAAATCGAATTTAAATCCAGTAATTTATCCAAAAAGAAATCTAGAAAAGCACTGCCGTGAAGGCAGCATCTTTCGCGCGCAAGTTAAAATTCGTTGCCGAAGGGGTCATCTACATTGAACATGCGCGCAACAGCTGCTGCCTTCACGCAGTGCTTTTTTAGATTTTTATTACTTACAATGTGGCCGTGTAACCTTTTTCTTATTTTACCCTTGAAAACTCACCTCCTTAGACTTCCAGACCTTAGATCGCCCCCCAATCATCTGTCATTTTCGTTATATTCTCTCCATCCTACTATGAATTTTTGGTCTCAAGAATTATCGGCCCTGGTCTGATAATCTTCCAGATTATTATTGCCAGACGACATTTATTGAATACAATCCTGCGAAACTCCACTGATTAGCGTCGTCAAAACCCTCCACCTACGCCCTTTTTATAACTTCGGACGTGTTCCGACTCAAAATTGGAGATCTAGTACAAAACTCTTCCAGCTTGCTATCGGCGAAAGCGTTTTATGCTTTATTTTATGTCGTGCCGTCCCTGTTTTATTGCCAGCCGAAATCACGGTCCCCCGGTATAATAAGTTCCGAGATAAGAATTCCGTAAGCCAGGCAGAAATTGTGCGAAACAGAAATATATTGATTCATATCGATGTAATTCGGTTTCGCTTCGCCGTACGTCGCGTAGGGTCTGCTCGAGGATTTATGAGTTTTTTATCCAGTTTTTTGCTGAATGATCTGGAACATATCGAGATATTTAGGTCGGGGAAATCTCACCTATACCACATTCAGTAGATTTCTACTTTTTCGGTAGATTTTCGCCAATCCAGCCCAGGATTCAGTAGTCAACTAATCGCGGTAGATTTTCAGAATATTTCAGCTTCCGACCAATGTTCATAATGACCAACCGATTTCTAAGGAGTTAAGTAGTATTGTTAGATTTGGCAACAGTGAAAAAGGGGAAACTATTGCCCGAACACGAAATTACAGAATATGGGGTTTGTTCATGGAGGTAGGAAAAGAGTGTAGGGGGCAACACGTATGAAAAGTGTCACACCATTTTGAGAAAGTCAGCCATATTGGTATGGGAAAAATCCACAGAAGTTTTTCAAAAGTGTGTGAAACTTTAAGTACAAGGGAAAAATAGGATATGCTCCCTCCCCTTCTTTTACCTTCATGGGTTTGTTTTGGTTACGAGTTCAGAACTGTTCGGGGCGGTTCGGAACTAAAGCAAAGCTCCTCACTTTACATATGTTTATTATGTTCTATGTTCTACTTTGCCAATTCTGCGCCAGGGGAAATACTGCTCTTGCCATCTTCTGGAACCGCCTAGTTCTGTATTAGGTTGTTAAATTGATTAATGATGATTGCAAATATGGATTACCGATATACTTAATACTCTGATTCGCCAAATTTTCATTATCAGTACGCATTTTCTTGAATTTTTGATGATCTGAGTGCTATAAATAACTCGGTAGATTTCGAGGTAGATTCCGTATTTTCTTCAGTAGATTTTCGGTTAGATTTCGAGCATAAAGCCAGTATATTCTTTGAAAAAATGTGGTAACGCTGGGAAATCTGGTTCTTGGTCATCATGGAATCTGGACAACGCACGGGTCGCTAGCTCTCATAGATCAATGAAGTGTTCAGTCCAGCAATCCTTACCTGCGAATCCAGAGTTGAAAAATCTAGAATCATTTCGTCCGATCGTTTGGTCTATACAGGGTGTCCCAAACCTAACTCCAACTATATGAAACAAGGAAATCTTCATCCCAAATCGCAACGTTAAAGGAAGAAATTACAGAACTAGTACAAGACTCCTCCACAGTGTACTATAGTTTTGACCAAATGTCTGTGAGTAAAATAGCCTTAAATGGTCTCAAACCGCTTCCGCTTCGCCACAATGTCTGTAATGTTCGAATTTTGAGCTGAAAATGGTCTTGAACTACTAGGTTGGACTGGCTGATGACGAATACGGTGTCAAAATCGATTCTGTCCGGCCGGCCGTCCGTATGCACGATTACGGGCGTACGGAGAATCCTTTCGAAATTTCAGGTTAGGTTGACTTCCAGAATGCGACGGTTATGCTCGTTGACGGGCGAAATCGACTGAATGGTTTCTGAGTTATAGCCATTTGAAATTTCGAGGTTATTTCCGGATATTTCAGGAACTACTGCAGTGATTGGATCGAAGCTTGACATTTAGTTAGATCATAACGACACGCAAGCCCTACCAAAATTTTGTTGTTATCGTGCTGGCATTAAATTCTAAAAAGATTATTTTTCAAAATCTCTGGGAAATTCTTAGTTTTCGAATGTATTCACTATATTCTAAAATCGATTTTCTCACATCTTGAACTCTATTTCACAGCACTGTATCAAATTTCAATTCGATACGGTTATTATTTTCGGAGATATTGGGAAAAAATATGTAAAATGTTGTGGTTTTTCTCGATATCGTTTTTTTCGGAATAACTCTAAAAATACCGATTCAATCAAGATGAAACTCCGCTGCTATTTTGAAAATGCTGATGAACAACCTTGTGCAGAATTTCGTGATGATCATGTCATCAGAACAATTCGAGAAAAAATTTCAAAAGGTTTTTTTTTCACCATTCTGATCTTCTGAGAATATTATCCTCATAAAATTTCTGTCTTTTTGGCCAAATCACCATAGGTACATGAAGCCTTCATCAAATCGTGCAACTAATGAAATGGGAGTTTTTCCTCTAAACGAAAATGCAGTAATTTTCATGAAAAATCTTCAGAACATCACATTTCAAACATATAATTTAAATATTATATTTTTAAAAAAATGTTTGATCACCTAAAACTGAAAAATAAAAATGGGGATTTGCATTTAAAGGGATCTGTCTTGAGTGCACGATATGGCAACGTCGAATTCAGCTTTCTCGGAAAGAAAAGGACGTCAAATGTGTTACTTCCCTTAGGAAAACAGAGATAGCTATACTTCGATCTGGTTAGAGTAGGAGACAACGACCAAGGAATAGAGAAAGAAGAGGACAGACTGTCATACTGTCATATTACTGACAAATCGCAAACGGAAATTATTTGGTTATATTGACAAAGCACACGTGTGTACCACAGAATAGAAATAAATATTTCATTATTCTATAGCAGAAATAGCTATTCTACTAAACACAGCTGTCACTTCGTGCATACCTGGCAAATCCCAAACCCCAGTTTTGAAGTCTGATTTTGAATACTTTCTGGAGGTAATTTGGGAAAATGATGAATCAAACCCATAATAATTATGTTCAAATTTGCATTACCAGTAATTACCCAAATTCAGGAAAACCTCCCATTGTTCTATCAAAAAAAGTGTTCTATTCAAACATTTTTGCGCGGACTTCGCCATAATCCATCTCACGAGAGGATTTTTCGTAGTTTGGAGGATGAAAATTATTCCTCTGGATCATTAAACAATGAATCAACACCCGTACAATGACGAAACGCAGAATTTGTCGGAAACTAGCACTAAGGAACTAAGAACTGGCCCTAATTTGCATCGAAAAATCCTCTTCAGTGATGTTTCAGTTTTGGATGAGAGGATACGTTAAAGAGTTAGATTTTCGAGCATTCAATGCATCCCGAAAATGTCACTGGTCAGTGCGGATTTCGGAATATAAACAAGAAAAGTTTTAACTATTATTTTTTCGTTTCGAAATGTGAACTATACATATATTGTGCAATATGTGATCTCGCCATGCTTATAGGTGGATGTAATGCCGCCGAATATATACCTAACTATCGTTCAAGCTGTGATATCTAATTATATGAACATATGGATAATTAAAATTGAGATCGGTGATAAATTAGGCAAATATTGGTTGAGTTCTATGGAAAATACAGAGGTGCATATAAAGGCCATATTTACTATGATTAGATAAGATGAGTCGCTGGAAGTATCGTTATAATTATCTGAGTGATAAGTGGATGATAAAATTCGTGCCAACTGTTATACAAAACGGTGTTGGCAGGTATTTGTCCTACTAAAGAATATTCGTTCCGCTCACGTTCTATTCAACAAGAGAGTTGTCATTTTTACGCGCATGTTCTAGGGAAACAGCGTGCTATCGCTTTTATCCGAATGTCTGTAATTTTCGATGATTGAGCCGAAATTGGTCTCAAACGTCTAGATTGGACTCCCTGATGACGAATCCAGTGTCAAAATGGATTCTGTCTGTACGACCGGTCGGCCGTGAACACTACAACTGTCGAACGGAGTAAGCTGGCGACTTGCAACTTTCAGGGTAGCTCGCGCATTACAATGCCGCGGTGAAGTTCGTTAATGGGCAAAATCGGTCGAATCGTTTCGAAGTTATAGCCATTTGAAATTTTGAAGTTATTTATTTTTTATTCTAGAAACTACTGGAGCGATTGGATTGAAACTTAGTAGTTAGTTGGAGCATAACAACGCGCAACTTTGGGTACAATTTCGTTAAAATCGTATGATCACTTAATTGAAAAAAATTTTTTCAAAATTTTATTCGAAAAAATTGTTTTTTTCTGAAACCATTATTCATATTCCGAAACAATTTCAGCTTTACCTTGAGCTTTATATTTCACAGTAGTGTACCAAATTTCAGTTCGATACGGCCATAAGTTTCAGAGATATTGGGAAAAAATATGTAGAATTTCGTGGTTTTCTTCTCGATATCGTTGTTTTTTAAGTATAACTCGAAAAATACTGACTCAATCGTGATTAAACTTTGCAGCTAGTTCAATGATGCTGAAGACAACATTGTACGAATTTTCGTGATGATCTCGTCATCAGAACGATTCGAATAAAAAATTAAAATTTTTTTTTTCCAATATTGAATATTCTATGATCTTCTCATCATATTATCCTCATTAAATTCTGTATGAACGGTCTTTTTTCGATGAAAAACTGGATTTCAATTCGATCTTATCTGTATTTTTGGAAATATTGGAAAAATAAAATTTTGAATGAGTATATCTGCGGAATCATTAACTGGATTTTACCCATTTACGAATTTGGCCTTCGTAATTAAGGTCCAAGCCATCTTTACAAATATCGAGTTTCTAAGTTGTTCCCTTTGGAAGTTAATGTGTTTACGGTCGACCGTTAGGCAGACCGTAAACACAATAACTTCCGGAAGAAACGACTTAGAAACTCGATATTTGTAGAGAAGATTTGGGGCTTACTTACGAAGGTCGAATTCGAGAATGGGTGGAATCCGCCAAATGATTCCGTAGATATACCCATTAAAAATTTTATTTTCTCAGTATTTCCAAAAATACAGATTAGATCGAATTGAAATCCAGATAGCAGCTTTTGCGCTCATGTTCAAATTCGTTGCCAAAGCGCTCACCTCTATTGAATATGCGCGCAAAAGCTGTTGCCTTCACGGCAGTACTTTTTTAAGTTTTTACATGAATATCTTTAATTTTCAAACTCTGAATTAGTGGTTCTGTTGTTCCTGTTGGAAGTCGGAAGATTTAGCTGCGAAAATCATGAAATATTATTGAGTAGTGGCTGAACCAAGTTCATACAGTAAGCTAAACAAATATAAAATTACTTTTGGTACACCTTGCATAAAAGTCAAATGAGGAAATAGAATCGGTTGGACATCTCCAGCATAATAGGATTTCCCAGCCTTCCACAAAAGTTGCGACGAATATTTATCAAACGGGACAAAACTCGATGTGACATTACAATGATCCGGGGGAACTCTACCTCTATCCCTTATTCCCTATGCGACAAGTTACCTTCATTCACCCCAAGCAACTTTTTCCTCTTTTCTCATTCCAGAGCTTAGAAGCTAAACTGGATTTGCTCGATAAATGGAGGGATTATTCTAAAGGCTCCTCCAACACACTAATTTCCTCCTTCGAGGGGAAATTTATAGACCCATAGGACAATCGCTAAATCCACTCTAGGCAGAGAAACTCAATTAATAATATGAAATACTCAGTCAACCGAAGAATGTCTGAAAATACATTTTAACACATAATTTTTCGAGAGGAGTGTGTTGAACTAACTAATTGGAGCTTATGCGGCAAAATCCACTGTTGGAATAACGCCAACCACCTTTGATACTAATTTGTGACTCCCACAGTTATCATCATACAGTTCTGGGTATGAAACTTGTGAACAGATTAATTATTAAAGTTTAGTATCGCGCAAATTTCGATTGCATCAAAAAGGATAAATGAATACGATACGTTTGAATAGAGATGCATAAAATATATAAGGTTTCGACACTTTCCTACTATTACGTACTGGAATTTTGGGTCCAAAACGCGGTCCTAGAATTGTCGAATATCGTTCTACTTGGTTCTTTAAACGATGATCTGAAGTCGCTTTGTCAAGTCCATAAAATTAATTCCGCTGAATGAATATGAATAGACGACTTCGGCCCAAGTTGCCAACCCACAATTTACTTAGCAAGTTTACTTTCACTGGGGAACGGGAATTTCAGGACAAATTCGACATGATAAGGTTCGCATTATTTGTAAATACCCGTAAAACATGCCTCGGCTCTTCAAACCAGATAATTCCTTCCAAATATAGGTTTTTGTTAAGATCGTCCCCGATTGGCTGAAATTTAAGTTGGGATTCCTGATTTCATGCAAACAGTGTCAATTTTCATATGATACGTTCCGAAAATCAACTCTGTTGTTTCGTTTGCCGATTTTCCGCTCCGTAAATATGAAATATTCGGATGGTCCCTGGAACAAGCGCGTGAAAAAGGTTATTTACGGAATCTGGTTGATGAAAATGCGGTCGATTTTTTGTCACCAGAACGATTTCTATGGTGAATATCCAGAGCATAGAACAATCTATGTTTACTTTAGGTTCCGAGTTCAGAACGGTACGGGACGGTTCTAGCACAGATCTAAGGTCTATGCTAGAACCGTCCCGAACAGATCTGAATTCGGAACCAAAACAAACCTAAAGTAAACATAGATTGTTCTATGCTATGGATATTTACCATAGAAAATCGTTCTGGTGACAGTAAATCGACCGCATTTTCATCAACCAGTTTCCGTAAATAACCTTTTTCACGCGCTTGTTCCAGGAACCATCCGAATATTTCATATTTACGGAGCGGAAAATCGGCAACCGAAACAACAGAGTTGATTTTCGGAACGTATCCTATGAAAATTGACACTGTTTGCATGAAATCAGGAATCCCAACTTAAATTTCAGCCAATCGGGGACGATCTTAACAAAAAACCATATTTGGAAGGAATTATCTGGTTTGAAGTGCCGAGGCATGTTTTACGGTTATTTATAAATAATGCGAACCTTATCATGTCGAATTTGTCCTGAAATTCCCGTTCCCCAGTGAAAGTAAACTTGCTAAGTAAATTGTGGGTTGGCAACTTGGGCCGAAGTCGTCTATTGAGCTATAATCTGGATGATCTGATGAAACTACTTCTCAAAAAAGTGCGTTAGATGTTTGAAATTGTGGATTCTTACAGATATATTCAGAGGAGTTCAACAAATGTGGAACATCTACTCATTAATAATAAGAAATATTTATAAGGGAATATGGAGTAATATGAGGTTTATTGTATGTAAGAAAACTTTCATGGATAGATACAAGAGGTTATTTCGAAGACAAAACAACGGTGAAAACGGAACGGGAGATTGATATTACTAATGCATTTTATTGGATAGTTTGGATCTCCTTTCATAAAATATGGTTATGAATTTTGTATGTACCTATTAATGAATATTCAATTCGAAAGTTATAAATTTTGTTACATAGGTACAAAATCGATTCTGTCCGGTCGGCCGTCCCCACGACTAAGGGGGTATTGAGGATTCTATCAATTTGAAAATTTCACGGAGGGTGTAATTTCCAAATACAAAGGTCAAGTTCGTTGGTGGGCCGAATCAGCCGAATAGTTTCGGAGTTATAGCCATTTGAAATTTTGAGGTTAATTTCCTCATATTTCAGAAAATACTGATGCGATTCAATTGAAACTTGGCTTTCAGTTGGAGCATAACGAAGCGCAACTTGAAGCGAAATTCGGTTGAGATCGTATGGGTACTCAATTGAAAAAAAATTTTTCAAAATTTTTTTCGGAAGAAATTTTTTTTTCTGAAGTAACGTTCATATTCGAGAAAAATTTCAGTTATAGCTTGCAATTCATATTTTACAGCGGTGTACGAAATCTCAATTCGATACGGCTATTAGTTTCGGAGATATTGGGAAAAAATATGTAGAATTTCGGTGTTTTCTTCTTGATATCGTTGTTTTTTTCGGTATAACTCAAAAAATACTGATTCAATCTATCCAGGGTCAATATTGTGCAAAATTTCGTGATGATCGTATCAATAAAACAATTTGAAAAAAAATTTCATTTTTTTTTTTTCAAATATACAATATTCTGTGATCTTCTCATCAGATTATCCTCATAAAATTCTGTATGAACCTTCAACTGTCATTTTCAGTACTGGATTTCAATAGACGACTTCGGCCCAAGTTGCCAACCCACAATTTTCTCCACAAATTTACTTTCACTAGGAAACGGGAATTTCAGGACAAATTCGACATGACAAGGTTCGCGTTATTTATAAATATCCTTAAAAGATGCCTCGGCTCCTCGAACAAGACAATTCCTTCCAAATATAAGTTTTTGTTAGGCTGAAATTTAAGTTGGTATTCTTGATTTCTTGATGTTAATAGTGTCAAGTTTATAAAGGATATGTTCCACAAATCAACTTGGTTGTTTCGGTTGCCAGTTTTCCGTTCTGTAAATAAGAAATATTTGGTTGGTTCCTGAAAAAAAAAGGTTAATTACGGAATTTGATTGATGAAGAAGTATTCTTCCTGTCGCCAAAATATGGACATATTAAGTCTATGCACCAGAACGACAATCAATGTTTTATGGTTACATATCCATATACTATAGCATAGAACAATCTTTATTTACCTTATGATCCATAGACCATACCTAGTAATTTTTCCATTGTTGATTGTTGTCTATTCAATGTTCTATGGATCATAAAGTAAAAAAAGATAGTTCTATGCTATGGATATCTTACCATAGAACATTGACCGTCGTTCTGGTGATAGAGAGAAAGTTTTTTCATCAATCGTTCATCAATTCATCAATGGCGTAATTAACCTTTTTTTCAGGATCCAACCGAATATTACATATTTACGGAACGGAAAATCGGCAACCAAATAACCATGTTGATTTGCGGAACATATCCTTTATAAATTGGTCTCTATTAACATGGAATCAGGAATCCCAACTTCACTTTCAGCCAATCAGAGATGATCTGAACAAAACCCTATAGTTGGAAGGAATTATTCTGTTTGTGGAGCCGAGGAATCTTTTACGGATATTTTTAAATAACGCGAACCTTATCATGTCGAATTTGTCCTGAAATTCTCGTTCCCCAGTGATAGTAAATTTGTGAAGGAAACTGTGGGTTAGCAACCTGGGCCGAAGTCGTCTATTCGATCTAATCTGTATTTTCAGAATTATTGGGAAAATAAAATTTTGAATTGATATATCCGCGGAATCGTTGGATGGATTTCACCCATTCACGAATTCGGCCTTCGTAATTAAGGTCCATACCTTCTCTACAAATATCGAGTTTCCAAGTTGTTTCTTTCGGCAGTTACTGTGTTTACGGTCCGGCCGATTTCGACGTTAAAAGGAGAAAACGGGGAAACTAGCAATTTTTCAACTAGAGGACCTTCGTCTATAAAATAATTGGCTACGTACTCACAAAGGACCCAGATATAACCAACAAAATTCGATATTGTCCAGCCTTACGCGTTTGATCTGTACGACGGCCCAAAGTTGACCCAAATTTCGAAAATTTCTCACCAAATCCGGAATATTTTCCAAACCGAATCAGTTACGCAAAATCTAATTACAGATTCGTAATCTACGTGTTCGAATCCATAATATATGATGTGCATATTGTCATAGCTTCAAAAATAAAATTTCGCACGGAATCGCTAAATCTTACCCCCCACCCCTCTGCGCTTTGATGTTTATTCGCGGTTCTTTATGAAAAATTTTCCAAGTCCCAAATAAATTTTTTTCTTCGAAAATCGTCGACCTTGTTATCGTTTCCTATTAAATCGAGGTCGTAGATCACGAATATGTCATTAGAAATCGTCCAGTGACAACCGTTTAGAAATTATGGCGGAAATAGTGAAAAAATTTCGAAATTTTGGTCAACTTTGAGACGTCGTGCCGACCAAAATAATGAAGCTGGGTGATGTCGAATTTTTTACGTGCAGTTCGATCCTTTATCTATGAATTAAAACAGATTTCATCGTCCTACTCTCATCGAGTCGGTAATAATGATTTTTTGAAAAAAGGTCCAAAATTTTGGAACTTCAAGGACCTCTCACGTCCAGGACGATTTTTTAAAAAAATATCTGACCTTATATTCTTGTTCTACGCCCTCGAATTAGTAAGTGTGCCAAATTTCACGGCGATAGGAGTCGGAAAATTATTTTTCGAAAATCGATATTTTCTTAAGGGTAACCCCTTAAAATTTTACCAAAAATCGAAAGTTCTCCGATCGACCTGAAATTTGAAACATACACTAATTCGAGGGCGTAGATGAAGAAAATCCAATCAGAATGTTAGTGGAAAGTCTGGTTCGTTTTTTATGGCCAGAAGAAAATCGAAAAAATTTGACCTTTTTTAAAAAAATCATAATTTTCCAACTAGAGGACCTTCGTCTATAAAATAATTGGCTCCGTACTCACAAAGGACCCAGATATAACCAAAAAAATTCGATATTGTCCAGCCTTACGCGTTTGATCTGTACGACGGCCCAAAGTTGACCCAAATTTCGAAAATTTCTCACCAAATCCGGAATATTTTCCAAACCGAATCAGTTACGCAAAATCTAATTATAGATTCGTAATCTACGTGTTCGAATCCATAATATATGATGTGCATATTGTCATAGCTATGAGAAAACGGGGAGAAATTGGGGGATGTACTTGAATCAATTTCAGTTTATTTTCCCGAAAATTCTTGGACATAAAAGTGGCATTATTGCGCATTTTACAATTTTTTTTCAACCATTTGCACCCAAAAAATTTTTCGAAAAAAACAATCTCTGCACTCCAAAAGTCAACCCGTTATATTCGATGTGTTGTTTGCTCTTAATGAATATCAATTCTTCACGGCTTCAGGATGGGGATTCGAATATTACACATCCTATCCTTATTCCATATTTCATCCGAAACGAAGTGCTCATAAGCCAAAATGACAAAGTACTGAATATTCCACATTCTGTCACTAGCTATAATTAACCATCACAAGATACATATCAGCGATCTGATCCAATCAGTAGAATAAACAATGTACTAGCTATTCCTTCCATTTGCCCCGTCTAAATACAAACTCCAATTAACGAACACATTCGTTATAGTCGTCTTGAAATATTCATCATCTCTATTTCACTTGACTGACTGCTCGTATACCTGATAACAGATTACGTCTCATTGCCGGGTATAGATCTCGCAGGCTAATTGAAGAAATGCAACAAGTAAGACTTTGCATTCACTAAATGCTCTGGCATCCTGCCTGCTGTACGAGCAGCCAAGACGGGGTAACCCATTCTCGATATCTATTTAAAAATGGTTTATTTATTGTCCAGCATAGTCTGGCGCATTATAGTTCGGTGATAATAATGTTGAGGTAGAATAATTCGCGACTGAAATCCTATTGTATTCGACGGTTTCGTTGTACAGGCTGTGTGTGAAGTCAACCTGAATATTCCGTAGATTAGTATTGTGTTTAGAATCGGCCGCTTTACCTTCAACGCAATACATTTTGATTCGATATTTGGAAGGTAAAACTTAAGGCTTGATGAACCCGAAGGTAGACTTCTGTAATTGGTCGAATCCACCTGATGATTCCATAGAAATGATTCTGAGGAAAATTCGCAAGAATATTTTTTTATACCATTCTTTGACCAAGTACAAGATTTAAGTATCTGAAGAAAATTATTTTAAACATTAACAATTGATAATGGGAATAGGACAGCCTTTCAAGAATTGCAACTTCTTAATTACACGACATTTCGTCTATATATTTAGACTTCTTCACAGCTAAAATTACACAATGAACTAACACAGAATATACTGATTTGATTTACTCAAGGACGTGAACCCACGGATTTCATCTATCACAGAATTTTCAGCATTTGGCAGAAACTTACCCATAATCAGGGCTGGGCAAAATACATGCTTGGCTTAGTTGAAATACAAATTACAAAATACTTTCTCGCAGGTATTTGAAATACAAAATACTTTCAAGTCGGGTATTTGAAATATAAAATACAAAATACAGTATTTTAGCTATTTGTATTTGAAATACAAATTACAAAATACATTCAGGTGTTACGTAAAATGTGAAAAAAGTACAACTAATTCAGCTCAGCTATTTTATCGCTAAATAAAGAATTTCCTTTCAGAAACACAAGATTTTTGAATGTAGTATCAGACAAACAGTCTCCTGTTGGAAAATGAATAAAACCTGCTAAAGAAAACAATCTTTCTACAGGTCCTGATGGGCAGAAACTTGTGTTATATTGTATGAACACATTTTCACGCGCTTGTTCTACGGAACAGCGCGTTATCATTTCATCACAATGTCTGTAATTTTCGAATTTTGAGTCGAAATTGGCCTCAAACGACTAGGTTGGACTCACTGATGAAGAATCCGTGGTCAAAATTTAATTCTGTCCGTCCGGCCGTGTGCGCTGTAACTTTCGAAAGAAAGGACCTAGAGTCTTGAAATTTTCAGGTTAGGTTAAGATCCTGAATATCTCGGTTGAGTTCGTCAATGGGCCGAATCTGCCGAATGGTTTTTGTGCTACAGCCATTTGAAATTTTGATTTTTCAATAACTCGAAAAATATTCATCTGATCGAAATGAAACTTGGTTGGAATATGGACAGTGTAAATAAGAAGAATTATCCATGGAAAAATTCGAAAAAAAAATAATTTTTTTTTGAAAATTTATTTTTAAAATTTTCCTATTTCATTGAAATTTCCAAGTCACCATTTCGCAATGTGAACAAGCGCGTAAAAGCTGCTGACTTCAGGTCAGTGCTTTTCTAGATTTTTTATGTTAGGATAATGTTCAAGGATCAAGGCTCTTTGCTCTTATCGTTTTTAGAAGTTGACTAACTCTAACTCGATGATGAAATGACCATTGCGCAGGACCTTTTCTTCCTTTCCATTTGCCGAAAACATGATTGCTAGCAAAAGAACTAGATGAAGCAGATGAACGTCGCGCCATCTGAAGGGAGATTCAGGGACTATTTTCTGTAGAGCGCTCAGCGCTAGATGTATTTGTTCGAAAGTATTTCGAAGACAAAAGTATCGAAATACAAAATACAAAATACTTCAGCGTCAGGTATTTGAAATACCAATTACAAAATACATTATCAAGAAGTAATTGAAAGACAAATACAAAATACGTATTTGTATTTCAAATACGTATTTCAATTACAAGTAATTGAAATACTGCCCAGCCCTGCCCATAATTAATTGTTGTAGGTAAAAGATGGAATACAAGTCATCGAACACACAGTGTATAGATAAAATTGGGCGAATATTTACAGTTAAAATAAGAAATAATAAAGAACTGTGAATATTCGACCAATTGTATCTATACAGTGTGGGTTCGATGACTTGTATTCCATCTTTTGCCTAAAACAATTAATTAAGGGTAAGTTTCTGCCAAATGCTGAAAATTCTGTGATAGTTCGTTGTGTAATTTTAGTTGTGAAGAAGTCTAAATATATAGACGAAACAACGTGTAATTAAGAATTCGCAATTCTTGAAAGGCTGTCCTATTCCCATTATCCATTGTTAATGTCAGTTGTTGAAGGACGTGAATCTATATCATGATTATTCTAATTATTTTCTCGTTTGTCTGATGAAATAGTCAGATTTGTACTCTGAAACTTCTATCTTTTATATTATTCCTATATTGGTTATTAGGGAATCTGTTTTCCAAGAAACTGCCCTTTTGTTGTTTGGGTAAAATCCACCCAATGATTTCACAGATATAGCCATTCAAAATTTAATTTTTTCCTATATTTCCAAAAATACAGATTGGATTGAATTAAAATTGAAGGTTCACACAGAATTTCGTGAAAATAATGTGATCAGAAGATGGCAAAATATCGAATATTTAAAAAAAAAACTGAAATATTTATTTTTTGATTTGATTTTTTTGTTCTGATGACACGTTCATCAAAAAATTTTGCACTAAGTTGTACATCAGCCTTTCAAACTAGTTATCAAGTTGCATCATGATGGAATGTGTACTTTCTGAGTTATTCGGAAAAAATAACGATAACGAGGAAAAAACATGAATTTTGGCGTTTTTTCAAATATCTCTTCAAACTATTGTCGTATCCAACTGGCGCTTAGGTACACTGCTGTGAAATATAAAGTTCAAGGACTCAGCAAGGAATTTTTGAATATATCATTTTATTCCTTAAAAAAATTCAATTTTCGAAAATTTTTTTTCAAATTAACTTTCAGTACGATCACGGCACATTCTGCAAAAAGTTTCAAGTTGTTATTCTTCAATCCATGGCAAGTTATCGCCCATACCGTCATGAAATATCAGGGAAATAAAAAAAAAAAAATAATATATAATACATGTCACAAGTTTTTCAGTTTATTCCCTATATTTTATTAGATTTCTAGTTCGAAATGAACAATTCGCGTTTCGATTTGTTTCATCAGAGCATCGTTGGTGCTTTTCTCGAGTCGTTTCCTGAGAAAAAATCTAGAGTTCAGGATCCACAAGCTGATAAGGGTTGGTTTGACCATGACCTCAGACACATGCGAGAACGACTACTACTCATCAACTCGATGTACCGTTATAATTCAACACCAGATCTGCGCACACTCCGGAATAAAACGCGGCTTCAATACAGAAAATCCATAAAGTTAGCAAAATCAATCTATTTCAGCAAT
Source organism: Myrrha octodecimguttata (assembly GCA_958510865.1). Lineage (NCBI taxonomy): Eukaryota > Metazoa > Arthropoda > Insecta > Coleoptera > Coccinellidae > Myrrha > Myrrha octodecimguttata. Next base: position 68,721,179 of record OY294060.1, read on the forward strand.
AAAATAAACACCTCTGAGAATAAGCACAAAACAGCCTGGCATATAATAAATAACCATATTAGAAACAGTTGTGACCATCAGCCAGCCAACGTCGACGCGGATAGTTTCAGTGTGCACTTTTCATCCGTGGCACAAAAAGCCTTAAGAAATCTGCCCCAGCTTAATATTCCCCCCGAACAATCTTTCAAAAAACAGATTCCAGCGCATATAACGTTCAGTTTTCATGAAGTAGGTCAAACCAATGTTAGGGATATAGTCGATAACATGAGGAACAGCAACTCAACGGATTATTATGGACTCTCAATCAAAGTACTGAAAAGGAACATCAACACCATCATTTCTCCGTTAACCCGGCTAATAAACGAGTGCTTGCGGACGGGACACTTTCCAAATTGCCTTAAAATCTCAAAAGTGATACCTGTATTTAAGAAGGGCGACAAAGATGATATCAATAATTATCGACCGATTTCACTAGTGCCAGTTTTCTCGAAAATACTTGAAAAAATAATGTGTTCCCAAATCGTTGACTACTTTGAATCCAATAATCTATTCACTGATCGTCAGTTTGGCTTCCGTAAGGGCAAAAGCACTATTCAAGCTATTACCGATTTTGTCGGCGCCACTCTCGATTGTTTCGAAAACAAAGATTATCGGATTGCATCATTTCTAGACCTGGCTAAGGCTTTCGATTGCGTGGCGGCTGTCAAACTCCTACAAAAACTAAAAAAATATGGCTTTGATGGGGAGGCAATCAGTATGGTTGAATCCTTTCTGAATGGAAGGTACCAGGTGGTATTTTCGGGCGATTCATGCTCTGGCATGAGTTCTATTGATGCTGGCGTGGTTCAGGGTTCCATGTTGGGTCCTGTTCTATTTCTAATTTTCATTAACGATCTGCCTGATTATGTACCAGAAATTGAGACCACACTGTTCGTAGATGACACAACGATAGCGGTTAAGGCTTCGAATTTACAATCACTGCTTGATCTGTCGGATGTGGCGCTGTTGAGACTTACCGAGTGGTTTACTTCGAACGGCTTGATAATTAATGAGAGTAAGACCCAAAATTTGCTCATGACACTAAGACCAATTGATGATAGCTATGGCGGTGACAACCCAGTTAGGTTTCTTGGCGTCCATGTTGACGCAGCACTCACGTGGAGGTCTCACGTAGATGAACTTGTGACTAAACTAAGCCGGAATATTTTCGCATTAAGAACATTATCGTTTTCCCTACCCCGAAGTGTGTTGTGCACGGTGTATTTCGCTATGGTAGAGTCCCATTTGAGGTACGGAATTGTGTTGGGGAAATTGCGCATATCGTGAAGCTGTTTTTAGACTGCAGAGGCGGGCCATCAGGATTCTGGGGGGTTTGGGATATCGAGACTGCTGCAGAAATACCTTCAAAGATTTGGGTATACTTACATTCCCATCTCTTTTCCTTTTAGAAAATCTGATATACTTACATCAAAATAAAAATAAATATCTGTTGCAGTCGGATGTACATCGCTACGACACTAGAAATAAGTCCCTTATTAGGAAAGATTTCCTAAGATTGAGTAAATCCCAACGGGGTCCGGGTTTTTTCGCGGTGTCTCTGTACAATAGACTTCCTGGTGGGGTGAAAAATCTGCCAATAATTAAGTTCAAAGCTAAAATTAAGAAAATGTTGGCAGTTAAGGTGTTTTATTCTGTTGACGAATATTTTAATTTGACTCTGGGTGACGTTGACTTCGTGTAAGCTTCTCTTGGAGCATAGTAATGTACTTTATTACATCCAATTTTGGAATTATCATTTTGTGACGTGTGAAAACAATGTTTTATTTGTAATAATCACCAATAAATATCTATCTATCTATCTATCTATCTATCTAATTATGGATCTATGGGAGATGATTCCCCAATAAAGGGGCCTGTAGCGTTCTTCGTTTATCTGAGGATCTGAAAATCATCGCTTGGAGGACTGAACCTGGTCGAAAGACCCTCTCGGTCATGAGCAAATGTAGGTGATATTATTTACTGCTTCCTTCTGGTTTTCTGTCCCTCTTTCTGTTTCAGATATTATGTCAAGATATTTTGTCGAAATGAATTCAAGATGACGAAAAAATTATTTTCCAATGAAAAATATGCCATCCATCTACTATAAACAAATTACTATACTTATACGGGGAGACAGAATTTTTCCTGAGGTTTTTATCTGTGCTCTTGTATCATACGCAAATATGTATGGTACCCCGTTTACATTTCCTCTGCTAACACTGTGATATATCTTAGAATTGTAATGCTCGTTCTCAAAAGAATATATATATAGGGAAATAACATAACTCCTAAACCATTCGCCGGATTTTCCCCATTAATGAACTCAACCATCGCATTTTGAAATCCAACCGACCCTGAAAGTTTCAAGTCGATAAGTTTCTCTGTATGATCGTTATCGTATCTCCGAAAGGCCGGCCGTCCGGATAGATTGGATTTGGACACAGGAGTCGTCATCAGTAGATACAACCTAGTCGTTTGAGATCATTTTCCGAAAAAAAAAAATCGAAAATTACAACATTTGGACAAAACGATAGAACACCGTTTCCCAGAAAATGCTTGCTAAAACGAATTCATGAATTAAATTACTACTATATTTCCATGTCCCTCGTGTGCGAACATAAAATAAAATGAGAACATACGGGACTTCTGGCTAGGTCTGACCTTGGCAAAGAAACCAAATTATCCCGAAAAGTAGGTTTCGTCGACGTATTTATCGCCGGCCCAAGTCACTTAAGCGGAAAATTTACGCGACTGACCGTTAAATCGATGGGATTTTGTAAACATTATGTTTGTATGTTGAAACATCTTTATGCGTGTCGCGACATAATGAATGTTTTTTCGGGGATGTTGAACGTCGAGTATTTCGTAACTGGAATTAAATTGATATGGGTGGCCCAGAAAATTTGGCATTCCAAAGTGATAATCGTTATTGAAGAAAAAAAAAGTGCCAAATTTCATGAAGATCATGGGGTTGGGCATGTAAAAATCGCATTTATTTGTCCGTCGAGCAGAGGTGAACAGGGTCAGTATCCGGATGGACGATCGTGGTTTTATGATTTTGAAGGAGCTCGGGAGAGCTTCTGACCACAGACTAACCAGATGAACCACTCGCGTCATTTACTTAGGAAATCTATGTTCACGCAGATATGACCCTGAATCGAGCTAATCAGAATTTTAGCATTCGTTTGGGGTGCCAATCAGATTGCAGGAATAGGATTACGTCACTCTCCCCGCTTTTGTACTCGCTTGAATAGGTTATGAACATGTAAACAAACTGAAATTCCTTTTTTGTCCTATTTATTTGATGAATAATTTCGTATCTGTTCCATTTTAGAATATAATCCAAACAGTTTTTACATCAAAATCAATTGTTTAGTCATCTTTGAGGTTCTATTTTATGAAGACAGTCCTCATTATATGCTTTAATTGTACAACAATTAACAAGAATTAGAATCGAACTTAAGTGGACTCATTCATAATGTTCATTTTATATAATATAAAGGAATCGCAACTGAAGTGAAAGAATTACAAACTCCATTATTCAGTTAAAACGATGGAATGTCTAATGAAATTGTATATGATTGTACAACCACAAGGATTGAAATCGAACAAAGTTGGTCTATTCATAGTTTGATTTTATATTGAAATGAATCTCAATTGACGTGAAAGTATCACAACATATACATTTTCCATTTAATACAATAGTATGTTTCTGTTTGCTTGATAAATTGATTTCAAAGAACAAGTTTTCGCCAAAAAAATACCTCTTTCAATGAATTACTGTTGTATATATTCTTCATTGATAAAATAGTGAGGCAATTATGAATTATACTCAACTTGCTGAATTAAATTATGTAGAAACCAGTGTCTGAAACAGTTTGGCAGACTTCACGTAAACATGGTATACTTATTACAATATAGTTACTGAAAACTTAACGAATAACATATTTATATGAGTAATAATTGATAATGTTATGGAAAAGACAAGACAATGTAGTTGTTAAAGGAAATCTATTTCTTGTTTATAAATTTTTAAAGTTTCTTCATTTCTTACACATTAATTCGATTGTATTCACACATATTAGAAAAAGGTTTGCAATGTAATAGAACACACACAAACTACCAGAAGATTTTGGGGGTTTTCCTAGAGACCTATAAGTGTCACTACAAAAATTCTCTGATTAAGGTAAACTGGTTTTCCATAGAATTTTTCCAAAATTATTCACTCCAACCGAGTTCTTCTATAGGAGTTTAAGATGTGAAAAAACACTCGCTTTGGTATTGGAAATTTGCTTTTCAAATGGTTTCATCGAAAAATCTTAGTCTGATTTTAATCTTGTTATTCCTGTATCCCGACAAATCTGTTTTTACATTTCGATTTCAGATATTCCAAAGTCAAGCATTTAATTTGACAGCTGTTTTGAGGAAGAAGAAAGTGTGGTTATGTCTGTTGTATTTCTCAAGGTCGGAAAGACGCGATTCCCGCAAACGATGAAGTGATTTGTCTTGTTGGTTTATGCTCTGACTTTGTGCATTGCTGGATTCAATCCATATTTTGAAATGGCGAAAAGGAACCGACTGCTTGCGCCAGTCCGCTGGAAGCTTCAACAGCGTACCCCTAACATGTTCCGGTGCACGACTGGGCGCGGTAACATGGTTCAGAGCACTGTTTGGTACATTATAATATGTATTGTCGTTTGTCCGGCAGGGAACGTCCCCGGAAATACTGTGTTCCTAATGGAATTCCTGCGCAGCTGTAAATGTGAGTGAAATGGGCGAATAATTACGAAGATTAAAACGTAGTACAATCGATATTTTCTCCTAATGTGTGGTGCGGAAGGACAATTTCGTCGGGTAAATTCATGGAACCAATTCACGTTAGAAGATATATCGATATACAGGGTGATTCCGGAGGAGACCGTCAGATGTTGGGATAAGTTTACACTAGTCAAGACAGTCTCGGAACACTGTTTGGTTTATGGTTGGGGGTCTCTATTGAGAATATACAGGGTGATTTGTGTGATTCGACCGATTTTACTTTTATTGATAACTTTGGTATGGCTTATTCGATTTCAATGAAATTTTCAGCGTAGTACAAAAGTGTTGAACACATTCATTAATTTCAATTTTTCAAAATAAGCGGTTGTTATTGTGATAAATCCAGGTTGAAAAAACACCCTGTACATAGCGTTTCCTAAAGTACGCTATCTGTTTACGATTGTACTATGAAAAGTCATTATGTGACAGTTTCTAATTTTTTTGGCACACTTCTAGTTTTCCGAGAAAATTTTTTCAAAAAATGATAATGTCGTAATTTGGCTCCAATCGATTCTACTTTTATTGATAACTTTGGTATAGCTCATCCAATTTTGATGAAATTTGCAGTATAGAGCAATCTGAATGAGTTCATTCAATAATGGTAGCAATCTCTCAAAATACAGTGTTGTTATTGTGATAATTTCAGAATTTCAGATTAATTGTGCTGTTGGAAAAAAAACACCCTGTACATTGCTTTTCCAAAACTTTCTTATTCGTTGCAGATTCTACAACAATATGTCATCATCCAGAGGGTTTTAATTTCTTTGGCACACCTTCGGTTTTCCTAGAAAACATTTTTGTAGAAGAACAAATTTGGCTCACAAGCAGTGAGAGTATTCCGCACTAGGTAGGAAAGCTGTATCGTCCAAAGATGCAAAGTTGTTCGTTACTTCTAAAATATTCTTTTCAAATTCGAAATATATTCTGAATTGAATGGTTTCATACAAAATATCAGCAATTAAATATGAATTTGAAATTTGAAAAGACTGCTTTAGAACTTAAAAACTGCTTTGCATCCTTGGACAATACAGCTTTCCTACCTAGTGCGGAATATTCTCACTGCTTGTGAGCAAAAGTTCGATCATGCTCTTCTTCAAAAATGTTTTCTAGGAAAACCTGAGGTGTGCCAAAGAAATTAAGAACCTCTGAATGATAACATATTATTGTAGAATCTGAAACGAAAAAGAAAGTTTTGGAAAAGCAATGTACAGGGTGTTTTTTTTTCAACTGCCCAATTAATCTGAAATTGGAAAATTATCACAATAACAACCCTGGATTTTTAGAGATTATTGAATGAACTCGTTCAGATTGTTCTACACTGCAAATTTCATCAAAACTGAATGAGCTATACCAAAGTTATCAATGAAAGTAGAATCGATTGGAGCGAAATTTCGACATTGTCTTTTTTTGATGGAATTTTCTCAAAAAAACTAGAAGTGTGGCAAAAAAATTAGAAACTCTCAAATAATGACTTATTATAGTGGAATCGTAAACAGATAGCGTAGTTTAGGAAACGCTATGTACAGGTTGTTTTTTCAACCTGCACAATTAATCTGGATTTATCACAATAATATCCGCTTATTTTGAAAAAAAATTTGAAATCAATGAATGTGTTCAACACTATTGTACTACGCTGAAATTTTCATTGAAATCGAATAAACCATACCAAAGTTATCAATAAGAGTAAAATCGGTCGAATCGGACACATCACCCTGTATATTCTCAATAGAGACTCCCAACCATAAACCAAACATTGTTTCGATACTGTCTTGACTAGTGTAAACTAAAATCTGACGGTCTCCTCCGAAATCACCCTGTATATTCGATTCTATTAAAGGCTTAAAAGGAACCGAACAAGAGATAGGCGATGATGATTCTGTTTCATTCCTGTATAGGGCTAGGTATGACGAGAACTTGTCGACCCCAGTAAACCTTTTTTCACAATGTCTGTAATTTTTGAGTTCTGAGCTGAATTGATTCATATGCGTTCAACTACCGAAACTAGTGAAACTAAATAGATGCGAAAATTATGTTCAGTTCCGTTCAGTTCAGTTCAGTTCAGTTCAGTCCGGTTCAGTTCAGTTCACTTCCGTTCAGTTCATTTCGGTTTAGTTCTATTTCAGAACAGATTTGATATTCAGAACAAAGTCCCTACAGCCGACGAGTTATAGAGGAACTAACTGACTTCTAAAGGGGTTGGCGAATTAGCTGGTTGCTACGGTCCGTCATCAACAATTCTGTCCCTGTCCCTAACACTAATACGCCAATATGTATTCAAGATATGTATTCATACGTCGGAGCCGAGACGATCTCGTAGGGCCGATTAAAATTCAACAGGTCCACGAGAGAACCGCCATTAGGCGTATCTGCCTCGACGGAAGGTGATTTTAACCGCGTTAATTTAATAAACCGACGCATCGCCGTTTAAAAATGCGCCAAGTTGGTGGCGAACTTGGCCGTTATAGAGAGAAGGGAGATGTTTATTAGACGCTTGGTTAGAGCTGTTTGAGGACGGTAGTAGATGTCGGCGTCGCCGGTCGTCTTGGGGGAATGCTTAGAGCTCAGTCCAAGGTTAATTGTTGAGAATTACACGGTGGAATTTGTCTACCGTTGTCAGCGTCGTTTTAAATATTAGCGTTGAGGACGAGGCTACAATATTGTCCTGGTTTGTAGCGAGGAAATGAATATTAATATGAAAGTTGATATCCAAGTACCAAGCGTCACTGGAAAATTCATGAGTGGATCAAACGAGAGTTTTATGTGTGAGTTGTATTTTAGTCATAAAGTAAGATTGAGTTTTGGACTTCTGTTCTGGGAAACAGCGTGCTATCGATTTGTCCAAATGTTTATAATTTTCGAATTTTGAGCCGAAAATTATCTCAAACGACCAGGTTGAACTCACTGATGACGAATCTGGTATCGAAATTGATTCTGTCAGGCTGGCCAACGACACGATAACTGTTGAACGAAGCGAACCAGCGACTTGAAAATTTCAGACTAGGTCGCGCGTAATAGTCATTCAAAATTTTGAGATTGATTCCTTGATATTACCGGAACTGCTCGAGCGATTGAATTGAAACTTCACAGTAAGTTGGAGCATAGCGACGTTCAAACTTTCACGAAATTTCGTTGAGATCAAACTGTTAGTACATTTGAAAACAAAGCCTGAATTTTATCGAAAAAAAATTTTTTTCCGGAAACTGCATTGAATCTAAATACATCTTCTGCCTTTAACGTGAACATCATATTTCACAGCAGTGAACTAAATTTTATTTCCATGAACCATAGTTTCAAGAGATATTGGAAAAATATATGTAAAATTTCGTTGAATTTTTCGCGATATCGTTGTTTAACTCAAAAAATACCGATTCAACCATGATGAAACGCGTCCCAGATTGGTTGCTTGACAACCGAGCATTACTTTGCCAGTGCTTGGTGGCATGCTTGCTCAAGTCCACGAACGATCTACCTTGAGGCGCGCTCAAGCATGATACAATCACAAATTAGTGAAGGCTATTTATTTTCTGTGATTTTATACAAACCAGCCTTGCTGTTTGTATTATAATTTTGGTACTCTGTACTATGTATGATACCGAATATACAAAAGTATCGTTTTGTGCGATAATTTCAGAGAACCAAACATAAGAAAATTCAATTCAGCTGAAGTGTCGTGTTACGAAAAATTTCAATGAAACTGCTCAAATTATTTTCGATAAACAGATTCCTCTTAGGGAATGAAGATGATTTTCTAGGAATTTATTAAAGTAATTACAGAACTCAATACAAAGTGGCCCTGTTCTTAATGACCCTCATGCTAGTAAGCACTTTCCTTTCTCGGAAGTGACACAGATGCCATAAATCATCCACTCTGTTGGCATTTTCTGTAACAGAATTACTGTTCGGTTTATGGGTCGGCTTCTTTGACACCTCGAACAGATACTTTCATAAAATGGCAAGTTTTCAGTGCGACAAACATGAAAGCGGGAAAACATCCTACATTTCACCGATATCCATGAACTTCGCCGAGAATTGCCGAAGGTGTGCTTGAGGGATAGAACCCTTGTTATAAGCATGGGTTAATACTCGAGCTTGTCTTAGCGCAGAATGAGGGTCTTCCCTGAATTTAAGTTATTACTGTAAATGCAGCTTTGAACATAATTATTATGGGTTTGATTCATCATTTTTCCAAATTACCTTCAGAAAGGATTCAAAATCAGATTTCAAAATTGGGGTTTGGGATTTGTCATGCATGCACGAAGTGACAACGTTGTTTAGTAGAATTGCTTTTTCTGCTATAGAATATCGAAATATTTACTCCTATTCTGTGGTTCACACATGATCTTTGTCAATATAACCAAACAATTTCCGTTTGCGATTTGTCAGTAATATGACAGTATGACAGTCTGTGCTCTTCTTTTTCCATTCCTCGGTCGTTGTCTCCTACTCTAACCAGATCGAAGTATAGCTATCTCTGTTTTCCTAAGCAAAGTAACACGTTTGATGTTATTTTCTTTCCGAGAAAGCTGAATCCGACGTTGCCATATCGTGCACTCATGACAAATCCCTTGAAATGCAAATCCCTATTTTTATTTTTCAGTTTTAGGTGATCAAACATTTTTTAAAAAATATAATATTGGAATTATATGTTTGAAATCTGATGTTCTAAAGGTTTTTCATGAAAATAATTGCATTTTCGTTTAAAGGAAAAACCCCCAAGTAGGAGTTCTAGATCGGACTGTGCGTACGGGCATTAGTCGAATATTAGTATACAGCCCTGGTGCTTTGAAAATTGGATCAACCTTATGAAAAACTGTATTGATCCGAATTGTGAATCATTCGGAGAAAAATGAAATAATTTCCAAATATAAATTTTCAAGGGTCTATCCCAAAAATTAACTATCGACCCTCGTATATCAAATCAGATTCGACGAACCCCAATTCATTTCACGAATTTAACGATCAATCTCGCGCTGAAGAACGGCGTATTCGAAAATGAAATAAAAGGAATTCGCACCGTATCCAGGCCAGGGGGGATATGAATTAATTCCTTCCTCCATTTCACACACCATATAGCCTTCCTTCCTGGCCCGAGCCAACCCACACCCGCGAAATACGAGAACACAGAAACTTTTATTGCCCGGCTAAGTTCGTCTAACAGCGATCGTAATTTTCACTTCGTTGGTCCGGGCTTTTTGTCAACAGAATTTATCGTTCCGCAATTCCGAGGACCTGCCCTCGGGGTCTCGGCCAAGGTTGCCACACCACGTTCCCATCGATTAGGAAATTAAAAAATCCCCCGAATCCACTACTCTCTGGAAAAATATCCGAAAATCTTCAGCATATCCCTCAAATAGCACCAGAACATTTGCTTCACAAATGAATACTCGAAACACAGAAACTTTATGTTCAGCACTAAAACATTGCACGACGGAAAAATCTACGGGTTAAGGCCAACGCTCACTAATTGGTAACAGCGCAGCCCACCTAGAAAAGCACCGACCTGAAGTCGGCAGCTTTTTCGCGTATTTTCGCTTAGGGTCATATCCTTTGAATATGCGCGCAAAAGCTGCTGACTTCACGTCAGGTTCTTTTCGAAAAAGAACGTGATTTAAATTCGATATAATCTGTATTTTTGTCAATATTGGGAAAATAAAATTCAGAATGTCCATCTACGGAACAATTGGGCGTATTCAACCCATTCACTAATCAAACCTTCGTAATTAAGCCTCAAGCCTACACTACAAATATCTAGCTTTCCCGTCGTTTCTTCCGTAAGTTGTTGTGTTTACAGTTTACAATGATGACATTGCGAAAACCCTCTATTTACGACCCTGCCCCAGAGAAAATGAAATTCTTTACTCTCTCGGAAAAATCGCCAAATCTGGCAACCCCGCCGGCAGGCTTGATGGCAGGACGTAAAATCTCCCCGTGAACATTATTCTTCGCGGTCCATCGGACGTGTGGGGGCCGCCTTCTGGGATTTGATCGAGAAGCTGCCGAGCGTGATTTCATTAAAATTTCAGGTTAGACGAAAACCGGAAGTGATAAATTCGGGGATCATGGACAAGTTCGCGCATTAGCGAGTGAATTCGGCTGATCCGGGGAGATCTGTCTTTACCGCGCGTCGGCTTCGGGTGCCCTGAATGGATGGGATCATCGAGGTCGCTAATTTATAAAGTGATGGGGGAGATTCCCAGACTCTGGGATGGGTTTTGAAAAATGCTCAGCAATACTGCTACATGATCTTTACTGTCATATTTGTTTATTCTAGTATAAACGAATTTGAACATGCGCGCTAAAGCTGCTGCCTTCGCGGCAGTGCTTTTTCAGTTTTTCGTTGAAAGTTATATACACGGTGAGTCTTTAAATTGTAGATTAGTTGTGACCATAGATTCCTCTCATCAAATAAAAGACTTTTTTCATTTGCCATTTTTCCAGATTCGGCTCAGGTAAAGAGTTATAAGCATTTTAATATTTCTCAATGTGCTAATACACTCCTGAGCTTTGTTTGCAAGTTCACTACAGATATTCCTTACGGTGATCTTTTTTGGAGAATAACCAATCCAAGGTTTGAAATTCAAAGAAACAAGATTGAGAAAACTCATTTACTCACTCAAGTCTTATGATTTGGTGCTTTTTGCGATATCATCGCAAGGAAAACATTTCACTTCACTGGACCTGAAACACTGACCTTCAACTTGATGTTCATGCAATATCCAATTTCATTCCACTATAAGATCATACACAATTCCATCCTCGCCCATTCTCATATTGAAAACTCTATAATTACACTTTTTTTCACGAAATTTTTAAATGAATTATATGAAATCAATCGATTAACCTAAAAATGTTCTCTAGACTGTTCATAACATGTAACTCTATGTCTGTGAATGTTATGGTTAGGTCTGTGGTATGATCACGAAATAGCATATACCTTAATTAGTTCTATGCGAAATAGATAAATATTTATGTGTATTCTATGGTCCGGATAAACGTGAACTCAGCTTAATTTACTTCCTCTGCTAGATCAGGGGCGGATCCATAAATATAAGGTAATTTTTCGAATTTTTATCCCATTTTATAATATTCAACGTTAAATATCTCCAAAAGGGTGCGTTTTAGGAGACATTATAAGGAATAATCAAGTATTTTAAAATGGGTGAAGATTCTTATAATGACATAAGATAAACTTCATCTGCATTTTTCATGCTAATTTTGTATAGTTTTATGAATCAGCGAGTCTATACCTCAGAAACTGTTTGAAGTAGGTTGAAAGTGATTACTGAAGAATATGTGTAATAATTATAGAAAACTTCACACCAAAGTTCATCTCATTCGGAGTTGCCATATCAAGCTACAAAAAAAAATGATATTTCGCGAAAATTTTTGCTAGAGCCGAATCCTGGAAAAACCATACATGAAAAGAGTGTTTCATTCGATGAGAGGAATCTATGATGAAATTAATGTACAACTTAAAGACTCACCCTGTATAACTCGAACATGAATTTTTCCCTGGCGTTCAAGATACACTTGTTCGCAATTCTCATTCACAACACGCGGCAATTCCTTCCGTAAATGAACGACAGACACAATCAAATCAAGGAATTCGCTGCGTCTTGTTTGTTTTCCCGGGACAATTTTCTGATATATTCCCGAAATATTCGCGGCGCGAAAATCTAATAACTACACAGCCTACGAGGGGTTTTCCACTTATCAAATCGAGTCGGTAGCGAATCCGTGAGCGGGAAAAGAAGCAATTCTGCACGCACGGAAGTGTCAGAAACAATTTCGGAATGAAAGATTCGTCGCGAACCCCAAATATGAAATTACGTATCGCTGCTTCCGAAATAAATCCGAAATAAATCCGAAAATATAGACATGTCTAAACTTATAAACGTCTTGAGTTTGTTGTACATCATTTTTCGGGTTTTTTTCTGGGTTTTCACTCCAATATCTGAAACAGAACTAAGTTTCAAAGCGAAAAATCGAAAGGTAATAATTCCAAAAATTTTCGCGTTCGTCTGATGAAAGAGTCAATTTTGTACTCTTGAACGTCACAGTTCGCTTTGTTTATCGTTTGTATTATTCCTGGGGGCCGATTCTTGAATCTCGATCAAGAATTGAAAAGTGAGACAATTGCCATATGTTGGCGTCGATTTTCTAACTTAAATATCAACAAAAATAGTCTCCTGAGCAGGGAACCGAATGTCACCCGCCAATCGAATGTTATATCTCCTATACTCTGTACCACTCGTTGCTAAGTCGAAGGAAACGGTGATGAGGTTATGTTTATATTCGGATTTGAAATTTCACGAAATCTTGCATTGCGTTTATTTCTTGAAAACATAGTCGAAATGGCGAATATAACTCTCACAAATTTTGCAGAAGCTCGAGAAAATTTAGAAAATCGACATAAACATATGACAATGGGGGTTTTTCCTGAATTTTTGTTATTACTGCAAATGCAAATTTGAACATAATCATTATGGGTTTGATTCATCATTTTCCAAAATAACCTTCAAAAAGTATTCAAAATCAGATTTCAAAATAAGGGTTTGGGATTTGCCAGGCATGCAAGAAGTGACAACGGTGTTTATTAAAATAGCTTTTTCTGCTATAGAATAATGGAATATTTATTCCTATTCTGTGGTACACACGTGTTCTGTGTCAATATAACCAAGCAATTTCCGTTTGCGATTTGTCAGTATTATGACAGTATGACAGTCTGTGCTCTTATTTTTCTATTCCTTGGTTATCGTCTTCTACCCTTACCAGATCGAAGTATAGCTATCTCTGTTTTCTAAGCGAAGTAACACATTTGACGTCCTTTTCTTTCCGAGAAAGCTGAATCCGACGTTGCCATATCGTGCACTCAAGACAAATCCCTTTAAATGCAAATCCCCATTTTTATTTTTCAGTTTTAGGTGATCAAACTTTTTTTTTTAAAAATTTAATATTGAAATTATATGTTTGAAATGTGATGTTCTAAAGGTTTTTCATGAAAATTACTGCATTCTCGTTCAGAGGAAAAACCACCATTGTCATACTCTTCAATTCTTGATCGAGATTCAAATCTGTTTTCCAAGAAACTGCCCTTAACAAATAGTTCTATCCTGCAATTCGCAAGGGCATTTTCCATAAAAAACAATTTTATTCAATTTTCAATAGTTCTGTTTCAGGTATTGGTAGTGAAAACCCAGAAAAAAATCTTGAAAACCTAAGAAGCACTGCCGTGAAGGCGACCTCGCGGCCGACCGTTAACACTATAACTGCCGAAAAAAACAACTTAGAAATTCGATATTTGTAGAGAAGGTTCGGAACTCAAATACGAAGACAAAATTCGTGAATATGTAAAATCCACCTTATGATTCCGTAGATATACTCATTCTAAATTTCATTTTTCCAATATTTCCAAAAATAGGGATTAGATTGAATTGAAATCCAGAGCTTAATCAAAAAATGACAATTTGAAGGTTACAGAATATTGAATATTGGAAAAAAAACTGAAACACTATCATCACGATATTCTGCACGGAGTTGAACCTCCGCATTGTCAAACTAGCTGCCAAGTTTCATCATGATTGAAATAGTAAATGTAGAGTTATTCCGGAAAAAACAACGATATCCAGAAAAAAAGATGAAATTCGACATATTTTTTTAGAATATCTTCGGAAATTATGACTATATTGGACTTAAATTTGGTACACTGCTGTGAAATATACAGCTCAAGGTACGACCAGAATCTTTTCCGAATTCAATAGATTGTTTCCGAGAAAGCAAGTTTTTTGGAAAAAAATGTTAAAAATGTTTTTCAAATCTGCTGACAGCACGACCACAACGAAATTTTGCAGAGTTGTATGTCCAACTAACTGCAAAGTTTCACTGCAATCGTTTCAGTAGTAGTTTTCAAAATATCACCTAAAAACTTCAAATTGGCTATAACTCCGAAATCGTTCAACCGATGATTTTGCCCATTAACAAACCTTACCTTCGCATTTTGAAATGCAACCAACCCTGATATTTTCAAGTCGATTGATTTCTCTGTACGCTCGTAATAGTGCGTACGGACCACCAGCCGGGCATAATCGATTTTGACACCGGATTCGTCATCACTCAGTCCCACCCAATTCTCTAAGATGTCGAGGAAATAATTCGGAAAACTTGGAACACCCTTAACGAACTATCTATTTGAACCTTCTCTGAAAATTTCATTATCTCTTATTACGAAAGTAACAGACCACCAGCCCCAATTTCTTCGAATTTAGGAAACGAATCGTTAGAATTCCAACGGACTCAAAGATACATATATCCCAGAATTAAAGGGTCTTTCAATAGGGACGGGTCGATGTTGGCAGCCTGTGGCGGCCATGTTGTTTTAACGTCGTCTTTCTAACCTATATTTTTTTATTCAGTTAGTAATGCCAAATCACCATGGCAAGTTACACGGTTGAGCAACACGTCCAAATGTTAAAAATGTATTACCAAAATGAGTGTTCGTTAGTGCAAACGTTACGTGCATTGCGCCCATTTTACGGCAGACGAGGTGGTCCTTCAAAGTCGACTCTCCAACGTTTGGTGGCCAAATTCGAATCGACCGGTTCAATAAACAATCTGCCAACACCCGTACGTGCAAAGACCGCCAGATCGGCCGAGAACATCGCTGCTGTCCGTGATAGTGTGCAGGAGAACCCGAGGCAGTCAATTCATCGACGTTCACAAGAACTCGGTCTTTCACAAACATCAACGTGGCGCATTTTGCGTCAGGACTTAGGGCTGCACCCGTACAAGATTCAACTCACTCAGGAGCTCAAAGTTACTGACCATAGGCAACGCAGTTCGTTCGCTGATTGGGCTACAGTGTGTTTGGCAGAGGACCCCAACTTTGGCAGAAAAATCATTTTTTCCGACGAAGCGCATTTCTGGATGAATGGCTATGTGAACAAGCAGAATTGCCGTATATGGGATGACAACAACCCACACGAAGTTCACCAAGTAGCCATGCATCCACAAAAAGTGACCGTATGGTGCGGATTTTGGGCCGGCGGTGTTATTGGTCCGTACTTTTTTGAAAACGATGTTGGTGAGGCCATTACCGTCACAGGCGAACGGTACAGAAGGATGATCACCGATTTCTTTTGGCCCAAATTGGACGATCTACACTTAGACGACATGTGGTTCCAGCAGGATGGCGCTACGAGCCATACAGCGGATGCCACCATGGATCTTCTGCATGAACGCTTTGAGGGCATGGTTATCTCTCGCAGAGGTGACGTGAATTGGCCACCGAGATCCTGCGACTTATCACCTTTAGACTTTTTTTTGTGGGGTTTTCTTAAGTCGCAGGTCTATACCAATAAGCCACAATCGACCGATGCCCTTAAAGTCAACATAGCTCAGGCTATCGCTGAAATTCAACCCGAACTATGCGGCAGAGTTGTTGAACATTGGACAACTCGAATTCGTGCCACCGTGAGAAGCCGCGGCGGACATTTAAACGATGTGATTTTCCACACATAATGGCATATATAGCTCTTTCAAATAAAAAAAAAAATCGTTAAAATCTCACACACGGCCTTTTTTATTTCATGTCAAAATCGACCCGTCCTTATTGAAAGACCCTTTATTCAGCATCTCAAAACCCAACGTTAAAAGTAATAACCCATCTGATACCTCGCGACCCTCGAGATAATCTCAGCACATAATTTGATTCGAAACAACCCGCTTCAATCTCCGAGCAGATTAAATTTCTCATATTCCACATCAAAGTGAATCAACCCCCCCGTATCCTGCAGATATTTTTCTAAGGGAGTGCTTCCCTGAAATAATAACCGATTTCCTAAGACGATTTCCAGGGCGAAATCCCCCCGAATTAATCATTCGGACGTAATTCGCTAATGAAGGGGAAACGACTATATCAAAACAAACATCGAATAATCTTAACCCCTCGGCTTTCGGGCAGATTTCATTAAGTTTATTCGCAAACAACTGGCTGCCGTCTGTATTCAAAGTAAAATATTTGCGGCCCCAAGTTCTCTCACAACGAGACCTCAGATTATATGGATTTAGGAGCTTACTGAGATTCGCCATCGTCTTAGGCACCGTTTGGTTTGAATCTGACTGACCTTAAGTCAGTAGAATTCTGCCTCAGGAGCAAACATTAGGTTTGTTCGTTGTACCTGCATGAACTACATTAACTACACCAATTCCACTTACTTCCAATTCTCAGTGCAGCTGAGTATTGGCATCTGAATTTCAGATTGCAGCGCCACGGTGGCCAGTTTTAGAACTTTACATAACATAGATTTTGTTTTGATAGTCGATTTTCTACTGTTTGTTAATGTTTGGTTTGATAGTTTTTGATTTCACGATTCATTCAAAGAGCTTTTAGACTTTTAGACTATAGTTGACGAGAGTATTACTGGGAGTGCATATTCCAATCTTATAAAGTAGGTATGTACATCCTTCAATCTAATTGAGTGTAGCAACTCTAAAATTACAAGGATATCTCCACGGTTAGACAGTATTCTAATATTATTTATTTTCAGATCCAAATGGCAAGATTGACTTAGGCCGATTTCTTAGGCTGTCTTGAAAGTTGAAACATAGATAGTATTGTAACATACTTTTTGGCAGAATAGACAAATACTCATAAGTTTACTATTTTTATAGGGAAGGACTAAATATCAATAAATTGTGGATAAAATGAATACATTCACTTGAAATTAATGCTACTTCTACCGTAAGCCTTATTCATTATGGATTGACAAATAAATGTTCCAACATTCATATGATTGGTCTTGAAAAAGTTGTAATAAATGAGCCTTGTACAACTTTGCTTCCATCGGCAGAAGCACTTTGAGCGGAGAGTATTCATCACCAGATATTTCCTTGTTGAGATTTTTTTTCCAATAGTCAATTCTATCACTAGAACATTTACGTTGTTCCTTAACACTACATTACACGCGATGTATCTGACAGATGCATAGTTGAGCGTTTTTCATCAATTGTTGGTCTCGTGAAAGTCGACGTCGTCCCCCTTCCTCCTATTCCACATGCTCGCGTTACTCGATACTTTAGCTGAGCATTGACTGCCAATGCGTCCAGCTGGGGGGGTATTTTGACACTGTGTATCTTATAGATACGGCGCGTGCAAAAATGTAAGTATTCCAAAAAACATTACTTTCGAATATAAGTGTTCATCTGTTTTAGTATGTGAACCTAGTGTTGCCTTCTGATTATTAATATTGCTAAAGAAATCGGTATTTAGTAACAGATAGGTGCACCAGTATCGCACAGATACTATACGCTTGTATTCATGTTATATCACATGTAACTACTCATTTGATATCAGATCTCAACTGCACGTGAAAAAATTCGACATCACCCAGCTTCATTATTTTGGTCGGCACGACGTCTCAAAGTTGACCAAAATTTCGAAATTTTTTCACTATTTCCGCCATAATTTCTAAACGGTTGTCACTGGACGATTTCTAATGACATATTCGTGATCTACGACCTCGATTTAATAGGAAACGATAACAAGGTCGACGAATTTCGAAAAAAAAAAAATTTATTTGGGACTTAAAAAATTTTTCATAAAGAACCGCGAATAAACATCAATGCGCAGAGGGGTGGGGGGGTAAGATTTAGCGATTCCGTGCGAAATTTTATTTTTGAAGCTATGACAATATGCACATCATATATTATGGATTCGAACACGTAGATTACGAATCTGTAATTAGATTTTGCGTAACTGATTCGGTTTGGAAAATATTTCGGATTTGGTGAGAAATTTTCGAAATTTGGGTCAACTTAGGGGCCGTCGTACAGATCAAACGCGTAAGGCTGGACAATATCGAATTTTTTTGGTTATATCTGGGTCCTTTGTGAGTACGTAGCCAATTATTTTATAGACGAAGGTCCTCTAGTTGAAAAATTATGATTTTTTTAAAAAAGGTCCAATTTTTTCGATTTTCCTCGGGCCATAAAAAACGAACCAGACTCTCCACTAACATTCTGATTGGATTTTCTTAATCTACGCCCTCGAATTAGTATATGTTTCAAATTTCAGGTCGATCGGAGAACTTTCGATTTTTGGTAAAATTAAGAAAATATCGATTTTCGAAAAATAATTTTCCGACTCCTATCGCCGTGAAATTTGGCACACTTACTAATTCGAGGGCGTAGAACAAGAATATAAGGTCAGATATTTTTTTAAAAAATCGTCCTGGACGTGAGAGGTCCTTGAAGTTCCAAAATTTTGGACCTTTTTTCAAAAAATCATTATTACCGACTCGATGAAAGTAGGACGATGAAATCTGTTCAATTGCATAGATAAAGGATCGAACTGCACGTAAAAAATTCGACATCACCCAGCTACATTATTTTGGTCGGCACGACGTCTCAAATTTGACCAAAATTTCGAAATTTGGGTCAACTTTTGGTCGTCGTACAGATCAAACGCGTGAGGCTGGACAATATCGAATTTTTTTGGTTATATCTGGATCCTTTGTGAGTAAGTAGCCACTTATTTTATAGACGTAAGTCGTCTGGTTGAAAAATTATGATTTTTTTAAAAAAGGTCCAATTTTTTCGATTTTCCTCGGGCCATAAAAAACGAACCAGACTCTCCACTAACATTCTGATTGGACTTTTTTAATCTACGCCCTCGAATTAGTATATGTTTCAAATTTCAGGTCGATCGGAGAACTTTCGATTTTTGGTAAAATTAAGAAAATCTCAATTTTCGAAAAATAATTTTCCGACTCCTATCGCCGTGAAATTTGGCACACTTACCAGTTCGAGGGCGTAGAACAAGAATATAAGGTCAGATATTTTTTAAAAAAATCGTCCTGGACGTGAGAGGTCCTTGAAGTTCCAAAATTTTGGACCTTTTTTCAAAAAATCATTATTACCGACTCGATGAGAGTAGGACAATGAAATCTGTTTTAATTCATAGATAAAGGATCGAACTGCACGTAAAAAATTCGACATCACCCAGCTTCATTATTTTGGTCGGCACGACGTCTCAAAGTTGACCAAAATTTCGAAATTTTTTCACTATTTCCGCCATAATTTCTAAACGGTTGTCACTGGACGATTTCTAATGACATATTCGTGATCTACGACCTCGATTTAATAGGAAACGATAACAAGGTCGACGAATTTCGAAAAAAAAAATTTATTTGGGACTTAAAAAATTTTTCATAAAGAACCGCGAATAAACATCAATGCGCAGAGGGGTGGGGGGGTAAGATTTAGCGATTCCGTGCGAAATTTTATTTTTGAAGCTATGACAATATGCACATCATATATTATGGATTCGAACACGTAGATTACGAATCTGTAATTAGATTTTGCGTAACTGATTCGGTTTGGAAAATATTCCGGATTTGGTGAGAAATTTTCGAAATTTGGGTCAACTTTGGGCCGTCGTACAGATCAAACGCGAAGGCTGGACAATATCGAATTTTTTTGGTTATATCTGGGTCCTTTGTGAGTACGTAGCCAATTATTTTATAGACGAAGGTCCTCTAGTTGAAAAATTATGATTTTTTTAAAAAAGGTCCAATTTTTTCGATTTTCTTCTGGCCATAAAAAACGAACCAGACTCTCCACTAACATTCTGATTGGATTTTCTTTATCTACGCCCTCGAATTAGTATATGTTTCAAATTTCAGGTCGATCGGAGAACTTTCGATTTTTGGTAAAATTTTAAGGGGTTACCCTTAAGAAAATATCGATTTTCGAAAAATAATTTTCCGACTCCTATCGCCGTGAAATTTGGCACACTTACTAATTCGAGGGCATCTAACTAATCCACGAACTTCTACTAGAACGTTCTTCAGCTTCAGGACAATCAAAAATCCATACAGAGGTTCCAGAAGAGTACCTCGACTGATGAAGAAGTGTTTGAAAAATGTGCTTTTGATCTCCAGTATGCATACGGATGGAGCTACTGATGAAAAAAGTGAAGAGAAAAAAAAGCCAGAAACAATTACCTATTACAATCGACATACATTGGTATAGATATGGTAGACAAAATGTGTTCAGCATGAAATGTCCAGAGAGGAACGAGAAGAGGACCAATGGTGGTTTTTTCCACCATTTTAAATGTTGATGGTACAAATGGCCAAGTCATTTCTTTGGGAAATGGCCTAAACGTGCCACCTCGCCGAGTTTTTCTTCGTCGACTAGGTAATGAATTCATAAGAGAGCAACAAGAACGACAAGACTGATCAAATAATATACTTGCTTTGAATGTGGCCTGCGCTACTGTGTTGGTGGCTGTAATGTTGTTCGAGAAAGTATTGAAAATTTTTTAGACTGAAATTCTTCAAAAGCAAGTAGTTGTTAGAGGAGGCCTTTATTATTTTTTGTGATATTTTCATTATCTCCTTACTAGTAATGAAATGAATACCCAGTTTTTATAGAGACCTAAATTTTCTTATATTACAGGGATGATTGACCGTATACTTGATGTTACCCATCTTTATTTACTTTTCGACTGACATACCTGTGCCATTACAAACACAAACAACTGAATGTTATGCGTATGTTACCAGAGTTTACATTGTTGTATATATTTATATACGCTGACGATAACAATCATTGTATTTTCTATTCAAAGCTTTTTTCGATTTTCTGTGCAACTTTTCACTAAGGAAACGCGAAATATTCAGTAACAGCATGATTTTCTTCAATTAACTGATTTTGTATCTCACAGATACGACGCGTGCATTGGTTCTTCCGCAGAGCGCGTGTAATGGAGTGTTAATGATCAGTTCAACAGGCAGATTTCTGGGAGGCATAGCATTCCTCTTAAGTATATTTCTCTGCTTGGATTATGGGCCTTGAAAAACATTGTCTTCATGAATGTGATGTAACATTTCATGAGCAATTCGTGCTTACCTCTATAAAAATGATCATCATCGGTAAAATGCAGGTAACAGACTCTCATTAATCTTGTTTGTTGGTTTTTATCGATTCTTCAATACTTTCAGACCCGACTTGTTGAAGGAAGTTTCTTTCACCCTAACTCCAAATTTTTTACCGGGCTGTAGAAATCTATGGAAAGGGAGATTAGAGTTTGATTTTCCTCAGTAGAAGCACTTGTAAAATCACACAAACGCCAAGAAAAATGCATAAACTTTCTCATTTTTTCAACATTGCTTTTAACTTGTCAATGATAATGTCTGTACCTCGGGTTACTCGGATAGCCACCAGAGGGAGTATCGCTTATCTTCATTCGCCAATAGTCACAGATAACTGAATGAGTGGACTTAGTGTAGTTCGATCTGTTGTATGATTCTCACAGAATACAAATATATGATAGATGATTTTACGCAATCCCAAGCTGACACAAAATTCAATGCTTCTTGTGTTTTCGATACCACTTCGAGGAGATGTAGATTTGTCGTAAAGTTTTTCTAGAGTCGTCACGGACAAAAATTCCATTTCAAATAACGATGTGATGAAAATTAATTTCGTCCAAAAATAACCCCACATAGAGAACAAAATACGTCCAATCAGGAACCAGAGACAACCACAGACGTCTGATTATGAATTATATTTACGCTTAACCACCACAGAAGATAATCTCAATCTGCACACGTAATCTGTGATTACACTGACTCCCAATATTTCCGCAACGAACAGAGTGCAAATTTACAACAAAACACACCGAACAGAATCAGTGTAATTAGTGTAGTGACTTTTGGAGGCCAGAGTCCTTTTTTTTCAGAAAGTTTTTTGGGTGCAAATGGTTGAAAAAAGTTTTAGGAATGCGCAATATTGCATCTGTTTTACATTCAAGAATTTTCGGGAAAATAAAACTGAAATGGAGTGAAAATGGAAAAATAACTAACATGCCTGCAGAACGACATCCCGTTTTCTCCTATCAACGTCGAAATTTCTTCGAATTCTGACATTTCCCGCGGCTATTGACAACGTTAAAGCATGCAGACAGTGAAAAAGAACTAACCTTGAGATTTGAACGAGGTTTAATGAAACTTGAATGTGGCTGTGTTGCCAAAATGGGCGCAACCGTAATTTACAAGCATATGGTAGTGGTTGCTCTTGAGAAAACACTGAAATGAGGCTGTCGAAAAATCGGCTCTATCCAAATCACGGATCCAACAACGAAAAATATTTTGAATTTCGATTAAGTTTTCCGCAGCTCTCTCTCTCCCTCTTTTTCTCTCAATGTGGATTTTATGATCTAGAAATATCTAATGTTCATTGAATTTCGAATAATAATTTCGATGAAAATATTATATCATGAATTTCCAAGTGAAGACTTTCGCAGATTCAAGTTTCCAATCTTTATTCGCTTGAATAACGATGACTTCTTTGATTTTCAGACTTCAGTTAGTTTATCTCCCCTTATTTCAATCATCTATCAATTTAGAGTCCACTGTTTTCATCAGGATACCAGTCAATACGATTTAATTGAGTTTTACTTCGATTATTCTGACTGGAATACCACAATGTCATTCAAAATTTTGGGACGAAGAGTAACAGTTTGGAAATGGACTGACTTTATATGTCTGATCCTTCCCTTAATCATTTTTTTAGGTTTTTATGGGTTTCCACTTCCAATATTTGAAACAGAACTATTTAAAATTGAATGAATAAAATGGTTTTTTCATGAAAAAGGACCTTGCGGATTGCAGTATCAAACTTTTTGTCAAGGGCGGTTTCTTGCAAAACAGATTGCCCTATGAACAATACAGGAACAATACAAACGATAAAGAAAGCGTACTGTGTCGTTTCAGAGTTGAAATCTGACTCTTTCATCAGACAAAGACAAGAATTATTTTCTTTCGATTTTTCGTTTCGATTCGAGACTTTCGTCGAATTGACAATTGTTCTAGTGACTGCGGAGTTCTGTGTCCTGTGAAATCAAACACGCAATAAAGAAGAGGGATTGCCTGTTTATTTTACTCTCGAGTGTTACAACAAAAGTGAATTCGAAAGGCAATAAAATTCTTTTTGTTGAAAGGCACAGGCTAACAATTCTTGTTGTAAATCTCCTTGAGTGTTGACAGGTAGTTCTCCAATTTTTCGGAGATTTGAATTTCATGTTTCGACTCCGCCCTTTTTTCCGTTTTTCTTGAAGTGGATGAATTCGCTACATGACAATCTGAGTTATTCCGAAACAACAACGATATTGAGAAAAAAACCACGAAATAGAATTGAAATTTAGTACACTGCTGGGAAAAATGAATAGTTTTCAGGAAATACAATTTTTTCGGAAAGATTTTGAATTTTTTTTTTCTGAATTTACCATCCGCACGATCTCAACGAATTTCTGCAAAAAGTTGCAAGTCTTTCTGATTCAACTAACCGCCAAGTTTCAATTCAATAGCTTCAGTAGTTCTCGGAATATCAGGAAAATAACCTCAAAACATCAAATTGCAATAACTCCAAAACCGTTCTACTGATTTCGCTCATAAACGAATTCAACCTTTGCATTTCGAAATACAACCTACCCTGAAATTATCAAGTCGATAGGATTCTCTGAAGGCCCATAATCGTGCCCACAGACGGGCAGGCGGCCAGCCAGAATCGATTTTGACACCGGATTCATCACCAGGGAGTCCAACCTAGTCGTTTTAGACCATCATTGGTTCAAAATCGAAAATTACAGACCTTTGGACTGAGCGATACCACGCTCTTCCCCAGACCATCCGCGCAAAATATCCTAACTTCGCATTTACGCAACTGATTAAAGTTGACGACATTGCGGATAACCGCGACATCTTCTGGGAAGCCGAGGAAGCTGGACCCTCAACCCACTTGTTCGCGCGAATAAAGTTTACGCGTTGGAATTAACCCAGAATTAGTTAGTTACTTCTCGACTGGTGCGTATCTCTGGGTAAGCAGTCTGGAGATATCTTCAGAAAACCATGAAACTTTCTAGCGACCCGAAATGGGGATAATCAGTATGTTCAAACTTTGTACTAATTCATATTCTACAACTACATTACATCCTGTTTGAAGATTACGAGATAGTTAGGATATCTGAGAGGGGTTGTTTCTTCATGTCGCTAGCTAGTGCGTGAATATCTGCGTTGTGATATCTACAGAGTTTATTATTGAGGAACTCTTCTGGGTTTACAACACAGGAAGGCAGTAACAGAGCTATTTGGGCTTGTATTACTTTTGATAAACAGTTCTTAGAACCACTGACCTCTAACTGTAACCTGAATTGTCGACTTTTTGATATGTATGTATTCTTTTGAGAACGAGAATTACATTCTTTGGTATATAACAGTGTTAACAGAAGAAATGTAAACGGGGTACCATACTGGTTGATGAAAATGCGGTCGATTTACTGTCACCAGAACGATTTTCTATGGTAAATATCCATAGCATAGAACAATCTATGTTTACTTTAGGTTCCGAGTTCAGAACTGTACGGGACGGTTCTAGCACAGATCTATGGTATATGCTAGAACCGTCCCGAACAGATCTGAACTCGGAACCAAAACAAACCTAAAGTAAACATAGATTGTTCTATGCTATGGATATTTACCATAGAAAATCGTTCTGGTGACAGTAAATCGACCGCATTTTCATCAACCAGATTCCGTAAATAACCTTTTTCACGCGCTGGTTCCTGGAACCATTCGAATATTTCATATTTACGGAGCAGAAAATCGGCAAATGAAACAACAGAGTTGATTTTCGGAACGTATCATATGAAAATTGACACTGTTTGCATGAAATCAGGAATCCCAACTTAAATTTCAGCCAATCGGGGACGATCTCAACAAAAACCTATATTTGGAAGGAATTATCTGGTTTGAAGAGCCGAGGCATGTTTTACGGTTATTTATAAATAATTCGAACCTTATCATGTCGAATTTGTCCTGAAATTCCCGTTCCCCAGTGAAAGTAAACTTGCTAAGTAAATTGTGGGTTGGCAACTTGGGCCGAAGTCGTCTATTGAAATTGCCCATATATTTCTATTCCTATAATATCGCCACCGCTTCTACTGAGGAATTTCATTATAACACGAGTTTCCTTTATGAATATAGGAACGGCGGGTACGATATAAAATACCTGGTGGATCTAGTTCATAAAACGTGAGATTGCATAATGGAACTCAGACATGAGGATTGAGAACGAAGATAATGAGGACGTCAAATAATATGTTCATGTCAAAACCATTCAACTCTTCTACTGATTCTTCCGGTATAAACCCAAAATTATTCCGGCATCTCTTATGGGATGAAATTGAAAACATGAGGACTAATCCATTCCACGAAGGCACATTCTGAGATTTTCCTTGGTATGGATAAAATGAGATTTCTAGGAAAAAGACGCAACCTAGATGTTAAATCATGGACTGCTTTTGAGCAATCAATAGTATCTGGGAACATAAAAAGTGAGTTATACTAACTCACTGCTGTAACTCACTATATAATAATTCGGAAGAGAAGGAGGGGAAAATCGCCTAGAGCAATGGTCCTCGGCTTGGACCGAGGGTGAGGAAAGAACTTACAAGAACCGAAGAGTTTGCATGGCGTATTATTATTTCTCGCCAATGAACCGAAAGCTAAGAAGAATAGGGAAGAAGGTTGAACATTTCTCGACGTTCCTCAAATGTCCGAAAAATTCTGACAACGATCGAGAATTTTTCGTGATTTGTCAATGAAGTTCTTTCTCTGAACCTATGTTTAGTATTTATTGTTATAATCTTAAATAAAATATAGTATGCAACTTGCGACAATGGTCATAAGACACTTGATAAAAAACAACACTCGCTTCCGGCAAACTTCATCAGCGTGAGTTGTGACTTTCATTACTGCTCTCTGAAGAATATACTATTATTCTATTCTACTATCAAACACCCGATAGACTTTTCAGACAGCAGGTACATGTTTTTGACATTAGATTAAGATTGTAGATCGTTACAACGAGGATTTCGTCATCGTAAAGTGACAGTTATAGGGTGTCTACAATAACAGAACCTATGGGAAATACGGAAATAGCTCTTCCACACTACAAAGTATCCCCTGGCTACATCTCACATCAAACTGCATGATAGAATTGAAATTGCCCATATACTTCTATTCCTATAAGGCTTCGCAGGGTTCAACTTGGCTCCCAAGTTTCCTCCGGGATATTACAGTAGCTACCTAATTAAGTGTTGTTATTGCAGTACAATGGCTTCGAAAATTCTCCTCTCGTCTTTTTGCAGTAGCTTATATGGGCAACGTGCATTTTCGGAAATATTGCCACCGCTTCTACTGAGGAATTTCATTATAACACGAGTTCCCTTTATGAATATAGGAACGGCAGGTACGATATAAAATACCTGGTAGATCTAGTTCATAAAATGAGAGATTGCACAATGAGGAAGTCGAATAATATGTTTACGTCAAAACCATTCTACTCTATGATTCTTTCGGCGTAAACACGAATTTATGATTTTCTTCTGCTTTATTCCGGCATCGCTCATGGGATTAAATTGAAAACATGAGAACTAATCCATTCCGGGAAGGCGCATAATGAAATTTTCTGTGGTATGGGTATAATAAGATTCTTGGCAAAAAGACGAAACTCAGATTTAAAATCGTGCCTCTTTTTCGAAGGAGGGCAGAGTGAAGGGCAGTGTAGGATTAGCGTCCTTAGAGATTATCTTTATCGTAGTTTTCTGTTTTTTCTCGAGAGCAGCCCCATCTCAATGGATCAGCTGAAATGAATAGTGAAATGGACAGTTTCGCCGGGTAAAACCGGTTTTGTTTATCTGTCCAACTTTTTGAGGAGCTTTTTTTGCGATGAAAATAACGTATTCTCACAGTTATATAGGGTATTTCGTTACTTATATCTACATAAATGTTTGACAAAGTAAAATTTTATATATTACGTTTCGGGGAACGATGTGCTTTGTACAACTATCTGTAATTTCTTCATTTCGAGACAAATACGGTCTCAAACGACTAGGTTGAACTCACTGAAAACCAAACTAACGAAAAAAATAAGCTAGCGACTTGAAACTTTCAGCAAATCAGAATGCTGTGGTTGAGTCCTTCAATTGGGCAACGGTTTTGAAGTCATTGGGAGTTTTTAGGTTAGTTCCCTTTCATTCCAGGAAGTCTCAGGGCGATTGGAAAAACCTAGAAAAGCACTGACGTGAAGTCAGCAGTTTTTGCGCGCATGTTCACTGTTGGTTATCCTTTGAACATGCGCGCAATAGCTGCTGATTTCGCGTCAGTACTTTCTTAAGTTTTACTAGATTTCCATTCGATCTAATCCGTATTTTTAGAAATATTGTGAAATGAAATTTCATATGGGTATATCTACGGAATCATTAGGCAGATTTAACCCTTTAACGAATCCTACCTTCGTAAATATGCCTCAAACCTACTCTACAAATATCAAGTTTCGGAGTCGTTTCTTTCGGGAGTTATTGTGAACGAAACAACTCAGAAACTCGATATTGGTAGAGTAGGTTTGGACCTTTATCACGAAGGCTGCATTCGTGAATGAGTTGAATCCATCCAATAATTCTAGAGACACACCAAATTAAAAAATATATTTTCACAATATTTCCAATAATACAGATTAGATCGGTAGGCCGTTAGGCTAACCGTTAACACAATAACTTCCGGAAGAACCGACTTAGAAACTCTTTATTTGTAGAGTAGGTTTGGGACTTAATTACGAAGGTCGAATTCGTGAATGTATGAAATCCGCCCAATGATTCCGTAGATATACATATTTCTGAAAATATAGATTAGATCGAATTGAAATCCAGTACTTTATCGAAAAACCTAGAAAAGCACTGCCGCGAGGCAGCAGCTGTTGTGCGCATGTTCAACTTCGTTGCCATAAAAGCAGTCATCTGCATTGAACGTGCGCGCAAAAGCTGCTGCCTTCCCGGCAGTGCTTTTCTAGGTTTTTTGAGGTTCCCCTTTGTCTGCCTCTACAAATATAAGAATCAGCATTACCTCTTTCGCTTTCTCACGAAAAGTAAGTGATACATCAATTATTCTCTAGACATCACTGTTCTAGATAACAGAAAACGAGAGCACAAAAACAACCTAAGGAATAGAGACATACAAAAATCCCAAATAGCGAACCATGTATGTTCGACCATTGGGAATCACATGATAGATTGGGACAAAACAAAATTCTGATGTCGGAATAAGATAATTTGGAAAGCAAATGGAAGATTCCTCTTGCATTTTGTTAAATGGAGAGAGTAATTCTGCTCATTGTTCGGTAGAAATAGACCCTATTTGGCTGAATTTACTTGAAAAATAGGTAGAATTAAAAACTTTCAAACCGAAAAAATCTGTGTTGCTGTGTTCTCTCAAAACTGTCAATGTGACAAAAGTCTCAAATCGAATCGAAAATCAAAAGAAAATAATTCTTGGAATTTTCTGCTTTGTCTGATGAAAGAGTCAGATTTGTACTCTGAAACGGTACAGTTCGCTTTCTTTATCGTTTGAGTTGTTCCTGTATTGTTCATTAGGCAATCTGTTTCGCAAGAAACTGCCCTTGACAAATAGTTTGATACTGCAATCCGCAAGAGCGTTTTTCATGAAAAAAACAATTTTCATTCAATTTTTAATAGTTCTGTTTCAGATATTGGAAGTGAAAACCCATAAAAACCTAAAAAATAATCACTGTTCTATTCGCAACTACTGCTAAGCGATACGCCCTCTGGCGATAGAAATTCGAACACTTTGAAGCTGGTAGTTTTTCGGCGTGCCCTGTTATTTTAACGTAATTTGCTTACTTTTGGAATTCATTTTCGAGCTTTCGTGTTGTTCTCCGAGTTGAAATTTTGATATACCGAAAGTGTTTGTAATATTCATCTATCGACTCCTTTCTTTTCGATTAAAATTTTCGATTGTATCAATTCGAAATGGCATCCTTCCGAAATGACTATTGTTGTGTGCCTCAACTCAATGTTATTCATGGTCAAAGAAGAAAGGATCATCTAGTGCTTCTAGGTTTCATTTTTTCCAAAGCCAAATGAAAGTAAACTTTGTTTGGGAACAGCATTTGGCAGGGAACTCAATGATAGAAGAAAGGCCTAGCTTTAGACATTGAAGATTGAAAAACAGCATTTCTCTGAAGATGTTCATTTTCATAAAGGTGAATTACCTGTATATAATGTATTCATTTCGAAACAACTTCATGTCATGATGTTTTCAGGTGTAAATAAAAATGAGAGAAATTTGAAGGAAAATGCTGCAGAGAAACTACCGAGCACTTCTGCAGTTACCTAATTCACATACTACACAAAATCATATTCTAAAAGAGTGATATGGTTGAA